>JAEIGD010000002.1:5313201-6641502 GCA_018903425.1 Zaprionus nigranus
CAGACTACGTGCTCGGCACAGTTTGTAAACATTTCAGTTCACTTGATTAATTGATTAATTGCAAAAATCTGGCTAATTAATTCCGCGTTAGGAACGGGCAAGAGCCCGTGTTATTTTCCCACACGCAACAAGAGAATTACATGCGAAAATATTAGACAGAAGGCAGAAAGCTTAAATCAAAATGGACAGGTGGGCAGCAGAGGGAGAGAGAGGGGCAGGAGGAGGAGGTAATTGAAATGGGAAGCGCCGGGGGTAAACTGTTGTAATCAGCGACGCTGTTTGGTCCGCGGCCGAGACGGAAATAGGCTAGAAATGCTGAGATCGTTACTCATACACCAATTTACGGTGCACTTAAGTTTTATGAGAATTTAAGATTTCCTGCATATCAGAAACGGAGAGTGAGATTGCCTCCAAGCTGGACAGGAAGCACGGCATGGTGGCGGCATCATAAAAACTATTTGTACCACCAGCTCTGACTGAACAGTTCCCTGGAAGCTTCACGTAAGCTCTTTCTCTCTCTGTTTCGGCAATGCTTCTTGGGAAACTGCACAGCGTGTCAACTGATAAGCAAAAGAATTTTCTGGGCTTGGCCAGAGAAAGAAAAGTGTTTTCAGTCGCGTGGACTGAGGTGTGTCGCGGCTTATCAGCTGTAAAAGTACTTCTAGTTGCTTCATAGAAGGTATTTGTGTGTGGTTCATAAAGCAATTCAAACGTTCAATTGCAAATGAATTTATTTATTTATTTGAATACCTGCAAACAAGAGACGGCACTATTTATTTGCCAAACATTCTTCTGCCATCACAATTGACCGCTGGGATTTTTAAAAAGTTTTTAATAACTCACAATACAATATCGAGTTTGTATTGATAGGCCTCGATTTTAAATGTTGCAATGTAGTATGAATTTGAGGACAGGCAATTTTGAGATGAACTCTTTGATCAGACCACTAAGCAGTAAATATATATATGTGTATAGAGTCTTTAAACAGATTGCTGGTCAAATAGCGATGCGTTGAGCAGGGCAGGGCGTATTCATTTTATAAACAGAAATATAAAATTAAATAAGATAAAGTACAATAAAACATCCGGGACACAGTCAAATGGGATCGTGTCTTGACTGAAATGGGATTGTGTCTTGGGATTGCTTTGAAATCTAGCAGATCATGCACTGCTTACCTAATTTTCATACGGTACACCGTTTTCTATAAGGCAGCACGACAAAAAGCTCACTGCGCTGTATAAAGAAGCTTAGTAGGTTTGTGCACCTGCTTAGCAAAGCACCCGCAGCTGAGCTACTTAAGCTCTCTTACCATATACACAAAACTTGAATATAAGTTTAATTGCATTCCTTTTGTGATTCTTCTCTCTACAGCGAACACTTCATTTCGGAGCACACTGTCATGGCCGTTTTTACATCGCAGGGCCAGGTGGGTGGACCGTGCCGATATATGCCCGCTACACGACGACAGAATCATCAGTGTCGCAAGGAGTCCGGCCTGCCCGGCACACTGGCGGAGGCACGACGACTGGCGACCAGTCACTGTGAGGATCAGTTCCGCTACGATCGCTGGAACTGCTCGATCGAGACACGTGGCAAGCGTAACATATTCAAGAAACTCTACAAGGAGACGGCCTTCGTGCACGCCCTCACGGCCGCAGCCATGACTCACTCGATAGCGCGAGCCTGCGCCGAGGGAAGGATGACCAAGTGCAGCTGTGGGCCACGCAAACAGAATCGCGGCGATCAGGACTTCCAGTGGGGCGGGTGTAATGATAATCTCAAGCATGGAAAACGTGTGACACGCAGCTTTCTGGACTTGCGCGGCGGTGGTGGAGACGAGGTCACCGAAATATTGCGACATGACTCTGAGGTGAGTTAACTGAACCTAACATCTTTGTTTTTGCTTATTTCAAACTTTCCTCTTCATATCTAGGTTGGCATCGAAGCTGTCTCCACGCTGATGAAGGACAAGTGCAAGTGCCACGGCGTCTCCGGCTCCTGCTCGATGAAGACCTGCTGGAAAAAAATGGCTGACTTCAATTCAACGGCCACACTGCTACGTCAGAAGTATAACCAGGCCATACGGAAGGCGCCTACGCAGCGTACCATGCGCCAGGCTCCGGCGAGTCGCATGAAAAAACCAAAGCAACGACGCAAGAAAGTAAGAGAAGTCTTACCCGGTTTGGTTCGAAACCAAATAGCCTTAGCTTTGGCTCGAACCATACTTATACTCTTGGCATGCTTAGCTTATACTCACGATTTGTTCCATTGCAGCAACAGCAGCAGTCGCAGTACACAACACTATACTATCTGGAGACCTCGCCCACCTACTGCTCGGTCACCAAGGATCGCCAGTGTCTGCATCCCGACAACTGTGCGACATTGTGCTGTGGGCGTGGCTACACCACGACCGTCTTCAAGCAGATGGAGAAGTGTCGCTGCCGATTCAACAATGGCCGCTGCTGTCAGCTGATCTGTGACTTATGCCAGAGTTTCGAGGATAAATATTTTTGTAAATAAGTAGGCGGGCCCACCAACTCCCCCCACCACCAGAAAAATAAAACACTCAATCTTTCCCAATCTAACAATCATCTCTGCTCTTTTCCCTATGTCGCTCTCTATGCCACATACTGCATATTCACATAGAACATATGTACGCTCTCTATCCCTCTATCTCTGTATCTCTCTCTCTCTCTCTCTCTCGCTCTCTTTTTAAATGTATTTTGTAAAGTTCTTTTCGATTATTGCTTGTATTTTTTCCATTCCTAACTTAAAGAACTTCGATGAAAGGATAAGCAACAACGCGATATGATATGATAAATGATAGAAACGCTCAGAATGGAGGCGAAATCGAACACTCTGACATACACACACACACACACACACACACATACTCACACGCATACACACATACCGACGTACATCTATATTATAGATACTTATCCATACATATATAGTAACAGTTAGCTGCCGTCGCATTCAAAGAAAAAAAATTGAAAAAAAATGGCAAAAATTCATTTAGTAAATAAAAATTAAAAAAAATACATACACATACACACCATCACACACATACGAACAACAAGAAAATGCAGAAGCTAACACACCGCAACAAAACAATTTTAATAAGTATTTAAACATAAAAGAAACCAAAAAAAAAAAAACAAATATATGAAATAAAATAAAAAGTTTCACATAAAGAAAAGGTTTTTTATTTTCTTAATTGGCCTCAATATGAAGTTTGTGTTCTAAATACGACAGCTGTGTAGGGACAATAACACAGCCGCCCTATATAAAGGTTCTCCCGGGCCAACACACTACAATAGTGCATACAAAATGCGACTTGTCGTGGTGATGACTGTGATAGCAGCACTGAATGTGACAGCACATCCAACTGAGCTTCGGCAACCTACGCGCTATGATAACTACTCTGTCTACAAATTACATATACAGAATCCAGAACAACGACAAATAATCAATAGTCTGTTGGATCAACCAGATAAGGTAACTAGAATTTTTACTAATTTGCATTCTTCCCATAATCCTAATCGATTCGCAACTAATCAAGTTACTAACCAAGTGTAGCACATTCATTTTATTTGTTTATTGACTGACTTCATGTAGTACAACCTATGGCACATGGGGCGCACAGAAGTACACATTATGGTAAGCCCTAGAGAGTTGAAAACCTTTAAAAGAATCGTTCGCCTAGAGGGAATCTCGGTGGAACTGTTAATTGAAAATGTTCAAAGGTAAGTGCTAATTTCTTTCAAATTTTATCAACCTGAACATTCTTCGTTTTAGTCTAATTGATGCGCAGAGCAACCCTAAATAAATGTCTTCATCATAATAAAAGAGTATTTATACACAAATATAATGCACTGTTAAGTTTATTGAGTTTTACTCAGATGTAGAGCATATTTCTTCCTACTTAATATTCTGAGTGGAGTTGGAGTTGGCAGAGCTTATGCCTCCTTCTTGCATCCCTCGCCACAATCAGATCCCTCACAAATGTCACACAGCGAGGATTTCACCTGGTAGTATTCGGTGGCACGACGATCCGTCTCGTAGTAGTCGTAGACAGAGACGGCAGCAGGCTTCTGCTTGGCCACAGCATGTGCCCGAACACCCTCCACTGGCAGACACTTGACATCACCTGGTGTCAGGCTGTCAAAGTACACGATCACAGTGGTATCTGCGTTCTTTGTCTCAACACGCTTCACTCTGTCAATCGACTCGATCTTGTCAAAGCTGTCCTTATCGCCAACATATCCGGAGGGCAGAGCAATTTCCATGACAGCCATGTTTGAATCCTTAGTTGGCTCACTGGAGTCAAGGGGTACGAACTCGGCACACACATCCAGAGTCAGTTGCTGCAAGGGAGTGTCCTTCACAGTTGGCGTCACCTTGAAGCTGGGCTTCTTATCCTTGTCGGCCAGATTGTAGCGATATGATAGTTGAACCATTGCCGAGCCCTGACCCTTGGCAGTGAAGTCGACCTTGCGTGTACTCTTTGGCAATACGTGACTCTGCAGAACCAATGAGTTCTCAGGGTTGACCTTGATTGTGTCCTTGTTGTCGGCCTCAGTGCCGCCAGAGGAAACGAAATCAATGTCCATGGTGCCAGTACCAGAGCCGGTCTTGTAAGCAAACTTGGTCAAAGCCTGCAGGCCGATGACCGTATCCTGAGTGGAAGAGAAGCCACCATTGCTGTTGCGCTTGGCAATCAGCCACTTGATAATGGGCAGTGATTCCTCAGCAGGTGCCTCCTCGAGCAGAACCATCAGCATGTAGGATGTAATCTCGACATCTTTACTCTTCGGATGATACCACAGGCGTTCAGTTTCTTCTTTGTCGGTCTTCGTGTCCTTCGTCCACCATTTACGACCATCCTCCTGCTTAGACACACTCTGCATCTTAGCCAAGACCTTTGCTGCCTGGGGATGCTTGGCCAGGTGCAGAGCTACAGCAGCAATCGATAGAGAATATTGATCATCTGTCTTGTCTACCTCTTGAGCAACATATTCAATGGCCTTGCTAACGGTTTCCCTGTATTTCTCTATAACTTCCTGTAAACCAAAAAACATATTAAAAACTTAACATATTAAATCTGCGAGGAACTTACTTCGTTCTCGAAGAACGCAATCAGCACAAATGATGTGAGTCCCAGTGCGTTTTGGTTGGCATTGTCGAACAACTTGCCCACCTCGGGGAACTCGCCATTTTCCTTTTGCTTGGAGGCCAAGAAATCCAGACCTTTAACAATAACCTTGGGATCCACATCGGTGTACTTCGCAGCCTGGTGGAAGGATCTTACAACATAGGCGGTCAGCCAAGTACTTCCCGAAGCATCCGACTTTCCGAAAGCACTGTACGAACCATCGTCATGCTTATAGGATAACTCACGTTGATAACCGACGTCCATGAACTTCTTTGCCTTGGCCACCACAGCCGGCATTTTGCGGTTGGTCACTTCAAGATATTTAACCACCAGTATATTTGGCACGAAGTTCACCATGTTCTGTTCACCACAACCATAAGGCATGCGCACCAGATTGTCCAAGTTCTTAATGGTAGGTCCCAACAGATCTCCAACCACAGAGAATTCAATGTACTCAGAGTCCGATACCGCCTCGGTGGGTATATCGACCTTGAGCTCTTGACTGTGATCCGTTTTGTTCTGTAGATTTATGAAAACAGCTCTGTTCTCGAACTGAGTGACACCCTCCGGCTCAACCTTCAGCTTTTGATGGATTGTATCACCGGCAAGGGGACTAAGGGCCGTAATCTTGAGTGTGATGTCTCCGACCTTCTTAGGACGTATCATAAACGAAATGGTGGCTCCATTATTGGCGGGTATCGCTACTCGTTTTACCCGACGTATCTCATCAATGGATTTCTCTTCAACCTCGTTAGTTGCTTCAGTGAACTCGTATTCCTTGTCCATGTTATCCATGGTAACCTCAGCCTCTAAGGCCTTTTCCATATAGTTGAAGATAATTACGGGTACAGAAATGACCTCACCTAAATAAATTATTCGTTTATTATATGAAGAATCATTATTATTATATATTCTTACCTCTCTTCACCGAGTAGGGAAGATTAGTGGAGACAAAGAACGGCTGAAAGACACGAATCTTGCTTGGGTTTTCAGTCAAAGCAAATCCTTTGTTGGGACTCAATGAAAAGCCTGTGACAACCCATGAAGTGATTGTGTCGGGTATTTTTTTGGCCAATGTAAAACCATTAGCATCAGTACTAGAGTAGGAGAATTAAATAGATTTATAAACACTTCTTAAAGTGTAACTTTCGACAAACATAGAACTACAGATGTTGCAGGCAAACACATTAAATGTTATGATTATAATGAGGTTTATTTACAATGGATTTTAGAAGATGAATTAAAGCCAAAGTCAATTTTTGTTGAATTATTCTACATATGTAACTAGTTCATACCATAGGCAAGCATTATACCGTGTGTTAATTTTAGTACTTTTCTATAGCCAAAATATTCGTGTACTTTTTCGTGTTATTTCCATAAAAAATCCAAGTTTCAATAAATATATCGCGCAGTGTGCCAGAAATTGTTGGGTTAATTTTCTCATCAATTTTTTGTCCGGAGTCAAGTGGTTTCTGAGTTGTTGTTGTATTTCGAATTTTGCTTGAACTTTTTCGATCCCCACTGACTTTCATAATGGGAACCAAACCCGATTCCAGTTTCTTAATATTATTTACTTAAAAAATATAAATAAATTTCAAAATTAGTTAGTAAGTTTGTGTAATTGTGATTGTGTGTAAGTAAATCAATTGAGTGCGAGTGCATCCTATTATATTGAAGCCTTCAGCCATTAAAAACAAATGCCCATTATTATGTTTAGAAAAAGCAACAATTACGTAATATTGTCTTGAAAAATCCAAGTCTCTGAAAATTCTTTTCGTATTTGAGGCGGACTTATCGCAGGTGGAACAAATGCCCCAGCGCTAGGTAGCAGTGGAATTCCAACACCGACAGCTGAGATTGTTCTTAAACCCGTCAACTGAGGACTAGGAAGACGTAGCAGAGGTCTATAATACAATTGAATACCTATGCAGAAGACTTAGGTTTTAATATACTTGGGGAAAAAAATATAATAAATCAAATGCAGTAAAAAGTCAAAGATTTCTGAAGCGAGAACAAGAGGGTAAGCTGGATTTCTTGGATTTATTATTCGAGTTCTAGCTAATTCTTATGTTTTCAGGGAAGTTCAACATATTGGGATGCATTTAAGAAATGAATTTAATGATATTTCCTTGGAATCAGTTAATAAAAGCATTAAAAAAAAGCATTAAGTAAAAAGGTTTCAACAATTACGTAGTATTCCCTATAAATATCCAAGTTTCAGGAAATTCTTTGCGAACTGGTGGAGGTGTTACGGAATGAAGAATAGATGGGGAACCGGTTGCTCCTCCTACTATTAATGGTGGTAGAGGTCCTGCAATCCCAGGACCTGCAGGCCCTGGAATCCCAACACTACCAAAGGCATACATAAACTGCGGAACAGCTTCTCGAATATCAATTAAATCATCCCAAATAATACCTGAGCGTAAATCAAAATTTATTTTATTAGGTTAATATTGTAGAACGTAAGTAAACCTTTCATATCAAAATAGGGATAAAGACACCGAGTACCCAATAACCATGATACCGTAAAATAATTAAAATTCAGAAAGAAATAAAAGATTGACAAGGGATTAACTGAATACAAGAAGAAAAGTCGAGCCAACTACTAGAACTTATTGTATACCTCTTAAGATTGTCGAAAATCCAACTCTCAGGAAATTCCTTACGAATTGGTATCTGCGGACGCTGCGATGTCGTAGCTGCTATGTGAAACTCTTTGTGTTCAGAATCAAACCTATTTGACAGAGGGGGACCTCCAAGAAACTCTTCTGCTTCTGCGTAAATATTAGTAACTTTAAATATTAATTTATATATTAATATCATTTGCGAAATCGAGTATTAAAACTTGCTTATCATAATTTATACTGATTTAAAACATAATTTTAAAATTGGTGGATGCTTTTGGCTGATGTTGCGTTATATGAAAGTGCACTCCAAAAGAAACAATAGGACCTTTGAACTATAAAATCTTACATACTTCTTAATGATTTCGAAGATCCAGTTCTCAGGAAATTCTTTACGTATTATTATATTATTGGCATTACTTTTAATATCTTTATCTGAACGATGCTGAGCAATTAATGTTCTGTCCTGTATGCCATCAACGCTATCGTATTCGTCGAATTCGTAGTCTGTACCTGCATATAAAACACCAGAATGATTATGAAATTTAAATCTAAATGCCCTTGTAACAAAATTCCACAATAAAGCCTACAAATATTTTCGTATTGTTAATGATTATCTCCAATGTTTAAACTTGTTACCACAATTATTTCTCAATCCCGATAATTAAAATACTTTTTTAAGCTGTAAGTATTTGATATTACGTTATGTTGTTCAGATAAATCCATGTCTCTGGGAATTCTTTGCGAATTTGTGGTGGAGCAGGAAATTTCAACTCGGAAATTGAACCTGGCCTATTGAATCCAGAAGCCATAGAATACAATACGATGCTCGGCCCGAACTGGGGCAAAGGGATTGGAAGCGACGAATAGGGCACTATAAAATGAAAATCTAAAAATGATTCGTGGCAATTTATAAATTATTGTACATTTTCAAGATCTTTAGATTTGCTATTGCATGCAGTTTTCAAATTTAATTTGATTAATGTGATAATAATTATATGTTCTTTTTGGTACTAAAGCAGATGACAACCCAAAAGCGCAGACACTCATAGATGATAAACAAATTTTCTGGATTTACGTTAGATTATTTAAAAACATCCAGGTCTCGGGGGACTCTTTTCGAACTTGAAGCACAATAGGGGTAACTGTTTTAGCTAATGTTGGGTGATTATGAGCACATATTCGTCTATTGGGCTGGCTTCTTAAAAGTACTGGATATGAATCATTTATATCCATGTTCATTTGTAGTGTGACAGGTCCTCGCCCAAAATGTCGTGGAATTACATACCGACCTTGGTCCATTGCAAAAAATTCGAATAGTTAAAATAAATATATAAATGTTTAGACATTCGTTTGAGCACAACACTAAATTTGTGGATAGATGTGACTTAAGGGGATAAAGAACTTCTATAATAATGGGTATACAGCAATCTGCAACATGAACAACTCCTGATAGATGAAATGGTAATGTGGGGGGAGATTGTTTGTAAGCCATATTTACTTCACTGAGAAGCTCATCCTAAACATTGCCCTTAAATTTAAACACTTTGACTAACCCGGAAGATGATTCATGCTTTTTTTAAATGTCTATTCATGCCATTGCTTAGCCCAAAGCGTGGATTGTATGGCTGCCTTATACATAACTAGTACCCAAGAAAATCGAGTCAAATTACTTTAAATTATTGGGAAACATCCAAGTTTCTGGGAATGTCTTGCGGATTTCTGGCTTAATAGAAGAAATTGGACCACGTCGAGGGGTGGAATGGTGACTGCTTGAACCTATAGCTCCATAGCTATGCGAAGGCCAAGCGCTACTTGAAGACCGGTAATAGCTTACAGACGAAGATCTGGTTGGTGGGTGCAAAGAGACGCTTGACGTCGGACAGTATCTACTTGCCCAAGACTTGCCCGAATGACAACTCCTCCTCACGGAAGAGGGCGCATGCCACCTCAACCTACTCAATCCTAAAAACCATATAATAGAGAGTTACAAAATTAGTTTTGGTGCAAATAAAGATTCAAAAGATGTGAAAATAATTATATGACCTTCATGATAATAAAGCAGATGACAACCCAAAAGCGCAGACACTCATAGATGATAAACAAATTTTCTGGATTTACGTTAGATCATTTAAAAATCCAGGTCTCAGGGAACTCTTTTTGAACTTGAGGCACAACTAGGGGTAACTGTTTTAGCTAATGTTGGGTGATTCTGAACACCTATTCGTCTATTGGACTGGGCTCTTAAAAGTAGTGTATATGAATCATCTATATCCATGTTCATTTGTAGTTTGACAGTTCCTCGCCAAGAAGGTCGTGGAATTACATACCGACCTTGGTCCATTGCAAAAAATTCGAATAGTTTAAATGAATATATAAATGTTTAGACATTTGTTTGAGCACAACACTAAATTTGTGGATATATGTGACTTAAGGAGCCAAAGATCTTCTAAAATAATGGATATACAGCAACAAGTACAACTCCTGGTAGATGTAATGGTAATGTGGGAGATTGTTTGAAAGACATATTTACTTCACAGAGAAGCTCATCCTAAACATTGCCCTTAAACTTTAACACATTGACTAACACGGAGTATGTTTCATGCTCTTTTTTTGAATGCTAATAATTTTTCATTGTTAAGCCCAAAGCGTAGATTTTATGGCTGCATTATAAATTACTAATACCCAAGAAAATCGTGTCTAATTACTTTAAATTATTGGGAAACATCCAAGTTTCTGGGAATGTCTTGCGGATTTCTGGCTTAATAGAAGGAACTGGAACACGTTGATAGGAGGAATGGTGACTGCTTAAACCTATAGCTCCATAGCTATACGAAGGCCAAGCGCTACTTGAAGACCGTAGATAGCTTGAAGACGACGATATGGTTGGTGGGAGACGAAAGCCGCTTGACGTCGGACAGTATCTTCTTGCATAAGAATTGGTCGAATGACAACTGGGGGAGGCCCCCCACGGAAAAGGACGGATGCCTCAACCTACTCAATGCTAAAAACTATATAATAGAGAGTTACAAAAATAGTTTTGGAGCAAATAAAGATTTAAAAGTTGCATCACCATTTAGATTAATGGGTGATTGAATCGTTAGTCTACATAGAAGTGTGAATGATTTGTAAAGAAAGCAATGTGAACAAATTTATTCATACTTTTCATAGTAAACAAAAATTCAGGTTTCGGGAAACTCTTTACGTATATCTATAGTTTGTCTTGTACCAAGAAATTCTTGGAA
Source organism: Zaprionus nigranus (assembly GCA_018903425.1). NCBI lineage: Eukaryota > Metazoa > Arthropoda > Insecta > Diptera > Drosophilidae > Zaprionus > Zaprionus nigranus. Next base: position 5,324,229 of record JAEIGD010000002.1, read on the forward strand.
AATATCGGTAGCAATAGTTGAATAGTATTTAACATCTTCAGGGAAGGTCGTTGTTTTGAATTCAGCTTATTTCATTTGAACAAAAAAGTAATTACATTGGTATTGTACAATGTAAGTAGGCCTTAGAAACAGAAATCAAGACAGCGAGTCCGCAATAACGAAGATACAGTGAAACATATAACATTCATTAACAAATTCCATGATCGGCAGTTTACATAATACACGAAGGAAAGTCGGGACAATTACTACAATTAATTGTATACCTCTCAACATTGTCAAAAATCCAATTCTCAGGGAATTCCATACGAACTGTTATCTGCGGAGGCTGCGATGTTGAGGTTGCTATGGTAAACTCGCTGACTATTTCGCCACCAAGAAAGTAATCTTCCCCTCCTGACGAGAAGTAATATACCTCTTCTTCTGCGTACAGTAAATGTCAAGTTATGGAGTTTTAAAATTTCTGAAATCGAAATGGTTCATTCGAGCTCATTTATTATAATTTGTAAAGGGGACATGTGCTATAGGCGATCATCAAGTCGATTACTTAACAAAGTATTAAGTAAATATGAATCTAAGAAAGGTGGATGATTTGTAATAAAATCAAAGGGAATAAATTTGTTCATACTTTTATAACATACAAAACTCCAGGTTTAAGGAAACTCTACGTATATCTATATTGAAGTACTATATGTTATGAACTAACAGACTCTTCGTATATTAGGGGAGAAATAGTTGAGCAGTATAAAACATCCTGAGGGAAGATTGTTGTTTTGTACTCAGCTTTTTGTATATGTATATAAAAGTTTTATTTTAATATTTGTACACAGCTTCAGTTGACTCACAGAATATTTGCAAATAGAATGAAGTCTGGGAGAGGTGCACTTTTTGTAACGGCAAGCAGTGCATGCAAACAGAACCTGCATGACATTATTTGCAATATGATAATGGATATATTACTATTATATATTCACCCCGCTTTGTTTGCAAATATCCAACCTGTAGGGAATTCTTTTCGAATGGTGAAACCACTTGTGGCAGTCGTAAGTATTAGCATCCTTGACTTGGTTCTAGGCCTTTTGTTACCCCTCAACCTGTGAACTATGTCCGAGCTGATAATTTTAGTACATAGATTATATTAAGAAACCCATTTGCATGATTAAAGCATTCAAAACTAGATTGATTACAGTTAACACAGTTAGATTACCCGAAACTGGGAGGGGTTTAAAGAGTCATACTTTTCTACATTTTCAAATATCCAGACCTCAGGAAAGTCCTCGCGAATTGGAGTGTCCTGCTCGAGGTAAAATGCCTCGTTTAACAGATACGAGACATAGGGTAATCTATCTGCATGAGAATCAAACCATAAGTTCTACAGTTAGTCAAGGTAGACTATTTGGAAATACCTCAACCTCAATTGCCCTAGAGACAATTGCATTATTTAGTTGTCAGTGCAATCACAGTGCTAATAAGTTTAATGTTTGATCGTCATGCAAGGACCTATCCACCAAGGTAGACACCTACCTCGTATTGCTTAATTGCCATATCCAGATCTCAGCGAAGTTCTCACGTATCTGTGGAATGTCTTCAACTGGGTCTGATTGTGTTTCTTCTGGCTCTGATAGTGTTTCTTCTGGCATGTATATTTCGCCTATATCGTCCACGTCTGATATGTAAAAGGGCCCGCTATCATACTCATCATATGAGCGTGTAGCTAAAATTTGTATTTAGGAACAAGAAGTCTTCATTCAAACTACATAGAACTGCTGCTGACCAAAATACTTTGACCCACAAGATAACATTATTCGCAAATCCCCTTTCTTTCTGGTTTATCCTAAACTATTGCAATCTTCGAATGATTTTCGTATCTTGAGACTTACCAAAACTATAAGGATAGTTGATGTTTGTGAGGGTCACTAAGCCCGACGACTGTCCTGGATAACTGCCATAGCCATGCTGCCAGGGTGTGGAGGTTTCGTACTTGTTCAGGCCATTGAATACATCATCCTTAGACAAATCATTGCCGGACTTTAGCAACAAAACACTTTGATCCACTCCAAGCAGACCCACATACGAGTCGGCATCGGTTTTCACCTGCAGCTTGACCTCTTCGCTAGGCTTAACATCAATGGGAGCAGTGATTTCAATCTGTTTATGAAATGGTTTACACAGTCAGCGAATAACATTAATATCTGTGATGTCTTGATAGTTTACTGAGTTTTCGAAATCCTTGTCGAAATCAATTGTCTTTTCGATAAAGCGCAGCTCATTGTTTACAGCATAGTACACATAGATCGAGGCCTTGGGAACCATCTCAAACGTCGGTTCGAACTTGATAGTGTGTGTCATGCGACCCTCAGGTACTGCAACATGTTCGGCCTTCACAATGTTTCCACGTGCGATAATTGCGTAGACAAAGTAGGGTATAGGTTCTTGGGCGATCACATCAAATGAAACGTTCTTTCTCAACTTGGGACTAAACAAGCAAGTAAATGAATATTATTTTTATTAAATATTAATATGAAAAATTATTTAACATTTAGTAGCTTACTTCTTTGTATTGACTTCAATCGACAGTGGCTTTTCGGGTTGGCGTGACTGCTCGTATTTAGAGATGGATCCTACGTTAGAGGTGACATCCGCATACGAACCGGATACGTGGAGATACGATCTGTCCAGTTGCGGCAGCGTAACATTGAATATTGCAATACCATTATCGCCGAGAGGTGCCTCAAACTCGTATTTCGTTTCTTCGGGCTCTTGCTGGCGAGGTATTGGGTACGAATAATGATGATAATGCATTCCGTATGGTGAGCCGAAGGAGAGCTTCACTTTCTTTGCTGTATCGCGTACAGGGGTTCCATCGACATTTTTTACCGCAAGCTTATAGGTGAACACCTTGTCCGGATGATAGGTACTTGGACTGTCGATACCCTCCAGCTTGTAGCGCTGTGCATGGAGGTTGACAGTAGCCGATGCATTCTGTTTATTGCCCGTCAGCTCCTCGGTGACCTCAGCAAACACTTTCAGTGGTGATAGATACCTGCTCGACAAGGAGCCCGTGAATTCAACATGACCCTTTCCATTGACATCGATAGTTTTGTTCTGGTTGAGGGATTCTTCCGAGGAATACCAATCGCGGACGCGTGTTAGTGACACGGTTGCCTTGCCCTTCACTGGCTTGCCATATGTGTACTTGGCTCGTATCGTGGCCTTGATTAGTCCGTCTTCGGCAACGACATCTTTGTCTGTCTCCACGACTACCTCAAATTTGGGCAGCACATATTTGGCCACCTCAAAGGACTTCGTTTCGGCGCCTTCATCCCCTATCTTGACGGCTAGGTTCCAAGTACCCAGCACAGGTTGATCCGACAATTGCAGCTCTCCCGCATATACTCCCTTGGTCAACTTTATGTCGGATACCTGCTTGATCAGATTCTGGGCACCATCATTGATCTCTATCCTTATTGGACCATCAATCACGGCAGGTCGTGTGTTCGCATCCAGAAAGATCACTCGGAATTGCACCAGATCCGCTGGCTTATAGGTTGCCTTATCGGTTTGTATGTAGATCGTCGGCTTGTTATCGGCAAAGTTCAATTTGGTCGAGTTCTCGAAGATAATTCCCTCGATGCCTGCTGCTGTCAAATTATAATCGCCACTCGACAATTTCGGTACATCGAATTCCACATTCTCCGTCGACATGGCCTCCACCTCGATCTGTTTGCTCTCATTGTACGATGGTCCAGTGATGCCAACCTTGATGACGCTCTTCCCCTCGGCCTTGTGCACCGACACGGCCACATTGTACTTATAGTTGGAACGTATAGTGCCAGGCCCGATTACCGAATACAGACTGTAATCCACAAAAAAATATTTTGTGTAATCAATTTTATTATTCTGAGAAACTGCTAATTGTTTGGGATTTTTTCTACACACAACCGAATTCAAAGTGAATATATTGACTTTATGCAAATGTTTGTCAACTGCGTATGCGACATTAAGATACCCTGTGCGCAATTTGAAAAACCTTTCAATGTGGGAATTTCAATTTGGTTGATGAGATTCTCCTGTTAAAGAGTTTCTGCCTGCAACTCTTGTTATAAGCCCAAAGTAAACCCAGTCTTAGTCTGCGCTTCTCTCTTTCTCTCTCTTTCTTGCATTTTCAGAGTATTAACAAGTCGATTACGAATGTGATAGGTTTCTTGTTGAAGTTATAAATAGTCAAACAAACCGGATTTTTCAGTGTTTATCAATTATCAACTCCAAGTCCCCACACGCCCAATGAGAACAATATTCTGTGTTTCAGAATTTCACTGCTCATCCATCATTAATTTATCATTATCTGCTTTGCTTCATCTCAAGCTTTCAGATTGATATGCTATGCAAACACAGATATTTAATTAACGTTGACGAACCCATAAAATGGCTCATCAGTTGGCCCAAACCTTTTTGATTGCCGGCGCTCTTTCAATGAAGCATAATTAAGAGGTTTTTAGTGTATCTGCAACAAGGGGCGCGATAACGTAAACGTTAACGTAACATGGCTGTGATATTGCCATGCATATACACTCTTCAGTTAACGACTATTGGACCGGTTTGGGGGGGAAGCAACCGACTACAAGTCGACACAGGTATTCCTTAGTTTATTCCTTATCTTGCTTTGTCTTGAAATGCATTCTGAATCTTCGTTTCATAGTCTGTGTCTAGCCTGACCCCGACTTGAACTTTGTTTAACAGATAGAAGGTACAATAATAAATTACTTGTTTTAGCATATATAGAAGTATTTAAATTCGCTGATAACCTTGTTGACTCTAGGTTAGAAATCACTTACCCACTGGCATTAATAAGCAGTCCCAATTGAAGAACACAACAACAGAGAGCGAGAATACGCGACATATTTGCGCTTTGTTTCAGACACGAAGCACTGTTGATTGTTCAGCAATATATGAAACACGCGATATATATGTATATAATATATATATTTGGTTTATTCAATTAAGGGCTGTCGGATGATTCACGCTGTTTGTTTAATTGTAGTTTTTTCGCTTTTTGTTTTTCTATTTTTCACTATCTTCACATTTAATGAATACACACAGCACAATTAGCAAAGCTCGGCTTCGGTTTCGGGTTCGCTTTGAGCGATCACAAGAGACGTTTCGAACCGAATCGATCGCCGCTCCGATCCACAATGAGCTCGCTGCGCTGTACAGCATGTTTAAATGTAGTTTCGACATGGAGACGAGCTACCAATCGGGTAATCAGGGAAACGGGCAATCAATACACTCGCAAACACAACACAAGCATACAAACAGACAGTGTTCTCTGTGAAATTCCCCGGCACGCTGTTAAAGCTCAGATGTATCTTTTTGTTTACACACATTACACATATTCACATGTGTATGTACGCATTGTTCTTGTGTACATACGTCATCGATGGTGCTGCGAGCAAATACTTTTAATTTGTTTGTTTTACGTTGAGACGATAATGAGCCGGTATGCTGCGAACTGTTAGAGATTGACAATATTGAACAATTTAAATTATTCTGATAGTATCGCCAACTTTCTCCATACAATCTTAACCTTTAATGAGCTGCCATTAATCAGCAATTATGGTTGAAGGATACGGCAACTAATAGAAAAAACGGGCTATATTTGGGCTTTGCCTTAAATACAAAACACTCCTTAATGTTCATATGTAAGTACACGTATGTATGTATTATATGTAGTTCCAAATTAATGACCTACACGTATTCACTGCTCTTATCTTGATTGTGATTCAAATCCGATTGAAAGACTATCAAATATTTGGCGAATAGCGGAAACACACGACCAATTACCGAACCTTATCAGTTCTCTGCCGATAAAACTTGGTCTATTTTTTGCTTGTGCATACTATTATAAATACGTATACCTCAAACTTTATTATATTTATCTCTTTGTTTTTATAATGAGACGAGGTGATAACTGTTGGTTTTAACCTACTATTTAATACAATTTGATTAATTGAGAATAAAAGTTAATTTAAAAAAGAAAATTTTATATTACTTGCAATTTCAAATCCACAACACAATCCACTTTTAATGCAAAGCAAAGAGAAGATGCCCATAATACCCAAATAATTTCCCTTAATAATTCCTCATTGCAAATTTCCCAGCATTTGCGGCGAAAACTTTCAAGCAAAACTACTTTATTTTATTAAAACAACAACCCACAGTGCAATTCATATCCACTTTGATTTTTCACAACACGATCCACTTTCAATACAAAAAAAACAAGCATTCCTTCTCATTTCCTATAATTACCCAAAAATATCACATTACCTCATAATTTCCTTTTATTCGCCATCTCAAATTCCTCATGAATTTCTGCCAACAACTAGAGTGCCTAAAATGCCTAAAAACCCGTCTGCTTAACTTAGCCAAGACAATAACCCACACTGCAAAAAGAAGTTATGCATTTTTCAGAATTATTAATTTTCCACAATCGACTTTGAATACAAAGCGAAGAAGCATCCCCGTCATTTCCTATAATTTTCCATAGTTACCCACATTTCCTCATAATTTCCTTAAATTCGTCGAAAGCTTCTGTGGTGACAACCAACTTGATGCTCGGCTTAGCCAAGACAACAACCCACATTGTGTCAAAGTTATAACCGGTTCAGCCATGCAGCCCGTCGGAGACTTGGCGAGCAAGCTCAAGCTTACTTGGGCGAAATCAGTTGCCGTCGCGATTAAAAACAGGCAAAAGATGCGCGGCGAATTAATAATGATGTGTGAATACACAATACAAAAATTTAAAAATGTTTAGCTAGCTGTTGTTGTTGTTAATGTTGGCGCAAAATTTATATATTTCTTCTTTTCTGTTTATTTTAGAACTGAAGCTAGTTCGTTCATGGAGCTGGAATGCATCCTTATGGTGGGTTATCCTGGTGCCTTAGTGAAACATATTATTCATGATAAATTCAAAAACCCAACGCTGTCAATGCCTATTCATTTAGAATTTAAAATGTCTGGCAATTTCCCCATCTGTGTTATCGCAGTGTGGGTTGTATGCATGGTCACCCAAAGGGTGGTGCAACAAACAAATAACGAGGGTAAGTAGCAATAGCTATTTGCTATTCGACTACACAACCCAAAAGCAATGGCACGCACTTAAAAGAGAGTGTAATAATCGAGTTTACGCTCAATTCCCCTTCAACTTTTCTCTCACTGTGCCTCACACATGCCATCTCTTTCTGCTTGTCGTCGTGCCAAAAATAGAACATTGCCTGACGTCACTCGATGTTGTGCCCAAGTCGAGTGCAATGGCTATTTAAAGCTTTCGAGTGAAAGCTGTGCGCCGAGGCTTTTGCCACTTGTCTGCTCACTTTAGCGGCGGCCTGCGAATGCCTTCGATAGCTCAGTTGGTAGAGCGATGGACTGTAGAGTTCTCCTTCGAGGCTAGGTGTTTCGAGCAGTAGCAGGACTCTAGATCAAACAACAGCCGACCTAGATAGCGCTTGCTCTTGTACCATCAGTTTATTGAATCGTGATATGTTGAAATCCATAGGTCGCTGGTTCAAATCCGGCTCGAAGGATTTACATTTTTTACTGTTTGTAACTAATTTTTATTATTTTATGCTATACCTTTTTAATATCTGACATAATTTATGTATACGGTTGCGGCTTTGCTTTTATTATATATAACGGAATTGATCTGCCAATACCCGGGATTGAGGCAGTACCAGTTATTCCTACATAAGTAGTATGCTATCTTAGAGATAGCGACAGATATTGCTATATCAACTTGGTTTTTGCTGCTGATCAAGAATATATAAACTATTTGCGGTTGGAGATGCCTCCTTCTGCCTGATAGATCAATTTTCGGTAAACTCAAAGTTATAATACTCCATTTTCCCATGGATAGCAGTTATAAATATGAAAGCAACCAACAAATCTCTTGATTTGTCTTTCGAAATGTTGGTTGCTATCATTTTTATAACTGGTACCCATGGGAAAGTGGAGTATTATAATTATTAAGTATTATATTCTCTTAAATATATTGTATTGTATATATTCTCTTACATATATTATCTTCCATTTATTACCGATATTCATCTACTTGCCATCCACGATATTACTTCGGCCCAGTCGCTTATTTCGCTCATTGTCATCAGATGAAAGTACTCTACTTATATGAGAAAGGTATACAGTTGCCTAATGTACAGATTGTAATATCATTTTATACATTTAGCTTCTACCTAGTCTGTTATGTAAACTTACTTTTTATATAGTGGCAATATATGGTAGTTCACTGTGTATCGCATCTCGTTTACTTTGCTTTCCACTTTCTTTTTCGGGATTTGAATTTCGTTTTCCAAAATCAAGTACAAATAGCTGTAAACTTTTCTGCAAGGTTGACTGAAATTTCAGCTGCTGCGAACGTGTATTACCTCCAGCTATCTAGGGCACTCAAGCACACACACACACACACACACACACACACATATATGCAGACACACACTCGCAAATGGCATTTGGCAATTTCACTGGTCGCGTATCCTTTGGCGCTCGGGACTAAAGCGCTTGATATATCCATTTCGTTTGGAGGATTCTTCGCGTGCCTGTTAAGAGCTGCAAACAACAAAAGCAATTGTTGTTATCGTTACTGTTGTTGCCTGCTGTTGTTGTGTATTACATGCGTGTGAAGCGGCAACACAATCCAAAAATGGGGAAATTGTTCATTTTCATGAGCTGAACTCGCTCTTTCTCTTTCCCTCTCTGCCTCTCTCCCCTCTCCCTCTCTGTCTATGCTGTGTGTGTGCGCTTTGTGTTTATTTATTTAAGTGTTATTTCGTTTTATTTTACAAAATTGAGTTATAAACAAGTTTTGAAAATTGTTTAAATGGAAAAAACAGATTGAGTATTCTCCGCGCTGCTTGCCTCATGCAGCAGCAACAGCAACAGCAGCAACAACAGTTGCAAACGCAACTCCGAGTGGCAGCCACTTGAGCACATGTCAAGTGGAAAATCGTTTTGTTGCTCTCGCTCAGCCCCCCCTTCCCCATCCCCTCTTGCCTGCTGCTACTCTTCATTTTGCAAATATGCGGGCGCCATGAATATGTTTCTGATAAAGTTTATTTATATATGCAAATCGTATAATGTGCTGGCAAACGGCAAAAGGGTTCTGCCGTCTAACTTGAATTGGTTTGCCATTCAACAGCATCTGATATATGTATATGAGTTCATACATTATATTATGGTGGCAGCTCCCTTTCCCTCCACCCACCACCTCCTCATTCTGCGTATTTCCCGCTGTGCTTCCCTCTGCACTTGGATAATTTCCGTTTGAAATTTCCTTTAAAGCGCCGCTTGTCCTTATGAAAATATATATAGCCTATAACAGGGTCTGGTATGTGTGTCTCTGTTGGTGTGTGTATTTCTCAGCACCTTATCCGAAGTTTTCCAGCTGAATGGCATTTTCTTTATTGTCATCGGCAACCTTCCCTCCAATCTGCAACTGAAACTCTCAACTCAAACTTGGCAACATTTAGCGATTTGTTTATTTTGATTAACTGCCACTGTTGTTGTTGTTCTTATTGTTTTTGTTGCTTTTGTTATCGTTGTTGTTGTTACTATTTGTACAGGAAGTAATAGATGCAATGTGACGCGTCGCGTTAGGGGCTGATAACTTTTTTGCTTCACACATCGCACGAACGCATTAACAACGCGCAATAAAACAAAGTACCTAGAGAGGACCTTCATACCCTACTGCATAGGGTGTTCATTGGGCAACTGTACGCCGGTACGATTTATGTATACGTATGTATATAATAAGGAAAGAATTTGGATTGCTGTTTATTATATTCAACGGGTATTCAAGAAGATATCTGCTTTAATATATAGATTACTTATATTCTTAATCATCATCAGCAGGAGAGTTTGCTTGTCTGTCTGTCCGCCTGTTTATCTGTCTGCAGTCTTTATGCCTGCCTGCCTGTCTGCCTGCTCATTTGTCTGCCTTTTTATCTGTCTGTGTGTCTGTATGAACAGCTATATCTTAGAGACTATTAGAGCTAAATACTCCAAACTTTGTGACAGCACACGAATGTATTGCAGTTAAATAAAGAGTCATTTACAATATGTCCACGCCTTCTTTCGCCCTTGTAAATCGCTAAAAGTTGAGTTGTAAGCGTTACTTCAAAGCTAGAACATTAAATTCTAGTGTGCACAATGTTAATCACTATCAAAAACTTTTAAAAAACATGTTCTTTTGTTATGTAACAGGACAAATTGTGAAATGAGCAAATAACTACAGCTAAAAGAGCAGTTTAACCATCAACGGCTTTCAACTCACTGAGTAAAAAGAACTAGAATGGGAAAGATCTGTTAAACATTTCTCCAGCATCAGCAGCGTGACAAAAAAGCTTCTCAGCCTGAGATTATTCTTTTTTTTTATGCGTTTCCATTCATAAATACGACCGTGTTCTCCCGTTTCTTTTGTATTTCTTTTAATTTCTTTTCTTTTCGTTTTTATTTGTCACATTTTAGCAGCTGCCAAAGCTGCTTGGTATTCGTTTTATTTATTTATTTTATGCGTTTCAATTGACAGTTTGAAATCCCACGTGCCGTCAGCCTTATCGGACGCTCGCCATAATGAAGGCACTTCAATGAGGCCCCCCGGCTGCCGTGATGTCTTTATTAACGAGCTGCAGAGAGGGGGGTCAATACTATAAAAATATTAATGTTGCCTAATAAAAGGAGGGAGGTATAAGAAGTGGACCGTGGGGCAGGCAGGCAGGCAGGCAGGCAAAAAGCGATTAACCCAGAAGATACCAAAAAGGAGGCCAAAGTTTTTGGCAGCTTAACAACTTGAGGCAAATTTTCTATATTTTTTCTTCGGCCCTGTAACGATAACAAATCGCTTACGGTTAACAGGCGGCATTAATTCTCATTGTGGCGTAATTTTCACAGCGCCATTTACTGGCTAATTAAAATGGAGGCGGAGCTGGGGTTGGACTGCCCCTCAAGATGGTAGACATTCTGCGCCGCGGGCTGAACAGCAGCAGCAGCAGAATAATGACCGCAATTAATAATTTTGACAATTTACACAACATTGCGCAAAAGATAAGGCAAGAGACAGACAGTCGGACAGACAGACAGACAGACCGATAAAAGGAGGCACAATCGGGCAATTCTTTTTTGATTTGCTGACAAACCGGAGGCAAACTTGAACTCAAGCTAAAAATATTTATTTTTAATTGCATATTTATTGGGGCATTGAATTTTAATTTTCTTATTTTATTTGTTTTCATATTTAGAGGAGACTAAGTAAGAAAGGAGTGCTTTTATTCTTGCAGAGGGTTTATAGATATTGGTCAGAAGTCTGCAACGCACTTTAGAAGACCTCTGCAACAGTATAAAGTATATACATACGAGTATATTCTAAATCAGCATTCACAGGGGAGTCGAGCTAGTTGTGTCTCTTTGTCTCTCATTTGTTCAGCTATCTTGATAAAACTTAGCCAGACATACTTTTTAATGGTACACGCTGTAAATAAGTCAGAGAAGAGTTGGATCGGGCAAATATATATGTCTATCATACAAACTATTGGCCGAGTTTTATTTTTTTTTCAACATATTTTAACTAAATATGGATACAGAAATATAGCTTATACCCATTATTATTATATAGCTGTTATTACAGCATTCTGATGAATACAAGAAGAATATTATTTAATTTAGTATCATTTTATATAAATATATATAAATATAAATATATATATAAAATATAGGAAAGAGATGATTGGAAGAGATAACAACCTGTGCATACCAAAAAGAGAGCCTTTCTTTCTGGTTTTGTATTTATCTTTTGTATTCTAATTGTTTTTATACTCTTTTAAATTAGTTCAAAAAGGAGTAACCCTGCTTCTGCTTTCCCTCTTCTCTTTCTTCTGCTGCTGACAAGCTTCAAGTGCGTCCCTTTTCACTTTTCTCGCTGTTTACCGCTGAGTTTTTGCTCCTCATTCGTTTATTCGCTTAACTTGCGTTAAAATAAATCAATTATTTTAATTCACGTTGACAACTCGCGTCATTTGCAGCCCGCCCAATTTTTTGTGGTCCGCTGCTCTTTTGCTCTTGACATGGGTTTGTCAACGGGGTCCCCGGCAGCAAGTGACAGAGGGGGCAGGGTGGAGGGGCTTCGTGGGTTAAGTGGAACGTGGCGGGGTTTCAATAGCAAGCCGCAAGTGAAAGAATGTCATGCATAAAATGTCAATAACAGAGACGCGTGTTTTTCAATATATGAATGAAAATGAATGCGATTGAGTGCGGCCATTGAGCGTTTTTGAGTCGCATTTATCGAGCATTCCCCTGCCGCGACCACCCCTTGGGGATAATGCTTATTAAAGCGCTTTTGTTTTTGCTTGAACTTATTCAACGCTTTGCAGTGTGTTCTTTATTAAGATATTTTTTACAGTTCAGTTTAAAATTGCATTTCATTTATTTAAGCTGCCGAACATATTCGATTTATTAGGCCGTGAATTATCCCCTCTCGCACTCCCTCCCTCTGGCCAAAACACTTTTCACCTGCCCTATGGACAACTCGTTTACAAAATGAAATGAAACTAAAATGTCTACTTCGAATATCGAAAGCAGAAACGCAGCCAAGTGTAATATCTCCATAATAGAAGCTCTTATTCGGCTTCTCTCTCTCCCCTCTCCTCTCTTTTTCTCTCTTGGTCTCTCTCTCTCTGGCTTTTGTGAATACGCCATCATCATTTTCCATTATCATTAATTACCCGCTCTGAATGGTGAATGGTCCGAAAAGTTTACAGCATTCTCCCATTGCCCATAATTACACACAATACAACAAAGCTTGCCTGGCATTCCCCTGCATTCCCCTTGTAGAGCTACCGCACCCCTCTGTACCCCTCCACTGCATTTCCATTCTCGTCTCCGTCTGCCAAAGGATGCTTGAGCGGAGCACGAAGCAGAGGAGAGAGGAGCAAACTTATGACAGAAATTCAATAGCGCATGCAATTGAAGAAATTATTGTGCAATTTCAATAACTTTCAATTGGGTTTTCAATTTTCTGCATACACTTTTTGTGCCGAACTTTATCTTATCTTATCTCTTTGTTGCCTGCCTCTGCCCCTTGCCCCCTGAGCACGCCCTATGGCCAAATCGAATGGAGCATAAAGAAAGAATATGAACTGAAAACTTTAGCAACTGTTCGTCTGTCTTTTGACGATTTCCTTCGTCGTCCATTGAGCAGCCCATTGCCCAAGTAGAGCTGAGTGCTGCCTTTACCCCTAGGAAGGCAGAGGGGAAGGGAGACTAGGAGTCGAAATTTGCCATAACGAGAGACAATAAAATAATAAAGTTGTAAAACTGTAAGCAACAGGCGGAGCAGGCAAAGAAAGAGGAGGTTTTCTTTTGGTTCTTCAATTTGCAAAGAAACTTAACTATAGACCTGGCATATCTTTGTAGCAGGAAGGAGTACTTTTATTCTTGCAGAGGGTATATAGATATTGGTCAGAAGTCTGCAAAGCACCTTAGGAGACCTGTGCAACCGTATAAAGTATATACGAGTATATTCTGAATCAGCATCCATCATAACTATAGACCTAGCATATCTTTGTAGCAGCTTGAAGGGTGTTCGATCTGTATAAAGTCTTATTTAGCTTATATATTTCTACTAATATAGGAGTACAATATCATTATTGCATATAGGATAGATCTATAATTATAGGAGCATAATACAAGGAGAGAGAGAAATTAGAAATTGTATATCATAGATATCATTAAAGGCAGTAGAAGTTAAAAAAAAAAAATAAATAAACAGATAAACCTGTCTGTATAAATTATCAGTAATTAGAGTGTTATAGGAATAGTATACCTACACCTTTAATCTTCAATCCAGCCTTATGTGTAGATCCTCCCCAATTATGCTGTATTTCTTCACTTTTATAGCTACTACACACTGCTCTATAGTTTAAAGAGGAGCCTTTCTTTATGTTCTTCAATTGGTGAATAACTTTCATTATAACTATATGACTAGCATAGCTTTAAAGTAACTTATAGAGTTATTGAACTGTATGAGGACTCAGTTAGCATATATGTATATAGTAATATTATATCTTAAAAGCAGCTCAAGGCCATTTCGACTGCTATCTATGTATTTATATCACTTTTATATTATATATTATATCATATACATATCTCTATAATATACAATTAGTTTTCCTAGACCTTTATTTTCTATTCTTTTGTTAGTTGTACAATTCTTGCCATTTATAATATTCTCCCTCACTTTTATAGGTGCATAAATGATATTATTTATAGCACACATTTTATAGCGCAGTCCTGCTGATTTGTTAGCAGACTGACCAAGCAATTCCCGGCCAGATAGATGCGACTATTAGCCCGACTGGGCACTCGGCTTATGCCATAATAACAAAATATGACGTCATTTGGCTGCAATTTGAAGAGCTTAACTATGTAAATCTTTTAATATGGCCAACGGATGCAGCAGCAGCAGCAGCGGCAGCAGTCGCAGCAGCAGCGTCGGCGTCGGCAGCACAGCATAGAAAATAAAAATTGCATAAAAAACTAGAAGCATAAACCAGAATGCAAACAGCGTCACGGCGACGGCGGCTGAAGCCAAAAGGCAAACAATGCAATCCCGCCAAGAACTCTGCTGGCACAGCTCCCAACGGGCTGACTCCCCCCATCTTCCCCCATCATCCCCCACTTACCCTGCTTCTATCCATGTTGCTGCTGCTCCCAGCGGAAGACATAGAACGAAATATGCCTCAAGGTGCAACGCGCGGAGCTTGGCAAAGTTTTTCGCATAAACATGAAAAACATGAAAAACAGCAAACAACTTGCGAAACTCACCAAACTGGAGTTAAGGGCAGGTGTGAGCAGAATGATAGGAGGGTAGGGGGGAGAAAACCTTGGCCGGGTTATGCATAAAGCAGGCAGCGGCACAGAGTACATGATATATGCATCAGCTGGCACATAGATATATCTATCTCTGCCTCCCTCCCTCTCTCTCTCTCTCTTTGCTCTTCTCTGCATATCATATGTACGCGCGAGATACGTGAGTTGTTTCCGCAGAGAGATAGTTGGATAGTTCTGCTCAGTCTGCTCTGGTTGTCTGTGCCCTGCGGGGAATTGTTGCGAGCAAGCTCTGCAATTGAAACATTATTTGCTCGGCTCGACAAATAGCGCAGGTCAGGGAAATGCAACTGTAGAAATCTGTAGAATCCCAAACAGAAATGTATGAAAAAGAAGAATGCAATTTACGGCCCTTCAGAAAGTTAAATAATCATCAAATTGTACTTAAAACACTCATTACTTTGTTTAACATAATAAATACTTTTTAATTCCTTATCAATGGGTTAATGGTTTCAATCTCCTATTGGTTAGGTATATATACATACATACTTCAATGTATTTAATTTTAAGAATTTATTACTTTAGTTTCGTGCAATAAGCCAAGAAAAAATTAACATACAAATTGAACATACAAAGGTTTCTTGAATTGTAGAAAGAAAACAAAACTCCTCCTCTCTTGCTACCTATTCTGGGTGCAAGGTAATTAGAGCACTCCTACCAACTGAGCTATAAACAAAGAGCTCCCGTTCGTATTCTCGTGTCACGCGCCCTGTGTAACACGATATGCACCCAGTGCTATACTACGAGATACTACTGTAAAGAGGGTTGCAATTCGACTAGTACATCAGTCTCGAGTCTCAGTTCAGTAGCGCCACACTCAGCACGTGCCTCAGTTCTCAGTTTTTACCCAACCATTAATCAAACAATTAGAGCTGGTTGTGCGTCAAGTAACTGACGCAGCCCTGCCCCCCCTTCTGTTTGTACCTCCGTCCGACCGACCGTACGCCCACAAACGTATTTGCATAAATTATGGCTTCATAATAACCGCTATTTGTAATTTTGGTCACTGCAGGGCGTTTCAACGCCACGCCCACTCTTAACACCCCCGAGTTGAGTTGGCACTGGTTTGAGTTGAGTATGTCAAGCCAAAGGGTTTGTGTGAACTGACGATGATAAAGTGTTGCCAAAGAATTCGATGCAAATGAATCTGACAGCTTTACAGTATGCTGGGTAAAATCTTAAAAAGGGCGATTAATAAGTATGGAACTGATATAGTAGAGAAGTAGAAGTAGTTGAAGAGATATTGAAGCTTAAATAGAAACACTTTAAAAGTCTTTTAACTACTAGAAAAATAGAAGAATAAAAAAACAGAATGACAAATAGAAGTATTGAAGTTGATTAGTAAAGTTTGATTTAATAGTTAATAAATACTAGAAGTAGAATACTTAATGGAATAATAGTAGTATAGAATAGTAAGAGAAGTTTAGAGTATATGGTTTATTCAATTATAAACACTTCTAAAGCTCTTCTTACTACTGTGTGGATCAAATATCTTATTTTAGCACTACATTTTCTACTACATTTTTAGTAAATAGGTTAATAAAATAAATTTTCCTATAATCCAAGGACTATCCGCTCTGCGTAATGATAAACAGTTTATATATTACTTACCCCATTTGACTGTCATAAAAATTCTTAATTCCCCACTCCACAATCTTCTTCTCCCAAGCAACGCATCATTAATTGGTTGTGTGTCTCTGCTAAATGCAGTGGGTCGTATGCGCGGTTTGTGACTTGACTAACAAACACAGCACTTGGGAATTTCAAGCAAGTTGAGCCTGTAAACGATTTGTAATTGCAAATGGCAACACTATAAATCAGTTGGACAACAACAATTATGACTGCACTGTGTGTGTGTATGTGTGGGTCAAGCGAATTGAAGCTTCCTCGACTCGTCACGCAAAACAATAACAATTAAAATGTACGACAAGTGCAAATTGAAGATGTGTTTACCAATCCTGGCAGCGTGCCACAGAGAGTACACATAATCCCACGGGGGGAGGGGGGTGCAGGCAGCTAGCTGCAAACAATCTTCAGTGTGTACCTAGAGCTACCTAAAAAGCATAAATAATGGGATAGCTAGGGAGGTGGGAGGGCGCTGAAGGTGGCAGTAAATGAATGACAAACGGCAGCAGTCAGCTACAGCAGCAGCAAGAGAAGCAGCACTGGCAGCAGCAGCACTGGCAACTCCAGGCCGTCCGAGACCTTCTCCAGTGCCGATGACGTCAACGCCATCATTGTCAGGCCCCGAAGCTGGGGACAATGTTGAGTGCAATGGCGCAGCGCGGCACAGAAGGCAGCTCGGCTGTGCTATACCTGGTCAGGTGGTATCAGAATTATTGCTAGCTGTCTACATGACCAGCAGAGCAGGGCCAGACCGCCAGACCTGGCAGCATAGACTGGCAGCCAGCCAGACAGACAGACAGACAGCAAGGCAGAAGGGAGCTTAGGCAAAGCAGAGAGAGAGGGAGAGGGAGGGAGGCAGGCAAATAGGTTCGCCCTGACACGCTGAACTCCCCACTGCAAAATGAGAAAAATCTTGTGACACACACCGGAAACTGGAACAGACACACACACACACACACACACACACACACACACACACATACAGGCACACATACTTGTATAGAGAGGGAGACAGTCCAGGGACAGCAGCATCAAAAAGCAATGGCTTAAGTGCCCTGGCATTGTGACGTCTGACAGGCGCAGAACTCTCTATCGGGGTATACCCGACCCGCAAGTACCCACAGCCCACCTTCCCCTCTTCCCTTGCCCTCTCCCCTTGCTATGCACCCGCACACTGGCAGCCAACTGGGATTCCCAGTTGGTACTTGCCACGCCATTGTTCTTTTCACTTTTTACGAGTACGCTGCAAATGAAATGCTGCCCCGACATACCGCTTTCCCTGCCACCCCATCCCCCTGCCACACCACTCCCCTCCTCTTCTCCTTCTCTCTACTGACGCATGTTGCCACTGACTGCGCCCTGTTGAAGGTGTTCGACGGCGGCTGCGTTAATTATGGCCACCAATGCCGACTTAAGTGGGCCTCCTCTGGTTGCTGCTGCTGTTCCTGTTGTTGTTGTGGCAGGGCAGGGGGGGGAGGGCAGGGGGAGGGGAAGGAGAGACTGCCCTGATGAAGCACCTTTTGTTGTAATGAGTTTCGAGTGCGATTTTTTCAAAATTTCCTCTGCCACAAGCGCTTTTTATGATTTTAAGCGGATTATGTCGGCATTTGAAGCCTGCTCGAAGGAAGGAGGGAAGAGAGGGAGAGGAAGCGGGGAATACATGAGGGTAGTGCATGGTTGCCATGGTTAGGAAAATGATTTTTATTGTGCGTATGGAATTTTGCATTTTGCGCTGCTCAGATTTCTGGCAACATCGCGCTGATGATATAGCGGGAATTCACCAGGCAAAACCCGCTAGACTCGCTAGACCCGCTAGACTCAACCAGCTGGCAAGGAGGATTAAAGAGGAGGAAGTAGTCTCAGCTGTGTTGGCAATGCCTGTGCAAAGTTAGCTCATGCTTAAAGTCTTTAATAATCCACAATTTTAAAGCTATATCTCGACTCTATTAAGGCTCACACTCAATTATGAGTGACTCCATTAAAGCCTTGACTATCAAATTCCCCATTCGCACAGCACAGTTGCCTACGGCGCTGTTTCTACCCTTACTCTCTCTCTCTCTCTCTCCCTCTCACTCCCCCTCTCTCTCTCCTCTCTCTCTCTCTGAATTGCTACCCATAACTATTAGGCCGCTTATTGCATTTCACTTCAGTGTGAGGGTAAAGAAGTGAAAGGCGCCTGCAGCGACTCATCAATAAGAGACGCAGCTGTTTGTGGGGCGCCAAGTTCTTTCTCCATTACCCTTACCCAGCCCCAGCTGGACACACTAAATTGATGATGCATATGGCAAACAACAGGAGTGGCAGCAACACCAACAACAACAACAACTAACAATTGCATTGACATTTGGACAGAGCAAGCAACGAACACAGCAGCAACATGTCGCGTTGTCTGTGGACGAGTTTTAGGTTATCTCCCCCCCCCCCAACTTCCTCACCTGACTGAGATCTTCGCACTGGCAACAGACCGAAACATGACCATTTACTGGGCAGTCTGTATGTATGGGTGTGTATGTGTGTGTGTGTGCGTGAGGTGCCTTGTATGCGTCTGGCTGAGTATCGATTGCAATTGCTTGATTTTGTCATTGGGATTTGTTGTCAGCTTGATTTTGAGGGGCCCCTGCAGCCTTTGCCTGCAGTTTATTTGTTCTGTCAGCCCCATTTCGATTTCGATTCCTATTCTGATTCCAGTTTCCAGTTTCAACTGCAACTGCAACTGCAACTCCGATGTCGATGCTGCCTGCCTGATGTCAGTTTATTTAGTTATCATTGCAAAAATGTTTGCTCATTGTTAGGGAGTCGAACTCGATGCGGAGTCGAGTGGGAGCTTTCTTGCGCCTTAGTTGCATTTTTGGCAACCGTTCTGCAATTTAACAATTTTCATTTTCAACTTTCCTAGCCTGCAGTGTGCATATTTCCACACTTTGCACTCCTTTCCCCTCCTTTCCTCTCCTTCTCCTCGTGCTCCTGCTGTGCGCTTTTCCAATTCCACACGCCTTTCTGTAATTGGCGCCGGGCAACAATTTGCATTTCGCATTCGACCATCGGATTGTGCAAATTTCACTTTGAATTTGCTACTGGCACCTCTCCCCCCTCTCTACATCCCTTGCTCATCCCCTCTTAGGGTAGGCCTAGGGCTGCGCTGGCCACCCCGTTGCGCATTGAATTGAATTCGTTTATCAGTTCATTTGATTTTTTGACGAGAGGATTTGCGGGTCCATTTTAAAGCTGATATAACGCTTAATTGCAGGCGTGTGCTTAGTCTGATTTCACTAATACCCTGTAATCAGTAAGGTGCTATGCAGTGTTACATACACTACAACAGGGTATTTGCAAGTACAGCAAGAGCAGCTTGAGTTGTTCAACTACTTGGGACTTGTGAACTGCACATGGAAAAGAAAGAGTTACAAGGAAATTGAATACATTCTACAGGGTATCTTCTGGTCGCGCCAACTCACTTGTTTTTCTATCGGTTTCCGTGCTAATTGCATTAGTGTGTCGCCTGTTGAACCTAATGAGTGTGTGCAAGTATTTGTGGATTCGAAAATAATTTATCAATGGCAAAAAATTAAAAACTAATGGATAACTCGTTCTGTAATCAAATCACACATCGATATTTCTGCGGCAAATTCGCTTTCTGAAATTTTAGAAAAATTCACCACACAATTAAAAATGTGTTATAAATATGACTCGCTATTTTATATTGTAAAAATAAATTTTTATTATTAATTTTTATTATTATTTTTTTCTGAATTCGGTACAGTATTTTTCAGACGCAAACGACTTCTATTATTTATTTATTATTATTGAGTTCCATTTCCTTTGTTCTCGTTCTAGTTGGACCACCGCAGACGCGAACGCGACCTCTACCTCCAAAGTGACATCGATCTTGTTTGTTTATCATATATGGCAACCTCCTTCTTTCTCTTTAGGGACCTTGATTTCTTTTTTTTTACAACGACGGGAGACTGACACCTTCCTTCTTCTTTGAGAGAATATAGACTGATATATTCTTAATTGTTCATCACACATGTTTCTTATTCTGAGAGTTACTTGTAGTTTGCATGTATATCATCCTTATTTCTTCTGTATTATATATAGAGACTGGGCTTTTTGTGTATTTGTTCTTCTCTGGCTTACAACAACAGTTGTGTAGTTGTGTTATCAGTGTTGTGATTCGATTTGACAGTTTAGTTTCAGCTTAAGTGTTGATTAGATTTGACAGTTTAGTTTCAGCTTAAGTGTTGATTAGATTTGACAGTTTAGTTTCAGCTTAAGTGTGTTGATTAGACAGTTTATTTTCAGCTTAAGTAGTAGTCTGGGGCTTATGACTAGGGAGAGTGGGCTTCTCTATATATTATACACATTCATCATATACATATACACATTATATACAGGTTCTTCCTATTTACATACTGAGTTTATCTTCTTCATCTTCATCATCTTTTTTCTTCATCATCTTCTTCCATTTCCATTCCAAACCAAGGCAAGGCAAGTACATCATCATAATCAGAGTATTTATCATTTTATCATATTTCATTTCATCATCATCCCCTTATCTCTTATCTCTACTATATACATATATTGTTATCGTATTTCTTTGTAATGTATTTTCAAGTGTATTATTTTCAGTGTATTTTTTTTACAATCTATTGCAGTTTTTGTGTGGACATTTACAAGAGTGTGTGTAGTGTAAGACAACCATACCCGAGGCGGGACTCGAACCCGCAACCGGATATGGCCCAGGAGCGTGAGAGATCTAGTGAGCACGGAAACTCAACGCACTGGACCACACCAGTCGGCAAGCCCTGGGGATTCCGATGCTAACTGCATTCCTGTATCGTACGAGAACTAACAAAAGGTTTGTGTATCGGATGAACTGCGGAGTGTGAGTAACTTTGCTAATCTCTACAGGATAAACGTGTACAGGCTAAGCAGATATGTTCTACATTCAGATACAGCACAAAGCTGCATGTGAGTATCCACTGCAGACACCTACATGCACCGCAAACACCGCATGCATGATGCAATCAATAATCAAACACCGCATGCAGGTCTCTGCTCTGCAGGGTATGTACTAGTCGTCTAGCTAATGCAAAGATTCTCCTCACTATGCGTAGCTTTAAATCAGGGACTTGAGCACGTTTCTCGCCCGGACACGTAGTCGCAAGGCAAATAGACTAAAGCCGTCAAGGGGGCTGTCAATGGGGGCGCGGCAGGGGCAGGGGCAGCGGCAGGGAATGTTCTCGATTTGGGGTCGCTTCTTGTCGGTTATTCGTTAGATGAGCAGCTGCTTTTGCATCTTTAATTGGAATTAAATGGGATTTTTTTAATGAATAATTGAAGCGAACGACGCAAGTTGGAGTGCCTCCCTGCCCCGCCACCCTCCCCTTGCCAACTCCCCTCTACTTGCCTATCAATTTCAATTATATAATAATCATTTCCGTCTGGCAGCTGCCTCCAACACAGCCCCCCCCCTGGTCCCACACTCGTTTGCCCTGTCAATCATAAAAAGCCTTCGACGCCTGCCAAGATGCCAGCTCGACCTTTGCTCTGGCTCTGTCGCTGGCTACGTCGCCGGCTGTGGCACTGCCTCGTTGCAAGTTCACGCCAATTAGGGCTAATCAAATTATTTATAATGCTTAACCTAATTTCTGGCCTAGTCAACGATGTCGTCCTCGTAGTCCTCGCTGCAGTTACCTCCACCCGACATGCCAATCTTCCTCCCCCCCCTGCGCCTTCCTCCCTGCCTGCACCGCTCGCTCGACATATAACTCAATAAAAACTGCGCTCCAATTTGCTGGCAACCAATATGCCAGAGCACTGTGTGCCAGGCTCGAGGCTGTAGGGAGAACTGAGGTAGGGATGGGGTCGAGGTCGAGTTGGAGGTGGAGATGGAGATGGAGGTGGGGCAACTCTCGTAGGGGGCAGGCAACACTTTCGCTTGTGCGAACTTTTGCAATAACCACTTAAAATTCACTCAACTGTGAATTATGCGCACATCGAAGTGTTGTTCTTGTTGAAGGAGTCGAACACAAATCCGAATGGGGGGCAACGCAATATGGCACGAAGCAATAAATGGACGCATGTGGCACCCCTGACTGCACTCCTGTTGCTGCTTTGGTTCCTGCTGCTTGCCCGGATTATTGGCTGCTCATTTCGTTCATTTCGGCAACGTCTCGCTCTCCCCTTCAGCAAGGTGCCTCAGTGAGATGCTTGTTTCGCTGAGCTTTAATTGAAAAATCAACGTGTCTTTAAAGTGCAGTATGGTGAAAGAGGGAGAAGAAGATATTGACAGAGAAGGAACTCTGGCTTTAAAGTTATACAATGTGATTTTATTGAATTTATAAGTACCTTACTAAAATACCAAAATATCGGGAATTCATGTTAAATATTGCAGGTTCTCCTCAAAAAGATAGTTTTGAATTTATGTAAGATCTTTGATAATTGCTGGAAACTGCAGAGCAAAGGCTTCCATCTAGAATGTGATAATAAATCGTTGATATTAACCCAGACTTCAGAGGAAAGGTCTTCATAAAAAGAGTTTAACAAAGAAGCGACGCTAAATATTGATATACTGAACAATTCCTGAGGGGAGATATTCATAAAGAGAGCTTAACAAGAAATAAACGAAATTTCTTCGAAATTTAACAAAAAGAAAGCAAATTTAATAGTTATAATAATGTTATATCAAAAATGCAGGAGCTCATCAAGATCAGTTTGATTAAAAAGGAACTAGCTTCAATGAGCAAATATATGTAAGATCGATTTGAGTACATCTCGATATGCTGACAAGAATAAGCATAGCGTGTACTTGAGCTACCTTTAACTTGTATTCCTTCTCCTACAAACAATTTCATCTTCTTTACAAATTTCTTTCATTAGCATTTCATTATAAATTCCTCGCTTTAAAATGCAAAAATAATCTAAGAAATTTGAACAATTTCTCTTCCGGATTCCTTGCGATTATTCTTGCGGGTTTTATGGCCGGCAAAGAAGCCAAGCTGACTGGCAACTTAATTTGTCAAATCAAGTGTAATTTATCTTTCTCACTCGCCAATAGACGGGGCCTTCCTCTGACTTCCCTTTCCCCTCCCCCCTCTCTCTCTCTTTCTCTCTCTTCGCGAAGTCATTCATTATTGTAATTTATTTGCAGCTGAAAATGCCAAATATTTATTTAATTTTGAGCATTCTTCAATTTATTTGTTTGCCCAATCGCAGTTCAAACAAAAATCTGCCCACTCTCCCCTCGTCTACCCTCCTTCCCTCCCACTCCCCTCGGCTGAGTGACATTCGGCTGGACGTATCGATTGCGATTAGTAGGGAAAATTTTCAATTTTCTACCAGAGCTGTCAGAGAGAGAAAGAAAAAAGCAAATCAGAACCAAACAAACTTGCCCGAGAGATCAAAACCAAAGTCTGCAGTCTGCCGGCGGCTATGTTGACACCCGTTGGCAGCTGGAGCTGAGGCTGAAGCTGAGGCTGATGCTGAGGCTGGAACTGGTGTCGGGGCTTCTCGTCTCGTCTCAGATCTGCACAAAAATATGGCTCAGTATTATCGATGGCGGTAACAATGGCAACGTCAAATGTACCCGGCACTTGCTCCAGCTGCCTGCCTGCCTTCCCCTGCCTGCCAACGGGACACGACTCGCAGCCGCTCCTCCTCTCCTCCCTCCTCCCCCTGCTTCCTCCTCCTTACGCTACGACGCGGTTTCTATTTGAAAACCATTTTGTTTGCTTTATGGATTTGCGGAGCTTAAAGTGGCTTCGTCGCTTCGTTTGCCTCGTTTTGCTATTGTTGAAAATTTTAAGGCGTGAATGGAAACTCCCTGCCTACCTCCCCCTGCCACCCCCTTGCCCTGCCGTACATGGGCAGACCAAGTCAAGTGTTTGGTCTGGGCCTTGTTTTTGTTTTATTTCGCCGTGTTGACTATTGGCTTAGAGTTATGGCCGCTGGCAACGGGCAACGGGCAACAGGCAACTGGCAATAGGCAACTGTTTACACACGGCCGCGTCGCGGCTTTTGTTTTGGGCGTCCTAAGACGGTTTAATTGCCAGGGTCGCTGGTGCTAATTTTTAGCCGAAACTGCAGAGGAAGCTGTGGAGCAGAGTGGCAAAGTTTGTTGTGGGATTATGGATTAGCTCGCTACCAGGCGCTGATTAAGTGCCAACTGCGACATGACAACAGGTTGCCCTTGGAGAGATTAGAAAAGCATGTAAGGAAATCAATTTAATTAAGCTATGAAATTGAAAAACCTCTTGAGATATTTTAGAGCATTTATAAAGAGTTATGTAAGGTTATTAATAGACATAAAATATATATTATAAATATTTACTTCACATATTCAACAACTCCTTCCAAATGGAAACGTGTAGGTTGTTATTTTATCCTATTCACACTCTTCCAAATGGAAAGAGAAGACGCCGTCTGCAAAAGGTTGAACTGCTGTTACCTTTGCTGATTGGACATGGAATCACGAGGAAACCTGCTGAAAAATCAACAAGAAAATCAAGAGGAAAAGCTCTCAAGGAAAAACGCTTAATTAAGCTGAACCGAGTAACAAACTGCAAAGGAATAAAAGTTGCGTTGCTAGGAAAGTAAAGAATTCCCTGGGATAATAACAAAATGCTGCACGAAAGGGAAGGGGCAGAGATCAATTGGCCAAATTAAAGAGTTTCTATTGTTATGTGTAAGATTTGATCTGTTTATCAAGTTTTTAATTGACATTTTCTATGCTTTTCTCTCCCTCTCTTTCCCTCTCTCTCTCTCTCTCCCTCTATCTCTGCTTTGCTTTGTTTTTAGCTTGGCTTTTGCATTTGATTTATTTGCAGTTGCTCATTTCCGTTTTCGACGTCTGATTATCTCACTAGAGCTCAGCTTGAGCTCTCGACTGGGTTGGTATCTATGTGTGCAGCAACTGTATCTGTTTCCCACTCCTCCTCCTCCTCCTCTTCTTTCTCTTCTTCTGCTATCCCTGCCCCATTCCCCCTTGCTCTCCTGCTGCAGCTCGTTGTAAATTCGTTCTGGCAGCTTTAATGTTTGCCAAAGCGGAAATGAAAAACTTTTGCACGTAGTCACCAAAAGTGGCCAAGTGCACGTTTTTCTCCATCTTCAACATTGTTGTTGCTCCTCAGCCTCTCTCCATGCCCCTCTTCCCACTCTCTTGCCTCTTCAACAGCTTCTTCTTCTTCTAGTTCTTCTGCTTATTTTGTAGCTGTTGTTGCGCAGCGATGAAGCATGAAAAGTTTTGGTTTAATTTTGGCATTTCACGTATTTGCACATTTCACGTATTTGCACCAACACACACATGCTCTACACTTCAGCAGCATGCACAGTGGTTGGAAACTGTTGGAAAAGTAGCTACTACAGTATAGATTAATTTCAACAAAGTAGCTGCTTTTCAAGCTAAATTTAGCTTTAAATATTTGTTCATTACATACGCAGTTTTCGAATTAATCGCTCTGCTGCACCACTGTGCAACGTCACTGCCCCCTCCCCCTCTCCCACTCCCTCAGTATGCATCTAAGCACGCACATGCTTTCAGTTCCGTCTTGGCTTGCCTCAGCTGGGCTTAGTCGAATTTGCACGCACGTCTGCTCATTAAATACGCATACGCATCGAGGGACGGACGTACAGAGAGACAGAGAGACAGAGACAGAGACAGAGAGAGTGCGAGTGTCAGATAGGAAGTCACATTCAGTACTCATCCAGGCCACAGACAGTTGCCATACACTTATAAATGTTGTGCTAGATAATGAATCTCTCTCTCTATTTCTCCCCCTCTCCTCCCTTCCTCTTCCCTCTCCCTCTGCTGTTGTCTGCCTCTGCTTTATTTGCCTTTGTTGTCTTCAACTTTATTCATATCCTGTTAAAATGTATAACTTTGGGCTTTTCGGGTTATAAATAAAATGCAAACACGGCCAACTCAAGGCGAGGGTCCTTTAGTAGAGTATAGCCTGAGGAGGGGGAGTGAAAGGAAGGGGTGGGGAGGGGAGTGTGCAGGGAAATATGTTGTCAAGTAAACGATTGTGTTGATAAACTGCGATATGCAGCATAATTAATGAGCATGTCGTACAATGCCAATATTTTACAATTGCAGACAGGCAACACCACAGCACACACACACACTCAGCTCACACACACACTGGCACACACACTCAGCTCACAGTTACACGTGTGTGGGTGTGTGTGTGTTTGTAATTGCGCTTAATGAGAAAATTATACGTTGTGCTGCCAAATTTGTTGAAAAGCGCTTTTAAATGGTCGCAAGGATTAAAAAGGTAGGGCAGGAATGGGTTAATTGTTCAGGTGATACATAAAGGTGTCGAGATTGATGTGGAGAGAGCAGAGATAAAGATTTTAAATAAGCATTTATGCACTTACGAGATATGGCAAGACCAAAACGATTTCTTGAATATATAACTTATATTTTTAGTGTATTTTGTGTTGCATACTTAAGAGAGCCATTTGGAAATTAGTACCTCTTGTAATTATTTCTTAAATAACTTCTATTTTGATTATCCGATCGCATTCAAATTTTCAGAAATTATTAAGGTGTTGATAATTATTTTATTTACTAAAAATGAACTATACTGCATTAAAATAACACTTGGAATTCGGTTTACAGGAGCGGAAAAGGACGTGATCATATTCTAAAACTAATTAGATCTGTGTGCAATAATAATACATTGACAGCAATTATGGTAATTCTAGCTATGCTAGTCTAAGAGATCTGTAGGCTTCTGTAGCAGCTCAGAAAATTGTCAAAAAGATAATATCATAATAGGATATAAGATAGGATATAAGATTCTTATAAACTGAGGCATGTATGCTAATAATAAACTGTACAATGCTAAATGAAAACAATAAACAATAAATAGCATTCATTGTTTAATCGATTGAATGGAACAATCTGGCAACTCTGAATTACTCTCAATTGGGCAACGTGAAAGAAAGAAGATTACGATGTAATGCATTGTTGAACAAGAAGAATAATAAAAATATATAAATTATATGAATTTAGTTTATATTTATTCAATCTTTTGATATATTTAATATTATAAATTAATCTTCTATCTCTCCTTATTTACCTGAATAACTTAAAAACAGTCCCATCACAACTTTCTCTGCAAAGAATCCAACTTAAACCACTTGCCATAACCCTTAACTCACACTTTATGGGATAGAAGTGATTCGCTTTACGAGGATTAATTAACTGACTCCGTAGATATTTGCGGGGCGACTTGCAAAGTCATCAATAACGGTCAATCGCCCCAACTGGAAATGCAGTAAAAAAACGCGCAAGGGAAAACTTGCAAGAAAACTGAGAGAGTGGGAAGGGAGGGGGGAAGGAAGCAGCACCAATGAAAAGTCAAAAAAACATTGACTTTTGAACTTTTTCATTAGCGCAGGGAGACGAAACCAAAAATCGTGGCATAAAAACAATGTAACGCCGGGACAAGAAATCACTTGAGAAGCTGAAGAAGAGGGAGGGAAGAGGAAGTGAAGAAGTGGAAGAAGTAACTGAGAAAGAAGCAGTTGAGGCAACCAAGTGGAAGCCGCTGGAAATCAATACACTTTGGCAGAGTGAGAGGGGTAGGGAGTGGGAGTGGGAAGAGAGAGGGAGGAAGACAAACGATAAAAATCAAGTTCATTTACGAGCTAAAGAGAGGCGACCATTTCGCAGGTGAGGCCGCCGTCGTCGCCTAGACGAAACCCCAAACAGTAACCAAAGAGTTCTCCAGCTCTGGCCACATAGTTGTGACTCCCTCTCTTTCCCCTCTCCCCTTTCCTCTCTCTCTCTCTTTCCCTCTCTCTTTGTGTCTCTGTCTCTCTGTCGGCATTAAAGTTAATAGAAAAAGTTGCTGTTGGGCAAGATTCAATCATGCGATATAAATAAGCACACACACTTGCACACACACACACTGAGACACTCAATTGGACAATCACACACACACCTGTACACACGCACACACACCTAGGCAAACGCCTGAACACACACCCGCACAGAGACAACGACAGACAGGTAAATAAAACAATGAACGAGAAAAAGACGCAGACCGAATAAAAAAGAACGTTAAGAAGTCACCCGAAAGTTTTCTCTATCTTCTCTCGGCTTTATTTAGCTTGCTTGCCACTTGAAAAATTACACAATGCGGGACAGTTGGTCAAGTTGGTCAGTTGAGTTTGTCTTCTCGGGTCGCTCCTGATATTTGCTGGTGTTGATTGAAGTTTGCATGTTGCCAAAAGTTTACCCCGAATGAGTCTTAAACTTGCCTCACTCTCTCTCTCTCTCTCTACCTCTTCTCTCCTTCCTGTCTATCTTGCTGTCTCTCTCTTCTTTTGTTCGGCCACTAAAAGTTGGCAAAGTTTTGCTACCTGTTTCGCCATTGCGCATAAATAGGGGTTAACGTGCCACTTGAACCGGCGGTGACGAAGGCATCAAAAGCAAATCAAGTCCAAAAGTTAAGTAAAGCCAGAGGTTAATGAAAATCTAGTATATACTAGACTATAATATACCAAATTAAAATATACTTTATAGAGATTGCCATTGATATCTTTAAGAAGTAGTTCTTGGTATAAGTAGCAGCCTTTCTTATTCTAACTATCTACTTAAGAATTCATTCACTTTATGCTCAGTTCTAAAATGCAATCAATATATCAATCAACCATATTATACCAAATAAATGATATGTATATAGGGATAACTATTTCATCTTCTATTTTACATAATATCAGAAATATTGACTTATAATTATTATAAATATCCTAAAAAGTAATGTCTGTATCTGCTCAACCTTATAGCACAATTCTTTTCACAGTTTCAGTTTCAACTCTTCATATAATATCTTTCGCTGTAGACTCTCTTACTCAGTCTATAAACCAAGCTTCATTAAACTTCTGCCATTAATCTAGCTAGCTCAGCAGTTCCAACTTCAAATAATTCCAATTTAGGAATTTGTTTTGCACTTCTCTTAACTTCCTTAACTGCAAAGTCTTTCAAATCTGTTTCTTCCCTTATACTTGTAAGCTTGCCAATCTGCGCTGATAATAAGCCGAAGTTGCTATAACTATTTCTTTGATCTCGCCAGCTACTTATGCATGTACATTGTTCCAGGAATCAGTGCTCCCCCCTCCTCTCTCAAATCGAACTCCCCTCCTGCTTACTTCCCCCTTCCCAGGGCGAAACATGCGCCCGCATATTGAAATCCATTTAATTCAATTACACATCGCCACAACTTAAAGCGCATTTCAATACAGGCAGGGGGCAGGGCAGGGCAGGAAGGGGAGATCAGTTAAGCAGCTGGTGACCGGCAGCCCCTGCCCTTCCCTCTCCCCTTATGCCCTTTCCCTTCCTTCTCTCGCAGTTTCACTTAGGATTATTGCCTACTTTCTCACATGGCACAAGGGGACGGGGCTGCGTCTGATTGTGCTCGTGTGCTCGTGTACGACACGGCTAAGCGCCGCATGCAACATGTATTTACCGTTCTTTTCTCTGTCTGCCCCATGCCACGGCATCAGCTTTAGCTCCGTCTTCAAGTCTCCAGCTCCAGCACCAGCCCCAACTCTCGCTCTCCGCTTTACATGCTCGAATTGTCATTGAAGCGTTTAGCCATTTTATTAGATTGTGCTGTCGTCTTGAAGACCCGGCGAATCGCCCCAGTTTGCATTGGGGTGGCCAGCCAACCCCCCTGCCTTCGCTCCCGTCCCCACCATTCCTTTTGGCATTCTTCTGCCCTGGCCAGGCCGAGATTTATGCGCATATGCTAAGGACACTGTTTGCCTTAAAACGAGGGGAGGGAAACGAATTCGCCCCGTTTTGGGGTTGGCTCTTCATTCTTTTGCTATTGCAAGACATGCGAAGGGTTGCTCCAGCTCCTGTTCCCCCTTCCACTCCCGCCTTCTCCACCACCCTGCCTTGTTGTACTGTCTGGCTGTGCAAGTTTTCGCTTGCTTTGGCATTTTTCCTACGCGTTTTTGCTTGTTTTCTAAATTAAAATTGATTTGATTTTTGCTCTTTTGTTGGCATCGACTTCGGCCTGTGTGTGTGTGTTTGCCTTCCCCTTCCCGGTCCACTCCAGTGTGTCCTGCCGTGGATGCCTCAGCTGGCTTCGAGCAATAAGTGGGCTGGCATTTTAATTTGATAATGAAACCTTCCGCAGCATGGGAGAAGGTGCAAAATCAAAGCAGCGCAGAGAGGGAGAATTTCTAAAAATATAGCACTAGAAATAAATACAATTTATGTTGCTGAAGAAGGGAAAGAAGTGAACTGAAGAAGTGAAATAAGGAACCAAACTTAAGAACTTAAGTGAAGAACTGAACTGAAGAGCTGACTGAACTGAACTAAACTGAAGAAATGAACTGAAGAACTGAACTGCAGAACTGAACTGGAGAACTGAACTGAACTGACTGAAGAACTGAACTAAAGTGAAGAACTGAATTGAAGAAAAGGAAACTAAACCCAACTGAAAATGGAAGCATATTCTTTAAATTAATATTTATTTTCTATTCCCATTAGAAAGATTTTTCTGCTGCACTTGCTCTTCAGTTTCCTTCCAAAGGCAGACATTCAATTCATAATCGCGCCCAAAACTGTTAAGATAGTATAGAAAATACACCAACCTACATGTTTGCCATTTTCAATTCAAGCATTTATGGCATCCCAGAATGCAATCAATCCTAAACATGCCAAAAAAATCCCATTTCCATGCAGGGAATATGCTAAATATTTTTTTAATGAAGCCTCTGCTCGTCGTCGGCAACGACGGCATCAAATCTCGACGGGATTTGAACACAAAATTAAAACAAAATCGACAAAACATTTACCAAGGCTTATCGCAACGAGGACAGGCGCAGCACAGCATACAGCACACAGCGCACGCTGCGTATGCGCAATGTCAGACATCAGCGCTCAAAGTAGCTTATTTAAATTATCAACACGTTTGCTCCGGTGGCACGACAGGCCAGAGCAGGGCAGGGAGAAGGGTCTCACTCTCTCGCTTTGCCATATGTTTGGTCCATTAAGATAAGCGTCAATCGAACGCAAAGCACAACAAAGCACACAAATTGTAAATCCGGCAAATGTGTAAAATTTTTTAAGGCACGTTTTAAAATTACCATCAATAATGCAGAGTGTACAAGAGGGTACCCAGGGGAGGAGGGGGGAGCATTCAAATGCTTGTCCTGAATAGGTGGGTGGGTGGTTGCGTTGGTTGATGTGCGACGACTGTGTGGGTGGTTGCTCGTTGGTTCAATGGTTCGATGTCACTGACACTTGGGCGTTCCTTTGACTTTTGACTAAGCCGGCAGCAGCAACAGGACGCGAGACGGGGCACTCTGAACTCATTGCCGATTTGATGGCTTGATAGAAATCTGGCCCGTTCCCTTTCCCCCTTCCGGGTTGGCATTTCCCCAAAGTGCCGAGCCCGCAACGAGGCAGCGCGGCAGCGGGGGTGGCTGACTGAGTCTGATTTCCTTGACATTTTATTGTCTCCAGCTCGTTTCGTATTTATTGAAAATCGTTTTACGGCAATTTCATATGGTATCACGCTTGCGCTGCTCAGCTTGCTGTGGCAGCTAAGGTGCATGAGAAGGAAATAAATTAAATATTTGAAAAAATAAAAAGTACATTTTAAAATGTTTGTCATGAATTGAAGGTGCTGTCTGTCTCTTTTCTCTCTCTCTTTATCTCTCTGTATGTCTGTCAGTCTGTAGTCTGTCGTGTGTCAGTGTGTCAGTCTGTCTTTCAGTCTGTCTTTCGTCTTTCTTTGTCTGTCTTTCGTCTGTCTTTCGTCTGTCTTTCGTCTGTCTTTCAGTCTGTCTGTCTGTCTGTCTGTCTGTCTGTCCGTCTGTCAGTCTGTCAGTCTGTCAGTCTGTCAGTCTGTCAGTCTGTCAGTCTGTCAGTCTGTCAGTCTGTCAGTCTGTCAGTCTGTCAGTCTGTCAGTCTGTCAGTCTGTCAGTCTGTCAGTCTGTCAGTCTGTCAGTCTGTCAGTCTGTCAGTCTGTCAGTCTGTCGTCTGTCGTCTGTCATCTGTCAGTCTGTCAGTCGGTCAGTCTGTCGTCTGTCGTCTGTCAGTCTGTCAGTCTGTCAGTGTGTCAGTCTGTCAGTGTGTCAGTGTGTCGTTTGTCGTTGTCAGTCTGTCTTTCAGTCTGTCTTTCAGTCTGTCTGTCTGTCTGTCTGTCTGTCGTCTGTCTGTCCGTCTGTCTGTCAGTCTGTCAGTCTGTCAGTCTGTCAGTCTGTCAGTCTGCAGTCTGTCAGTCTGTCAGCTGTGGCTTGGTCGTCACTGTCATCTGTCAGTCTGTCGTCGGTCGTCTGTCAGTCTGTCAGTCTGTCGTCGTCGTCTGTCGTCTGTCGTCTTCTCTGTCGCTTGTTGGCTCGTCGTCTGGTCGTCGTCTGTCGTCTGTCAGTCTGTCAGTCTGTCAGTCTGTCAGTCTGTCAGTCTGTCAGTCTGTCAGTCTGTCAGTCTGTCTGTCTGTCAATCTGTCAGTCTGTCAGTCTGTCTTTCTATCTTTCAGTCTGTCTCTGTATCTCTGTCTCTTTCTCTCTTTCTTTCTGCTGTTTGTCTGTCTGTCTATTTATATATCTGTCAATATGTCAGTCAATACGTCTGTCTTCTATCCCTCTGTTTGTCTGTCTCTCCCTCCTGCTGCTATTCTGCAGGGTATTCAATATTCGTACTCCATCCCAACTAGTGCAGCTTTAAGGCGCTGCTTCCACACCTTCCACATTCGATACTCTTTGCCAGCCAAAGCGGCTTTTGCGGGCATTTTGTGCTTTAATCCGCGCAACTGTAGTCAAAGCGAGTTCGCCCACAGTAGCTGGCCCTACCCCCCTTAACCGTCTGGGAAATTCACTCAGCATGCCGTTGTATGCATAGGTAGTAGCACCTGGTAGTGTCCAGACCCAAATAGAGTGGCTGGCTGGCGCATTCCGAAGCTAGCAATTCAATAAAAATACCTGCGTTGCGGCGGCGGCGGCGGCGTTTTCTATTCGTGTGCTGGCAAATTTGTTTGGTTGCCCATCGACATGGCCGGCGACTTTTGCATTAATCACTTTTGCAAGCAACAACAAAGGAGGGGGGAGGGAGGGGTAAGAGGGCAGACAACAACGGCGCCTAGTCTGAAAAATGGAGCGAAAAAAGAAAGCGAAAACGAGAGAAATTGGAAAGCAAAGCCCTACGCAAAGGCATAACAAATGGCCGTGAACGGGCTCCGACGAGACCCTTTAATCCTCTGTGCAAATGAGAGCGGGGGGAGAGTAGAAAGAGAGAGAGGGAGAGAGAGCGGATCAGGGACTAGGGGGAGTGGGCCGAATTTATGGGCTCCACGTTTCGCTTTCGCATCGCAGCGGGCGCAACTGGCGGCAAATTTCAACGGATTCCCCTTTTATTTTCGAATATATTTCTATTTTTTACTTCACGAATTGGTTCATTTTTGGGTATGGTATGGAGCACTGAGTTGCACGTAAAATATGGATGCGAAATTCGGCATGGCATACGTCGAAGATTGCCAAGTTTGGGAGCTCAGAGGTCAGTCCATAAAACGGACGCATATTGCCGCATCGATCGGCTTAAAATTCGAAAGAAAAAAGAACGAAATGTGAAATGAAATTGTAAAGTGATATTAATGGGGAATTTAAAAGATATGTTGGTATTTTTTGGATGTTACTATAAATCACCAAATATTAAATATGCCTTCTCTACATAAAATACATTAATTATATACATTATGAGTATGCAAAACAAACTTCGTAAGAGTTTCATTCAAATCCTTTAACTCATTGCTAGAAAATATGTGAGAATAGAAAAATCCTTCAGTATTTACATGAATTCCAAAGTATTTCCCCTTGGAAACTACATATCTACGCTTAATTCAATCAATCCACTCTTTAAATCATTTCAATTTCCCAAAACTCAATGTGAAGTAAAAGTTTTATGAGGAAATTGAAAGCTGTTCGTTGTTTATTGAGTTTCCAACTTTAAACAGCATTGCCCGTTGGCCATCAGAAGTAACGGCGAATTCACGAATACAAATTGAATATTCATTCAGGCATTCATTCGTTCATTTCAGTCATTCATCTGCGCCGCCAGCATTTCCAAATTACCAAATTAAAGTTAAATTTGTTGTGAAATTTACGAACAAGTTTCGGGGCGAGTGAAAATTGCGTTGTTGCTAATGTTGCTAATGGGCAAGTTTTGTCTTGTGATTGCAATTTTTATTATTTATTAGTGAGCGCAAACTTTTTGGCGCCACGTTCGCCTGCAGGCTCTTTTTCAACTGATACCCTGCAAAGCGAAGCAGAGAGAGAACGTTTGCTTCAAGCAGGTAATTCTTTATGCTTTTAACTGTACAGGGTATTCCTTAGTCGCAAACGAGGCACTTTCTCTTTGTGCTCAGCTGGTGTTAATAGAGTTTTGTGGATTCCACTTTAATATTTAATTTATTTCAATTTGAGAAGCGTAAAAAATGAAATATGCCTGCAACAAGATTTGTATTGCATTTTGCGAAGCTTTCATGAGACATTTGTTGCAAGGCAAACACACTTTGTGGCATGCCCACAATTTGCAATATCAGAGATGAGAGCAAAAAGCAAACCGAAAAGCCAAACAAACAGAAAGACAGAAACATTCGTAAGAGAACTGAATGCAATTGTAATGTCATTTCGATTTTCTTTCTCATATTGGAAGCCGCAAACAGAGTTATGTGAATACAAATAGGTTTTTGCATACCTTACATATCGTATGAGTACAGCAGGCACACTTTGGCTATCTGAGTAGGGCAAATGCACTCGCACACACACACGTACACACACACGCTTGTTTATGAACTGTTCCAGAGACCGCAATAAAGCAGGCATTTCCCCTCACTTTCTGCTCCACTTTTGGTAGCTCATTGCGACAAATTGAAGAGATAAAGTGAGCCAGAGAAAGAGCGAGCAAGAGTCAGATGGAGAGGGGGGGGCAGAGACAAAGTATGACCGCAGCGGGTTATTGCCAGAGAAGCGTTTAGCCCCCTCGTCCTTCGGCAACTGCATCCTTGTGCGACTTGCATCTCGTGCGGTTTGCATTCGAATGCCATTTGGGGCTTAGATAAAACTGTGCCAAGCTGCCCTGGTTTTAAGAAGCTCTGGCAGTGGTGATAAAAGGCAACTGTTAGGGGGGAAAGGGAGAAAGAAAGAACATTGCAAAGCACAACCCTTTTGCGACGGTAATCAACGGGATAATGCTGTAAATGCTGTAAAACTGAACTGGCAAGAGATGCAAATCATGATGGCAAATTTAAAAGATATGAATTTTGGACATAGAAAATGGGATCATACTATTAGAGGGATGTATATTTGACTGAATAAAAATATATTTAACTCAAAATCAATAGCAACTCTTTTATAGAAAATGGATTATATTGATGTAAATGGATTATATTAATGTAGACTTAAGGGGATGAAGGAATGAATATTTAAATTGATTAAAAGGAGTTTAAGACAAAATAAATAACAATTCCACTGTTGCAAACTGAAGATATAAATAAAGTGTTCAAGATAAGATAAGATAGCTTAAGTAAAGACAAATAAAGTTGTATTTCATGCATCTCTTTACTACTTATAACTTTCTTATTAGAGTTGAATATCTAAATTGAATAAAAGAGATTTAACTCAAAATCAATAAAAATTCATGTCATACAAATTTAAGCTATCGATAGAGTGTTCAACATTAGATAATAACCAAGTAAGTATAGATCTATAAAGGTGTTTCTCATCCATCTCTTTCCCATTCAGCTCTCTCTCTCTCAATCATCTCTTTCTCTTTTTACACAAGGTTCTTTTCAAGTGAACCAATTCGCCTTCTTTGCATTCTTCTTCGCTTTCTCAACCAGCTCTTCCATCATCCTTGAGCTCCACTTGCTATGCCGTAAAATGTAATATTCTTATGCTAATGCGATGCCAGAGAGGGGAGTGTGGGAGGGACTTCGCATACTCGATTACCTTGATGCATTTACAAGGCTTACGAAATTAATTCATAAATACGAATATAACTTATAGATACAATTGCGTGAAATTAAATGTAGCTGGGAACAAAAACTCTTCGTGCAGGCACAAACAGGCACAAACAGGCACAAACAAGCACAAACATATGAGAATTATGCAAATTAGATGAGCGCCAAAATCAACTCTCGAGGCTTTTCAATGTAATTTTTCCGCTACGCAAAGGAAAAGCGGAAAAGCGGAGGAAAAGCAGGCAGAAACGACGAGCAGGCAAATCAAATGACGCAAAATGAGTGAGACGAGGGGAAGGAAGGTGCGGGACTAAGTTGAAGTCGAGACATGGCCACAAATTGGCGTGCAGCAGGGTGAGAGAGAGGTGGGGAGGGGAAGAAAAGGATTCGCACATTCACATGGCGCTGTTTACAGTTAGCGAGCCGAGAAAGCGAAAAGCCCGCAAATGAAATGAAACGAAATGTTTGCATAAACGATTTAATCGAATTCCAATGCAAATTCAGTTAAATTTCATTTCCGTGCCGAGGACTTTTGCGCAAGATGCGACGACGACGACGAAGGAGACGGGGTAAGGACAACGAACCACAGACTCAGGGCGGCATTCCCGGTTACGGAAATTAGCATAACACTCGCGGTAATACAATAAAAAGAAAAGGATACAGTCGCAGTTACAGATACAGGCACAGTTACAGCTACAGTCACATCCCCTGCCACAGCTACAGTTTACAGTTGGGGTGCCCTTCGTAGGGTTCATTGATATAAGAAATTGAAATAGGAAACAGTTTTTCCTTTTAGGAAACGCGACTAACTCCTTGAGCCAGCGCCAGGAATACCCTCGCTGGGGCATAAGCTAAGTGAAAAAGGATGCGCATCAAAGGAGATTGACATCTTTCACTTCGATATGAATATAATCGAATTGCTTTCAAAACAGAAAAGGTAATTTCAACTCCAAGCATTTCTTTAAATCTATCTACAAATTGTATCTGCAAAATTGAGCAGTTACAATCTTAACTCCGTTGTACTAAGAACTCTTCAGAAATTAGGGTATGCATAGTCTTCCCCTGCTGCTTATTTATATTTATGCAAACTGGTCTCGCATTCTCTATCTTTCTTTCTCTCCTCTTTCTCCTTTTCCTTGTGCTCTGCCTAATAGAGCGACTCAATTAATGAGCCAAGTTTTTCAACTGCTCGCCTCTTATCCCTTTGCAGATTGGGCAAGCTTTGCTGTCTTTGGCTGGGAAAAGTTTAATGAAATCTTGACACGAACTGGACGACAGGGTGTGATTTTTCTTAACCAATTGTCGCGTCATGAATTTTATTTCGCTCCTTACAAGTTGCCGTTGTAAAGTAACAAGAAAAAAGAATTGCGCAAAGAAATTGAAGAAGCCGAAGAAGCAACGAATTTGAAGTTTTTGCGCCGCTTTACAAGTTGTTGGCCCTAAGCCAGCGCACAGCTTTATATGACGCGGGTTCCTATTGAGAAGTTGCTGGGGGAAGGGGGGAAACTTCCGTCGGATTCCGAAAGCCAAAGGCAAAAGTTTCTCTCCCTCTTTCTCTCTCTGTCTCTCTCCCACCTATGGCGCTGCATATTCAAAGCATTTTCCAACACTTGTGCGGACAATGTGTTAGCATCGCTGGGGAAAGTGAGGGGAGTGATGGACCCCAGTACGGACTGTCCCCGGGCGCGCATTTCCGTTACATGCCAAACACTTTTGCCCTTTGTCCCGAGACCGCAGAAGTCAGCGTTGAGCGCATACAAATTAATCACTTGCTCCAAAAGGTTTGAGTGCCCCAGCACCAGGCGCAAGGCGAGGCATGGCAAACTTAATGGCTTCGGTTTCGGGTTCGAATCGGTCGCGTTCGCTTCTCTCCCACTCTCCCTCACCCCCCTGCTCTCTCTCTCTCTCTTGCTGTCTGCCTCATCATTTTTCAGCTCACGTACGCGACGTTTTTATGATATACCAATTTTGACATAATCCACGTGGATTACGAACACGAGCCACACGAGCGACCACGACCAAGAGCGAAACGCAGTTGTTGAAATTGCCCAAAATTGGCAAATGGACTTTCGGTTGGCCAGGGGAGATAGAGTGGAAAGGAGGTAGGAGAGGGGACTTTGCAAACTGGTAAATATGGCGAGGCTGTTGAGCAACTTGCATGTATGATTGGGGACTCATAAAGCTAACCAAGTCAACTAGTCCCAGACAGTCCCTCCTAGTCTGTTTGATAACCTAATCAATGAATGCGAGATACCCCAGAGGCCTCTCTCTCTCTGGTGACAAAGTTTGCATATGAGGAAGAGGCTCCTGAATAACAAGTACTTTATCTCATATTTCATATGCATAAGAATCTTTTTGAATATGATAACTTTGTGAAGATTGATAGGTGATTTCAAAAGGAGTTTCTAAAAAAACTTAATTTCTATGACTTTCATATTAATATTCGTAGGATAGAAAAGAATAATTTGAAATTTTTAATGTCTATCAGAATCAATCTAATTGAATATCTTAAGCAGATTCAACGCTCTTGAGACTTTTATAATATTCAAATTTTTGTTTGCCTTATACCTTTCCGAATCTCTAAAGGCCTTAGGTCATTTAAAAACCCTTGAGACATTAATGTTATAGTAAAAATTCTTTTTGAATATTAAAACAGAGAGCAGATAGAGGTTCAAAAAATGTTTATATGCATTTAAACATGTCTATCAATATCTTAAGTTACTTAAATACGCCTTGGGAACTTTCAAATATTCCTTTACACTTTCCTTTCTCTTTCTACCATCTCAAATCTCTTTTATCTAAAGCATCACAAAAGACTGTCACTTAACGCTTTTCTCTATACAATTTTAAAATATCTTAGCTTCACAACAGACTGACGGTTCCATAGGGAATTTCTCTAGTTATCTTCCCCTTCCTCTCCCTCTTTCACTTTCTGCCCTCCATTCTGCCTTTTGCAAAGTAGTTTTCGCTGTTGAAATTCCCTTCGACTTACCTATAAAGCGAGCTCTGTGGTTGCTGTGGTCCGATCTATGCATATTTACGGTTCTAGTTCTAGTTCAATAAACTTTTATGCTAAAACATTTCCATTCATTATGCCCAGCGACGGCAGCAGAGGCAGAAGCGACAACAAATGCGACTGCAAACAAGGCATAAATATGCCCAGGCATGTTTCCTCAGATAACTAACAACAGCCGGTAAGGCAGGGGAAGGCAGGGGTGGGGGCTGGCCGTACTGGGCACACATTGAAACCGAGATTGTCAACAAGGCATAAGCGAAAGTGATACCGGGATTTTCCACATGACGACGGGCTGCGACATTGTCGTCATCGTTGATGATGATGACGCGGGGTCTTTGCAGCCGTCCTCGTCGTTCTCGTCGTCGTCGTCGTCGATGCCGATGCTGAAATATGCATTATAGTTATGGTAATGGCCCGCTCAACTACCCGAGCCACAGATCCAGCAGCTATAGCTGCCAACGGCTCCAATGCCACGACGACGTTAGCGTCGCAGTCGCAGTCAACGTCAACGTTGATGTCAAAATGATGACAGGCATATTTACGCTCGTTTCGCTTTCCGTGCGAGCAGGTTAGGGTATATTGGCTGGCAGAGGAGATTGGTAACAGCTAGAGAAAGTGTAAGAGAAGGTTGAGGTAATTGAAAAGGAAGTGAGCTGATCTGAGTGTACATAACATATTAATTAATATAGATAATGAAAAATTTAAGATATCAGTTTTGGACAAACATTAAAGTCATGTGGGAAAATATATGACCAAAATAGAAAGTTGCTTTAGGAAAACTTATGAAGAAGTCTTATAGAAAAATGATCTTAAATATGGATATAGTATAGGGAATATAGTATAGAGTATATAATTTATATAGAATGATATTAAAAGCTAACATAAAGTTATTTATGGCAATCCCAATTAGGGTAGAAGAGGAGATTGATAACAGCTTTAGAAACAGATACGCCAAAGAAAGGGGAATTGCAAAAGAATTAAACTGATCTAAATATAAACTTAGGTGAATATGAATATATATTATAAATTATCAACTTGTTAGAAAATATAAAACTAAAATGAAATCTTTTGTAGTAAAATGTATATATAACTCACAAGAAATATGATCTTTAGTATAAATATTTATATGTTCATATTTTTATTTACTATTTTATATATTTAGTTATTTCTTTTTATTCTACTGCCCACCCAGCTAGGGTATCCTTAGTGCGTTATGCTTAAAGTCTGTTAAATTTTTTTGCATTACGATTCTTTTTTTTATTCTGGCTTTGCGCGTCGTCTTTGGTTTTATGGCTTTTCTTTTCATTTTCCATGCCGCTTTGCGCAAAATTTTCAGTGGCGGCGTGGGCGGGGGCGTGGGTTGTGTAGTGCAGAAGTCGAGTCGAGCCGGTTGGTGCCGAGTATGGGAAGGGGGAGGGAAAGGTGCTGGGGCTGCTTGCGCTGACAGGCCGTGCAAGGTTAAAGTGACAAGTGCGACGGCGATGGCGCCCTGCAGAATGCCAAGGTAGAAGCTTAGTATGCTGAGGGAGTGTTTGAGGGGAAGACATAGAAGGAAAAGGGAAGAGGTGGAGTAGCTGTTGTGGACTCTGCTGCGAGGGTGGTTCGGTGGCTTTCATGGGCAACATATTTGCGTCGCGACACAACAAAATTACGTGCAGTAGCAAAGAGAGAAGGGGAGCAAGGTGGCAAGTATCTCGGGTTGTGGCATAAAAACTTTTGCAGTCTGTGCCGCAAGTAAGGTTGTTAGTGTTTGTACAACTCGCCTGCTCTCTCCTCCTGTCTCTGTCTCTCTCCCTTTCTCTCTCTTGCTAGCTTTCTGGCTCTTGTTGTTGTTGGCAGTTCGCTGTTTGACTGCGGCTTTTGCTTTTGTTTTTATGCCGCACTAAAAACATTGAAATGCGATACTATTCTTGCACAATTGTTGTTGTTGCTACTACTGCTGCTGCTGTTGCCACTGTTGATGTTTGCAGCACATTACCAAC
This sequence comes from Zaprionus nigranus, assembly GCA_018903425.1. Taxonomy (NCBI): domain Eukaryota; kingdom Metazoa; phylum Arthropoda; class Insecta; order Diptera; family Drosophilidae; genus Zaprionus; species Zaprionus nigranus. Next base: position 5,365,784 of record JAEIGD010000002.1, read on the forward strand.
ACCTCTGTTGTTTGTTCCTGCCATTGTTGTTGCTGTTGTTGTTGCTGTTGTTGTTGCTTGTCTCGCACAATATGTGGCCATGTTTGCAGGCTGCCAGCATGAAATCTATGCTGGATTTACCAGCACTTAAACTTTGTCATATGCCGGCACACACACACACCCTAACACACACACGATAACACACTCACACACACCCTCCATGATGATGTTAGACATGCTGATAATGATGATGTCGACATTGGTTGCATTGAATGAGAGACATAATGCGAGGCACGCCGACGACAACTGTCCGATGGGGCATTAACCTCTGTCGTTCTTTGAGTGCAACGTGGTCAGCAGTGGTTAGGGTAACCAGCTTAAAGGGTATACGCAGCTTGAGCTGATTGCCAAAGGATTTACTAGAGATAGAGAGAGAGAAGACTCTTTAGAGAGATAATGTTGTTTGGCATTATGAGTTAATAAAGCTATCACATATAGAACAGTGTCAATATCATTACTCTCGGCTGCATTTGTCAGCCTTATTTAATTACACATTAAACTAGCCCATTTATAAATATTTAATTTCATTTGGCTCTCACTTTTTTTCGCGTTTATTTCATTTTTAATGCACTTTTTCTTCAACTCTTTTCTCTCTTCATTTTTTTATGTCTCCTTCCTGCGTTTGCATAATTAAAAAATTAATAGAATTAATTAAATGTCAGCTTAAGCGGCATATCATGCAGCGTTAATAAATTAACAAGCGACAACAACAGCGACAAGCAACAACAAAAAAAACAGTAAATAAATAAACCAAATGAGAGCCACAACAATGTTTATAAAAAGGCAACAACACGAAACCATAAACAACAAACTAATTAAACATGCAACAAGAGACAAATCCAGAGTCACAAACACATACACAAAAAGGTTTAACTGACCATGCTCTCTCTGGGAAAAAAGAGTATGAGCCAATAAAAAGGCATATTTATATTTATTATTTTTTTTATTTGCGGAAAGTTTCCTTTTTTTGTGCAATGTGCAGAGTTCAAATTGTCATAAAAGTTTGCAAATCTTGATGCGAATCGATTGCAACACTGGCATATTTTTTTAAGATTATTGTTATTGTTTGCGAATGCATATGTAAACAAATATTTTCGCGACATTTATTTGAGTATTTTGGATTTTTTTAAATAAACAAAAAGTGTTTTGATTAACCTTTTGAAAGAAGGCAACTTCAAGGCAAGATTTAGATGTAATATTATATGAGTACAATGAATCAGTTATTTGGTATTAATTATTAGATTAATATTGAATATAATTACAGTTTTTAAAATTTATATTTTCACTTTATTCGATTTTAAATTCAAATTATATTATAGTAAAATAGTTTTAATTTCCCTTTTCTCCCTGCGCTTAAATGTATGCTACAAAAATTGCATAAAGCTCTGTTAAAGAGTTCTAAGTTAACAGAGTGCGTGAAAACAAGTTAACAGTAGAAGTATACTACTTCACAGAGCTATAGAACGAACTGTTAAAGCAGCAGCCCGCGAGTTAATGTGTTAACAGTAGAAGTAATTAGCTTAACAGAGCAATTTTATCCTCTACTTGTACCTAACCTTTTATTGCTTAACCCAGTTAGGGTATTTCCAGCGTCATTATGTCTTTTTTGCAAGCACGCATATTTTTTTGCAGCACTTTGGCAAATTAAATTGTCAATTATTGGTCAACAAACCACGGAACAGCAGCACCAGCACCAGCAACAACAAAAACAACACTGTTAGCAAGCTAAAGTCAACTGCAGCTTTCATTCCCTCTCTCCTGGTCTTTGCATGATCGTTTGATTCACAAAACCACAGGCAAGACAGCCTGGAGTTGCAGTTGCTGCTGTTTGCACTGAGAGAAACGGGCAATGCTAACCACAGCGCCCTGACGCATTTGTCATTCTTCTGGCAGAGCACAACCAACTGCTGCGGCGGCGGTAGCAGCGGCAGCGGCAGCGGCCGTTTGCCAATATTCAAATGGCAAAAAGTCAGACAAATTCTCATTAACATAAAACATAAATATTTACTTTTGGCTTTGCACACACACACACCACACACACACATGCACTGCACATTTCTATTTGATTTTGTGCCCGGCAGCAGTTCGACTCTCCCTCTCTCTGTCTCTCTCCCTGCATATGGAAGACCCCGCAGCCGAGTCAGACATTCATATATCCTTTGCATTTTTACACCATTACCGTTACGTGTTGTCTGCCCGCAAGGGTGTGGTGAGTAGAGTAGACGGGGAGGGCGGGGTGTGGTTGCTGTGTACTAAAATAGCATTTCCATAAATGAAAATCAGTTTGTTTATTCGCAACGCGCTGCTTCGCTCGTATTTCTTGCAAATAGTTCAACTTATGTGGCAAGGCAGTAAAGAAAAACCCTCACGGAATATTTGTTGCATATTTTGTGACTGCATTGTCGTGGGGAGGGAGCGTGGGCGTGGCTCGGGGCAAATTGGCCAGCGAAGGTTGCATATTTCCCGCCACAAAAGTTGTGTCTCAAGTTTGTCTCGGTTAGTTATGGGTTTGTTATCAGTTTATTGCTTCAAGTTGTTAAGGAAATTTTCGAAAACTACCGTAGACAGTCTGCTCTATAAATGATATATCTCTTATGATATATTCTCTTAATTCTAACTGCTATATGTTTACTATAGCTCAGTGCCCTATCTCTTAAATACACAGCCTTAGTTTGAGGTCTAATTGCCCGGCACTGTCAACACATTCCCCCCCGAGAACTCTCAACGTGGCATTAACACTCGCAACAGTTCATCGTGACGCCCTGTGCATTCATAATGAAGTGTGCTCAGTCATGATGAGATCGAGAAGGAGGCTCGCACTACTATATCATTATAATCAATGTCTTTATATCGTCAGGGCAAGTGCAGACCGCACAATAACAACGAGAGGAACCACAGACCATCATTAAATCAAAAGGCAAACAAAATATTACGCAGACCCAACTCAAAAACGCCCTCCTGCAATGTGCACAGGGTGTTCCCAGGCAGCCAATGACCAGCATGGCCCAGGCTAGACAGACAGGCAGACAGACAGACATGCAGACAGACAGACAACAACAACAAGGAGAGTGCAGTGCAACAACGCCCAAGACATTAGAATGCCGTTTTTCGCAAATTTTGTATGCAGAAAAGTTGGCAGAGTGTGCAAAAACGCAAAACCGAAACAGAAACAGTCCCAGAACTAGAAACAGAACCGAGAACCATAACCAGAACAGAGAACAAACAGCAAGCAAAACGAAACGTAACGAAACGAATTTCATTAAATTAGACGTAACGGAAACAAAGTCGTTAAAACTTGGACCCCGACAGGCTGCAACAACTGCAAAGGACACTAACGATCCCCTAAGAAGGAGTGTTTTGTGGCAGAGTGGTAAATGCGTTGCGTAGAGAGTAAATGCCGTTGCCCACTTGACGCTGCCCAGTAACGACAATTGCGGCAAACGGGCAACGTCATTTTAATAAAATCTGCAACCAACCCGAGCAGGGCAGTCTCCTCTACACAGTAAGTCGAAAATCCCCACACGAAAGCGTTGCCAGACAGAGAGACTGAAAGAAGGAGAGAGAATGGGGTGCAGGTGGAAGGAGAGTGGGTACTGGAAGGCAGAGAGTTGTACAAGGAGAAGGGGGTAAAGGAGAGAGGAGGTACAGGAGCAGGGACAGGGACAGTTAAACAATTTTCATGCGCACATTTGGAATACCTCTTCCATATGTATTAGGAGACGCTGCATTGTCTGCTTAATAGAGACTTGACTGAAGTGGATGTGCAGCACCCCTCTCACTCCCCCCTTAAACTTCTAGCTCACATTCTTTCTGTCCTTCTTCTCTCCCTCTGGCAAATTGCCATTTTTAGTTGCTGCCATTCGATGTAACCGAAACTGGCGACCATTGCCAAGCTACAAATTAGTGTAATAAAACGTTTCATAAAATGCAAGAGAGGGAGGAAGTGAGAGAGAGAGAGAGAGAGAGAGAGAGAATGACACTCCCTTCTCAGCACTGGCGACGTTAAGCTCTCTCTTACTCTTTAGTTTAAGCCACGCTGCTTTATATAGTTAATAGTTTTGTGCTCTCTCTCACTTCTCTTTCCCTCTGTCTGTGTTTCGCCTCTGCCTCCGCCTCTGCAGGTACCTCTGCTCGTATTCATTACACCTAACGAGCTTGGGCGAGTTCAAGTGCTAGGCCAGTACACGCCCCTGCCAGGCCCGCCCCCGCCCTCTCGCCCTGCTGGCTGTAACGAGTATTTATAATAGCACCAAAAATGCCAGTTGAAATTGTATTATCCTCGCAGCGGCAGTCAGCGTCAACGTCTGCGTCCACGTCCGCGTCGACGTCTGCGTCAGGCGTCAATGTGCTCAACTTCTTTGAAATTGTCGCCATATTTTGCAATTAGGCGGACGACGCGGCCGACACATTCAAGAAATTACAACGCCTCAAGGCGAGATGCCAACAACAAAAGCAACAACAGAAGGCAGCCACAAAAGCAGCGACGCAGACGTCGCGCTCAAAATGTATTTTATGGCCTGTTTAAGTGTCTAAGGAAGCAGCAGAGCGAAGCGCGCAGCGACGTCACGTCGGACAGCGCGGTCACAATTGTCCGCGCTTTCGCCTCACACTGTTCACTGTTCTGCTTCCGCTCTCTCACTCCCCCTGTCTTACTCGCATCTCTCACTTCCCTCTCTCACTCCCCTCTCCCACTTACTTTCTCGAACTCACTTAAGACTCCCACGCCGCCATATTGTGTGTTAGAGCGGCGGCAGCAGCATTGTCTGTCTGTCTGTACGCGCGCTGTAAAGAGCCTGTTAAGTTTTATGGCTCTGCTAAAATTGCAGTAACTAAACGAAATGCGTGAAATTTGTGGAGTACATTTTATTTAATATGTATTAATAACGCATAAAATTAACTTATTCGCTATGGCAGTTAATTAACTTATAATAGGCAGTGTCATCTGTAATAAGTCTGGCTTAAAGCCAGTCTTAATTTTGTAAACTTTTGCCCCTCTCTCCCCCACTTTCTGTCTCACTGCCTGATGCTCATTTATTTTAATGCATTTTACTAATTGCTCACGAAAACGAGGAGAAACCACAGCGCAAGTTCAACTTTTTAACTAACTCGGCAAGTAACTTTAGCCGAGGTCCATTTGAAGCCAGGGCCACATTTCAAATTTACTAGTCAAAGTTTCCAAGGCCTTCAATTAGCGTGTGCGAGTGTATGTAAATGTGAGGTTATGTGCGTGTGCATCAGGTTGAAGAGTGTGTGTGTGAGAGTCCTTCGTCTACAGGACCTTTATCAACCCTTGGGTGCGTTGGTCAATTTCAATTTCGTAGTCAAAAAATCAAAAATAACATAATGCCCAAATTAAAATGTTTGCTTTCGCATTGAAAATTGCTTCACTTGATTTTCATGTGCTCTCTCTCTTTCCCTCCTCTGTCTGACTCTCTGTTCTTCTGCTACTATTTTGAAATTCCTACACACATTTTTAGCTCTGTCTGTGCAGTATTTACATTTTTGTTTCGGCCGTCGGGGAGTCTAAATTAAATTGCTTTCACAGGCATTGCATTTTTTTCTGTTCTGCTCCGTTTTATGCAGCCATTTAGCCAAAGCAATTTTAATTCTTCGCAGTTTTGCATTGTGGAGTGGGAATAGAAAAACAAACTGGAATTAAAGAGCAGCCACTGCGAAGCAATAAATGCTCCTGCCAAATGAAAACACACACATTTAACATGCGACAGCATGTTTCATTGTTTCTTTACACATGCTCGTAGAATAATATTGACATTAAAAAAACAACAGTTTTTAATGATAAGCAAAAAGAGTCTAAAAAATCTGTGAGAAATTGTACGATTTGTTCATTCGTAGTTTGATTTAGTATCAACACTTTATGGAATTCTAAGATCTGTTAATAAACTGGAAACTGGGAACTGTTTAAACAGTCTTAGCACTTTTAAAAAACTAATTCGTTTTTTAATGTATGCACTTTTAGAATTCTAGATTCATTTGATATCAAATACTTTGGAATTTAGAAAACTTTTCTTTATTCATTTAACTCCGAAATATTTCAAAAGATATTGTAAAAATATCAGTTCTTTACTTAAATAAACTTTTTATAGAAATTTATTACAAAAGTTGAATTATAATTTATTATTATATCATATTTTGGATGCGCTAGGTACAATGGGGTATAAAAGAGATATGCAAATGCCTTGCACAGCTCTTTGCTTTGTTAACATATCCTAATATATTATAACAAACCTGACATAAGTTATTTAAGTGATATTCATAACTTACCCAACTACAAAACTAAAGCTTATCTCAGCATTCTTAGCTTAAAAAACGCTTAAACAGTTGTCGGTTATAATATACTATACGTGTATGTACATTGTAAGATAACGTTAGTTGCTGACGACAGTAAAATACTTTGCTCCACATTGACCCTCATATTTGGGTTACCCTCTCCATTGTTGTTGTTGTTGTTGTTGTTGTTGTTGTAGCTCTTTAATCAATTTGTCGTAGAGACGCTCGTCTGCCGCATCGAATTATAATGACATTTGACTATGGTACACACACACACACACACACGTACATGTACTTTGGCTGTACTCGTATCGCATGTCGTACAGTGGGCTAATCTCATCAAATTGCGCTGCACAATTTCGTTATCAACAGGCATCGCTGGGCACAGGCCACGGGCCACAGGCATCCTTCCTTCCGCAGCAGGCAGGCAGGCAGAGGATGCGAGGACTCAGCACAACTGGCCATTTTTATGGTCACTCAAATGCGCATTAAACTTTGGATGTGGTCTCTGGCTGCTGCTGGTGTAGGTTATGTGTGTGTGAGTAGGGGTCTGTTTGGGCAAGTTTCTGAATGCGAATCATATTTACGAGTCTTTTCTCCTCCTGCTCCACCCCCTCTTGAGTGATGCCAAGCTGCTGATTAAACTTTATGACAATTTGCTGAATCAGTGCTTTCCTTCCCCCCCTGCAACTTTGCCCAGCAGTTGCCCATTTCCCTTCGTCACACTGGGCACACTCGACTGCCTCAACACAATGGGGGCAGTAATAAACGAGAGCAACAGTCGCTCAAAACGCGACAGTGGGATACCCTTCGACCTATGTTCCCGTGTAGTTTAATTTGTTAAATTCATCCACACATGCATATGCACATGCTTTGAAATTAATCCCGACAGATGGCGCTCGCGCTTTGCGCTCGCCCGCCTCCCTTGTTAGCTGACTGAAGCACTTGGTTTTATGTTCATACTTTCTTTAATAACTTCTGTCTTTATTGTCCGATCAGATTGTAATTTGAAGACTACGTAGATATTTCATTCAGCTTAGTACATGTTAAAATCAGAAAGTTGTATCTTTTATACAGCGCTTACAAATTGTGTTCAAAAATTAAATTATTGATTTGTGGGGGCGGTGGGCGTGGCACCTAACATTTGCAATAAACTTGATCTGCTTATAGTACACAGGAGTCTTCCTGTCAAATTTGGTAACTCAAACTTTTATAATAACTGAGATCTGTGCGTTCATAGAGACAGACAGACAGACAGACAGACATGGCTCAATCGACTCGGCTTGTGATCATGAGTAAGAATATATATACTTTATGGGGTCTCCCACGTCTCCTTCTGCCTGTTACATACATTTGCACAAAGTTAGTATACCCTTTTTTTAACCATTTTCAATGGTCGAAGGGTATAAAAATTCCATTTTTACTATACAAATTCGCCAGCTAATTGCATATGTGACTCAACAAATAAGTTTGGAAGGTACCTATGTATGTCATTTGGGAGCCTAATCTTAGAAAATGTTGTTTTATTCTCGTTTAAAAAGAAAAACGTATCGAAGGGGGTCCTCCAAGGAGTAACATTTTAACTTTACAAATTCGATATGAAATCAATCTTAATCCGAATATATTTTATTAATTATATTAAATTAAACAGCAGCCTAATCCCGATCCTAAATATGCAAATTGGCTCTTAAATAAATTATGAAATTAATTATTACAAAGAACATGTATCGGCAACATTGTGCCACCACTATGTTGACAATAAATGCGATCTCTTATTTAAAAACGAGAGCAACAGTCGCGCAAAACGCGACAGTGGGATACCCTTCCACCTATGTTCCCGTGTAGTTTAATTTGTTAAATTCATACACATATGCATATGCCCATGCTTTGAAATTAATCCCGACAGATGGCGTTCGCCCGCTTCCCTTTCTGAAATAACATCTGTGATTATTGTCCGATCGGATTGTAATTTGGAGACTACGTAGATATTTCATTCATATACTAAATGTTTAAGTCAGAAGGTTGTATCTTTTATCGCTTACAAATTAAGTTTAAAAATTAAATTATTGATTTGTGGGGGCGGTGGGCGTGGCACCTAACATTTGAAATAAACTTGATCTGCTTGATCTACACAGGAGTCTTCCTGCCAAATTTGGTAACTCTAGCTTTTATAAAAGCTGAGATCTGGTTCACACAGACAGACGGATAGACGGACAGACAGACCGACATGGCTCAATCGACTCGGCTAGTGATCCTGAGCAAGAATATATATACTTTATGGGGCCTCCCACGCCTCCTTCTGCCTGTTACATACATTTGCACAAAGTTAGTATACCCTTTTTTGACCATTTTCAATGGTCGAAGGGTATAAAAATACAATTTACTGATTTTCACATTTACTTAGCTTCTTGAAATATCTACACGTACGTATTTTCTATATTTCTTCCGACTGTCGAGTGCGTTCGACAGCTGCTCTAGTTTTTTGTCGATCCAAGTAGCCCTTTGAAGCACATTGAAGCTATAGCAATAACAACAGCAGCAACAACAACAATAATAGTGCAACTGCTGCTGGCAATAACTACAATAACAACAACAACAGCAACAGCAATGGGAATGGCAACAACAACAGCAACAACACGCCGCAGAAACAGAAACATCCCAACAACGTGCCATACGATCCCTTTGTGCATACGAACAACAAGCCGCCATATAGCTTTAGGTAAGCTCAAAAGATCAAGAATATATATATGTACATATATATAACTAATGTCCTCTCTCTCTCTCCGTCTCTCTTTAGCTAGCTGATCTTCATGGCCATTGAGGACTCGAATGAGAAGGCACTGCCCGTCAAGGAGATTTACGCATGGATTGTGCAACATTTTCCCTACTTTAAGTCTGCCCCAAATGATTGGAAGAACAGCGTGCGTCACAATCTGTCGGCGAACAAGAGTTTCGTCAAGGTGGAGAAGGCACCCAACATGGGCAAAGGTTCGCTGTGGCGTGTGGAGCCGTAGCAGCGTCAAAATCTGATGCAGGCTGTCGATAAGATCAAGAGTCCCAGAGGTGGCGGCAATGGTGTGAGTACAGCAGGCTACGATCTGTCAAAATTTCTAATAAAAAATTATATATGCAAAAATAAGAAAGAAAATAAATAAAACGAAATTCGTGATGTAGAAATCACATGAAAAAGTCGCCCAACTGTACGCAAGATACAATAAACGTTATGGCACCCCTCTATTTAAATCGCAAAGAATGATCAGAAGATGCAGGATGATAATATATTTTCTTGAAGTTTGAATTGTACAACACTGAGTCAAGCTACTTCTTCTGACAATGTAAGACTGCCAACTTAAACTTCTTCACTTGGCAAAAATAAAAAAATATACGAGAAAGTTTCTCAGAAAAAAAAAATCCAAAAGTAAATACCATAGAATGGAGAGAGCTCTGTCTCTCTTTAGCTCGCTGATCTTCATGGCCATTGAGGACTCGAATGAGAAGGCACTGCCCGTCAAGGAGATTTACGCATGGATTGTGCAACATTTTCCCTACTTTAAGTCTGCCCCAAATGAAAAAACAAAAAAAAAATCAACAGTCAAAAACTTGACATTGCTTTCCTCTAAGCTTCAATCTACCTATTCCCTCGACGGATCGGTCAATTCACACTGCTGACAAGAATAGGTTTAATAATAAATATACTTTCGAATCGCAAAAAAAAAAGAAGTTAACTACGGAATTGAAAAAGAAGCGATATAGAATTTAAAACGATTGGATTTCGCGAAAACAATAAGCCAAAGCTAGTGTGCCGTCTGGCAAATAAGTTTGAACTTTATCTTGTTGAAAACTCTAGCTTTAGGTATTGTTAAAAAAACTAAAAACAAAAAAAATCACATCAACATTGTAGTCGTGAACCGAACGACGAAACGCGTTCGCATTTACCAGGTGTACAAGTATGGAACGTCGGTTCGAAAAATGCCTCCGAAACGTAATATAGATATATTTATGAATAAAAAAATTTTTGAAAAACAAAAAAAAAAATCAATAGCCAAAAACTTGACATTGCTTATTTCCTCGACGGATCGGTCAATTCACACTGCTGACAAGAATTTTACCATCGATCCCCAAAGCGCGGCGCACTTACAAAACATGCAAATATTTTTCATAAAAAAATTAAGTCTTTTCGCCGTATTTATTTTACGGCAAAAAACCTCATTAGGTTAAACAGAGAAAATGACGAGGAAAGTGAGGAATCATGACCAGCAATTTGAACATGGACGAAAAAAAACCTAATTTTTGCCTAAGACAAAATATTAACAAATCTCCAATATACTACATAATTCCACATGTATCCCAGATGGAATAATCTTAAAAAAATATATTGAGTCCGTCAGGTTCCGACTCCAACAGAAGCTAAACACGGACTGGAGAATTTACTCAGACCACTAAGCAATGAACACATAGAGACGTCAAACAGCCCTGACGCAGTTTGAGAGGCAGCTGCTGCAAAGCCCACGACGACACGACAGACAAAGAAACGACCGAAGCAGACAAAGCCCACGAAGACACGACAGACAAAGAAACGACCGAAGCTACTGGCTGTGGCACATTAATTTTCTGTTTTCATTTGAAGAAAACAGCTGCGGAATCGCACCGAATGGTAAAATAAGGAAGTCAACAGCGAATTAAAAAAAAAAATGATTTTTTGAAGGGCACAAAATAGATATTCATGAATAGATAAAAAATTTTTGAAAAACAAAAAAATCAATAGCCAAAAACTTGACATTGCTTATTTCCTCGACGGATCGGTCAATTCACACTGCTGACAAGAATAGTTTTGCGCAAATCGAACCTCATATGAGAAGGCACTGCCCGTCAACGGAAAATCATTAAAAGAATTAAAAAAATTATATTCTCTTTTGTACTTTTGCATATTCTAATTTTTAACCATTATTCCGTTTTCGAATGTGGATAAAGTTGTGGTTAATAAGGATTTAGTGTTAGATACAAATCCGTCCGCCTTCTCATAAAAAATAAATCAAGTCTGTAATTAAATTATGCCAGAACTGCTGACAGAATTCGTGCCGAATAAAGAGCAAACGCGGAGTGTTCATTTTCTGTTTTCATTTGAAGAAAATAGCTGCGAAATCGCACCGAATGGTAAAATAAGGAAGTCAACAGCGAATTAAAAAAAAAATATTTTTGAAGGGCACAAAATAGATATTCATGAATAGATAAAAAAATTTTTGAAAAACAAAAAAAATCAATAGCCAAAAACTTGACATTGCTTATTTCCTCGACGGATCGGTCAATTCACACTGCTGACAAGAATAGTTTTGCGCAAATCGAACCTCATATGAGAAGGCACTGCCCGTCAACGGAAAATCATTAAAAGAATTAAAAAAAATTATATTCTCTTTTGTACTTTTCATATTCTAATTTTTAACCATTATTCCGTTTTCGAATGTGGATAAAAAATTTTTGAAAAACAAAAAAATCAATAGCCAAAAACTCGACATTGCTTATTCCCTCGACGGATCGGTCAATTCACACTGCTGATAAACTAGGGGAAATCCGTGGCCCACGTGGGACCCTCTCTACTTTCTGGTACACGACGACTGCAAAGCTTAAACCGCTATCGCTGGACTATAAATGAATACCCCAGCGGGGGCATGCTTGCCCCACAGACGTCGACCCATTCAGGAGAAGTTCCAGAATGTCGAGGTCTCCTACAAGAGGAGCAGGAAGTTCGGTGCAGGGAGCCGTGATCACCGGGCCAGCGGCTGCGACTGCGGAACGAGCGTCATCCAGTCACCGCAATGCTGTAGTGGTGGACAACTTGGCCCCAACACCGTGTAACTCCACTGCTATTGCAAACTCGATGGCAATGGACGTTATTAGCGTGCCGACGCACAAGGGGGTTGGAAAATCTCCAACGGTATCGCCAATACGGCCTGTAGACCTAGGCACGGCGATCCAAAACGAAGACCTGCGAAGTATACTTGCCAGGATGAGTGGCAAAATACAGGTCCTTCTATCGGCGTTCGAAACGCAGCGCCATGTCACCAAAGAGACCAAGGGCGTAATTAGTGAACTCTCGGCTCTCAATAATAGAGCAACCGAGCTATACGAAGGCAACACAACGAAGGAACGAACTGCGACCACAGCTACGGGGGGGGGGGGGGGGGGGGCGCAAACATGCTAGCTCTGGAGGCGAGTGGACCACTCCTAAGCCTAAGCGCCTGCGTAAAAAGCCAGAGGCTCTGATTGTTAAGAAGACGGGAGAGGCTTCCTACCCAGAGATGATCTGCAAACTCAAAGCGGACCCGAGCCTTAGCGAACTGGGCAAACACGTTCGCAAAATACGTAGAACTCAGCAAGGGGAGCTGTTGCTTGAAGTATACGGAAAGGCCTCCGAAAGCGTTCCCAAATTCAAAAAGGAACTAGAAGCGTCGCTCAAAGAAATGGCTTCTGTACGTACGGGAGCACATAAAATAGCGCTATCGTGTAGCGGAATGGATGAGGCCACGACAGCAACGGAACTCCACAGCAGCCTAGTCAAGCAATTCCAAGACATCCAGATAAATCCGGAGGATGTCAGGAGCCTTCGCAGAATGCGGGATGGGACTCAGATTGCGACATTTTTACTGAGCGCGAACGATGCTATTGCGGTACTCAAGCAGGGCACTGTAACCGTAGGATGGTCAAGATGTCGCATCATCCAGGACCTCCGGCCTACGAGATGCTACAGGTGCCTGGGATACGGACACCGAGCAACGTCCTGCAAGGCGATCGATCGGGCAGATTGCTGCTTGCGATGCGGTGAGCGAGGGCACAAGGCAAAGGGGTGTGTGGCACCACCAAAATGCCTTATTTGCAGCAGTGAGGTGGATAGGAGCCACCCGACGGGCAGTTTTGCATGCCCGACCTATAGAGAGTGCATAAAGGAAGCTAAGAGCCGTCCTAATGCAGGACGAAATTAAATTTATCCAGCTCAATGTGAACCATTGCGCAGCTGCTCAGAGCCTCCTGGCTCAAACTGCGGCGGAGCGCAATGTCGATATCATACTTCTGAGCGAACCCTACTCTCCTGCGGTGGGAAATAATAATTCGATGTTCACGGACGAGTCCGGCAAAGCAGCCATCAAATGTTGCAGCTGTCTACACGTGCAGGAACTGGCTGCCTCTCCGATGCGGGGTATCGCTTATGCGAAGATAAAAGGCGTGCACATGTACAGCTGCTATGCTCCGCCTAGCGACAGCCCGGAACAGTTTGAGGAGATGCTAGAGCTGATGGTGAGGCATGCGAGAGGGCGTAGTCCGAAGATAATCGCTGGTGACTTTAATGCCTGGGCAGTAGAATGGGGCAGCAGGATATCCAATCCCAGAGGCCGAGCTGTGATAGACGCGATGGAAATGCTGGACCTGATATTGTTGAACGACGGTCTCAAGCCTACGTTCAACAATGATAGAGGAACGTCATTCATCGACATTACTTTTGTCAGCAGAGGACTAGTGGCCAACACTAACGCCAGTTGGATGGTCCATGATGATGCTGTAACGCTAAGCGATCACGCATTGATCTCCTTCAGCCTCCTACCGGTGGCCACGTCTTGGAGACGGCAGAGGAGAACAGTCGGGCAAGCATGGGACACCAGGAAGATCGATGAAGTTATGCTGGCATACCAAATCGACTCCCTGGCAATCACAAACGACCATGCAGAGTCTATGGCGGCTGACCTCATGAAGAAGCTTGCAGCAACGTGCGACGCAATCATGCCAAGGAGAACTAAGGCGCAGCGCAAGCCACCTGTGTACTGGTGGAGCGCCACCTTAAGTCAACTTCGTTCTGAATGCCTTAGGGCAAGGAGAAAGGCGCAAAGAGCCAGAGGTAGCACCCAGCATGCGGAACTCCTGGAGGTGTTTAAAAGGAAAAGAATAGAATTCAAGCATGGCATATCGGCTGCCAAGTCGCATGCCTATAGAGAACTGCTTGATAGTGTTGACGGAGATCCCTGGGGTCTGGCATATAAGCTAGTGTCCAACAAGCTACGGAAGAGAGAGGCAACGCCATCGGATCCCGATGTCCTGGCTAGCATTGTTGCGGAACTTTTCCCAATGCAGACCACGGCATGGCAACCAACAGCAGCAGTCCCCCTCCTGATTTTCCGTGCGTCACGGAACTCGAAGTCGTTGAGGCGGCCAAGCGAATCAAGCCCAACAAAGCTCCTGGCCTCGATGGAATCCCTGGAGTGGTGGTCAAGGCAGTGGCGATGGCTAGACCTGACATATTCAGGGACACGTTCCAGCAGTGCCTTACGGACGGGGTCTTTCCAATTAGGTGGAAAGGCCAAAAACTAGTGCTGCTACCGAAAGGCAAACCTGCACATGCTGCAAGCAGCTATCGCCCATTATGCCTACTTGATATTGTGGGTAAATTGCTGGAGCGAATTCTGTATTCCCGAATTGAGGCAATCACCGAGAGCATCAACGGCCTTGGAAGTCAGCAGTATGGCTTTCGGAAGGGCAAGAGCACCCTGGACGCACTCACGGCGGTGAGAAATATTGCCAAGAACGCCCTCGAGGGAGACAGATGGTTAGGAGGAACGAAGGAGTACTGTGCAATCGCTACGTTGGATGTAAAGAACGCCTTTAATACCGCTAGATGGCCCGTAATCCTGAGCGCCATGCATAGAATGGGTATCCCGGAGTACTTAAGGACCGTCGTTGGCAGTTATTTCAGGGATCGCGTCCTTTGGTACGATACGGAAGCTGGCCCGAGAAGGTACCGTGTGTCGGCAGGTGTTCCACAAGGATCTGTACTTGGACCGATCCTGTGGAACATAATGTACGATGGTATCCTGGGCATCAACAGGCCATTAGGAGCAGAACTGCATTGCTTTGCGGACGACGTGGCCATAACAGCAGTAGCCAAAACCGTTGCAGATCTCCAAGGGAAATGCAACGCGACAATAGGTGCGGCCATTGGCTGGCTGGAGAAAGCCGGCTTAACAATTGCGGCTCACAAGACCGAGGTCGTAATGCTTAGTAGCAGAAAAAAGGTGGAGAGAGATGGTTTCGGTTAACGGGACACCGGTGGCCTCTCAAGCGTCCCTAAAGTACTTAGGTGTGCTGATAGACCACAGGCTATCATTTAAGGACCATGCCATTTACGCAAGCAGGAAGGCAGCAATCACATCTGCTGCCCTTTCTAGACTGATGCCCAACGTAGGAGGTCCCAGATATCCGGCCAGGAAACTGCTAGTGGCGGTAGCAAAGTCTACGCTAACATATGCGGCACCAATTTGGAGCAACGCCACCATAAGAAGCTCATATATGAAAGGTGCGCGCTCGGTGCTACGTTCCATGGCCCTTAGGCTTATAAGAGGCTTCAGGACAGTCTCCGAAGACGCAGCTTTAGCTCTGGCAGGTTTGCCACCAATTGACCTTGAGATCAAGGCCCTGAGTCAAATTCGTGAAGGTGCTACCCGACAAGAGGCTCACGAACGGCTGATGGGAGAGTGGCAGAGCCGATGGCAAACGTCGCAACGGGGGAGGTGGACCTACCAGCTCATCCCCGAGCTAGCGGGTTGGATAGAGTGCCGACATAAAAACTTGGACTACCACCTAACGCAATTCATCACGGACCATGGCTGCTTTCGGGCTTACCTACTCCGGTTCCACCATGTGGAGACAGCCCAATGCGTCTACTGCCCCGAAGCGGTGGAAACTGCGGAGCATGTTCTTATGAACTGTTCCAGATTTACGGCGGAGCGTGAGCAGCTAAGAGCGATGACTGCGAATCCGCTCAACCCAAGAGGACTGTTCACGGCTATGATGGAGAGCAGTGAGGCATGGGAGCTAGGGCATACGATCATCACCAACATGATGAAACGAGTCCGAGCCGACGAGAGGGCCAACAGTTCTGGAGGTTAAA
This sequence comes from Zaprionus nigranus, assembly GCA_018903425.1. NCBI lineage: Eukaryota > Metazoa > Arthropoda > Insecta > Diptera > Drosophilidae > Zaprionus > Zaprionus nigranus. The sequence goes on from JAEIGD010000002.1 coordinate 5,382,042, forward strand.
GAAGGAGAAGAGTCCCTGTGGGGTGGCGGGAGAAGAATACTACCTCAGCGTACCCGGCTTGTCGTAAAAGGCGACTGAAGGGTGGAAGGACGTGCGCCTCATGGCCAACATTTAAAGAAGGGAGTGCGAGTGGCATCACATCCTGCTCATCGAAGTCATACCTTGACTGGCAGTCCCGATGAGCGCGTAAAGGACCGAAGAGCATACGGAGGTTTTTGTTTTAGTACGTAGGCATAACTCTACTTGGAGAGTTATGAATCGTGCATGCCACCTACGGACGGTAGGTGGTATCTTTAGAAGATTTTAATTTTCCTACCGTAAGGCGTTATAAAAAAAAAAAAAAAAAAACACTGCTGATAAGAATAGTTTTGCGCAAATCGAACCTCATATGAGAAGGCACTGCCCGTCAACGGAAAATCATTAAAAGAATTAAAAACCAGTAAGAAAAGCAACAGTCGCGCAACACGCGACAGTGGGATACCCTTCGACCTAGTATGTTCCCGTGTAGTTTAATTTCTTAAATTCATACACATATGCATATGCACATGCTTTGAAATTAATCCCGACAAATGGCGCTCGTGCTACGCGCTCGCCCGCCTCCCTTGTGAGCTGACGCACTTGGTTTTATGCTCATACTTTCTTAAATAACTTTTGTGTTTATTGTCCGATCGGACTGAAATTTGGAGACTACGTAGATATTTCATTAAGCTTAGTATATGTTAAGTCAGAAAGTTCTATCTTTTAAACAGCGCTTACAAATTGAGTTCAAAAATTAAATTATGATTTGTGGGGGCGGTGGGCGTGGCACCTAACATTTGAAATAAACTTGATCTGCTTGATCCACACAGGAGTCTTCCTGCCAAATTTGGTAACTCTAGCCTTTATAATAGCTGAGCGCTTACAAATTAAGTTCAAAAATTAAATTATGATTTGTGGGGGGCGGTGGGCGTGGCACCTAACATTTGAAATAAACTTGATCTGCTTGATCCACACAGGAGTCTTCCTGCCAAATTTGGTAACTCTAGCTTTTATAATAGCTGAGATCTGTGCGTTCATACAGACGGACAGACGGACAGACGGACAGACGGACAGACGGACAGACGGACAGACAGACAGACATGGCTCAATCGACTCGGCTAGTGATCCTGAGCAAGAATATATATACTTTGTGGGGTCTGCCACGCCTCCTTCTGCCTGTTACATACATTTGCATTTTGCACAAAGTTAGTATACCCTTTTTGACCATTTTCAATGGTCGAAGGGTATAAAAATTATATTCTCTTTTGTAGTTTTGCATATTCTAATTTTTAACCATTATTCCGTTTTCGAATGTGGATAAAGTTGTGGTTAATAAGGATTTAGTGTTAGATACAAATCCGTCCGCCTTCTCATAAAAAAATAAATCAAGTCTAATTAAATTATGCCAGAACTGCTGACAGAATTCGTGCCGAATAAAGAGCAAACGCGGAGTGTTCATTTTCTGTTTTCATTTGAAGAAAATAGCTGCGAAATCGCACCGAATGGTAAAATAAGGAAGTCAACAGCGAATTAAAAAAAAATGATTTTTTGGAGGGCACAATATAGATATTCATGAATAGATAAGAAAATTTTGAAAAACAAAAAAAATCAATTGCCAAAAACTTGACATTGCTTATTTCCTCGACGGATCGGTCAATTCACACTGCCGACAAGAATAGTTTTGCGCAAATCGAACCTCATATGAGAAGGCACTGCCCGTCAACGGAAAATCATTAAAAGAATTAAAAAAAATTATATTCTCTTTTGTACTTTTGAATATTCTAATTTTTAACCATTATTCAGTTTTCGAATGTGGATAAAAAATTTTTGAAAAACAAAAAAATCAATAGCCAAAAACTTGACATTGCTTATTCCCTCGACGGATCGGTCAATTCACACTGCTGACAAGAATAGTTTTGCGCAAATCGAACCTCATATGAGAAGGCACTGCCCGTCAACGGAAAAGCATTAAAAGAATTAAAAAAAATTATATTCTCTTTTGTACTTTTGCATATTCTAATTTTTAACCATTATTCCGTTTTCGAATGTGGATAAAGTTGTGGTTAATAAGGATTTAGTGTTAGATACAAATCCGTCCGCCTTCTCATAAAAAAATAAATCAAGTCTGTAACTTTTGTACTTTTGCATATTCTAATTTTTTAACCATTATTCCGTTTTCGAATGTGGATAAAGTTGTGGTTAATAAGGATTTAGTGTTAGATACAAATCCGTCCGCCTTCTCATAAAAAAATAAATCAAGTCTGTAATTAAATTATGCCAGAACTGCTGACAGAATTCGTGCCGAATAAAGAGCAAACGCGGAGTGTTCATTTTCTGTTTTCATTTGAAGAAAATAGCTGCGAAATCGCACCGAATGGTAAAATAAGGAAGTCAACAGCGAATTAAAAAAAAAATGATTTTTTGGAGGGCACAAAATAGATATTCATGAATAGATAAGAAAATTTTGAAAAACAAAAAAAAATCAATTGCCAAAAACTTGACATTGCTTATTTCCTCGACGGATCGGTCAATTCACACTGCCGACAAGAATAGTTTTGCGCAAATCGAACCTCATATGAGAAGGCACTGCCCGTCAACGGAAAATCATTAAAAAGAATTAAAAAAAATTATATTCTCTTTTGTACTTTTGAATATTCTAAATTTTAACCATTATTCAGTTTTCGAATGTGGATAAAAAATTTTTTGAAAAACAAAAAAAATCAATAGCCAAAAACTTGACATTGCTTATTCCCTCGACGGATCGGTCAATTCACACTGCTGACAAGAATAGTTTTGCGCAAATCGAACCTCATATGAGAAGGCACTGCCCGTCAACGGAAAATCATTAAAAGAATTAAAAAAAATTATATTCTCTTTTGTACTTTTGCATATTCTAATTTTTAACCATTATTCCGTTTTCGAATGTGGATAAAGTTGTGGTTAATAAGGATTTAGTGTTAGATACAAATCCGTCCGCCTTCTCATAAAAAAATAAATCAAGTCTGTAATTAAATTATGCCAGAACTGCTGACAGAATTCGTGCCGAATAAAGAGCAAACGCGGAGTGTTCATTTTCTGTTTTCATTTGAAGAAAATAGCTGCGAAATCGCACCGAATGGTAAAATAAGGAAGTCAACAGCGAATTAAAAAAAAAAATGATTTTTGGAGGGCACAAAATAGATATTCATGAATAGATAAGAAAATTTTGAAAAACAAAAAAAAAATCAATTGCCAAAAACTTGACATTGCTTATTCCCTCGACGGATCGGTCAATTCACACTGCTGACAAGAATAGTTTTGCGCAAATCGAACCTCATATGAGAAGGCACTGCCCGTCAACGGAAAATCATTAAAAAGAATTAAAAAAAATTATATTCTCTTTTGTACTTTTGAATATTCTAAATTTTAACCATTATTCAGTTTTCGAATGTGGATAAAAAATTTTTGAAAAACAAAAAAAAATCAATAGCCAAAAACTTGACATTGCTTATTCCCTCGACGGATCGGTCAATTCACACTGCTGACAAGAATAGTTTTGCGCAAATCGAACCTCATATGAGAAGGCACTGCCCGTCAACGGAAAATCATTAAAAGAATTAAAAAAAATTATATTCTCTTTTGTACTTTTGAATATTCTAAATTTTAACCATTATTCAGTTTTCGAATGTGGATAAAAAATTTTTGAAAAACAAAAAAAATCAATAGCCAAAAACTTGACATTGCTTATTCCCTCGACGGATCGGTCAATTCACACTGCTGACAAGAATAGTTTTGCGCAAATCGAACCTCATATGAGAAGGCACTGCCCGTCAACGGAAAATCATTAAAAAGAATTAAAAAAAAATTATATTCTCTTTTGTACTTTTGAATATTCTAATTTTTAACCATTATTCAGTTTTCGAATGTGGATAAAAAAATTTTTGAAAAACAAAAAAAAATCAATAGCCAAAAACTTGACATTGCTTATTTCCTCGACGGATCGGTCAATTCATACTGCTGACAAGAATTTTACCATCGATCCCCAAAGTCCGGCGCACTTCGCAAATATGTAAATATTTTTCATAAAAAAAATTAAGTCTTTTCGCCGTATTTATTTTACGGCAAAAAACCTCATTAGGTTAAACAGAGAAAATGACGAGGAAAGTGAGGAATCATGACCAGCAATTTGAACATGGACGAAAAAAAAAAATTTAGTTTTTGCCCAAGACAAAATATTAACAAATCTCCAATATACTACATATGTAACTCCACATGTATCCCCGATGGAATAATCTTAAAAAAAATATATTGAGTCTGTCAGCTTCCGACTCCAACAGAAGCTAAACACAGACTGGAGAATTTACTCAGACGCACGTAGTCTGCTGCTGCAAGTCGATAACAATCGAAAAGCAGCAGAAAAGTGTTGGCAATTTTCGATAAGTTCTGTCAATCAATTTCAACACTACACATTGTAATTAAAATAATAGCAACACTGCTGACTGTACTCACTTTTCTCAGACAACGAACAATTTCGAGTTAATTTCCGGTCGGACAGCCGTTGATCTTGGCCATCTCCTCGACGCTCTGCACGGGCTCCTTGTCGGTGGCATATTGCGAGAGTGCTGTGCCCGACATGGCCACCACGCCGTGCACATCGCCGCCACTGCGTGCCGCACGCGACATGGACAAGTACATGGCACTGGCGGCACCCGAACCGTGTCCGATGGCCTGCACCTGCTTGGGATTTCCGCCAAAGTTGGCAATATATTCAGTGACCCAACGCAGAGCTGCAGCCAGATCGAACATGGCCAGATTGCCGTCGAACTCCTTTGTGCCATCGCCAATGATGCCCAGCGAGCCAAGACGATATTGCGGTGCCACAACAATTGCGCCCTGCTGGGCCATGGGCGTGGCATCGTACTGTGCAGCGGAGCCATAGCGAAAGCCACCCGGATGTATCCAGACGAAAACAGGCAGCCCCGTCGTCTCGTCGGGCATCTGGGGCGTGTAGATGTTGAGCAGCAAGCAATTCTCGTCTCCAATCATGCGACCCCGCTGCTGTGGATGCGGTTGCACGCACGGCAGACCATGTCGTGTGGCATTCAAATCGCCAGCGAGCCGCTTGTACACTGGGCGCGCATAGCGTAGCCGACCTGTTGGGGGCTCTGCATAGTGTATCCCGAGGAAGCTATAGATACCCGTGCTGGGATTCCGGAAACCCTCGACGCGTGCATCCCGATTGAAGAGACGTGCGAATACGACGGGATCATCGACGGGCGGCGCCTTCGATTGTTTGCTGCCCACAATACGCGATGATGCGACGTGGATGATGGCGATTGCGCCAAGGTCAGCAGCAGCGCCGGCAACACCAACAACAACAACAATACGTTCCACTTGACCGGCAACCGCATTGCGATTCATTTGATTGTCAACTTGAGACTGGGTAGAGGCTGCCACTGCCGCAGCTCAGTTCAGCTCAACTTGGATCAGCTCGAATCGAGTCGGCTTGACTCGACTCGACTCGTTTCGGCACTTGCCGAGGCCGGCAACTTGCTCAGCTTGGCGATAAAACAGTAGCGACAACAACAACAGCGACAACAGCCACAATGTTGATTAAGTTTCAAGACGATCTGCCGGCATAGCTGGTTAAGACTTTATTTATACATACAAATCGCATATAGGCAGATATAGCAAGTACTTTATACATATATAGGGAATTAACACTCTAATCACGTCGCAAACAACTACAACGAAATTGTCGCAACGACTTTACTCGAATCTAACATGAAGTCACAATGAATTTTGAATACACTGGTAAGTTTTATTTATTTATATTTACTTATTATAAACTTTAAACACGATCAGCTGTTGAGATGTTATTTAATATTATGTATTATATAAATATTACAAAGAATTTGATATAATTAAATAAAAGTAATATGTGCATAGAATTTAATTTAATAGAATTATTGGAGTAATTAAAACGAGAGCAACAGTCGCGCAAAACCCGACAGTGGGATAGAGAGATCCTTCAAGACGTACATATTATATACTATATATATATATATATATATACTTATATATCCCAAATCAGCAGCCTAAACCGATTCGCATCTGTTCTAGTAATGAAATAAACAGTTTGTTTTTATTAAATTATTTACAATATGCATTTAAATTTTATTTGCAAAAACAGTTCGCCCAAGGTTCTCCAATCCCTTTCTTCTTCTCGCTCTTTGCTCTCTCTCTCCCTCTCCGGCCCTCTGTTTATCTGGCTCATCTTGTTCTCCTGCTGTCGCATGTGGGCAACAGCTGCGGCCAAACAAATTGAGAATTGATTCTTTATAGACCATTAGTTTTGATTATACAATAGTGTTGTCCGGGACGTTAAGAAGCTCAGCCCAGCCCGGGCAGTGGCAGAGGTAGCCAAGCATGTCTAAGGTTGCTGAGGACCAACTGTGGAGCAGGAGCAGGGTCAGGAGCTGGAACAGAGGACATTCAATTGAACGCTTCAACGCCTATCGACAATTTTGTGCCAAAAATTATGACCGCTGCCGGGCATTGCTATTATATCCACGATATATGGTTTGCCGGGAATGGAACAGGGAACAGTTACGCCTGCCCCTCAACCTTCTCCTCCTCCTCCTTTCCCTTCTCCTCTGCTGTTCGTCTCGCTTTGTAGATGCAGCCTGTTCATGTACATGATAAATTTGGGTTTATTTATCGGGCTGACCAGTGGCATCTAGGGGGAGCAGGGCAGGGCAGGCAGACGAGAGAGCTGCTGCTATTTGTACTATAACTCAGAGTACACTTTGTGTGTGTGTGTGTGGGTATGTGTGTGGCTGTTGTAGCTAATGGCATGGCTTGTTCAGATACATTAGGCAGCAGCCATTGGGTGCCAGTCAGAGCTGCTGCAGCTGCTGCTCTCTGCCTGTTCTGCCTGTTGACTTTGGCTTAAAGTATTCAAATGGACAGTGCATTGAAGATTACCCAAATATTCCGGGTAGCTTATAAGGCAGCAGAGTGCATAAACGACACCATTTACCATGTATAAAAAAGGTATAATTTTAAGTAACGTACATCAACACATAAGGCAAGAAAGAACGAAATTTTACATTGTAAAATATAAATACATTAAATTATATTTGAATAGTAGAAACAATGCATATCTGGAATAAATATATATAAATATTTGAATTATACTGAAAATTAAAGATAATTTCTATGGGTAATCAAAGAAATTCATCTTTCCTTGCTAGCACCTCTCTGTCAAGCACCTTCTCGGGTTTAACGAGCAAAGATCGATCAGTCCAGGTAAAGATTTCCTTAGAATAACTTAACTGGATAGGGAGCTTTCATAACACAGATACTCACGTAAATGCACTGTGGCTGTACTGTGGATTTAAGACAAGCAAGGAGTACAACAGATCTACAAGGCTACGCAGAACAACTCCCCTCAAGAAATAATAAGATAATCTTTTATTCCACTAAAAAAAGAACTATCCCAAATGTTACGATTGAAACTAAATAAAATTGGATACAGTGTAGTTGCCTTTATTTATATACAATAGCTAGAGTATATAGAAAAGATAAGATATATACTGAAACGTGCTGTAAGGTATTCATTAATACCTTTTCCCTTCAGCAAACCTTTTTTTGTATAGCTAAAAAATAAAAAATGCAACATAATAAAATTGTATAAAATGCACATTTGAATTAAACATCAAATCGTCATCTATATTATATATGTATTATATGTATGTATCATAATAGAGTATTCTATTAAAACACTTTCGCACGACTTGCGTCAACGCATTAAACAACACATACGCATCCGTCTACTACTCGTATAATGCACCTAATAATGCCAATAAATGATTAAGCAAAAATGTTTCAATATTATTGCGCTTCGTTTGCTCGCATCGGTTTTCATTTGTCTGCACACACTCCAGAGGGGAGAGGGGGGACTGAGGGGTAAAAAACAACAGAAGAGAACAACAAACATAAATTGTCAATAACAATTTGTAAAATTGTTTTACAACCAAATGCGAAAACAAAAACACAGAAAGCACAAGCGAAATGCAGGAAGGGAAATCATTTGATTATCCTGAATTGAATCCAATTGCGATGTTTGCAGTGGCAACAGACGTTAGTGTGTGGCTGGGGAGGGGGGTGGCTGGAGAAGGGGTATGAGCTCTATAAACAATATCTCATTTCAGTTAAATGATGCTGTTGCAGCTGGGTGGCTCCGCAGCAATGCAAAGCGCATAATTAATTTGCCAGCCTACAAACAATTATGGGATGGGAATGAGGGGGAGATAAAGAAGAGAGAGAGAGGGAATTAAAGGGGGGAAGCGTGTTGAGGAGAGAGGGAGATAATGAGGAGAGAGGGAGGCAATGAGCAGAGGAGGAGGTGAGGAATATGTCTATGAATTTTCTAGACAGCCCAGTGGGACAAACTATGTTATCTAGTGTGCTCATCTCAATGCGCTGCAGAGGCTTTAACTGCTGAAAAGCTGCTGAAATTGCAGTGCATTTAAGAAGCACACTAGTATTACAACTACATTCTGTAAACCACATCCTACTCCATTCTTTATCATTACTTCAAAGGCACCTCCGTCTATCATGCTCGATAAAGTGCAGCTGGGCAACGCGTGCCGCGACATAGTTCGGTTTGCTGGCTTCGGTTTACCTGGCGATGGGCGTGATGTGGGCGTGGCAGCACGGGAATTCAGATGACAAAATCCATGGCATTGTCGAGCAGCGTGTAGGCGCAGCTGTGGCGCCTCCAAACGGTAACTGCAGCTGCACAAACAACAACAAAAACAGAATACAAAGTGAATCCAATTGGTATTAACTTAGTTAGTAGTTAGTTAGTATTTATTTTTAGCATTCACTTCACATTATTCATCAATGCACAATCAATTGATTGCTTACACCTTCTCTCTCCCTCTCTCTCTCTCTCTACTTCTCTGCTGTTTGTTAGCTACTCAAACTAAAACTAGTTTGCATTTGAAATTACTTTTGAAGGTTTTAATTACACAATTCTCCATTTAGTATATATATATATACATATATACGATATATACGTGTTTGTTTTGCTTTTATTTTCGGATTATTTATTATTTATGATATTTTACATTTAACAGCCTTATTATTAGCATTTAGTTAGCTTATCTGGGGGATTATTACACACTGCACCGTTAGCTAATGAATCTTTAATTATTGTTTAAGTGCTGCGGGAGGATTTTACAATTCTAAATTGAGTGGAAATTGGTGAGTTCATTCGTTAGGGTTCACTAGGATCATCTTTATTAATATTTCTTTTTCTTCTTCTGTGTTTTTTTTTCTTGGCTCAAACTCTGCTGAATTCTCACTAAAAATTACATTAATCTTTACTTAGTTTTTATCTAGATCGGTGCTAATTGGGGCAACACACTCTCTCTGTGTATTTTTGTGGGGGTACAAATGCCATATTCCATATGCTTTATAAGGTTTCAAATCTATTTACAAGCCAATATGCCATTTTCGTTGTAGCTGGTTTTCTTTTTTCCATTTTCCATTTTCCAGGGTGGCTTTTATACTAGAACTCGCAATACAGGTGAAAGTCTAGGCGAGGGTATTACGAGGTTAGGTCGACTACTAACTATGGGTTGTATCGTATGCAGGGCAAGTGAGGGTCAAGTGGGGACAGTTTGACAGTTGCTTAGAGTTCTCGTATAATGATTCATTTCCTGCAAATCTGTTCAGTATTATTTCGTGTATAACTCGTTCAATAATTCGTATGCCTTCTAAGTTATATTGAGCTTGCATATCTTATCTTGTTCTGTCCGATCTAACCTAAGATTCAGCTAACTGTTAGTTACTGAGCTACCGTTTCACAGTTGTCACACACTCACTAACCCTTTCATAGTTTAGAACCTCGTCCAGCCTGGGCACAACGAACAGAAATTCATCTTGATTAGAACAAATAGTTATCTATTCTTAAATTGAGTTTAGATTCCTCTCTTGGGTTCGTGCGTTCACTGTTCATCCTCAGCTCGCACCCCTCTCCTCTTGCACTCTTAGTCTACTGAGCAAATACACAACTCCAGGGGGTGGGGGGGGGATAGTCCCTCTAGACATTGGCGCTGGCACCGAAACTACTCAGGAATTTGCTATCAGCAGCCAAGCTACTTGAACTATGTGCAGGATTGATGGGCTTGTTGTTGTCACCTGACAAAGGTTGCTGCTGCAGCTGCTGTTGCTTGTAGGTCTGATACGCCTCCGAGCTGACCGCGGACCAGGTGCCATCCTTGGCCTTCACATAGAGATGCTGCTTGCTCGGCTGCTTGCTGCCAAAGTGATAATCACCCGCCGCAATGGATGCACTGGAAGCCCAATCGTTGAGCAGCTGATTCGTTGAGTTGCACAGCGCCGAGAAGTCCGCATCGATGTTATCCCCACCAGGTGGTCCACCAGTGAGGAAGTCCAAATTGCCGTTGGCCAATGTATTGTTGGCAGTACGAGTTGCTGCCATGCTGCCTGCTCCACCTGTTCCCATTCCCATTGATTTACCCAGTATATTGGTTTCGCTCTTGAACAGCGTCTTTGGCTGTCGCTGACGACGCAGTGTGCCTGCTCCGCCACCGCTGGCCATCTGGGCAGCCAGTGTGGTGTTGGCATAGGCGCCCAGTCCCTGCTTGAGTGCGTTGCTAGCGAGCAGCAACTGCTGCTGCTGATTGAAGGGATTCGTGCGCTCCAGCTTGCCGGCATCGTTGTTCTTGTTGCTCAGATTCTGCAGATGCTCCAGCTTGTTCTCTGTGATGTTGATCTTTTTCAGCTTCGCCGGCGAACCGTTGCCCACGATGGCTGTGGAGGCAGTCGATGTGGTCATCATGGGATTCATTGGCTCCAGGCAACCATAATGCGCACTCGCCGGTGCCGAGTACATGCCCGTCGATTGATAATTATTATGGCTGGCTATCATCGAGCCATTGTTGTTGTTGCTGCCTCCGGTGGCCACGCCCACGCCCACTCCCACTCCAGCTGCAGTCGTTGGCTTTGTCCCATAACGATTCTGATAGAGCTTCACATTGGCGACCACATTGGTTGTGGCATAGGCGCCGCAGCTATCGTATAATGACGAGGGGTGTCCGGAAGTTTGTGCAACGCTGCCATTGTGGGGGCTTTTGAATGTTGAACATGCAACTTCCGCATAGTCCGGCATGTTCATGGGCGAGAGTCTGCAGAGAAAGAGAGAGAGAGAGAGAGATAGAGAGAGGGAGATAGACAGGGCATTAACTGGAGGTTAAAAAGCATAAAGCGTATGTCTGGCCACAAATTCATTTCATAAATCAATCGTAGGAAATTGCTTTTGTTAGCAGACATCAGCCCTCCCCCGCTCCCTCCCCCTTCAGTGGGCGTGGCATGGGTTAGCCCGGAAATTTGTTTGCTGCAGCAGTTCATTAAAAATTGAGGGATAACACGAGCTTCCCATATGAATTTGCCCCGGAATTGCCAATACATTCGCCCATTAAGTCGTGGCATGTCGTGCATTTCAACTTTCTAATTAGTCGAACAGCAAAACAAGCTAAAAACAAAAAAATACTCGGCGAAAATGCTGTGCAAAAAACTTTTATAGCCCCTCCCCACTCTTCCTGCCTCCCCTCCTCTACTGTTTGCTGTGTAGTTGCACAAATTTCGTATGCAAAAAGTTTTTTTATTGCGCAAATTTCTCGTGCGCTAATTAGCTAATGAGATAATGCTTATCTATCGCACTTTCCCAATGAATTTCCCCATTTCCACCACCCTCCCCCCTTCTTCACTATACCAAATTGAGTTAGACGGAGGCAGAGGAACATTATTAGTATGCCTGCCATGGAGTGAACAAATTGGGCAACAGCTTAGGCAAAAGTTACGAGTTGTGGGAGAAGGTTTGGGAAACGCGAAAAACTAAATATGAATTCGATTTGCATTTGATAAAGAAGTAGTCAATCTATATGTACTATACTGGCGCCATCTGGCGTTTAGAACATAGAACAACTGAGTTTAACAATCACCAGAAAGAAAGGATAGCTTGGGAATGACAAGGGTTCTATACCCTTGCAGGTTCTTATATCCTCCGATCTTTTCAATATAACTGATATATAATTCTACAGAATATTATGTCTAACTTTGATTGGCACTGATAAGTTCATTTATTTCTAAAATTTAAACTGCTCTTTATACAAAAACCTTCATTTCGGCCGATTGCTCCTATGGCAGATATATGTTATAAAGTGATCTTCTTGTAATGATATTTCAAAGATATAATATTTATATAGAAAAGATTCGATGTAGTAAATTTGATTACAATATCTTGGCAAATAGCAAAAGTAGCTCGATAGTTTGTATCTCAACTATACGATATATCGGTTAAATCTGGCTGGTTTCGACTTATATAGAGCGTGCAGCAATAAGAAGCATATATACCAAGTTTCAGAAAGATAGCCTGAAAACTGAAAGCTCTATGAACAGTTCAATTATTCATATGAATTCTAAAATTTTTTCTGAACTGATTTACCCTATATGTTTAATTTCGAGAAGGTGCCTTTCTCAGTGTTGTACAGCGTGCGAAATTTCTTAGATAACTGAAGCAAGTTTATAGTTTCTCTATAAATTAAAAAAAGTTACTGCCAAGTTATCATGTCATTAACAGATAATTCCAATATTTACACAAGGTTCTGTATTAAAGGGTACTTAACTTTGCTATACGCATTCTTAACTTATTAAAGATATAAGAAATCTATATCTACCTGCCCCATCTAAACACTTTATAGCAACGGAAATGACGGCTTTAATGCCTAACACATTACGCGAGCATGTGAATACCTTTTGTTAAGCTTATGAGGGATACTCAAGCTATTTAAACGTATTCAAAAACGAATTTACGAAATAGCTATAAAAAACATGAGGCTACAAGGTGACAGTGTCGTAAGTACTCCGGACTAAGTCCCTTTTTTCACACATTGCCTCGAGGCATATGCAAAATGCCTAAGGAGTAAGCCTGGCACACACAGAGACACACGCACACCGAGACACAAAGGTGTGCTCAGCCATTAAAGAGGCCTAAAATTATGCAACGGAATTTGAAATTTTCCAGCAATTAAACGTGACTGCGACAAGGGAATTCAAGTGGCTCTCCAAGTCCTCGTTGAACTGGCAGAGCACTCACACCCCCTTATCCTCACCCTCCCCTCTGCCACAGTCAGCAGGCAGCATTTGCATATGCTCCCGCGAGGCTATCAATTTTTAATTGTTAATTTAGCGGTGAAAACGATGTTCGTAGTACTAATAAACCAAATAGAGGGAGGAATAGGAGTTAAGGGGGAGTGTGGGAGCTACAAGATGCTGGCCATAATGTTGAGAATCAGACAACCCGAAAAGAAATTAAATATTTTAATTGGAAATTTAAATGACGCGCAGAGGGAAGGGGGCGAGTGGGGGAGGAAGGTGTCTGTGTGTGTGTGCTTGCTTACGTTACGTTCTTTTTTCTTTACGACTTTACAACGTTGTTAAAATGCACAACAACAACAAGTAGAGGAGGAAGGGGAGTAGGGGTAGGGGGAGAGAGAGGGGGAGTAAAAAAGAACAACGCGAACAAGCAGAAATTTGCCAAAGTACACAACGGAAAAATTGAAACGGAAATAATGAAAATCGCGTAACGGAAGTGGCAACAGCATTAGAGGAATGTGGTAGAGCTGAAGAGGGAGTGGGGGGGAATGTGGCGGCAAGTATAGGAAATACTCAAATTGCACTGGCGTGAGGGCGTGACAGAGGGCCGCGGAGGGGGGAAGAGGGCTGAGACAGTGAAACAGTCGCTGGGATATTGTAAAAAAGTCAAAACAAATAAATGCGTAAAATGCCGCAAATAAATACGCACAACTTGGGGAGGACTCTGCAAGGGACAAGGCAGGGAAGTGCGGGGAGGGGGTAGGGGAGGAGTACATGGATCAGAGCTGCTGCTGGTAGTGGGCGAAGGCAGAAAGCCGAACTGAGATGAGCTGAGCGTAGAGCGCAATATGTCGCCAGCAGTTGCGTCTTTTTATTGCGCCTTGTTTTCCTTTCGGTTATTGTTGCCACAACGGTACATTAAGCTTTAAAGAAAACTTTGGCTGTGCCAAAGAACGCAAGAGAGAGAGAGAGAGAGAGATAAAACAGTGAAGAAAACACACACACAGAGGGAAAACAGTAGAAATAACATTCGAAGAAAAACATGAAAAACACGGTAGAAATTTTTTTAAGTAAGAAGTAAAAACAAAAGAACAGAGAAAGGTGGGGAAGGCAAGGGGGGGCAGGGCAAACTGTTGCAGAACTTGCACAAAGTTGGATTAAAGCCAGAGAGAGAGAGAGAGAAGAGAGATATGGATTGAATGAATGAGAAAATACCAAGGAAAATATTTATTTTTTAATGTGCAGGCAGAAGAAGCAGAAAGAACTTCTGCTAAAAGAAAGAAAGAAAACTTGGTCAGATAGCAGCGAATAGTAAGATTTAAAAAGGCGAGCAAAAGTTTGAGATACGACAGCATAAAGCAGCAGAGTGTATAGAATAGAGAAAGAATAGAGAAGAGAGAGAGACAGAAGACATTGTGCACGAAAGACAAAGGGACAGAGGAGAAACAGCGTAACTAATTCATAAACTTATAAGTGAATATTAAATGAGGAAAGAGGATAATCTTATAATGATCTATGCGTTTATAAGTATTGTTTGATTTGGGAATCTCTACTGCGACCTATTAGTTCTATTGTGTTGTTGCTGAACAAAAGAAAAAGGAGCTCAGTCCATTCCACTTTTTACTTAAGATACTTCCTGCACTCGTTGACCTTATCTTGTCAACTACGAAAAGGTGCTTGCCTCAATGATAGATAATGCTCTGTACACGGGTTCTATATGTTGAATTGCCGACTATTTCTAGATTTCTTAGGTGTGGCTTCAGCCTACTATTGTCTATTAAGCAGGTCTGTGAAAATACTCCACGACTTTTCACATACTTATATGCATATATTACAGCTCACACCTTGCTTACACGTATACTTAGATTTGTAGTAGTCCAAAAGGCACTTCGATCGATGTAGACCTAGTGATAGATTTGATTCTTTCTTTTCTCTGATATTTGTCTCCTTAGGTCTTAGTTATTCTTTGATATGTGTTCCTGCCTAAGCTACAGAATGCCTCTTACCTCAGTATTGAACCCTCCACTTCTGCTTTCATTAGTGTATCTGCCTTGTTCTATTTTTTTCGAGTATTCGAGCAGAAGTTTCCTTTAAGAGTGTTTTTTGAAGGCATTGCAATTTTTCAGCTCTAAGCTTACTCGTTCTTTATATCACTCAAGCGTGTGTGGCGCGAGTGGCACCACAAAGAAATCGCAGCAGGCTCTTTTCACTGCCTTCTACTCCTCCTCCCCATGTTGCACCTACGGAATCAGAACCAACTCCCGCAACGCACCGCAAGCCAAACAGACAAATATTTAAAAATAACCAACGGCAGAAATATGAAATTCATTTGCGTATATGGAAATGAATTAAGGACTGCAGAAAGAGAGGGGGGAATAAGGGGGGGGGAGTATGGAGGCAGGGGGTACACAAACAAAAATGCCCGCAGTAAAGCTTGGCGAAAGCGGCGCCTTTCAGAAAGGGAACCCCAATAAAGCCAGGGACAGTAGCAGGTTGCGGCAATCGCCATGGCCCAAAGTAAAACCCGTTCAAGTGTAACAATTTAATGGCGTTTTTGTTGTTGTTGTTCGAAGAGGAGGGGAGCAGGGGTGTTCTGTCTACAGGGTGGTGCGTGGTGGCGGGGTGGGCGGTGCTGGAGCTTATTGGAGTGAAGTGGATGCGGCTGCAGATCCGCAATTTTTACGAGCGTATCGTAAATAGTGCTTGGTTCTGGCACTCGTATTTTCTTTTGCCTCCCCTCCCCCCCCTGCCCCCAGGTTACCAACCCCCATCAGACAATAGTACAACATTTAAGCATTTGGCGTGGTTTTTCGGCTGCTCTCGCAATTTTTAGTAATTAAAGTGGCAGCGAAGCGTAGACAGGATATTAAGCCAACTTCCTGTGCGGGCCACTGATAAACAAGGGAAGGCAACCATCCCTCAACGACCCCTTGACAACCCTTCTCTGCAATCGGCCTAGTCATGCTTACCTCTCGTAATCAGGTAGCGGCTGCTGTTGTTGTTGCTGTTGTCCTCCTGTGTTTGATTGTCCCGCCCGCTGTTGCCGTGGCCTGTGCGTAGCCCGGAAGTTGCTCCTTTGTCGTACACGATGTGGCGCCCTGTCGCCAAACACCGCCACTGGGATCGATCCACAGTCCTGTGCCAGAGTTGACGCCATTGCTGGTGCATGAGTTGCCCACACCGCCTGCTCCTCCTCCTCCTCCTCCAGTACCGCTGCCGCCATTCATCGGCAACGTTGGAAACTTTCGCACGGTGCCGATTGCGTGATTGCCTGAAATAAAAAGCAAAGTATCGTATATCGAATATCGTGTGCACGTGCAATAGATCCAGCCAGTGAGGCAGTAATCCTCGTTAGCAGCGCCAATTACAAAGCCAACTCCCGAAGCCGTAAAAGGCTGCGAGGTTACCGAGTGGGGGGACAGGGAGAGGGGGAGAGTTAGGGAAAGGGACAACATTTTATATTCAATTGGTTCGCATTTTGCCAGTTGCCATTTATTTTTAGAGTTTCACTAGACAATTGATGTGATTTTCACGTGCCCATTTGTCGTTTCTGCCAGTTCCCCTCCTTCCTTATCTACCCCCTACTTACTCCACACCCTCTCCTCTTTCACTACCTCATGATACCCCCCGTTAAGTTTATCTTTTTATCGCTGGCTTAACCTTCGAACTCGTCGTTGACTGTCTCGCCTACGCAGCTTATTACTCCCTGTACCCCTGCTAGCCTCCTTCCTCTCCCCCGCGCTAATGTGGCGAGTGCGTGTTGCGCAGTTTTGTGGCTAACAAAACGTCAGCCTAATTGAGCACGGCCATAAACGGGACGAGTCATAAATCATAGTTTATATGAGCTTTACTTTGCCCGCGTATTCTGCTGCGAAATTATCTTATCAAACACGAGACGAGGTCAGGCGAGAGTGGTTGCTGCTGTTCAGATTTGTGCGCAAATAATGAAGAGCTTAAAGACCCCTTGCTAACAGATCAGAGTACAGCAACATATAGGGGTGGCTAACTTAACAAGAAATAGTTAATAGTTGCTTCTTATGGTACATGTATATAGGCTTCAATTGTAGCTGTTCGATAGATTGGATTCAATATCGATAACTATCGCTTTTTAGCCCTACATAACTTTAACATTCCCAAATTGACTTAGCATTACATTAACACAGCAGAGCATTAACATGGTATTGCACAGCAATATCGATAACAATCGCTGGTTACCATAACTTTAACATTATCGAATTGCATTAACATAACATTAACATACGAGCAAGAGAGTTAAAAGCAAATTGTAAGCAGTGATTACAGAAAGATAAAAGGAATTAATTAAAATAATAACAATAAGGAAATAGTAATAATAAGTAAAGAATAATAATACTAAGTAAGTACTTTGGTCTATTTTACTAAACCCTTTCAACATAGTCGATTCAATAATAATAACACTATACATCACCAGATTACCTACTGCTAAGCTGATCAGCAAGCTAACCAAATGCTCCATCCTATGCCGTCATTGGAGACTCGCTGTCGCCTAAGCCCGGTCATGCTCAATTGCGCAGCTACCCCATAAATATCCAATACAAAGCAATTACCACCCGCTGCAAAGCCCCTGCCCAGACAGACATAAAGAGAGACACAGGGCACAGTCTCCTAAGCCGATGCCACCAAAACTTAATCTACAGCAAATGTGGCAAGAGAAAAAGATATTTAAATTGACGACCTTGGGGATGGAATAGGAGAGGAGGGATTCGGGAGTGGGTAAGGGGATGCTAACTTACCGTGTAGACTGCCCAGCGAGGTCTGCTTGATAAATTGATAGCGCTTGAATAGAACCAATGCGCCCAATAGAAACACAATTATGGCGATGATGGAGCCCAGCAGGACGATAAACCAGGTCTGCGTTAAAAAGTCATCGGCAATATCACGACTGATGGGATAGCTATACAATGCAAATGGAAAGAATGGAAAGAGAAAGAAAGAGAAGGGAAGAGAAGCGGAATGAGCATTGATACTGCCAGGAAGTACGTGCCTAGTGCGAGGCTTAGTTTAATGGCTGTCTATGTCCTCATCCTCATCCATATTCTCATCCTCAGCTTGTAGGCGCCCATTGTCGTTTGCCGTTAATGGATTGATGCGAATGTGGCTGAACGTTGGCACTGCTCCTCTTCATCCTCCTCCTCTTACAGCATCTCCTGTTGTGTCGCTTTGTCCCAGTGGCAGCAGTCAAATGAGCTCCACAATGACACAATAAACCGTCCACGTCCACGTCGACGTCCGAGTCTAGTGAACCTCCACTCCTCGCCCCAACCTGTCCCCCCTTTGCGTGTACTCACCGCGTGTAGCCGGTGTCCAGTGATTGGGTACGCGCATCGATGCGCAGCACCGCCGGCTTGCTGAAGGGACCAACGCCCACGCGGGTGGCCGCCGCAACGGCAATGTAGTAGGTGACGCCCGTTGTGAGGTTTGCCAGCAGCAGCGTCGGCGTTGCCGCATCAATGGTCATATTTTTGAATATACGCGTCGTATTGTGCACATCCAGGCCCTTGACGAGCACATTGTAGCTGGTGAGGATGCCTGCAGGGATGGCACACGCAGCGTGCGAATGGGGGGGAGAGATGAGAGAATGAAATTAAATTAAATGTTAACAAGCACAGCAGGAAAATACAGTAGTTAGACGAATGGAATAATGCCCTAGTAGTGTGTGGCAATTTACGAAAAGAAATGAGGTTAGAGGCCATTTAATAAAATAATATTCTGTTAGTCCAGAGTTGACTTAGTGAATGTATTTAACTATATACATATAGAAGTTATATAACATTCAAATTGCATAATATAAAGTTGAAAGATTCTAGAGATCTTAAGGAAATAAACTAAATAAAGATAAAAGCATATATATATTCTTAGATATTCTTCTTTACTTTCATTGCAAAAATAACTTTATAAATCCTTTTTCAAATAGAATCTTTGATAGGGTAAACCATCTAGCAAAGGAAATAAGCTTCAAGACAATCTGATAGTCCAGAGTAGACATAGGAAGATATATGGCAGTATATCTATATTACAATACTAAGATGAATGTCATTATGAAGTGTCATTAATCAAATAAATTTCATCATGCAAAGACTTAAGTTTGCAGGGATCTCAGGGATCAAAAGATAACAAAGTAAATAAAGAAAATAAAATGTATATCTGCCAGGCAATTTCTTTCCCTTCAGTCCCTACTTCCTTTCCCAAACTGAATTGTATAGTCAGCATACCCTAAGCTAGGCGCCTAAGGCAAGTTAGGGATTTGTTTGGGTACATACCATTGCGAGTGCGATTCGGTTGCGGGGGAAGCCATTTCAAGAAGACAGAGGTGCGATTGAATTGGATGGCTTCCATGCCATACGGTGCTGCCTCGGGCACTGTGTGGGGCAAACAAACAAGAAGAAGCAGAGCAGGAAGAACAAATAAGATACGGATTAGCAGTTATTCGGTATGGGGGGGGAATGAGGAAGCAGAGGGAGGGGAGGGAATAGAGGGAGTAGCAGCTGGGGGGCAGCTGATTAGCAAGAGGAAACTGGACTAAGCCTGGCGGTCTTACCATCTTCCAGGGTGCGAGCATGCCGAGAATTCGAGGGTTTGCCTACGATGCTCTTGTAAAATGGCACAAGAAAAAACTCATACGTAGAAGCCTTCGCCAGGCCGGGCACAGTGCACGAGCTGAGGCCCTGACCCTTGTTGAGCAGTGTCAGCATCTTGTATTCCGCCGAGCGCAACTCGCGTGCATACAAATAGAATCCCTCGATGTACTGCCCACTGTCGATGTCCCAGGCAAGTCGCACACTTGTCGAATCACTGGCATTGGCCTCGAGCAGCTCCACAATGTTATTCGACTGCAGCAGCATCTCCACATCGTTGAGCAGCAGTTGCGAACTGGCCGAACCCAACGACGACTCACTGCCATCCCGTACTCCCACCAGTTTGCCCGCCGTAATCGGCTCCGAGATGGGGGAGGGTGGCGAGAAACCCAACGCGTTCTCGGCACGCACAATGAACATATACGCAGCACCAGCCTCGAGGCTGTCCACGGTGACAATCGGTTCGCTCAGCCTGCTCGCAATGGGTATCCAGGTTTTGCTCTTGTTCGTGCAGTACATCTCGACGCTGTAGCCGAGGAAGGGAGATGTGCCCAGCTTGTCGCTGCTGGGCCAAACAATGGTCATTGCCGTGGCGGAGGCGTTCAGCACAGTGGGCTGTCCCGGTGCTGTGGGGCATTTGCTTGGCTCCGGTGCCCTATAGAATTTGATGTTCGGATTGGTGGGCAGCTCGATGCGCAGAAAGCCACTCCAGGTGGATTTGCCAGCTCGTGAACTGGCCACGCAGGTGTACAGACCCTGATCCTGTTGTCTGTCCAGGTCGGAGATGATTAAATCTCCCGCGGTGGTAATGTTTAGCTTGGCACTTGGATGCACAGGAATGCCATCGCGATACCAAGAGATGGTCGGATTGGGTAACCCGATAGCCTTGCACTGCAGCGTGGCCAACGACTTGATGGGCAGTGTCTGATTCACTGGACCAGCAATGATAATTGGCGGCGGGCGATCCTCCTGAGAGTCCAGAGTGAGCTGCACTCCCGCCGTAATGCTGCCCACCTCGTTCATGGCATTGCACACAATCACCAGATCCTTGTCGGTGCGCTGGAAGCGCGTCAGCGTCAAAATCGAATGACCCTCCTCAGTGTTCAGACTGTGGAAGCGATCCAGCGGCGGTGCACCCGGGAAGATCAGTGTGCTGTTGTTCTTGATGGTCCAGAAGAGCGTCGGCTTGGGGTTGCCCGAGGCGCGGCACTCGAACGAGGTATCCGCGCCCAGTTCGACAGATTTGCTCGCAGGTCGTTGTATGAATTTTGGAGGAGCTACAGTGTGCGGGGGGATTAGGGGGTAAACTAATTAGCTAACTGTGCTGCACTAGCGCTAAGTACGAGGAGCCCAAGGTGCAGCTGCACTTTAAGCAATGCAGGGTGCAATCACTCACCGAATACTGTCAGGGTGCCCATGGCTGTGATGGCACCCACCACATTGTCTGCCTCGCAACTGTATTCCCCCTCGTCGGCTATGGTGACGCGCTCCAGGCGCAGGCTTCGATCTTCCAGCACACTGACGCGGTCTGAATATGAAGGGAAAATCATTTTACAGTTGAATGTGCAACGTGGTGTGTGTGTGTGTGTGCGTTGTGACTTACCCAGCGGCATGTTGCCACCTGAGGCTGTGCGCAGCCAGAGCACATCTGGCATGGGATCACCGCCGACACGGCAGGGAAACGTGACGGAGGCGCCTTCCAAGACTGTTTGATCATGTGGGCCGCGTATGATGTACGGTTTAACTGCAATAAAGATAATGAGACGCTTAGCGGCATTTAGGCTGCAATCCAATGGGCCACACAGGACCCAAGTCACATTCCAGCAAATTGAACATGACACATTGATTTGAGGTGAAAGACTGAGGGCCGTGTAGGAGAGTAGGAGAGTGGGCGAACTGGCTTACCGTGTACTTTAAGGGTGGCCAGGGAGGATTCGCGCACACCGACTGGATTCTTGGCAATGCACTGGTATTGACCCTCGTCACTCTGACGTGCATCCTGTATGGCCAAATTGCCGCCATCAACGATGCGTACACGCTTCGAGCCCTCTAAATCCAATTTCTGGCCGCCCTTCTTCCATGTTACCGTCGGTTCCGGTATGCCGCGTGGTGGGGCGCACTCCAGCAGCGCCGTGTCACCCTGTGCGATGCGTGTGTTTTGCGGCTCCAGGCGAAACTCATCGCGAAGCACTGCAAAAAGGGAGGAGAGAGAAGAAAGTCGAGTGATGAGACAGGTCTATCTGTGTGTGTGTGTGTTGGGTGTGCGGGCTTGTGGCTCTTTCTGTATATGTCTGTGTGTGTGCGATGCCCTCTGTCCATTTGATTCCTCCCGCTGTTGTTGGTGGTTATAAATTATCTTGGTTTTGCATGATAAATGCCTGTCCCTGTCCTGCCTTAACCCGGGGCTGTGTGGAGCCCCGTCCGTCTCTGTGTGTGTGTGAGAATGCGCTGCTTGGGGTTTATATGTGTGTGTGTGAGTATTTTGCGGGTGTTTGCGGCCTGACAGCAAAGATAAATTGTTGGTAAATGGCATAAATGTGATTTTTATACGCCATACCCACGCGCACACACACACCCTCCCTCTCTTTCTTACACACACATAAAAAACGACTGACGCTCATTTGTAAAAATGTCTGGCAACGCTGGCACTGGCACGCAGCTTTTTAGTTAATATAATTCCATTTGATAAGCTGAATATATTGAATCTGCAGCACTTAAATAAATCAACCGGAAGGCAACGTAGAAATACAAATATACATTATCCAATTGCACGCCTTCAAGAACTTTCAGGAATATCGATAGTTATGAATTCGATAACAAATGAGTACTTATTGTATGGTTACTCATGGTTCCCTGAAAATCAAGATGTTACTTCCGCTTTCCGCTAACATCTTAAATAAGAGAGCATTTTACATTTCAAGAATCATTCTTTGTACATTTATTTTTGTTTGCAATTCTTTTGCAATTTGCTGTGCTTGCATTCTCCTCAACTAGCGTAGACGACGAGCTTCACGTTCAGATTCCAGCAAAGTCAGTATGTCCCCCTCGCGCACAGGTCCCTTTACATTGCGTATGATCTGGCGATTCTGTTCACACAGAAATTCAACCTTCACTTGTGTGCACTGCCCTTGGGAGCCGGTGCGGCCAAGCACCTTGACAACCCGAGCCCAGACAATTGGTTTATCCATAGTTACTTTTAGTTTTTACAGGATTTATGAAAATTTACAATATTTTTACTTTTCAGACTTGTTTCAGTTACCAAAAGTCGAAAAAAAGAGAAAAGGAAAAAAGAAAGGGAGATTACTTTAAATTTATAGTGAGTAAACTACTCAATTGGCACTCTTGGCACTTACTATAAACTATCGCAGTACTCTGATTACTATTTATAATTAATGTAAGCAATCGATAAGCGCTGTTAAACTGCTCTTGTTGTTTGCAATAGCTTGACGCTAGATATTTTAATTTAACAGAGAACAATCGCGTTCCTTGGCAAAGTCTTTTAATTGCAGTTTCTATACGATGACTGTGAGCCCCATTATCGATATCGATAAGTTGAGATTTTCAGTTAAGTTAACAGAGAACACTTACAGAGATGCTGGAAATGCTCTTTGACTAAGTATGTTCATGGAATTTTCTGTCTCCACAAAAAATCATTAAATTTTAATTTGCATAGAACTTGCTATTCTTTCTTTTGCACGTAGTAGTTTCGTTCGTATCGAAAAAGGAATATTCTCATTTATTCATGCTGCATTTCTGCTTTCAAAACTTCTCTTCAGCGCATTTCTAAAGCTTTTCTTAACCCAGCGCATAGTAAATCACGCCATTATCAACATTTTCTTTGCCAACCGCAGATTTAAGCACTAACTCAGCTGTCTGCATTTATTTTGCATGCTATTCGCTTTTTTCCATTCCCCCCCTCCTTGCCGCACAGATTGTGGTCAAATTGCAAACCTGTAATTTGCACACCTTACCCCGCGTGGCACCGTTGCTGTTGCTGCTGCTGGCTCTGACGTCGCCTCTGGCTCGATTTGCTCAGTTATAAATTTGCCAGGCGAATATTTGTCCCCCACACACACAGACAAACATACACACAGACGCAGCGAGGGAGTAGTGTAATAAATCAAGTAACTTTCAAGCACTTGAAAAGCGGAGCAAAGTACATTTTTTGCGATGAAAAGCGAGCGAGCTTTTCCCATTCAACATCCCTATATAGTATATACATATATATATATATATGGAAAATAAATCTAAAGCGAGAGCAGCTTTTACGTAAATTAAATTTCACTTTTTTGCACTCTTTATAAAATGCCAATGTATTTTACATATATATTTTTATTTTAATCTGCAAAGTGAATAAACGCATTTTCTTTTTAGTTAAATCTCCTTCACTCTCGGTCTCTCTCTCTCTCTCTCTCTTGCCCCTTTCTCTGGGCAAAGTATGCAAAATTGTTGCGAGCATGACTTTTATTAAATTTAAAGTGATGTCTATAAATCAACATAAATCAAATTATTCCCCAACGCATGGCGAAAGTGAGCACGAAAGTGAATTCGCCCTGCAAAAACTTTTAATGTGCCCCCGAAATAGCAACAAGAACAGGAGGCGCAAGGGGAGGAGAGAGAGAAGGAGGGAGGAGAAGGAGCTGCCTCGACACAGCAGGAAGCACGCCAACCATCAATAAATTAATCAAAGTCATAATCAGTGTCAGGTTCAGTGGCATTGGTCGAAACGAAAGTTGTAGGCCAGGCGCCAGGGCCTTCTTCAGGTCCGTGCTCGGCTCCGGGGTCGGTTTCGGCGTCAGTCAGGCGGAAAAACGCGCTGAAAAGGTGCAAACTGCCACAGGGCGCTGATAATGAGTTAATAAATGACCGTTGAGGCAATATTTATATGGCCCGTGTGCACTATGCTGAAGATTAATGTTAAAGAGTGCGCAGCTCTTTATGCCTTGGCCCACATTGCGTATGCGTAATGCAAAACGCGCTGACAACGGCAAACATGAACAACTTGTGTTTATTATTGACAAAGCAGCGCAGGAAGAGAGGAGGAGTAGGAGCTAAGGAGGTAGAGCAGCCAGCAGTCTACGCTTTATTGCCTAACCCAATCAATGGCAACCCCCTTCCCCCGTTCGAGTGCTCGAGAGCTTGTGGAACTCGTCGCAATAACGACGTTTTAACCAAGCAAACAAATTTGACGTGCTTTTCGTGATTTACATGCAAATATTGAAAAATATTCCCCCAGGATACCGCAGAAAAGCAAACCGAACGGGCTAAGGCTAAACACAGAGAAAGAGGAATAAATACGAATACGAAAAAAAGCGAGAAAAAGAAGAGAAGAAGAAGAGCAGAAGCAGCAGCAAAGAATGAACTACCAACGTCAGGAAACAATATCGATTTTCTTCTCCAGGAGGAGTGAGGCCTTGTCGGTGGCGGTAGGGAACGGGAGCCGGGGGCAAATAAAAGAAATATTAGCCTGGAGAAGACAAAGTGGCGGTCCGCGGTGCCAAAAAGGCAATTGCCAGTTCAAATGGGGGCCACAAATTTCGCAGTTGGCCTACAAATGCGGCCCCGTGAATGACAAAATGCAGATAAATGTATGAGAAATGATCTCCCGATAGTGATTACCCAAATGTGTTGCATATTGAGGGACACTATAAGATAATATGCAATGTTTTTTGAGGTTATGTGCGACATAATTTAAGGTTAAGTGCAGTAGCAATTGAGGTTATATGCAGCACCAATTGAGGTTATGTGCTGCAGCAATTGACGGTTTGTGCAGCAACCAATTGAGGTTAAGTGCAACTTATAAATAATAGATGCAGCATATAATGAAAACAAATTAAAATTTATTAAAATATTTCCCTTTTTCTATATTCTAAAAATAAATTTGTACTTTTTGTCAGGCTGTACTTAAGTGGATCATTGCCTAAAATATTGTGCTAGCCCCAAACACTTGTCAACTCATGGACCTAACTCCCGCTGCAAGGCACACGTAGTCTACCCTCTTCTCCACCTCCTCCATCTCCTGTTCGACCTCATAAATCACACACACATTTCTACCAGAGAAAAAAAGGGAAACTCAACTCAATCCCTTCGCTCAACCCGAAAACCCCAACTAACCAGCTAAAAAAAGCTTCAAAAGTCAAAAAATGGCAAAACGTAAAAATAGAAAAGGTTAAGGGAAGAGTGAGAAAGAATGACAGAGCGAGAGAGAGAGACAGGGAGAAAGGAGGGAGAGAGAGAGGGCAACTAAAACGGGTTAATAGCAGTCGAGGCAGCAGAGACCAGGGACAAGACAAGTGGGTGCGTTCATGCGGAAAACTTGTAAACGCAGCTCAGCTAGTTAGTTAAGTGGGCGGTGCCACACCCCCTTTTGGTAGTTCGGTCGGCCTGGCACAAAACAGAGCAGAGCTGAGCTGCCTCAGAGGCATATCGAAACCCAACAACAGCAACGACAGCAACAACAACTGAACTGTGGCAAAAATCAACATCAATTTAGAATATTAAAAACGCAAACGCGTGCGTAGCCAGCGTTGCCTGACAAGGATGTGGCAGCATGCTGGGGGCATGTGGCATGTAGAGGCAGCACACAGAGAGTTAAAGGGTGGGGGAGGGGTGTTCTTTTTCAACAACTTACCCGCCACTTGCAGCGTCGCATTGCGGCTCCTTGCCACACCCAGCTCGTTCTTTGCCTCGCACCAGTAGACGCCGGCATCTGTTTCGCGCCGCGAATTGACAACCTGCAAGAGATGAAGAAGAAGAAAAACATGAGAAGAAGAAGAAGAATGAGAAGAAGACGAATAAGATGAAGTAGAGCCTGGCAAAAAACCATCGAAGGCGGGCGCATTCGGGCCAAATGTGAGCAAATTTTAATTGAAATGCGTAAAAGATTATTTTTCTTTGTCGATACCCTGCAGAGAACAATGTGTACATTAGCTACAGATAACAATATAATTATACATTAATAATATATTCATAGTAGTTTTTAGGTAACATTTATGTAGATACGTACATATATCTCATTATTTTAAAAGAATTATATAATTTTTACACATGCACGCCATTCAGCCCCATTTAAAAAGGTTTAGTATTTTAACATACATCATAGCCGTATAAATGAATTGAAAAGTAGATTATGGCTTGCCCAAGTGTTGTAAATGAATTTCACCACATATCCCTGCGATTCTTCAAACTAACCTCATCAAATTTGATAGATCAACTCTTGCTTTGCAGTAAATCTCATCATTTTATAGTTCAATCCTGATATGGCAATAAATCACATCATATGCACTTTTAAAGTGACAACTACAGCACAAGCAATCATATTTGCCGTTACTTTATAGCCCGTCAAATATCAGTTAACTCTTCCGCAGAGTGTGTTCACTCCACAATGCAACCCTGGGCAGATTCAGCTTCATATTCAGCTTCAGCTTTGGCTTTCTTCTTATTGTAATTTTACAAATGGCTGCAAAAAGTGCTTTTACAACTGCAAAGATGTTTATTTGCAGTCCTTTTCCCTCACACACACACACACACAGACTGTCTCTATCTCTCTCATTCTCTTGTCTTTTTGCCATAATAAACAGTCGGCAATCTGTTGTGTCTGTTGCGCGTCTGCTGCCTTCAAGTGCTCAAATCATAAAATGTCTCTCGAGCAACTTTATAGTTACTTCACCGCCCTTTCATACAATGCTCCCGTCTCTCTCTCCTCCTGTCTCCCCGTCTCTTTTAGCCTCCTACACTTCCCCTCTCTTTCTTGTCTCGCTGACTGTTTTCGCCGCTCAGTTTGTTTATTTGTTTTTGGCGTACAAAAGAAATTCCCCAACATGCGCTTAAAATTAAATGTCAAAATGTGCAGGGCATGCGCGTATGTATGTGTATTTGTGTGTGTGTGAGTCGTGTATGTGTGTGTGTGTCATATTTATCTGCTCGTCGTCAGCGGCAACAAAGTTCGCACAATTTACACAACTTGTGCGCCTCATCCAAGTGAAATTAAGTGTTGCGCTAAGTGAAGATGACAAAAAGGGTTCTTCAGCTGTATTATTCTTTCATTTAATCTTGCTCATGTGTGTGCCAGCCTTTCTCTATCTGTGTGTGTGTGTGTTGTGCCGCGGGTGTGCTTTATAAAACAAATAAGCGAATGTGCTGCAGGCTGCTCAATTGTCATGCTGGCAACTCAAAGGCAAAGCGCTTTCTTCAGGCAAACTTCAGGCAGAGGCAACTCAAATGAACACACACACACGCACAACCACACACCCACACACACGCAATACACACGCACACCAACCCACCATAACACACACTGAAGTGCTTTGTATGTCTTTGTCCAACTACTTTATTATTCCCATCATAAGTTTGCTCCCCCACACACGCGGAGTCATCTTGGCCTCTGTTTGCTTTTATAAGAAATTATTTCCAGCGAAATCACTCTGGGAGTCACGAAGGGAACATAATGTATATAGCGGTATATAATGAGAGTTATTTGTGAAAGCGGGAATTTAAAGTTCTTGCAGTGGAAGGAGTAGAACTTGTAACAGCGACTTTTAGTATATCGCTTGTCATCGCTTGCTTTACATTAACATGATGCCAATGTGAGTTAACATAGCTGTTTGTAACATAACATGAGGATAACATTAACGAAGTGCAGTAGAACTTTTAACAGCAACAGTTTACGGCTTGTTATCGCTTCCTTTACATTTACATGATGTTAAGCCAATCTGAGTTAACATAGCATGTTTGTAACATAAGATAAGGATAACATAAAAGTAATGCGCATTAACTGCTTATATTATATTTATTGTATTTATATTTTGTAATGTCTGCAGTTGCAAAACAGAAAGCGATTTCTTATTTTTAACCAATTTTTAACATATTTTAAAGTTAATGAATACGTTGTATCTTTCTTCTTCGATATCTGCAGCTTTAAATTATGTAACTCATCTCTCTAAGCTGCTGCATGGCTTTTTGCGACAACTGCAACTCAATATCTTTGAGCTTAGCTGTCTACATATATCATTCTCTGTCTGGCGTTCTCTCTTGCTCTAGGCTAATCTGCTTTAAGTCCTCTATCTAGGTCCTTTGATGCAGACAATTTCTTTATTTTGCTCTTCCCTTTTGCCTTGTACATATACTCTACTACATAGATGCTTTCTCCCCTCTCTCTCTCTCTCTCTCCTCATTTGGCACTCCTTCACTTTGACCCATTTACCTTGCAGATATTTACAATATTACGCATACGCCGCGAGGGACAGCAGACGCGGCTTGTTAGCTTGTGCAACGCAAGGCAAAGCTAAGCTCATTACCTGCAGTTGCCTTACAATTCCAATAGATGATATAAAAAAATTACGGAGCGAGAGCAGAGAGAGGAGAGAGCAAAGAGAGAAAGAGTGAGCTGCAAAAATTAAATCCGGTCGCAATGACAACGCAGACAAAAATGAAATGAAAATGCGACGAAATAAAAATATAATGCGCGCTGCCGACTAAGCCAGACAATGTAATCTATATGTTCTCCTTCCCGTTCCCATTCTTGCTGACTCCTTTTTAATTTTTTGTGAAATTTAATTTAGCAACAGCAGCAGCGGCGGCAGAGACACGAAACAGGAAGAAGGTGGAACAGAGAATAAGCAAGAGAAACTGCGCCGAAAGTCACATAAATTTATTTATGTCTTTAATGACTTGAGCCACGCGAATTGCTGTGAATTGCTGCGAAGCTCTGCTCTGCTGCGCTGTTTGTGCGTGCTGCCAGCAAACATTGAAACTGATTTGACACCAACAACAACAACAACAACAACAACAACAAGAAGCGGCAGCTTTGCCGTGTGCTACGTGCGTCTTCAATTCAGTTGGGGGAAAGCAACGCAAGGCAAGAGGAGGAGGGAAGCAAGGCAGCACTGTGGCTATAAAATATATTGACTGTGTGTCTTAGTGTGCGTGTGTTTGTGTGTGTGTGTGTGCTGGGTGTATCTGTGTGTAGTCGCGCGTTGAAAACACGCTTCCGTTTTAATTTAAAATACCCATAAATTTACAACATTTCATTTGGGAGCCATTTCGTTTTCATGTTGTTACATTCTGCAATTGTGTGTGGCACAGAGAGAGAGGGAGAGAGAGAGAGGAGGGAGAGAGAGAGAGGGAGAGAGACAGTGAGGGGCTGTAAGTATGTGTTGTTTGATAATTTCAGTTTAAATTCGCACTAAGCAAAATTTAGCGTGAAAATGCTTTTAATTGAGCTTGAAAACGAGCCAGTCAGCCAAATTGGCAACATTTTTAGCCGAAAATTTGGAGAAATGAGTGGGAGGGGAGAGTGGGCAGAGTGTGTGTAGAAGATATACATGAGTTGAGAGCAACAGGTTGAACAGAGAGCAGCAAGTAGAAAGTATGCGGGAAAAATGACATTGGAAAATGTTTAAACTGAAATTTCTATGTAGACTCTGTTTAAATTTAATGAGACTATACATATGCTTGAATATTATATAAAATTTTAATACATACAGTATTAATTTAATGGCATAATTATAATGCTTAAATATGGAACTTTATCTGATTTCTTTTATTTAATATGCAAAAGAGCTTCATGTTACAGTTTGATATCGATAGTTGTAGCTTTGAGTAAGATATGTTAAGCATTACATAACATAACATTAACTTAACATTACAATGAAATGCAGATAACATTCTTCATGTTAACATGAGGTTAGCTCATGGCAACTAAAGTATAGTAAGTATGTTGAGCATTTACTTCATCTGTTTTTTTCAACTGTTCCTTCTCCATTCTCCATTCTCGCCTCTTCTCCTCCTTCTTTTCACCTTCAGTTGCTCACTAAATGCCACTCACAAGCATTTCCTTGCACACGCGGTTAATAAGCAGCGGCATAAAAGGCAGCAACAAGAGCAGCAGCCACAGCCACAGCGGCAGCAGCAGCAGCAACAGCGTAGCCATAAAGCACATGTTAACGCACATTACGCATACGCAGCGTGCGCCCGCCGCTTGGCCATAAATGCTTTCAACTTGATCTTTCTGCTCTCGCTTTATGAGGCTGCGAATGTGTCAAGCGTTTTGTAAACTCATTAAAATGTGCTACGCTGCTGGAAGTTATGTTGCGCTTGTGGCAAGTGGCAAGTGGCACAGCAGGCGACTTTGCTGCAACTGATACACTCGCGTATTCGCGTTGTTAATTATGCTCAAGTCAGCTACCTGCCGTGGTTTCTTGGCTGATTTATTTGGCAGTAAAATTTCTTGACTGTCCGCTTTAAGCTTGCCACAAAACGTGGCAGCAACAGCAACAGCAGTGGCAGTGGCTGAGACTGTAGCATTTAAATAAACATTTAGAGGCAACGAACGCATTACATGCAGACACTTGAGAGCCAGACAGATGTACAAATACACAGCGATAAAGGCAGGGCAAGAGGGGGAGAGAGAGAGTGAGAGGGGGGAGAAAAAGGGAGTGGGGGAGTCAGGCTGGTGCTGTTGCTGCTGCTACTCGTGTTGCCTCTTCAACTGTTGATGATGTGCGGAAGGCAAAACCAAAGTGGCGCACCCAAAGACACGCGCATAGTTGCTACAAATCATGTGGATCCCCCGCCCCTTTCACTACCTCCCCCCTCTCGCCACTCTTCTTCTCTCTTTTACAGCATTTGTCTGCCTGCTCGTTCGTCCTTTTTCGTGCAGTTACGTAAATTATTGTCTGTCTGCCCGCTGTCCTCTCCTGTTTCTTCTTCTCTTTCTTCTACTCTACTGTCACTTTTCACTACACTTCAGTTTTTTTTCGGCTCTTACACCACACACACACACTTGCACATTGTATACGCTTGTGCCTTTTCGTATTTTATTGCACATTCTCCTCCATCTCCTCTTTCTGCCATCATTCGCCTGTCTCTCATTGTTACTTAAAGACGATGCGAGAAGGAGCCGAGAAAAGTTTGCGCCGCATTAAAGTTGCCACATTGCTGCTTTGTTTCTCTTGCTCCCATCCTCCCCCCTCTCACTAATAAGAGGAAATTTGATAGTGTTGCATACTTTTCGGGGCTATCGTTTGCCTGCTAGGGCGCCCCTCGTTATTATAATGCCCCAGCCAAGTAGCTGGCACTCGCATTATAAGTAAGATGAATTGTCTTCAACTAGGGAGTCAGTAAGGAAGAAAGAGAGAGGAGAGAGAGGGAGAGAGAGACAGAGTTGCATAGCGCAAAGCCAGCGGAATTAGAATGTAAATTATGCAAGTGACATAGAAAAATGGCACAAGAGCAGCAAATGCAAAGAGAATTCGCTTCAATTTTTAAATGAAACTCGCTGTGAAATTTATGCGGATTAGTTTCGGGAGGGTCCAACATATTTACAGTTACAGTTACAGTTCTGTGACCCAAAATGGGGGATTTAGTGGCAAAAGAAATGTGTAATCATGGAGTGTGCATTTGGAGAGAATGAGAGAGAGAGGGAGAAAGAGAGTGAGATGCACTAAAGCAGGAAATGAGAAATGAAATAAAATGAAATAAAATAAAAGACAGTAGAATAAAATAAAATAGAGCCTGTTAACCTTAATCTCATAGACTGTATGAACTACAACTACCAGACTAGGTAGCACTATATCTATTCTTGCGCGCTGATCAAGTTTGTTTTAGAATTTGCCATCGTAAATCAATTAAAGTCGAAAAGGAAGCGTAATTTGACTATTAATGTGTTCATTTTTGGTGTGCAGAACTAATAATAATCAACCAAATAATGTCTGAGAATAAGATTGCAAAGAGATGATTAACATAGAAGTTATGCAGGAAATAAGTTTATTGGGCGTGCATATTCCGCTCCCTTCAGTTATGCAATAGAAAATTTACTTAGCATCTATGTTGCATATTTATGACAGTAGCATTCTTGCACAAGGATAGCATAATACTAAGTGCCAAAAAGCTTATTTATATACTTTCTATATACTATACCTTTATACTTCTGTCTTTCGAAAATCCTAATCGCATTTTCAGTTTATCGCAAACACTTCTGAAATGATTAAAGACTTTAAGCCGTCTATCAATTCGAGCACGTAGCACGTAGACTAATTGCTTTAGCATTTTAATTTTAGTTATAGCAAAACAGAATCTTTTAAATGCCGCATTTAGGATTTCCATTTTCACCTGGCAAACAGGAAAATGAAAAGAGTCAACAAGTTTTGTGCGGCAAATGCCATAAAGAGTGTCGCAGGAACAAATTTCATTGTGGCCGAAAAGAGAATTGAAGCAAAAGGAGGAGGGGGAGCAAGGGGGGAAGCAGAGGAGAAGAGAAGATATGTACCTGTTGCGTTAGCTTTGGAATTAATTCATTTAAAACTCGTTAGATGCCGTCGGAATAATGGCAACATTTGCCAAGCGGGAATGTGCTGCGTCTGAAGCTGCGTCTGATTGCTGCCGGCAACCTGAATCCTTTTTTGCACTTAAGTGATAAACAAATACACTCACATCGTGCACGAATACAAACATAGTCAAATGCGAATACAAATGCGAATGCACAAGGAGAAAGGGAATGGAAAAAGGCAGAGAGAGGAACTGCTCTGAGCTGGCGAGCAGATCGAGTGTGAAAAGTGGCAGGCTCCAGATGAGTTGAAAGCACACACAGATTGTGGAGAGAGCGGGGGGAAGGGGAAGAGAGACAGTTGACTATAGAGACTGCTGGTGGCATGGCAAATGTCCTGGGTCTCTCTCTCTGTCTCTCTTGCTGTCTCTGTCTCTCTCTCTAGCTGCATCATCAGCATAATCAACGCGCGCCGTTGGCTTTTTGCGTCGTAAATTGCTGAGTACTCAGTCCAAGTGCTGCCACAGCGACTGCTACAGCCACTACACACACACACGCAGACATACACTCACTGATACTCTACCTCCTTCTCTCTCTCACTCTCTGTCTCTCTCTCTCTCTTTGGAGCTCATCAGACTGCTGACTTTTGCTGCGCTGCCTGCCAACTTCCGTTTGTCTTTATTTGTCTGGCTGCCTCCTTTTGGCTTCCATTGCTCCTACCTGCCACTCCCTTTTGCCCTCCGCCCTCCGTCCTCTCACCACTCATCCTGCTACATCCCTCTTAATGTTTGTTTACCTTGCGTTAATGAAGTTGTTGGCCGCCCCGACGAAATGCTTGCAAAAATATTTTTGCAGCTCGCAAAAGATACATAAAAAACTGGAGAAAAACTGGAGAAAGGCGAAGCAGGTGTAGGGGGGAAAATGAAGGAGAAAGAGAGGAGGGGAGGTTGAAAAAATAAAAGCAATTAGTTTGTTCATCACTCAACAGATGGCCTGGCAAAATGAAAATTTTTAAACAGAACTCGCTACTGCTCTCCCTCTTCCCCTTCTGCTCCCTCTCTCTCGCTTGCTTATTATGAATGAAAGCGCAGAGACAGCGGCAAAATAATAATTATGCATGCAGAGTAAAAGCAGCAAAGGATATTTAAAAAAAAAAGAAGATGAGGAACGAGCGAAAATAATGTAAATACGCCGCAGGCTCATTTCGTTATCCTGGCAGAGGATACCATGACTATCCCGATGCGCCAGGAGAGTGTGCATAGAGCGGAACTTGTCTCCAGTGGGGAGGGGAGAGGAGGGCAGGGTGTATCATATCAAAATAAACAAAAGCAGACAGTCTTGGGAACTTGCTTTGTTGACCATGAGAAATAGATCCCATAATTGATTGTGAACGGGCATATTTGCTGCTGAATTCTGTTCTTTATAATCAAGGTGAGTTAAGAACACTTGACAAATCATTATTTAGGGAGGGAAAGATTGAAATTTTCCAAACTTTAAGAAACTCTTTGGTCATACACTTTAATATGGTTTTAGATATACGTACAATAAACCAACGTAATATATTATATTTACCTAGAACTTTCAAGTTATCTTGAAAGTATTTCATTATCCTGGCGAAGCTCTTAAGATACTTTAAGTATATAGAAAATGAAGGAATTTTCTTGTTGCAAGAAATTAACTGCTTTAACTAAGTACTCTAATGTAGACCTCTTGTATTACTGGTAACTCTAAACTATTTTAAATTGTTTTGAATTGTGTTTTACAAGGAGCGAAATGACGTAACTATTATTTGAGACAGCCAAATGTGTTCATTGTTCATGGCTTAGTGGTAATTGAAATTGTGCAAAAACATTACAAAATTAAATATTACAAAGTATTTTTTAATAAACCTTATATTCAATTTTACCAAATCTATTCAAAACTTCTGCCAATATGCATTAAAACAAATCTTCTAAAGGCTTCCTAGCATCAAGAAACAAACAGCTTTAAAACCATTTCAACTTAATAAATACATTGTATATTTCTTGATGTAATCATAGTATATATTTAAATGTTAATTTCTAGGAAGTTCCTTAAGATCTTTCATAACTTGTACTGGCTACCTTAGTGATTCATTTAACCTCTATGCACATGCTGAACTTACCTTGAGGAAGAAGAGTCCGCCAGCGGGCAGAGTTATGCGATGCGAGCCCGGCAGTATCTTGAGGGGCACCCCGTCCTTGTACCACTGAATGGTGGGCGTGGGCGAACCCTCCGCCTTACAATTAAGCGTTGCGGGCTCATGACGTGGCACTGTCGTATCTATGGGATGTTCCACTATTCGTGGCGGATGCGAACCTGTGTGCAAGCGAGACAGAAAAAGAGTAAGAGAAAGAGAGAGAGCAATGATGAGGTTAAAGAGCTTTTTATACAAATTGCAGGGAACTATGAGGTAGGTAGGGGACGAACAGTGAAGGGGGCAGGGGGCCTTCCTTTTCCGCTGCGTCAGTCGCTGTCAGTCGCGAGTTGCTGTGAGTCGTCAGCGGTTTGGCAAATGTTAAAAGAGATCTCTGGCAAATGAAAACAATGTTAATGCGCATTCCCGTTGACGTTGCAAATGAAGTTGCAGCTGCAATTCAACTGTCGCACTGCGGAGGGCGGGAGGTAGGTGGGCGTGGCTGCTTTCGGTATCTGGCTGGCTGGTTGAAAGGTTCAGTTCGGAATTAATTTGCGCGAATTTGCATATGCAGCAGAGGACCGCAAGGCAGCTTAGCAGTTAAGTAGTTTTTTGTTGCTACATAATGCGAAACTGCTGAATTAACCGCGCAGAGAGGGGGGCGAAGGTCGTGTAGGGGGGAGGGGAAGGGGCTACCTGGCTTTACATTGCTGCGCACAGGTCCCAGATAAGCGAGATAAGCAAAGGATTAGCATAGTTTGCATTGCAGTAGAATTCAAATGGGGGCAACTGGGTAAGGACATTGCTCACGAGTTGTGGGAATGATATAGGGGCTGGTACTATTTTAAATATTGCCTGGTCTGAGCAACAGATGAGCTTGAATGAGTTGACTTAAGAAACTCCAAGCAATTACCTAACAATATCCAGTTCCTTTCTAATATATGGTTAAGGGTCTATGAGAAATTCAAGAAACAAAATGCATTCAAGAAATGGTTAAAACAAGGGCAAGATATTACTAGTTCTGCTTTAAACTAGTACTTGTAAGATAAGGTATAAGGTCTGATACCTTTTAAATATTGCCAACTCAAGTATATCCTGACAAATTCCTATCAATATCAAGTTTCTTTTTTAAATATACTCAAGTGTTCTTTAGAAAACAAAGAACAAAATTTAATTTCACAAATAGAGGCAACTTAGGAACGATTTGAAGTCTGATTCCTTTTTATAAATTTCCTTTGCTGGGCTACAGATGAGCTTGATTGAGTAAACTTAAGAAACTACAAGCAATTACCTAACAATATCCACTTCCTTTCTTAGATATGCTTAAGCGTCTATCAGAAAACAAAGAAACAAACTGCGTTCAAGAAATTCTCAAAATAAATCAGTTTCCTACATAAAACCGCAATACCTGCAGGCAAACTGTGTGAAAAGTTTTACTTTCCGACCTGTTTGAGTCATGAAAATCTCCTGTTTATCCGGAAGAGAACTTAACTCACTCTCTATCCCTCTCTCTCCCCCACTCTCTCTTTACTTAATCCTCGTAAGTATTCAACACTTTTGCTTAACCGCAAACTTTATTTTCTTTCTCTTTCTCTGGCTACAAGCAATCTGTCAGCGGCAAGGACATAAATTTCAATTTTCATGTCATATATAAACAATTTGCTGTCACACACACTCGCGCACATGCACACGCATACACACACCCACACACAGCAGGCTAAGCAACCCCTAACAAAACATGGCAACAAACTCTCAACACAACTTGGGCGACAATGCAAAACTTTATTCATATCGCCGCACAAACCTATGCGGATTCATGTATGAATCGATGTATATATAGTATGATATATATATATGTGTGTGTGTGAGTGTGTGTGCGGGGAAGTGTAAGCTCGCACGCCGTTTGAAAATTGATATGTCAGAAATGTTGGAATATTGAAACGTTATTAAATAACGCGAAACGCAGCAGTTGCTGTTGTGCTGTTGCTGCTGCTGTCGCTGCTGCTGCTGTTGTCGTGTTGCCTGCAATCAGCAAGAGCAACAACAATAAGAATCGCAATAACAACAAATTTACAGCTCGGGGCACAAGTTGCATGTCCTGCAGCAGACGCTGCACAAAGTCAACGTTGCAAATCGAATAGAATTCGGGCGAAAAACGGATTCCGTTTCGAATCGCAGACATGTTGCATGTTCTCGACTTGCCTCCCCTTGCCTTCCCTTGTCTCCTCCCCTCAGGCTGAGGGGCCACAAGACGCATGTCAATGTTATTTCACAAAATAAAAATAAAGCCAACAACAAAATACAATAAAAAAAAAATCGAAATATAAATACTGTAGTCGAGGGCGCTGCTGAGAGAGGGGAAGGGGGAGTGGCAGTTATGGACGGGGGCCAAAAATCAACACGCAAACAAAACAAAAGGCGAGACTGAAGTTCGGCCAGAAATGTTCAATGCGCACTGTTTGAGGGTTAAATGTCGCATGGGTGGGTGGCACTCGTTGGGAAGGGGGAAGGGTGTGCAAGCTGGCTCGGGGCTGTGTGGGAGGGACTGCAGCACCCGTACTGGACCGTGGCGACTTTTTTGTTTGTTTGTTTTATTTTTTTTTCGTTTTTTTTTGTTTGATTTTTATTTTTGGTGTTTACATATCTTTGCTGACCAGGCGACTCAGCGCCAAGGAGCGCTCTGGGCGTGCGGACGGAGGTTAAGGTGGGAGCTGGGAAAAGGGAGCAGGAAACAGAGAGAGGGGAGCAGGGGCTGGTGCGGTTGCTGGACGTGGTTGTGGTTGTGCCCTGCGGTAGTGTTCAACACCTCAAAAAGGTTGTTTTCACAAATGACATCTCAGCGGGTGGCGAAACGGGGAAGACGAAGCTTTGGGGGAGAAGGCGCCATGTGTGCTAGCCAGTGAGTAATGCTTACAAGGTTCTGTTGAAGTTGCAACACTTTAAAGACTCAATAAAGACTTAGGGAAAGTAAAGATTGTTTAGTTAAAAAACTGTGGCCAAGAAATATTTAAGATCTCAATACAATTATTATATTAACTTACTTAAAAGTAAACTAGAATGTTGTCCTGCCTTTCATTTAAACCTCCAATTATTTATTTTTCTTTCTGTTGTTCATTTTGCTCAAGTAAAGTCCATTCTAAAATTTATTGCATACTTTTTTGGGTGCACAATAAAATATTTAAACAAAATAAATGGACATGGACTTCTCATTAAATGAACATAGTAGAAACCAATAAATCTCTCTGTTAAGAGAAAGAAAAAGAACTTTTACTGCTTTAAAGAGTTCCACACCAAAAAAAGTAAAGAAAACTCAGCAAGGACGCTTGATTTGCCAGCTTTTTGTTTTTGTTGTTTTTCAGAAAGTTTGCGTGTGCATTTAATTAAACGACTTGGAACTAAATAATTCAATTATAAAATTGGAAAACAGAAAACTGCATGCACCCCTCAACCCTGCACCCTCCGAGAGGTTCGAGATGGCCTCGAAGTCTTTGGCAGTACGCAGCCCAGAGGCCTACTAATTTAGTTTTAATTGCATGCCAGGCTACCCTATATACCACACACACACACACACACATCATTCACACACACACACACGCACGTAGAGTATGCTGGCCATGCATACAAAGAATGTAACAACATGGAAAATGCTCGAAATTTGCATAAATTGCTAAAATGGCAAAGGCATTTCGAAGCGCTTATGCAAAATGCAAAACTGCCAGGACTCTAAAAGGACTAGGAAATAACCCAAAGAAGAACAAGATGGCAGCAGGACCAAGACGAAGACGAAGACGAAGACGTTCTATGAGTGCCTTCTTCTTCTTGCCTGGAGGGGGCAGCATGTTCACAGTGCAGTTTGTGTTCTTTCTCGCTGCCTGGAGGGGGGGCAAAAAGGCGTTTTCGAAACTGGGTTTCACTTAACAAGCAAAATATTTGCAGCAATTTCCTTAAACATTTTCTTTGTGTGTGTGTCGGCGTGTATGCGGGGTGTGTATATGTGTGTGTGTGTTACACATTTGCATGGCTGCTCTTGTTGCTGCATTGTTTGCTGCCGTCGGCCGAAAAAAACAATGAAAACACAACAGAGGCAAGTTGAGAGCGCGTCGCCACGCTTCGACTTCTCTTTGGCCTCATGTGCTGCATACTTTAAGGCGCCTTGTCGTCTTCGTTGTGCCTCGTCTCGTTGCCTCTTACATCATCATCAATCACAGGCTGTTCTTCTTGTTGTTGCTTTGCCTCTTCGACTGTTGTTTTAATTAGGGCGCTGCTAATTGTTTTAGTAGCATACTTTCGGGCCCCCTGCCCCTATCTGTCCCTAGCTAAAACTGTGTTACGAGTGTAGTAGTGTAGTTGCACGTCCAGTGCGATAATTAAATTTTCGCTATAATTTATGTGCTGCAACAACAGCTGCTGTTGCTAAGCAAATTTATCTAGTGGACGAAATGGTCAGCTCGGAAGTGGAAGAGAGAGGGAGAGAGAGACGTGATAGAAAAATAGTGGAAGAAGATATGTGAGTACGTGTGGGAAGGGAAAAGTAACACACAGTTAAGGAATGCTTTCCTTTAAGTTATTTAATGAAAGTAAATAGAATTCCTTAACTATTTTTGCAACTACTTTGAGAGTTTGTATTGATTGGTTTATATAATTGTTGAAGAAGGTTTCAGAAGAAGGTTTCAAACATCAAGAAACAAGTTTAATCTTAACAATAAGTTTAAAATATATACAGTGTTCACTGGCTCTTATAAGAACTGCACAACTAGGCAAGAACATCTTCAAGATGAAGATGTTCAAGGTGTTGATGACATTTCCTAACTAAAACTGAACTGAAAAAGAAATTCTTAACTCACTAAGGGTACAATAGATAAACAAAGTGAGTGTGCCATAGCTGTGTAATATTTCTATTCCTTGGAGTGTTCAATATAGGGGCTTAAACTATCTGCAGATTCTGCAGGCAAAGACTGTGAGGGGGATCTATGACTCTCATTGATTGAAAAGAACCAGAGACATTGAGTGCAAACTCAGGAAAATGCGATGTGTTTACTGTCTTGCGAACTTCATGAATTTAAAGCTAACTTATCTTAAACCATACAGCATAGAAGATTGCATCATTTCATATTTTCCACTTTCTCATTGAAAGTTCACCCTCAATTCTTTCCCCATATCCTTTAGTTGCATTTTGCTGCCTTTCTTAGCCTATTTAAAGTTAGTTTCAACCACCAAACTTAGGGGACGCACAACAAGGCGATAATTTCATTGTCGCCTTGTCTTGTTTCGTTTCGTTTCATTTCGAGTGAAATTTGTTCAATTTCCCCTCCTCCCCCCCTGAAATTCGTTCGTTGTTGAGGAAACTGCCGACAGAGAACTGAAATGAGTCGAATTAAAGTTTGGTAAATGCTTCGTGTGCAGCAAATTGTTTCCGGGGATGTTGGGAAAACTTATGTTTAGTTATGAATCATAACAACGTTGAACAAAACTGGCAACAGCAGCAGAACAAGAAGAAGAATGGGAAGGACCAAGGGGTGCTGTAAATTCAAGCATTTAGAAAAAACGTATTTTTGTTTTTCTTTCTCTGTTTCTTTTTTTCTGGCAAGGGTTATCGTTGACTAGGAGGGGCGTGGCTGGGAGGTTGATGTGACAATGACTCAGAAGTTTTGCAAATGAATTGCTTTTTTCTTCTATTGGGTGTAACCCTCCGGACAGGGTGTGTGCA
The DNA here is from genome assembly GCA_018903425.1 of Zaprionus nigranus. Classification (NCBI taxonomy): domain Eukaryota; kingdom Metazoa; phylum Arthropoda; class Insecta; order Diptera; family Drosophilidae; genus Zaprionus; species Zaprionus nigranus. The sequence goes on from JAEIGD010000002.1 coordinate 5,422,970, forward strand.
TGTTTTTTCGACACTTTCTCTAATTGTATTTGGGCAGAGAAAAACAAAACAAGTTCACACCACGTTCTGCACCCCTTTCCCCCTCCTCCCCCAGCTTGCTGACATTGTCATGTTCATCGTGTAAACATGTCAAGAGTCAAGATTTTTGTGGTTAAATGCGAAATGCAATAAATGCAAAAGCAAAGGCAAAGAAGGCAGAGAGAGCAGTGCATTGGCAGCGCAATGCAATGTCACTTGCAAATATTGTGGCAGCTTCGGGAGGCAACAAAGTGTCTGCTTTGGACTGCGGGGGCAGGCTATGGCTCTGGGCTCCCTTCTCCAGGCTGCATATAAAGTGCAAATAATATAAATAATTCAAAACAACCACGAGACACACTGAGCGAGAGAGCGCACACACATTTGCATTGACACACTTCAAAGTGCACCCTCCATGCACACACACACTCCACACCCCTCCTTCCACACACACACTAAATGCAATACAATGCCGCAGACCAACTACCAACTCCCACTTGCGCCCTTCATCCAGGCAAATGTGCAAATACTTTTAGACAGCCACAGCCGCTGCAGAGAGCTCTCTCTCTCTCTCCCTCTCTCTTACTCTCTCTCTTCTCAGTCAGTCAGTCTGGTTTACCTGCAACCACAGTCAATGTCCTTCTGCCTCTTCCCCTGGCAAAACAAGTGTCCAGGAGGTGCATGCAGATACAACTAAGTAGATGCAATTGCACTTGGCTGTGGCCAAAAACTTGCAGCCTTGACGCCAGCTTAGTGCAATGTGGAGAAGGGGTAGAGAGAGGAGTGGAGAGAAGAGGAGCAGAGAGGGGGCAGAAGAGGTGCGGAGAGAGGAGTAGAGCGAGGAGAGCGTGGGATTGACATACACATGCATTCATCCTTCCTGCCAAATGCAAACTTTTCACATCGAATTTTCCAGCACAACGCATCGAACGACACAATCCACAAATACAGCGAGATAGTCAAGCTGTCTATGTCCGCGTGGGTGTGTGCGTGTGTGTTTGTGGCTGTGTACGTGTGGGTGTCAGTTATTCTAGTCTCTAGCCCCGCAGAGCATTGCAACTTTGCGCAGAAACTTGCAATGAACTAGAATGAGGAAAACTTTCAACGCGCCTCAAAGATAACTCAAAATTAAAAGACAATTTTTTCTCTATCTATCACAATTGCCATGTCCGTATGAACACCTAGATCTCAGGCACCATAAGAGCTAGGTCAGCCAAATTTGGTGACAATCTGTCATATTATTGCACATAAATAAAGCTTGTTTTAGAATTAGGTCACGCCTACTTGCGCCCTCACAAATCCATAAAAATCGATTTGAATTTAAAATTTAACAGCTGGAACATTCTTTTAATGATGTACACAACAATTATCAGAGTCCAAATGATTAATGAAAATTTGATTGCAAACGAATTATTAAAATAGAAGTTATTTAAGAAATAAGTTTTCACTCCAGAAAACTGCATATGGCAACCAAGGCTCTCCTAATAAAAGCCATCTAACGTCCAACATGGAGCTACGCCATCCAAGTATGGGGAACAGCCTCCAAAACTCAGCTCATTAGACTTAGAGTAATACAATCACGAACGGCACGACATACATCTGGGCTACCTTGGTATGTGAGCAATCGAATCTTTGAAAGAGACTTAAAAGTTGTCCCATTGGGAGACCAAATTAACGTTACTTGTTTACTCGTACGATATCATAATCCTTCATTTGTACTTTGTATATATGTATTATTTAAGGCACTTTATCCATACTATTTTTTAAGCCAAACAAATAAAAATAAAATATTCAGAAAAAAAAAAAAAAAAAAAAAAGATTCACGACGCCTACAACGTATGGGCAATAATTGAAAGGACAAGTTGTCCTGGGAAGACACGCTTAAACACACATAGAAGTGTACGAAGTGCAAGCTCTGCTTTGCATTTTCTTAGAGCATGCAGCGCGCGACTCTTCCGTGCACAACTTTTCTCTCCCTTCACACACATATTTCTTTATCTCTCTCTCTTTTTATTTTTTTGCAACAGAGTTGCCGCAGCGTGAAATGTTACAGCTGTCCGTGCAGAGTTGCTGTTGCACAGCCACAGGATATTTTTATTTGCGCATGGGGACATTTGAAATTCCACTACGTGTGATGGCTCATTAAGCAGCAACAGCTCCACCTGCTGCAGCCGGAAGAGATCACACAATTCGGTTCGTGTTAAGCTGCTGTGTCAAATGCTAATTAAAATCAAGCGGCATTTCGCCTGTATAAACAGGCAGGCAGGCAGGCAGGCAGCCAGGAAGGCAGGAGGTGGTGAGAGCAAGTGAATCACAGGACTCTGACGCCATCATCATCATTATCCTTGTCATCGTCAACAGCAATCAAGATAAAAGATAAGTTAAATGCTCCAGTCGAGTTGGAGCTGAAGCTGGAGGTGGAGGCGGAGGCAGAGACGCAGCCTGATGCTTGTTTGTTTTGTAATAAAGTCCCGGACCAGGAGCTGTGCCTGTGCCTGGTCCGTGGCCAGCTCACTCGGCTCTTGCCATACAGCGCGTCCTGCTACTTCTCCTCTTTAGCTCCACTGCGCATCAAAGCAAACTTTCAGATGCCTTCGGTTTTTCGGCTAGTGATTTGGACGCTTGATTGCTTTCACTCATCCTGGCGGGTTGCTTGTGCTGCCAGTCCTCATCCTCCCTTCCTCCCCCATCTCCGCCAGGTTTCGGTGTACGTGCAAAGCACCAAAGGACACGCTACAATGGGTACGTTTGTTTCTCTCCCTCCCTCTGTCTCCCTTTCTCACTGTGTGTGTGTGTGTGTGCCTGTTAATTTCCATCTGCCTGATTGCGGGGGTGTCTCCATCTGTCCTATCTGCGCTGTCCTATCTGTCCGTCCGTCTCCTGAAGAGCTCCATAACAACACGTTCGGCTCATAATTTGGAGTGAAAATTTTCAATTAAACTTAATTGCATTAAAAGCGAAGGGTTCAATCTGTCGTTATAGTCATTCGCTGTCCCTCTTCCTCTCCTCTCTCTCTCTCTCTCTCATTCCTTATGCTGTAGTTTTTGGCTTCACTTTCCAACTTATGCCTCCCCTTTACCCTCCCTACCATCTTTCCCCTTCATTAGTGCACGCTTTATAGTTGTTTTCACTCTCGCTCGTTGTTGTTGCTTTTTATGGTCCCTGAACTTTTTATGCTGCAATAGGTTTAGCTTGTCAGCAGGGTGGTTAGTGGGGGCGTGTTTACACTCGTCGTTAAAATATAGTCAATCTAGTTTCCTTTCATGTGCGCTTCAGGTCGTTATAATTTTCATAAGCGTATTTGAATTAATTTTTGGAATTTTGATTAAAAATTCATTGAATTGTAATTTGTAGTTTTATGGCGCATTTAAATGGGATATTGTGGAAATTAATCGAAGGGAAAGAAAGCTGGGTGTATTGTAAATGAATACTTAGGATTCAATATGTTATTTGCAGAAAAAAGACTTTGTAAAGATGTTAGATTACATATGAAACGTGGGCTGTTAAATCGCAAAGAGAACGATCGGTTATAAGCAAGACTAAAGTAAATTTTGGATTCTGAGAGCATAAACGAACGCGGGTTCAGCAGCTTGACACTGTTAGCTCACTGTATTTCGTTGTGTTCGTCCACAACACGTATTTAGCTCACTGTTAATTGTCTGTTAGTGTTAACAGGCCCTCAACATACACTCACTATTAATTGTCTGTTAGTTCTCTACATTTTACAGAAATATTCAACGACTAAGTTTTTTATTTGACAATATATAATCCCAGCAGAGTCTGAGCACTGCCAAAGTTCATCAAGTTGATTTACAGCACCCTCTCTGCCCATCTCCCTCCCTCTCTCTCCCTCTCTATCTTTCTCCTACGTTCTCTCTCGCTAAACAATACAATGCATACTGAAACGAAACTCTCGTTTGGTCAGCTCTGAGTTAAGCACTTTAGCGTTGCCATTTCCACAATGCCAGGCCCCACAAGTGGAGGCTTTTTCGCTTTCCACTCGATGTAAGCGTGAAACAATCGCTTTGCTTTGTTTTTTGTGCGACTCTCTCTCTCCCTCTCTCTCTCTGTGTTTTTGTGAGTGTGTGTAAATTGCAACGCATAAATCTTTGTGACAAACACCCAACACACAGGCACACACACATGGAGAGAGAGAGATAGAGATAGACAGAGACAGACACTCAAAAATACAATAGAAGTGATGCGACAGCCATTTTTCAAAAACAAAACAGTCTGCAAAGGCAAAACAAAACAAAATAAGAGAGCGCAAAAGGAAATGAAATGAAGGAATGAGAAAAGTTTCGGTGCGGGAATGGAGCATGCAAAATTCTACAGAAAAGTTAACTCCGCAAAAAAGAGAGAAAAAAAATACACACAACATACACATAACAGACACTTGATGTGCCCAGAGGGAGAGGGAAGGGGGAGAGCGAGAGGGGACAAAAAACGGGCAAAACGCATGATTGTCTTAATGGCTTCGACATGTTTGCAAAACGACTGTCAAAAGCAGAGCCACGTCAGGCTCTGCAGCCGGAGCAGGCGTCAGACATCACAAGGCATCACAATCGGAGCGGGACACAGTGAAAGGAAGAGGGACAAGAAGAGAGAGAGGGAGGGAGCAGGGAGGGGGGGGGGGCAAGGAATTGTTTCTATGCCTTGGCATTCTCTATATGTGTCTCTGCGTGTCCCTTTTGATTTGCTCGCTTTGCTCTTCAGGACATGCGACAGCGACACACTTGAGCTTGTCATCTGCCGCCCCCCTTCGGATGCTATTCGTGCTGCTCCCACCTCCTTCCCCGCTACATCTTGTGCATCACTTTCCATCTTGCTTTTGTGTGCACAAATCGTGCGGCATGACAGAAAGTCACTCAGTCATGCAGCCGCAGCCCTTGATGCCACTCCCACTCCAACAACTGTCCCTGCCCCCTTTTGGTTTTTTGGCCAGTTCAAACAAATGTTCTGATTCGGGAGACACACACACACACACGGGTACACACACGCACTTAGGCATGCACAGCCGGTGGTGCTGGCTGCAATTGCAAATTGAATTTCTCACCTGAACGCGCGCGCGTGTGTTGTAATCGATAACGAATATCGCGTATACGCACAGTAGACACAGGTCTCCAGTTACTGGCACGCACAAGGCATTTAACCCTCGTTAAGCAAAATCGAAATTAACGCTTTATCTGCGCCTTTGCTTCATGTGAAAAAGGACACTTTTTAGGGTTTCTCCTCTCCCCCTTCCCCTCCACCCATTGAGCTTCGTCTATGAAGTTATTAAAAGTAAATTAGGGTTGTTGTAAGCGGCTAAAGCGGCAACCCGAACCAGCGAATGAAACCAGTTTGCAACGGCTAAATTTCATCGCTTGTCACCAGTTCCACTGTCCTGTCTGCCACACCCTCAACCCGTGCCCCACTTGCACCCACTTTGTAAGGGTTGCGTGTCGTTGACGCGTTTGCCTGCCCCGCTTGCCCTACTCCGAGTCTGTGTTGCTGTTGTCCTGTTGTTGCTAACTTAATTGTCAACATGGGAATTTTTAAGCTCAACAACAACTTGCATAGTTTAGCTGACATACGAGCACAAATAAGCGACTCTATGCGAGTGTGTGTGTGTGTTGTGTGGTGGAAGGGGGGTGTTTATGTCTGGGATTTATGTCGAAAAGTTTCAATTATTTTCAGATTTGTTTAATTACGCATGCATAGCGTCTGCCTACACTCAACAAGACAGCAACAACAACAACAACTACAGCAATGAGGAGCACTACAAATTGATTTTTAAGTGTGCAACTCTCGAAAGTTGTTTGTCAATCAACTCTTAATTAAGGACGCGACTTGCCAGGCCTCAATAACAGGCTTGAGTTGTTCAAGTGCAAGCTGCTGGACTTGGCCATACCCTAGACTACATAATGCTATAAGATTGTAGACTGTAGAAAGATCTAAGTAAAGGAGAAGAACCTCATCAGATACTGTGCATATCAAGCACGATGGGGAACAGCAACACAAGCGAATAAGTTGATTAATCAATTGTGATTGTTGAAACGATTGATGAAACGGTTAAATTTTGGGCTGAGGTTTCAAACTACCAAGACGCTAACGGAAACAATCCGTTTAGGCTGGTGCATTTTAAGTCTTTGCCGTGTGTTTGCGCCAAAATTCCTTTGAAAAATTAAATTAAATGAAGAATGTTATATTTAAATTGAAGTTAGTGATATATGAGAATGTTATTTTTAAATGGAAGTTTCGATTATGAGGGTCATTTGAAGAGGCACGCCCATCTCTAATAAGATAAATAAAATCTTCTTGAAAATCTGAATCTTTTTATGAACACACTTATGACGTGGTTAACCGAAAACTAATTTTAGTTTTTTATTGAAAATAAAATTGTTAGCTAACGCTAACGAAAACAATCCGTTTAGCGCCTTGGCCACATTCGGCATATTTTTAATGTCTTTGCCGTGTGTTTGCGCCAAAATTCCTTTGTTAAATAAAATTAAATTAAATGAAGAATGTTATATTTAAATTGAAGTTAGTGATATATGAAGAAAAATGTTATTTTTAAATGGAAGTTATCGATATATGAAGAAAACGATGTATAACGATTATAACGATCGTGCATATTGAAGAGGCACGCCCATCTCTAATAAGATAAAATAAAATCATTCTAACTTTCGTCTTGGTTAAGCGCATCACCATTATCTTGAAACCCTTTTTTTATGAAAACACGCCGAAAACCAATCGAAAACAAGTATTCTTGTATTGTTAAGGTCCCAACTATAATATTATCGTTTTTCGTCGGTCAAACAAAAATAGTATACTCGTAATAACACGAGTGCTACGAGTCAAAACTGACTGCATATTTATAAGCGCAACAACGGCGGCTCAGGAGGTGTTTAGAATCTATGGTTTCCAGAATCTATTAAACACTGTTTCAAATAAAAAAAAAAAAACACACACCCACACTCACTTACACACACACACACATTCCCTCCCATTTTGCCATTCAAATCAACCACAAGCCACAGATAAGTTAACACACAATCTGAGAGATTTGCACCGGGCGTGGCACACAGCCGCACAGCAAGAGAGAGAGAGAGAGAGAGGGGGAGAGACTGAGACAGAGAGGCGCACACACCTTTGAAGTGCAACAGCCGCGAGCAAAGTTGAAAAGTGCGCTTGTTAACATTCCTTAATTGCTGTTGTTGTTGTTGCTGCTGCTGTTGCTGCCTCCCCTTGTCGCTGCTTTGTTGCTGTTGCCCTGGGCCAGCTGAGTGAGCCCCAGTTGAGGCGCAAGGAGTTGAAGGAGCCCGTCGACAAGGACGACAATGACGAGTGCAATTATACAAAAACTACTTACGCGCACATCCTGCCACGCTGCAAGGCAGGCAGACGCAGGCAGACACGACTCAACTCGTCTCGGCACGACACGACAGGTCTCAGCTCGACTTCCTGCAGGAGGAGCTCCTTAGAGAAGGAGCAGGAGCTGCAGTTGCTGCTGCTGCTGCTGACAAACAGGCAACGCAACAAAATTGAAAGAAAATTCACTTTCGTGTTGTAAATTTGTAAACATCCTTGAAAAAAATAGCTAAAGGCAGCGAAGACTTCAACTTGAATTGTTCCCAGTGACAACTGCAGTGGGCAGGGGTAGGCAGGAGGGATGGAGAAGGGGTTTAAGTAAAGCGGCAGCTGACGATGACAGCCGCAATGCAATTTGCAGTGCATTGCATTATATAATGCCTGCGGAATAGGCAGGCTGAAGCACTTTGCCAATTACCAATCAGGCAATCGGGGGCTCAGTTGCAGGCTCAGCACAACAGTGCCAGCCAAGAGGAAGGGAAGGGAGGGGGTGTACTCCTCTCGCCTGTAGATGGCCAACAACATTTGTCATTAAGTCAATAAGCGCATTGTGCCCTAAATGTACATAAAATAAAGCCAAAGTCAGAGTCAAAGTACGGCCCAAACTGAGAGAGAGAAGGCCATTAAATTCAGTCAGCTTTTTTATGTGCTACGTGGTGCGTATCTCTCTTGCCCCCTCTCCTGCATCTCCCCTTCACGTTCTCTGTGTTCTCATGTGTTTTTTTTTTTGACGACAAAGCCGATTTATGCCCAATTGGATTTGCTGCTAAGAGGCACAATTCATGTTTTTATGACCGGATGCCTATTAAGGCTCTCAACGTTGCGAATTGCCGTCGCTTTTTTAATAAATATAAAATGTGCCCAGGCAACACACAAAGGCAACGCACAAAGCCAAGAAAAGGTAAGTCTTTGCAGCACACAAAGCACGCAGGAGAGGCGGGAGGGGGAGGCCAGCAGGTCAGTTGCTTGTATGTCCTTTGGGCAGGACACACAACGGTCCTACAACGGTCCATTCACTGCGAGGCTGCTTTTCATTTGATTTGCTTGTTAAAAAGCTCAAGTTTTATGGCCTATTCTTTGCCAGTTGTCCGGCATATCGATTCGCTGTCAAAGATAGCAACAGCAGCAGATTGTCAGAGGCGTCTTCTCCTCCCTCTCCCCTCCCCCTCTGCTGGCTTGACATTTGTCCGTCCATCATCGCCTGCTGACGTTGATAAATTATTCACAACTCCGAGAAGGCAACAGCTGAGCCCAAAACTAGTAAGCCAACAACAAACGAAAGCAACAAATGGCTCGAGTCGCCTCCGGAAAGTGTTGCGCGCTTTTAGGCGCCTGCGTTTTTAGGCCCTTGCCTTCGCCGAGATTTCGCTTCAGCTTAAGCTGCTGCGGCTCCAGGGGCAATGAGTTGTCAAAAATTATAGCTCGTTGGGCGCAGAGTCATAAAAATATGTACAACACACGCACACACACAGACACACAAAGGGTTAACAAAATGGCCTGCCGCCTTGGCATTTAAAATTTAAGTGCCCCTCTTGTTTTGTTTCGCTGTGCTCGCGCAGGCGGAAAAAGGGGGTAGCTTAAAGCGTGTTTAAAGCCACTGGGAGAAAATATTTGGAAATATTACAACTTTACGCCGAGTAGCAAGCAGATACAACGACAGACTGACCATGCATTGACAACCGACTTGCCCGACGTTTATGGCGGGCAAACCCAATAAGACGGCTTAAAAGGAGATATTTCCATAGTCTTATAACCAATCATTAACAATTTAACTACACTAAACACATACACTTAAGTTATTATTAATATACAGAAACTACTTATAAGTAGTCTTGGAGAAATAACCATAGATGCTCATTAAGTTATAGAAATATTTGTATTCCGATCCCTAATGAAATAAATAAATAAAAAAAAAAAGCTGAGTAGCTCCTAACGAGATTTATGTGGATCTGAATCAAATAACTTTAATACCATCACCACAAAAAAGACCGAAAAATAAAAAATAAAAATACGCAATTTTTATGCGTGAGGCACTACCGACACCATCATCACCACCACTGCCACCAGCTCCACTGAAGTACGACGCACGCGTTGTCCACACACACAAAACGCTTTGCCCGTGGATGCCCAAAAGGCCCAACTGCAGGCACGAAAACTGATGCCAGATCTCGATCACAAAGAAAGAAAGGCAAGGACCTCCCTGCGTTCTCATTCGATTTTTATCAATGATTTGGGGATAAGAAAAAAAAAAAAAAAAAAATTGCTCGCATTTTCGAAATCAAAAGACAACAAATTGTGAATACTCACAACAAGATTCCACATTATATAACAAAATAAAATAAAGTTTTCGAGTCTGCTAGCTACCGCTCCAAACGGATGCTAGACACAGACTGAAAGTTCTGCTTTGTATGCCAGACGTATGTACTTGGGCTGCTGCTGTTAGTCAATGACAAACGAAAAGCAGTATAAAAGTGTTGGAAAATATCGATAATTTGATTTCAACTCGACATATTAATCGATTTTTATTTCAACTGGCTATTTCAGATTGCTATCGAAATCCTGCATCCGCTTCTGTGTAATTCGTTAACAAATTGGTGATTTGGCGCGTTTTTCGTCTGTCTCCCACTGCCAAACAGTGCAGCGTTGCCAATTTATTCATCTCAACTCTAATCAGTGTTGAGTCCCACCCTTAGCATTGCCAACCGCAACAAGCATTAACCAACACATGTAAATTTTATCGAAATGCAATTCAATTAGTTTTTTGATCGAAGTGCAAAAAGAGTGAGAGGTTTTACAATTCACACAAACTTTGCGCAGTCATAGCAGAATTGTTATAATATATAAAGCAATACACCCATTAATCACCACTAAATGAATGCTGAAACCACTTATTTACATTCTTGATTGCCGTTCGCTCTCCTTGCAATTTTCTTCTCTTCGTCGGGCTCTTGGAAAATCATAACCTACATTAAACATTTGTTTTTATTTTACTTCTGCTGCTGCAGTGAAAAGCCGCTTATGGCAAAGCCCTGCAATTTTCATTCTGAATTGACAACTTTGACATAATGGACTGCAAGCAACAGACGAGGAAAAGGAAGCAGCAAAGAGAAGGAGGAGGAGCACGAGAAGGCGCAGACCAAAATGTTGTAAAATAAAATCATAACAACTCATAAGCACCGCAAGTCCTTGAGCAGCCTTCAAGAGCGTATAAAAATTAAAAACCGCACTCTGCCATAATGAGCTCGTGGCGCGAGTCAAAGGCGACAACAACGTCGAAGAGGACGATGACGGCGATGACTCCGACAGCGACTGCGACAGTATCCCGACTATTTTTATAACAATTTCATAATATTTTTAGCATATTTTTGTTCGTTTTCTTCTTCTTTTCAGCGTGTGCTTTCCCTTTGGCCCTTATCTTCATTAGCACATTAAAATGTCAATGACACTTGGCGCGGAGGCGTTGACGGGTGCCTGCAGGGATTGCGGGGTCGAAAGGGTAAACATTCGAGAAATGCGCGAGAGAGAAATGCGAGCAAGTGCCAAGAGCATCAACCCCCCCTCAACCCACCCGGAACAGCTGTCGTAGACGAGGATGGCAGCTCCTCCAGACATCTGCGACGGTAGCTCGACATACTTAACCCGGACACGGAGACCCGCACTCGGAACTGGACCCTTACGCCCGTCGGTCACTCTGGCGCCAGGGTCACAAAAAGAGAAGAGAGCAGAAAGCGCAGCAAACTTGTCATAAAAAATAGGCTCAACACTTGTTTATGTCCGAGTTGTTGCTGTTATTATTGTTCTTGTCTCGCCTGTTCTCAAATTCTCGAGTTGCGCCACGAATTTCAATGGGCATATTAAATATAATATACAGTTGAAACTGCCAAAGGTTGTTCCATAAATTACAGCAGAGAAGTCCGTAAAGTTCAGCTGGGCAATGAAGTACGAGTTTAACTAGATAGGGATGCAGTTTATTTATGATAACAGTATTATTTATATATTAGTATATAGTTTATTATAAAAATTTTGATTCTAATATATATACATATATATATTATAAATGTACCAGAACTTCAAAGTAATGAAGAAAAGCAAACCTTGTATTCTTTATTGTAACTAGTGCTGATTTGCCTAAACTTCAATTAAGTCATGAGGCAATGTTATTATTTAATACTTTCTATTCCCCGCTGGTGGAAAAGAGCATTCAAAGTTCGCCTAGTGCAATTAGCAAATGTTTCTCTTTTGTATGTGTATTTATTTCTGCACTTTCTGAGGCACTTTAAACTTTTCATAGCCGTATTGCGCCTTGGCAGCTGTTTCAGTGAAATTTACTAGCGCAATTCATTAGGCTCAATTGGCCTCAGTTGTAGCCATTGTTGTTGTTGTTCCCTCTGTTTCTCTCTGGCCTAGTTTTGCGAATAATGGCATAAAATATGCTTTCATGTGGCAACACACACACACAGAGTAGGCACAAAGGCGCAGCGGGTAATCATGTCAAGCTGTGACTGGATTAGCGCAGCAGCAACGCCAATTGAAGTTGATAAGCCTTGTCGGAGTTGTTGTTGTTGCTGTTGTTATTATTATTATTATTGCTGTATTTGAGTGTGTGTGTTTGAGAAATCACTTAATTAACTTAATCAAAATATTTCTATTATTTCAGGCGCTGAAAGGCAACGCAAGTCCTGCATAAATGTCCTGCTGCATGTGGCCTTTGTTTGCTCACACACACACACACACACATGCACCTACACAAAAGATACGTTAGATAAATAAATAAATGTGTCCATCCCTAATGATTTGTTTGTTTGCTGACATGTGTGTTTATTGTGCATTTGTTTTGATGTCTCTCCCAGCCTCTGCATGTGTGTATGCATGTGTGTAGGTGTGTGTGTGCACATTTATGCTATTTGTATTATGACAGGCATCCAATTGATGCCGAAATTAATTAAAATTTGCGCATGTCTCTCTCTTTCTCTGTCTAATTTAGAGTTGTCCAGCCCGAAGGCTTCTCAAAGAGTTTCAATTTCGATATTAACTGAATGCGAATGAGACTCAATTAGGAACAAATCAACTCAACTGTATTCGAGTCCGTACTACTCGCATAATGAACTTGTTTTCAATGCAATTGCAAAATTGTTGCGATTATCAATTATTGGCGAGCAGAACTGCAAGCTGTCTTAGAATTTATTTGCTTGATTGATTTCAGGCAAAGAATGGAATTAGAGTTTCTTAAGGCATAAGGTGATTTAAGGTATTATGTTGATGGCCAAAGGCCTTAATATATGTATTTGATCTGCTGATAAAGAGAATTAAACAATTTAGACTTTAATATCTGTCAGAAAAAACTCTTTATTGTTTTATTTATTATTATTTGAATTTGTATTATTATAATTGCTAGCTTTATTATTATGTTTTATTTCCTTTTTTCTACATTTCAACTGTCTTTATTTATTTGTTAAATTTTCTCAAGTTCCAATGTAAATTCCTTTAGGTTCTCCTTTTTTTTTGCAGCCTAATCAACTGTTATAAATTGCTAATTAATTTCATATTTGCTCATTTAATAAACTGTCAGTCCCAAAAGTGGTTGTGCAGCTCGTTTTACCTTTTGCTACAAGTTGGCCAAATTCGCATTTTAGTCTCAATTAGGTGAAACACAAAGGAAAGAAGAAGCAGAGGATGAGGTATATAATGCGTTGGGGCTTATTGCCGAAATTACGCGCCAAGAAAGACAACAAAGAAATGCCGGGAAAAGAGCATGAGGCACAAATAACTTGCCATTATTTGCGGGCCCTGAAACCCCTTTTCTCCAGGACCAGGACAGGTCGGTAGGTTGCGCCGCTTGTCTTGGCCATATAAAATAATTTTAACCCTTTTTTAAAGTAATTTAACGCAAGGCAGAACACACGCAACCCGTGTAAACATGTAGGGAAAATGCCAAGCAAGTGGGAGGGAGAGAGTGATAGAGAGGAGTGCGGGGTGGGAGTAGCAGTAGATAGCTGTCTGGGGCACATTGATACCGGCGGGCAACATTTCATGCCACTTATCAAAGGCAACAATTTAGGTTAAATACTCATTAATATTCCGGTCTGCAAAAGTTTTTGCCAAATAAATTTATACCCGACGCTTTTGCCCGCAAGGCACAAGACAGCAACAGAAACAACAACAACAACAGATATAAATATAGGCGCACGCACACAGAGGCACGCCCACACACACACACATACAGACAGCCAGCCACATACAGAAATTAATTTCGGGGGCCAACGAGTCGTGTCCTTGTGTGTGTGTGTGTCCTGTTGTTTGCACTGCTTTTGCTTAGCCTAGTTTTTTGGGGGCGCCTACAGAACAATAAGCCAAAGGAAAACTGAACAAAACTGTGCTAAACTCAAGCGAACTGAGCTGAGCTGAACTGAAAGACTCTTGGCCGAGTTCAGCATGCAATGAAAATGATAATTGGCCCAATGGCTCCAGCCAAATGAATAATTTATAAATTAAGCCAAGGAAAAAGGCGCAGTAGAACGGCAAAAGTTTAGCGCGACTGGGAATATACGAGATGGGCGTGAGTTTAGCCTGCAAGACAAGCCACAAACTCTGTATATGTGGGTAATATTTAAGAATGTTACAACAGTCTTAACTGAAACTAACACTTCAACTTTAATAGATAAGTATTGTAACTTTAACTTTGTAATTGATTTATTAAATATTGATATTGCCACAGTCTTTGTCTTTGCCAACACTTATTCCAAATCACGGCAGAAGTGGCGAGTAACCGATAGTTATTTGATAATCATTTGCTGCGATGTTAATTTCTTAATATAAACTTAACTGACACTTATGCAAATTATCGAGCACTCGATCAAGTGGCGGCAAGCTGATAACAACGATCAAGTCGATAATAAAGCAATAAACAATGAACGCCAAAGAGGAATCGAATTGAATTGAAATTGATTAAATATTAATTCCAACCGTAAACTATATAATAAATAAATTAAAAACGTCTAATAATGTATAACTGACATCATTCAGCTGCTGTCAGGTCTTGCTTACTACATCACACGCTAGCTTATTCTACCCCCTCTCCCGCACAATAGGGTATACAAGAACGTAGTCAACAACTTGATGCGCACAAGTTGGCAAAAAGTATTTAATTTATTTTATTTGATGTTGCACGAGTGTACGCACACACACAGGCAATCCCTGCGAGCTGCTGCCACTAAAATGCCAATAAATTGTACATCGCAGGCCAACAAAAATTTATTGCATACTTTCGAGGGCGCGCGCGCTTCTCTTGCGGCTGAGCTCGGCCGGATTTATTTATTTACTGCTTCATGGCGAATTTCATGTTGCGCTGATAACAATTTTGACATGGAAAAGCAAGCCGGCGAAATGACAGGATATTATTCAATTGAATTCGTTTACATGCATCAAACTACGCGATAATAAAAACGCCCTTAACCAAAAAAAGAAAAAAGGGCCAAACAAAAAGAGGGAACACGCAAATTGAGCAGCCCGTGCTCGTCAAGGGCAGGAAGAGGGCTCTCAAATAAAATAAAATACAACGCGGATAAGCGTGTGTATGTGTTTTATATATACCATACATATACGATATGATATATCTGCTGTTGTGCGGTAAAACGCTTTCGGTTTTATGTGCTCTCGGTTCCGTTTGGTTTGTTCCCATTGTTTTTCAGCAAAACATTCATTTTTGGGGGCTTATTAAATGCGCATATTTTATGCACAAGTCCAAAAAATAAAATAAATACCAAGTGGGAGGGAGAGGGACGAAGAGAGAGAGAGAGAGTGGACGAGCTACAAGACTTCATTCATAATTTGCTTTGCCCTCGGGGTCGAACTGCGACTGGTTGCTTGTTTCGCTGCTTCTTCTACATCGTATTTTTTTTGTTTCTTGTGTGCCTAATTTGTTTGGGTTGTTAGGCAGCGACTAGGGAAAATGAAAGAGGGACAGCATGAGGGAAAGAAAGAGAGAGTGAGAGAGATAGAGAGGGCGAGCAGGAAACTCAGTGCGGAAATTGTTTTGTGGCTGGCGAAAAGTTTTCGTATGAAAAGCCAAGCAAATAAGTTTGTTTGAGCGAAAGTAAATGAGAGTTAAGTGAAACTTAACTAGAAGATATTTCGGCATGCCAGCAAGCCAGTTAATCAATATATTAGCCAGCTACTATGTCTGTCTGTGTGTCTGTGTGTGCTCAAGAGTTGAAAGCGTTGAGGAGATTAACAATTTATAAAGTTCGCTTTCATCGCTCGAAATGACTAATGAAAATGAAACATCATTAAAAAAGTATGATAAGATTCTTGTTCGATACTTTGTAAACATTTTGACTGTATTTGTATTAAAGAAGTATACATATTTAAGGGGTATTTGTGCGTTAAACATTTTTGAATTACTTTCAAAGTTTACTTTACAATTGCGAATATACTCGAACACACATTGAGAGCTCGACAACACCTTGTGGCATTCATTCAGCAAGCATGTTTTGCATTTGAAACCGACGTCAATAATGGCAGAAAGAGCGCTACCCTACCCCCTTGCCCCCTTGTTGTACCCCCTTTAATCGCATTCAAAAGTTTCCTTTCGTCTGTTGAAAAACTTTCGCAGCATGCAGCACGTACTTTAGGTCAGCCGCTCTGCTGCCTCAGCTAAATGCGCCTCATTACTGTGCCGCAAACACACACACACACACACACACATACACGGAGTGTGTGGCACACTCTCATGTGGGTATAGTATAATAAATACACACTCACATGTTACGCTGCATTCTGAGCCATTTTCTATGCCATATTTGCAGCGCTTGCGGTGTCGGCACTTGAACAAATGCGAGAAACTGCACTTCAGCATCGCCAGCAGCAACAGCAGCTGCACAAGCAGAATGCCCAAGCAACACACACACACACACACACATACACACAGAGATGAACCATATCTACATTGTTGGAGAAAGGGACTCGAGAAGGTAGGGACTGTATAGGGACTCGACTCACCTTGTGCATGCGTCCACTTCAGCAGGAAAACGATGAATACGAAACGTAAATCCATTTCACAATTTTTTACAGTTCTTCGCCTTGAGATAAAATGGCTAAAAAAGCGTTGCAAAAGCATTTATTTGCTTTCCACTCTCCCACTCACAGTGGGCACTCTGAGTACTCGTATTCGTATTCGTATTCGTATTTGATTGCAAGTTTTGTGCCGGCTTTACAATGCGCTCAGCAGCAGTTTGCCCGGCACATTACACACACACACTCACACTCACACACAGGCAGATGCAGATGGAGCACCCACACACACGCACATGTTGCAATGTGGCAAACAGTCGCTGCAAGTCGCTGCGACTTGCTTCAAAAAACGTGGCCACTTTGCCTAAATGCTTCCGCTTCCGTTTGCCTTCACGTTTCCGTTGTTGCAAGCCACCAAATAGTGCTGGCGGCAGAGCACTAAGCTTGCCACCTGGTGGCAGCTGCAGTTCGATGCAGTCACCACACGTTGCATTGGTTTGCACACAAGATCAGCAGCAGAAATAACAAAACCGAAATGACGAAAATGTTCTTTGCAAGTTTGTTTATGTTTATGTGGCAAGTGACACGAGATGTGGCAAGTGGCAGGCACAATTCAAACGCGCGCGGCGGCACTTGAAAACCGTTAACCGTTGGCGGCAGTAACCAAAACTCAACTGAACTCCAGCACGGACAGTGCCAGAGCCGTTGCCACAGACCCGCAGCCGGAGCCAGAGCCGAGGGCCGAGGGCTGAGAACAACGTGCAACACCAGCCCCAAACAAGCCTACCACGGCGTGTGGTGAGTTTCGCTCGGCCACGAACTTCGTGTGCTTTGAAATTCGGAGAGCGAGCGAGGAATTCCAACACAAAACAGCTGTTTCAGGACGAGCTACATCCCCCTTCCCCCACACATCTCTTTCCTCCTGTTCCTTCTGCAGTAATGTTCAGCTTGATTTATTACTTCTGTTTTCAAATAATAGCTAAACTATTATCAACATTTAATACATATTTTTTTAACATTAAATTAGTAATTTAATTTCATATTTTCCCCCTCGAATACCTCATTTAATAATTGCTTATCAATTTTGTTTAATTTGCTGCCACGTTTTGTTTATTATCAACTGCAAAGCATAAACAACATTTGTTGCTGAATTCTGCCGGCTAAAATGTTGAGTTTGCGCACTGTGCAGAGCCTTTTTTCGGAGTTGCCACATTCCGCTACTCACGCTGACACCTTTAAGCGTGGTGGAGAGAGAGACTAAAGAACAGAGAGAGTGAGAGAGTTTGGGAGAGAGTGAGAGCGAGTCAGCGCGAGAGAGCAATAAGCGAAACTAACGAGTAGAATTTCAAATATGCAAAAAACCGTTAGATGCCAATGCTCTGCGCTGTTCGGATTTGTCAAATACCGAAACAGTTGAGGTTTTCTAAAGAAACTGCTAAAATCTATAAATAATTAAGTTCAGAAAAATTAAAAAAAAATAATTTATAAATAAAATTACTAAAATTCTAAAATAGCAACAAAATATATAAAAAATATAAATAAATAATAATAACTAATAAAAAATAATACATATTAATGAATAATATTCATGTTAATAATGGATAATAATAAATATTAAAAAATAATAAATCAATTATAAATAACAATTTTTTCTTGAATTTAAAAACGTGTAACAGGCAGAAGGAGGCGTGGGAGACCCCATAAAGTATATATATACTGGCTCAGGATCACAAGCCGAGTCGATTGAGCCATGTCTGTCTGTCTATCCGTCTGTCTGTGTGAACGCACAGATCTCAGCTGTTAAAAAAGCTAGAGTTACCAAATTTGGCAGGAAGACTCCTGTGTATTATAAGCAGATCAAGTTTATTTCAAATTTTAGGTGCCACGCCTACCGCCCCCGTAAATCAATAATTAAATTTTTAAACTCAATTTGTAAGCACTGTATAAAAGCTACAACTTTTTAACTTTAACATATACCAAGCTGAATGAATTATCTACGTATTCTCCAAATCGCAATCCGATCGGACAACAATCACAGAAGTTATTTAAGAAAGAATAAGCATAAAACCAAATGCTTCTGTCAGCTAACAAGAGAGGCGGGCGAGCGCGAAGCCCGAGCGCCATCTGTCGGGATTAATTTCAAAGCATGTGCATATAACAATCGAAGGCGCCGCCCGTCGATGATCCCGTCGTATTCGCACGTCTCTTCAATCGGGATGCACGCGTCGAGGGTTTCCGGAATCCCAGCACAGGTATCTATAGCTTCCTCGGGATACACTATGCAGAGCCCCCAACAGGTCGGCTACGCTATGCGCGCCCAGTGTACAAGCGGCTCGCTGGCGATTTGAATGCCACACGACATGGTCTGCCGTGCGTGCAACCGCATCCACAGCAGCGGGGTCGCATGATTGGAGACGAGAATTGCTTGCTGCTCAACATCTACACGCCCCAGATGCCCGACGAGACGACGGGGCTGCCTGTTTTCGTCTGGATACATCCGGGTGGCTTTCGCTATGGCTCCGCTGCACAGTACGATGCCACGCCCATGGCCCAGCAGGGCGCAATTGTTGTGGCACCGCAATATCGTCTTGGCTCGCTGGGCATCATTGGCGATGGCACAAAGGAGTTCGACGGCAATCTGGCCATGTTCGATCTGGCTGCAGCTCTGCGTTGGGTCACTGAATATATTGCCAACTTTGGCGGAAATCCCAAGCAGGTGCAGGCCATCGGACACGGTTCGGGTGCCGCCAGTGCCATGTACTTGTCCATGTCGCGTGCGGCACGCAGTGGCGGCGATGTGCACGGCGTGGTGGCCATGTCGGGCACAGCACTCTCGCAATATGCCACCGACAAGGAGCCCGTGCAGAGCGTCGAGGAGATGGCCAAGATCAACGGCTGTCCGACCGGAAATGAACTCGAAATTGTTCGTTGTCTGAGAAAAGTGAGTACAGTCAGCAGTGTTGCTATTATTTTAATTACAATGTGTAGTGTTGAAATTGATTGACAGAACTTATCGAAAATTGCCAACACTTTTCTGCTGCTTTTCGATTATTATCGACTTGCAGCAGCAGACTACGTGCGTCTGAGTAAATTCTCCAGTCTGTGTTTAGCTTCTGTTGGAGTCGGAAGCTGACAGACTCAATATATTTTTTTTAAGATTATTCCATCGGGGATACATGTGGAGTTATGTAGTATATTGGAGATTTGTTAATATTTTGTCTTGGGCAAAAACTAGGTTTTTTTTTTCGTCCATGTTCAAATTGCTGGTCATGATTCATTCGTCCTCACTTTCATCGTGATTTTCTGTTTAACCTAATGAGGTTTTTTGCCGTAAAATAAATACGGCGAAAAGACTTGATTTTTTTTTATGAAAAATATTTGCCACTTGTTTTGGGGAATGCGCTGCACTTTGGGGTGCCGACCGATCCGTCGAGGGAATAGGCAATGTCAAGTTTTTGGCTATTGATTTTTTTTTGTTTTTTCAAAAATTTTTTTATTCATAAATTTAGAAAGATGCTTTGGTTGTTGCTGAGGTGCCAGCGGCAATTGCTTTAGTGCAGCTCGATTGCGCACCAAGAAGAGCTTGGCTTTCTCATTTTTAAAGGCTTGGCAACCCCTATACCTAGCAACATGTTCCAGTTCACAGTTGGCGACTTTACCTTTAGTAGTAAGAGACTTAGAGCGTTCAGTTGAAGGATGTGCACCCGCGCATTTTATGCATTTAAAAGGCCTTCTACAGTAGTTTATGCTATGCCCAAACAATTGGCAGCGATGACATTGCACTGGGTCAGCTCGCTTGAGTTGGCGTTCAACAATAACAGACTGACCGCCCAGGTTGACTATCTTCAAAATTTGGTCATTACCATTGTTAGCACTTGGTTCAAGTTCAATTTCAAACAGATTTTTAGGCTTATTTGCTCTGTCTTTTAACACATTAACATACCTTGGAGGGAACCCCATATTTGTCAGTTCATTCCTAATCCACACACTTGGTGTTGACCAGTGCAAGTGTCTTATAACAGCACGAAAGCCGCGTTCATTGCGAGCTTGAAACGTATGCAAGTGATGACTGTCATCGTTATTTAGGGCTTCGCGTAAAGTGTTATAAGTTGAAATATCAGAGCACTGTATACGCACTCCACTTGCGGTTGACTTGGTAGAAAAATTGCCAGCTCCCGACAAATTTTTTAAGATTTTCCAGAAACGGAACGATTTGCGTAATATTAGATACAAAGAGTAAAGGTGGCTTAACTTTCAAGGCCTCCTGGCGTAATTGCTGCTGCTGCTCAAAGTTGGTGACACCTTCCGAAGGAGCAGAAGTTGGTAATTGCAGCAGTGGTTGTCCAGAAACATGCCCTTTGTTGAGAGCTGATTTAGGGGATTTTGGTATAGAGTCCTTTTGACAATGAGCCACGTCCATTATCACAAGTCATTGGCGACAATCCGCGTGCAGTATCCATAATCTTGGTTGAGGTTGAGCGAGGTGAAGAGAGAGTGGATGCAGTGGAACAATTACGTAGTGTTGGAAAAAGCGAGGCACAGCTTATAGCCGAGATATTGCATACATCCACATCACTTTCATCTTGAGATGACTCATTATTGACTGCTAGTTTTTTGTTGAGCGGAGCAACAACAATACTTTTAAAGGACTCTTCCGATCCTGCCGAACGGGTGCCCGTCTGACGGGATTTCAACCTATTTTTGCGTTTTTTAGTCATAATAGAAGTTTTGAAAAAAAAGAAAATAAAATAAAAATAAATTAGGTTTTTTGCAGAATATTCAGGTTTTCAGGATCTTTAAAAGAAATTTTAATTTTTATTATTTTTTTTTTTTTTTTGGGGTTTTTTCATTGGGGGCAGACTTAAAGTAGGGAAAATGTTGCACAATCCATGCGTAAATCTCCTTGACGGGCAGTGCCTTCTCATTCGAGTCCTCAATGGCCATGAAGATCAGCGAGCTAAAGAGAGACAGAGCTCTCTCCATTCTATGGTATTTACTTTTGGATTTTTTTTTCTGAGAAACTTTCTCGTATATTTTTTTATTTTTGCCAAGTGAAGAAGTTTAAGTTGGCAGTCTTACATTGTCAGAAGAAGTAGCTTGACTCAGTGTTGTACAATTCAAACTTCAAGAAAATATATTATCATCCTGCATCTTCTGATCATTCTTTGCGATTTAAATAGAGGGGTGCCATAACGTTTATTGTATCTTGCGTACAGTTGGGCGACTTTTTCATGTGATTTCTACATCACGATTTTTGTTTTATTTATTTTCTTTCTTATTCTTGCATATATAATTTTTTATTAGAAATTTTGATAAAATGGACACAACTGCATCATTTGACGCTGCTGCGGCTCCACACGCCACAGCGAACCTTTGCCCATGTTGGGTGCCTTCTCCACCTTGACGAAACTCTTGTTCGCCGACAGATTGTGACGCACGCTGTTCTTCCAATCATTTGGGGCAGACTTAAAGTAGGGAAAATGTTGCACAATCCATGCGTAAATCTCCTTGACGGGCAGTGCCTTCTCATTCGAGTCCTCAATGGCCATGAAGATCAGCGAGCTAAAGAGAGACAGAGCTCTCTCCATTCTATGGTATTTACTTTGCGATTTTTTTTTCTGAGAAACTTTCTCGTATATTTTTTTATTTTTGCCAAGTGAAGAAGTTTAAGTTGGCAGTCTTACATCGTCAGAGAAGAAGTAGCTTGACTCAGTGTTGTACAATTTAAACTTCAAGAAAATATATTATCATCCTGCATCTTCTGATCATTCTTTGCGATTTAAATAGAGGGGTGCCATAACGTTTATTGTATCTTGCGTACAGTTGGGCGACTTTTTCATGTGATTTCTACATCACGATTTTTGTTTTATTTATTTTCTTTCTTATTCTTGCATATATAATTTTTTATTAGAAATTTTGATAAAATGGACACAGCTGCATCATTTGACGCTGCTGCGGCTCCACACGCCACAGCGAACCTTTGCCCATGTTGGGTGCCTTCTCCACCTTGACGAAACTCTTGTTCGCCGACAGATTGTGACGCACGCTGTTCTTCCAATCATTTGGGGCAGACTTAAAGTAGGGAAAATGTTGCACAATCCATGCGTAAATCTCCTTGACGGGCAGTGCCTTCTCATTCGAGTCCTCAATGGCCATGAAGATCAGCGAGCTAAAGAGAGACGGAGAGAGAGAGGACATTAGTTATATATATGTACATATATATATTCTTGATCTTTTGAGCTTACCTAAAGCTATATGGCGGCTTGTTGTTCGTACAACAAAGGGATCGTATGGCACGTTGTTGGGATGTTTCTGCGGCGTGTTGTTGTTGCTGTTGCTGTTGCCATTCCCATTGCTGTTGCTGTTGTTGTTGTTATTGTAGTTATTGCCAGCAGCAGTTGCACTATTATTGTTGTTGTTGTTGTTGCTGCTGCTGTTATTGCTACTTGGATCGACAAAAAACTAGAGCAGCTGTCGAACGCACTCGACAGTCAGAAGAAATATAGAAAATACGTACGTGTAGATATTTCAAGAAGCTAAGTAAATGTGAAAATCAGAAAATTGTATTTTTATACCCTTCGACCATTGAAAATGGTCAAAAAAAGGGTATACTAACTTTGTGCAAATGTATGTAACAGGCAGAAGGAGGCGTGGGAGACCCCATAAAGTATATATATTCTTGCTCAGGATCACAAGCCGAGTCGATTGAGCCATGTCTGTCTGTCTGTCCGTCTGTCTGTGTGAACGCACAGATCTCAGTTATTATAAAAGTTAGAGTTACCAAACTTGACAGGAAGACTTCTGTGTACTATAAGCAGATCAAGTTTATTGCAAATGTTAGGTGCCACGCCCACCGCCCCCACAAATCAATAATTTAATTTTTTAACTCAATTTGTAAGCGCTGTATAAAAGATACAACTTTCTGACTTTAACATTTAGTATATGAATGAAATATCTACGTAGTCTCCAAATTACAATCCGATCGGACAATAATCACAGAAGTTATTTCAGAAAGGGAAGCGGGCGAACACCGTCTGTCGGGATTAATTTCAAAGCATGGGCATATGCATATGTGTATGAATTTAACAAATTAAACTACACGGGAACATACATAGGTCGAAGGGTATCCCACTGTCGCGTTTTGCGCGACTGTTGCTCTCGTTGTATTTTGGTAATGGACATGTAAGTTTTGAAGTTTATAAAGGGCAGCAAGGTATCCGATTAAATACAACAAAACTTTATTTGGTAAAAATAATTCGCCGTAACCATTTTAAATAATTCGATTCAATAAAAGATTTAAAAATCAAAGAAAGGTTAAAAGCCTTTTCACAGGATCTAATTAAATAAATTATTTCATAAATGAGTTGCAGTTCATATTACAACAATATTGTATATACACAATTGTTTCTCAATTCGTCAGCAAAAGCTGTGCGCTCACCAAAGTTTATTCCTAAATATGAACTAACTATTAATTAATTCACTTAATTAACTATTATTCATTAGAAGAACTGGGCTGGTAGTAAAGCTAAAAGCTCAGCAGGCGTACAATATATCTGTTAGGTTTCCCTTACTAAATAAGAAGAATTTACATTGTTTAATATTCGTGAAACATTCTAGCTTATGAAATAAACCTGAAATAATGCATACTGTCATCAAATTTTGTAGTTGCATCTCTTATAATATAATATACAATATGTTGTATGAGCATTTTTGCTAAACTCGATTATATCGTATGTAATAATGTAGTATAATATATCTAGGTTTTTACGTTTTAATACGTTTTATTTTTTTTTACAGTCTACTGTAACTACTCTACTTATCTGTAACTAGTAATGCATTATCAACAAAGTTGAAAAAGAAGCTTCAAGTAATTGCTTGGGTATGTATTTCGAGGTATTATCTTTACAACAGTCATGCCCCCTTTGGGCATTGCATCTACTTGAGTTCAATCACAGGCCACATCACTGGCCCAGTTAATTGAGAACTAATGCAATTTACATTATGCAGGGCACAATCAAAATTAGCCCCCCTTTGCCCTGCACCCCCTCCTCAGTGTGTGCTGTGGTTGCAATCTTCACTCAACAATCGATCCACGACGGTCACCCTTCACCCACACAACCCCCCTCCTCCCTCGTCAACCGCCCGCCTGTCGTTCAACTAGTTAATCAGTTTTCCCCCAGCTCGGCCGCCTGCAGGAGAAGCAACATAAACAACAATTAAAACGTTACAAATTGCACGTATAAACATCCTTCGAAGAGAGCCCCATGGACTATGCACATTGCTTGGGGTTTCCTTTGCTTTCGTCCTCCTCTTCCTCCTCCTCTCTTTCTCTCTCTCTGTTCTATGTTCTTCTTTTTTTTTTTTCTTCAATTATTTCCGATTATTGCAGGTAGAGACTTCAAATCCACGTTAATTGCTATTTTACCAAGCTCTATTCTTAGGTTCTCCCTCGCCTCTCCCACTTCCCACCTCTGCACCACTCCCTCTCTGTCTGCTTTAATCGCCCCCGCAACGGCTTTAAAACGCTGGTAAGAAAAATAACAACCTGAGGTCAGGAACTGATTTTCCATTCGCTTTTCAGCTCCCAACGCAGCTTTTGCTTTCAGCCGAAGGAGCAGAGGCAAAGAGGGCGACAAGATAGAGAGAAATTACGAAAGACGACCCAGTGAAGTAAGTTCTTGGGGAGAGAGAAGCATAATAGATGGAGGGCGGAAGGAGGAGGACAGCGGCAACGGGGCAGGTTGGATGATAAACTGCAATCGAAGGACGTTGACTGAATGATAAATGATACTTGACAATGGCCACTGGCAACGTGTGTGCGCAGCAGGGAGGGATCCAAGGGAAGGGGTTGGTAGGTTGGTTGTGCCACCCACTTGTCCAGCTTGGAGCACTGTCCTGCTCCGGAGAACTTGGCGTTGCGTGTGCGTTGTCTGTCATAAGTTTGCTTTTAATACAAACGTTTTTCGCACTGTTGAAAAGTGATCACAATGATAATTACACAAGCGTAACGGTAACAGGGCGAGGGGCGAGTGGAAGGGGGTTGGGGCATAGCCTGCTGTGTTGCCACCACCTTATGCGCCAAGATTTATGTGCGCATGTGGTCAGATAAGCTGCGGGGGCGGGGGGAGGTGTAGGCGAGGAAGAAGCAGCAGGCTGCCTCCAACTCAAGTGGCCCAACGCGGAGGCAGAGAGTGTCGAGTGTGCTGCTGTTAGTGGCAGTCGGGGGGATAGGAAGGAGGAGCAGGAGTAGGGCATGGGCATGCAAGGGGAGGTGTGCAAGGGGAGGCAGGGATAATTATGATGCCTGATGCCGCCTTAGCCCAGTTTTCACTCATTAAGGATATCCGTGCAGGAAAACAATGCCAAACTTGGGCAACTTGGCTGGCGCGGCACAAAAGCCGTTACAATATAACCGCAGCCAAACACAAGAGGGCAGCCACACTCACTCTCTGCACCTCTGCTCCTCTCTGCCCTCTCACACGGCCGCAATTTCCAACGCCTCCATAGCTTTAGCCGGAGCTGGCTTTTAATGCATTTAGTGGCTGCGGTTTTTGCGCTCACTGTGTTTGCTCTTTGGCGCGCCAGCACAACAAAGCGACACACACACCCGCACACCCGCACACCCACACACACATAAACAAAAACAATACAAATTTATTTTGCCACGCCTCCTGCGGGCGACTGCACTTGGGCATTCTTTGGGCGCACAGCCGGCGGCGCAGAACTTGAGCACTGCACGGAAGTTCCGGATTCGTAGCAAACTTGCTCTGCGGGCCATCAAAGCAGGCAAGGGGGGGGGTGTGCAAGGGGAGAGGATATTCTGCTCTTCACAGCGCGCTGCTTCCACGGAATGTTGCTCAGCGCAAAGTGTTAATTCGTTTGCTTTTCGCAACGTTTTGGTTCGGTTTGTTTTCATTTCCCTTCTTTCTTGCTCGTTCTTTCTGTCTTCGTTTGCTTTATTCATTCGAGTTTTGCCGAATTAAAAGTTTGTATTCAAATTAAGCCTAGACGGGGTTAACAAATTATGCCAGAGTTACCAGAGAGTTGCCCTGATGAACAAAATACCAAAAGGGAAACTACTTGAGAATGTAAACCCAAATTCAAAAACTCGAATAAGTTTTAATGGCACAAGTTGTTGGCTACCAAACAGAAGAGTACAGCAAATGTTCTTGGCTTATAATCGTAATTATAAACAAAGAATTATTTTTCACTATTCTAATTTCTATAAAATAAATTATGAATTTGGTTAAAAGTTAAACATTTTCATTTAATTAAATTTCAGAAACATTAAATGCAAAGTTCTCAAGTTCGTTCTATTTGAGTACAATACTTATGTGGAACTTTTCTTAATTATTTTAACTTACGCTATACTACAAAAATAATTTGGGTTGAGTTGCCTGAGAGATGGGCGAAATGTGTAGAAACCAATGGTCAATACTTTGAATAAAATAAATTATGAGAATCCTCTGAAAATGAAAAAACCAAGACCTGATTTACCTAAATTATTTTAGAGACAATAGATGATTATGATTTCAACATAAGATGCGATGTTTAATACTTTTTAGAAACTTTAACTTAAGTTTGGAAGTGTTTTAAGCACTATCCAATGACTCTTAAGAACTACTCCAAGCCATTATCCCAATACAATAACTAGAAATAATTTCACAGTTTGTAAACAAAAAGTTGAAGTAGAAATTATATTAGTTTGACTCTAACTCACTTTCATAATTCAATGCAAATTCAAGAGCAACACAGACACACACACACAAAAGGAGAGTTTTCTTTGTGTTGGAAAAACAAATGCAAAGGTTTTCCCCCAGCTGCGAACGAGGAACTGTTGAACTTTGAGTGTGATTGATTGCAGGAGCAGCAAATTGAATGGCCGCAAGTGAAAGAATGCGGCAAAAAGCGAAAGTTTTCACTTTCAGCACATACAGTTCACAGACGCAGGGGTGGAAATCAGGGAAAGCGGAAAAAGCATAAATAGCGATGGAGTCCCCCCATGCAAATGTGATTTCAATGTGGCATTAAAAATGCAACGATTTGCGACCCCAAAGGCAGCTGAGACAATGCTGCAAATCATAAAGATGCCGGCAAATTGCCAGACATAAAATCAGGACGAGGCAAGCAGGGGGGAGGACGAAGCCAGTAAGGGGGCACTCAGTACGAGGAAGATACTGAGCCACTTTGCTGCAACAAATCGCCAAATAAGTGGAAAATATTGCAGGCCACAAATTGCTAGCAATTTCGTGTTGCCTCTCTTATCTGTCTGCAGTTTGCAGCAGCAGCAGCAGCACCAGCAACTCTTCCCACATGTGGCAGGGTGCGGTGCTGTGGGGCAGGCGAATTGTCTCGACATTTGGCTGAAGCCAATTCGATGACCTCTTTAAATATTAATATGCGTCTTCTGATTGCACTGGGAATTGTGATTGACTTTTCGTAGACTCTCTCTCGCACACACACATACACACACACCCTCTTGAACCCCTGTCCGGGGCAACCCCTGGCTAAATACCTTGCCAGGAGTCAGGGGTTGCATCTTGCTATTGGCCCCCCTGCCACACCTTGGCCTTGTCTTATATGAGCGAAGTACCAAGAATTCAACCAGTGGCTTCTGGGCCCCAGGAGATTTTCACTTGCCTAGCGAAAACTTTGCACTTGAAAATGTCTTTGGCGAAACTTTGACAGAGCTGCCACAAAGTTATTTCATCCCCCTGCTGCCCCTCATTCCCCTGCTGCCTTCTTTACAGCAAATACATGTCTAGCTAGAGTACCAAAGTTGAATTTTATTTTATTTATTTGACAGCTCGTTGCCCCGCACTAACTTGCCTGCTCCCCCCAATTAAAACTGCACATCTACTGCACCACATTGCGTATGCGTAACAGAAACAGCAACAGAATTGGGAATAAAAACCTGCAAGCAGAACAAACAATTGAACTGGAAACACGGCCACGACTCACGTTCATTTTGCTGCCCTAATTAAACCTATAAATTGTGTTAAAATAAAAAGCAATCACGAATAAAAAGCAAAAATAAAATAAAATTACCCGAGTCGAGCAATTAAATGCAAATTTATTGAAATCAATGCCAAATTAGTTGCCAATAAACTGCAAAATTGTCATTTATACGCGCCACGTAATTAGCTGAGTGCAAGGCAGTAGTAGTCGACCCGGCAATACCCTGTAAAGTAGAGTTTATAACGTGTAAGAGCTGAACTTATAGTGCTGCTGTTTATCAGTCGATATATATTCAGTTGACCCTTTTATTATCATATGTTGATTGCTAAGAGATATTTTAATACACTTTGACTATAATTTATATTATAATATTGTTGTTTATGTTTTTCTAATTTCAGTGGTATAATTTGTTATTGTTTGTTGTTTTTATTTGTTTTATCTGCTTTCTCATTTTATATATGATATCACAGTCCGTCGCATATTTATTTGAACTTATTATCTTGATAGTTTTTAGTGCTATAAGAGATTATATATTTTGTAGATTTACAAACTGGAATCTTTTGAAGAAATTTGCTACTTTTATTATTTTAATCCTTACTTATTTTAAATGCATTTGCATATAAAACTTAATTTTACAGGGTATAAACTAGCTGCCATAATGAAATATATAAAAGTTCACTGAGTGAAAATTTTCACCGAGTTATTTTCAGGTTGTGGCGAACGAATTCCACAATATAGTATATGCGTCTGCAGGGTATAGTATTGTAGTGAATAATAGCAACTGTTTAAAGAGCAATCTCTGTTTTAATTGAAAGTTTAAAATCCTTTCTCTTTCAACTATTTAAGGGGACTTTCTCCGCACTAAATACACAAAACTCATTGTTTACTTAAACAAACGTATCATGTGCCTATCATTATGAGTTCTCTGCTCTCCGTAATGTTTGTTTAGCTTGTTTTTGTATCATCTCTTAGTTCGATGGCAAGGAAGAGGGATAAAGGGCAGTATCGAAGTGAACATAAGGCCGCAGAACTGTCTACTTCTCGAAATGGGGCACTTCAGTTTAGGGTTTTCTGCCGTCCCTCCCCTGTTGCCCTGCTCTGATTCCATCAGGCTCCCCTCCTCACACATATGTATGTATCCTGAGAGTTTTATGCCCACTTAATAGTTTTGCTTGGGCCCCGGGCCCAGGCAAATGACTAACCAAATTGTGAAGATGCTCCAAGTGCTTCGTAATTTATGGGCCAGAGCGTCAAAAGGCAGACGACGCCGGGCTACTTGACAAGCGCACACAAATAACCCCCGACAGGGTCTCTCACACACACACACTCACACACACATGCTGTGACATTCGGTATGTCTTTAGGTTAGGTTTAAATTATATTAAACTGCCAACGTGGCATGTGTCCCGTCTCAAATAATACCCGAGCCGGCTAAATGAGCAAGAGTTAGTCGGATTCAGGTTCTGCTGGTTGCGGTTATCTGTCGAAATTGTTTTCATAATGGCACCTCATAGACTACGTGGGCATAGAATGAACGACTCCCCCGCTCTCCCTTCACCAGCGAAACAACAAAATGCACATTTATCATGGAGTTTGCCTCACCCTGCCCCCCGCTGGCATTTACATTTAGTGCAATGCGAATGTCAAAAGTTGGAACTCGCCAAAAGTTTCAACACTTTTACCAAATATTAGCCAGACCCCACTGTACTCTCTCCCTCCCCTCAGCACCGCTCCACACCCTCAACAAGGGTAGCTTCGACCCCAGCGGGTAGTCTAATTCAAATTGCTTTGTTTTGTCTGTGAGCATTGCGCTTTTTTCCAGGTCCCCAACAATTACGACTGCTGACGCAGTCCCCCTTCCCACCTTCCCCTACTGTCTCTTTTTTCCAACATACCCTAACGGAAATTAGTTTGATTAGCTGACAGAGTGGGGAATGCTCGGCAGTAGATTATATCTTGCTGTATTTCGTGTATATCTCCATTTCTTTTTAGAGGGAAACTTGTGTACATTTCTGTTGGTTGATAAATAATTTTTAAGCCTTTCACATTTGCAGAAAACTATCTCAATATTCTTTATATGCTATTCGATATATTTATAACATTAAGAGCATTCTTTGGATTAATCAAACAAAGAACTTTCATGAATGCTTTAAACTATTGAATCCATCTATCAAAATTTCTTTATCAAACCCATAAGACCTTCCTTCAATAGATCAAAAGATCTTATACGAATTCTGCAAATTCTTGGACAAGTCTAACTGCAGTTTCATTTTTAAAGTACACGATAACATATATATGTAGGTATATATATCATATGTATATATCATATGTATATCAAATCTATACGATTCCCTTCCAAAATCTAACTAATTCTCTCCCTCTTTTAAGGGCATCAGAAAGTCTGTCAGATAGTGAGAACTCGTCCTATTTCGGAATGGATTCGTCGCCGTAAAAGTTTTTACTGCTCGGGGGAGTTACCGGCCACACCGGGACAAGTTGAGTGAGCCCAGAGAGGAGGCAGAGGCGGAGCGGAGGTCGGTAAATGCTAACGTTTACTACCAACTCGTATATGCAATCGTTCTCCTCATCTTCCAACTGCGTCGAGTGAAATTAAAATGCTTGTTTTCACTTTATGCAAATTTTCTTTAAAATAAAATGAAAAGCTGCTGGGGCAGGGGAAAAATGAATGAGTCGGGATTCTCTGGCAGGATTCACTGGATTCCGTTGAGTGCCCAAATACAAAAAAAAAAACACACAAAAAAAGACCAGCAAATAAAAATGGCGCATATTTACGTTTGGGAATATGTAAATAAGAGTCCGTTGTATTTATTTCCTTTAGACTTCTGCTCTGGCGTCTTTTTTACCAGTCTCCTTCCCCCCGTCCCTCCTCATACTGCTCCTGGCTGCCACGCCCCACATTTCAGGGCACTCGCGGGGCTTACAAGCTATTAAAATGTCGCTGCAAGTACTTAACTGCTTCGTGTTGTCAATTTAAATTAAAAACGCTGCCGCAAAAGTTGCAACTCGACAAGCAGACAAGACATAAGCTTCTCTACAGCTACCTTCTCCTCTTTCAGTTTCTTCTCTCCACTTACAGCACTTCCCCCTCAATTCACGCATATGATTTGACTGACAGACAACGTGGGCCAAATGGATTTTTCATTAGCAAGCGTGTGGATTAACAGCAACAGCAACAACAGCAACAACACCGACGAAAAGTTTTCTGTTTATGTCTGCCGTCAGTTTTGCGACAGACTCGGGATGGGCGCATTGGGAAATTACTGTTAAAACTGTAAGTATTAAATTTCTAATGTCGCCTCGTTAAACAGGCCCCCCTAATGAGCAATGCAGCAGCAGAGGTCGAGCTCTTTTTTCGAGTATGCCAAAAGAAAGAAAAAGCTGAAGGAGTTGAGGGAAATTTAAATAATTAAGATGGCTTTATTGCCTGCAAGGATATGCAATTGTAAATGGATAATAAAAAGTTTAAATATCCTCGAAATAAAAAAAATGAAATTTATTCAAAAGAAACACTTAAGTAATTCAAGCAGTTCACCTCGAGAACTTCAAACCCTACACATCTTGTAGGCGCGCCTAAATGGGCTGAATTAATAGCTGACAAGGGCACAAAGGGGTTAATGGATTTCCCCGTATGCCTTAATAAATATCTTCATATTAAAAAAAAAAAAAAACGTTGCTCGTTGGAAAGAAAACCAACCAACAACAACATCAGCACACAAAACCCCAGAGTCTTGAAAATGTCTCCCCATTCCTCATTAAAAAAACCGACTACACAAAATGTGCAAAAAAAAGAGAGCAACAGTCGCGCAAAACGCGACAGTGGGATACCCTTCGACCTATGTTCCCGTCTAGTTTAATTTGTTAAATTCATACCATACATATGCATATGCACATGCTTTACAATTTTTCCCGACAGATGGCGCTCGCGCTTCGCGCTCGCCCGCCTCCCTTGTTAGCTGACTGAAGCACTTGGTTTTATGCTCATACTTTTTTAAATAACTTCTGTGTTTATTGTCCGATCGGATTGTAATTTGAAGACTACGTAGATATTTTATTCACCTTAGTATAAGTTAAAGTCAGAAAGTTGTATCTTTTATACAGCGCTTACAAATTGAGTTCAAAAATTAAATTATTGATTTGTGGGGGCGGTGGGCGTGGCACCTTACATTTGAAATAAACTTGATCTGCTTATAGTACACAGGAGTCTTCCTGCCAAATTTGGTAACTCTAGCTTTTATAATAGCTGAGATCTGTGCGTTCACACACAGGACGGACAGACAGCAGACAGGCTCAATCGACTCGGCTTGTGATCCTGAGCAAGAATATATATACTTTATGGGGTCTCCCACGCCTTCTTTTGCCTGTTACATACATTTGCACAAAGTTAGTATACCCTTTTTTGGTCGAAGGGTATAAAAAAAAGAAAAAACTTAATGCTTTTATAAGCCGTATAGGGAATCTTACACAATTATCAACTCGTAATTAAACGAATTCAACTAAACAGTCTTTTAGCTCTACCGAAACCTCATTAGAAACCTATTTTACTGCTGTGATATCGCAAGGTGTTTCATAAGGCCCTTAAGGCGACTTTGCAAAGGCGACTTGGAGCTCTCAACGAGTGCGCATTGTTTGTGTGCGATTATGTGTGACTCTGTGTGTGTGTGTGTGTGTGCTGTAATAAGCGAGGTAGCTCAAAGCATTTTAGTGTGTGCGACACACACGCACACACATGTTAGCGCATAAAAGCACAATGCGCACGTGCTCTGATTTTGTAAATAATTGCAATGACGATGGAAACGTGGAGTAGTAACAACAAAAGTAAGGAAGGGAAAGAGTGAGGAGAAATGTCGGGCACATGATAATATTAATAATAGTGGTAATAATCATACGAACTGTGTGACGGCACAAGAAATCGCGCATAATATGATTAATGCTGCGCAGACTGGCAAAAATATTTGCACGTCGCCCCATACAAGGCTTCTTTCTCCTCTAGGAAAGGAAGAACTTTTGTGTGCATAGCCCGACGGCGATTGCAATGACATTTTTTGACGGAGAAGGCGCATTCCAGAGTTCACTTTCAGAGACTACTTTCCTTGGCAATTTAAAACGATGTTTATAAATGAAATTTCATGCAATTTAAAGGGGTGTAAATCAGTTTAAAATATCTCGAATTGTTCAGATATCGCTTACTATTTCTCTATGTATTTTTCAGCAAGGTATTTGAACAACTTTGACAACATTTTTTCCAATTCTCAAAGATTTCCTCTTCACATTAAGAAAATGGTCAAATTAAAATCGCATATTTATAAAAATATATGAAATAATCGTTCATAAATTCCATAACTTTTCTTTTGCAAACTTTTGCAGAAATTCAGCCGCAATTTATCTCAATCGAAACATTGTGGTTTTATTTCATGGCTGGAAAAGCGGAAAAACTTTTGCGCCCGGCAAGCAAACCCGAATTCAATGAACCACAAAATTTGCCTGACAATTAAACAGCTTGAGTCGGCACCCGCCCTCCCCCCCTTTTTCACTCTTCTCCAGAAAGGAAAGAAATGTAGAAATGGATATATAAAAGATTCTTACATGA
Source organism: Zaprionus nigranus (assembly GCA_018903425.1). NCBI lineage: Eukaryota > Metazoa > Arthropoda > Insecta > Diptera > Drosophilidae > Zaprionus > Zaprionus nigranus. The sequence goes on from JAEIGD010000002.1 coordinate 5,456,913, forward strand.
TAGTCGAGAGCAAAAGTTGATGCAGCAATTCGAAAGTTATGGCAAGGCGGCCCAAACTTGTGCAACGAATTCACATAAAAGAAGCAATCGAAAGTTTGGCTAGCAAGTTTGGGGGATATGGGGGAGGGGGGGAATGGTTCAGTATACAACGGTAACTCACAGGGTGAAGAGCACATCCTGCATGGAGAGGCAAAGCAAAGCGAGCAAAAAATAGAAAGTGCATTGTATATTTATGTCTTTTGCTTTTGCCTGCCCACGGTGAAAAGCAAAGCAGCAAAAAAAAAAGCCATAAGGAAAACCCGAAGAGAAAACTCTACAAAAAAGCGTAGCTCACTCGCAAACGAAAATGGAAATGCGGCGAAAATGCAACAGTGCAGAAATTAAAGAACAATATTTTCTTAGGGCCATAGCCGAAATGCAGGCGAGCGTTAACCAACAAATGCCAAACTTGCAAGGAGCACTATGAAATACCCTAACCGAGTGCTGATCAGGTGTTGATATTCACATTAGTTACTGCAATATTATCGATAGTTATGTTAATCAGTAATCTTAAGTAAAATGTGGAAAATATCCAACTATCTATACAGAGTTTAGTATATGCGCCAAGTTTCTTGAAATTATTCTAACATATTCTGAACAGTTTGTCTTAACCCAACGTTAGTATTTTACAAAGTCAACCTAAATTTAATCCGATTGTTATCTATCAAGTACTTAACTGTATCTATCTTACATCATAATCAAGCTACCCACATGAAAAGGGCATGAACAAATCCACCTTGAAGTAGAAAAACATAAACAGTGCTGCTTGTGACCGAAGCAGAAGGAGAAGTAGAAGCAAACGTCTTTAAAAACGCATAAATTGTTTTGTTGACGGGTGTGGGGGAGGAGGTAGGGTAGCAGGGCTAGTGACAACCCCATACGCAAAGGTTGACACTGCACAGAGGGTTGTTTGATGTCTGCAATGAGGCGAAGGCACAACTCGAGATGGAGATGAAGACGGGAGGAGTAGCAGAAGCTGAAGATGGCAATGGGAGAGGGGAAGGGGATGAGGAGCTGTAAAGGGGTGTGGAGGGGGGGTGCAAAAACATCTTCAAGTGTTATTCTTTGGTAACTAACCCTTGTTAGAAATGCGATCTGTTTGCTCTGCAGTCCAGGCGGGCATAAGGTGAGCACAGTGGACGCACATTGTAACTTTAAATACTATTTATATTTGTAATATATTTTTAAACCGTTAAAGCTGAAGAACCTTAAGAAAGACGAGAGCAACAGTCGCGCAAAACGCGACAGTGGGATACCCTTCGACCTATGTTCCCGTGCAGTTTAATTTGTTAAATTCATACACATATGCATATGCCCATGCTTTGAAATTAATCCCGACAGATGGCGTTCGCCCGCTTCCCTTTCTGAAATAACTTCTGTGATTATTGTCCGATCGGATTGTAATTTGGAGACTACGTAGATATTTCATTCACCTTAGTATATGTTAAAGTCAGAAAGTTGCTGTCAACTCGAGTGCCGACTGACAGTTGACAGTTTCCCTTTTTTGGGGATGCGCGTAAATAAGCCATAAATAGAATGCGAGAGAGGCGCGGCTGCAGTATTAAATAAATACGCGTAAATAACTGCTGCAACGAGGCCATAAATCTGCATGCCCAACTAAATGACGACAAAAGTTGCAGCAACAGCAGCACCAGCAGCAACAGGGGGAACAACAACAATTGCATCATCAAGTCGTGACATTTGACAAATGAGCCCCAAACGAAACGTAGCACAGTCTCTTCAACCCACTCCCTCCCCCACAACCGGACAGTCTCTACATATATTTGGCAATGTAATATATTGCACTGCCAGCAGACATACACTCACGCATACACACTCACACACACTCACATGCAAATTGAAAGTACATCAAATGGGTGTAACAAAAGCAAAAGTCAACCGTCAGCAGAGTTCTCAACGATTCGTGATTCATCCCCCTGCCCCACAGCTCCTCGGCGAGTCTGCATGTGAATCAGTTGAGTCAGCAGTGGGCTGCCCCTGCACATCCTGCCTGCCTGCCTGCCCCACCCCCTTCCTTGCCTTTCTTTCGACTGTTCCTGCTGCGCGTCGCTTTTTATGGCAAATTGTCAGCGTTGTCGTAATTTTTAAGTTAAAAAATTGTTAAAAATTCTCATAGCATTCATTATGCTGCCTGGGTGCCCCCTCTCTTGTTCCTCTCCCCCTCCTCCCTCACTCTTCTTGTGCCACTCAGTCAGCGTCACAGTCACAGCGAGGCTGCGTTGCCGCCGTCTGCGTGTTGCGCAATAATTTATTGCCGCACAATTGCAGCTGCCACACATTCCAATGCACTTGACGCGGCCAGACTTTGACTCTCTGTGCCCGCTCCGTATCTCCCCCCTCTTCCTCTGCCTGCAGTACGATTATCCTTTGCAGCATGGTACACGCGAAAGGGAGAGGGAGAGAGCGCGACACTCTCCGTGCTCCCGCAGCGCTTGTAAAACGCGCAAATAAAGCTTGTCGATGCTATATCACGATGTTGTTAAGGTTCTTTACCTGGCAAAAACAAAAAAATATACGAGAAATTTTCTCAGTAATAAAAAAAAAAGAGGGAACAGGCTAATTGTAGCTCGAACTATGCCCTGCATGCGCCCCGCTAAAAATGTTGATCGCAGAGAATTGCGTTGCAGCAATCGGGTGTACCACTATTTAATTTCGTATTTCGCCAGCCATTACTCCAAAATGGACAATACTAATAGGCCATTTTGGAGTAATGGCTGGCGAAAAATACGGAATTAAATACTGGTACACGCGATGCCTGCAACGCAATTCTCTGCGATCAAAATTTCTAATAAAAAATTATATATGCAAGAATAAGAAAATAAAACGAAATTCGTGATGTAGAAATCACATGAAAAAGTCGCCCAACTGTACGCAAGATACAATAAACGTTATGGCACCCCTCTATTTAAATCGCAAAGAATGATCAGAAGATGCAGGATGATAATATATTTTCTTGAAGTTTGAATTGTACGACACTGAGTCAAGCTACTTCTTCTTCTGACAATGCAAGACTGCCAACTTAAACTTCTTCACCTGGCAAAAATAAAAAAAATATACGAGAAAGTTTCTCAGAAAAAAAAATCCCAAAGTAAATACCATAGAATGGAACGTAATCATATAAGAATCAAGTTTGCTCACTTGTTAACATTTAATAGTAGCAACAGTAGGTTTAATTTCATTCAATAGTAGTACAGTATGTTTTTCATTATTTGTTGATACTACTTTGGCTTTTCATTCGTTGAGGCATTAGTAGTAACAAAAAGAAAATAAATAAAACGAGATTCGTGACGTAGAAATCACCTGAAAACGTTGCCCAGTACAAAGGAAGATCTAAAGATGAATGATGGAGTACCTATACCTTTAACTTAAATTATATAATAACTTATATAATTAAGTTAAAGATTGCGTTGCCAAAATATGTATAAGAATTTGTTATAAAAATGAAAAATAAAGTGTCAATGACAAAGACATTAATGTCCTCTTTTCTTCATTGCATATAACGAATCAAAGTGTGATGGAATTGCGCTGAATTAGATTCAGATTTTAATTCAGAAAATAAAAAAATATATATTCTTTATTTGAGCTCTAGCTTCCAAGCTTCCCCACAAACTGAGCTCTATTTATATGACATTCTACTGGATGAATCTTGGGGTAGAAATTAGCAGCACAAGCAACGATAGATATGTGTGTTCATACTTTGTAAAGGAAAAGTAACGAGATAGAGAATGAATTTCATTCACTATGGTTCTCACCTAAACAAGTTGACCATACTTCATAAGGTGACCTCTATTCTGTGGCTATCCGATACGAAGAACAGTTAAGTCAAAAGGCGTTAGCTTCTCGAGAAGCGTCAACTGCGAAAAGTGTCAATTACAGCAGATGACAAGAGCGATCAATGGCGATAAATAACTCATTGCATACTTGAGGTCGCCAGAGGCCTGAGAAACCGCCGCCGCCGCTGGTCGAACAGGAACCGCAGGCCCAAATTGCGTGCACTTAATTAGTGTCTGGCAGAAGGTGTTGCTCACAAACACAGGCCACATCAACTATTCATTAAACGCGTAGAGTGCGGGGTCAAACTGCTTGACCTGCGAGACAGAGACAACGGAGAAGGAGAGAGAGAGAACGAGACAGAGCCTTGGCAAAATTATGATGGGTAGTGTAAACTATGCGTGCTCATTGTGCGTGTCGCACTGCAATCAATACAAATTACAGTAATCAATTTTAATTAGAGCCTGATAGCTCTATACATAGCTCTGCATGTCAGCCACCTCTCCAGCAACACCAACACCCTCTACTCTCATCCACACTTTCTGCCAGAGCCAGACCCACATCGCATGAGCTGAATGGGGCTGCAATTGACGTTGTCAAAGCGTAGCCAAGTGCAAGCCAACAGCAGCAGCAGCAGCAACAAAGATAAAATCCAACAGCCAAGGGCTTCACACATTAGAAAAGAGACCCGTCTCACACACACACATATACAGACCCGCAAGCCGGCACCATTCATAGATTTGGAGTATACAAAGCAGATTTTTGCTTATGTCAAAACTCGAACAATGGCCAAGTGGCTTTACCCAAAATTGAGCTTGACAGGCAGACGCACAACCCCTGAAGACACCACCCCACTCCTCTTCCATCTGTAAACGAGCATATACTTTTCATGTGTTTAGTTCCAGTCCCGTCAATTACCCCCCACCCACCTCACTATACGATCAAAACAAACTGATAGACAGCCCTCGAAATCCATTATTCGGATTAGTCCAGTAGTCTCAAAATAATATTGATAATATTAAATTTTAATATTTTGAAACACTACGGGGTTTTCCAATAAGAGGTGTTATTTCGAATATCCCGCTATTATAGGTGCAAGAATAAAAAAGAAAATAAATAAAACAAAAATCGTGATGTAGAAATCACATAAAAAAGTCGCCCAACTGTACGCAAGATACAATAAACGTTATGGCACCCCTCTATTTAAATCGCAAAGAATGATAAGAAGATGCAGGACGATAATATATTTTCTTGAAGTTTAAATTGTACGACACTGAGTCAAGCTACTTCTTCTTCTGACGATGCAAGACTGCCAACTTAAACTTCTTCACCTGGCAAAAATAAAAAAATTTACGAGAAAGTTTCTCAGAAAAAAAAATCCCAAATTAAATACCATAGAATGGAGAGAGCTCTGTCTCTCTTTAGCTCGCTGGTCTTCATGGCCATTGAGGACTCGAATGAGAAGGCACTGCCCGTCAAGGAGATTTACGCATGGATTGTGCAACATTTTCCCTACTTTAAGTCTGCCCCAAATGATTGGAAGAACAGCGTGCGTCACAATCTGTCGGCGAACAAGAGTTTCGTCAAGGTGGAGAAGGCACCCAACATGGGCAAAGGTTCGCTGTGGCGTGTGGAGCCGCAGCAGCGTCAAAATCTGATGCAGGCTGTCGATAAGATCAAGAGTCCCAGAGGTGGCGGCAATGGTGTGAATACAGCAGGCTACGATTTGTCAAAATTTCTAATAAAAAATTATATATGCAAGAATAAGAAAGAAAATAAATAAAATACGAAAAAACAACAAAACACACACACAAAAGATTATGCAAAATAAGATGTACGCATTTCCACAATTCAAAATACAAAAATCCCAAAAAAATATACAAGAAAGTTTCTCAGTAAAAAAAAAAAAAGAGTGAACAGGCTAAATGTAGTTCGAACTATGCCCTGCATGAGCCATTCAGTATTATGTTCGGACTATAATAAAATATATTCCATTGTGGATCCCAGTATAGGCCGTTTTCGAGTAATGGCTGGCGCAAAAATACAAAATTAAAAAGTGCTAAACACGATTCCTGCAACGCAATTCTCTGCGATCAAAGTTTCTTATAAAAAAAAAAAACACTGGCGATATACCTTACGCAATTATAGGTGCAAGAATAAAAAAGAAAATAAATAAAACGAAACTCGTGATGTAGAAATCACATGAAAAAAGTCGCCCAACTGTACGCAAGATACAATAAACGTTATGGCACCCCTCTATTTAAATCGCAAAGAATGATGAAGACGCAGGACGATAATATATTTTTTTCTGAAGTTTAAATTGTACGACACTGAGTCAAGCTACTTCTTCATCTGGCAATGTAACTCTCCAACTTAAACTTCACCTGGAAAAATCCAAAAAATATAGTATATACAAGAAAGTTTCTCAGTAAAAAAAAAAAAAGAGGGAACAGGCTAAATGTAGTTCGAACTATGCCCTGCATGAGCCATTCAGGTATTATGTTCGGACTAAAATAAAATATATTCCATTGTGGATCCCAGTATAGGCCGTTTTCGAGTAATGGCTGGCGCAAAAATACAAAATTAAAAAGTGCTAAACACGATTCCTGCAACGCAATTGTCTGCGATCAAAGTTTCTTATAAAAAAAAAACACTGGCGATATACCTTACGCAATTATAGGTGCAAGAATAAAAAAAGAAAATAAATAAAACGAAACTCGTGATGTAGAAATCACATGAAAAAGTCGCCCAACTGTACGCAAGATACAATAAACGTTATGGCACCCCTCTATTTAAATCGCAAAGAATGATAAAGACGCAGGACGATAATATATTTTTTTCTGAAGTTTAAATTGTACGACACTGAGTCAAGCTACTTCTTCATCTGGCAATGTAACTCTCCAACTTAAACTTCACCTGGAAAAATCCAAAAAATATAGTATATACAAGAAAGTTTCTCAGTAAAAAAAAAAAAGAGGGAACAGGCTAAATGTAGTTCGAACTATGCCCTGCATGAGCCATTCAGGTATTATGTTCGGACTATAATAAAATATATTCCATTGTGGATCCCAGTATAGGCCGTTTTCGAGTAATGGCTGGCGCAAAAATACAAAATTAAAAAGTGCTAAACGCGATTCCTGCAACGCAATTGTCTGCGATCAAAGTTTCTTATAAAAAAAAAACACTGGCGATATACCTTACGCAATTATAGGTGCAAGAATAAAAAAAGAAAATAAAACGAAATTCGTGATGTAGAAATCACATGAAAAAGTCGCCCAACTGTACGCAAGATACAACAAACGTTATGGCACCCCTCTATTTAAATCGCAAAGAATGATCAGAAGATGCAGGACGATAATATATTTTCTTGAAGTTTGAATTGTACGACACTGAGTCAAGCTACTTCTTCTTCTGACAATGCAAGACTGCCAACTTAAACTTCTTCACCTGGCAAAAATAAAAAAATATACGAGAAAGTTTCTCAGAAAAAAAAATCCCAAAGTAAATACCATAGAATGGAGAGAGTTCTGTCTCTCTTTAGCTCGCTGATCTTCATGGCCATTGAGGACTCGAATGAGAAGGCACTGCCCGTCAAGGAGATTTACGCATGGATTGTGCAACATTTTCCCTACTTTAAGTCTGCCCCCAATGAAAAAAAAAAAAAAAAAAAAAATCGTAATAAAAATTAAAATTTCTTTTAAAGATCCTGAAAACCTGAATATTCTGCAAAAAACCTAATTTATTTTTATTTTATTTTTTTTTTTTCAAAACTTCTATTATGACTAAAAAACGCAAAAATAGGTTGAAATCCTGTCAGACGGGCACCCGTTCGGCAGGATCGGAAGAGTCCTTTAAAAGTATTGTTGTTGCTCCGCTCAACAAAAAACTAGCAGTCAATAATGAGTCATCTCAAGATGAAAGTGATGTGAAGTGATGTGGATGTATGCAATATCTCGCAGACCAAATAAAAACAGGTTTCCATCAAATGAATAGAATCAGAAGAATCACGCAATATGTTGATAAAAATCATAAACTCAAAAAGTGGAAATAAAAATGCACCCCAAAAAAAAATATGTTGATAAAAATCAAAAACTCTAAGAGTGAAAACAAAAATGCACCCCAAAAAAAAATTAATTTGAGCTCCATAACTTTGGAAAAATATAAAAAAAAAATATAATAAAATAAAAATCTGAGTCTACCAACCTACTGACCAGCAATAGATCTGGCGGCAGACTGAATGTTCTCGTTGCTGAGAATTCCTACGTGACCTAAGCACACTCGATTCGATAACAAAAGTCGAGGAGACAGTGTTGTGCAAATCGATAAAGTGCGATTTTCTTTTCTAGAGTCGATACATGCCAAAGGCAACTGCTGCTGCAACTATTAACAGTAAATGAGTGGCCTAATTTATGCGGCTTACAACACAGAATCGCATACAAATACACACAGGCATACTCACGCACACACATTAGAACATGTATATGTATATGTAGGTATGCATGTACTATATTTACCGCAAGGCATATGGACGAACATTGACAGACTAAAACACGCCGCAATGCCGTAACTTGTGCTCGAGAATTGATGAAATGAGTGCAAAAAGCGTAGAGTGAGGAGGGTAGTCTAGTCAAATAGACAAAACTAGTGGTGGAGCAGGCACTGGAGGGGGATGGAGCTACGGAATTGCTCTACACAATCGAAACGCACGAAATGACAATATAAATCGAGGGGCGGAACTAATTTGGCAAAAGACTCGAAATAGGCTGAGCCCAAACCACAAAACGACATGACGACAATGAGCAGGCGAATGAAAGTAGTGGGAGTAGGAGAAGCACGGGCAGACTGGGGCAGCTCTGGGGGGAACTCTAGTGGAACTACACAAAATGATGTGGGGGGGAGATGGCTGCAATTCCGACAGTTGTTAACCAGCGAGGGCTACTGAATTGGCCAAAATTAACACAGAACGTTAGAAAAGTTTTTGCGGAAATTGCGTAACTACGCATTAATGAAGAAAAATTGCCGACTGAAGTCTGTGTAGAGAAGGAGGTGGGACAGAGAGCGAGAGAGAGAGAGAGACAGGAAGCTAAACGAAAGTTTGGGACCTGGTAAATTGCATTGGAAATAGGGGCGACACTTTGGCCATAAAACGGGTCCTGATTTATTCCAATTGAGGTACGCGCCAGGTAAACAGCTTCATTATGAACTAAATGTGTGGCCAAGGGGTGCGTCGTGGCTGAGTGGCTGATTATCCGAGTGTAACACAGTGCACAGTGGGACCAAGGAGATGCATAACTAATTAAATTAACGATTATTAGCTTGAATTTTCGTAATTGTGTTCAAAAATACAATTCCAGTGCGTATGCACCCAATTTCATGTCGATTATGCAGATGCAACTCTTAATTAAATACATTACCCAACACTAAAAAGTGCTTTACAACGCAAATTTTAATTTCGCGCTCTCTTGTAACCCGTGCTGTAAAACACTTGATTAGTTATCGACTATTCGCATGCAACTATGTGTTAACCTGCTTATAAACGCATTACGCAACACTAAAGAGTGACATTTTGTTATTCTTAACTCTTCCTCTCTCTGTATGCGTTGATAGTCCCTTCTCCACTGCAATTTGATGAGCTTTCTAGCTTTAGCTTCCTTCTCATCATCATCATCCGCGAGCCCATCACTGTCTCCGATCATTTATTATGCCTGAGTCCGACCAAGTTTTTCCCTGCCTGGGATTGCCAATTGCACGTTAAGTTTCGCATTCGTAATTTTTATTACCATCATTAAAAGTGCTCGACCGACCAGTTATGGAGACATCTTCTATTTACGACTGGCCCGGCAACTACTTACTCACAATTATAATTATCATTTGTCATCCGCCTTGCAGCCGCGACTGGACTCTAATTAATTGTAAACTTTTTGTTTAAGCCAAACGACCCATTAATATTGTCACAGATGTCACACCGAAGACGGCACAAATTCATTGCCGTCGCATGATAAATAGAGCAAAGTGTTCCAATTAAAATGCCAGCAAAAATAGGTAAACGATTTGCTAAAGAAATTGCGTGAAGATGTACTCGATACAGACATATAGACAAATACTTGATTACTTTAAATGAATCAAGGTAGATTTACTTACTATCTCATTTTACGACTGGGATCTGCTAAACACCTCAATTCTATGACTACTTATATGGTCTATACATATCTACATATGTATGTATATAGTTATGGAGATCTCGCCACCCTTTGAATTTAAATTTTAATTTGCATAGATATTAATCTGGAATCGATATCCTTGTAATCATCGCAAATTCTTCCTCTTTCCATCGCTATCTGTCTGCCGTTTTGTGACTTTTTAAAACTTTTATCTTAATCGAAATAAATCTAAAGTATAAATAAACATCACTAAATGAAGTCGATTACACAAACATCTAACAAAATTATTGTTCACCACATGGTCTATTCTCCAGTCATACTATGTATGACGTTTCCATCATTATCTATATATGTATATCTATATATACCATACTACTACCATGTACCTTTATGCCATTGTAATCTCAGCAGCCTTGAGTCATGTCTTTCCTCTTGGCATTAACGCCCCTGCTCTTCTGCTGCTCCCTCCCTCACGGAACAGCTTCAATTTATGAAATTAGTTTTAATAATATTAATAATATTAGCATCGCATGAAAGAGCCGTTACAATGGGTGGGTGGGTCTGGAGCTGGGTAAGCCGGCTTTGTGCCTGGCTTCTTGGCCATAGTTCGGTGGGAGCACAAAGGCGTCAAAGCAACCAGTTGGGCAAGGTTGGAGTCGCTGTGTGAGCTCTCACTGGGGAGCTTAGGCGCATTGTTTGTGCTGCTGGGCTGTTGTCAGTGCCAACGTCGACTTCAGCATACCGACCTCCTCTGCTCCTCCTACTCCTCTTCTGCCCACGCGCACGTATCTGCCCCACGAGTTTTAAAAGTTGTGCACAGCTTCAGCTTTTGTTTAAATTTTGCGCTCGGCCGAAAATTTGCTTATCGCCGCATTTCAGTGACCGGCAGAGCGCCAAGGGAGACGTAGCAAGACGGAGGGTAACCCGCCGCTAAAGTCAATAGAGAGATTAGTGCCAGGCCATGAGCCATGAGCTGTGCTAATTGAGCGACGGGTCATGGCAACAACCAAGAGCTTATGTCAATACCAACGGCTTTATTCAATATGCAACATGGACACGCACACACACGCACGCACTTCGCCTGCCCCTCCTCAGAGCAGTCCCAAACCCAAGACACCACCAGGCTTTTTACCATTTCCGCCGCCACCGCCGCCCAGGCCAAGAGTCTGTGTAGCGCCGCCCAGTCCGAGTGTCTGTCCTGCTCCGCCGAATGTCTGACCCAGGCCGCCCACAGCCTGACCAAGTCCGCCGCCCAATTGACCAAGCAGATTACCCAGTGCCGCGCAGCTAGTGGAGGTCAGCGGGGACAACGAGGCGCCCAGCACGGATAGTTCGCAGAAGCGAAAATCACTGGCTGCCTCCAGTTGAGTGTTAACCTTGATGAAGGGCGTGCCGCCGCCCGTGACGCTCTGGAAGAGCTTCGAGACGCCTCCACCTCCACCTGCGCCTTTGCTGCCTTCTCCAGTACCCTTTGCAAACTGGACAAGCATATCGATAAGATTCCGACGCACCTTCAGATCATCCGAGTTGGTCAGACGCGTCTCCGGCAGCGGATTGCCGAATATATCGTTGGCATCGAACATGTAGCCCAGCTCATCGCCATGGGCCACAGTCTCCGGTTTGTCCTGCGCACTCTCCGACACGATGGGCAGACCACGCAGGAAGTTGATGCCCTTGGAGCGGGTACCATTGTATTCGAAGCTGTACATGTAAGCGGGCGCCAGCTTGGACCACACCTGAGTGGTCAACACGGCTGGCAGATTGAAGAGTACATCGGTGGTGGACTCCACCACCTTGGCCAGCACCTGATCCACATTGAGGGCCTGAGGCACCTCCCACACCTGCTCCACGGTGGGTGTCAGCAGGCCACTCAGGCCGGGCAGCACTGGCTTGGCGATCTCTCCGGTCAGCTGGTCGATACGCAGGAAACCTGTCAACTGCTTAAGCGCTCCCCCCAGCGAGCCAAGAAACTTTTCAGCTGAACCAAAGACACGATCCAACGTAGCCACTGTCACCGAGTTGGCCGTCTCGTGCTTGGTCACGCCGGTCAGCAATGGAATTCCCGTGTAGTTTCCGCTGCGCAACTGCGCTTCCGGCTCTCCTATGATCAGACTGGGCAGCGCACGCCTGTCGTCCTCCTCCTCGATGTGCGGCTGAAAGCCCACACTTCCTGTCAGCCCCTTGACCATGGCACGCCCAGCTAGACGCTCCGTTTGCACCTTGTCGTCGTTTTTGATGATCTCCTCGGCAGATTTCTAATTGCAAATATACAAAAAAATCCACCAAATCAATATTGATATAGGGAATTAGATCCTGCTTCACAAAACTAACTTGAAGGCAATCAGGACATACGGGACTCAGCTGTGGTTCAGTATCTACATCACCACGATCTCGGTCTTCGTAAAAATTCATATAAAGATTTGAGGCACCTAAGCAGTTGGCGATTAATCTATAAGACAAGAGCCTTCATGCCCGCCGACTTGCCTTCTTGATGAGTAGCCATAGCCCCCGATGGCATTGCTCTCTCGTATTATTATATTGGATGAGTGCATAAGTTCGTGCCCGAGTCCGATGGATGCCGGTCGAATCGTTTGAAAGTGGCGCTCGTGAAAGAAATATATACATATTATATATCGTTGGAAAGGTGACAGTCAAAAAGATCATATGCGTCATATTATGTTATACGAATTCCGCAAAGGAAAAACAGTGGGCGCTGCAACTAAAGATATTCGCGAAGTTTATTTTGACCGTGCTCCAGCACTCCGCACAGTAAAGAAATGGTTCGCGAAATTTCGTTCTGGAGATTTTAACCTCTAAGATCAAGCTCGTAGTGGACGGCCTTCTGAGCTTGATGACGATGTTCTAAGGACTTTAGCTGCGAATAACTCACGTATTACGATGGAAGAGGTTGCCAGTGAGTTTAACGTCACGAAATCAACTGCGTTTCGTCGTTTAAAAAAGGTTGGGTACACTTCGAAGCTCGATACATGGGTGCCACATCAGTTGAGTGAAAACGAGAGCAACAGTCGCGCAAAACGCGACAGTGGGATACCCTTCGACCTATGTTCCCGTGTAGTTTAATTTGTTAAATTCATACACATATGCATATGCCCATGCTTTGAAATTAATCCCGACAGACGGTGTTCGCCCGCTTCCCTTTCTGAAATAACTTCTGTGATTATTGTCCGATCGGATTGTAATTTGGAGACTACGTAGATATTTCATTCATATACTAAATGTTAAAGTCAGAAAGTTGTATCTTTTATACAGCGCTTACAAATTGAGTTAAAAAATTAAATTATTGATTTGTGGGGGCGGTGGGCGTGGCACCTAACATTTGCAATAAACTTGATCTGCTTATAGTACACAGAAGTCTTCCTGTCAAGTTTGGTAACTCTAACTTTTATAATAACTGAGATCTGTGCGTTCACACAGACAGACGGACAGACGGACAGACAGACAGACATGGCTCAATCGACTTGGCTTGTGATCCTGAGCAAGAATATATATACTTTATGGGGTCTCCCACGCCTCCTTCTGCCTGTTACATACATTTGCACAAAGTTAGTATACCCTTTTTTTGACCATTTTCAATGGTCGAAGGGTATAAAAAATACAATTTTCTGATTTTCACATTTACTTAGCTTCTTGAAATATCTACACGTACGTATTTTCTATATTTCTTCTGACTGTCGAGTGCGTTCGACAGCTGCTCTAGTTTTTTGTCGATCCAAGTAGCCCTTTGAATCACATTGAAGCTATAGCAATAACAGCAGCAGCAACAACAACAACAATAATAGTGCAACTGCTGCTGGCAATAACTACAATAACAACAGCAACAGCAATGGGAATGGCAACAGCAACAGCAACAACACGCCGCAGAAACAGAAACATCCCAACAACGTGCCATACGATCCCTTTGTTGTACGAACAACAAGCCGCCATATAGCTTTAGGTAAGCTCAAAAGATCAAGAATATATATATGTACATATATATAACTAATGTCCTCTCTCTCTCTCCGTCTCTCTTTAGCTCGCTGATCTTCATGGCCATTGAAGACTCGAATGAGAAGGCACTGCCCGTCAAGGAGATTTACGCATGGATTGTGCAACATTTTCCCTACTTTAAGTCTGCCACAAATGATTGGAAGAACAGCGTGCGTCACAATCTGTCGGCGAACAAGAGTTTCGTCAAGGTGGAGAAGGCACCCAACATGGGCAAAGGTTCGCTGTGGCGTGTGTTGCCGCAGCAGCGTCAAAATCTGATGCAGCTGGCTCCAATATATCAAAATTTCTAATAAAAAATTATATATGCAAGAATAAGAAAGAAAATAAATAAAACAAAAATCGTGATGTAGAAATCACATGAAAAAGTCGCCCAACTGTACGCAAGATACAATAAACGTTATGGCACCCCTCTATTTAAATCGCAAAGAATGATAAGAAGACGCAGGACGATAATATATTTTCTTGAAGTTTAAATTGTACGACACTGAGTCAAGCTACTTCTTCTTCTGACGATGCAAGACTGCCAACTTAAACTTCTTCACCTGGCAAAAAATAAAAAAATATACGAGAAAGTTTCTTAGAAAAAAAAATCCACAAATTAAATACCATAGAATGGAGAGAGCTCTGTCTCTCTTTAGCTCGCTGATCTTCATGGCCATTGAGGACTCGAATGAGAAGGCACTGCCCGTCAAGGAGATTTACGCATGGATTGTGCAACATTTTCCCTACTTTAAGTCTGCCCCAAATGATTGGAAGAACAGCGTGCGTCACAATCTGTCGGCGAACAAGAGTTTCGTCAAGGTGGAGAAGGCACCCAACATGGGCAAAGGTTCGCTGTGGCGTGTGGAGCCGCAGCAGCGTCAAATGATGCAGCTGTGTCCATTTTATCAAAATTTCTAATAAAAAATTATATATGCAAGAATAAGAAAGAAAATAAATAAAACAAAAATCGTGATGTAGAAATCACATGAAAAAGTCGCCCAACTGTACGCAAGATACAATAAACGTTATGGCACCCCTCTATTTAAATCGCAAAGAATGATAAGACGCAGGACGATAATATATTTTTTTCTGAAGTTTAAATTGTACGACACTGAGTCAAGCTACTTCTTCATCTGGCAATGTAACTCTCCAACTTAAACTTCACCTGGAAAAATCCAAAAAATATAGTATATACAAGAAAGTTTCTCAGTAAAAAAAAAAAAGAGGGAACAGGCTAAATGTAGTTCGAACTATGCCCTGCATGAGCCATTCAGGTATTATGTTCGGACTATAATAAAATATATTCCATTGTGGATCCCAGTATAGGCCGTTTTCGAGTAATGGCTGGCGCAAAAATACAAAATTAAAAAGTGCTAAACGCGATTCCTGCAACGCAATTGTCTGCGATCAAAGTTTCTTATAAAAAAAAAAACACTGGCGATATACCTTACGCAATTATAGGTGCAAGAATAAAAAAAGAAAAATAAAACGAAATTCGTGATGTAGAAATCACATGAAAAAGTCGCCCAACTGTACGCAAGATACAACAAACGTTATGGCACCCCTCTATTTAAATCGCAAAGAATGATCAAAAAAGACGCAGGACGATAATATATTTTCTTGAAGTTTGAATTGTACGACACTAAGTCAAGCTACTTCTTCTTCTGACAATGCAAGACTGCCAACTTAAACTTCTTCACCTGGCAAAAATAAAAAAATATACGAGAAAGTTTCTCAGAAAAAAAAATCCCAAAGTAAATACCATAGAATGGAGAGAGCTCTGTCTCTCTTTAGCTCGCTGATCTTCATGGCCATTGAGGACTCGAATGAGAAGGCACTGCCCGTCAAGGAGATTTACGCATGGATTGTGCAACATTTTCCCCACTTTAAGTCTGCCCCCAATGAAAAAAAAAAAAAAAAAAAAATCGTAATAAAAATTAAAATTTCTTTTAAAGATCCTGAAAACCTGAATATTCTGCAAAAAACCTAATTTATTTTTATTTTATTTTCTTTTTTTTCAAAACTTCTATTATGACTAAAAAACGCAAAAATAGGTTGAAATCCCGTCAGACGGGCACCCGTTCGGCAGGATCGGAAGAGTCCTTTAAAAGTATTGTTGTTGCTCCGCTCAACAAAAAACTAGCAGTCAATAATGAGTCATCTCAAGATGAAAGTGATGTGGATGTATGCAATATCTCGGCTATAAGCTGTGCCTCGCTTTTTCCAACACTACGTAATTGTTCCACTGCATCCACTCTCTCTTCACCTCGAACTTGAACCAAGTGCTAACAATGGCAATGACCAAAAATTTTGAAAAACAAAAAAAAATCAATAGCCAAAAACTTGACATTGCTTATTCCCTCGACGGATCGGTCGGCACCCCAAAGTGCAGCGCATTCCCAAAACAAGTGGCAAATATTTTTCATAAAAAAAAAATCAAGTCTTTTCGCCGTATTTATTTTACGGCAAAAAACCTCATTAGGTTAAACAGAATCACGATGAAAGTGAGGACGAATGAATCATGCCAGCAATTTGAACTGGAAAAAAACCATTTTGCCCAAGACAAAATATTAACAAATCTTCAATATACTACATAATTCCACATGTATCCCCGATGGAATAATCTTAAAAAAAAATATATTGAGTCTGTCAGCTTCCGACTCCAACAGAAGCTAAACACAGACTGGAGAATTTACTCAGACGCACGTAGTCTGCTGCTGCAAGTCGATAACAATCGAAAAGCAGCAGAAAAGTGTTGGCAATTTTCGATAAGTTCTGTCAATCAATTTCAACACTACACATTGTAATTAAAATAATAGCAACACTGCTGACTGTACTCACTTTTCTCAGACAACGAACAATTTCGAGTTCATTTCCGGTCGGACAGCCGTTGATCTTGGCCACCTCCTCGACGCTCTGCACGGGCTCCTTGTCGGTGGCATATTGGGAGAGTGCTGTGCCCGACATGGCCACCACGCCGTGCACATCGCCGCCACTGCGTGCCGCACGCGACATGGACAAGTACATGGCACTGGCGGCACCCGAACCGTGTCCGATGGCCTGCACCTGCTTGGGATTTCCGCCAAAGTTGGCAATATATTCAGTGACCCAACGCAGAGCTGCAGCCAGATCGAACATGGCCAGATTGCCGTCGAACTCCTTTGTGCCATCGCCAATGATGCCCAGCGAGCCAAGACGATATTGCGGTGCCACAACAATTGCGCCCTGCTGGGCCATGGGCGTGGCATCGTACTGTGCAGCGGAGCCATAGCGAAAGCCACCCGGATGTATCCAGACGAAAACAGGCAGCCCCGTCGTCTCGTCGGGCATCTGGGGCGTGTAGATGTTGAGCAGCAAGCAATTCTCGTCTCCAATCATGCGACCCCGCTGCTGTGGATGCGGTTGCACGCACGGCAGACCATGTCGTGTGGCATTCAAATCGCCAGCGAGCCGCTTGTACACTGGGCGCGCATAGCGTAGCCGACCTGTTGGGGGCTCTGCATAGTGTATCCCGAGGAAGCTATAGATACCCGTGCTGGGATTCCGGAAACCCTCGACGCGTGCATCCCGATTGAAGAGACGTGCGAAGACAACGGGATCATCGACGGGCGGCGCCTTTGATTGTTTGCCGCCCACAATACGTTTGATGCGACGATGCGACGTGGATGACGCCGAATGCGCCAAGGTCAGCAGCGGCGGCAACAACAACAACGACAACAATACGTTCCACTTGACAGGCAATCGCATTGTAATTCATTTGATTGTCAACTTGAGACTGGGTAGAGGCTGCCACTGCCGCAGCTCAGTTCAGCTCAACTTGGATCAGCTCGAATCGAGTCGGCTTGACTCGACTCGACTCGTTTCGGCACTTGCCGAGGCCGGCAACTTGCTCAGCTTGGCGATAAAACAGTAGCGACAACAACAACAGCGACAACAGCCACAATGTTGATTAAGTTTCAAGACGATCTGCCGGCATAGCTGGTTAAGACTTTATTTATACATACAAATCGCATATAGGCAGATATAGCAAGTACTTTATACATATATAGGGAGTTAACACTCTAATCACGTCGCAAACAACTACAACAAAATTGTCGCAACGACTTTACTCGAATCTAACATGAAGTCACAATGAATTTTGAATACACTGGTAAGTTTTATTATTTATATTTACTTATTATAAACTTTAAACACGATCAGCTGTTGAGATGTTATTTAATATTATGTATTATATAAATATTACAAAGAATTTGATATAATTAAATAAAAGTAATATGTGCATAGAATTTAATTTAATAGAATTATTGGAGTAATTAAAATTAACAGTATGTACAATACATATTTATTTTGTATTTAAATTAATCTGGGATAGTGTAAATTATACCGATTGTTGCAAAGAATTGTAGAAAACCCAAAAAAAGTTAAACAAATCTGTATACTTCATGTTGGTTGTTGGAAGGAACTATTGAATAATTAAAATTAGACAGTTTTATAGCATAAGGGGCGGACTCTGAGATTAATACCTTATATTCATTGTTATCAGCACATAGAAGTCGAAAACGATTGTACAAATTATAATCATAAGTAGAAAAGCACATAGAGCAGTTTAAGAATAACTACAGAAATTGATTTGGATAAGTAATGTTGGACCATCTACATTATATTTTAGTTTACCTTATTTCATTACTTTGAATATTAAAATACAAAATACAAAATCATAACCTTGCGAATCAGAATTATAATAAAACTCCAACAAAGTTTGTCCATTCGAAATTAACTTTTAAATATTACATTTCTAAGCATCTTAACTTTAGTGTTAAGCTGTGAATAAATACAAATTTAACTTTTAATAATCTTAATATATAATTGTAATCGATAAAGCGACAAAGCTCTCAGCGTAGCTAGCACACTCACTGCTAAATGAACCATAATCTCAACTAGCTACGTAACACGGTAGCTTACAAGATGTTCCCCCGATTGTGTTTAGCTTGTCAGTTTTCGATTCTCTCGATTTGATAATCACTTCAATTATATTATTATTTTATAGCTTGCATTTCTTTACAGATAACACGCCATCATCACCTCCCCCTCTCGCCATCGCGCAGTGAAACTGGTCAGTTGGGTTTTTCGCATTGTATTGTAATATTTCATCCCATTGTTGTTGTTGTTGTTGTTGCTGTGGATTGTTTGCAAACAGTTCGCAGAATCAGGCAAAATGCCTGAGCGAAATATTAATGCGATTTTAAAGTCTCAACTTGACTTGATACCCGACTCGCAACTCTGCAGTGGGTATTTTGTCAGGCATATATGAGAGAGCTTTATGCATGCATACTACACAGTACATACAGTGCTGTGCAGCATTATCTGGCCAGATGAATTATTTGCTCAGCATATTTACGACTAAACACAGCAGAGTCACGCACCAGGCAGAGGAGAGAGAGAGGGGCTAAGCGGAAACGGAAGCTGGCAAATATCATGAAACGCTGAATGCCTGGTACTGATTTTAAGTTTCTTGACCTCCGTCCGTCTCCAGATGAAAGAGCAGCCTACTCCGGATTAGGCCAGTCAGTATGGCACGCGCTCTCGACTCTTTGCCTCCTCCGGAGTGCACCACATGAATCTCAATGTTGTTATTTACACTCTGGCACAGCGCAGTGCGACCACCACGTACGTCGACTGATTTGTCCCTCAGCAAGTAACTCCGACTCCCGTTCTAGTTTCAACTCCACTGGCTACTCTCTCTCTCCCTTTATCTCTCTATCCGTCTCTTTCTTCCTCATGTGCTGCAAAATGACATTTAAAGTTACGACAATATAATTAAGTAGACTGCTGGGACTGACTGCGGACAGTGTGGCAGAAGTGGCAGCCAAGGAATAATTATGTATAGATGTCTTTGTGTTGTGCGTGTCTGTGCATGTGTGTGCGTGTCTATGCTTGCCCAGAGTCATGCAACACTTTTGTGGGTCCAAGTCGAAGCTGGTCAGCGCGTCGGGCACGCCTATGCATTTAACGAGCTTTATCTATTTAGCTTCTCTGCAAATAAGAACATGTTTAAATAGGGTAGTCACAACTTAATCATGCGACATAGTAAAATACGAACTTACTTATTGTTTGAGTTAAGGGTCATTCAGCTTAGCAATTTTAAAATGTGAACTTTGGGAAGCACAGTCTGTTGACTTGGAGAAGAAGATGATGTTGATAAGATATATTTATGTATAAATATCACTTACTGGGTACCTTCTAGTCTGTCCTTTCTATTCCATTGTCTGTCTTTCAATCTGTTATCAATCTTTTGTGCTATCAAGTAAATATTTTGCTTTTAATTGAGTTCCAACTACAGTGTTTTTGGCATTTTGCATAAAGTTGACAAGGCGTCGACGGGTTAATCTCAGTTATTTCTGGATAGGTCCGCTTACTGAGGTTGCTGAGGTGCCTGGTAGCCCAACTGGCAACTGATAAAAGTCATAATTACATGCAAGATTGAATTTTAATTGAATTCAAACACAAAAAATGGGAAATAAGCCATTGTAGAACGGGGATCCACTATTTTATATCCTGCACTACAGTTCTTAACAGATTTGATAAGTTATAAGTATAAAATTAAATGATTTTTGATGAGGTTATGAGCAAAGAAAACCCAGAAGAAGGGTAAAAACTAATGGAATCACACTCCCATTTATAAATAATAAAAACCCGACTTAGCGACGCAATTTCCAGTAAATAAATCGTTTCATTTAGAAGAAACGCGTAGTATTTGAAATATATCCTCAATTTCCTTGAGTAGTTTATCAAGTGTCGTGTTGGCAGCGCGATTTTCCTTTCTGTACCCTTCGACACCCTCTTAAGATCCGAGCGCCGCGTGCGCTTATATTAATTGCTTTCGCTGGGCAAAACTTTTACATTTTCTTGCCTAATTTCTCATATTTTCTCAGCTTTCATTTTTTTTTCTTTTGTACCACACGCAACACGCTTGTGTTTCATTTTTTTTTTGCCCTGCCCCTGATGCTCCTCCTGATTGCGTGTGCTGAGCCCATGGAGAGAGAGTGTTCCTTCGAAGCTCGAACTTGAGCAGCTGCTGCTGATGCGTTTCTAATGTGCAAAATATTAATTATAAAATAATAATTGAATTGTGTTTGTGCCTCCTCTGCTGCTATGGCAGTCTGATGATGATCAGGCTCTTGAAAGGTGCGCACAATCCACCCACATCCACATTGGAGTGGGAGCATTGTTTAGTCGTCCTTCACACGCCAAGAGTTCATTAGCGGAAGCAAATTGCGCACATCTGTTGGATTCCATAAGCTGGAATCAGTTGAAACCAGAATCACAATCTGAAAGGATCAGCGAGGCACTACAATAAAAATTATTAATTAGTCGAGGTAATGAGGAATCTATATGATGTGTTCGCTATTATAAGCAGCTCTCTATCCACCTCGTTGTTGTATTTGTAAATGCCTTTTGTATACATATTTACAGTATCCTTATATAGCATTTTCAAAACCTGTTTAAGCATCTTTAACGTTTTGTGTTACTTATTTTCTCTCCACAACAGCTGAATCAATAGTTTCCGGGGTATATTTCCTATTTGATACCTTCGTAATTTATTTATTGCTCTGAGCGCACATTAAATTTTAATGTTGCTTAAAAGCAAACGGAAATGAATGTGGTGAGAAACCGCAATTATTTTCTGTGGCCTTAATGCGGGCCTGCATTTATTTAAGTTCTCTCAAAAAGCTGAGCACACTAGCCGCAATGGGCATAAACGAGAAGAAAATTGCGGTTTCAATGCCTGTCAATGGCCAGCACTGACAAGCTGTGCAACTAAAGCTAACCAGCTCGACTTATAAGATACCCTGGTAGACAATAGTTAACAATGTTGCAGTCTACATAAAGTTGATTGTAATGTTATGGGAGTTATAACGACAATGTCCTCAAGCTGTACTTCATTAGATTATAATTCATGAATGCCTACTTTCGGACTGGTCTTGTTCCCAATCTGATTAGATATACATAAAGTTATATTACGAAAAGATTAAGTTAAGATCTTATTAGACATACTGATAGTTCGATTATAAAAAGACAAAGTTAAGAGCTTATTTAGCTCAATTTCTATACTCTTAATGGTTATCCCAAGAAAAAAATCAGGCAAATTGAAATGAATGACATGTGGCGAAACTTCTTGTGGCAACAACTAACTCAAGTGCAACAATGGACCACATAAACGACAAAAGCAATAACATAATCCCTCAGTCCCCCCGGACGTGTCTTCGTTTCGGCATTCAAAAACTTTTGCGGTTCAATTTGAAAAGGAAACGGAAACCAACACACACAACAGCCACGCACACAACACACACACACCCACTCAAGCAGACAGACACGCACGAAGATTGTGTAAAATTTTAATTAAACTAATGAAAATGTACGGACTAAGGACATAACTGCAAAGGATGCGACAATGTTTTCAGTTTTCTCGATTTTCCGCTTTTTCGGCTACTTTTCAATGGACAAACTGAACCCAAAAGTATTAAAAATTAACTGGCGGAATAATCGAAGCTGTTAAAACGTTAATTTAACACTTAAACAAGCCAAACCACAGGACACCGACAGAGACGAAGGCCGACACAGTGTCCGGTTCCACTGTGACTGCCACTGCCACTGACTGTGGGTAACTGTAACTGTATCTGTGTCTCTCTGTGTGTGTGTGTGTGTGCGTAACTCTGGCAGTAACTGTAAATGTGGATTCCAATTGGCAGCTTCTGTGTGTCACATTTAATGCCAGAGCGGAATTCCATTAAACGACAACCGCAGGCAGCAAGCCGCCAACCCACACAGAGGAAACGCATTTGTGGTGCCAAATAAACACGCACACACACAAACACATCCATACTGACACACACAGCCACACACTCTGCATTGATCCACCCGAAAACTCAAACTGTGCTCGCTCCCGCAGCATATTGCAGATGTTTAAACATAGACCAAGTGGTAGTGGGAGTGAGAGGGGTATGGGAAGGCATGTGGCGGGGTCGCCAAAGAATCACAACGACTTCCCCTGACACGCCACGCCCTCTCACAACCCAAGCACACATGTACAGCGTACGCACATAAATTGCAATCGGAATATCAAATTGGCACCAGGACGAAACAGGAGCCCTCTCGATTGTGTCCGGGGCGTTTGTTCTCGTTCCCTGATTTTATCAATTCAATAAAAACCAAATAAAATCAGTACAAATGCAAATACCATTAATGTATTGGGTTTAACTTTTGTTTTTGTTTCGCTCGATTGTTTCTCTCCGCGTCCGTTTTACAAGGGGAAATTTTTATGCGTTCCTTTTTATATATGTATTTATGCTTTTCATATTTTCTTTTGCATTATTTACGCTATTGTACGTTTTTATAGTTGAACAGTGAATTCTTTTTATTGACGAATACCAAACACACAGAACACATTTCACAAGAGTCTTGGTAATTTTGGGCGAAACTGAATGAACAATCGAGAGGGACAATCGATAGTGCGCATCTTGCAAGTGAACTTCGATTAATGCAAGCTTAGATTTGCTTATGCAGATAAATACTGCACGTCCAGAAAAATACTGCAACTTGTTTGCAAACTTTTTTGAAAGATCAATCGATAGTGTGAATGTGAACTTCGATTAATGTAGGTTCGCTATTAATTAACATAATGATGAAAAATGCTGCCATATCATGTGCTTTTTCGCTTACATTATTTTTGTTCCAAATGGTCTATCGGAATTAGTTTAGCATTCTGTTTTCGATGACATCCGTTTTGCAAATGATCTGCAGCTAATGCATGTGATTCCTTTGGTAGGCCCTAACCCAATCATTAGGTAAAACGACCCATAATAGAGCCGGAGACAAGGCAAACTCACCGTGCCCGCATGAAAGGAAGCCTAATTAACTCATTAGACAATGTCACAGGGCCAAAGAGGCGGCAGAAGAATGTTAAATGAGCAACATTTACACACTCATTTGTTGACAAACAAATTACACAAAGGATTTGCTGCAAATTACGCGCAATTTTTCAGCACTTTTTCTTTTAAATCCGGGCAAACAACCCGACAAAAAATAACCCAAAGAATACGAAAAAAACGAGAAACTACCCAATTTCGTTCAATGTGTACATATGTCCCATGAAATTTAATTTAATCAAAGGGCGGACAGGCCAGCAAAAAGAAAAGCAGATGGAGAAGGAGAGAGATAAAGGGAGAGGAAAGTAGAGCGGGCAAAGTGGAAGAGCAGCGGCAGCACAAATCAATCTCTGCTCCCAAAGGCAGATCTTGCACCGAGCGCACAAAGAGAGTCGAAAAGGGATGAGGCGGGGAGGTGTTCGGGGTGGGCGTGTCCAAATGAAATTGCTTTAAGCAGCGGCCAGGGGAACAATGTGCGTTGTCCGTCGTCCCACGTCTCTCGCCCCTCGTCCCTTGTCGCATTTCCCTGTCGTCCCTTGTCCGTTGTCCTTATCCAGTGTCCTTTTTGGCCCATTGCTGATTGTCTGACCGTAACTTGTTTGCTCGCCTTTAATTTCATTTGCGACGCGCTGCCGCCAACGTCGCTGCTGCTACCGCTGCCGATAGCCCTGCTGGTCTTTAAGGAAGCTGCCAACTGGACTTTGCCTTAGCCTGCATTGTCCTTTTGTAGCTCGCTCCCCTCTTTCCCGTTTTCCCTTTTTTCCAACTTGCTCGTGCGCTTTAATTTACAAGCTTGAATTGTCCTTGCAGCGTTTAGCAATTTCGATTGTCGTCTTGCTTTCCCCTTTTTGCGAGGGGAGAGTGTCGTCTGATTTATGCGCATATGCTAAGGACCTAATGACATTGGCTTAAACGGGTACTTGAACTTTGCTTGGTTTGCAAAGAGAGAGAGAGAGAGAGAGCTGCAGACTATAAGGATAATCGAGAGAGCATAAGTAAGAGAGCTTGCAAAGCTCATTAAAGTGTGTTAAATTCAAATGTGACACTGTAGTCGATTGTAGCTAGTATTCCGTAAAGATATTTTAATAAAGCTTATTATCTGGTATTAAAATAGTTATTGCTCATACACATTCTTAAAGGTGATTAATCTTATTGAAGATAAAAAGCACTTTCTTGAAAAGTAAAAGCATCTGAAAGCTTCCTAAAAAGTATAGTTTTCATATTTACAATTAATTATTTATTGTTCACATTAAGCTTTAATTTAAGTGCAGCTTTAGTACAATAAACAGTGAAGATAAAATAAAACTAAATTATGAAGTCCGAAATCTTCTTAATTAGTATCATTCTCTGTTATTAAAATAGTTAATTCTCATTCACATAACGTTGACATTGCGTATATATTAAAAGCTCCTCAAAAGCTCGCCATACAAGCTTAAAAAGTGATTAATTTGTACTGATTAAAGCTCTCACTTTGTCAGCATTAACTACCCCCAATTCCAATCGCAAGCCGGTGTCATTGTGCATTGAGCTTGTAATCGAACTTTGACCCTCTGCAAGGGTCTCTTAATCCATGTAATATTTCTCTGGGCATTCAAAGGCTTCGCAGCTTGACTTGGCCAAAAAATGGAACTTTAATTTGCCACGGCCGATTGAATTAGGCGCGCCCGATAAGCACGCTGGGCAAACAGACACATATACACACACGTAGAAGGAGATGTTGTGTGTGCATATGTGGAAAGGAATTGCTTTAAGGACCTTCTCTCACACACATTAGCGATATCTGTGGGGCGACAACGACCCTTCAGACGGCCATAATAAATGGCGTCGCGACAGTTTCCTTTTAACAAAACTTTGTGTATCCGGTATTAAGAACCATCGTCGTCGCCGTCGTCGTCTGGCTTGCAGCTAACGACAAGCACCGCAGCAACACCTGCGTCCACTCTCAGCAAAGGGAAGGAAGAGGGCGAGGAGTGGAGCAAGCATAGCGGTAACTGCACGCCACATAAATTCCAATGGTCTCTCGGCATCGCCCACTTTGGGCGTAGCTTACAAGTTGGCAAATTTGTGAAAATTACTTTTTGTTTATTGTGCTGAAAGCCATGCTAAGCTTAATGTTAAGGCCAAGGTGGGTACAGGCAGCCTCCTTCCCCTTCCCCGTCCGCTCTACACACTTGGCATCTGCTGCCCCTGCCCGGCAATAACATTGAGTTGTTCTCGTTGCGGTTGCCTTCCCCTCTGCGTTTTTTTCTGTTGTTGCTCTCGTTTTTAAGCATTGTTCATGTTGTTGTTTTCATAATTTGCTCCACCTACACGAGTCGTAAATCTACGCTAGAGTGTGTGTGCGTGCCTGCGTGTGTGTGTGTGTGCCAGTGTTGTCGCTGTCCTCTGCCAAAAATACACGACGAACAATTGTTGTTTTCACACCATAATCATAAAAGGTACAAGCATAATTATTATTTTTATGTCCCGGCACTTATTGTAAAGCAGCAAATTGCCTGCCTCGGACCAACATGCGCATAAATATGCCAGCAACAGCGACGACGACGGCGACGGCAACCCGGAAAAGCCCCAGCAAGAGCTGTGCTAAGCCCCAACAAAGTTCTGCAGCGTAGCGAGATAAAGGCAAGAAAAGGAACAGGAAGTAGAGGAACAACGAAAAAACGCAGATAGAAGAGAACTGACCACGGGAAATGTAATTTTTTGTCTTGTCTCTTGCTTAGTGAATATTTTCGAGGCTACTGGAGGGATCAAGGAGCGACGGTGGAAGGAACATGATATTGTGTTCTGGACAACACTCTTTTTATCGGAGTCTAACAAAGATTTAGTTTTGAATTTGTAGACTTAGATTGAATAAGAGCATTTTCTTTTCTTTAAACAGGAAGATGGCATTGAATGAAAATTTAAAAAGTAACCACTTTCAAGCGCAGGAATTTAATTCTGCTTCAAATAAAAAGTTAAAAATCATAGCATGCTTTTTAGGGCAGGAGTCACTAAAGGAATTTTGGCGCTTTATACATAGAAAAGAACAAAAAGTATCGGGCATTTATTTAGCATTTGTTGCGCAAAATGTTACTTAATATTCCTCATATCATATTATTATTTTAAATAATTCGCAGCCTTTACAATAATCGTACAATTGTTTTCAATTCCGTAAATTGCGCTTTGCAAGCGTATGCAACCTTTTCCTCGATTTGAAAACGTAGCACAAAAAAAGAATAACAATTGACATCGTCAGTCCAGTCGAGCATCTAAATAAATGTTGATGGTTTCAGTTAAAAGTCCAAAAAAACCAAAAAAAAGAAATGCAAAAAAACGAAGGGTCGCCGCTTAGAAAATCAGTCAATTGCGCAGGTAAATGGACTGCAAGCGACATTCCGCAAAAAAAAAAGGGCGCAGCAACAACAACGAGGAAAAGGCTATAGAAAGGCAGTAGAGTGTTATCCCAGGACTGAAGTCGCAAATGTTTCGCATACAATTGCACAAAAGGGGGCATTCAATTCAAAAAAAAGGTTATCCCATCTACACTGCCTTCTCCCAGCGCGGTCAAAGTTAATCACTTTTCCGACAGCCTTTTGCTCCCATTCCCCTCTCCCCCCTGCCCTTCAACTCTGTCCCCTCAACTGGAATCGGATTCAGAATCCCTTTAAATGGCCCAATCTGAATTTATTAGCTACACGTGATAGTTGCTAAAGAGTGCCAAACGTGCAGAGCAGAAATGAAAAAAAGGGAGAGAAAACAGGGAGAAGAGAGAGGCAGTAGGTGATGAAGTGGGAGGGTGGTAGGGTGGGTGGGAAATTATCCACGCGCCAAGGCATTTTAATGCTAATTTATTGCGCGCGCACTCACATGTGGCAAGGCTGCGGCCTTTGGGGGCAGCGCCCGCTCGACTTATTTATGAGCTGCAGAAATATATATGTGTATGTACTATATATGCTATACATAAATACTTTTTTGCATTTCCTTCTTTTTGCACTTGCAAATCAGTGTGGGATTTACAGCGGAAAACACATTTTAATTAGTGCAAATTCCCCCAGCGCGTATGCGTAATATTTCGCCAAACACAACGCGCGATTCGTTAGCTTGGCGGTTAAAAAAAAGTTTATAAGTTAAGGAAAAGTAAGACATAAATGTATAAGGTTGTATTTTGATAGTCTATAATTAATATAAATATTTTGAAGTTGTTAAATTTTCTAAAAACATAATTTACTTTCTTTGCGTATAGAAATAATTTGTACTTATTTTATACATAATCAAAAATCATTTAGGGATATTCTTTTATGTATTTAAATTTTTAGATTGATGTTTATATTATTTTTTAGCTTTTGTATATGTTTTTTTATAGTTTAAATTGAACTATATTTAAATATTAATATCTAATATATTTATTTGTATTACATCTCTCAGAATTTGCAACATATTTTTCATTTTGAGCATTCTCACTTATTAAAAAATATTTTGAAATGTTCCGGCAAATTCTTTATATTTATTTTAATATTTGAATGTATAAAATAATACTAAAATATATGTTTTTTAATATATTGAAGATTTTCACAGCATATTTTAAAATGAAAGTGAATCAAAATTTGCGTTAAGTTATTTCCATTTTATCTCAAAGAATCTGCAATATTTCTTTTAATAAATTATACTTATTATTTTTATAACTAAACACTGAGCATATAAAACTTGCCCAGGATATTGCAACTTCGAGTCGCAGTGCCGTCGCAGCTGATCTCGCCGAGTTGCTTTTCATTATTGTTGAGCTCAACTCGGAAGCGAAGACAAAAAAGTGAAAAACCAAAAAACGAGTGTGCTTGCAAAATTATGGTAAAACTTTTGCAGCAGTTTAACAATAAAAAGCAAATGGCGCTAGATAGAACTTGCACACAATGCCACGCCCCCTCCAAGCATTCACACACACACAAACAGACAACCGCACATTAGTAGTTAGTGCAAGCAGGCGGCTTGAAACTTTTGAATAAATACAATATGGATAGGAACGTAGGAGAAGGGAGAGTGAAAAGGAGCAGGGGGAAGGCTTGGGGCTGCCAGCTGCCTGGGTACTTGGCTGAGGCGCCTCCCCGGGCGCCACTTTAGACAATGAAGCGTGTAATTCTAAATATCACGCTGGCAACCACAGACAAAGGGGCAGAGAAGGGCGAGGCGGAAAAATGGGTTGGAGGCGTGGCTATGCAGCATAATTTTGCTGCGCGGCTTGGCAACAATTGCTTTCATTCGAATTTTTCGTGGCCCACCTCCCCCTGCTGCCTCTTCCCCCCTCTGCATGATGATCCACCTTGGCGAACCCCGTTGATGTTGCCACTTGCTGCTGCTGTTGTGGCCATCGTCAGTCGTTGTTGTTGTTGTTGTTCTGTGTCCTGCGGCCGCAGATACATTATCCGAAATTTGCATAAAATAAATAAATTAAATATGCCAGACATGCGGTGCGCCGTTGGTCGCCAGTTCTGGCCCAAGCTTCGCTTCGCTCGGCTTCGGCTCGACTCGCAAAGTTTTCATTTTGTTATCACACGAGCGTGGGATTCAGCCAACCATGGAGAGGGAGGGTGGAGGGCAACCAATAGACAACGTTCCCAAGCAGCTGCACCATCAACAACAACAGTAACAACAACAGTAACAACACCAGCAACAACGTGGGGCAACAGCAGCATTTTGAAGTTGGCCAGCAGGCGATCTGTGGCAATGTTGATGGCACAGGATGCGCTACGTTGCGTTTGCTTGTCATGCTCCGTTGCCTGATTTTTGTGCCTGCCACCGCCTGTGTCCGCCCTGGGTCCCTTGCTTCAGGCACGAGTTGCTGCTGCCAGCGTCGCTGCTGCTTCTACTGCTTCTACTGCTACTGCTGCTGCTGCCGCTGCTGTTGTTGATGCCACTTTTTTTGGGGAAGGCGCCGCCACCAACGAAATTGGTTCGTTTGCTTGTCTGCTTCGAGTTCGCTCGCTGGGGCACTTAAATTTTCGGCATGGCCCTCAACCATGTTGCTTTTGTTGTTGTTTCTGTTTGTTGCCCGTTGTAGTTCAATTTGTGCGCTGCGGCTTAATGAAATTTAGTTGTTAGTTGCTGCACGTTTATGTGCATAGATTGCTGATAGATGGTGGGTTACTTCGCTGCTGGTTCAACAGTGCGTATGCGTGCTGTCCCTTCCCTTTCATTCCCTCTCTCTGTGGAGTTGTAATTGCTGTGGCAAGTCCCGACCATATGGTCAAGGCGTAACAGTTGCCCAGTTGCCTTGCGGACAACCGGACGTATGCGCGATGGAAACCACAAAAAACGTAGAGAAGGGTTTAGCTTTTTACACACTCTATGAGTGATGCGAGAGCAGTTCTAAGAGTTTTTGACTAGGTTAAAGTTCAGGACAATGGTAATTACTTTGTTCAGTGAGCAAAAAATATCGTTGCCTACTTTTAGGGCTGTTTATTAATTAAAAAGACACAAATACAGCTGTTTACTTCCTTTTTAGATTTTATTTAAAAATATATGAATAAATTTAAAATTATAATTCAATTTCAATTAAATAAAATAAAAACTAAATAAATAAATAAATAAACATTAATCGTAGGCGACCGCAATTAAACAAATAGATATGTTGAATACATAAAAAGAAAAGAAAATGATATTTTTGCACATTTTTTCCTTGCTGACATTTCTAGGCCATATCTGCATATGGTAAGTCATGTGACTTATTGTCAATTATCTGAAGTACAAGCAGCATTTCGCAAACATAAATCTCGCAGCTTCCTCCTCCAGTCTGGCAATGTCAACACTTTTCGCAATCTGCAACTGTCAACGTAGCAAAATTTCTACCTTACCAAAAAATTTCATTATGTCAGTCATAATTCAACGTCAGCAACAACAACAACAACTCTCTCTCACTCTCTCTCTCTCTCTCTCTCTCTCTCTCTCATTGTTCTCCTTCTCCCTCGTTTATCGGCAGCGAAACATCTGCCTGTTTTCTAAAATATTAAATAAAGCAATCAAATAAATCTTCCAACATGCCTCATTTATTGCAGATTACCATGCGCCCCATGCCTCCTCCCGCCTCCTCATGCTCTCCATCTGGCAGTGGCTGCATGTGGCGCAAGGCTCCACTTGGAGTGCAGCCCACCACAATGAGAAGGATGAGCACCAGATGAGCAGGAGACGAGCAGGCAACTTGCTCTGTGCACGCACGTACGGGTCGGGGCACTATCATTACACAGTCAGTCCCCCCACAGCACTTGTAATCAGCGGGGGGTGACGAGAGCAAAGAGCAGATAGAGCAAGGAGAGAGAGAAGGAGAGGCAAGAGAAGGTCGGTAAGTGAACCTTCAATTACGGCAAATGAGCAGAGCGAGAGTCGCAGATTATCTCATTAAAGACGCGCACGCCTAAAAGCAGGCAACAATATTTTTTAAAATTCCGCTCACACGTACACAACACTAGAGAGAGGGAGAGAGGGGAAGGCGGGCTAGGGGTGTATGAGCAAGGCCAGCTGGTAGCTTAACTTTCGTTCTGCCCAAAATGAAAGCGAAAGCGTCGCGTCGCATCGCATCGCGACTTGCAACTTGTGCGACACATTCAGCATTTTCACTGGCTCGCATTTTCATTTGCCCTCCGTCTCACTCTCCCTCTCTCTCCCTCTCCCTCTCCCATGCAACACTTTCGCTGCGAACGTCTTGTGCGCTTCTGGTCTATAAATTTCTATATGGCCAAGGAATGCGCATTTAATGGCCAACAATGTGCGTATGCCACGTCGAGCAGCTTTAAGCACGTGCGAGTGGGAGGGTGTGTGTGCCTTTCTCACTCTCCCTATGTGTGTGTGTGTGTGTGTGTGTCTGTGGCAATTGTTCGCCCAGGCATAGCACCATTTATTATGCTTCAAATTTTTCGGCTGCTGGAATTTTACGCCGTTGTGCAAATGCCATTTTAGAAGATGTTTTATGTGTGTGTTGACATTTTTATTGCGGCAACATGTGTCGAAATTCCCCTTCACCTCCCACCCCCACATACAACTACACCACATGGCGCTGCCCTGTGTCTGTCTATTCCTCCGTCTGTCTACTGCCTGTCCTCCGTCTGTCTGTCCGTCTGTCTGTTAGTGTTTGTCGTAGTTGTAGTGCGGATTGCGGAATGTGCGACGCGGTTTACATTGTACTCAACAGCGTCGAGCCAGGCGCCGTGGCAAGAGTTAAATGTGTGTTATGTGTGGCTGATATGGGGCTAGAGGAAGGGGGGAGTAGTGGAAAGATAGGGGTGTGGTGTGAGGTTGGGTCTTATGTGGTAGACTTTTACGGGGATTAACAGAATGACATTTAAAGAGGCAAGCAGGAGGCGAACTTAAGGCGCAGTTTGCCTACAGCTGTGTTAATATTACGGGAAGTAGTGAATGTGGGAAGAGAACGGAAGAGAGAGAGAGAGAGTGAGAGAGAAGAGAGAGAGAGAGAGAAAAAAAGAGAGAAAGAGAGAGAGACAGACATTCCGTTACTAAGAGAAGAATAAATATTATTAACAATCAAATATTAAAGAGGCAGTGTGAGAGATGCAGAAAGAAAGGTAGCGGGACAGAGTGAATGAAGGAGTGTGTGAAAGAAACATAAAGAGAGGGAAAAATATATATAGATAGATAGAGAGAGAGAGAGAGAATGACACGTAGATGAAGAGGGAAAGGGAGATATAGAAGACAGAAACAGATAGAGAGAAAGGTAGAGGGCTTACACAGAAAGACTGATAAAATAGGTGGTAAAGAGACATTGAGGGAGAGGCTACGACATGAATGAATGGAAGAAGCAGAGACGAAGAAACAAGAGAAAGCTATGGAGAAAGAACATGGGAGACATGGCTTAAAGAAGATAAAGACAGGCACAAAGAAGACAGAGATATGGTCAGAGATACAAACATTGAAGACAGATACACAGAGAGATACATAGAGAGATATATAGGGAGACATTGATTATGGACAAAAGCAATAATAGATAATGAAGCAGAATTGAATAAAGACAGAGACAGAGAGAAACACAGATATACAGAGAAAGAACAAGAAAAAGAGCGAGAGAGAGAGAAGGCCAGAGAAGCCAAATTATGATACCCTTTAGTCTTATAAAGGGTTAAACCACTTAAATGTTAATGTATCTTCCAGATTATGGTGTCCTATCATGCATACACATACAACATTTTTTATCTTAAGCGTTAGCAGGTAAATAAGCATAACATTTAACATACATTATACAATATTTAAGCACATTTATTCCCCTCAATCTTATCCTTCAAACATCTTGTACAGCTTTCCAAAATTTGCATAATCCAAACATTCCATAACTCAACACTAATCCCACTAAGATGAAAAAACTCATTGAAACATCCAAGAACATGCATCGAAATCCAAAAATAAAATTCTATTCCTCAATAATGATGACCCTCCCTTAAAAGAAACTTACTCTAAATATGAACAAAGAGAACTATAGAAAGGAGGAGAGGAAGAAATGAAAGACCTATGCCAATCAATTTTGATTAGCTGAGCGACAAGAGAAATAGCTTAGCATACAGAGCGTTATTGTGGGAGCTCTCTTATACCTTCCCCTTACCCCACACCCCTCACTGCGGGGAGTAGTTACAATTAAACGTGTAGCCCAGCTCGGAACATCGTTTATCAAGCAAAGAAATCCAGTGACAGACCCCGTAAACCTAGTACGGGGCTTCATTACAAGCGATTACGCAGGCAGAAAGAGGGTGAGAGAGTGGAAGAGACAGACAGAGAGAGAGACGTATAGGGATACCGAATTCGTTTGCCAAATCGTGGAGCCATAACTCACGCTGCAGGCCACAGGGAAAATTAAGGAAGCCGAGCACAACTACACGAAATCGTAATAAAATCATAATCGTCGGATCAACACAGTCATCAGCGGTGTCACAACAGCTTCTAGCCGGAGAGGACGACGACGATGCCGGAGCGAAACTCAACGGTAATTACAGTAATAATTCAAAAGAGATTTGCTAGCTCCAAAGAGAAAGACAGAAAGAGAGAAGAGAAAAAAAAAAAGGCAACAGAGACAATGCACACGGCGCTGAAAGTGGCAATTGCCGGCAACGACAACGACAGCATCGAGACTGCCAGACAGCGTGACTACACACACACACACAAGGAGGGGGGAGAGGGTCACCCATACGCAGTGCTGATGTGCAGCTTCCGGTTCTAAGCGACGCACAGGTGCAGCCAAAGCGAAAGCCAAAGCCCAAACGTTAGACTGCGAGAGTGCTATAAAAACTTCAGGAAGGAGCTTGGAATGATGAAAAATGCGACAATGAAAATAATGCCGGGCACACGCAGTCAACCCTCAGTCGCAGCCCCTCCCCCCCTCTCTCTCTCTTTCCATCCTCTATAAGTTGCCGCAGACGTCCAGAGACGGCGCCGTGGGGCACTTAAAGACAGTCTCCTTCGGTGGCGGGGTGCGACAAAAGTTTAAGTGGCAAACATACAAAAATCCATGGATTTACTTTTATGCAGCCAACTTATAGCGCCAGCTCCCCCTTTACTCCTCATGCCCCTTCACCTCCCGCTTCAACTCCAGTGCAATCCGAGCGGCGTTTCAGTAACTTTTTGCCCGACTCCCTTTATGACTCTTGGCGCGTCAAGTCGTTGAAAGTGTCAATATTGCGTTCTGGCATCACGTGCTCGCACCTGGAACCCAATCCTCTCTCTTGCTAGGCAACCCCCTTGCCCCCTCCCCTTCTCCTTTACTGTATCCAGCTGTCAGCTGTCCGGGATTAGCGACCCGTACGTACGTTTTTCGGTCCACTTTAGCTGCTTACGTTGTGCACTCTAAAACGCAATACGAAACTTTGTTCTATCAGCGAAGGGGGGAGGAAAGGGGACAGCTGCAGTCAGTGGGAGGCAGGCTCGCTGACTAGCCACGTTGTAGCCAAGCTCCAAGGGGGTTGTAGACAAAAAGTTGGCGCAAATGATACCAATAAACAAATCCCATTATACACGGCGTATCAGCTTTGCGATGATACTACGTGATATGACTGTCAACAGAGCCAGAAATAAAGGTCGAAAAAATGGAATAGAGAACAGAAAAACTCCCGAAAAAAACTGCTGTGAACATATCGATAGGCAGTAGACTGCAGAGAAATATTATATTGACTTACAGAGAGATAGATATTGCAGGAAAAGCAGTGGAAATGGTTGCAAATGCAACTGGACAGTAGGCAAGAATTTAATATTACTATAAATATTCCTTCCTGTCTTTTCATTTAATCTTCTGCATCATTAATGAACGTGCTAAAATAAGAAAGTGAATGTATATGATATGATATGTTGTTTTATTCATGTATTCTATTCTTCAAGATATTGAAACTCTTTCTGAGAAACGTTGCTCTTTTTTGGAGTTAATATTTTTCTTCACTTTATTTTAGTTCTTCTTTTATGGTTTCTGCTTTTATCTGCATCTTTCTGTATCTCTGTATTTGTCTGACTTTCTCCCTGTCCTTCTTTAACAATCTTACAATCCTCCCTCTGTCTTTCTTCCTCATTCTGTCTTTCTTGAATTATTCCTTCTCTCTGTTAGTCTCTTATTCTCTCCTTTTTCTATTTCTGTCTCTATCTCTTTTATTTTCTTAAGTAACAACCTACAACATCAGGCTCTTTACTTTGTGGGCTATTCTTTTTATACCCTTCGACCATTGAAAATGGTCAAAAAAGGGTATACTAACTTTGTGCAAATGTATGTAACAGGCAGAAGGAGGCGTCGGAGACCCCATAAAGTATATATATTCTGGCTCAGGATCACAAGCCGAGTCGATTGAGCCATGTCTGTCTGTCCGTCTGTCTGTGTGAATGCACAGATCACAGCTGTTATAAAAGCTAGAGTTACCAAATTTGGCAGGAAGACTCCTGTGTATTATAAGCAGATCAAGTTTATTTCAAATGTTAGGTGCCACGCCTACCGCCCCCGCAAATCAATAATTACATTTTTAAACTCAATTTGTAAGCACTGTATAAAAGCTACAACTTTTTAACTTTAACATATACCAAGCTGAATGAATTATCTACGTAGTCTTCAAATCGCAATCCAATCGGACAACAATCACAGAAGTTATTTAAGAAAGAATAAGCATAAAACCAAATGCTTCTGTCAGCTAACAAGAGAGGCGGGCGAGCGCGAAGCCCGAGCGCCATCTGTCGGGATTAATTTCAAAGCATGTGCATATAACAATCGAAGGCGCCGCCCGTCGATGATCCCGTCGTATTCGCACGTCTCTTCAATCGGGATGCACGCGTCGAGGGTTTCCGGAATCCCAGCACAGGTATCTATAGCTTCCTCGGGATACACTATGCAGAGCCCCCAACAGGTCGGCTACGCTATGCGCGCCCAGTGTACAAGCGGCTCGCTGGCGATTTGAATGCCACACGACATGGTCTGCCGTGCGTGCAACCGCATCCACAGCAGCGGGGTCGCATGATTGGAGACGAGAATTGCTTGCTGCTCAACATCTACACGCCCCAGATGCCCGACGAGACGACGGGGCTGCCTGTTTTCGTCTGGATACATCCGGGTGGCTTTCGCTATGGCTCCGCTGCACAGTACGATGCCACGCCCATGGCCCAGCAGGGCGCAATTGTTGTGGCACCGCAATATCGTCTTGGCTCGCTGGGCATCATTGGCGATGGCACAAAGGAGTTCGACGGCAATCTGGCCATGTTCGATCTGGCTGCAGCTCTGCGTTGGGTCACTGAATATATTGCCAACTTTGGCGGAAATCCCAAGCAGGTGCAGGCCATCGGACACGGTTCGGGTGCCGCCAGTGCCATGTACTTGTCCATGTCGCGTGCGGCACGCAGTGGCGGCGATGTGCACGGCGTGGTGGCCATGTCGGGCACAGCACTCTCGCAATATGCCACCGACAAGGAGCCCGTGCAGAGCGTCGAGGAGATGGCCAAGATCAACGGCTGTCCGACCGGAAATGAACTCGAAATTGTTCGTTGTCTGAGAAAAGTGAGTACAGTCAGCAGTGTTGCTATTATTTTAATTACAATGTGTAGTGTTGAAATTGATTGACAGAACTTATCGAAAATTGCCAACACTTTTCTGCTGCTTTTCGATTGTTATCGACTTGCAGCAGCAGACTACGTGCGTCTGAGTAAATTCTCCAGTCTGTGTTTAGCTTCTGTTGGAGTCGGAAGCTGACAGACTCAATATATTTTTTTTTTAAGATTATTCCATCGGGGATACATGTGGAATTATGTAGTATATTGAAGATTTGTTAATATTTTGTCTTGGGCAAAAACTAGGGTTTTTTTTCGTCCATGTTAAAATTGCTGGTCATGATTCATTCGTCCTCACTTTCATCGTGATTTTCTGTTTAACCTAATGAGGTTTTTTGCCGTAAAATAAAT
This sequence comes from Zaprionus nigranus, assembly GCA_018903425.1. Taxonomy (NCBI): domain Eukaryota; kingdom Metazoa; phylum Arthropoda; class Insecta; order Diptera; family Drosophilidae; genus Zaprionus; species Zaprionus nigranus. Next base: position 5,494,207 of record JAEIGD010000002.1, read on the forward strand.
ACGGCGAAAAGACTTGATTTTTTTTTTATGAAAAATATTTGCCACTTGTTTTGGGGAATGCGCTGCACTTTGGGGTGCCGACCGATCCGTCGAGGGAATAAGCAATGTCAAGTTTTTGGCTATTGATTTTTTTTTGTTATTCAAAATTTTTGGTCATTGCCATTGTTAGCACTTGGTTCAAGTTCAATTTCAAACAGATTTTTAGGCTTATTTGCTCTGTCTTTTAACACATTAACATGCCTTGGAGGGAACCCCATATTTGTCAGTTCATTCCTAATCCACACACTTGGTGTTGACCAGTGCAAGTGTCTTATAACAGCACGAAAGCCGCGTTCATTGCGAGCTTGAAATGTATGCAAGTGATGACTGTCATCGTTATTTAGGGCTTCGCGTAAAAGTGTTATAAGTTGAAATATCAGAGCACTGTATACGCACTCCACTTGCGGTTGACTTGGTAGAAAAATTGCCAGCTCCCCGACAAATTTTTAAGATTTTCCAGAAACGGAACGATTTGCGTAATATTAGATACAAAGAGTAAAGGTGGCTTAACTTTCAAGGCCTCCTGGCGTAATTGCTGCTGCTGCTCAAAGTTGGTGACACCTTCCGAAGGAGCAGAAGTTGGTAATTGCAGCAGTGGTTGTCCAGAAACATGCCCTTTGTTGAGAGCTGATTTAGGGGATTTTGGTATAGAGTCCTTTGACAATGAGCCACGTCCATTATCACAAGTCATTGGCGACAATCCGCGTGCAGTATCCATAATCTTGGTTGAGGTTGAGCGAGGTGAAGAGAGAGTGGATGCAGTGGAACAATTACGTAGTGTTGGAAAAAGCGAGGCACAGCTTATAGCCGAGATATTGCATACATCCACATCACTTTCATCTTGAGATGACTCATTATTGACTGCTAGTTTTTTTGTTGAGCGGAGCAACAACAATACTTTTAAAGGACTCTTCCGATCCTGCCGAACGGGTGCCCGTCTGACGGGATTTCAACCTATTTTTGCGTTTTTTAGTCATAATAGAAGTTTTGAAAAAAAAAGAAAATAAAATAAAAATAAATTAGGTTTTTTGCAGAATATTCAGGTTTTCAGGATCTTTAAAAGAAATTTTAATTTTTATTACGATTTTTTTTTTTTTTTGGTGTTTTTTCATTTGGGGCAGACTTAAAGTAGGGAAAATGTTGCACAATCCATGCGTAAATCTCCTTGACGGGCAGTGCCTTCTCATTCGAGTCCTCAATGGCCATGAAGATCAGCGAGCTAAAGAGAGACAGAGCTCTCTCCATTCTATGGTATTTACTTTTGTTTTTTTTTTCTGAGAAACTTTCTCGTATATTTTTTTTATTTTTGCCAGGTGAAGAAGTTTAAGTTGGCAGTCTTGCATTGTCAGAAGAAGAAGTTGCTTGACTCAGTGTCGTACAATTCAAACTTCAAGAAAATATATTATCCTGCATCTTCTGATCATTCTTTGCGATTTAAATAGAGGGGTGCCATAACGTTTATTGTATCTTGCGTACAGTTGGGCGACTTTTTCATGTGATTTCTACATCACGATTTTTGTTTTATTTATTTTTCTTATTCTTGCATATATAATTTTTTTATTAGAAATTTTGATAAATTGGAGCCAGCTGCATCAAATTTTGACGCTGCTGCGGCTCCACACGCCACAGCGAACCTTTGCCCATGTTGGGTGCCTTCTCCACCTTGACGAAACTCTTGTTCGCCGACAGATTGTGACGCACGCTGTTCTTCCAATCATTTGGGGCAGACTTAAAGTAGGGAAAATGTTGCACAATCCATGCGTAAATCTCCTTGACGGGCAGTGCCTTCTCATTCGAGTCCTCAATGGCCATGAAGATCAGCGAGCTAAAGAGAGACAGAGCTCTCCATTCTATGGTATTTACTTTTGGATTTTTCTTTCTGAGAAACTTTCTCGTATATTTTTTTATTTTTGCCAGGTGAAGAAGTTTAAGTTGGCAGTCTTGCATTGTCAGAAGAAGAAGTAGCTTGACTCAGTGTCGTACAATTCAAACTTCAAGAAAATATATTATCATCCTGCTTCTGATCATTCTTCTGATCATTCTTTGCGATTTAAATAGAGGGGTGCCATAACGTTTATTGTATCTTGCGTACAGTTGGGCGACTTTTTTCATGTGATTTCTACATCACGAATTTCGTTTTATTTATTTTCTTTTTTATTCTTGCACCTATAATTGCGTAAGGTATATCGCCAGTGTTTTTTTTTTATAAGAAACTTTGATCGCAGAGAATTGCGTTGCAGGAATCGTGTTTAGCACTTTTTAATTTTGTATTTTTGCGCCTGCCATTACTCGAAAACGGCCTATACTGGGATCCACAATGGAATATATTTTATTATAATCCGAACATAATACCTGAATGGCTCATGCAGGGCATAGTTCGAACTACATTTAGCCTGTTCCTCTTTTTTTTTTTACTGAGAAACTTTCTTGTATATACTATATTTTTGGATTTTTCCCAGGTGAAGAAGTTTAAGTTGGAGAGTTACGTTGTCAGATGAAGTAGCTTGACTCAGTGTCGTACAATTTAAACTTCAAGAAAATATATTATCGTCCTGCATCTTCTTATCATTCTTTGCGATTTAAATAGAGGGGTGCCATAACGTTTATTGTATCTTGCGTACAGTTGGGCGACTTTTTCATGTGATTTCTACATCACGATTTTTGTTTTATTTATTTTCTTTCTTATTCTTGCATATATAATTTTTTTATTAGAAATTTTGATACATCGGAGCCAGCTGCATCAGATTTTGACGCTGCTGCGGCTCCACACGCCACAGCGAACCTTTGCCCATGTTGGGTGCCTTCTCCACCTTGACGAAACTCTTGTTCGCCGACAGATTGTGACGCACGCTGTTCTTCCAATCATTTGGGGCAGACTTAAAGTAGGGAAAATGTTGCACAATCCAGGCGTAAATCTCCTTGACGGGCAGTGCCTTCTCATTCGAGTCCTCAATGGCCATGAAGATCAGCAAAGAGCTAAAGAGAGACAGAGAGAGAGAGAGGACATTAGTTATATATATGTACATATATATATTCTTGATCTTTTGAGCTTACCTAAAGCTATATGGCGGCTTGTTGTTCGTATGCACAAAGGGATCGTATGGCACGTTGTTGGGATGTTTCTGTTTCTGCGGCGTGTTGTTGCTGTTGCTGTTGCTGTTGCCATTCCCATTGCTGTTGCTGTTGTTGTTATACCCTTCGACCATTAAAAATGGTCAAAAAAGGGTATACTAACTTTGTGCAAATGTATGTAACAGGCAGAAGGAGGCGTGGGAGACCCCATAAAGTATATATATTCTTGCTCAAGATCACAAGCCGAGTCGATTGAGCCATGTCTGTCTGTCTGTCTGTCCGTCTGTCTGTGTGAACGCACAGATCTTAGCTATTATAAAAGCTAGAGTTACCAAATTTGGCAGGAAGACTCCTGTGTACTATAAGCAGATCAAGTTTATTTCAAATGTTATGTGCCAACGCCCAATCCCCACAAATCAATCATTTAATTTTTTAACTCAATTTGTAAGCGCTGTATAAAAGATACAACTTTCTGACATTAACATATACTAAGCTGAATGAAATACCTACGTAGTCTCCAAATTACAATCCGATCGGACAATAAACACAATAGTTATTTAAGAAAGTATGAGCATAAAACCAAATGCTTCTGTCAGCTAACAAGGGAGGAGGGCGAGCGCCATCTGTCGGGATTAATTTCAAAGCATGTGCATATGCATGTGTGCATGAATTTAACAAATTAAACTTTACGGGAACATAGGTCGAAGGGTATCCCACTGTCGCGTGCTGCGCGACTGTTGCTTTTCTTACTGGTTACCTTTACCATTCTCATTCCTTGTTCCTTATTATTCCTTTTCTGTTTACCTCTTTCCATCTAGCTTTCTTCCCCACTCACCCTCGTTTTCTGTTCCTTTATCTGCCTCATACTTTTTCCATCTCACCCACTATCTATGAAATCTTCCTTACTTTGCTTTCTTCTTTTCCTTCTCTTCCATTCTAATCGATCTATGAATTTCAAGAAAATTCATAACTTTATATACATAACTTGCATAAGACGCTCTACGTAAGTGCCCCGCAATTTGTTGCAGTGCATCGCTTCGACTTGCAGTCGGCGAGAGTGTGTAAACTACTTTGCAGACCAATTTGCAAGTCCATTTCAAGCCTGCCCCGCTGCGAATCGCAAATCGCAGTCCGAACACTTGAGCCACTTTGTGCGCATAAATCTGCAGTAACTAAGTGCAGCACAGGAAGGGGAAGGGAGGCTGCAAGGGCCTCTGCTTAAGTTGCTTTTTAATGAACTATGCATTAAAAATATGTGCAGAACTAAGAGCATTCATTAAAAAAGTTTATGCCTTAAATAAAGACCAAAGACTAAAGAGCATGATGTAGAGAGAGAGGAATAGCAGAAGATTGCGGGGAGGGAAAGAGTGAAGGGGAGAGGGTAGGTGGAAGGGCAGCCAGTTACAGCCGTTGCCGCACTAAATCCCAAGTAAAAGCTGCAAAACTTTGCGACTTTGGGCCATTCATCTTTTAACTAATTTGTGAGTGGACGCACGCACACTGCGCCTCCACTCAAGTGGCCAGAAACGGAACAGACTGGACCGGCAACAGGGCAGGGGGGAGGAGGGATGCGAGAGAGGGAGTCCTTAAGTGCTTAAATATTATTCTTTGTTTTTGCCCATCCAGTTAGTGGCCAGTTGCGTTAACGCTTGCCCAAATATTATTCAAGCTAAATAGAACTTGGCCAATTCCCATCGACGAACCTTTAATGAGATTTCGGTTACGGTTTGGTCGGTCTATAGCCTGCCCAGCCCCGGCCCTACCCCCTTCCACAGGTGGCTACCTGATGTCTCAGTACGGTCAGCTGCATCTGCTGCTGGACTTTGGAACTTCTGCCCAAAACTTTACGCTGATTAAATGCTCCGAACTGAACCCTTGCTGCCTCTCTCTGTCCCCTTACTCCTCTCGCCTACACACATCCCTTGCCAGTGCCTTGGCCAACTTCAAAATCAGCTAGGAAGTCCTTATCTAATTGCTTTGAAAAAGTTTCGGTCTGGCATTGAAACTGACTGTAAAAGTCACTTTCCGGTTGCGGTCTCCTTTCTTCAAACTTCAAATGGAAAACACGCGTTCATATCATGTGAACTATGACAAAGTGTTTTTCCGAACAGATTATTGCTTAATCTTTGACAGGTTTTTGAACACAATGAAAGCTTAAAAGAATCTGACTTGAGGGTTTTCTGTTAGTCAACTTTTAAATAATGCAAAGATTTTATGCGTTACTATCGTATATAGCGTTAGATTCACAACATATTTTACCTTGAAGTGAAGTCAAACTCCTTTCAAATTTAATCTTTGCTCTTTGCGACTTGTTTTTGAAGCAAAGAAAGCTTAAGGAATCAGCGGTGGGTTTGGCAGTAAGTTAAGCTTTTAACAATGCAACAATTTTATGCGTGACTATCGTTTTAAGCGATAGTAACACATCATATTTTAATTTGAAATGTTGCAAACTCCTTTAATGAAATCTAACCTTTACTTGAAACTAAAGGAAGACAAGAATAAAAGACAATTATTGTATTTAACTTAAGTTTCATTTAATGCAAAGAATATCAACTTTACTATCGCTAATACCAATAGTAAACTACCAAATTTTAACTTAAAGTGATGTCTACATTCCCTGAAACTTCCTCTTTTTTAAGCATTTCCATGCTGCATAAGGAATCAGTGAAATGTTTATTCTGCACTTTTCGTTTCAAAGAAGTCAGCGTTGTTTTACATTACTATCACTTATACCGATAGTATGCCATCATAAGTACTTTCAAACTTAATATTTGCTCAATCTTAAACATGTTTTTGACGACAAAGAAAAAAGGAAGACAAAGTACGGGAACTCAACATTACTATCACTTATACCGATAGTATCCCGTCATATTTTAATTTAAATTGAAGCTAAACTTCTCTCAAACTCTCCCTTCTGTAAGCACTTCCATTTAGCCCAATAAAAGCTATACCAAACCGAAGGTTCTCTAGCTTATTCTCTACCTTATCAACCGATTGCCATGACAGTGTGGCAAGCAAAGCCGATATCCAGTGGGAATACCCCTACTGGGCAGCAGCAGCTTCATCTTGGCAACTCTAAATTAAATTTATATTTAGATTCCTGTGCACCTTCTGTGACCTCAGGCAGGCGCTGGCAAGTTGCCAAAGTCCTTTTCTGAGATAAAGCAGCAAAAACCAAAAGGTAAAAGAAACTTGAAAGCTAAAAGAAAAGGCCAAAAAGAAGGCTAAAAGAGGCGGCTAAAAACTGTGAGGCAAAGCTCGACAGGAAAGCTAAATTTTAATTTCAATTAAAATATTTACAAACGCCTCGACTTGGCAACGAGATATGTGAGCAGCGTCAAAAGGCACGCGACCCCAGTGTAACTCGGGCTTATAAAGATGACAGAGACAGGGAGGGGGAGAGAGGGGAAGATGGGAAGCAGGGGGGGGCGACTTAAGCCCGGTTGAGAATGCTTTTCATAAAAATTTCAGCAAGTTTATAACAAAGCGCAACGGGGTAGCACGTTAACAACAACAACAACAATAACTTGTAGCCATGCAAGTGGATAAAGTGGCGAAAAAAGTGTGTGTGTGTGAGTCTGCGTGTGTGTGTCAAAGGGGGGCACTCGAGCGCCCCCATGCGGCCTGTATTGATTAAACTTGAAGTTGCACGCACTACGAGCGGTCGCAAGAACTTTCTTAATTTTGTTGTAATTTCCTTTACGCAGCTGGAATTTCTATCTGCGAATTTATGAGCAGCACAAACTATTTTTATTAGATTACAAAAACAGCAACAACAACAACAACACGAAGAAGATATGTATGTATGTATTCGTGGCAGACAACAATGCGCGCAAATCTCTGGGCGTAATTTTCTCTAACAATTTTAATCGCATTTGTGCACGCACTGAGCAAAATATTAACAACAATGTTGCCCGCGGAGATGGGCCAGCAGCAGTAGCATTCAGCGGAATCTCTTCCGGGCTGCTTGTCCTTCTCCTCCCCCCTATCTCATCCTCAGGATGCCGGATGCTCGCGCAATGACGATGCGATTTTCATTACTGAATTATTCGTGCGTAAGAATGTTGTTGCTGCTGTTGTTGTTGCTGTTGCTGTTGCCGGGCGGCATTTTCAATTTTCCAAGACACTGTTAATTTATTATGAATTTGGCAATTCGTGTGCAAAAATAAATAAATAATGCACAGACATATCTAATTGTTTACAACGAACAACAACAATAAAAGGGAGAGAATGGGCGCGGCAGGCAGTGAAAATGTCAATCGAACTTTTGCATTGCATACTTTTTGGGGCAGTTGGTGGATGGAGACACAGGAAGCATTTCGTGCGGCAAAGTAAATGATTTATGTATTTCTAAGCGCAGTCATTATGAATTGTAAATGGGGTATATTGGACTGTATATAGACAGAGAATTTAAAGGGGAAAATATTAGTGTTATATTTCTAGTAAATAAATAAATAAAGATACATGGTACATAAAGCAAGGTATGTATATTAAATGCTTATTTAAAAACTGGAGCTTTCACTAAAACTCTTAACAGTATTTATTATATGGTATTTTGGAATATTTTTTAATGTGCTTTTCCACCTGTTATAAATAATTTAACCTCCAATCATACTTTAAGCAAATTTGAATTTATTTACAGAGTATCTAGCGCATCAAACAGTCAATTGCTTGGCTTTTCTATTTCCCTATTAAGCTGAGCTTTCCTGACAGCCGCAGTTTGAGTTTGGCTGCCACTCGTGCTGAATTTTTATTGCTTGATTTAATTATTAATGCGACCTGCAGATGTCACGAACGCGCAGCACTAAGAAAAGAAGGTTAACCCTCTCCCCCTCACCACCTCACCACCTTACCCCCCCTCAACAAACATCAATACTTAGCTATGCTTAACCCTACCGTGCCGAGGCACATTTTGATGCGTAAGAACAAAAAATTTGGGCAAAGTATGAAAAGGGGAAGGGGTTGGTTCATTGAAGCGTCTATGGATTGCATTTTTTATTATTTATTTCGGCCAAGTTTTCCTTAAGGAACCAAAACGAAGCTAGCAAAATTACTTCTGGCATAGGCAAAAGCGTTTCGAAATGCGTTTGACGACCACGTCGAAGAAGGAAGAGAGAGAGAGAGACAGAGAGAGAAAAATTCATAATGAAATATTTATGGCCATAAAGCAATGCGGCGTTGGGCCTTCCATCATCATCGAAAAAGGGTCGTACCCAGATGGGGGAAGGGGGATGAAGATTGGCAAGAGAAATGTACCATAAACGGAAGTCAACGCAGCTGTCTGGAAAAGATTACGATAAGAGACATGACTTTTTCTGTTGTCCTTTGACCCCACCAGACACTTCTGGGATGGAACAAGGAAAGGTAACTGCTTGCGCCGTAGTTACTGAGGTTAGTTTTCCAGAGTGAGCACGAATAATACATGAGCCAAGAGCGTAAAAAGAGTGTTAAAGTTGCTTTGATTTGCCTTGAGAAAAGAATGTTTTTTGTACAGTAAATAGAAATTTTATAGTTTTTAAAACATCTGGATGGTAAGGTAAGTCTTTATGCAGAGTTATTAGTGGGGAAAAGAAACACTTGATTGACTTTGATATTCTTGAAAGCAATAAACTGTCAATGTATATTATTTTGCAGTTTGAAAATGTTTTATAGGATTTTCAATCTTACCTAGAGATAAGAAAATATTTAAAAATATTTTAGATCATTATAAATTAAAATAACAATAATTTCATTGTTTAATTTTACATTAATGGCATAAAATATATTATAATAATTCCAATATAGGTACTTTCTAATAGTTTTCATTGTTCCCATTTCAATTTATTTTAATTTATAAATTGTTAAAGGGTTTTTAGACATTTGTAAATAAAAATAAATACTAATTTCAATTTCCATTATTTCAATTCGTGTTTCTTAATTTTATAATATTTAAAAAAATGCATATTAGTTTTTAAAAATATTTTAAAATGAGCAACAATAATTTAAATATTTTTCCTTAATTTCTAAACGAAAAAATTATTTAAATGATTCAAAATTAAATACTTACAATTAATATAAATTCCCCTGGCTACCGCAAGTTTTCACCTTATTCCTTTTTAAAAAAACTGCTACCAAAATAATTTCACGAGCCTGTTCAACAGCTCGCCCTAAGTCCTCAGTGGTACCCCAAGCAGTTTACATAACTCATTAATATGACGCAGGAGAGGCAGAAGTAGCAGGCAGAGAGAGGAGGCAGGCTGAGGCAAGAGGGCCAGTAAATACAATAAATATGCAACTAAATCAGGCTTAAATGTGCTTAACAATTTTGAACAATAACACGGCAAAACCGCAAGTGCAAAAATGGTCGAGCACTCTAGACGCCTTTAACGAGCACCAGAGAGACGTAGACGGAGACCGGATACGGTGCGTATACGTGGCATAGGGTGTCCCAGGGCAGGACAGCAGACGACTGGCTGCAGGATTGGGTTGGCCATATGTCAGGGTCGAGAAATACGACGCACACAGAGTGCTCATTACGAGGACGGACGGACGGACGGACGGACGTTGGCAGCAAAAGGTTTCGTGGAAATAAATTTGCACCTTAACGCCTTTAAATGCGCTACGCACACACACACACACACAGTACATGGTGTTGCCAATTACCCGGAAGTATGCGAAAAGCTTATGCGATAAATTCAACAAAGTGCCAAAAAGGTATGCAGCCAGTGCAGACAGGGGGGCAGGGGGGCAGGGCAAATAAAATGAAAATAAACTGTGCGACCCGCAAAAAGTCTAAGGATTTTCAAGGTGCACACACAGACAAGCAGCCAAAAAATATTTCCTCAGCGTCCTCCCCCTCTCCTACTTGCCCTACTCTTTCTACTCTCCCCCCTCTACCTCTACCTCCCTCCCTCCTCTTACTACATATTTGTGGCTTCCCTCAGTCTGGCGTCTTTGTTGGCCCTCATCGACAACGCAAGGGATTCGCACCTGCGTCCAGCAGCCGCCATTGAAAAGGAAAGGGCAACACACAACAACACGTGCTCAAGAAAGCTGTAGGTGGATGTGTAGGTGTAGGTGTGTGTGTGTATGTGTTGTGCACACTTAGGGCTGCCCTGTCTGAAGTTCAAGTTGAGCTTAAAGCAAAATATTGTGCGAAGCTGCAGCTGCTGCTGCTTCCGCTTTGCCTGCCACGCAAATCATAAGACATGTACGTATCGTATATGCTGTGTGTGTGTCTGTGTGTGTGTGTGTGCCTATAGTTGGAGCATCATAAAAATACTCCAAGTTGATTGCATCTTAAGGAGATTTCATTAAAATTTACAATCCGCTGGGCTCGTCGAGCGCGTTTGCCATAAAATATTACTTACGCGCAGATACGCAGGGATACACGAATATCCCTTCATATAACATGGTAAACTCCTATGCATATGCCCACTTTGTCTCTTGTTTTGGATGTACCAAAGCGTGAAATATGATTGTAGTGCGCTACGGTGAGCTGTGCAGGGTATATCGGTGCGAGAAGGGAAACTGGGAACTGGCAAATGAAGCTGAGTTTGTTACATGTTCTGCCTTAGTTAGCATACTTGCTCTGTTTCTCTCCCTCTCTCTCTTTCTCTCTCTCTCCCCCCCTCTCTCTCTCTTCCCACTTCATTCTATACTTTTTCATTTAATCACCTGCTATTTTACACTGTCCATACCCAAACCACAGCCTGTTAGCTCAGCTGCGCTGTCCCCTAAGCCAACCACAGCGCAGCGCTTTATTACCTGAACATCATTTCACGCTAACCTAAGCGCAAATTTTGTACATAAGCCGCGACCACACACAGCCAAGAACACACACACAGCCAAGCACACATATATATACATATACTCACACAACTACACGCAAACACACACACACACACTGTCAGTCTGCTTAGTGTTTGTGTTCGCGTTGGTAAACACAAGTGGAGCTTCCCCAAAATGGGCAATCAACTTCAAATGGCAGTGCGAGCCACCTGTCAACCCCCCAGCCCTCTCTCCGCTCCATCCCCTACTCCTTCCCCTTCCCCTACTTCTCCTGCTACTCTCTTCAGCTGCTGTCTTGTTACTTTTTAATACTTTTTATGATTATAACAATGTGCAAGACGCTGAGCAAATACAAAACAAACTTGTTTTCATTTGCCACACAACAAAGGCAACATAGCAACAACAACAACAGCAACAAACTGTGCAACAACAACAACTACAACAAGCTGAGGTAGCAACATCAAACTGAGCAACAACAACAATCACAGAAGCCTGCAAAATAATGAAAATCCCCGTCGTTGATCCCTTTTTCTTGTGTCTTGTGTTTTTTAGCGTTTTACCTTTTCGTTTTTAATGTTCGGCTTAGTTTGCACTAAAACAACAGCAACCCTCACAGCTCATCACGAGTGTATGTGGAGGAGCCTCCCTTAACACGCGCATAATTTATACGCACAGCTCAGTTCAAATATTGCGCATACGCCGCCGCAGCTGAAGCTGAAGTGGAGCATGGCAGCTTATTAAGTATTTTGATAGTCTTTTCGTGACGCTTGTTGGATTTGCGCTGGCTGCGTTTAATTGTTAACATTTCATTTAAGCCAAACACACACACTCACCCTCACAAGCACACACACTCACCCTCACACACACACGCACTCTTAACATACCCTCTTGCCATCAAATCCGCCGCGTCGTGAATTCATTTATCAAAACGCAGCCCGCATTTGGGAGCTGGCGCCATGTCAGGAACTTGGCTGAACTCGCTGCTAAATCGTTATGTGCAGCAAATCCCCCCCTCCCCCACCACCCTCTTCTCTACTCCTACCCCTACGCTCCCTCAGGTCATGAAGCTGCCATGACGTTTGCGTATGTCAAAGTTATCTAAATGAAAAATTGACTTTCATACACTCAAAGTCGCAAACGTGCACATGAGTGTGTCTGTGTGTGTGGATGAATGTATGCTTGTGTGTGTGAGTGGGATTCAGTTTCCGTTGCGTAGGATTTCGCATATACGCATTTCCTATTTTAGATGATATTTCATACTTTTGTGCTGACAGCGCGGGAGAGAAACCATCGCTGATGATGATGATGATGCGCCTTTATTATTGTTGCTTTATGGCTTTTGCATACATGTATGCATAACATAAATGTATGCGGGCTACTCCACGGACTCACCCCCCTCCCCCCTCCTCCCACTGCATGCCACCACTGCCCCTGCTCCTCACCACATGTGCCTTCTCTCTGTCTGTTTGCCTTGGGGATTATCAACTCATTGTGCTGCGCATTTGCTTATGCCATTCCAAGCCGACTTGTCCCTCTGTCTGTCTGTCTGTCTCTCACTCTATTTCTCTGTCTGTCTGTCTGTCTGTCTGTCTTTCTGTTCCCTCTTTATCGCATTCATCCGTTGAGCCATTTAGCCATTTCGTCCCTCATCGCTTGTCGTGCAGCGCAAACAGCAATTTCAACGATTTGAGCGCTTTAAACTTGTTTGCTTCGCAGCTAATTGCAGTGATTGGCTTAATGCGGCTTTGCCAGGGCAACTCAATAGCCCGGGAAATGTCTATAGGAATTTTCACTTAATGAACTCACAAATTTTCTTCTTGTAATTGAGAAATTTATTCTGCCAAATTTTTGTAGTTAATAATTCGCCAAAATTAATACTAAGTTAATTAATTAGCGCATATTTGTTCAATTTCCTGTTGAGCAAAATTGCAGAATATTTTTTTAAGTTTTAACAAGTAAGAAAGGCTAACTTCGACATGCCGAAAGTTTTACACCCGTGCAGGTTCTTATCTCTTTATCTGAAGAATTTAATTTTATTGTGTATATTCAATACAATGTCTCGTTTTGATTGGCACTGATAAGTTAAGTTAATTCTAAAATTAAAACTGATCTTCATGCATTTAAGTTTAATTCAAGCGTATACAAATAAATTCATAATTATTATTTTTTTTATATTATATATGTATTTCGTTTTTAGTTTCCTTAAATATTGAGTCGACAAAATAATTTAATATCAATTTAAATTTAAATTGAACATTTTAAAAATATACCAAAATTTCTTGAACAATTCCTCAGGCAATTTTAATATATCATCTGAAATCCCTTTGGAACTGCCCCAAGTAATTGAACTAAATGCCACTTGCTTAGTTAAATGATATATTATTATTATCATTATGGATGGCGAGGACAATTTCCAATCGAACGTTTGGCGCCTACGTGTCTGCGACGCAGCTAGTTGTCTCACTCTTGCACACACGCAATGCGGGGCAGTTTAAGTGGCAGCCTAAAATTATGCTGCAAAATTGTTGCAACATCAATCAAATCGCCGATACGCGCGGGCCAAAACAATTGAAAAGGGCAAGGGGTGGGGGGCCAAAGGGCGCCATAAAAGGCCAAAACAGAAGGCGCCAATAAATTGTTTTTTATTTTTGCTACTGGAAATAAAATAAATTGAAAAACATTTAGCCGTAGCGGGCATCAATAAGCGCTGACAAAGTCGACGCTGCCAGCTGAGGCCAAATGAAAATAGACCAAAAAAAATATACCCAAGACAACCAAGAAAAACAAGACAAACAAAAAACGGCAACAACAACAACAACAATACACTCGAAAAGTTCATGACATTACTGAGAACTAATGTTGATATTGGCACGACCCGAAGACAAACCTGACCCCAAGCGACCTACCAACTTCAAGTCGAACAGACATAACATAAAATATATGAAGAAAGGGGCGTGGGGGGTGGAAATCGTTTTGGCCAACTGCATTTCTGGCAACATGCTCCGTTCGGGCCATATGTGCGCGCGCTTTGTCTTGGCAGCTGCTGCGCTTTTGCCTTCTCTGCTTCTTTTCCTTCTCTGCTTCCATTGTTTTGCCCGCTTTGTTTTTTATGCCACTTTAAATTAGAGCACATTTCTATGATTGCCTCTTTTGAATGGGGCCCATAAACTGCGACAGGCGCCACTCGGTTCGATAGTTTTGTTTGTTGTCTACTCGGCAAAATGCCAGTTGGAGCCATCAGCGTCAGCTGCTCGACTCCTTCTACTCCAACGCCTACGCTGAGCCCTTTGTGTGCTGTGCGTCCATCTGTCTGTCTGTCTGTTTGTCTCTCACTGTTTGTGCTGCAAGCGAGGTTTGTTGTGCCTTTTGGTGTTTGGCCTACTCTCTCAATTGTCTCCCTTTAGCTGTAGGCATCAACTGCCGGCTAAGACCGGAAGTTAGCCATGTAAACAAATGTGTTTTATGCTCACTGGGAGCACCTGAAAGTGATTAAGTAGACCAGTGGGGTGGGCAGTAAGTAAATCGAACTAAAATTAAAATTGTTTCAATATTAGCTGTTTTGGCTTAATTTTATCAATTGGCCTTTTTTCCGTTCAAAAATGCTGTATTAAAGCGAAATTTTGAATGCAATTTCTCCTACAAGTTGCAATTGTAAAAATGTAGCATACTTTCGCACAGAAGCGAAATTTTCTATTGGATTTTGCCGACTGTCAACTGTAACATACTTTTTTGCGCAGCGATAATTTCAATTTACTAGGGAGATAACGAGTTTTGCAGCTCAACTAGATTTGATGGCAGAAAAGCCACTGGTGATTAAATACAGCCTTTGATTACACTACGGAATTGACTCCCCATTACTCCTCATGCATTGCCATCATCACGAAGCCGAGTCAATCAAAGTGTAAGCCATTTGGCGGCGCAGACAACTCTCGAGTCATTCAGCTGAAACAGACAAAACGCATTCGCAATTGTGCAACAGTTAACGCAGCAGAACAGATGCCAATCCCAATCCTCACACTTGCTGCCCCTTCTCCTGCACCCCTTCTAGCCTTACCTTGTGCTGCGCAGACAACGAACGTGTGTAGCCCATTTGCCTTGTTGGTTCGATAAACTCGTCATGGAGCTGGCAGCTGGCAACACTAACAACAACAAGCAGATAAAGGGAGCAACATTTGCTGGGGCAGTGCAATGGCAAATGCCCGACGGTAAGGAAGCAATCTCTAAGTTAATACGGAAAACTTGTAAAACGCTAAAACGAAATGGAAAAACTGAAAGCGAACCAGGCAGATGTGAAGGAAGAGGAGGAGGAAATCGAGACAGAGGAGGAGGCAGAGAAGCAGGCCAGAGCAGGCACTGCACACGTTGAGCCAGAGGGCAATCGTAGGCCGCCGCCAATGAATGCGAATGTGAATGGGAATCCATTCAAGCGGCCGATGAATACGCTACAGAAGCAATGGTATCGAGTGCTCCTTGCACGGCGCGTTGGCTTCGGGCAACGGGTACCGCAGGATGAGAAGGAGGTGACGTAGTAAGCTCAAATCAAATTGTGTGAAAATTGCAATTTCCTGTTGATTTAATACGTTTTCTCCCCATCCCTCCCCTCTAGCGCTGACATCTGCCAGCGACGGTATATGGCCGCGTTTCGACGCTACAACGAACGTTTCCGCTGGGAAATGGCAATGCACGAGCAGATGCAACGCTGTGCCATCGATGCAATGCGTGTGCACAGGTGTGTGGGGGGGGGGGCACCTTTGCAAATCAATTAGCCAATTTTACATAACTGTTTTTTTTTATTTTTCGGCACACCCACCCAGAACCTTTGCCATCACAACACTCTGGCTGCCATTGCACTCGAAGCGGGAAATCAACGCGACTCTGGAGACGCTCGAGAAGGTGCTGACAGTGAAGGAGCGACGCCGCCTCGAGGAGATACTCAAGCGGGGTGAATCGCTGCGAACGCGACGATGAAACTATACATATGAAGTATATGTATGTATATATACACACTATATAGAGAGAGTGCGCAGCGGAAACAGCAGCACTTTCAAGTGCAGCCACTTTGCGTCGAGCTGAACTTGAATCTTTGCCACTTTGCCACGTTTTGGAAAATTGCTTTTACTGCCGTTGCTGCTTTGCAATAAATATTTAATAACAAATAAATGTGCGACTTTCACTGCATTTAGGGCGCTAACCATGTAGTTCCCGCTCGGAACTGTCAACCAGTTAGACTCCTTTACCACATGCTGACTGAGAGAGTGTTGAATGAAATTTCTTGATGGGATATGGCAGATTTGAGCAGAGAAGTTTGGTGGTGGTTGGTAAAAGAATGATATACATTTATATATTTAATTTTGAGTTATTTTAGTAACATATTTTTTTAGTAAAGAAATTATAAATATATATTTATAATATACAAAAAGGTTGTATCCATAAATTTCTGTCAATAAAATAGAAGAAAAGAGTCTCTGGAAAAGGATTCAAGTACTTAAAATCTTTAGTTCTACATAGTTATTTTTAGATCTTGTTTAACTTAATTTTGAGTTCTCCTCTAGTTCGTATTCTAGTTTTCTTTTTGTCCTTTACTTTCCTTTCCCTTGTTTCTTTTGTTCTCTTCTGGCACTAGTTCACTTCAAGTTCTCTTCTGTTCTAGTTCTAGGTCATTCCTAGTTCCCTTGTAGCTCTTGTTGTTTCCTGGTTGTTCTCTATTAGTTCTAGTTATCCGATAGTTCTCTTCTAGTTCTTTAATAACTCTTTCTTTTTTACCTCTTAATTATCTTCTGCTAAAGACACAATCCTGACAATTCCAACAAACTATCAAATCATTTCATATTTATGAACTTATGATCTGTAACATTATCAACCTCCTTGAGGTTACACACACACAGAGATATTAATCGACAAGCCTAACCCCAGTAAGTCTGCCCTTTCCCGCCCTAAGTTGATACATTTGCATGGCACAGCGCAACGACATGTGGCAAATGGAGCGATGAAGTTGAAATATGTTGACCCCCAAAATGATAAAAACCAAATAAGCGAAAGGTGCCCCACATTTAATGGGCAGCAACGTGAAAAATGTGCACAAATTTAGAGACTGTCATAGCTGGCATTTCTGCACATTATTAAGGTCCTCTCCCCACACCCTACCTTCTCCTAGCTCTGGCCTAGATAGCAAGGAGTCCCATCTATATATCATACAAGCCCCAACATAAAATGGGATCAGCCACATAAAAAAGACGAGCAAGCTTTTCTCAGGCGCTGCGAAAGAAGTTTCAATTTCCGCGAAAGAGAAGAACAAGAAGAAAATGGAGGAGAAGAATAACAGAGAAAAAAAAAGATTGTATTATATATAATATTAATTTGAATTAATAACATATTTTCCGATTGAGTTTCCCAGTTGGAATGCCGTCAGCAGCCGCAGCTGGGGTTGAATTCACGCAAGTTTGTAATTTTCCATAGACTTTCGCACTCCCCCTCCCCCATCTCCCCCCCTCCCTTCTGCATAGTTGCCTGTTTCGAAATTTGAGATATTTGCCTAATTAATGAGCTCTTAATATAAAGTTAATTTCCATTGGAATTCAACGTAGCTTGGCAGCAAATTTTCCGTTTTAGGGAAATTTTCATGCTTAAAGCAGTTGCTCGATTGCACAGCTCGGAAAAACTGCACAGCATCAATTTGGTCAGGCAGCACATGCTAACCAAGGGTGGCCCAGTCCCTGCCCCCTTCCCCCATTCCCTCCTTGGTCAGTTAAGAGTGCAGCGCAGCGGCAATTTATTGACTGTATTGAGACGGGCTACGTGCCGCACATAAACCGCACTTATCTGGCTGACTGACTAACTGACTGCCTGCCTGACTGACTGCCTTGCGATTCGTCTACCCTTTTTGCCTCCTCGCTCCCACCCTCTCCCGCTTCCATTTGGCATTCACTTCCTGCTATTGAAAGGCGATAGCAGCCAAGTTGAAGAAAAATTGCATGCGGTCTCGAGAGCGAGCAGCAAAATTAATGTGTCTGTCCGTGTGTGCGGTCTGAGCAGACAGACCACGCACCCTTTCATCCCCCCCCCCGTACGTCTAAGCCTTGACTGCAGCTACCCCATCACCCCGCGCACCCTGTGGCACTTCCACTCTAAGCAAATACTGCTAAACGTGCCCGTGGCATGCATATCAAAATGATGTATGCGTGTTAGATATCTTATAAATTTTATTCGCTCTCCCACTCGCACTTGCCTCATGTCTCTCTCTTCTCTCTCTCATCTCTCTCTTCGTCTCTTTCTCTCTTCCTCTATCTCCTCATTCTCTGGTCCTGCTTCCCTTCATCAGCCACGTCGCCAGCAACAGCTGCAGTTGGTTCGCTTATTAAACGCTTGACTGATTGCCTAGCGCTGCCATTTGATTCTGATTAGAAATGAACAAATGCCAATTCAGAGCACATACATTGATAATATATATATACTATATGTACTTACTATACCTACAGGTATCGTAGGAATAACAAAGGGTTTCTGATTCAATTCACAGAGTATAAGTCTGACTCAATGAATGACTGTGAGCAAGACTCTCCTTATACTATCTAATTGTTAAATAATACAATCTATCTATCTAAAATACATATACTCAGGGCTGTCTGCCACGCCTCCTTCTGCTCCCTGGCAGTCCCTTCCACTCTATATAAAACAGTTCTACATTCAAAGAAGTATTTCAATATGGTTACTTACAGTCATTTATTAGTTTACTTTTAAATCTAAGATCTGTCAACAAAGATTTACAGCTTGAGCTACCTTTGTAAAAGAACTTCTCAAGCTAAATTGAAAATCTGCAATGATTTTTAACCATTGCTATATATATTACGATACTATATTAAGAGATTTAACAAAGCAGAGACCTATCAACCAAATCAATCAGTCGTATATCCCAAAGATCTTAATCCACAACTGACATTAAAATGTGTAAAATAAATTGGGATATTTTCAAGTCTAAGAATTTTCCAATGGGCAACTTTCGATTATCGATAGCAGGCAGAACAATGGACCACGAGTAGCCCCTGCCCCTTCCCTGCCTCCTCTTGGGCAAACAAAGAAGCAGAGGGAAAGCATTTGGTTATTTACGAGACGCATTTTGTATGGCAACTTAAGCGCTAATGGCACAAACATCCGAAACGTGAGGGAAATGTTTAAACTGGCGCACAGCAAACAAAGCGACCAAACTGGAGTCGGCATGCGAAGCTGCAGACGGTGTTGGAGTTGGAGTCTTTGTTGCAAGGATCACAGAGTCAGGGAGTCAGCCTTGGCCGTGGTCGTGGCTGTAATGTAGCCAAATGCGCGTAGCGCCGCAGCCGCACACAGCAAATCAAATCTCAAATCATGCACGTTTCGGCACAAGCTGAAAGCAAAAAAAAAAAACAAGAAAAAAATTCACAATTCTTTTTATTGGGAATCGTGAAGTTGGAATACCCTTTCGATTTTAATGAGACTATCTAGGGATATTTAAGTGTCTAGTATTTAAAATAGATTTGGCAAACTTGGAATTGTTTAAGTGTAATCAAATTTAAACATAGGTATTGAATTCTTTTTAAACATCTACAGCAATCATATAAAGTTGCTGATTGTTCCTTGATAGTTTCCCTAAAATCTTATATTATACATTTTTATTACATATAATTTTATATATAAATTATATTACATTATGTTATATATACGACAATATACTTTAAAATGTTAATTATGTTGATTGAATTTGATAAGTCAACCATAATAAGCACAAAGATCGGTAAAATCATGGAGGAAATTTAATTATATATACTCAAGACTTAAGATTTACAATTTACAAATATCAAATGTATTGATGAAAAATGAGATTGTAACAAAATTAATTTAACTTCCCTTTATATATCTAAATGTTATTACGACACCTACTACTCGAATTATAAACTCATTGCAGAATATACCCTAAAAAATATATATATTCTTGTTCCCTTAAGTCGCCAATCTCAAGGTATCTTCTTTCTTATAAAGTATATTTATTCTTGTTTGCTCAGGCATATCTTTTCCTATAGAGTATATTTCTTCTTGTTCGTTTAAATGTCTTAACTTACTTACCTGTACCTTCTTCATACCTGTAACATTCTACATTGTAAACCAAAAATACTCCCCGTTAGTGTATAGAAAGGAACACTGAAATCGTATAACCCTGCGCACAGGCACAGCGTCTACTGGGGGACTATGTTCTAGAACAGTAACGAGTTGGCGGAGGGTGGTAGGGGTATGGTATTGCAACTGACTTTGCCGCTGACTGACGGCAAATTGTTTGAAAATTCAATTCACACATTTGCCAGTTGTCGGTGATTTTGCTGTGATTTTGGCAACGTTTTCTGCCGCCTCATCGTGCCCCATGCCCCGTACCACCTGCTCACCCTTCGTACCCCCTGCTGCCTGTCTTGCGCTGTCGTTTTTGAAATAAGTGGAAAATGGCAACGAATTGTTACAATGTTGCTGGGGCTGAAACGGAAACGGAGATGCCAAGCTTAGGTCAGACACAGGCTCGAGCCGCAAGCATTTGTGTGGCACGTGCAGCGCAGCTCAGCTGAGGCTGTCGATGATGATGCGCCGACTTACGTATACGTAATAGACGTATCCCTATACTGAGTCGTATTCGCATTCGTATTCTCATATCGCTTGCAAGCGTCGCGTCGCGTGGCAAGTGGCAGGCTCAAGGCAGCGTGTCTGCTTTGTATGCAAAGAGCTGCTCAGAAATTTAATTTATTTACACGTTGCTGTTGTTGTTATTGTTCTTCTTCTTCCTCTTGTTCTTCTTGTTGCTTTTCCCTGTTTATTGTCTGCAAATGAAATGCGTCTGCTCCCCTCTGCCGCAGCCTGGACTCGGCCTCAGCTAAACGAATTACACAGCGCCGGCTTTGATGTTGCTCGGTTTCTTCTGCATTTCAAAAGGTTTTTCTCTCTTCATCTAGTTTTTTCGGGGCTTTCCCTTCTCCTCCTCCTCCTTTCTTCTCTTTTTTTTTTTTGCTTTGACGCAAACTTTGCAGACCATAAAGTTTTGACTTCATGCAGTTTTAATGACTTAACGAGCACGCTGCGTTTTGGACAAGTTCCTCTTTGACAAGCAACTGGCCAAGTGAGAGAGAGAGAGAGAGAGAGACGGAGAGAGCGAGAGAGAGAGCAAGGGCAAAGGGCAAGGAGGGGGAGTGGCACAATGCTGGCAACGGCAGCTAATTAGGCAAACGCGCTGTGATTACCACAGAGAAATTTGCACTTTTCCTTTCAGGCGCAACTTCACTTGCACTTGCAAACCTCTTGACCGACTTGCACATACCCCCTACATTAAAAAAAGCACGAAAGCTACGATCGAGTGTGATACACACGCCAACTACTTGCCCATAACTTCTATGTGTTGCTTTATTGCTTTTCACTGCAGCAGCAGAAGCTAAATAAAAACAAATGTTTAATGTAGGTTATGATTTTCCAAGAGCGCGACAATGAGAAGAAAACTGCAAGGAGAGCGAACGGCAATCAATGTAAATAAGTGGTTTCAGCTTTCATTTAGTGGTGATTAATGGGTGTATTGCTTTATATATTATAACAATTCTGCTATGACTGCGCAAAGTTTGTGTACATTGTAAAATTCCTCTCACTCTTTTTATTGCATTTCGATCAAAAAACTAATTGAATTGCATTTCGATAAAATTTACATGTGTTGGTTAATGCTTCTTGCGGTTGGCAATGCTAAGGGTGGGACTCAACACTGATTAGAGTTGAGATGAATAAATTGGCAACGCTGCACTGTTTGGCAGTGGGAGACAGACGAAAAACGCGCCAAATTACCAATTTGTTAACGAATTACACAGAAGCGGATGCAGGATTTCGATAGCAATCTGAAATATCCAGTTGAAATAAAAATCGATTAATATGTCGAGTTGAAATCAAATTATCGATATTTTCCAACACTTTTATACTGCTTTTCGTTTGTCATTGACTAACAGCAGCAGCCCAAGTACGTCTGGCATACAGAGCAGAACTTTCAGTCTGTGTCTAGCATCCGTTTGGAGCGGTAGCTAGCAGACTCGAAAACTTTATTTTATTTTGTTATATAATGTGGAATCTTGTTGTGAGTATTCACAATTTGTTGTCTTTTGATTTCGAAAATGCGAGCAATTTTTTTTTTTTTTCTTATCCCCAAATCATTGATAAAAATCGAATGAGAACGCAGGGAGGTCCTTGCCTTTCTTTCTTTGCGATCGAGATCTGGCATCAGTTTTTGTGTCTGCAGTTGGGCCTTTTGGGCATCCACGGGCAAAGCGTTTTGTGTGTGTGGACAACGGGTACGTCGTACTACAGTGGAGCCGGTGGCGGTGGTGGTGATGATGGTGCCGGTAGTGCCTCACGCATAAAAATTACGTATTTTATATAAAAATTACAATTTGTCAAGATAAGTTCTTCTTCACGGGAATGGCTATTGTGTTGACTCGGTGTTTGATTAAACATCCGCTGAAATCCCATTTCAAGTTCGGCGTCTTTGTACTTTTTGTTTTTTTTTTTTTTATAAAATTGTTTAATTTTATTTAAAGCTTACTGTTACTATATTTAATGTGTGGAAATGCAAGAAGCAATCAATACATATGTGTTTATTATCTGTAGGCGTCGGAGCGATATCACTTCATATAGGACTGTTTGTATTCCTGCTGCTGCTGCTGCTTGCTCCTCCTCGGCAACGGCGCTTGCCAGTTTGTCATTATTTGGGTAATACCGATCTGGCCTTAGATCTGTTGTGTCACTTGGAGTGACACGGGAATGGCTACATCCGCTGAAATACCATTTCAAGTTCGGCGTCTTTGTACTTTTTGTTTTTTTTTTTTTTATAAAATTGTTTAATTTTATTTAAAGCTTACTGTTACTATATTTAATGTGTGGAAATGCAGAAGCAATCAATAATGTGTTTATTATGTGCCGGGCGCCTCTCCCGGCAACGGCGCTGCCAGTTTGTCATTATTTGGGTAAACCGATCTGGCCTTAGATCTGGGTTGGAGTGACACGGAATGCTACATCCGCTGAAATACCATTTCAGTTGGCGTCTTTGTACTTTTTTTTTTTTTTTTTTTATAAAATTGTTTAATTTTATTTAAAGCTTACTGTTACTATATTTAATGTGTGGAAATGCAAGAAGCAATCAATACATATGTGTTTATTATCTGTAGGCGTCGCAGCGATATCACTTCATAAAGGGTTGTTTGTAGCTGCTGCTGCCGCTGCTTGCTCCTCCTCGGCAACGGCGCTTGCCAGTTTGTCATTATTTGGGTAATACCGATCTGGCCTTAGATCTGTTGTGTCACTTGGAGTGACACGGGAATGGCTACATCCGCTGAAATACCATTTCAAGTTCGGCGTCTTTGTACTTTTTTTTTTTTTTTATAAAATTGTTTAATTTTATTTAAAGCTTACTGTTACTATATTTAATGTGTGGAAATGCAAGAAGCAATCAATACATATGTGTTTATTATCTGTAGGCGTCGCAGCGATATCACTTCATAAAGGATTGTTTGTAGCTAAATGTAGACCAAGGCTGTTTGTCGCTGCTGCCGCTGCTTGCTCCTCCTCGGCAACGGCGCTTGCCAGTTTGTCATTATTTGGGTAATACCGATCTGGCCTTAGATCTGTTGTGTCACTTGGAGTGACACGGGAATGGCTACATCCGCTGAAATCCCATTTCAAGTTCGGCGTCTTTGTACTTTTTTTTTTTTTTTTTTTATAAAATTGTTTAATTTTATTTGAGGCTTACTGGTTTTAAATTTATTTATTTTTGAAATTAATTTATTGTACACCTTCGGCTCAATCAACTCTTTAAAATTAACCGACAAAACAACCTCGCTGTCGGTGGAATATTTCAATTTTTTCGAATATTGTTTTAATATGATTGGTTTAAAATACCATTTTTTTAAATACAATTTTAATTTATTAGTATAGAGCTTGATCACTTCCTCTTAGGTTGATTTACTCACCTACTGCTGAAAGGGTCATGGCTTTCGTGCGGCGATTAACATAGGAACATGTGCCAACAAGAAATTCGGTTGTAGAGCACGGTGCCGTTGCTCCTTTTTTCATGGGAAGTTTAAAGATGAAGGAGTCGCCTATATTTGGAAGCTCTTTTAAGGGCGCTGCCATTTGTATCATCTTTGCCATTTCGCTTTCTGAAAAGGTGTAGTTTAGACATACTGTCCCCACATCTGCGTTGGAATCGTCTTCGGAGTCTGAAGAAATAAGAATCACCTCAGGAATACTTTCTTCAACAGCGTCTAAAGATTCCATTTGTGCTCCTTCTTCATTTATAGAAGCAATTGCTGCCGTCTGCGGTTGTTCTTCTAAATCAGGGGCTGGAATAATAATGTGTTCTAAAATTTGAACACGATCTCTGGAAGACAGACTAGACATTTCTCTGGTGATTCTATGACAAGGTGACACTTAAATGAAAGAGGGTCTCCAGTGTGAACGATATGGTGTGTCTAAGTTTCATCCAGGCTGGCGCTGAGGTTTCCGTTGCCTGTCAACTGTTCCCCGGATCCGACCCAGTTAGTCGACTAAATTCATAACAAAAGTGTTTTGGTCGTTTGCCAGTTAGTCGACTAAATTCATAACAAAAGTGTTTTAGAAAAGGATTATTTCGATTATTTCCGTCGTTTTGTATTGCGTCGGCGTCGACTGAAGCCAGAGACGAAGCAGAAGCAGAAGTAACAGCAGCAGTAGCAGCAGCGACGGCTGCGTGCCGAGCTGCGCACTAGCTATGGCAATAAGCAATCCATGCTAAACATCAATCGGCTGCGCTGTCGATCGCATGCGCTGCCCCCGCTCTGCTGCGATGCGGGGGGCCCAAACGGCAGCGCTGCGACGCATCTCTTTTTTGCTCTCGTTTTTCCCTTCGCTTCTTAGTACATTTCACTAAAGTGAGCTGCATTTTAAGCCATCTGCATCAAAAAAGTGTAACAAGTAGTCGAGGCAGTTAAGCACATTATATTATTTAAAAATAGTATTATTGATTTTCGATTAATCGATTATATCGATCTTTTTCCCCTAAAAGATCGGAAAAATCGATACAGCCAAATATCGATTATTTTGCAGCACTAGTAGTTACTCTAGTCACCCTAGGGTAAGCGAAGGCAGAACCACTAAGTATCAACGAAATTGAACGCCTACTTTTAATCGTTTTTTTTCGTGATAAATTTCTCACTATATTTTCTATAATGTACATTTTTGTATAAGTTGGCTTTGACAATTTTAAAAAAAAGAAGTCATGTCAGAGCAAGACAAAAAAAAAAAAATAGGAAACAAAAAATAAAACGAGTTGTTGTCGTGCCAATAAATCAAAATTACCTTCGGCGGCTCTGTAGATGAAATCATCTACTGACAAATATCCTTTGCCAGTAAATCGCAATTTCCAGTTTGCCATTATTTGGATAATACGATCTGGCCGTAGATCTGTTGTGTCACTTGGAGTGACACGGGAATGGCTATTGTGTTGACTCAGTGTGTTTGATTAAACATCCGCGCTGTTTGTCGTCGACGTGCTGTTTGTCGTCGACGAAATGTAATGTTGATGTCCCCGTTTGAATTTTTTAATAATTATATTTTATTAAGTGAAGAATCCATACATCATAATATCGTATTGTAACATCACAGGGTGGGGAATATTCTTAAGTAAAACAACAATTGTCTTGGCAAGCCTTGCCCTTTTTTTTTTTTTTTGCTTTTCCATGCCCTCCCCCGGGACTCGAACCCGGAACCCCTGTATAATCGTCAAACGCCTCAGACGATTCAGCTACAGGGGTCGGCTCCGTTTGAATGAAGCAAAAAGTAAGCAGCACTTTTTTTTTATGAGGTATGCAATAAGAATTTATTCTTATTATTATTATTAATGGGTAACTGCACAATTAAAGCGAGCAACAGGTCGTCACTATTCAATACAAGCGACTCTACCATGTATCCACATAGGGAAAATAGGGAATTCCACATTATATCTTTGAAATATTCAAGGTCAATTGTTTTTAATTTGCTTCTATTGTGAAGTAGATATCCTTCTCTGAGATTTGTATGTGCACATCCCAAGTTGATTTGATCCACCATCTTGAGTTTCGAGAATATAATAGATAGATCCAAGTTAAGATCGATAATTTTTATGCCCGAATCCATTTTTATATTTGATGTTCAAACATTGAAAACTTTCCCACTTGCTGACTGATTGTGGGCCAGAAGATGGAACATGGGCATCAATGCCCAAAAAAGTGCAAACGTCTGCTTCACCCAACGTTGCAGTACGACACCAGAAGTGTTCATCAACGAGACTCCAATCGAGCAGGCTACAAAAGCCAAATACCTTGGCTTGACATTAGACTCTCGTCTGACTTGACATAGCCAACAAGGAGCAAGCTGTACTGCCTGCTCAATAAATGGAGCAAGTTGGCACTTCGGTGCAAACGTCTAATCTATTAGCAAGTAATTGCATCGTCCTGGAGATATGGCATTCAAATTTTGGGTACTGCAGCAGCCACTCTAAGGAATGTAACCTAGAGAGTGCACAATAAGTGCTTCCGACCTATTACCGGCTGCGAATGGTACATAAGCAATAGGGAACTCCACCGAGCTGTTAACCTGTATATAGTGGAGGAGCAGATCTCATTTCACTCAAGCAGATACAATGACAGACTGAGCATACACTGTAACCGACTTGCCCGACATTTAAGGCGGTCAATTCCAATAACACGACTAAAAAGAAGGCACTTCGATAGTATTATAAACCCTCATTAACAATTTAATTTAATTTAATTACACTAGAAACATACACTTATATTATTACTTACTAAGTCACAGAAACTACACTAAACTAGTCTTGGAGAAGTAACAAATAAATACTCATTAGGTTATAGTAGCATTTTAATACTGATCCCTAATGGAACAAATAAATAAAGTTTAAAAAAAAAAAAAAAAAGTGTTGCTTTATTGTGTTGCATACTTTGAGGAGTTAATTCGGAAGCGGCTTCAAAATAATCATTTCTTAAATAACTTCAACGTTAATGATCGGACGAACCAATTTTCAGGCATCGATTGTTATTGTCTTTACCAAAAATGAACTGTTCTGCAAAAGACGGTGTGACCAAAATCTAAAACAAACTTGATCTGCGTTTAATATTTAGACATTTTTTTATTATATTTTTATATTATATTTTTATAATATATTATAATATATTTTTATATTATTTATTTTTATTTGATAATATATTTTTCGTAGTTATAGCTCTATATATAGTTTGTAGTCTCTGCCACGCCTCCTTCTGCCTGTTACATACCTTTATGGTTGTGTCGCAAAGTTCCCTTCTCCCCCATGACTAGCGGGTATACAAATAAAATTACCTTGATTTTCACATATTTGTTTGTTTTATTATTATTATTATACGTAGCTTTAATTTAGACAAATAAATTAAGAATTATACGATATAATAACTATAATGCTCAACATATTCCAACTTTGATGGGGCGTGGGGAGGATCAATGAGTAGATAAAATATTAGACAATTTTCAAAGTCCCTGTAAAACAAGCACAAAATATTTTGAACACAATTCAAATTGAATTAAATTACGAATCGAAATGAATCCGATACGAATACGAACTTGAATGATGACAACATTTACTGTGACGATGAATAATATGATCGGAAATTGATAGAAGAAATAATTTTAGTGAATGTGAATGACTAAGTGGGCATTCAACACGAGGGTGTGTGTGAGTGTGTGCGTTTGTGTGAGTGAGTCGTTGTCGTGAATAATGCGGCCAACACTATCGAATGCTAGTTCAGATCTTTCGCTTCCTTCCCATGCCTCCCTTTCTTCCTTCGTGCAAGCTCTCTATAACATATCTCTGAGCACCTCCTTTTGCGCGGCAGTCAATTTCTCAGGAAATTGTATATCGAAGGCCACCAGGAGATCGCCCTTGCGCGTCGTATCCTTGGGGAAGGGCAAGCCATAGCCCTGAATGCGTTTCACAGTGTTCGGCTTGATGATCTCCTGCATGGTGCTGATGCGCAGCTTATCGCCGGACATTGTAGGAACTTGGAAGACAACGCCGCAGAGTGCCTAGAAGAAACAAAGTGAGGAACAAAGTGAATCAATAAATAAATAAATAAATGGCAAGCAAGCTTGGCTTATCAATCAAGCGAAGCCACGCCCCTTTCCCCCGCACACATGGTAGGCTAAACAACTCAATTTCCTGTAAATCGAAGCGAATGAAATGAAACCATGAGGAAAAGCGAAAGAAAAATGCTGTACAAACAGACAGACGCACATTGGGGTTTAACTGCGAATCTATCAATCTTTTTCGGTAATCCTGTTTATGTTTATAGTTGCCACTTGCCACACACCACACACACACACACAGCCACACAATTGTACACACAGCCGGCAACATGTCGTTCGTTTATCCTCTTCGTATTGTTTGCTTTGTGTCTTGCATAAATCCTTTTTATGCTTTTTATGTGCCTAATTCGTGTTTAAACATGTTGTTGACATGTCTTGCTCGACTGCTGTCTTACTCACTCCCTCCCTCTCTCCCTATCTCTCTTTATGTCTCCCAAAAATAAATCCCTATTGCGATTCGCACTGTTTGTCCACTCTGGCGAAACGATTCCATTTGGCACAGGCGAACATTCGATTTGTTTAATTGGCCCGCTAAAAGATAACCATCAATCATGCCTCCCTGACCAAATCATTTCTATAGTTTTACTCTAGAATATTACTGATATCTCTGCCCTCCACTTAATTAGTGCACGCAAAAGTTTGCCATCATTGAAGTAGCATGTGAGAGATGTGGTAAAGTTGTATGATTAGTGAAGTTAAATGCGCATCAAATAGAAAACTTTTGCCAAATATTCTTTTATTAATTCTACATAATAAATAAATCTAGTTTAGCAACATCTGTCTGTGAAAGCTTTGAAAGCACATTAGTGCGCTTAAAGCCAACTTTTATATTGATTGCCCTCATAACTTTATCCTCTAAAATGAAATCTATGAAACAATTAAACTAAAGCAAGCTTTTCTATTGCTTAAAACTTTGATGATTTAATTTTCAACTTTCAAGAATTGTCAAAGAATGCTGAATTACTTTATTTTCTAAAATAAAATTCACTAAACAATATGTTCAAAACACATTGAGACCTTTTAGTCTTGATAAAAGTCAAAAGATTTAATAATAAAATAAAACTATGTTTCTGTCATGAAATCTATGTATCCCCTAACCTCTTTGCTTTAAATAGAATTCGAAAGCAAATTGACAACTTCAAGTTACAATTAAAGGGAGAATAATATAATGAGAAGGTTGAAAATAAAACTAGATAAGTTTACGAGTTAATATTATAAGGAGAAGATTTGTTAGCTTCTTCAAAATTTCAAAGTACATTGAAAGCTTTTAATTCAATTTTAAGCCGACAATTTTAAGCATGCATTATGTAAATACCTCCTGTTTATTATAAATATTTTAAAGTTTAGTTAATTTACTATTGCTTTCGATATTACAACACTAGGTAAATATTATTTCAATAAAATGTTCCTATCATTAAGAATAACAGAACCACTTGGCAAAATATTATCGCATGAATCAGTTAAGCTGCCAAGCAATACTTTATGATCTGTAAACAGTTCAAGCACACACACACACACTACACCTCTATACCATATGTTTTGTGATTTGATATCGTGTCGGGCAGCAGCAACAACACCCACATCACCAACAACATAAACCATGTGCCCGCTATATAGTGCGAATCGCCGTCTCACCCAATAAAGAACATAAATAAATTGCGACAAAAGCAAAGTGCACACCTTATGAATATTTAAACTATACGTAGTATGTTGCCAGTGTGCTGAATTTAAAGCGCTGACAGCATAAACTGATGACGACAACGGCGGCAGCAGCAACAACAGCAACAACAACAACAGCAACAACAACAACTACTACAACAACAACTACTACGACAAGTACAACAAGAAAACTGTCCGATGATGACGAGCCACGCCGCCAGCATTGATATTTTTTAATGGAAATGTTCAAAATGTTGTCGTAACGCAACAAAAAAAAGAACTACAACAAAAACAACAACAACAATAACGAGAAATATCTGTAACAGAAAAACGCTTAAATACTTTGCTACCTTTTTAGGGAAGCTGAGCCGAAATAACGCACAGAAACACAGGGAATACAAATGGGGGAAACTGCGACTCGATTTCACAAAGACCAACTGGATCGATCGGCGGCGAATAAAAGGGAATACCAAACAGAATGCAGTGTAGGAAGGTGGAGTGAAACGGAAGGGATTTTCAGCAAATGTGAAAACTGTAAATGGAAATCATTGGTCGTAGTAGGAACTAAGCTAAAAGCTAGAGCCAAACCCCATGAATGTCAATGGGGAAACTATAAAGCTAGTAACAGTTGTCAATTGCAAAAGCTACACATTTTCAAGCTGATCGGATTTAATAGTATTGTCAAGCTATATCAGGCAGAACTCTAATAGTTATGGTTACTATGCAGAGTTGCTTTAAGTTTGTCAGGCAAATAAACGAAGAACAATCGAAACAAAAAAATCTTTACTGCATATACTATATGTTCTCTTATGAACATAAATACTGCTGTTGCTGATCAAGAATATATTGTATAGTTTATATTATTATTTTATAGTATCATATATGGTATATATTTTTTAGGATTTTGGGTTGGCACAAAGTTAAAATACCCTTCTCTCCTATTAATAGCGGGTATATAAAGATTATGCAATATTTACCAATCCTGCCAAGTTGTAAACTCATGATTAGTGTCGTTTATCAGCTTCAGCTTTAGCATTATCGTGTCTAGAGTGTTAGGAAAACAACAAAAAGCACTTTCCCACATTCGGTAACAGACAATTAAGCGCGCAAACGTTGCAAAAAAAATTGAAAAAAATGTTTGAAGTAAAAAAAAATCAACGACATTCAATCGCATGTCATAAAGCATTTTCTATTTTTTTTCCAAGCATTTTTCGAGTCTTTTGTTTTTCTGTTATTGTTGTTGTTGTTTGCACACATTTTGCCTGGTTTGTGCAATGTGAAGGACGATGACGACTGTCATCAAAATGCAAACGAAGCCGTCGAATGCTTTTGTATTGGAGCCACAGTCGAAAAGTTCTCATTCTTCTCTACTACCCCCCCGAATATTGACAGCCCTAAAATGACAATGGCAATGGGCAGACACAATTCACAAGCAAACCAACAACAGTCAGATCCAAAACAACGATATTTGTGGCGTCTGGCCATCAGTTACACGTCCATTACGTAGATATATAGACGGACATATAACCAACGTTCAATTGTTTGGCATTCATCAATTTTAGGGTGCTGCATTTGCCAGACACTCGAGAGGCATCAATTTTTTTTATACTCAGTAATCAGAAGACGGCTAAAAAGAGTATTCTGTAAGATACATTTATCTTTAAGTGCCTAGATCTCGGATATTATAGCCAGCTAGAGTTATGAATTATTGATATCTAAGCTATGTTTATTTAAAATTTATGCCACATCTCTTAAAACTCCAGATTTGAGCAAAAATATATTTGTTAGAGGTATAACTCACTGTTTAAAAGGTGCTGAGTATCTGAAAGTCGTGCACGCTTAACTGCAGCAACGCTTAACTTTTTTTTTGCCTCTGAATTTGCATTGCATCTTAAATTTACGAGTATCTATATAGATACGTACGTATATATAGAGATGTACATACATATACATACATATATGAGCATACATATATCTCTATTCACATATCTCTATTATTTCTATTATTATTGTAGGTCAGTGCCAGCAGTGCAACAATATTTTAATGATCCATTGCAATTGTGAAGCTGCCAAATATCGAATGTCATCCGAGTTATATGAACAATTCTTGCAATGCAGCTTTATATGTATGTACTATGTATAATGTTCGTATATGAATATACTCATTCAATCATAAACGTTGCTGATGATGTAATTTATGGCAAATATTAAATTTAATGCACAGAGCAAACACAGCGACCAAAAAAACAAATTCCAAATTGTTGCGGCCAATTATGTGAAGTACTTATATGGTGCTTTAATTGCTTTATGGGCCCGTTCTCTCTCTCTCTCTCTCTCTCTCGCTCTTTCTCTCGCATTTAAATTGTAGCGATGCTTCGAATATTTACAATTATTTGCGTTCTCTTTTTACGAAATCCATGTATAATAAAAGATAAGTAAGCAAAGAGTTTAAATATTATTGTGCGACCACAAAAACGATGGTATTGTCATGTGAATCAACATATTATCATATTATTAATATGAAAGTGCACGTTTAACATCATGTTAAATGTTAAATAAAAGCTTCCAAACTATAGAACACTTACTAAAATCGCATTAAGTTCATTTATATCGTGTATTATTGTAAACTTCATTCTTGAAAATGCCAAGAAAGACTTTTTATTAAATTTTCCACATACATTAAGTACAACAATTTCCATTCTCTTTCCACCTCAAAAAATAAGTTATCTGAGCAGCCAATTAAATGGAGATTTGGCAACCATCTCAATTTGCAAATCACACTTTTTTAAATATATCTGTTTAAATTATCAATATCCTTTGAATCATCGTAAAGTCCTCCTCTTTCTATGACTAACTGTCAAGCACACTTTTTAAACCTTATAAATTAATTCAGAATACATCTTAAGCATCATTGCATTTGATTCCATAAAGCATCTACCAAAATTCTTGTTCACCACAGAATATTACCAAATACCGCAAGGCATCATAATTATGCATCACAACATACTGAGAGAAAAAAAAACCGTGTCAAATATTTCTAAATAGAAACAACAACATGACACTTATAGCTAAATCGGAGAGCGAGACTCGTCAACTCAAAATGGTATTCATAATTTTGGAAACTGCAATATTTTTTGTTTTTTTGTAAAATCGACAAAAATTCAATGTGCCGTAGATGGCAAAACTGAGACCCCAAAAATATTTACTAAATTTGTCGCGCTAACAAGCAATAAAATGTTAAAAATGCCACAAACTCAGAGAGCAACTATTTAATCTAGTTAATGCAATTAACAATTTTAACATGACTACAGACTGCTCAGCATGTTTCTCTATAAATATGTCTACATAAATACAAATATATCTCTCCCTCTCTATATGTATGTTTTTTTTTTATTGTAAACTGTTGTTGCTGTTGCGGTCATTAAAAATTGATTTTTGGTCCGTTCGCCATATGCGACATCGATGCGGAGTCGGTCGAACTCAGCGCGAAGTTTGCGCCTCGAAATTTTAACGCAGTTGGCTGTGAAAAATTTAACACCTCAGCGCCTCATGAACTGCCTACCAACAAGTCAGCAACTGCTGCGTGTCACCTGCGGGCGGACAATCAGATGGACGAACATATTGGACAGACTTGTGTATGTTGTGTATACGCAGTGTATACGTGCAGGCACCCCGACCAACTGCTGTGAACGCTTTGCTGACGCGCCTAATTGAAACTTGACCATGTTGCCCAAATTCGCCCGACAATCTCAGCACTTGGTTCGGCTTTGTCGCCTCTATTCGCCTTGCCGCCTCCTCTTCCAGCTTAGTCTGGTCTGGTCAGGTCTGATCTGGTCAGTGTGCAGCGTATATGGTAAATTTGCCATAACCATAACGCTGATTTCATTATAATTTGATTTAGGCGCGCTGGACAGCTTTAATTGCTCGGCATACTGTGAGAACCCAATCTAAGCTGCGTCTTGTTTCTTTAGATTTATCGAAAGAGTTTCTTGAAACACTCATTGAAGGGTTGCAGAAGAGAATAAAGACAAATTAAATGGGCAATGTACGGTGTACCTTTTAAAAACATAGCTCTATAAAACATGAAAACAATACTTAAGTAGCACAAGAAGTATTGTTTAAGTATTGATGTAAAAAGGAAAGTGCAGCGTCTTGGAAATATAAGTATATCTCCCAACTGTTATTCAATTCTCATTTTCACTCCTACTAACCCTATATCATGTCTCCATTCCGCCTAAACTCACCTGTTTGAGCGTTAATCTCGCTGTGTAGCGCAAATCGCTGCCCTCGCGCTTGAACATGGCATGTGGCTTATCCCGGATGATGAACACAATATCCGCTGGTATTTTGCCGGGCGCCTGATCGCCCTCTTTCTGGAACGTGACTTTGGTGCCCGATTTCCAGCCGGGTTTTATCGATATCTGTAGGACTTTGTCCTCCTTTTTGGAGCTACCATCGGGCTTGACAACACGACGTGAGATTTTCATTTTCTTAACACAGCCATGATAGATTTCCTCCAGTGTTACATAGAGATCATGCTCGACGGGTGGATCCTGTTTCTGTTCCTTTTTGAACGGTGTGTGCACATTGAAGGAGTGTGATCTGAAAGAGGGTCTGTCAAATGATTAGCAAACCATGCCAAGTAATCATAGAACTGATTGCAGAACTACCTGAACGCGCTACCAAGTCCGTGCCGAGAGCCGAGACCACCAAATGGCGATGAGAAGAAATCGGGTTCCGTATCCAAATCAAAGACATTCTTATCGAACAGATTGTCACCCATGTCGAAGAACGAGGCAAACGGATTGCTGTTGCCAAAGAATTGTGTGAATGTGGCCCGCGGATCGCCATGGAACTGATATGTAAATGTATTGTTGCTGTTGCCACCATTACGAGTACCTGCAAGGCGAATAAGTTATCAAGATACTTCAAATATATGTATGTACCTCATTTAATTCTCTACTTACCTCCACTCTTCAGACCATCCTCACCGTATTTATCGTACACCTCACGTTTGCTCTTGTCCGAGAGCACTTCGTATGCCTCCGCGACCTCTTTGAATTTCTCCTCTGCATTTGCGGCTTTATTTTTATCTGGATGATAGCGTAGCGCAAGTTTTCTGTATGCCTTTTTGATCTCATCATCGGTGGCAGTTTTTGTAATGCCTAAAGTCTTATAGTAATCTTTGCCCATTTTGTTTGTGTGTGTGTGCTGCTCTTAGTGTGTGTGTTTAGGTGGTTTCAGTTATTGTTTATAACGATATCAATTTGATCTATGCAAGTTCTTCAATTCTATGCGCTCTTCTCGAAGATCTTTAATTAAACATAATTAGGAATAATTAATTAGAAATTTCATTTATATATAACAGTTTAGAAAGACTTACTGTAGCATGCGTTGTATGGTTCATTTGTCTATAGTCCTTATATGTACTATATACATATGTTAGCTACTGACTTAGTTTCTACTGATACTGCTCCAAAATTTCTTGTTTCTTTATCTAAAATGGCACATACATTTTGCGGTTGGTTTGTTTGTTTGTTGTGTTCTTTGTTTCTCTGCAAAGATCAGAATATAAAAGACTGCGAATCAATTTTTGTGTGTGCGAAATACATAAAAATCGGCAATAAGTATTATGATGATGATTACGATGATGATGATCATAGTCGCCCTCGTGGCACGTCACAAGCCTTGGCCATGCTCAATGCTAAACTACCCACACGAATTGTTAAATTTAGAAACGAACGAAATACGAATGATACCAAGAAGAATAACAACAACAACAACAACAACAAAGCTTTAAGATTGGAAGATTTTTACTTAGTCGAACGACGAGTACAAATACGTATAGCTCTACGTATTTATGGAGAGATTTAAATTAAATATTTGTATTTGCTAATACGAAATAGAATTCATTTTATTTATTTTTCGCCAAAAATCATTTAACAAATAAACAGCAGCAGCAAAGCCATCCACAGCTGGGGAACTCTTTCGCACATTTGTCTACGTATTTGCACAGTACATTATATCTATGATATATGTTTGTGTATATATGTATATATGCATATATACACCATAGATATAGCTACTGTTGCGAATGAATTTTGTGCGCTACCCAATTCACATTGACCTTAGAAGAGAGAGAGAGCCGAAAGTCCAATTGAAATTGACGATGACATTTATGAATGTCTCTATTAGAGAAGTGACAACAACAGATCACATTCATTCATTATATACGCTAACATAATTGTTATAAACAATGTTCTTGTTGTTGTATTGCAAATGTAATTCAAACTGTTGTTCCTGGTTGTATAAGATATTATTTATCTAATGATTTCTAGATTTGCGGTCTAGAGAAATAAGACATTTCGCTGTGAGAAGTCAATCAAGCTGGAAACTTAGAATATGACAATAGAATATATAGAAACCACAACAATAGAAGCCGCATAATCAGCTTATCTTAAAGGGAAAATCAGTTGGTATTTAATATCGGTAAACTAATGAAATTTACTGTGAGATATATAAAATATGTTGTATATGAATAAAATAAACGGAAGGCGCTTTAGGAGTCTTGAAGTTTTAAATTAAATATCCCCAATGACTACATACAATGCATTACATTGCACATATCTTATCAATCAATATCAAGAAGAACCCAATGTAGATATCCAAAAATTTGTTTTGAATATTGTAAATATTATATCTATCAATTCCATAATGAACTTTAAGTATGTATTCCTAATTTCTCTTGACTATTATATATATATTATCTATCAATATAAAGAAGAATCTTATGTATATATCCCAAATGCTTTTTAAGTACTATACATAATGTATCTATCAATTCCAAAACCAATTCCAATTGCCCTCATTCAAGTTCATGCTAAAAAAAAAAAGAATGCAGCTCGCAAGTGCCGTTCATTAACATTCAGCATGTCAACGCCTGACAATCCATTCTCAATGCAATTTCTCGCCTTGAGTTTAACTGATTTCATCTTGGAATATATATAATACTGTATACTATATACATTATACACACCATACAAAACAATAATTTTGTTGTATGTTATTTTTTCTCGACTCTCGGCAAATAAAACTTGTTGCTCTGACAACAAATGTCTGCTGACATTGCGCTGCCTTGAATTCCAAATTCAAATCTAATTCCGAATCGGTATCCTCAATCTTGCATGTCTGTCTCTCTCATGGGGGACTTGCTGTCAATAATGCGCGCACAATTTGCCGATTGATTTGCGATCAACGCCATTCCAGAGAGAGACACAGATCGACTGTAATATATGCATATAATTGCTCTGATCGATCCACGACCAACTCAAACAATCTCTATATCCATCTATCTATCTATCTATCTATCTTTCGATCGTTGAATCGTGCCAAATGTGTGCCACATTGGATGAGACCCGAGACTCTTTGGAACAGGGTGTTTGCGCCGGGTGTCGGCAAGGCCACCACGTCGTGCTCATAAATTGAATTTTTCCACACACATTTCAGATCTGGCAAAATATTTTTTTTTCTCTAGTTTTTGGTGACTCTGTTCAGCGTTGCGTGCGGCCAAAAATAAATCTTGAAAATTATTACGCAAGGTAAACATGATGGTGATTTTTTCGCAGACTCTGTATACCCTGACACAAGATGATTATCGGGGAGTGCTGATAATGGGAATATACATAAATCAAATAAACTATAATTGCTTATAAACATTTCTATTAATCAGAAATAAGAGAGAGCATGCTGAGTCTTTCGATCTTAACTATTTATACAGTTGATACTGAATGAATACGCACTGACAATAATACAGAGCTCTGTGATTTTATAGTTTTATTTTCATTGCAGAAAGTTTTGATTTTCCTTTCGACAATTTAATTGAAAATGTTCGCGCACGTTGCGTTTGGTGTTTTTGTTATTGAATTATTAACAACATTCGCATTGTTCGTGATAAAATAATGAGTGTAAGCTGGAAATAAAATGATGCTGTGTTGCGAGTATTATAAATTATACACACATGTATATGAATATGGGAATGAATTGTATTCACCCCCTACCTCCCGCCACTCTCTCTACCATCTTCCCATTGACATTTACAACATGTTTATGTGTGGGCGGGTCTTCCGCATAAATTATTAACACAGACACAGACAAAACTCACACACATACGCACCCACCCACATGGAAGAACGTTACTTATTGATTACAATATAACATTTGTTTAACAATTTATGGCAATCGAATATGCATATAGGAACCTGAACATGCGTATATACATATTTTCTCCCATATATTCGTATATTTTATACATATTATTATCGAATTGCTTTTAATGTTTTTAGTGTCATTTTTCGTGCCTTATTCTGCATACATTGCATGCAATTTCAATTTCTATTTATTCAGCCATCGCTGTGTTTGTGTGTGTGTGTGACGAGCTAAAATTAATAAATTGTCGTAGGTTATGAGGCCAACGTGAAATTATGGCGCCCCCTTGCGCGCTCTAATTGAATTGAACTTGATTTATAATACCGCGCTTTACTTTTATCCAGTTTTTATGATCTCAAAACGCCTCCACAACGCGTCCCATAAATTTGCACAAACAAACATGAAACTAAAACTCACAGAGATGCCAGGGGATTTTGAAAATTAAAATCAAAATCAACCACAGAAAGGAGAATTAAATTGATTTTGATTTATTTGCAAGCCTAAAGTGTAATTTATGCGTCTAAAGAACAAAGATTCAAAAAACTAATACGTTACTCAAATGGGATAGTAAACAAGACGAAGCAATTGCCAGGGAATCTGAGAGAATGTGAGAGAATGGCAGAAGAGATTAAAAGATCAGAGAATAAAAATGCTGAACAAATAATATCTAGGCTAATCTAATGTTTATATGCATTAATTATGCGACAAATCTTGAAATAGAATGTCAAGAGCATTTAGAACGATTCCCATTGACATAACTATGCAATTTATTTTAATTTAGATCTGCTTTATCTTTGCATTCCCAGATTTACCACTTGCAATTTATACTAATGACTGAAAAAAACGGCAAGGTGGAATGTCTATAAATTAAGTTTTTATGTTAAAGAGTGTCACATATTTCGAAAATTAAATATTCATTTAAATTATAAATAAACAATGAAACCCTCTCTTTTAGTATTTTATTGAGGTTTCATCAAAATTATTATGATATCTCGAGAGTCAAGTGTGACAAGATAATGAAATTTAATATAGAGTACACATATCATCTTTATGTGCTTAGGGCGATATTTGAGCATGGATAACTTTATAAACCCTGAGTAAGCGTATGAGTTCCCATAAATGAACTATTATGATGCTCTTAAAGTCACACGATATTCACTTTTGAGCATATTTGAGCAACAAAACTCCAATTTCCAGTTTTCAAGGTTAGTAAACCTTTATTTTTTACTGTGAGTGTCTTGACCAGCTCGATTCAACTTCAGTTGGCACAGAGGAACCGAATCGGATAAATCAACTTCATTCACTCTCGCTACTCTCCGATTCAAAGTCAACAACAGCTTCATTCATTGACAACCACATTTTTTTCCCGCTGCTTTTGTTGCTGTTTTTTTTGTTTCTTTTTTTTTTTTGAATTGAATTTGCTGCTTTTCAAAATTAGGCAAAAAGTCAAACAGCATGAAGTTTATTCACCCACACTTTGGCTAAATGCTTTTGCAAACAAAGTAGCCAAAATAAACAATACGACTGCGAGAACCGAATCCGATTCCGAGAACCAACCCGAACCGAACCGAACCTCAACTAAAAGCTTATAACATTTAGGCAAATAGAGTGGAATTGCCAAATAGAATGAAAGCATAATATTATTACTGTATACAGCAAAGGAACTTCGATTCCAGAATCTCGATTTGTGGGTGTCTCTAAGCCGCAAATCCGCTATGAAAATAGACGCGATGACTAAGCGCAAATGATTTTTAGCGGCATTTTTACCTATCCATTCCATTGGAGAGACACCCACATGGTAATATCTGAAATATTTTTGGAGAAAACATGTGCGTCGTCTAGGTTATTTCAAATGATTCACATGATGCAAAATGGAACCCGCGGTCGGTCAATGACGTTGCCTTCAAACGAAGCCATTATTTCCAGCTGATTTTAACGTAAAATGTTGCGAAATTTAATACGAATTTTCAAAGCATTTCCACATAGAAATTCCTTTGAAAAATGTTTTCATTTCCGTTTAAAAATAAAGCACACATATAACCTGTGTATTTATGCAATTTGCATAGAATAACTATTGAAACAACAAACATACGGACAGACAAATGAACATATGTATGCTTGTACTTGTAGTGTTTAAAGGGGGGGCTATTCAAATTATTCACAAATTTGCATACGACTATGAGAAACTTGTTTTAACTGCTGATGGAATAATATTGTGAGAACTTACCGTTTTTATTGTAAATATTGATGTACAGCGAAATGTAATTAAGACCAAATTGAGGGCATGTTATATAAGAGAAACATTACAATTATTTCAATTAGAGCTAGTACAGAAAGTGTTGAACCTTGATAACCCTTAGAACATATATATCGGAATTTCTTTGCAATAATTCACAATTTTACTCAGACTGTTAATAAAGCGATTTTTATACCTCACTTGATTGTATTTATCGATTTATGTCTGTTAAAAGTCCCATTAGAATCTCTTTTTTTAAGCATTTTGAACTTTCATAGTAAAAGAAACACTTATTTTTCTTGATAATTAAAAGTTCTTTTAAGAACTTTCCACAGCACTTCAAGTGCAGGCGGAATGAGTCGTAAAAAATTCGTGTTATATTTTTTAACACGCGCAAAACGCAAAACGTGACAGCATGAAAATCACAATAAAAATTTTGTAATTAATCAATTACAAAAACAGGCAGTGTAAACAAAAGGCGCTAAAGTGTATTTCCTTATGGTTTGCCTTTTCATCATAATTACGATTACTTAGATTAATTGCCAGCCAAGGCAGTTCTTCATTCTTCGTTTGTCTGCGTCTCCTCTCTTCGTATGTTTTTTTTGTGGCTCATTTGAATCAAGTGTGGCAAATTTTAAGACGGCAGCAACAACAACAAAAACAACAGCAGAGGTTATGCACGGCCGCCCACTCAGCAGCTGTTCAAAGAGTTGCTTGCTCTCTGACCATCTCCTCTCTTTCAGTCTATTTTAAAAGAGCACAACTGATAAAGAGAGAGAGAGTGAAAGAGTGAGAGAGGGAGCAGAAGAGCATGAGCAGGCAGCGCGAGGCTTTTTCTGTGTGTCATAATTTAAAAATACAAATAAAAGCTGCAGAAACGATAGACTGCTAACGGTAAAGATTGACAGTGTTTCTAATTGTGTGTGTGTGTGTGTGCAAATGTAAGCGAGATTACGCGTATGATTAGTGCTGACACTCTCTCGTTGGTAATTTGCCATTTGTTTTTACTGTCTTCACCAGTCTCCCTCTCCCTTTCTCATACAACAAGGTAACTCAATTGTTATTTTTTTTTGCTCCTTCTCTGTGTTGGAGGCCAACAATCTCAATTTGATTTGATTTTTTTGCCGATTCTCTCTAATCATAATCGCTGTTTACCTTTTGTTATTGTTATTGCTGTTGTTGACGTGTTGCGATTGTGACTTTTGACTGTCTGACCAAGGAGTGTGTTGAAAAAAAGAGTTGAAAGCGTAACCGAGAAATACAGTAGAATTTTCCGCGCATACACCTGAAACTGCTGGCCCTTTTACACACCCTATAATTCTTACACACACAAATCACTTCACACACACATAATGTATGAGTTGCTTGTGTTTCTGTATATTCCAAAGAATCGCCAAAAATACTCGAAAAGCGAGAAAACTTGGTGAGAAAAAAAATACACAAAAATAACTAAAGATGCTAAAAATAAAACTTATTTAAAGAAATGAAACCATGAAAAATCAAAAAACACACAGAGGCAAATTCGAAAAGCCAAACGATGGCAAAGCAAAATATAAATAATAAAAAAAAAAATAAGAAAAAACAACAGCAAAGAAAACGAAACGAAATGATTCTGAACCAACCATGAAAATATTCCTATGAAGAGGAGAAATTCTCTTGCGGCGGCGAGCCTTGGACTTTACCTAATTTGTCGATGATTTCTGGGCGGGTTTGCTGTGAATTTGTGTACAATTTCCAACTAGGGAATACCATCACTAATACCCGTTAAATTTATCGTGCCTTTCCCCCGATAGTCCAATAAGAGTTTATGCAGTCTGTCGTGATGCTTTAAGCTCTCTCAGTAAACTTAGTGTAAAGAAAACAACAACAATGCGACAAAAACTCGCAAAATTTCAAGCCTTAAAAAGCACTTTGCAATGCACAGTGTATGTACATACACACATATGTATATATGCATATATTCATGTGTGCACACACATGCAAACATACTGTGTGTATTTTTGTTATTTTGCTTTGACCACATTTGGCAACGGGCAGAACGAAGCACGTTAAGCCTCAGCACACACAAACACTCACACACACACATTCGCAACTCCAGCAGCAGGAACAGCAACAACAACGCGCACTCATTCATTCACTCACTCACGCACTTGCAGTTTCTGTTTGGTGTTGTTGCTGTGATTGATGGGCATTTGCAAGCTATAAATTAACAACAACAATAATATCTTACAATTGTGGTAGTGTGTGCTTAACAAATTTTTTAATCTTCTTTTATTTATTATTAACGCGATTAAATAATATTTGCCGAGAAATGCGTAGAACAAGAAACCGTTAGAGCGCCACAACGACAACAACAACTATCGAAAAATGAAACAATCGAGCGATCGAACGACCGACAAGCAACGACAACCACGACGCTTTGAGACTCACTGAACGAAGAACACGAACACGGCCAGACTGGCCGCTGTCTGCTGCTGCTGATCTCTCCCTCTCCCACTGCCTCTCTATGACGCATGTGAGCGGCAAAGAGCAAAGAGAGCAGAAGAGTAACAGTCCCCAAAATGCGCACGTTTTTGTTGTTACTTTTGATGAAACAGTAGCAAACTCATGTACACACATGCACACACAAATTGTGTGTACATACATCGCAGAAGAAGGAAAAGTGAAAATAGAGTACAAATTGCGAATGAATTGATCTTCGTTCTCTCTCATGCGTCATACAGAGCTTTTTCCCATAGGTAAGCAAAGAGAGCTTTTCAGGCTAGACAGTGCGTTAAAAGCTCTAACTACAAAGATAAACCGGTATTTGAATACACTAACGAGCAAATGTTATTAAACTTGGTAATTAATTTAGTTAAATAGTGTTATGTTGTTTATAATTCATAATCTTTGTCTGGTACACAGAATTATTGATGCATTTTAAGTAGTTTATCTATTAGTTGCTTGCAGCAAGCGTCTCTTTCTCCTCCACATCCGGGGGCAGTTCTATATGAACTGCTGCCAAAGCCTCACGTATCCAGGCGGGTATGGGCTCCTGGTCAAAATTCCTGGCCATAAAATCGCACACGAATTGAGAGAACTCGTCGCGTTGCACTGCCTCGCGCATGGAGGTCAACAGACGTAGCTGATAGGCCACATTGTGAATACTGAGCAGAGAGCTGGACACGCTTTCATTGGTGGCAATATGATGTAGATAGGAGCGTGTATATCGCTTGCAGGTGCTGCACACACACTCCTTGTCAATGGGTTCCATGTCGTGTTTGTATTTCTGTTGCTTCAAATTCAACTGCCCCTGATCCACAAGGGCAC
Source organism: Zaprionus nigranus (assembly GCA_018903425.1). Classification (NCBI taxonomy): domain Eukaryota; kingdom Metazoa; phylum Arthropoda; class Insecta; order Diptera; family Drosophilidae; genus Zaprionus; species Zaprionus nigranus. The sequence continues at coordinate 5,537,681 of JAEIGD010000002.1, forward strand.
AACCGAAACGTGCAGTTCGCGTGGGAAATACACAATCAAACATATCGATGCCCAGAGCGACGCACACAACCAAATCAGCAGCGAACCCGACGCCCATCAGATAACGTGGCTTATCTCGCGGCAATCGATCGGTGCAAACATGCACCATGCGCCAGAAGTCATGTTTGCTTTCCCCTCCACTCAGTCCACCGACAGCATAGCCGCGCACCTTGCGCTCCATAAGGGCACTGACACAGCGCTCTCGCAACGGCACATCCAGACCGCCCTGAACAATGGGGAACATGGACTGATCATCATCACGTGCATGCGCTGCAATGCACCGATCCACCCAACGTATTGTACGCTCCATAGCCTCTTCGACTCGCGGTCCTGTCGTTGTTGTCTTCACCACATCATCCAGTTGCATCATTATGTCCGCCCCGATGGCATTCTGGATCTGCATCGAGTGCTCCGGGGTCAACATGCACTCGCTGTTGTCAAACGGAGATCGGAAATTGACGCCGCGCTCATCAATCTCTGCCAGCTGGAGAAGAGACACCATTTGAAAGCCTCCCGAATCCGTTAGTATGGCCCTGGGCCAACCCATGAAGTTGTGTAGTCCGCCAGCGCGCTTCAAAGTCTCGACGCCGGGTCGCAGTCCCAGATGATACGTATTTCCCAGCAGTATTTGACAATCCAGTTCGATTAACTGATCCGGCAGTATACCCTTCAAGGTACCCTGCGTGCCCACTGGCATAAACACGGGTGTACGCACCTCGCTGTGCCTGGAGTAGATGAACAATGTATTAGAAAAAGATTAGTCATCCCAATAACTGTTGACTTTTACCTTAGTGTCATCAGACCAGCGCGTGCCTTGGAAACGGAACACTCCGCGACCAATTTATAGGTCAACGGAGGAATATGACTGGGACTCATTTTACCTTTACGTCAGTTGTTTATTTATATTTAATGGTTAAATAAATAAATTTGCAACAACACGTTCAGCAATACAAAATGTAAACAATTCGTTGCCGCACTTTAGTGTGACCGCACTTGGCAAATGTCGAATTTATGGCGCAAAAAAAATACCGAACTTCATGCGCATAATCGGTCAATCGATATTTAGCGAATTCATTTAAAAACTACCAAGTTGATATAAAATATACAAAAATATATATTGTATAATTGTAATAATATGTAAAAGTCTTTCATTTTAGCAACGATTCATCCACTTAAAATATATATAATATGTTCTTTATATTTTTGTCTACTTTCAACTCAACCTCAAATGGTTTCATATATATTTTATTTATATACATATTAAAACTACTCATATTTTAGCTAATTAAATGTTGGTGATGACAATAATGTAATGATGTGAAACTTGAGGTAAACAATCTGTTCGCATGTATGCATAAATCAAATACATAATTTAAATAAATCAATTAATAAACCTATAAATAACGTAAGGAGCTTCAAGCATTTTCATAGCGAGATTTCATCATTTTCTTTATATAGGTTTTGTAATCATCTCCAGGTGCCAGCGAACCGCCCTTGTTCCCCAAACCGACATTGCTGGAACGTTGTTCGGCCTGATAAATAAACAAATAATGTATAATAAACATATACATATAAAATTTAGCACATTGTATACCTCAATAATTTGTGTGCGTCCCTGATTCTTGCGACCCAGTCCCTGACCCTCTGACCAGCCCATTTTCTGTAGTAAACGACTACCCACATTGCTGGAACTGATGGGCATGGCGGGTGCGGGGCCACCATCCTTTTGACGCTTTTGCATATTTTTTATCTCATGCTCGAAACGTTCCCGACTGCGATTCGGCGGCGGTGGATCACCCTCGCCATACTTAAGTCGACGTTCCTTGGCACGATCGCGATAGCTAGTTATTGAAAGAGAATGTTAGATGCTCCTATGGTTAAAGATTTCTTTACTTACGATAAGCCTGCGGCTATGGCATCCTCGTTGTTGGCATTGGAGCCACTGCTGCCACCTCCCATATTGAACTTGGCCAGATTCTCCTTGTGTAGATTGGACATTTTTAGATGCTTTTGCAGAATGTCATGAGATTGGAAGGCACGTTTGCAGAGCAGGCAGGTAAGCTTCTGGAAGTCCACATAGTCCATTTCATCAATGGCACCTCCTCCGGCACCGCCTCCCCCTCCTCCTCCTCCAGCAGCTAGAGCAACAGCACTAGGTGCACCGGCATTGTCCTCATCGGAATCGGAACCACCGCCATAGGCATTGACCAGTTTATTGATGGGTGCAGCAGCTGGTGGCGATACATAATCGTTGAGCTTGCCACGTTCCTTCTTTTCCAGTATTGAGAAACCCACATCGGCGTAAGCACCACCGGCTGCGGCACGTGATGTGCTTGGTGCCTCGCCAAGATCACCGCGTCCAAGCAGTATGGGCTGTGGAGTGGCCACAACTGTGTAATCCTTTTTCTGATTCAACTGCTTGGCCCACTTTTCCATATCTTTAACAATCTTCTTGGCGACCTTTACTTTGTCATGCTTATTATTGTCTTTATCCTTGCCTTTCTCCTTCTTCTCATCCTTTTGATCCGTCTGCAAATCCTGGACCAAAGACTCTTGCAGTGCTGCTTGAGTTGACGCGGGCGTGGCCAGAATATATGTGCTGCGTCGCTGATCCCAATACAAATAGGCCCCAGTCTCATTGTTGTAATAGTACTGCGAATGTGCATCATAGTACAATCCCGTGCTGGGATCGTAGTAATAGCCAGAGGTTTCATCATACTGGTAACGACTGACATCCGGCGTACAGCTATGGACATAAATATAATAAATGTATTAATAAATAAAATAACAATGCTACTACTAATGCTAATGGTAAGGAATATGATAATGCTAATAATGAAAATGCTTATAATAATGAAAGTGCTAATAATAATGAAAATGTTTATAATAATGATAATGATAATAATAATGGTAGCTAATAAAAATGCTAATGCTTATAATAATGCCAATGCTAATAATAATGCTCATGCTTATGCTAATTATAATGACAACGATAATGCTAATGCTAAGATATGACAAAAAATGTTAATCAAATTTATAATGATAATGATAATATTGCTAATGCTCATGCTAAATCTAATGCTAATGATGATAATGATAATGATAATGCCAATAATAATCCTAATGACACTGATAATAATAAAAATGATAAATATCATCGTAGCACTCACGATAAGTTTTGCCATCGTTGCCACGCGGTGCGACCACACTCTGTGCCGCAAAGGTTGCCTTGACTGCAGCTGCCGCATGTGCCGCAGCCGTTGCTGCCGCCGTGGCAGTCGTCTCAATGTTGCTCATTTTCTTCTGCTTACGCTGTATGGCCGACAGGGCGACAGCTGCACCTGAATTGGCCTCAGTCACCTGCCCATCGGCCCCAGTGAGCATATGTCCACCTCCTTTCTTGATCTCGGCTATATAGTAATCCGTATAGTATTGCACATAGTGTGCATGCTCCGCTGACGATGAGGCATACAACGAGGCACTATATTCCGCAAGGCGTGGCACATCTGCCAGCGTATATTCTCCCCCTGCATCCGAAGGCGGCACTGCAGCCAAAGCGCCACCATGTATATTGGCACTCCCAGCACCGCCGCCAGCTGCCTGAGAATCCTTTGGCAGTAATTGACGATTCTCATTGTCCATGCAATAGCTGACCATAACTTGGAGAAAAAAGAAGAGGATCGTTCTGAATATAAAGAAATATTTTTAGATAGCGCAGAGAGTAGCCTCACCATCGCGATCATCGATACGCAGTGGGGGATCCAATGTTGTTAGTGCATTGTGCACATCCATGGAATCGACAAGAGTTTCAAAATTCAGGTAACAAAATCCACGTGAGGTTTGTGTGAGTGTATCGCGGCTGATGAGCACCTTCGTAATGGTTTTGGCAAATTTCGGAATGAGCTTTTGTAGTGCAGTTAATACGCTTTCTTCCGTGGTCAAGGCATCCAAATTCCGCAGCATGATTTCTAGAGAAAACTCAATTATATTCATATTCACATTAGCAATGTGAAATCCAACTCACTCTTTGTTAGAATCGGGCTAACTTCATCGATTCCCTCGCCGCCGCCGGAGAAGACGCTTTCGCTTTCAGCGCGCGATGAACTGCACATGAAACAGGAGAAGCGACGCTTGAAGTTGTAGACGCCACACTGGAAAGAAAATAATAATTTGACTTAAATAGATTCAAAAAGAGGTTACCTTCGGTATACCGAATTTTTTATACCTCTGTATTTAGCTTCAATATGCAGTGATTGTTCCTAAACTAGTTATGTACATATAGTACAACAATGTTGATGTATTCATTTATAGCTTTATCTGTTGCAATGAAACCTATAGAATGTACTAGTACTAATTCGTAGTGATAACTTCATTTATATCAATGAAAAATACTCGTCTTCTCACCTTAACGCAATTCCAGTCCGTGATCCGTCTGTGGCTGTATTGCAGAGAGACCCGTTGATCCCCAAGCTTCAGTGTGCCCTGAATGAAAAAGGGAAGAGAGAAGAGGAAATGGTATCGATTAGTTCAGTTAGATCTTTGGGCCAGCGTAAGTTGCACAGAGTACACAGTCACCAGGTTGCTTCTGTGTTTTTTTTTAACGCGCAGTAGTTGATGCTGTTGTTGTTGTTTATCGTTGCTCATGTTTGTTGTTGTTGTTTCTTCGCAATAAATTGAAATGTTTACCTTAAGTTCAGTTTGCCAATTGCAACAAATAAAAGACACTTTCAATAAGAACTACAATAGATGAATTTTATAAGAAAAGGGGATGAGCCAAAAGAGATCTTTATTTTTTAGGATAACTGAACTTAAGGTATATTCGATATTATTGTTGCCGTTGAGTTTTGTTTTCTTGGTTGCTGTTGGTTTCTTTGTTGTGATACCTGAGTTAATTCCATCCAACGTGTTGCTTCCTCAACGGTATTAAACTCGACAAATGCGAAACCGCGTGATGCACCTAAATTTTAGATAGAAGCAGATACAAAATGTTTTTGTCAAAAAATGTAGTTTGTTTAATATTCATGTAACATTTTGGATATTTGTTTTTCTATTTCATTTTTTTCTGTATGTTTTATTGTTGTCGTTTGTATAGGAGGAAGGCCAACTATGTATGGTCAATTTTGGTTGCTGGTGCTGCCAAGTTAACACAAAGAGAAATACTTACGCCTTTTGTGTATACATATATAAAGATATATATTGATTTGTATCACTAGATAAGAATATAGCTAGGCTAAAACTAATTGCTTCGATATGGTAACCCACCTGTAGGACGTTTGCGTATAAGGCGTATGGAAGATGGCTCCATATTCACTTGGATTAGTGCGCCCATGATCTGTAGAGCAAAGATATAGATTAAGAGAGAGAACCAGACTTGAGTCATATGCAGATCCTTGTTGAATCAAACTTACATCCGCCTCTGTGATGTGCTTCTTCAGACCAAATATAATGATCTGATTCAGGGCCTCGTTACTGGTGCGGACGTGATTCCGCCGATACTGGCTATCATCGCTCTCGTCGCTGTCGTAGCTATCCTCCTCGGAGGAATAACGCCTGTCGCGATCACGATTACTTCCAGACATGGCGTTACTATTATTTCCATTCCCACTACTATTATTACTGTTATGTGAGCGATATTCACGGCTGAGGAAATTATCGATATAATATTTTATCATTATTATATATTTATCTTTCCATACCTGCGCTCTCTATCATAGTCGGTATTGCGTTCACGTGGCTCTCGATCGTAGTTCTTCCAGCGGTGATCACGATCACGATCACGCTCACGATCTCCCCGATCGCGATCACGTTCATTATCGTAACCATCGTCGCGACGATGGTAATTACTGCGTGAATTATTATAGTTACTGGTATAGCTGTTGCCGCTGCCGCGCTCCTCTTTGTAGTCATCATTGATCAAATCACGATATAGATCTTTGTCATCGTTGCCCGTATTGCGGTAATGATGCATCGAACGTTCCCGACTGCGTGAACGTGAATTGCGACGCCTGTAGCTGCCTTGATCTCGGTTACGGTCACTGTTTGTGTGTGTGTGTGGAAGATCAATATAATTCAATTGGTATTTATTTATTTTAAATGTTACTTACCGCGAACGTGAACGGGAGCGACTGTAGCGCCTGTATTGGCTGCCGCTATTATTGCCCCCACTGCCACCTCCACCACTACCGCCACCGCCGCCACCACTGCCGCCAGAAAAGCTGCGTCCATATCGCGAATGCGAATCCATGTTACGCGTACCTGGAGCCGAATTCGTATGAAATCCTGAAAACGTGTGTGTGTGTACAACTATCAACAATTACCACGTTGGTCACTCATTGGGTGAACTTCCTTTGCGCTCCAATTCGCTTTGTTTTCTGAACTCGCTTTAAATGTATTTATTTTTACAATAGGCACCCACACACAAAATTAATGGAAAAACTTTGCCTGCTAGTGCCATTCACACAAAACGCCTTCTTGTTTATCGATGATTATTCTCGTTTGACTTAAGAACATTTCAAATACGATAAGAGTAACAGGTATTTACGTTACGAGGGCTCTAAAAATATAATTCAACTCGCAATAAAAGAGAGGAGAATTTTGAAAAGTATTATGTCAAGATCTTTGCTTTCCTGTTTACTGTTAATACTCATTAAAAATATTTTTATAAATTTGTATTGTTACATTGCATTGTATCGATAACTTTGCATGACAAAATTCCCACACTGAGCAGTGCTGTAAAACACGAACAGCATAATGAAATTGCAGACTGCAGCCCTGACAAGGTGGGATTGAGGTTGTTTAGTACAAACATGCTGGGGAAAAACCAACTTAATATATTTTTCATCAAAAAAAAGGTATTCCCCCCAAAGTGGACAGTGTACATCAAAACAAATCGCAGTATATAACAAAGTGCCAACGATGAAGAAAGTGCTATTAACAAAATCACAAAAGATTTGTGTAACGACCCCCGAAATTAAACTGAAACATCACAATGGGGTCACAGCTCCCCCCACCATCTGTTCGACGGGTGTTGTACGCGTAATGCCGATGCAAACGAATGTGATCACCAATACGTATATTCAGCGTAAATCACATCAGTCTATTTACGAGGACATATTCAAACAGCTTATGCGCCTGCCCGATAAAGACTTGCAAAAACGCGTAATAGACGCTATCAACGGTCGTAGCGATAAGTCGCCTATCTCGAGTGTTAATCAGTGTAAACAATGTGCGAATAACAGCAACAAAGAGCAAAAACCCCAAAAAGTGAATGTGTCAACACAAACGGACGAAATAACATTAATGTTAGAGACTAAAGAAGAGACTAAAATTAAAAGCGTTTCGCCTAAGAAAGAGGAAAATAAAGTTAGTGTTAAACCATCAGATTCCCCACCAAAGGAAGAATGTGCCACACTTCCTCAACCCGCATCACCGCAACCGCAACCTACAACTGGCCCTCAAGACAACAAATCTTCCGATACCCCAGCAAAAGTGCCACGAAAACGTGGAAGAAGACGAAATACATGTGTGCCACAGGTGGTCAAGAGATCTGCGGCTCAGATGGCACTGCAGGAGCGCGAGGATAAGCAGCTGACACCCTTGCCGCCAGTCAAAAAGAAGCGAACGGAACCTGCCGTAAGAGAAGTGCCAGAAGTGTCTTGAGATTTCCCTAATCTTTGTTTTTTTATTGCAGCAACCCAGCACCAGTGCTAGTCCTACTCCCCATACAAATGGTTCCATGCAGCGACGAGATTCAGTGTTCTCCAACAGCTCCATAGGCCTAAGTGGCGTCAACTTGCTTGATCTATACGATCATGTGAATAATTATATTACAAACGACAACCATACCAAGCACACCATACACACAACAATGGCTCACGAGTTCCTAATATCCCATCAAATGTCTGACGAGGGTTTGCTGTAAGTGACTTAATTTCTTTGTGTGATTCCCCCCTTTTCATCGGTTATGTTTCCTTTGTTTAAGGCCCATACACAATGCAATACTGAATGGAGATCTATACGGTGTGCAGCGCCAGGTGTATGTGTGGTCCAAGCTTAAGGAGAACGTGGACTTCAATGAATTGCTCAGCGCGGATGGTGAGGATTGTCTGCAACTTGCGCTGACCACCGATTGTGAGCCAGAGATTGTGAAGATTGTCATCATGGCTGGCGTATTGCCGAATCATTTGTACGATGACTCCAACACTGCGCTGCATTTGGCCGTGATTAACAATGTGCATCTGGATTCATTGCGTCAACTGATGCTGAACATTGACCTGCAGTTGTTGCTGCAAACTAACGACGATGGCTACACTGCGCTGCACATTGCTGTGCGACATAATCGCTATAAAATGGTTGAGATAATGTGCGATATCATTGATCAGCGGCAACTGAATGGACCTGTCTATAGGCGTGTAACCACAGACGCTGAAACGGATGAGGGCAAGTCTTCCGAGAGCCAAAACAGGGCGCAAGAACATAAGGATGAGAAAAAGTTTGCCAAGTACTATGAGCGACAATGCGATAAACTTGAGCACAACAAGGAGAAGCTTATGGGGCGACGCCTCAAGACGGAGATCCTAAATGCCAGCGAAGCGAGAGCAGGCAATGCCGCCTTGTTTTTTGCCGTCGAGGGTGAACTAGAACACATCTGCTACCTTTTGTTGGCACATCTTTGCGACCCCGACGAGGAGAACCTCAGCGGACACAGCCCGAAAAGTTTTCATTATGAATTTGCTCGCGTGTTGCGTATAAATCTGAAAATCGCACGCATTATGGATAAAGTTATTAGCATTTTAAATGGCAAATCAAGTTGAGGAACACACTAATTGTACTATAATGATGTATCTATATTTATTTTGTTTATAAGAATGTAGTTTTGAGTTTATCAACCCCAGGAAAGTTCCCAATTTGTGTATTGAATTTGACTGAGGTTTATGGGCTGCAGGGAACGGGGCAGATTACGTTTCCCCCTTCAGCGGGTTCTTCTTCCCATTGCTTTGCTTCTTCTTGCGTTGACTCACTGTAAAACAAATGCAGTAATGTGAAATATAACGCAAATTTCACCTAATTCTAATGACGCACCCATTTTCTCGAGTTGCTTCAATTGTTTTTCGTTATAATGACTGAAATTGCAAAGCAGCTGAAATTTACAGTAGCCAGCCAGGTAACGCTTGCAAGGCTTCTTTATGCGCTCCTCAGCCAGTATCTTACGTGGATCTATTTATGAAATGGTTTATAAATATCTATTTATTTTCAATTAGTAATTTATTGCTTACCTTCAAAACGCCGCATGTAGGTTGCCTTCGCTGCGCTATGCAAGACGCCTGCGTTGTGTAGCTTTCGCACATTCAGATCGTTCTTCATGAAGCAGCAACAATAGTCACAATAATAGCTCTTGCCACCCATTTAAAAAGTTAAAATTTAACTTTATTATTTCACATTAAAATGGTTTGTTTACAAACAAACGAGTAATTTATGGCGCAGTGCTGCCAACTTGTTAAAATATGAAAAACACTAAATATACCTATGCCTTGGGTATTTTGCAACACTCTTCTGCAGTGCTAATTAAAAACAACAAAGAAAATGTCGCAAAGTGCATTGAATATTTATTTGAATTAATTTAATTGTATATATATTTAAGCCAAAAGTTGAACTCCAGTGCAATTATGTTTCTACCAGAAACAGCTGTGTTCTGTATAACACTCATCGTATATGGCGCCATACTATTGCTGCTAATCTACTACGTGAGTTTGTTGCCGGAAAAGCGCAAAGTGAAAATTGTTTTTACAGCAAAATTTTACAGGTGCTCACGCTGGCCGACTTAGAGTGCGACTACCTGAATGCACAAGAGTGCTGTCGGCGTCTAAATTTCTGGGTCATACCCAAATTTGGCTCACATGCGCTGCTCAGCTTTCTGCTGCTCATTTGCGGGTAAAATACAATGTAACAAAATTCTTTTGTGTTTCTAACAAGAATATCTCCTGCAGGGAGTGGGTAATGTTTTTGTTCAATTTGCCCATGGTGCTGTGGCTGTTCTATGAGCAACAGCGACAGCGTCGCGACAGTCTGGGCGTCTACGATCCCGTGGACATACACAGCCGAGGCCTGTTGAAGGTGCATCTTAGGAACTGCATGATCTATTTGGGCTACTACTTTATCATGTTCTTTGTAGCACTCTACTTGTAAGTAGAATCATCTTCATAAACAAAATATATATGTATATAATATACATATTTTCTTTTAGACTCATCTCTTCGCTGCTCAAAGGGGATCCAATTAAGCGGCACGAAGACGACGAAATTGTCACGGGTTTCTAGACCGGCAAATACTTCCAAACGCTCAGTGCATATTTTATCTAGTCGCACAACTTATAGACTTATTTAACAAACAGTAGCGAGAAAAGACTTTTATATGTTTCACCAATCTGCCCCCCTAAGTTATCAACTTGACCAAGACATCCCTCATCATTATCATCGTTATCATTTTGTCTATTTATTTCATAACTAGCATCTTCAGCCATTTAAGCGTATTCGAATAATAATAAACATCACAAATTAAAGATATATGTACAGTAAATATGTTAATACCTATCCCCCAACTACTGTAGAAAGTCCACAACCTCCTCGAGCTCACGTTGGCGCGCCTGTTTCTGTGCCCAGCGTGCCTCGGCTGTTTTCACATTGACCACCCAGCGATCGTGGGCTAACTTGATGCCACAGACGCCGTTGTCCAGTTTGGGAGCAGTTGAAGCCCCAAGGGGATTGCTGGTTGTCTTGCCCATATAGGTCTGTGCATCCGAGCGTGGATGACGCCGCTTGGCGGGACACAGTTTGCCGCCCTTGGGGAAACGGGGGCTCGGCCATGTAATGCTTGAGGCAGCCCTGATGGAAGAGATGACCACAATAGACGCGCTCCACAAATCCATCGGCATGTTCATCCAGTACTAGATTATCTGGTTGCTGCGTCAGCACAGGATTCTCACAGATCGGACACAATTCCATGTAGAAATCCCGAGTAGCCTCCAGACAGAACTTGAGGGTGCGATAGAGACTGCGTCTGGGTCGAAAATTGGCCAGTTCATCCTTGTTTAGACGCAGCGGTGGCTCAACACACTGACGTGCTATCTCGCGGGATTGGCCGTTTAGGTAACGCACCAGTACATTGGGTAGATTCGATTCCTGGCCACGCAGCTCCACACTCTGCTCGGGATATGTGTCGGGAACGGCGGCCGTGACACGATAAACATATCCTCCACCGCGGGCAATGAGCTCCACACAGCTTGTACGCTGGCGCAACTTCAACTGGCTAGCTGCATCCTGTGTAATCTCTGGAGTCTTTAGGTCTGTGCGTAACTGTTTAATCTCATCCAGACACACACAAAGCGGATTATCCAGCAAATACTGCTGAGCAAAGGCCAAAACTCGCAGCGCCTGCGGCTCACCCAAATTATCCCGTGCATACACGTCTATCAGGCGTGTCAGCTCGGCCAGCAGCTTGTCGGAGTAGATGCGACTCTTCAACTCGACCAGAATTGAGGAGCTCTGCGGATAGTTCTGAGCCGGAAAACGTAAACAAACTGTCATCGAACGATTGGGCTTGTCTGGCAGCAGGTCGACTCGCACAAGCGTCGCATTGCAAGTGATTAGTTTGCTGTTCTTTATTTGTCGCTCGCACTTTCCGCGTATTTCCATCAATTCACTGTTAATGAGATCCATATTGAAAGTGTCTTTGTTGACGGTTGTGAAATGTTATTCTAATTAGAAGTTTTGTTTAGAAGATTTCCCCAAGCCCCAGGGCTGCTAATGCTATCGATAGCAGCAACAGTCAGTTTGCCAATAAATACCGCATAAAATATAATATCGATGTTTTTTAAATATTCTTAGATTAGTGATGTGCACTTTGAATTTGCATTTATACTATGGAACTTAATTTTACTGGATTCCGAAAAAAAACTAAATACATATGTATACAAAAATAATTACTGTTTTTGTTGGGCAATATTTTAAAAACCTGTATAACCCATTTTAGCGCTTTAACAACCTAAAGTGTACATTTCGATAAGCCGCCGATACCAAAGCACTTTCGATATTTAGCAGTTACTCAACATTAGATCATATCTAGAGCCGCCACGTTGTGACAAACACCGACTACAGCGGAGCTGACGAAATTTACCGTGCAAATTGTCATTAGCTGAAAGCGTCGTTTTAATATGGTACTCGACTTGGATTTGTTTCGCAGCGATAAGGGAGGTAATCCCGAAGCGGTGCGTGAGAATCAAAAGAAGCGTTTCAAGGATGTTACATTGGTGGAGACAGTCATCGAAAAAGACACCGAATGGCGTCAGCGACGTCACACCGCAGACAACCTCAACAAGGTGAAGAATGTGTGCAGCAAAGTAATTGGCGAGAAGATGAAGAAGAAGGAACCAGTTGGTGAGGAGGGTGTTTCGGTGCCCGAGGAAGTACGCTCGGATCTGACCAAAATCACTGCCGACGCACTGCAATCACTGACGGTGAATCAGATCAAACTGTTGCGTGTGCTCATCGATGATGCGCTGACCCAGAACCAGAAAGACCTCGAACTGGCCGAGCAGACACGCAACACGGCATTGCGCGAGGTGGGCAACCATCTGCATGAATCGGTGCCCGTGTCCAATGACGAGGATGAGAATCGTGTGGAGCGCACGTTTGGCGATTGTACAAAACGTGGCAAATACTCACATGTGGATCTTATTGTTATGATTGACGGCATGAATGCAGAGAAAGGTGCCGTTGTGTCGGGCGGACGTGGTTATTTCCTAACGGGAGCAGCAGTATTTCTGGAACAGGCACTCATCCAGCATGCCCTACATCTGCTCTACGAGCGTGACTATGTGCCGTTGTATACGCCTTTCTTTATGCGCAAGGAGGTCATGCAGGAGGTGGCACAACTCTCGCAATTCGATGAGGAGCTCTACAAGGTTGTGGGCAAGGGCAGCGAACGTGCCGAAGAGGTGGGAACTGATGAGAAATACTTGATTGCTACCTCGGAGCAGCCCATCGCTGCCTATCATCGCGATGAATGGCTGCCAGAGGCTTCGCTGCCCATCAAATACGCCGGTTTGTCCACTTGCTTCCGTCAGGAGGTTGGCTCCCATGGACGCGACACGCGTGGCATCTTCCGTGTGCATCAGTTCGAGAAGGTCGAACAATTTGTGCTCACCTCGCCGCATGACAACAAATCGTGGGAAATGATGGACGAGATGATTGGCAACGCCGAGAAGTTCTGTCAATCTTTGGGCATTCCCTATCGTGTTGTGAACATCGTTTCGGGGGCCCTTAATCATGCTGCCTCCAAGAAACTGGATCTTGAGGCCTGGTTTGGCGGCAGCGGTGCCTACAGAGAGCTTGTCTCCTGCTCAAACTGCCTGGACTATCAGGCGCGTCGTCTGCTAGTGCGTTATGGACAAACCAAGAAGATGAACGCCGCCGTCGACTATGTGCACATGTTGAATGCGACCATGTGCGCGGCCACACGTGTCATTTGCGCCATTCTCGAGACACATCAAACGGAGACGGGCATCAAGGTGCCAGAGGTGTTGAAGAAATACTTGCCGGCCAAGTTCCAGGATGAGATTCCATTTGTTAAGCCAGCGCCCATTGATCTGGAGCAGGCAGCTGCCGACAAACAGAAGTCCAAGAAGGACAAGAACAAGAAGGATCCCGCTGCCTAAGCTGATCTGATCTCTTTCTTGCTCTCTCTCTGTCTGTCTCTGCCCAATTCGATTGTCACTCAGCATAAACTCGGCTTGCAAGTCCAAAATTGTGTTATTATTTACGGTCATTAAATATTATAATATATTTATCGCATTTATAGCAAACGTTTTATAATTAAAATTCAAACAAATATGCGCTTAACAATGCTAGAAATATCGTCTTTCATTTGTTGGGTTTATGTTCATAGTTCTTAATTAGAAAGAGAGGCTATTATGGTATACCCTCTTCCCATTGATCATATAAAGCAAGCAGATAATGATTATCATATAATATATTAATAGAAGTTCAATCCTGAAATTCTTTTCCTCCCCTAATCGAGACAAATCCAGCTGCGAGCCGGCAAAGTAGGCCTTTTTTGTCGGTTGCCTAGACAACCAATCCCAACTTGTTGTTTATAAGTAATCGTTGCTTTTCTTTCCTATGTTTGTGAAAATCAAATTGTTTCAATTGCTTTCAAGTTTTAGAAGTATTTTATAAGAATGTCGCAACTGAAACGTCGAGAGAAATCGAGTAAGCTAACGCGTTGGGATCGCATACGGAAACGACAGGTGAATCCGAATCCGTTGGGCCTCAAAACGGATGCAGTACGTCGCTTTATTGAGGTCGACTATGTGGACAAGCGGCAATCGCAGCTGCTTATCGATGGGGAACAACCAAAGCAACTGAATCCCAGTGTCATTATGGATATGAGACATGAGATGGTGAGTTGAGAATATATAATATAACGTATAATACTTAGAATATTAGATATCATAAGAAAACTAATGAATATTACATTTTATAAATAAACAAATATATAATACAATATAGATAAATAGATAAACAAAGTTAGAATATAATATACAAGATTTAATAAATAGATTAAGAGATTGAAGAGACATTGGTGCTCTGTTTGATTTTCCGTCTTTATCTTTAAATACTTTACATAAATAGGGTAAATAAAGAACTGATAAAATAAGATAGGTCAGATTGTACTTTAATATATCGTATGATTAAACGTACTACTTAAGAAGTGCTTCAATTGATTATTTTCTATTTATAAATATAATTAGAATTATCTGAAGGAGCCGCCTGAAGATAATGTGCTATATGTTATATGATTTGCATAGTGTACATATTCATATACTACTAGATTGATTCTCAAGAATAAATATATTTTATATATAAAACGATACGATATCTAAGCAATAGAATTATCTGAAAAGACCCTTGAACATTATAAAGATAATATTTACTTTACAATGTATCTATATACATATATCTATTTTATTATATTATAAATAGAATACGATTTCTAAATGGAAGAATTATCTGAAGAAACCATTAAAAGATAATAAAATATATATGTATTATCTGTTTATTTTTAATTAAAATTTGTTGATCATTAAAATATAGTATGTATCATATGTATTTTATAGGGTTTAGTGATATACAAACATTTGAATTCTAATCATATTAACAAATGTTTTGTATGATCTCAATAAATCTCTTTCCCAATCCCTTCAGTTCTCGCAAATCCCACGCAAGCTGCCGCTGGCGACAGTGGCACATGGCAGCACGCTGGCGTCGACCAAGGCACACAATCTGGAGGTGGAGGAGCGCTACGTGCACCATCAGCTGCAGAAATTTCGACAGCAACTGGCGCGTCAGCATCCGCGACTGCAGGAGCGTCGTATTACAGTGCGTCCCACCAAGCCGGACTTCAAGCTCAACCATGGTCCGTTGATGCAGAGTCTGGCGCAGGCGGCACGTCACATTGACAACTTCTACATGACGCCAGTGGAGGCATTGAGCCAAGCAGCACAGCTGTGCTCCCAGACAAAGCACGAGGCAACAACGTCACTGGTACGACAGCTGGAGGCAGAGCCCGAGGCGGACTGCGAGCAGAGCTGGCTAAGGGGGGAGCTGAAGCAGCCGAATGGAGGTGGAGCAGCAGCTGCTGCTGCCATCGGTAGCATCGAGCTGGACATGGAGTATCGAAAGTTTAGCAAGCAGGTGCAGCTGGACGAGAGTCGTGCTCAGCTGCAGGTACGCTGTCGCACACCAAGTCCATTGCTGACCACTGAGGAGCTGTTCAAGCCGATGCGCGCTGCAGCCGAGCGACAGATGATGCACTTGCGCACGGTGCGACACGAGGAGGAGCTGCAGGAGCAGCAAAAGCTACAGAAAATGCAGCAGCAGCAGACGGGAGAGCAGCCTGGAGCACCACAATTGCAGCGTGAGTCCTCCAGTTGCTCCAACACTAGCGATGGCATTGATTCCGTCATATCCGATCTGGCCGAGGAGGCGCTCTACGAGCTGCAAATGGAGGCAGTTGAGCAGCAGCAGCAGCAGCAACTGGATGAGGCGGTTGCAGTCCCAGCACCAAAGCATGTGCAGTTCCAGCTGCCTCTCAAAGTCCCGGAGCAGCAGACGCCTTCTCCCAATGGGGATCTCTTCGAGCCGCTGCTCATACGCCGCATTGAGGTACCCAAGGTTGTCCTTCAGCCCAAGCAGCCGCCGTCGACAACGGAGCAGCAGAAGCAGGAACCGGAGCAGGAGTCGTGCAGCCTGAGCGGCAGCGCTGAGTTGGAGGTGCCGCATGAGAAGCAACGCATCATTGAGCAGCTGTTCAAGGCGCGCAACAACACGGAGCAGAGTCTCATGCGCAAATACTTCTTGAAGTGGATACACTACACCAGCATGGAGAAGATCGAACGTGGCACGGGAAAAACGGGCACTGATAACCGAGCACAGAAGATCAATGCGTTTCTGGACAAGATTCGGCAGGAGAAGCGACGGCAGCGCAACAATAAACAGGCTACGGCGACTTCACCAGTTCCAGTGTTGGAGAAAGCATCGCAGAAGACACTGGAGCAGCGCGAGGAGGCTATCAAAATGGCCAAGCAGTTTAAGAACAAGTAACATCCTGGTGCTCCTACTCCCATTGCATGGCATCCTCTTAATGCTCTTCTTCTCTTCTCTTCCTTCCCCCACAGACTCAAGGTGCAGCAGGACATCATTGATCTGCAGCGCATCAAGCTGGAGCGTCAGGAGCGTTTGATAATGCAGCTCAAGCTGCACAAGCTCAGCGACGAGGCGAAGGAGGCACGCGAGGATCTCAAGCAGGAACTGAAGACTGTCATCCGTTGCGGTGATCCCAAGGCAAAGGCCAAGGCCAAGTGTCTGCAGCTCATCGGCAGCTTACGGGACGCAGAGGACGAGGAGTTCGAGCGACTGCAGGGCAAGGCGCTGCTGCAGCCACGTTTCCTGCAGCACATGCAGGAGCGTGCCCTGGAGCGCAGTGTGCGGCAGGAGCAGGCACGTCAGCGTCGCGCCCAGGCAGATGCCGAGCGCGAGGCAGCCAGGCTGGCGCTGGAGGAGGCGAAGGTAAGTACAGCATCAGCTTAACCAATTCAAGTCTCAATCATAATCAACTGCCACAGCGCCAGGAGGATGAGGAGGCCAAGCGGTTGCGCATGGAGGTGCTCAAGGAGCGGCGTCGCCAGGAGAAAATGGCCAAGGTGCTGAAGGAGCGAGAGAGGCAACGTTTCATTGAGAATCATCGCAAGGCTGTGGAGTTCCATCGTCGCCTGCTGTTGCGCCGTCTTGGCATGGAGGCATTCAAGCGTCTAGTCCAGCGCAAACGGGACAATCTGGTGAAGTGCGAGGAGTTCTGCCGGCGCCTCTACAAGCGCAACTCCTTCAACGCCTGGCGATCCCACACAGCGTACAAACAGCGCGAGAAACGCAGTCGAGCCAACTTGTGCTATCGTCGCATCATAAAGCGTCGCGCTCTACGCGCCTGGATCATCTATGTGCAGGAGGAGCGCAAGAAGATGCAGGTGGCCATCGATTGGCATGCGCTGCACACCTTGGAGCATTACTTCGAGCGTTGGCTCAACTATGCGACCAACTGCCGCCTGGTCGAGGATACCAAAATGCGTCAAGCCATTTCGCATCATGAGTGGTAAGTGAAGATGTTCTTCTATTCCTTGTAGAGAGTTCTCGTCTCTGACTGCTCCTATTTCGTACTGCGCAGGCATCTCAAGTGGAAGGTGCTGGACTGCTGGCAACGCTTGCCGCAAATCTTGCGCCTCGAAAAGGAAACCGAGGAGCGTCGTCAGCGTTGGCGCATGAAGATCTGGGAACTGCTGCCCGACTACAAACCAAGGGAGGACAGTTTGTGGTAGTGCACAGTGCATATATAGATGACATATCCATTTATTATAAGTACACATATATGGTTTCTCATCTAGACTTTAACTTAGTTATAGAGAGTTCTAAATAAATGTTCCACTATAGAGAGAGAGCCAGGGAGTTGATTTTATCAAGCAGAGCTGAAGAAGAAACTCAAATTCAATAAATAGATCTTCAAATAAAGACATTATATATAACTGTGACAGAGCATTATATATATGAACTTAATTAACGATTTGAAAACAATATAATTCAAGTAATTTTAAAAGTATTAAAAACAATGTCTTATCCACTTCTAAATATGAGATATTTGCAAATTTAATATATAATTAGATTCAATTCAAAGTAATTTCTATGTATCTATTTAATTACTTTCGGTTAATTGATTTAATCACGATTAAAGTTTCACACACACAAACATATATCGCAATAACCATTAGCCCTAACTGTGCGCTATATATCGACCTACTTATATTGCATATTGCGAAATTATTACTTAATTCACATAGCTTAGGGTTAAGCTGAGTCTGGCTAACGAAATACAAGTGCTTGCAATACTATATAGCGACTATCGGCAGCACTATCGATGGTACTATCGGCAAACAACAAGTCCATTACAAATTTTCAAATATTCTCTTTCATTATCTTGTTAGATCGAACCAAGTTTAAGTTGTGCGATAGTACTAACGATAGTTTGTAGCAAGTTGAATCACTTAAACGCGAGAACTATCGATGTTACTATCGCCAATAGCAAGTCCTTACAGTTCTGCATACCCTTTGGGATTCATTATGCAAACTTAATGAACAAGTTGTTCGAATTGAGCGATAGTACTAACGATAGTTCACTTCAACATGGCACGCCAATTGCTCCAGACACGATTACGATTTGCATTGCCTGTGGGCATGCGATTATATTCATGCAGCGTGGTGCCGCGCCACCAGAGATACAATTGTCGCACTAAAACGAAGGTGATGTATCCAGAGATTAGCATTGCATAGGCGGCAACAACAAAAGATATGCCCAGTCTGTAGAGGAGATGATGAAGAAGTTATAAGTTCCCATTCCAATTCAATTCCATTAAGACTCTACTCACTCAAAGTCCTCAAAGACCTCGCTACAATCGTCGGGCAGGAGCAATGGTATGCCCAATAGACGGACCACCAGAAAGGGATGACAAACCGCAGTCAGCGTCAGATTGGCGCCCAGGAGTAGGGCACACAGGGAGAGCACAAGGGTCACCAGATAGCAGCGATAATTCCGTTCCCCAATGCAACAGTTTAGCCAGAAACTGTGATGGGAGCGCCGCTTCACGCAACTGCCGCATACGGCACAATGATAGGCGCGGCTGGGCGTTACCTTGCGGCAAATTTCACAAATATTGGGCGTGCCATGTGGCTTCATGAGGCCAGCACACTCCGAGCTATTGCCAGCCTCGACATCGTCATCATCATCATCATCATCATCATCAATCCCGAGTACAGTGTGCTCTGCCTGCTGTTCGGCCTGCTCCTCGCCACTGGATGCCTCAGTGATGCCAGGCAGCTCATCCTTGGGCGTTGTGCCATATTGCGCTGTGACCAGATTCATTGGAGCCAATTGCTTTGTGCGATGCAGCGAATAAAGTGCTCCAAATGACAATATTAACAGCAAGTAATTCTCCTCCGGCAATAGTTCCAGCAACGGCACCTCACACTCAAATATAACCACCATATAGATAACCGAAAAGACTATCCAGCTGAGAAAGAACGTAGTCTTCGTTGCAGTCCGCTCTGCCAGCTGCAGACCCCAGCTGGTAAAACCGATCAGGGCCAACATTAGCACTACACCAGTCTTGGCATTCAGTGCCGCCAGTCCCATCATTAGAGGCACTATCAGTGCCGGCGCTACGGCAGCGGGTGAGATACGTTTGGCGCCGCCACGCCATGGCAGGCGCAGGCGATCCTGGAATGCAATCAACATACCCTCCACGTTGCGGTTCTCGATGCGTTTACACGTGATGAGGCTGTCGGCAATATAATTCGATTGTTTATGAGTTCAATTTGAATTGTACAATTAAAAGATAGGAGCAACAGAAGAGAAACCTTGAGAGGGCCATAAAACGATTAATAAAACTATAACAATGCTATAGTTGAACGTGGTCTACTGTCATATACCCGCTATCCACTTCCAGAAATATTTCTTAAATATTCAGCTTCTGTGTTTAGTATTGCTGTCCCTCAAAATTACATATTTCTTAATCTCGCCATGTTAATTATTCAGAAATCATTTGGATTAATCATCATTATTTTATGATCACCAGAAAAAAACGATTCTTCAATTAAACTCAACTCTTGTAACTCGATATTATTCTGTTTACGGAGGCCGAAGGGGCCGTGGCCAAATTGTAAAATAGGTTTAATAATAAAAACATATAGTACATATGTACATATGTATATTGTCACCAAATTTAGTAGTTCTACCTCTTATTGTCTCTAAGATCTAAGTTTACACAGGTCACACTACCAAATTATAATAAAACATACATTTTCGGCATCCACAAAGTTCTAACTCCTGTTAACGCCATGGTTAGCGGGTATAATTAGTTATGATAAGAAATGTAAATAGAATTCAACGGAATTAAAATCTTGCGTATGCATGTATGTACATATGTATATGCGCACGGCGCAATTAAAAGGAAGTATTTCCTGTCTAGATATTCCTTAAATAATAAGTTCGGGTGTGTGTATATGTATTGGTTTGTTTTTCATGCCTACCGCGTGCATACCAGGTCAAAGTGTTCGCAATTACAACAGCATCCTAAGATATGAAAATGTTGCTTATCGTGTGCAATGTATTCACAACAGCAAAGGCTTTGCTTTGTTTCTGCGTCCTCGCGCTTTTCGGCTTCTGTCGCGGCAAGGAAGAAATTCGCCATCCCATCGATTTGCGGCATTGCAAACACAAAGAATTTTATTTTGTTTTCCACGCAGCGTGTAGGAGAATAATTTGTTGTGTAATTAGTGTAAGGCCAGTTGCAAGCCAAGCTGTAAGCTTCACACTTGTAATTTATTTATTTAATTTTGTAGAGTGATAAATTTTTATCGGCATACAAAATACTTACACAGTCGCGTCGCGACGACAAAAACAAAACCCCAACTGTTTGCTGACCCAGCACAGGGTGTTTCGTGCATTTCGCAAGTTGCATAATAAATCATCGCATATTGACGATAGTTTTCTTTTACATCACCAGTTTTATTTAAACTTTAATTCAATTATTCCTCTGTTTCAAATTCTCAGCAGCCTGCCATACCTCGTTACTTTGAAAAATGTTTCCGGATTTTATTACATCAACAAATTGTTCCAGGCCACCACCAACTCCAAAGTAGTGTGATTTGGCAGCAACCAAAACGATACCGTCAGTTTTTAACCTTTCTTTAAATGTATCTAAAAGCTTTTGCTGATTCTCAATGTTATATATAGTTTCCGACGTCAATATAAGATCATATTTTTCAATGTCTTTCGTAAGTTCCGTGAAATGCGACCAGTCACCAGCGTAGAAACTACATTCAGTTGACAGCTGCTCCATTTTTTCATCATCCGTGGGCGTTTCATTGCAGTTCAGTAATACATTGGGCATTGTTATTTTTTCCAAAACGTCCCCATTCTGAAAATGTTAAATATTAGATAAGGAAGAAAGATATTTGAAGTAATAAGATGATTGGTAATTTACGTAATCTTGAAAGTCAACCTTGGCACCACATTTTAAGGCATAAATTCCTAGAAGACCAGATCCACAGCCCAAGTCAAGAATTAGTTTACCTTTCCAGAAGGTTTCTTCGAAATTTGTCGATAGGTAGAGCAAGAGGTCGTCTGTGCATTCCCAAACTTTAGCTCCGCCTTAAAGAAAAGGGGTTAGTAAACAACTAGAAGATAACATAAAACATACCTTCATAAACTCCTGCTATCAAATCTGAATGACTTTCTTCCGATATTTTAATATCGCGACTATCAACGTCACTGTGCGTTTTAATATCCTCAAGAAGAAACCCTGCTATAAGATGACGAAGTTCTATGTTTCCAATAGTAAGTTCTTTTGAATTAAGCTCATAAAGATCTAAACTGTTTAACAGCTCTTTATTGGGCTTTACTTTCTCAGCTTTATACCAATCAATTTTCTCTTTTCCCAAGTCCTCTATAAGTTCACATTTTGGTTTTTTAAAGGGGCTCTCATCGGTATCCGATGTATTCGCTTCAGTCACTTCGAAATTGAACTCAAACATTTTTACAATTGAACCACCCTGTTTATTTTGGAATATTTATCCTATATTTTACCGCCACCGACGAGATCTGAACGTTAACTAAAATTTAAGTGTAAATAATAAACAAAAGCCATTTACCATAAAAAATAAAAATGGAATTAACACTTAAGTTATTTACTTAGTTATTGTTCACTAATCAGCTGTTCACTCAAGTGAGCCAAAAACCACGCTAGAAACTAGCGATGGTTGGCATTCCAAAATACCGGTTATCGATATTAACAAAAATGATCTGAACGGTATATCGCGATACCAGAAGTAATCGAAAACGCAAGCAGACCATCTCTAGAATTTGCGTTTTCGCAAAGATATTTTGTTTTGTTATTTATTTAAACAATAAATAAATGGCGGACCAAATTCATGCTGATGTAAGTTTAATATTTGAAAATAGTTCAATGATTAATAACTTGGAAATCAATGCAGGGTGGCCAACCGGCGCCATTAATGTCAATTCGATTTGAGCAGCAGCAGCAAGCGCACGACAACGCAGCCAATGGCAATGGTAATGGCAGCGCGGCCGGCGACGTTGATGACATCCAAGAAGATATTGACGATAAGAAAGCAGAGGACTTGGTTCTACCAAAAGCATTAGAAGATGTGCTCGCATTGAAAGATCAGCGTGTGGCCGAATTTGATGTTGATGTGGATGGTCGAGCAAGTGGAGAGCGTGCTTCGCAAGACGGTGATTTTGCCGATGTAGGCGAAGACAGCGATGACGATGCCGATAACCAAGTGAACGGTGTCAGTAGCGATAAACCGGGTAAACAGAGTAAAGCAGACAAAAACAAAAAAGAAGAAAAAACGCAAGAAGTTAAACAAAAAGATACGACAAAAATTAGAATATGAGCGACAGCAACAACTTGCAAACCGCTCGGAACCACAGGAGGCTGAAGCCGAAGAAGAGCCCAAGGCGGCCGGTAGCGATGATGAAGAACTTGCTCCTGAGAAGGAGAAGGATACAAAAAAAGAGAGTCGTAGTAGTAAAAAGAAAACAAAGGGACGATCATCAGATGATAAGGATAAGGCCAAAGAGAGCAAGCAATCCGAAATCGGCGAGGATGATGTGACAATTGAGTAAGTGTGAATAATACAATTCAATCCCTTTCTGCCCTAAAACACTTTTCAATTTCTACAGATATGTGCCGGAGAAAATAACAATTGCTGATCTTGCACCAATGTATCGTCAATTCTATCGTGTCTTCGAGATATTCAAATTGGAAAATAAACCAAAACCGGTGGAAAAAGATAAGGCAGATCTGGATGCTGAAGCTTTGGCTAAGGCCAATAAATCATCGAATAAATTACATGATGATGACGATGAAGATGCCGACGACGATGACGACAATAAGGACGACAAGGAGAAGTTATCGAAACGCAAGTTAAAAAAGCTCACACGTCTCAGTGTGGCAGAGTTAAAGCAATTGGTTTCACGGCCCGATGTTGTGGAAATGCACGACGTGACAGCACGTGATCCTAAATTACTAGTTCAGCTAAAGGCCTATCGCAACACGGTGCAGGTGCCTCGGCATTGGTGCTTCAAGCGCAAGTATTTGCAGGGCAAACGTGGCATTGAGAAGCCCCCGTTTGATTTGCCCGCTTTTATTAAGAAGACTGGCATTATGGAGATGCGCGAATCGCTGCAGGAACGCGAAGATGCCAAGACACTCAAGGCCAA
Source organism: Zaprionus nigranus (assembly GCA_018903425.1). Classification (NCBI taxonomy): domain Eukaryota; kingdom Metazoa; phylum Arthropoda; class Insecta; order Diptera; family Drosophilidae; genus Zaprionus; species Zaprionus nigranus. Next base: position 5,561,624 of record JAEIGD010000002.1, read on the forward strand.
GATGCGTGAACGCGTACGCCCGAAAATGGGTAAAATTGATATTGATTATCAGAAACTGCACGATGCTTTCTTCAAGTGGCAAACAAAGCCTCGCATGACCATTCACGGAGATCTCTACTATGAAGGTAAAGAGTTCGAAACGCGCCTTAAAAGAGAAGAAACCCGGTGATCTGTCTGAGGAGTTACGCATTGCTCTGGGCATGCCTGTGGGACCTAACTCGCACAAGATACCGCCACCATGGCTTATTGCTCAACAGCGTTACGGGCCGCCGCCTTCGTATCCGAATCTTAAAATACCCGGCTTGAATGCACCCATACCAGAGGGCACCTCATTTGGCTATCATGCCGGTGGATGGGGCAAACCGCCCGTCGATGAGAATGGCAAGCCGCTCTATGGTGATGTCTTTGGCATTAATACACTTGATTTGGATGTGAGTATTGAAAGTTAACAGCTAAATTTACATTTTACTGATTTGAAAACCTTGTCTAGAACGGCATCGATGAAGCGGACATTGAACGCAATCAATGGGGTGAACTGGAGTCGGAGTCCGAGGAATCGTCTGAGGAGGAGGAAGAAGATGGTGAAGATCTGGGTAATCAACAAGATGAAACCGGCTTAGTTACTCCTGTCGAGGGCTTGGTAACGCCTTCAGGTCTAACCAGTGTTCCAGCCGGCATGGAAACGCCCGAGAACATTGAATTACGTAAAAAAGAAAATCGAAGCCGAAATGGAAGAGTAAGTTAGCACCACAAATTACGGTTTACAGCAGAACTAACCCCATTTCCATTTTATACCAACAGCAATGAGACACCTGTGCTGTATCAAGTGCTGCCGGAGAAGCGCACTGATCGCATTGGTGCCTCCATGATGGGATCTACACACGTTTATGATATTGGCGGGACCGGAGGCACTGGGGCCAGTAAACAACCGACAGCACGCTCGACTACAGATCGTGAAGGCATTGTCGAACTGGCTTTGGATCCCAGTGAGTTGGATCTGGATAATGATGCCATGGCACAGCGTTATGAACAACAAATGCGTGAGCAACAGAACCATTTGCAGAAGGAGGATCTGTCGGACATGTTGGCCGAGCATGTGGCACGCCAGAAATCCAAACGCAAGCGACAACAAACCGATCCAGCAAAGACCACAAAGAAGTACAAGGAATTCAAGTTTTAGTCTACAAAACGAAAGGGAACTAATAATAAATTTCGCTGTTTTTTTGTCTTGTCATATTCAAAAGAGAAAAGAAAAAACAGAGCAGAACCTAAGTAGATTTATGTGAATTTTTGTCATTAAAAGCTACTAGCGAAAATTAAAAGCAATTTTTACTTTAAAAACCTTAATAAACCAATATACATATAAAATTAGTATCCTGGAATCTTTACCTTGCTTTATTCTTCACATTGTGATTTACATATTTATGTGAATTGAAATTCCGAAAAAGTCTATGTAGAACTATTATCAAAATCATAGGAGTGATAACGTCCTCCCTTCTGTATTCCTTTCTGTTCTTCTTTTCATTCGATATCTTTGTAGGGTGGATTATGAAGAACTTTGTGAACTTACTAAGTCAGTGTCATTATCGGCATTTCTATATAATAAGACTATCAAACTCTTATTACTTTGACAATAGTTGTACATAGTTTTGTATTTGATATGAAATATCAATACTATCTAGTTTCGAAACTTAGTTTAGGAAATAGTTCCTTGGCTAGTTAAAACTAGGTTTAAAGTTCCATTTCGATTTCACTTTTAGGCTATATATTCTTTACACATTGGTCGTTTGATTGCCTTCTTGTAAATGAATAAACTCACGCTCATTTTGTGGTCACACAGAGTGCAATCAATATATAATTTTCATTCTTATAAATTTGTACACTCAAATAAACTTACAATGGTTGCCTGTGTGTGTTTGGAGGGGGTTTCTATTTATGCCAGAATAGAGCGCTACAAAAATTAGATTATAATTCGTCCATAAATAAGGGGGTATACAATTGAAGCTGCAATAACTATGCATTAATACTATCGGGGGAAGGGAGAAATGCAAACGTAATGCTAGTAAAAGTTACACCATTTTCGGCATATGTATGTGTATATCATACAAGTTGTTATTTACTTTAGTTTACAAACTTAAGATGAGCATCAATTGCGCCTTTGCACGATAGTTTTGCAGCTTTAGCGCTTAACCCTTAGAGTCTGCGCTCTGTCTATATTATGGCTATATATAGCTGACTAATGCTAACTGTTGTATCTCTTCATATAGACTGGTCATTCGTCCAATTGTTCATTGAGCTGCGCTAAGAGGGCAGCACGTTTTGATTCCAGTTCGCCATCGCTAAGCGTCAGCTCCTCATTTCTTGATGTCGCCGAGTCCGATTGGGCGGCAGGACTAAGGGGCGTGCCAGAGCGATTGTTCCTATGACGCTTGGCCTCTTTGTCCTTTTTTAGTGCGTTTCTCTTTCTTCTTCTTTTTGGCCGGTGAATGCGAATTGGAGTCGTTCTGTTGCAGCGCCGCTCCATGGCCAGGAGTTTGGTTGCCCAATTCCGATTCGTAAGAGGACTTCAATGAATAAGGATATTAATAACCTGAATCTCTAGTTATTATAATGAACTTACAGCTCTCGATTTGTTTTTGCGCTTTTTTCTTCTTCTTTAACAGCTTTTCACTCTCGATGCTGCCAATGGAACTGAGCGAGTTCTGTGAAGGAAATAATAGAATAAGGATTGGGGAAACTGCCTTAGTAATAGTTCCACTTACAGTGTGGGATTTCGATCGTCGCTTTTTGGATTTCTCCAGCTCCACCAGCTCGTTTTCAATATCCGATCTTGATGTTGAGCGTACTCGCTTTTTGTGCTTTTTATTCTTTTTGGATTTACGTGAACGCGAATGATGATGACTGCAGGCATCTTCGCTCTCTTTGATGAAGTCCTCCCAGATCTTTTCGACACCAATTTCCTTTTCATACAGCGCAAACGCTTCCAAATGCTCGACCAGCTTTTTTGCGCTCTCGTAGGGTTCTCCCACAGAGACATTTGCCTCAAGCCATTCGTTTTTGATTTCATTCTCCAATTTACGCAATCGACGCACTTCCTCTTTCATGCGCTCTTTCTCAATAGCTTCAGCCTGCAGAGAAGAAGGAAGATGAATTAATAAAAGAAGTTCAATTTAGACATTCTACTTGCCTTCTCCAGCAGCGAGTTGTAGGTGAGCTTCACATTGCCCGCATCCAAGCTGGCAGAGCGTTTGTCCTCACACACGACGGTGGCAAAGTCCTCGAATGATGTTTTTGCCTGCACCACAAACTGTTTCTCTTTGAGTATTTCCCGAATGATTTTCTTTTCGTCATGGAAACGTGCCTTGAGATTCTCCACATAGAACTTGAAGAGATCTAAAGGCGTTGAACCATTTTGTCCGAGCATGGCGGAAAAACGTATATCCGCTGATATGATAGGGTATAGTTCCACCCACAACGACATGGAAGTGAGTTTTCCCTCCTCATGCAGTGAATCTAGTAGTGCCAAGAAGCCATCGCGATTCTTTCGCTGCTGTCGCTTTAAACGTTTCTTCTCCCGCTCACGCTCCTCCTCTTCTTCCTTCTCCAGTGTGCGTATATGCTCCTCGAACACAATGAGCGCATCCTCCTTATCCATGCCGAGCAGAGTTACGTCGTTCTTAAACGCCGCATTGTCCAACAGCATCACCTGCGCCTCAGACCACGTGGTGGCATACGTAATGGACGTCATCGACTCCAGCAGCTCACCCAAGACTTTCATGTTTCGTTTCTTAAGTAGTCGGGCTTCTTCTTTCTCCCGCTTGGCCAAGTTAAAGATACAATCCTCATAGATATCGCGACGATCCTGTTCTGGTACAGCTGTCCACGTTCGATTGCTTGCAAAGACCTCTTCACAGCGGAAGTATTTCATTTGCGAATTCATCTTATCGTTTGACATGAGGAACTGCTCCAAATCTTCCTTTGCCTTTTTGGCACGCAGACGTGACTCCTCGCGTTCGTCCTTCAGCTTTTGTGTTTTGTACGCATTGAACGTTTGCTTGCGTTCGTTAAGCGTTTTGAAGGCATTGTAGCGCGGATCCTTTGATATGATCTTGACACACTGATCCCAGTTGGCATTCGAGGGCACATTGCGATCGCGCAGCAGTTCCTTTAAAGGCCTCAATTGCCTCACGCTTATCCTTAAACTGAAGAGTACTGCTGTCTCCGCCAGATTTGTCATCCTTTTTAGCTAGAGATGGAAAAAATTTACACTAAAATCCATATAAACTGTTCCTTTGTTTACTCACAATTCTGTTGAGGCACCTCAATAGCGGCCAGTGTAGCAGCCATGGCCTGGTCGAGGGCAGAGGAGCTGTTCTCGTTGCTGCTTGGGGTCAGTGGTGAATGAATCTCGGGCGTGGGTATACGTGGTGCAGCGGGCAATGCAGCTGGCAGTATATTTGCTAGTGCAACATGTTGCACCATTCCCGCTAAACTGGACGAGGTCATCGCGGCAACTGCTTTAGCCGCTGCAGCAGCTCTGGAATGGGTATATTGGGTAAGTATGTATACAAGACATTTATCCATCTTAAGTACTTACTCCTCGGCCTTTGCCTTGGCTTTCATGTCTAGATACTCTGGCGGTGGCTCCCAGCACGTCTCCTTGGTGGTCACATTGTGATAATAGACTTTATTCGCGTCCGAACGGTATTCTTTCCATGGGCACTGATTGTGCAGCAGCTCGGCGGGCGTCATGAGGGCTTCGGGTTTCTCCCACGAACTTTGTTTCGTATTTTGATTATAGTAATAAGGTCGTCCATCGGGCGCCTTGTGCTCTGTCCATTCGCTGCTCGGGTTGAGGGCACCAAATGCGGCCGCTAGTTCGGGTGGCGGCGGTCCACCGAATCCCGGTGGCGGCAGATTAAACGGCGGCACTGGCACCATACCCGGTGTGTGCGTGTGAGTGTATCCCATACCGCCCATCGCTGCGGCTGGCGGCATCGGCATTGCGGCACTGCCATTGCCAGTGCTAGGAGGAACATTCATTTCACTATTTTTCTATATGATTTAATTGATTTAACGCTTGGTACGAATACCGTTCGTCTGGTTGCGGCAGCCAATTTGATGCCTTTCACGAATATTGAAAACTTTTGACAATTTCTGCACTTCTTTCGTTTTGTCATTCACACTTTGCTGCGTGGTGGTGGTGCTACCAGTTTTGGAAAGAAAAGAATATGCCGACATTTTTTTTGGTATTTGGTATTCTTTATTGTCGATAACGTACGCCTGAAATTATTAATCGATAAAAAGTAAGCGTCAAGCATTCATTTTCAAATTTAAAGAAACGCATTGCAGTGGACTGCTTGCTAACATGCGGAAACACTGCTTGCTAAGCCGAGAACGATAAATATCGATATTTATGCATGAGATTATTACATATCGTTTAAATTCTAATTCAAATTGAATTAGTTACGTGCAATTTATATTAATATTATTTTAATGAAATAAGAAAATCGGAAAAAGTATGCAGTTTGCTTAAATTTTAAATTCTTTATTAATAAACAGATTAACATACAGACTACACACAGCAATCAGTCCAATGTGGAGCAACTGCAGCATTGCCAGTTGTCTACTGACTGCACAAAGCACGTCAACAAATATAAACCAGTGGTGGGAGTGCTTGTCAGTTGCATTGATATAACAAATAAACGCACTCACTGTTAATGGAGACGACATATATTCGCAAATCTGTTAAGCAAATTGGATTTAACAGGAATTATTTTGTTATGGATAATGAGGAGGCAGCAGAATTCATTTCATTGATATGAATATGTCAGGGTAGATCATGTGCAGCAGAATATTCTCTCTATTTATTAAGGAGTTTACAAATTCCTTCTCGTTTCCTTCCCGCGAATTATCCTTGGCATTTGACATTTTGGTAAATCAACAATTTACCAGAGAGTTGTTGCCTTCCAAAAATATTTCGCAGCGACAACAACAGGAACAACATTTTTGTTGCAATGCTTACACGGAAAAGTTAACTTCGCGTGTGGTGAAAAGCTGCCACGTGTTCTCTCTCTTTCGCTGTGCCGCTCTTGCTCTTTTTAGCCCTCTCGCAGTCTCAGATTTTCCGCTCTGTGGCTGGACACGTGGCGTGGCAGGGCGCAATGTGGCGCAGAGGGGGAGGGATGCTGTGTCTGTCAGCGCCGAGTGGCGTCGCTTATGAATGGCTTTCAATGAAATATTTATGTAAGCAGCCATTAAAATCACCAGAGAGACTTCAACAGACGGCACGCATAATTATCCACGGTCAGCTCGGTCAGCTCTGCTGAGCTGGGGGCATCCCCAGCGAAAGGATACGCCAAATTGCAGCACAGACACGCACCGAGTCATTAAGGGGCATCTAACTCAAGGGTACGTGCTGTACCAGCAACAACAACAACAACTACAGCAAATTTGGGGGAAAACCTTTGCAATGCCAAAAGGCAACTAGACAACTCTTATCTCGGCTAATACGTCAGGGCCAAGTGCGGGCCTTACTTATTCTAGCCCGACTTCCTCACACTTTAAATACAAGCCTGCCGCACTTAAGTGTTATCCGGCCTAAGCGACTGCTTTAATGCACTACAGCATCTTCAAGAGGTATTTAAGTTGCCTGGACAATATTATACTCAATGAATATACGAGTAGTTCTGTAAAAAGCTAATCAATTGAGTAGATATTCTTTTACATTAAAAAAGGTACATGCTTTCTACAGATAAAAGCTGCTTTCTTTTGAGCTTTCACTTAATGATGGAAGAGAAACTAATACTTTTAAATTAAGTTGTTACTGCTTGGTATTTTAAAGGGGTGGGGTGTGCGATTTTAATATGTTTTGAGCTTATCTTTAGCTCTCTCTCTCTAGTAAAAGCTTCATAGTGCTTTGCTAAGACTTTATAAAGCTCTTCGGAAAGCTGTTTGTTTATATATTTGCCTCTTTTGCCAGAAAAAGTGTGTTCAACATCATTCTGATTAATCCATTTGATATATTTCAATTGCTACAGCTTCAATGCTTAATTTTAACTGTTTATCTTTATGAAAGGAGTAGCCTATTAAACAGATAAAAGCTTTACATGCGAATCAACATTTAACTTGTTTTACATTAAGGTCAGCACAAACAATATACCAGATTGACTGTTTGATTTAGCCCACTACTGCCCCAGTTCGATTACGCTAGATTTGTGGTAAATCATGTGTAATAACTGCACATAACATACTATATATTATATATATACCAAATGAAAGTTCATAACCTCAGGCGATAATTTCCGGAAAAACCAACATGTTGTAATTGTCAGAGGAAGTGAGAGAGAGAGAGTGAGAGAGAAGAGCGCAGGGTACTGGGAAAACATTGCAAAAGGACTAGCAAATTTTTGGGCTGTGCAAAGAAACGTTTAGGCAAATCTTTTGCGCAAAATCTCGAGCAAACAAACTCATTACGAAAAGTGGGCGGGGTTGGGGGGTAGTGGGGACAGTAGGGAAATGCCACTTGATTGAGTGACTGACGGAGCACGCTGCCACTCAGCACCAGCGATAAGCATAATGAAGATGGGGAAAGTGGGGGGTTAGGATAGAGGACTGGGTACTGGAGGCGTGGCAGTGCGGTTGCCGCGTTTATGGACGCAATTTTATTGATATCGCCAGTGGGAGCAAATAAAAAAGGAAAACCCCCAAAACGCACGGGGCCATAAAACGCAGCGACTAGTTTGAGGTGGGCGTGTTTATTACAGGGTATGCAATGCAATAACAATAACTACAAGGATACTAAACTAATGTGGCAAGCGAGTAGGGGGAGGTAGGGGGAAGAAGACAACTCCGGGGGGAGCATAAAAATTTAAAGACAAATGATAAAGTCGCTCAAGACGGAGCGCTGATAAATCTAGGCGCAATTTAAGCCTAGTCAAATATGTGCGTATTACCCTAGTGGATGTGTCAGTGTGCGAGTGGGGGCGTGTGTGTGAATATTTGTTAGTGTGTGTGCGGTCTTAAGGCAAGCACAGACCTAAGCTGCAAAGCTGCTTGTTTACTCCTTTGCACACAACATGCGAGTGTGCGTGTGTGTGCCTGTATGTGCCAGTGTGTGTGTGGTTTATATGCCAGTGTGTGTGTGTGCGTGTTGGCTGTGCTGTGCGTGCCTTAGTTGCAAACTCAATTATTAACTATGCGAAGGGCAACACCTTCAACTTGAACGTCTTTCAAGAATCACAAGTAACTCTCTCTCTCTCTCTCCCTCTCTCTATTCCGCTTCCCAACTTGCCACGCCTCCTGTGCAGGCCTCCCAGCTCAAGGGAAATTTGCATTTTATCATCCATGTGTTGGTGTCTTAATGCTGCAAGGGGCTTTGCTTTTAATTGGTTTTCTTAGCGTTGTCCCTGCTCCCTCTTCCTGCCTCTTCCACTTCCTCCTCCAGTTGTAATTGTTGTAGTTGTCGTAGTTTTTGTTATTGTTGTTATTGCTGTTGTAGTGCACGTTGTTAATTTGAGCGCAAGCCGACAAAGCTGGCAGCAAGGCGGCACTAACTCATAATTGTTTAATTAGCAAGTAAAATACGATGAAAATATGTGGAAATTATTGGATCAAAAACACAACGCAGGCCCGACGCAAATTACCCAAATGCCTTCTCCAGCTAAATAGATGATACAACGCGGAAATGTATTCCACTAAGTGGTGGCAGTATTTTACAAGTTAAAGTTTGTGCGGTTAGTAAAATAGTTTGATAAGGTGTGGGTACTGCAGGGCTAATTATGATGTGCTGTTGGATACCTTGAAATTCATACACAGTTTTAAATTTCGGTCTTGAAACTCTTTGAAAACTGCGTTTTATATAAATTTTGACTAACTAAAACGATAAGAATTAATAACTGAGGTATTTGACTTTTAAAAATAATTTTGGAATTGTGGTTAGGGGACACCCATTCGATTTTGAACGGAAGATAAACATAAAAGTTATTTCAGAACAGATTTCGCAGGTAAGTATGCAATACAAAGTACACCAAACATATAAGTTACAAAATTTAGGAATAATTATTCTAATTAATTACTATACCATGAATAGAATAACATTCCATATGTTGGCAGTGTAGGTAGAAGTATAGGGGTAATTTTAATTTTACATTTTTTTATTTTTTTTTTAATTTAAAGTCGAACTATGGTCAGTTGTATGGTAGTTAGAATTTCTGGTAATGTTTTACGTTGTGGGCCTTTTTTCATTGATACTACATTGACCTAGAGCTCAAAACATAATTATAACGTATAAAATTTATAAAAATACATAATCGAAAATAGATAATGAGTTTTGAGAGTTAGGAGGATAGACAATGCTGTCAAGGCTTGGTGGAAAACAAAGATAGCTTCATGGTATTCAGGTTCGGATCTAAAGCTCAAAACATAACCAAAATGACATTCCAGATTAAATAGCTATAAATACTTACTTTTGTACAAAGAAACTATGAAATTTCTCGCAGTGTAGACGTTCACATTTAATAAACTAAAAGCATGCCCCACGTGCCGCAAATAAACTAAAGAGTTCTGTGTGAGATATTTATCTTAAACATATGCACATTATCCACTCAATGAGTCCGTTTTTATTGTGGCAACAAACAAATTTATTGGGTAAATACGAAGAGCCTCGCACTGAGCCAGTTTAGTGTACGGCGATAGGCGTATCGAGTAAGTTAACTGTGGAATAATACGAAAAGACGAAGAGAAAAAGGAATCACTTGAAAATGATGCAAGTTTTGAACTGGTTGTCAATGGTAAAAAAAGAGAATAAACTACAGATTAACTGGAGAGTTTGCGATATATAATATGATTATTTATTAAATAAATTATAATTATGCATTCGTTACTTCCCTATATACTAGGCCATTGGCCTGATACCGCTAAACCGTCAGCAATCGCAGTCGCCTTTCTTGCTGGACTACATGATGATGATTATAATGCCGTGTGTGTATCTCGCCTCGTATTTCATCATAAATTTGTTGCATCAATTTGGTTTGCCCTTCCTGCCCATATGCAACAGTGTGTGTCGCCTGAGCAACAATCTATTTATCCATTTGGGCGCCTTTCTATATGTGACCATTATTCTGCTCAGTTTGTATCGTCGTAAACAGTTCTTCGTGGACTTTAAGACGCATCTGGCGGAGATCGATGATGTCATAGTAAAGTGTCGTCACGTCGCGGAGCTGAACAAAAGCCACGTCAAGACGATCAAGCATAGTGTGGCATATCATTTTACCTGGCTATTTGTTTTGAGTATTTTCATATTTGTCCTATATTACGATTCCAGCACACTGTTTCGGTGAGTACTTTGATATTATTCTGTTATATAAACAGTAGTTTTATTGATTTCAAGATTATTGATTATGTATTCTCCAAGCACTTTTGAAAAAGGTTGTGCTAGAAATTTATTATTGCACTCCACTGTGTCTGCAATAAAAGTTTTGATTAGATGTAGATGTAGTTAAGAAAACATTATTAATCAGTCGAAATTTCATTGGAACTACCTTAGTATGTTTTTATATTCAATTGCCAGTATGAACGCTGTGATCTCGGCCATTATACAAGCTACACACATTGAACTTGGTATAGAACTTCTTCAATATCCAATTTATATTAAGCACTTTTTAAATTTGAGTATGTGAAACTTTTAAAACGAAAAATCAGTCTCCATTTTCATTTGTTCACATAGAGATTTCCGAGAGTATGCGATAATTCCCTTGATGGTGTCCAGTTTTCCCTATCTGGCGGGCAGCATCATACAGGGGGAGTTCATCTACCATGTTTCGGTGATTTCGAATCGTTTCGAGCAAATCAACACACTATTCGAGAAGATCAATCAGGAGGCGCGACGTCGCCACGCCCCGCTAACCGTGTTCGATATCGAGAGTGAAGGCAAGAAAGAGGAGCGTAAGTCTTCGGTAAAGGCGGTTGCCGTAATAGGCGTGGCAGCAGCTAATAAAACGGCAATGGGTATGGAACAGAAATTGGGGAATGACATGAAGGCACAGAAACTGCAGCCGTCGCAGATGGAGGATGATGATGCAATGAATACCAGCGACGAAGAGGACGACGATGATGACATTTTCGATGAGGATAATGCCAACGAAACTGAGTAAGTTGACCTTATATATAATAATAATGATATATACTCATATAAATTGTCTTTCCTTGGCACAGCATCACATCTGAGTCGAATTTACCGGATCTGTTTAAGCTGCACGACAAGATCCTCTCACTTAGCGTGCTCACCAACGGGGAGTTTGGACCACAGTGTGTACCCTACATGGCTGCCTGCTTTGTTATCAGCATCTTTGCCATATTCCTGGAGACAAAGGTTGAATTCATTGTGGGCGGCAAGAGTCTTCTACTTGATTATTGCACCCATCTCTATGTGACGTGGAGTTTAACCACCATGATCGTGGCCTATATCGTGTTGCGTGTCTGCTGCAATGCCAACAATCATTCCAAGCAATCGGCCATGATTGTGCACGAGATAATGCAGAAGAAACCCGCATTTATGCTCAGCAACGATCTCTTCTATAACAAGATGAAGTCCTTCACACTGCAGTTCCTACACTGGGAGGGATACTTTCAATTCAATGGCATCGGACTCTTTGCCTTGGACTACACCTTCATATTCTCTGTGAGTCGGAGATTGTAAATACTTGTAGAAGAATTTATTTTTATATTTTGCTCTTCTTTTAGACTGTCAGCGCAGCCACCTCCTACTTGATTGTGCTGCTGCAGTTCGACATGACGTCCATATTGCGCAACGAGGGACTCATGACTAAACTAAACTTATTATAATTGTATGACTTGTCTAGGATGATGCCTTTAGCCTTACACAGCTTTAACTTTTTATTACGCTTTTCACAGCACACATAAATATAAAATACGTCATGCAAATAGAATTTGGAATACCCTTTTGATGGTGGGATGAATATATTGGATGAGTGCATAAGTTCGTGCCCGATTCTGCTGAATTGATTAATAAAAGCGCTTTCTTCAAAAAATTTCAATTTTAGTTTGCACTTGAAATCGGGCACGAACTTATGCACTCATCTTGAATGATTTTCCAGCGGAATCGGGCACGAACTTATGCACTCATCCAAGCTCATCAAAGCTTACCTTACATAGACTAGCTAACGTAAACTTGCATAAACTAACCTAACCTCAACCTAACCTAGTCTCAACTTACCTAACTTTGACCTAAAATAACCTAACCTCAACCTAGCTAACCTAACCTATACTCTTAGCTTCGTCCAACCTATTGTAAGTTCCACCTAACCTTAGCTTATCTAACCTGAACTTACACTAACTAACCTAACTTCATCCTTATGTCAACTTATCTAACCATACCTCAAAGATCATGTTCTTACCTAACCCTACATAGACTACCCTAACCTCAATCTAATCGAAACTCAGCCAAATTCAACCTAACCTGAACCAACTCTTTGCCAAACCTTATGGAAGGTGCCGTAAGACTTGAAGTACCTTCAATCCATAACCTTATCAGACAGGCAGCAGGAATAACTCACGATGTCAGACCGTTAATCGCATCAGCGCGCATTTTTCAACACTTAAGCAAATGCGATTCGTGAGCGGCTGCTAATGCAATTTTATCAAATGTCAATTGAAAACACTGTTAGTCTGAGCCTCACTCAATCTGTAAGGAGAACGCTGGAGAGCAGAAGGAATGAACGCTGTAGATGCCGCTGGAGGATGTGACGAACTTTCATTTTGTGGCTGCCAAATGGAAGCGGCGGAACGAAAAGCAGAAAAAAGAACATGCCGCAATTTCCGTTTTCAATCATGTTTAGCGCAGCGGAAATGTGTGCAGAATTCACGGCAAGGCGAGGGTACGGGGGGGAAACTCAAACTACGTCTATTACTCTATATTGGGGGAGGTAAGGGAGTCAATTAATTTTTCATTATAATGAAAGCGTGTCAAATAAAATTGATTTTCTTTACTCACACACTGGGTTTTGCCTTTCCGAGCCAGACAAAGTGAGGTTTATATTACGGGCAAAGCATTGGCCAGCAGCAGTAACTTTAGCCAGGCTGTGGCTCCCCAGGGGGGGCAATGCCATAAATCAATATGACGCGACGCGCTGCGCTCGTTTGCACACATGTCACACGCTTGGTCAGTGAACGGCATGGGGAAAGGGAATTTTCTAGTCGTTGCAGTTAGATAACAGCAGGAGAAGAGAGAGAGTGGGAGTGGGAGAGATAGATAGATAGGGCGAGCAGGAAGGACACATTGTTGCCACACTTCCGCCTGAACTGGGGTGGGGGACAGGGCTGCAGAGCAACAGGCCACACATTACCTGCAAATTACGTCAACTGTTTTCTACTTCCTTTCTAGCCTGGCCTGCCAAACGTGACCTGTGACCAAGTGAAATGTCAGGTCACTTTTAGGAGTTCATTTCGAACTGTTGCAAATTGTATTAACTGCCCCCAATGAAAAAGAGAGAGAGAGAGAGAGATAGAGCAGGCTACACAAATGGTAACAGGTTGTTGTTTGAGTAATTGAAGCTAAAATGCAATGGCCAATCGGGCATAAAGTTGCCCTTCAATCGCAGCCTGGCCATAAGGGGGGTGTGAGGAGGGAGGGGGGTGGAGCATGTGCACGCTCTGCTCTGCTTGTGTGGATTATCTCGTAACGTTGAGCTCATTACGTGGCATTTCGCAGAACAAATTGTCCAACTCGTAGACAATGAATGAGCCCAAGGCAAGGAGAAGCTTTCACCCTCACCCCCGTTCTTCGTATTTAATTCGAATTTTCATTCATTCGCAACTGTAATAATTGAAAGGACTTTTGTCTTTAATCAAAAGTGAATTAGTACGGATTGGACTAGTTGGGATTCAGTTTGAAGAAGAGGGAAACTCTGTATATCCAATTTAATATACCTATAAAAATGATTATGCATAAGTTGAAGTCATTGACAAAAATAAATCTGTTTGACTTTTAATAGATGACCATCATTAAATATTAATCAACCTCTTTAGTTTTTAGAAGTAAAATACTAATTTATAATTAAATATTTTAATTCGAAAAGAAGATGACTATTTTTTAAATATAAAACTCAATTTATAAATAAATTTCTATGAATAAAGTATAAATTACTTTTTTAAATTTAACACACCACCTTTATAAGGGCATTCTATAAATATTAGTACAATTACAACAGTCTGGCAACACTGACTGTGGGTGAATAGCAAAAAGCTTGCGCCAGCACGCACTACAGGTGTCTGCAGAGAGACAACAACAGAGAGGAGACCCATAGGCAGCAACAGGATAGTCTGTGGTGAGCTTCGCAGAGAGCGCGCTCTCTCTCTCTCTTCCACCACACAACACACACGCTCGCACAGATGGTGGCATCCTTGAGCAGAGCAACAGAGACACCCTCGGCCAAGTGAAGGAAAATTGTGCGAGGCCTGCTTCATTGTTTCTCTTCTCTCCTCATCCTCCTCCTCATCGTTGTTGTTGCAATCAAATCAAACTGATAACGAAGCAACAACAACAACAACAGTAGCAGTAGAGTGCGTGAGAGAACTGTCGTCGCTTGTCACACGAACGAAACACGAAGGCAAAAGCACGAAGCCAAAGCATCACTGGACGCGTCGTGCAAAAGGATAACGGAACAGTTCGTGGCGGAGTTGCGAGTACGTTGGTTGTGCGCGGTCAACTTGAGTGAGCCGTGTGAAGAATTCTAGCAGTGAGTGTGTCTGTGCGTGTGGGTGGCCACATGTTTGTGTCTGTGTGCGTGTGTTTGCAGCACTGCCTCCTTCTCAATGCAAAAAGCGAAAGTTCTGCGGGCGGCATCAATTTCGTATAAATTTAATTAACCTTTTGCACATCTCAAAAATTAAATGAGAATAGCTTCGCAAAATTTGTTAGGATATTTTGAAAATTAAGTGTTTTCAAAATCGAAACGTTGCTCTACCACGCCCACTTTCATGGCGGGACGTGCTGTTGAATAACAGCAAAAAATGCGCAAATGGCGCCGCGTGGGTGTCTGCCTACAGAACGTACCCAACCAACCATCTATCCACACATACATACATATGTATGCATGCTCCCTCTGCCACGCCCCCTTTCGCATCCTGTTCCCGAGATTTCACTTACAGGTTGTTCTTGTAGTTATGGCCTTGCCGAAAGTAATAAAACTCGCTGCGAACAGTGTTTGCATAGCAAAGCAGTCGCAGAAGAGCGAAGAGTGCAGAAGATAATGCGAAGCGCAGCTTCAACTGCAACACGATTCAAAGTTCAAGTTGATTCAAATTTAAGCTTATTATTTAGCACAAAACTTTAGTAACAATTTTGTTTAGCTGTGAAATTGTGTGGAAACTTGAATGCACAAGCTTGTCTAAGATGCAAGAACTTTTCTTAGAGTTGAGCACAGCAATAATAATTAGAAGTCAAGTGAGGTTAAATCCGAACTTAAGCCCCACAAATCAGGCAGAGCCAGAGAGTAGCAATAGTATTTCATGTGATTAAGCAACGTCGCAAAGTGATAAGCAGATAAAACCTATCTACAGCGAACACTCAAAGAATATCAAAAAGGAATTAAAGAACTAAATGCAGTTATTTGACTTTAATCGGTTTACTCACTCTGATTAAGAATTTCATTTATACTAAAGATTTTCTAAGTTTATACTATAAACATAATTTTATAAGATTAAATTCGAAATATTCTTTAAAATTTTACTTTCCTTTTGAGCACAATTAAATATCCTTATGTCAAGAACTGTCAACGTTTTATTGTATTTCTTTGCAAGTATTTGAAGATCTTTATCGATATAATATAGTACTACGATTCCTAAAAAAAACCCAAACTTAGAGAGATAATTGTCTTTCCAATATTCAGTATCCTATATCTTAAATCCTGCTATAGATATGGAAGAAACTTCAAGTATATAGCTGAGTAAATATTTATATGAATTTAACAAAATTATAATATCCCTCCAATTTAGTTGTTTCTTCCCATTCATGTCTACTTAAATTTCTCCTTCTGTTTGTGCTACAATTCTCCGTTGTTTGCTTTAACTTGTAGGAATTTAATTCCGAGTTCCTGTGCCGCCATTAAGTATTTAATTCCCTGTCCTATTCGGACTGGATTTTATTTGCATTCTTTTTTAATACATTACGATTTTTGTTTGGTCACGTTTTGCGCACCGTCGGCAATTTGCTAAGGCGAATTAAAATTGTTTTCGCATGCCCGGCCATAAAATATTGTAATTAACTTTGCCCGCTGGCCAAATACTTTTTATTGCTGACTGTGCACGGCGTGTTTCGTTGCGTTAATGAGGCAACAGGTCTCTAGATTTTATTGAGAGCAAGCTTCAATTATGGGTTAGCAGCTAATAAATATACATAAATATTTAACTTAAAGAGATTTAGCGATAAAGCAATGTGGTCGTGACTGAGGGAGGAGAGGGTAGACTATGCGGGCCCTGCACGTCGAAAGACATTTAAAAGTTTTGGCTGACAACTTTTGGTTGGCACTATGTGCACAAAACTTTTAGTTTCATTCATTATTAGCCAGGTGGGAGGGGGTAGTATGAATGCCGTTGATAGCAGCAGCTAGCAGTGCGTCTACTGCTAGCTGCCACTATGTGCCAAGTTGACCATTAATTGCAAGTTTCTGCCAAAAACTGAGCAAAAAGAATCTGCGCAAAGAAAAGAGTGAAAAAGTAGTAAAATGTGCTAGATATCAAGCAGATACAGATAGGATAAAGTACATATATAAGTCTGAACCTCCCTGCAAACTTCTCGACATGTCGCAGCATTAGAAATATTTAAGCACTGTGCGGTTTTTTTCGCATCAAACCGCAGTTAAACTTTGCGATTGCTAAGATAACTTTGCACGCAACAGAGTTAATCAACTAAAAATTCAAGACAACAACCTATCTACTGGCAGATACCCTGTAACTAGCTCTCAAATTTCTCCCTAAGACATTATTTACTTGCTTTAAAAGTGTTTGCTAAATTTAACTTAGCCAACCCACGCAGAGTTAACTTTATCTGCCTAATCCATAAAATTGAACGGTGGCTTCGAAAAATAAACAAAGGCCTTTCTCCCCACACCCTTCCTCGATTAAGGCAGGGCTATTTATAATTCAAGAAAGCCCAAAAAAATCCTCAAGCCATCGCAAAATTATGAAATTTAAAAGGCCACTCATAAACTACATAAATGCTACAAATTCAATGAATAAACAAAGGACAAATTAACTTTACACACAAGACAGCACGCACACACACACACATGCTGACACAACCTTTATAAGTGCTCTCACATGTTTTGCGAAAAATTTTAATATTTGTGTGTATACTTCGTTCAATAGAATTGAACAGCGGCAGCAAATTGAATTATAACAGACAATAATAACAATATAAAACAGGAATAAGAGTAAAAGCGAAGAACACGACGAGAGGCCATTGGAGTGTGCGGAAGATGTGCTAAGTGAATGTAACGAAAACAAGAGCTGTTCGGGAAAAGAAACGTACCAAATACAAAAAATACTTATATAACAACGGCAGAAGAGCCCATGCAGAGGCGGGCTATAGACACAGCAACAATAAAGTAATAAAACAAAGAAACGAAAACGACAAACGGCAACAAGAAGAAGGAAAGAACAACAACAAGTTGAGCTCCCAAGTGACTCTGAAGACGACAAGGCGGTAACATGATTTGATTCTTTGCAAGAGAGGTAAGTCGCACATACATGTATATAGACGCACACGCACACGTACATATATACACCAGGCAGGTATATGCACATTTGATGGGGTTATTTTGCGTAATTGATATAAATTTGTAAAGACTTCCCCAAATGTTTTCTAGGCTTCCTGCTTAATTTATCAGGAAGTTTGCTTCTTTGAATAGTAGAAAATGGTTTAAAGCGTTCATTTCGAGACTGAACACTAGAAATAAATAAAGTTCTGTGTCATAGTTTTCATTATCATAAATATAGGAACAATATAATGCATTGCATATACATCACACAAATTTAGGTCAAAACTTTAAAGATACTTCTAGATATTGAGGTTCAAATGTAGCATTTATTTCAACTATAATCTTTTATTTTCCCATATCTTGTTACATAATTATAATTATATACAATTTTCTGCTCTCAAAAGTATGCTACACTTTTTCAAAAACCCGCAAAATATAGTTGAAATCGATATGAAGAAGGAACACACACACACATACCCACCCACACTCACTCTAACACTTACGCACGCACGCACAGCGCTCTCAGCTCTCTAAGCGTACTTATGTATATTTAGCAAAGGCGTTCATTTGTATATGTATTCCACATTATTATACATAATTGAATGCGCTAAATTATTTACTCAGTGACTTGTGAAACGCTCGAGAGCGCTCAGCGCTGCGCTGCCGTTGGACCTTTTTGTGCCCCAAAAGGCAAGCGGCCTAGGGGGTGGGTGGAATTTTAAAGCCCCAATCGGTTAATAAAATTAAATGGCTTTAAGGCCGAAGCCAATTTCAAGCTCGTCCCGTTTCGGCCTATGCGCAGCAAATTGTGCTATGGAAAGTTGCCAAGTCAGCCTTTTTCCCGACAAATCTGCTATTTTTAAAATTATATAGAAAACAAAGGCTATTTCTAGCTGTTTCAATACTAAACACTCCCTACATTTAGCTATTTTTTGACAACACTATACAATTCAGTTTGTTTTAAACCCTAACTTAGCTTTACCTTGCTCAAATATGCTGGCAACACTGGTGCTATGTCGTTGTTGTTTTTTCTAGGTTCCTTTTCTCGATACGCTCACGTAGCTGTACTTTATGGGCTTTGCCCAGTTTATTTATGCATTTTTACATAAATATCGATATCGATAACGTCCTCTGGCTTTGCCCCTCTGTTCATTCACCTTTGCAGACGCACATTTTATACTTGAGACCGGCAACAGCAACAACAACAACAGTAACAACAGTTTTACAATGTTTTTTCTATTTTTGCAAAGAGTTTGCTGAACCTGAGAGCGCGACTGTAGTTCAGTTGGACGTTAAGAGGTTATGCTAATGCGTGTGGCATCATCGATGTGTGGCATGTCGCATGAAATATTGATATAATGTTGTGGTTGTGTGCTGCTGTGTTTTCGCTGAAGCCTCAAAACCAATTGTATTTAACACATTTAATTGTAACAATTTCAATTAAATGTTCACCTGTCACTCACACAAACAGCACGAGGGGAATATTTAATATTCAATTTATTTATTAACTTTTCAATTAGTACCCAATTTGCAACATTCCGGTTACGCATTGTTTTGAATAACAACGAACCCATGTGGCCACACAAGTTTATTTGCATCGGTTACGTAATGGAATTTCATTTTAATCGAATTAAATACATAAATTATGTCTGTCAGCAGTGACAGACTAAACAAATGAAACAAACACAGAATAGAGAGGGGACGAAATTGAAAACTAGAGAGGCTTGCACGGTTACAACGCAACGTGACAAATCACAGAGTGCTCACAGTATGTGTTATGTGCTCGATAAATAATCGATGCAATAGGAATGAGTGATTGAATATAAATATATGTGAATACATTTGTCAACACTGGCATTACTCTTGCCCTACACTCATCGATTGTAATTAAATAATTGATAAATAATCGATGCAATAGGAATGCGTGTTTGAAAATAAATACATGTCGATATAGTTGTCAATATTGGCAATACCCTTGTCCTACTTTCTTCCTACACTCTCACATTGATTGTAATTAAACAAGTATCGGGTGTTGAACATGCTACACGAGTGTTTGCGCTTCCTTCTATACCAATCGTCCCATTCGAGTGCACTCGATGACGCTGACAATAATTGATAATAACAATCACACACACACACAAATATAAACATATATATATTATATGTACATATGCATAGCGTAGTCATCGCATTGAAATTAAATGAACAACTCAACGGCAGCTACAACATGGTTCTATTTTATGTCTCTACTATGAAAGAGCCAACATGTTCCCTGCTCTGCTTAAGTTCTTAGGTTTATTAGCTTTAAGCTGCTTGTACACATTCGTCACTCTCCGTATGTGTGTGTGTGTGTGGATGTGTTATCTTTGTATGCATGTGTTTGTGTGTCACTTGGGATGTTTATGCCGTAAAGGACACGTCATTGTCTCACTTTCCGCATCTTCTCCCATATACTATACGAGGTACATAGTGTAATACATATCGTAAATATATGAGAATACACTATACTACATGCCACATGGATGACATGTGCCATGTGGCCAACTGACAATGATGGCCAAGACGATAAATATTAATGACATCGTGCAAGAAATCTGCTGCTGTCCATCGTACTTTGCCTCTCGTCGCGTTGTTTACATTCGTATCTGTCACTTGTAGGCAGCTGTGTTGCCATTTCAGCTTTTTTCCCGTCAAATTTGGATTAAATACAAACGAAAATATTGATCTACATCTAGCATTTTGCACCCATTCAATACTTGCAACTCTAGATAATTTAGCTGTTTTTTAAATCGAATTTGGCTTTATTTGTCTGGCACCAACAACACAACAACAAGCGAAGCATAACCGACTTGGACATATCCTAACTAACTCATTTGTAGTTTCCCTAATTTTCAAATTTGATGTCTCAATTTTAAATTTTCTTTAGCAACTCTATAATATAAATTGGCCCCATAATTTTTAAAGCATATTTAAAATATGCACTTCACTGAATATCTCTGCAAAATAATGAGAAACTAATTTGTACAGACGACCTCAAGCTGCTTCCCTTCACATATTTCAGCCTTATGTGGCGTCAAATTGATATTAAATTCCCATGACACGTACATGAGCCGCCATCAAATTGTGTGCCAGGCCCCCAAATCAATAAACTCATTATGGCATGTTTTTTTTTCTTTTTATTTTTTTTTATTTGATTCTTATTATTATTGTGTGGCAGGCACATTGAATTTGACTTAATGACCAATTTGAAGACAGCATAATATTATTGTCGACCAGTAAGGTTCACTTATATAGACGACAATTTTGATATGACGTGGCTAATAGCGGAGACTGCGGGCAAATTAATAAAATTAATGCTAATGACATTGGCCACTAAATAAATTGTAGAAATTTAGTACCGCAAAAAAGAAACTGACAGTGTTAATGGCTACGTCCATTATGAAAGTAATAGAGATTAATGTATGAAAAGAGACGGAAAAATGTATGTTTTATAACTTTGTTGACGAAGTAACAGAACATTTTATTTTAACGAGAACACTCGCGCAAAACGCGACAGTGGGATACCCTTCGACCTATGTTGTATGTATGTAGTTTAATTTGTTAAATTCATACACATATGCATATGCCCATGCTTTGAAATTAATTCCGACAGACGGTGTTCGCCCGCTTCCCTTTCTGAAATAACTTCTGTGATTATTGTCCGATGGGATTGTAATTTGGAGACTACGTAGATATTTCATTCATATACTAAACGTTAAAGTCAGAAAGTTGTATCTTTTATACAGCGCTTACAAATTGAGTTCAAAAATTAAATTGATTTGAGGGGGCGGTGGGCGTGGCATCTAACATTTGCAATAAACTTGATCTGCTTATAGTACACAGGAGTCTTCCTGCCAAATTTGATAACTCTAGCTTTTATAATAGCTGAGATCTGTGCGTTCACACAGACAGATGGACAGACAGACAGACAGACAGACAGACATGGCTCAATCGACTCGGCTTGTGATCCTGAGCAATAATATATATACTTTATGGGGTCTCCCACGCCTCCTTCTGCCTGTTACATACATTTGCACAAAGTTAGTATACCCTTTTTTGACCATTTTCAATGGTCGAAGGGTATAAAGAGTCTACATTGGAATAAATATACTAAACATATTCACAAATGAAACAATAAGACACTTACACCCCTTGGTGCCCCACTTTACGTGCTTTACGTGCCCCACCTACAAGGCGTGTATGAAGGGAGTCAAGAGCCAGCACAATGGATCAAATTAAAGTCATCCAGCTTAATGTGAACCATTGCGCTGCCGCTCAGAGCCTCCTGGCCCAAACAGCGGTAGAACGCGAAACCGATGTAATGCTCCTAAGCGAACCCTACCTCACGCGTGACAGTACCTCGGCGATGATACTGGATGAGTCGGGCAAGGCGGCCATTAAGTGTCGTAGTACGCTCTATGTACAGGAATGGGCAACCTCGCCGATGCGTGGCATTGCATATGCGAAGGTCAAGGGTGTGCATATGTACAGCTGCTATGCTCCTCCGAGTGACAGTCCGGACCAGTTCGAAGGAATGCTGGACACGCTAGTGAGTCATGCTAGAGGTCGCAGGCCGACAATCATAGCCGGTGACTTCAATGCCTGGGCAACGGAATGGGGAAGCCGAGTCTCCAACCCCAGAGGGCGTGCAGTTATCGACGCCATGATATTGCTTGACCTGGTCCTGCTGAATGACGGTCGCAAGCCCACATTCAACAACGACAGGGGCTCGTCCTTCATTGACATCACTTTTGTCAGTAAAGGGCTAGTAGCAAATGCAAGCTGGATGGTGCACGACGAGATAACGCTGAGTGACCATTCTCTGATCACTTTCAGCATCCGTCCGTTGGCCACGATACATCACCAGGAGAAAAGAGCACCCCGACAAACGTGGGTTGTTAAAAAGCTCGACAACGACATGCTAGCGTACCAAACGGAAGCCCTCCAAATTACAAACGGACAGGCGGAGACAATGGCGGATGAGCTAACGAAGCTCCTAGTAGCGACGTGCGATGCAACAATGCCGAGGAAAAAAGAGGGCCAAACGCAAGCCTCCTGTTTACTGGTGGAGTTCATCCTTACACCATTTACGAATAGAATGCTTGAAAGCGAGAAGACGTGCGCAACGAGCTAGAGGGACCCCTCATCATGCAGAGCTTTTGGAATCCTTCAAAGTTAAACGCACCGAGTTCAAACACCGGATAGCGGCCGCCAAAGCGAGTGCATTTAAGGACCTACTGGAAAGTGTGGACGACGACCCTTGGGGCCTAGCTTACAAGCTCGTAAGCAAAAAACTGAGCAGGAAGGAAAGTTCTCCCGACGAACCCGACCTAATGTGTCTAATGTGTCTAATGTGTCCAACATTGTGTCTGAACTCTTCCCTAGGCAGACCACCCTATGGCAACCTATAGAAGAATCCCCTGTTTCTCCTTTCCCGGATGTCACCGTGGGCGAAGTCGTGGAGGCAGCTAAGAGGATCAAGCTCAACAAGGCTCCAGGCCTGGATGGTATCCCGGGTGTGATCATCAAGGCAGCGGCGCTGGCTAGACCTGAGATCTTCAGGGACACATTCCAGCAGTGCCTACTAGACGGAGTGTTCCCTAAGCGCTGGAAAAGCCAAAAACTGGTCCTGCTGCCAAAAGGGAAAGGATCAGCCCATCCTGCAGGCAACTACCGCCCTCTTTGCCTCTTGGACATACTGGGTAAACTCTTCGAACGCATCCTGTATGCTCGGATAGAGAGAATAACCGAGAGCACGTACGGTCTAGGAAGGCAACAGTACGGATTCCGAAAGGGAAGAAGCACGCTTGACGCGCTCTCCTCTATGGTGAGCATTGCGAGGGACGCTCTCAAAGGCGACAGATGGTTAGGAGGCAGGAAGGAGTACTGCGCAATAGTCACCCTGGACGTGAAGAACGCCTTCAACACAGCAAGATGGCCGGTAATCCTCACCGCAATGAGGAATATGGGCATCCCAGAGTACATAAGGATCGCGGTAGGCAGCTATTTTAGGGACCGTACCCTTTGCTACGATACGGCAGCTGGCCCGAGAAAATACGGAGTCACGGCTGGTGTTCCACAAGGATCGGTGCTTGGTCCGATCCTGTGGAACATTATGTACAACGGGATCCTGGGCATCTGCAAGCCAGAAGGAGCTGAGCTACACTGTTTTGCGGACGACGTGGCCATCACTGTAGTCGCTAAAACACTGTCGGAACTTCAGGACAAGTGCAATGCAACAATCAGATTGTCCATCGCCTGGCTCGAGAAGGTCGGCCTTAAAATAGCAGCGCACAAGACGGAGGCTGTTCTCGTGAGCAGCAGAAAAGCAGTGGAAAGCATCCAGGTCTCTGTGTGTGGGATACAAGTGGATTCAGCTGCATCACTGAAATACCTTGGTGTCCAGATAGACCGCAGACTCTCATTCAAAGAGCATGTAAGGTATGCAAGCAGGAAGGCATCACTCACGACCGCGGCTTTGGCGAGACTCATGCCCAATATGGGAGGACCCAGACTACCTGCGAGGATGCTGCTGGCGGCAGTGTCAAAGTCCACCTTACTATATGCCGCGTCAATCTGGAGCAGTGTCACAAACAAGCGATCATACACCAAAGGTGCACAATCGGTGATAAGGACTATGGCCCTTAGGCTCATTAGAGGTTTCCGGACGATTTCCGAGGACGCAGCCCTAGTCCTGGCAGGCATCCCGCCAGTTGACCTGGAGATCAAGGCTCTTGGCATGACAAGGCAGGGCATTACCCGGGAAGAGGCTCACGAGTGGCTGATTGGAGAATGGCAGGCCAGATGGCATTCGTCCGACCGTGGTAGATGGACGTACCAGCTCGTCCCTAACCTATCGGCATGGGCAAAGTGTCAGCATAAAGCTTCTGACTACCACCTGACCCAATTTCTCACGGATCATGGCTGTTTCCGAGCCTATCTTTTCCGGTTTAAACACGTTGAGTCACCCCTGTGCCTCTACTGTTCAGACGCGCTAGAAACAGCAGAACACGTCCTGCTGTACTGTTCTAGATTTCACGCAGAAAGAGAACATCTAGCGGCACTGTCCGCTGACCCTCTCAGTCCAAGAGGCCTTTTGGCAAGCATGCTGGCGGACAAAGGAGCATGGGATATAGGGCATCGCATCATAACTGACATTATGAAGCGGGTACGATCGGACGAGATTGCCCACAGAACTGGAGACTGAACGAGACGGCGTATTCCCGTGGGGTGGCGGGTCGAGAATACTACCTCAGCCAGCTCGGCTTGTCGTAAAAGGCGACTAAAGAGCGGAAGGACGTGCGCCCCATGGCCAACACTTAAGGAAGGGAGTGCGAATGGCTTCACATCCTGCTCACTGAAGTCATACCTTGACTGGCAGTCCCGGTGAGCATGTAAAGGACTGAGGAGCATACGGAGGTTTTTGTTTTAGTACGTAGGCATAACTCTACTTGGAGAGTTATGAATCGTGCATGCCACCTACGGACGGTAGGTGGTATCTTTAGAAGATTTTAATTTTCCTACCGTAATGCGCTAAAAAAAAAAAAAAAAAAAAACCCCTTGGTGTGAAGTACGACCGCGATTGAGTTCGCCAAACTATAGATAAACACTGGTCCTTGATGGAGCTTCATCGCCAAAAATTGAATTAAGTTCAGCGATGAACTGTTGAGTTAATCCACGTCGAAAGTTGAACAAAATAAAAAAAAACAAAAAAATCACAATTTAGGCGAGATGAATCTTTGGTAATCTAATCTTGCATGTTTTGGATATACCTCATTTAGATATACCACATACAAAAGTATATAGATCTTAATGTGGAATATTTTAAATAACAATAAAGTGATATTCAATAATTAATATTTATTTTTGTTTTCCAATCTCGAAATATAAAAGACAACCTGTACTAACGCCTTGAATAGTGGCCGAAAAACAAAAGTGGTTTATGATGGAATACATTTTGGCATTTTGTAATACCCGTATTACTGATAATGATAAGAAAATGCAGAATAAATTACTAAACTCGAAGGAAATTAAGAAAAACTATCTAGGTTGAACAACCAGTTTTTAAAATAAACATATTTCTAGCTTCTGCGTACAGAGCTTAAACACAAAGATGCTAACAAATCAGGAACAGTTAAAAGCAACCAAGCAAAAATTAGAATTAAAAAGAAAAATAAAGTTAGTTTTTATTTGTTTTATTTTCTTTCGAAATTTTATTTTATAAATGTTCAATCAATTTTTGATTAAATTTTAATCCAATGGAAATTCAAAAGATTCATTGCCGTACCGGCCTGCTTATGAGCCTTTCATGAATGCAAGAAATGTAAATATGAAATGAAAACGAAAAAAGCAAACGAAATGTTGAAAACAAACAAATGATCGACCAGCAGATACGCTGGACCTAAACCAGCTAAGCGAAACTCTATTCCCGTATACTGCACTTGTCGACAGCTACAGGGTATGCACACTTGCGATACATGTCTTTCGCATTAGCAGCAACCGAGCGGCAAAATGACGACTCAACTGTGACGTAGTGCTGCAGCAGCAGCAGGATTTACAATTGCGAGAGGAGGGCGAGTGGGTAAGGTAGAACCTTTTGAAACACTCTCACTTCCATACATTTGTCATAAAACCAGACGAACAGAAGTGGTTGAAAGTTGGTCGAAGTTATCAAAGCAGACATTCTATTTATATACATTTTTTACTGCGCTCTCAACATATGTCCGACAATTCAATCAAGTTTCTGTCGTTAATCGAAACAGATCGTGAAAGTTGTCAAATAATACCAGCAATACCATTATCCAAATCAAATGAATAAAACGAACACCTTAAACAATAATCACCATCTGTCCAGATCTCGAAAGGATTTGACAAGTTGAAAAAAGAGGATCTTGTGCTGTTTATCGCGGATTATCAACTAGTGACAAAAAGTATATAGTCCTTTAAAACTGTCACTTTATGTAGTAGAACACTGGTTTAAAATAAAAATAAATCCAAGAATGATTTAAACTGTAAACACCGTTTTGAACCTTGGAGATGGGAACTATGATTTTATGTTAAAAAACTGCCTTATCTTTAGCCCGTTAAATCCGGCACTGTAGGTAGAACACTGGTTTAAAATAAAATAAGAATTGCCTTCGCAATTCAATATTCAAAATAAAATGAATTACACGAACACTTTAATCAATAATCACTATCTGTCCACATCTCAAAAGGATTTGACAAGTTGAAAAAAGAGGATCTTGTGCTGTTTATCGCGGATTATCAACTAGTGACAAAAAGTATATAGTCCCAGTCGTTTTAGGGGTGTCGATAAGCCATACTTAAACTACTTTGAAAATTTCCAAAGAATTTTCATGCTCAATGTTTATACTTTGACTAAATTTGTGATAATTGAGAGGAGTCATTCAAAGCGAGAGCAAGACTAATCAAAATTATAAAAAAAAAAAAATTGAATTCAATAAGATTAAGCCTTATATTTTAAGTGGTAAGATTCAATTTTATTTAAACTAAAATATAATATTATAATATATTTTACGTGTTAAAAAGTGAAAATGAAAAGTGAAGTTTTTATGAAATTCACATGAATGTATCTGGTCAAAGATTCTACCACCAGCATATAAACTTAACAAAATAAAAAGAGAACAACGCTCCGTACTTACTTATGGGTAAGATAGATTGTAAATAAAATAAAAATTCATTACAAATTGTTACAGCTCCAAAAGCAACGTAGAGAAAACAGCAGTTGTGACTAATGAAGAATCCTGGATAGTTTAAATAAATAAGAATTGCCTTCGCAATTCAATATTCAAAATAAAATGAATTACACGAACACTTTAATCAATAATCACCATCTGTCCAGATCTCGAAAGGATTTGACAAGTTGAAAAAAGAGGATCTTGTGCTGTTTATCGCGGATTATCAACTAGCGACAAAAAGTATATAGTCCTTTAAAACTGTCACTTTATGTAGTAGAACACTGGTTTAAAATAAAATAAATCCAAGAATGATTTAAACTGTAAACACCGTTTTGAACCTTGGAGATGGGAACTATGATTTTATGTTAAAAAACTGCCTTATCTTTAGCCCGTTAAATCCGGCACTGTAGGTAGAACACTGGTTTAAAATAAAATAAGAATTGCCTTCGCAATTCAATATTCAAAATAAAATGAATTACACGAACACTTTAATCAATAATCACCATCTGTCCAGATCTCGAAAGGATTTGACAAGTTGAAAAAAGAGGATCTTGTGCTGTTTATCGCGGATTATCAACTAGTGACAAAAAGTATATAGTCCCAGTCGTTTTAGGAGTGTCGATAAGCCATACTTAAACTACTTTGAAAATTTCCAAAGAATTTTCATGCTCAATGTTTATACTTTGACTAAACTTGTGATAATTGAGAGGAGTCATTCGCCGTATTTATTTTACGGCAAAAAAACCTTATTAGGTTAAACAGAAAAAATGACAAGAAAGCTACTAATTATATCAGTAGTTACAATAAGTTCACAGACGCACACCCAAAACAAATGCCAAATATTTTTCTTAAAAAAAAGAAATCAAGTCTGTTCGCCGTATTTATTTTACGCAAAAAACCCCAGATATTCATGAATAGATAAAAAATTTTTGAAAAACAAAAAAAAATCAATAGCCAAAAACTTGACATTGCTTATTTCCTCGGTCGGCATCCCAAAGTGCAGGGCACTCCCAAAACAAGTGGCAAATATTTTTCATAAAAAAAAAATCAAGTCTGTTCGCCGTATTTATTTTACGGCAAAAAACCTTACTAGGTTAAACAGAGAAAATGACGATGAAAGTGAGGACGAATGAATCATGACCAGCAATTTGAACAATAATAATGTTGATTTCAACACTAGATATTGTAATTAAATTATGCCAGAACTGCTGACAGTATTCGTGCCGAATAAAGAGCAAACGCGGACATTGTTAATTTTCTGTTTTCATTTGAAGAAAATAGCTGCGGAATCGCACCGAATGGTAAAATAAGGAAGTCAACAGCGAATTAAAAAAAAAAATGATTTTTTGAAGGGCACAAAATAGATATTTATGAATAGATAAAAAAAATTTTGAAAAACAAAAAAATCAATAGCCAAAAACTTGACATTGCCTATTCCCTCGACGGATCGGTCGGCACCCCAAAGTGCAGGGCACTCCCAAAACAAGTGGCAAATATTTTTCATAAAAAAAAATCAAGTCTGTTCGCCGTATTTATTTTACGGCAAAAAACCTCATTAGGTTAAACGGAGAAAATCACGATGAAAGTGAGGACGAATGAATCATGACCAGCAATTTGAACATGAACGAAAAAAAAAAAGTTTTTTCCCCAAGACAAAATATTAACAAATCTCCAATATACTACATAACTCCACATGTATCCCCGATGGAATAATCTTAAAAAAAATATATTGAGTCTGTCAGCTTCCGACTCCAACAGAAGCTAAACACAGACTGGAGAATTCACTCAGACCCACGTCGCCTGCTGCTGCGAGTCGATAACAATCGAAAAGCAGCAGAAAAGTGTTGGCAATTTTCGATAAGTTCTATCAATCAATTTCAACACTAGACATTGTAATTAAAATAATAGCAACACTGCTGACTGTACTCACTTTTCTCAGACAACGAACAATTTCGAGTTAATTTCCGGTCGGACAGCCGTTGATCTTGGCCACCTCCTCGACGCTCTGCACGGGCTCTTTTGTCGGTGGCATATTGCGAGAGTGCTGTGCCCGACATGGCCACCACGCCGTGCACATCGCCGCCACTGCGTGCCGCACGCGACATGGACAAGTACATGGCACTGGCGGCACCCGAACCGTGTCCGATGGCCTGCACCTGCTTGGGATTTCCGCCAAAGTTGGCAATATATTCAGTGACCCAACGCAGAACTGCAGCCAAATCGAACATGGCCAGATTGCCGTCGAACTCCTTTGTGCCATCGCCAATGATGCCCAGCGAGCCAAGACGATATTGGCTCAATCGACTCGACTTGTGATCCTGAGCAAGAATATACATATATACTTTATGGGGTCTCCCACGCCTCCTTCTGCTTGTTACATACATTTGCACAAAGTTAGTATACCCTTTTTTGACCATTTTCAATGGTCGAAGGTTATAAAAATATGCGAGTGCTTTACTCAGCTAATTTGATATTCAAATAATAAACTTTAGCTCTTTTATCTTAGATACTATTTACGGTACATCTTTTAACTCCGGTGACAATTTGCCAGTTTGATTGACGCAATAAAATGCTTTCGGCTGTCAAAATTTTCTTCGTCATGCCGTAATTTACACACTTTTCCAACTCAAACATTGGCAATGTTCCGTAGTTTGTTCATGTTCCTGCTGGTTTTCCTATTCTGCGCTTTATTCGAAACGTGGGAAAAGGTTCGCAAGCTCTGTGAACTCAGCTGTGTGCTGATAAACCCCACGAAAGTCGCTTGACGACGGAGCTGATGATGACAACAACGGCATATTTTGTGCCCGTATTTATTGTTAACCGTTAGAAAATTTCACAACACGTTCCATGTGCATGACTAAGCAGAGATTCGCGAAAAAAAAGTCGAAGCCAGACGCAACGATGCTGAACCAATGCGAACAATATGCAGCGCACTTGGTTTGTGGGAGCTGGAAAAAAGAATGGAAAAACGAAAAAGAATCAACTCCCACAGCAGAAACCACGAGATATAAAAAGAGCAAAGATATACATATGGATGTAGGTATGTATGTATGTAAATACACGATACGAGCATAAGCGGAAGCACTGTGAACAGGTCCATCGATTTCTATTCTAGTTGTTGTTTTTGTTGTCTATCCCTTTTTATTTGTTTACCAAAATAAACACGAAGTCAGTTCAAATCTGTGCCGGACAGTGGCCGGGATATATGGGGATTTGTGCAAAACTGTAAGGTAGCTCAGGGTAGCTAATAATATTATGCTTTTTATCTGTTTTTATGGTAATTGGCTAATATTATTGTGGAATTCAATTATATATTTAAATATTGTCAGACCAGCATGAAATAAATAGGCACTTTGATGTTTTATTTTCTGTGTCACTTTATTGTAAGAACTGCACACGCTCGCTTTCATAAATCGACTGACGACGCGTAGATCATGAGTACACACACAAAGCCACATACCACAAAGCTACAAAAGACAGAATGAAGATAAGCTACAATAAGCAATTCATCTTCTCTCTATCCTACTCTCTGCTATGCAGGAGTATATGTAAGCTATGTGACTTTTGCACACATACATACTTTCCAACACGCCACCTCAAAAGTTACATTGCTGTACTTTTTATTACTAACAAGACTGTGCATGTCCTTCTGGGGAATAATTTTGATCCAGCATTCGCTGCGAGGAGTTGGGGAAACCCAGTAAAACCCAATCAGATCAATCGAACATATTATTTACATTAATTCAGTTTTGCAAACAATTTTAACTAAAAATTAACATTATTTCGTCTTTGTAAGAAATTCAAAATTATAAAATAAACAGTTTTATTTATTAAATTAAATTAAATGTTACTTTATTTCACGAGCCCCAGTTCAGTCTGGTTCCTCTGTAGTTTAATCCAAGAATATTATGTTTTAATTCATTCTGAGAGTCCAAGTCCACTTCTCAATGTAATGAATCTTGCAGATGGTAACGGCTTAGTAAGTATATCAGCAAGTTGTAAATCTGTAGAAATATACTTAATACAAATAAGTTTACTTTCAACTTGTTCTCTTGTAAAATGATATTTAATGTCTATGTGCTTAGTTCTCTTGTGGCAAGTTGGGTTATTTGCAATACTAATACAACCTTGATTATCTTCATAGATATCTATTGGACTATTTAATTCTAGCTTAATTTCAACCAATAAAGACTTCAGCCATAAGGCTTCTCTAACACCTTCAAATAAGGCCATGTACTCTGCTTCGGTGGATGAAGCTGCAACAGATTTTTGTTTCATTGTGCTCCATGAAATTAAACAACTTTCAAACATTTTAAATAAATAACCAGTAGTACTTCTTCTGTCTGTCTCATTTCCTGCCCAATCAGAATCAACATATCCAATAAGAATATTACTAAACTGTACATTTTTCTCAAACTTCAATCTCAAATCAACAGTTCCTTTTAAATACCTTAAAACTCTTTTAAGACATAGCCATAATTCCTTATTATTGTTGTTCGTATATCGACTTAGAATACTTATTGATGTACTTAAGTCTGGGCGAGTACATAACATGATGTACATCAAACAACCAATCAAGTTTCTACATGGTGCCTCATATGATTCTTCAGATTGTAGAGCCTCATAGTTCAGTTTGCTTGGGAGAGGTGTACTAACTGCATTGCAGTCTTCCATATTAAACTTTCTTAACACATTCTTTATATATGCAGATTGACTGAGACATATCTGACTTTTATTTCTATCAATTTTAATTCCGATAAAATATCGAACTTCTTTTAAGTCAGTCATTTTAAATTTATTTAGAAGGTATGATTTGAATTTAGACATTGTTTCGGATTTACTAGTGGCAATTATTACATCGTCCACATATAATAAAATATAGATATTATCTAAGAAATTTCCTTTATCTAAAATATAGATACAGCGATCAACTTTTAGATTTTCAAATCCAACATCTTTAAGCACATTTTCAAAAACTTCAAACCAGCATCTTGCGGCTTGTTTAAGGCCATAAATAGCTTTATTAAGCTTGCATACTGCATTCTCATCGCAGTATGGCAACCCTTTTGGAACCTTCATGTAGATTTCATCTTTTTAGTGTTCCATTTAAGAATGCTGTTTTCACATCCATATGATGGACTTGTAAATTGTATTGGTTTGAAAAGGCCAACAAAAATCGAAAACTGGTAATTCGTGCAACTGGTGCAAATGTCTCATCATAATCAGTCATATATTCTTGTGTAAAGCCTCGTGCTACTAGCCTTGCTTTATACTTTACTAAGTTTCCAAACTCATCTTGTTTAATACTAAAAACCCATTTACAATCTACTATGTTTTTATTATTAGGCTTCTGCACCAAACTCCATGTTTTATTTTCTGAATGTGAATCAAGTTCATCTTGTATGGCTTTTTCCCAAAAAGATCTGTCATCACGAAATTCAATTTCGTCAATTGTACTGGGAATATCATTTAAACAGACTTGAGTATTCATTAGACATTTTTCTAAAAATCTATACGATAGTTTAGGTTTACCTTTATTTCTTTCACTGCGTCTGATTTCTTGCTCACATTTGTTATCTTTTATTTCATCACCAGTTTCTATAACTGGATCGGCATTCTTTAGACATGTGGAATTTTCACTATGTTGTACATTCATCCTTGAATCAACAGATTCATCATTTTCCACCATTGGAAAATCTGACTCTTCATTTTCTTCATTTAAAGAATCATCAACACTTTCAAGTTGAACCTCCGAGTCTTCTTCATGTACCAACTTAGACTTTAACATGTTTATTTCATCCACCACAACATCCCTAGCTGTCATAAATTGTCTCGATTTCTCATTCCACAATTTGTACCCATTTGGTTCATAACCGACAAGTATTGTTTTAATTGACTTGTCATCAAATTTTCTTTTATGCATTTTATTAAGTGCATATACTGTTGAACCAAATATCCTAAGATATTTTAAGATTGGCTTTTTATTATGCCACATTTCATATGGTGTCTTCTTTTCTTTCAACGCTCTACTTGGGGACCTGTTAATTAAGTATGTTGCTGTTAAAACAGCTTCACCCCAAAAACATTTATTAAGCTTAGAGCTATTAATCATTGATCGAGCCTTTTCTGTGATTGTTCTAATCATCCGCTCTGACACACCATTCAATTGTGGAGTATGAGGAATCGTTAAATGATAGCTTATGCCTTTTTCAACACAGAAATCACGCATTTCATTTGAAAGATACTCCCTACCGTTATCTATATAAAGGTTTACTAATTTTAAATTGAAATGAGCCTCACTCTTGGCGATAAAATCTTTATATACAGAGAAAACATCTGATTTATATTTAATTATATATGTCACACAGTAATGTGTGTATTCATCAATAAAAACAACGTAATAGTTTTTATTATCAATAGTAGAGGGTGTGATTGGCCCACAGACATCGGAATGGACTACAAACAAAGGTCTCTGGATATTTTCTTTGTTTTTAAATTTATTAAATTTTAATCTAGATTGCTTGCCGTTTATACAAGCCTCACATAGATCTTGATTTAGCTCTATGTCTTTTAATATATTTATATCTTCAAATAGTTCATTTTGTTTTATCTCTAAGAATTTGCCTGCACTTATATGACCCAATCTTTCATGCCACAAGCGATACTCAGCACTATTTCTAACTTTTGATGTGTATACTCTACTATTCATGTTAAATCTTATTATTGGTACATTGTACTCACATGTTCCATCAAACGCTAGATTACCATCTTTAGTTACTCTGATGCCATCCGGGTTAAACTCAACCGTCATTCCAGCATCTTGCATCTTCTTCACTGATAATAGATTATGTGGAATTTCTTTACAGTACAGCACATTCTTCAGCGTTATTTCCCTTCCACTACTGGTAAGGTTAACCACTCCTTTTGCAGTTGCATGTATGTACTCTCCACGCTTTGCAATTTCGATGGCAATATGATTTTGCAAGTTTTCATGTTCAGAAAACAACGACATATCATTGATGAGATGATCTGATGCACCGGAGTCCAGGATGAATTCAATCAGCCCCATATTTTTATTTATGTTTTCCTTTCTAATCATGAATGCAAAGCCTCGTTGAGAATTGGTTGTTGCAATTTGAGCTTGCTTCTCTTGTCCACTAATATTACTACCAACATTTAGATTTCCTGCCTGCCGTTTCAATAAGAAACAATCTCTCTTTAAATGTCCTGGTTTTCCACAATGAAAACATTTCGGCTTCGATTTAAATTTATTCTTCAATTGTTTTTTGTGCATTCCTTTGTTTTTATATTTATTTTCTTTAACTTGGTTATTGCCTATCGCTTGAAGAACTTTTGCGCTTGTGTCCTTGCTTGTATTTTTTAGTTTTGTCTCTTGGTCAAGTAGTCGATTTTTAACAAATGCTAAAGTCAGATTTGCTTCAGATAGTGTCTCTATTGCAGTTACGACCCCATCGTAGCATGTTGGAAGAGTTAGAAGTAAGTGTGAAATTTTGTCCATTTCATCTATTTTTGCACCTGACGCAATGAGCTCAGTTATTAAATTATCAAACAAATAGAAATGATTTTGTAGCGAAGTATCACCCTTTAACTTTAACCCCAATAGTTGTTTTCTTAATGAGAGTTGTGAAGCTAAACTTTTTCTTTCATAGATTTCGTCTAATTTAGCAAAAATCTCCTTAGGTGTACATGCATTATTTGCATGAAACAAAAACGAGTCACTCAGATATTCAACAATTATGCTTTTTGCTTGTCTTTGTGCCTTTTTAATATCATCATTCACTATATTTTGTTCGTCATCTATTACACTCAATAAATCATTTTCTTCTAAAAGCACTCTCACTCTATACTTCCAAATTGAATATTTTTCCCCATCAAAAGGTTTAATATTTCTCTTTCCTTTATCCATTCTTCCTTTTTACTCAATACACACAACTTGTATTCGTTTGTCTTCTTAGAAATGCGGTGACTGCAAGAATAAGAAGAGAGAAAGAAGAGAAAAAAAAAATTTGGTACCGACACCAGCTACAGCGTCGCGGTTTTTTTTTTCGCGCGAAAAAAAAAAAAAAAACGCTTATGTGTATGCGACGAAATTGTGAAATTATTATAAACGTTTA
Source organism: Zaprionus nigranus (assembly GCA_018903425.1). NCBI lineage: Eukaryota > Metazoa > Arthropoda > Insecta > Diptera > Drosophilidae > Zaprionus > Zaprionus nigranus. The sequence goes on from JAEIGD010000002.1 coordinate 5,597,273, forward strand.
AGACGCGCACATATTAAACTGCCATACAACTATATGTATGTAATTATATTAAATATGTACATGCATATATTAGCAATTCAATGCATATATGTATGTACATATATATACACATGTATTATTCTTCACTTTTTATTGTAGCTTGTTATTAACAATCAAAGACTTAATTATTTCAATGCTATTTTGTGTCTGGGCCCATAACCTATGGTAATTGGCTAATATTATTGTGGAATTCAATTATATATTTAAATATTGTCAGACCAGCATGAAATAAATAGGCACTTTGATGTTTTATTTTCTGTGTCACTTTATTGTAAGAACTGCACACGCTCGCTTTCATAAATCGACTGACGACGCGTAGATCATGAGTACACACACAAAGCCACATACCACAAAGCTACAAAAGACAGAATGAAGATAAGCTACAATAAGCAATTCATCTTCTCTCTATCCTACTCTCTGCTATGCAGGAGTATATGTAAGCTATGTGACTTTTGCACACATACATACTTTCCAACAGTTTTTGTTGCGCAACGTTGTGTTGTGGTTTTCCCAAACATTTGTGTATGTGTGTTTCTATTTTATGAACAATATTTGAGCCTAAGTTGCGGCACGTGCGAAAGTATTTAATACCTGCCAAAAAGTGACTAGGAAAGTCAGCAAAATGATAATACACATTTTAGCAAGGCATAGAGAGCGTGTGATACCTTATCAATGCTATTTTATTATTATATGCAAATATATATGTTTGTGTTATTATATTTATATTTACTTTTATAAGCATCTTTCCCCACTGTGCAGCGCTGCCAGCAAAACGCAACAGTGTATACATATAGTTATGTACACGTTATTTAATTTAAATTCTTTGCTTCACTCACTTAACAAATACTGTCTCTCTCGTCTTCATCTGCATTGCAAGTGTGAGCGAGATGCTGCGTGTTTATTGAGAGTTAACTGTTGCTTCCAAGAGTGTCACGGGCCTGGCTCGCTCAGGCTAGTGTGAGTGAGATGCAGCATGCGAGCATTGGGAGCTCTTGATCAAGAGCTGTGCAAAGTGAGAGAGCCATTTGCTTTGCTCAAAATAAAGATGGCGGTGAGCGGCTTGATTCGATAATATAAACAAAAACCGATAAGTTAAGCGGGTACAGTAACAGGGTGTTTACGGTGCAAGTGATTAACGTTTTCAAATTGGTTGTCAAGCTGAGCACCTTAAAAGTGCAGAAACATTAAGCAGCACGTGGCTCATGCTAGGTTTCTGTAGTTCTTTAGCATTCTGACAATACTTTGCTACTTTTGTATGTCCGAACATAAACAAGCTCAGCATGTGCCGCTTTGTTTTTCTCAAGTCTAGACTGCCTGGCGCTGCCTTTATTTAGATCTTGGCACGTGGTGCCGTGAATTATTCACCTCCTACCTGGTTCACAAGTCACTGAAATGACTAATTTGTTTGGCACCTTCACTGGCCTTCATTATTATCATTTTGTGGCCAATGTGCGCCGACATCTTTCCCGGCTAAGTCCTAAGATCTTTTATATGCCTATTTTGTATGGCATAGTAAGAATCCGGCAAACATACAAAATAAGCTGATGCTTAGCTAGCCTACGGCTCTTGTGCCTCACATTGGCATTGGCCTATCAAGCAATTCAAATCTTGGGACAATTTTGCGAAAGACGTTTTGGTTTTCGAGTAAGTAGGGGAGAGGGAGGTAAAGCATCTTGCACTAGCAGTAGGGGACAGTGACAGCGAGAGTGATAGAAAAAAAACTCCTGCGGCTTGCATTAATTTAATGAGATTTTGTGTCTTCGCCGGCGGTTAGACTTTTGCCCATCATCTCATTTGCTTTAAGTGTTGCCCAAAATTGACGGCGTTGACGGACAGGAAAGGAAATGAAAGCATTGCCAACGCGTTTCTTTCATGCCATTCTTTGCCTCCTCCTCTCCTGCTTCTGCTTCCGTTCTCTTTGTCTCTTTTCGGAAAACTGGTCAGTTTTGTTGCCTGGTTGCTTCCTGCGGCCAAAAAAAAAAGTGAAAAGGGCGTCACAATTCAGGCGGAATAACTGAAGTTGTCAGCTGATGTTGATGTTTTGACTTTGTTTATCCAGTTTCGCTTGTTGTTGTTGCTGTTTTGTGTTTTGCATAATGTGTGTGTCGATGGAACATTTGATTTGAGACGATAAGTTGCCCAACTTTGCAGTATGTGAGTGGGTGTGTGTGTGTGCTTGGCAGCGTGTGTGTAAATTAGTTTGTCGAAATTGGCTGTCAGTTTAGAGTATCCGGGGGCGTGAACATTCCAAACCTGATATGCATCAGTCGGGCATCATAAGCTAAGCCCAAGACTATGTACATATGCAAACAAGGGTATACATAGTTTAGAATTTCAACATGCTTAAAGAGTATCTGAGGAGTATCCACTGGATAAGTACAGGGTATTTAGGAGGTATCTACAGCGTACATTCATATATTCCATTAGGGTCTTTATTTTCACCTCCCTCTAGGTACAGAAACATACAAACATTGTATGTAGCATTATATTTTAAGTTACATTTCCATCTCCCTCTCGTGCTGTCTAGTCAACCCTATTGGCCATAATCGCTTTAATGGGTGTATTCTAATTGGGACATACGTAATTTTTCTTGTCAAATTCCGTTTGAGGTTTTTGAACGCATTCCCAGTTTATTGCCAGCTGCTGCTTTGGCATCCTGATGCCAGATAAGACTCTCCCCCACATTATAAAGCCATAAAAGAGATGACGACGAGGCATAAAAATCAAATCAAATGCAACGCAATGACAATTGTGGATGTAGTTGCTGCTGTTGGGGCTTTTCACGGGTTGTCCGGGCAACGAGACGGTATTCATGATATGATATTTTAGCCGCTTTCCGGCACATAAAGCACATATCAAATTATTATGATCGAAAATCAATGACAAAGAAAACTGACAAAATCAGCAGTTGTCACAGCTGCTCTCGCCCCTGTCCAGGCCCCCCTTCTTCTGCTGCTCTTTCTTTCTCTCCCACGATTGTTAAGCTTTTCCCTGGTGCTTTTCCAGCATGCTTTGTATTTATAGCACAGCGCAACGCACAAATGTGCAAAGCAGATAAAAACGTGCTTATGAAAGGGTCCAAAAGGGCATAAAGATAGTTTATGCCCCTTGCATGGTGCTCCTCCATCCTCCATCCTCTATTTTCACTGATGTGCCCCATCGAGTACACTGCTGGCAGCTTAAATAAAGCCACTGGACACAGTCGTGAGTGCTGTTGATGCTGGAACGTGTCTGCAGTAGCGCCCTCAAAGTTCTGTTTACTCAGTCGTCGTGACCAAACGAGGAAGTCGTTTAACCCACATATGAACAAAGTACAAAAACAAGGTATACCTCTCGGCTATAAACAAAGCGCCTAGGCAGGAATGGGATTCAAGTGTTTCTCTTAAGCGCTTTGTCGATTAAGCCGGCTGCACGATTATCAACATGTTGACAAATTTCCTATGCGCCTTCTAAGGCAGATCAGGCGCCCATAACGAATATCACATGCTCTAAGGCTTAACAGAAGATAATGATAATATCATAGTATAACGATTATATAACATATAATAAATGTTCATAATGATAGTCAGCTTCTGTGAAACAAAATCTTTTAACACATCAAATACGTCTTAAAGCTGATAATACAGTCGTTATGCTCTTCTCGCAGAGGTATACGAAATTCTTGAACTCAAGAAGATATAGACTTAGACGAAGGGATGGGAGAAGAAGAAGTGTAAGACAACTTTGTAGCTGACGCTGCAGCTGCCTTTGATGTGTTGTGAGAGAGAGGCGTGGCAACAGCCAGGGGCATTTCATGCTATTGCCGCATTTTTTTAATGTTATGTCTTTGACTTTGAAGAGGAGAGGGAGCTGTGGATGCGATGTCAAGAGAACTTTCGACAAAGTGCAACAGCAGAAAGACGACCTTATGCCAGACATCGCAAGGATTTATTTTGTTTAGCTGACACTTTAAAGAACGGATAATAATGAGATACTTACATGGAAACTTAAAGTTGCCTTGGGATATTCAACAGGATTACGAAAGCGAGCTATAAATTACAAGTAATGACATAATAAGAACGTTCGCAGCGAAACAGATTACAGATACGATGATGGCGCAAAAGTAAAGAGAAAGGGAAGAAATTCATGTAGCTTATTCTTCACTTTCCTCTCTCTCTCTCTCTCTCCCTCTGTGCCCCGTCAATTGCAGTTTACATGCAAATTGCTGTAATTAAAAGCCAAACAAGTGCCATAAAATTGACAAGCGCAGCTGTACTTCAGTGTTCCGCTTGATGCGATGCCATTCCGATAATTATGCTCCGCACGTTCCTTCCAATGGTTGCCACTATCCGACCAGACAAATTCCCTGTTGCTTTGTTAAATATCGTTCCTTTTAAACGGGAATAAGTAGAAATGTTTTGAGCTTTTTAGTGAGCAAATAAATCTTTTGCAGAAATAATTTATATAAATAATAATATTCTTTCCCTTTTTTCTTGATTTTAAAGTTTTTAAAGTTGCCACAATTTATATAAAACTGTGTGGCAGCTTTATCATTGCCTATTATCGATATTTGTCACTAGTTTAAACTATCATCCCTACATTACTTGATTGTATGTGTGACATATGAAAATTCCTAGATGACATTTGGCATCATCGATTGCCTTTCCACTTGGACACCTAGTCAGTTTCGTTTGAGTTCTTGAACTGAACTTTTGTTGCTTGGGGTTTATTTTAAATTTAATTTTTTTTTTTTAGGCGAATTTTTAATTTACCTAATATCTTTTTTTTTTCATTTCCGTAAGTACTAAGTACTAAGTAATACGGATTTTTGAGTTTTATTTTTACCTTTCTTGTATATGTTCATCGAAACAGAATTTTTTTTTAATTCGCATAACATTTATATAAATCTGGCTGGGGCCGTAAGATTTTATTTTTATTATTTTAATCGTGTTTTTAACCTCGGTGCGATTCCGCAGCTGTTTTCTTCAAATGAAAACAGAAAATTAACACTGTCTGCGTTTGCTCTTTATTCGGCACGAAACTCGACATGATTTATTATTTCATTGCAAGTATATTTAGGCGAATTTTTAATTTACCTAATATCTTTTTTTTTAATTTCCGTAATAAGTAGTACGGATTTTTGAGTTTTACTTTTACGTATTTTGTATATGTTCATCGAAACCGCTTTTTTTTTAATTTACATAACATGTATATATTTCTGGCTGGAAAAATATTTACGAAAAGATTTTATTTTTGTGGGGCTATTAATGTTTATTTCTTAAATTTTGTAAGTTGGAAAAACCGATTACTCTTTATACATACATATGTATATGGGAATTAAAATACTAAATAGTAATTTAGAGACCTTGTTGTTGAACAATATATTTAGGAAAAGATTTTATTTTTTTGTGGGGCTATTAATGTTCATTTCCTTATTTATTTATTGTTTCCTATTGTTTCCGAATTGCCTTTGCTGTTTTCCTTGCTGATCACGCATCGCTGCTGCTCACACAGATTGCGACGGCGGCGGCATTGGTAACACCTCTAATGTGAGTGGAAGGCAGTTGAAGTGCCACTTCAGGGCGTACGCCTTGCAGATGAAGAAGTTGCTCTTGTAGACCGAGCCGCGCTTGGGCTCGCTCTTGCCACACTTCTTGCAAGTATCATAGTTACGTTGCTGGACACTCCATGGGATCGCCATTGTTAATACTTGAGTTGCTGTTGTTGGCCACAGGTGAAGAATATTAATTTCCCGGCTGTGCTGGTTGCCTTCTATTATATATCCCTGCTCTGCACAGCCCTCCTGTGACTCCTTTTTCATTTCGGATTTCAAACGGTCTTTTCTCATTTTAGCAACTGCATGTTTTGCATAGCAGAGCCACACAACCACGCCCATCTCCACGGAAAAGCCACCAAAAGCCACTTTCGAACAGTTCGATGCAAACTAAACTGCGCGCTGCCATTTTAAATAATGCACGCCCACCCTTTCTCTTGCTGTATATGATATATATATACAATATATATGTATATATTTTTGCACGTTTGTCTTTTGGTTTTTCAACGTTATAAAAGAGAATTTGTTAAACTATCCAGGATTCTTCATTAGTCACAACTGCTGTTTTCTCTACGTTGCTTTTGGAGCTGTAACAATTTGTAATGAATTTTTATTTTATTTACAATCTATCTAAGTACGGAGCGTTGTTCTCTTTTTATTTTGTTAAGTTTATATGCTGGTGGTAGAATCTTTGACCAGATACATTCATGTGAATTTCATAAAAACTTCACTTTTCATTTTCACTTTTTAACACGTAAAATATATTATAATATTATATTTTAGTTTAAATAAAATTGAATCTTACCACTTAAAATATAAGGCTTAATCTTATTGAATTTTTTTTTTTTTTTTATAATTTTGATTAGTCTTGCTCTCGCTTTGAATGACTCCTCTCAATTATCACAAATTTAGTCAAAGTATAAACATTGAGCATGAAAATTCTTTGGAAATTTTCAAAGTAGTTTAAGTATGGCTTATCGACACCCCTAAAACGACTGGGACTATATACTTTTTGTCACTAGTTGATAATCCGCGATAAACAGCACAAGATCCTCTTTTTTCAACTTGTCAAATCCTTTCGAGATCTGGACAGATGGTGATTATTGATTAAAGTGTTCGTGTAATTCATTTTTTTTTGAATATTGAATTGCGAAGGCAATTCTTATTTATTTAAACTATCCAGGATTCTTCATTAGTCACAACTGCTGTTTTCTCTACGTTGCTTTTGGAGCTGTAACAATTTGTAATGAATTTTTATTTTATTTACAATCTATCTTACCCATAAGTAAGTACGGAGCGTTGTTCTCTTTTTTATTTTGATAAGTTTATATGCTGGTGGTAGAATCTTTGACCAGATACATTCATGTGAATTTCATAAAAACTTCACTTTTCATTTTCACTTTTTAACACGTAAAATATATTATAATATTATATTTTAGTTTAAATAAAATTGAATCTTACCACTTAAAATATAAGGCTTAATCTTATTGAATTCAATTTTTTTTTTTTTATAATTTTGATTTGTCTTGCTCTCGCTTTGAATGACTCCTCTCAATTATCACAAATTTAGTCAAAGTATAAACATTGAGCATGAAAATTCTTTTGGAAATTTTCAAAGTAGTTTAAGTATGGCTTATCGACACCCCTAAAACGACTGGGACTATATACTTTTTTGTCACTAGTTGATAATCCGCGATAAACAGCACAAGATCCTCTTTTTTTCAACTTGTCAAATCCTTTCGAGATCTGGACAGATGGTGATTATTGATTAAAGTGTTCGTGTAATTCATTTTATTTTGAATATTGAATTGCGAAGGCAATTCTTATTTATTTAAACTATCCAGGATTCTTCATTAGTCACAACTGCTGTTTTCTCTACGTTGCTTTTGGAGCTGTAACAATTTGTAATGAATTTTTATTTTATTTACAATCTATCTTACCCATAAGTAAGTACGGAGCGTTGTTCTCTTTTTATTTTGATAAGTTTATATGCTGGTGGTAGAATCTTTGACCAGATACATTCATGTGAATTTCATAAAAACTTCACTTTTCATTTTCACTTTTTAACACGTAAAATATATTATAATATTATATTTTAGTTTAAATAAAATTGAATCTTACCACTTAAAATATAAGGCTTAATCTTATTGAATTCAATTTTTTTTTTTTTATAATTTTGATTTGTCTTGCTCTCGCTTTGAATGACTCCTCTCAATTATCACAAATTTAGTCAAAGTATAAACATTGAGCATGAAAATTCTTTGGAAATTTTCAAAGTAGTTTAAGTATGGCTTTTCGACACCCCTAAAACGACTGGGACTATATACTTTTTGTCACTAGTTGATAATCCGCGATAAACAGCACAAGATCCTCTTTTTTCAACTTGTCAAATCCTTTCGAGATCTGGACAGATGGTGATTATTGATTAAAGTGTTCGTGTAATTCATTTTATTTTGAATATTGAATTGCGAAGGCAATTCTTATTTATTTAAACTATCCAGGATTCTTCATTAGTCACAACTTCTGTTTTCTCTACGTTGCTTTTGGAGCTGTAACAATTTGTAATGAATTTTTATTTAATTTACAATCTATCTTACCCATAAGTAAGTACGGAGCGTTGTTCTCTTTTTATTTTGTTAAGTTTATATGCTGGTGGTAGAATCTTTGACCAGATACATTCATGTGAATTTCATAAAAACTTCACTTTTCATTTTCACTTTTTAACACGTAAAATATATTATAATATTATATTTTAGTTTAAATAAAATTGAATCTTACCACTTAAAATATAAGGCTTAATCTTATTGAATTCAATTTTTTTTTTTATAATTTTGATTAGTCTTGCTCTCGCTTTGAATGACTCCTCTCAATTATCACAAATTTAGTCAAAGTATAAACATTGAGCATGAAAATTCTTTGGAAATTTTCAAAGTAGTTTAAGTATGGCTTATCGACACCCCTAAAACGACTGGGACTATATACTTTTTGTCACTAGTTGATAATCCGCGATAAACAGCACAAGATCCTCTTTTTTTCAACTTGTCAAATCCTTTCGAGATCTGGACAGATGGTGATTATTGATTAAAGTGTTCGTGTAATTCATTTTATTTTGAATATTGAATTGCGAAGGCAATTCTTATTTATTTAAACTATCCAGGATTCTTCATTAGTCACAACTTCTGTTTTCTCTACGTTGCTTTTGGAGCTGTAACAATTTGTAATGAATTTTTATTTAATTTACAATCTATCTTACCCATAAGTAAGTACGGAGCGTTGTTCTCTTTTTATTTTGTTAAGTTTATATGCTGGTGGTAGAATCTTTGACCAGATACATTCATGTGAATTTCATAAAAACTTCACTTTTCATTTTCACTTTTTAACACGTAAAATATATTATAATATTATATTTTAGTTTAAATAAAATTGAATCTTACCACTTAAAATATAAGGCTTAATCTTATTGAATTCAATTTTTTTTTTTTATAATTTTGATTAGTCTTGCTCTCGCTTTGAATGACTCCTCTCAATTATCACAAATTTAGTCAAAGTATAAACATTGAGCATGAAAATTCTTTGGAAATTTTCAAAGTAGTTTAAGTATGGCTTATCGACACCCCTAAAACGACTGGGACTATATACTTTTTTGTCACTAGTTGATAATCCGCGATAAACAGCACAAGATCCTCTTTTTTCAACTTGTCAAATCCTTTCGAGATCTGGACAGATGGTGATTATTGTTTAAGGTGTTCGTTTTATTCATTTGATTTGGATAATGGTATTGCTGGTATTATTTGACAACTTTCACGATCTGTTTCGATTAACGACAGAAACTTGATTGAATTGTCGGACATATGTTGAGAGCGCAGTAAAAAATGTATATAAATAGAATGTCTGCTTTGATAACTTCGACCAACTTTCAACCACTTCTGTTCGTCTGGTTTTATGACAAATGTATGGAAGTGAGAGTGTTTCAAAAGGTTCTACCTTACCCACTCGCCCTCCTCTCGCAATTGTAAATCCTGCTGCTGCTGCAGCACTACGTCACAGTTGAGTCGTCATTTTGCCGCTCGGTTGCTGCTAATGCGAAAGACATGTATCGCAAGTGTGCATACCCTGTAGCTGTCGACAAGTGCAGTATACGGGAATAGAGTTTCGCTTAGCTGGTTTAGGTCCAGCGTATCTGCTGGTCGATCATTTGTTTGTTTTCAACATTTCGTTTGCTTTTTTCGTTTTCATTTCATATTTACATTTCTTGCATTCATGAAAGGCTCATAAGCAGGCTGGTAAGGGGAAGGGGTCTGTCTGTGTGGTTGCCAGTGCAGGGGGCGTGGGAAAGGGGGGCAAGTGGTATGCAAGTGTTTCCGCTTGCTCTGTTTATTTTTGCTTTTTGTATTTACGACTTTTTATGCTGTTGTTTTGCCTGGTGTGGCTTCTACCTACCTGTCAGCACACACGAACTCGGACAAATTTGTGGCAGCGAGTGTCTTTATTTTCATGACTTGCCTTTTTTTCTTTACTCTGACGGGAAGAGTGTTGGGTTGCATCTCTGGGCTGTGTTTACAGCTGCCATCAACATATGTAAATAAATATTTCAACAATTTATTTATATATTTGCTTAATCACTTCTGCGTGATAAAATGAGATTTACAAAATAAAAAATAAATATTTTGACAATTTTCATGCTTTCGCTTAGGATTTTAGACTGACATTTAAAAGGATTAATGCCTTTTGAGAAGTTATATATTTTCTTTATAGCAATGAACTTTTTGAGTTTTCATTCGATTTAAATTTAATCAAAAATTGATTGAACATTTATAAAATAAAATTTCGAAAGAAAATAAAACAAATAAAAACTAACTTTATTTTTCTTTTTAATTCTAATTTTTGCTTGGTTGCTTTTAACTGTTCCTGATTTGTTAGCATCTTTGTGTTTAAGCTCTGTACGCAGAAGCTAGAAATATGTTTATTTTAAAAACTGGTTGTTCAACCTAGATAGTTTTTCTTAATTTCCTTCAAGTTTAGTAATTTATTCTGCATTTTCTTATCATTATCAGTAATACGGGTATTGCAAAATGCCAAAATGTATTCCATCATAAACCACTTTTGTTTTTCGGCCACTATTCAAGGCGTTAGTACAGGTTGTCTTTTATATTTCGAGATTGGAAAACAAAAATAAATATTAATTATTGAATATCACTTTATTGTTATTTAAAATATTCCACATTAAGATCTATATACTTTTGTATGTGGTATATCTAATTGAGGTATATCCAAAACATGCAAGATTAGATTACCAAAGATTCATCTCGCCTAAATTGTGATTTTTTTTTTTTTTATTTTGTTCAACTTTCGACGTGGATTAACTCAACAACAGTTCATCGATGAACTTAATTCAATTTTTGGCGATGAAGCTCCATCAAGGACCAGTGTTTATCTATAGTTTGGCGAACTCAATCGCGGTCGTACTTCACACCAAGGGGTGTAAGTGTCTTATTGTTTCATTTGTGAATATGTTTAGTATATTTATTCCAATGTAGACTCTTCAGCAGCATGCGCAGGCTTTGTGCAGTTGTTTTCTTTAGCTTGACATGCGACATCGGCTCGGTTATTCTTTATTTTCTTAATTATTCGGCTTTTGCGATTTTTATGCGAATTTGTAGGTTCCCAAAGTTAATCTTTTCTCTGAATTTCTCTGATCTTTCGAACGAAATTTATCATTAGACATCTATAGTTGGTGTTGCATAAATTTCATTTATTTAATTACTGTATTTCACTCACCTCATTAACTTTGACTTTGTAATGTAGGTTTGTTTTCGAATGATGAGGATGAGCTAGTCACCAGTTTTCAATTCCTCGTTTTTTTTGTTTTACTTTACTTATTCCAAACCCACACAGCTGTGTGCAATTATTTCTAAAAATTACAAATTTGCACAAAGTAAGTATACCCTTTTAGGGTATAAAGAGAAAGTTAAGCATTTCTGCCCTGGCAGCATCACGCAAATCCCTAAATTACGTTTAGCACTCATTTAAGATGACAGAAGAATGAAACAAAAACGAGAGCAACAGTCGCGCAAAACGCGACAGTGGGATACCCTTCGACCTATGTTCCCGTGTAGTTTAATTTGTTAAATTCATACATACATATATGCATATGCACATGCTTTGAAATTAATCCCGACAGATGGCGCTCGCGCTCGCCCGCCTCTCTTGTTAGCTGACAGAAGCACTTGGTTTTATGCTCATACTTTCTTAAATAACTTTTGTAATTATTGTCCGATCGGATTGTAATTTGGAGACTACGTAGATATTTCATGCAGCTTAGTATATCTTAAAGTCAGAAAGTTGTATCTTTTATACAGCGCTTACAAATGGAGTTCAAAAATTAAATTATTGATTTGTGGGGGCGGTGGGCGTGGCACCTAACATTTGAATTAAACTTGATCTGCTTATAGTACACAGGAGTCTTCCTGCCAAATTTGGTAACTCTAGCTTTTATAATAGCTGAGATCTGTGCGTTCATACAGACAGACATGGGTCAATCGACTCGGCTTGTGATCCTGAGCAAGAATATATACATACACTTTATGGGGTCTCCGACGCCTCCTTATTCCTGTTACATACATTTGCACAAAGTTAGTATACCCTTTTTTGACCATTTTCAATGGTCGAAGGGTATAAATATATGTATGTATATTAATTCGCGAAAACAGAAAAAAGGCCGCGCGACAGCGAACAATTCATTTAACTAATTAAATATACAGACAGCTGAAGTGTTTTTTAGTCGTCAACGGCAGAGGATGAAGGCAGGTCGAAGTAGAGATGTCGGGTTGGGGAAAAGATGTTTTTTATGTTGTTCAAAAAAGTACTCTGGCATTGCTTATTAAAAGGACATTATAACGACAGCTTTACTAATGTTCGCTCTGTCTTTATCTCTCCCGCTTTTTCTTTTTCTTTCTTTTTTTCTTCGCACAGTGGCAAATGCAAAACAACAATGAGATGCATGCTCGATGTGGGAAAATGGCGCATAAGGAGGCAAGTGGCGGTCGCAACTGGAGACGGCAGTTGTCAACGACATCACCAGCAGCAACAACAACAACAACACCGACAACAGAAGCAGCAGCAACAAGTTGCTGGCATTTGTGTAGCAGCGTCAAAGCAATTGTTATTGCTGCTGCTGTTGCTGGCAGTTGAGCAGGCGATTGCTGCAACAACAACAACGACAGCCAACGGCGTTGCAACAGCAGCAGCAACAACTTCAACGGCAGCGGGTGCCGCCGGCCCAGCAGCAGCAGCGGCAACAACAACAACTACGACATCAATTGAAACTGGCACTGGAGCAGCAGCAGTAGCAACGTCCAGCACGTCGTCATCCTCCTCCTCGCACTGGGCAAATCTGGGCAATCCGTTTCGGAATATTCTCCGTATCGGCGACGGCAACATTGTCTCGCGGGTAAGTAGTTGACGTGATGTGCAAGTGCTGCAACGATATACAAACATGCATGAATAAACAAAGTGTTATATAGTGTTATATTCATAAAATGCCTATTGATCTTGAAGAAGGGACGTGCAAAATCCGCGATTTAGCTCAAAAAATGTAGTAAATTCCCCTGTATCCGAATTCGGCTGAGGAATGAATGATCACAATAAAAAAAATATGTTTTTTGATATGCTTAGAAGTATAAAACAATATACTGATTTAGTATTTGTTATTTTCTTCGTATAATGAGCTATGTATGTATGTATGTGCTTTTCTACGTATTGGTTAGTTAGTCCTTGCAGTTAAGCTGGAAAAACATCAATGTTTGATGTAGTGATGATTTTCAGAAAATCGTCGATGTTCTTTCCAGTTCTACCTTCCAATCGTTGCCTTTAATAATACCAATACCACTTTTTATGAACGGTGCACTTCAATTTCGCAGACGTGAGTAAATAAAGGGAAAATAGAGAGCCAACGACGTGCATTTCTCATACAACATTCGATATATAAAATATACATATATACATATACATATAACAACCGATAGGAGAATTTCCGATAAGAAATCTTTAATTTCCCCTACAATTCAGGAATTTGAAATGTTCATGCAAAAATCGCTGAGTCACAAAGCGAATGCAGAGTCGACAAATTTGGAAAGGGAGGCCCAACACACACAAACAGACATACACAAACATGCATACACAGCTTTCTGGCCACTTTATCAATTTGGCTCGGCAAAACAATGACCGAAACAATTTGGAGTCAGGGACGCTTTAGGCCAAAACTTTTTGGCGCTTAGTGCAAAGCGTTGATGAAGAAAGAGGAAGACGAAGCGAAAAGTGGAAAGCGAAGCGAAGTCAATAACGCAATTTTCCACTCAAACGATAAAAGGCAAAGAAGAAGAAGAAGAGGAAGCAGCAGTCGCTGCAGCTTACTGGCCCGAAATGTATTTAGACAAAATTTATTTTTAATGCGTTTGTCAACAATTTGGCCAATGATTTAGCATCGATGGGGGGTAAAGAATGATGATGAATATAAATAAATACATATAATGAAACGAGCTGCGTGTCTTTCGCGTTCCCTCTTTTTTCAGACGGCCATCGAACAGTCTTTGGTGACAATACACGACATTGCCACTGAAAATCTGGGCACATTGTGCATCTCAACGCTATATCGACCGCTTCAAGTGCCCATCAATTCGGAGCGCTTTGAGAGCTCCAGACAAAAGGCGGATTTGGCTGCTTCGATACTTCAGGAAGTGGGCATCATACGGCATGGCGGTGAGTTTACTCACACACACACAGACACGCATATGTAGAAGTATGTATATTATATGTGGATGACAGTCACTACCTTTACCGGACAGTGTATGTACATATTGATGTATTGATTTCTATCTTTGTGCGTGAAATCCAATTCATTTCCGTTTGCGCATATCAGCAAAATTCGAAATGAATTTAATGTAGACTGTAAATGCTAAATTTATTGCTGTAAATTGTGCGACTATCTGGCAACGTCGGCTTAACTAATTGTAAATATCGATATCAGTGGAGTGTGCAAAATGGCCGATGATCTGGCCACGCCATGCAAATATGCAACATGTGGGCAGCGCTGAACTTAAAAACTGACACACTACGCACGTTTTGCTTTAAAAGAAGTTTATGTAAATAAATAAACATAATGGAACATATTTGCAACGCCACAGTAAGTGTGCGACTTTAATTGAAAGCATTCTTCTTCTTGATTGCACTCTACAAAAACTGGAATCAGGCGAAGTTATATGTTTGTTGTTGCCAAGTCTCTCAATCGATGCGTTTAGAGGCAGTCGAGCAGTTGATATGCCTTGAGTGCCAGACAAAGTGGCGCCCCACTCTCCCTCTCTCTCCCCTCTCCTTATCTCTTCCTTTTTCACCTTTAAATTGGTTTAAATTTATTCGATTTGCAAGAAGCTTTTGCCTCGAATAATTTATGCGAGACATCAAAATTTCAAGGAGCTCGCACGGCCAGGAATCTGCGTACAGTTTATGGCCAAGGCAGAAGGGATGGAGATGGGAATGGGAAAGGGAAATGGGGCAGGTTGAGACAAGTGCCAACAAGTGCTATACTTACTACACATTCAAGCAGGATGTGTGGCTCATCCTGTTGCTTTACCACTCGCTCAGCGGGCACAACAAATGGCGGCAAATTTGCTTTCACTTTATGCGCTCTCTGCTGACACGTCGTCGCACCTTGGCCAAGGAGCAGGGAGCAGAAGCTGGCTTCGAGCACAACATAGGGCATTTGCTGCTGCTGCTGTGCGATGAGTTCATTGTGCGTCGCTTGTCCTTGGCTATGTTAACGCACATACATATACATACGTATGTACATGACACACTGATGGCTCTGACTCTGGGGTCCCATTCCCACTCACACTTCCTATCCTCCTCGACAGTCTGTTGTCAAGGCTGCGTTGGGATTTGGATTCGGGTTCGGATGTGAAGGTGCCAGTTCGGTTACGCGCTCAGGCGCGTCGCTTGCCTTGGGGTTGACAACGACGCACTTGTGGCGCATCAAACGTCCTGGTTTTGCCTCATCTTGGTCCCCTCCATGCATCCCTCTCGGATGGATTGCTCTCTGTGCGGCTGTCGTACACATTTTGTACATATTCCCTTTTTTGTTGCTGCTTTTTGTTTTTAATTTCAACTTGTGCACTACGCCACATTTGGCTTGTTTTCATTTCTGATTTCCCCATTTTTCCCTCTTTTCCCATGCACACAACTTAATGTCGCTTCAAGTTTTACATGATGATGAACAACCTCGCATTGTGCACACAGATTTCAGAGTGAAATCAGTTAAGAAATTCAGTGTGCTGTTGCGCATACGCCACGTTATGCAAGGGATGCTTAAGCAGACGAAAAATGTGTAATGGAAAATGGAAAATGTTAATGGAAGAAGAAATTATATTTCATATGCATTTCCATTTACTTGCAAGGAAATCTTTATAGCTGCATTAATAATGCAAAAGCAATGAGGGGCCCTGAAAAGTATGCTACGTTTATTAAGAAATGTTAGTTACTCAATCATATCCACTCCATGGGAAAATGTATTTTCAAAATACATTTCCGCTAACTAAATAAACTTATTTGTTACTCTAAAGGAAGCGTGGGAAAATTAAAATAAAAACAATCAAACCATGCCAATTTCAAGTATTTATTTCTTGAATCTCGACTTCGGTTTCAACGATAAAAATTCCAAATTGTTCTCCATGTCTAATTGCCTTCTCGTGTCCGGGAAACCGAATCCGGTAAAGAATTAAATTACTCAGCAACAGAGCAACAGAAGTCAGAGCAGAATAACAAGCTAAAATGTCCAAGCAATTAAGTTCAGGCACACCATGAAATACCCTGTAAAACTTTAGTTTTCAGCTTAACCGAGGTAGAAACAAATTTAAAAACAAACAAATCTTGTTGCTGTGCTGCTGTTCTCCTGCACAACGTACCCCTAGCAAGGCATTGCCACTGGGTGTGCGGCATGCAAACAAATACACACCTGTACCAAAAAAACTCTTGGCGTGCGGCAGAAAAACTTGTCTGACTGACTGTGCAACTTGAATAATTGGCAATTTTACATACAGAACTCGTCGAGGGGACGCGCCGAAGTGAGCAAAAACTTTTGTGGCAGCGTCCAGCAAAACAAATTGGTTACAATTGTGCAAGTTGCGCATGTTTATTTCTGACACCTACACTGAGCTCCTGCACACACACACACACACACAGTGTGCTATAAATTCTTAAACTGGCAGCGAAAGATTGATGATGCCAGCCGAGCGAATGCTAGAAATCGCACACAGATGATGAATGACAAACGCACCAACAGGCACACACATACACACACGACCATAACTAAAATGTGTGTGAGTGTGTGCGTGAATGTATTCTAAACTCGGTGACAGGCTTTAGCTAATGTTATTTACCATAGGGTCGACACGCCTGCCTGCCTCCCACCCAGCCTGCCACACTCTCGACCTGCCTCACATCGAGCCATTCACAGCCGTCGCATTGTGGCAAATGTTTGAACTTGCGGCAACACTTTGACGCAACTTGGGGAAAGAACTTTCACTGTGTGTTTATGTGATTCCCGTCCCCAGTCTTTCTCTCACTTTCTCTCGCATAGCATACCCTGCTCCAACTGGTTTCCTGTGTATTTGTTTTATGCCATCACAGGCAAAAGTGACAGCAAAACAACAACAATTCGAAAGTGTCAGGCAGCAAAGTTGCAAAACGTTATACATACTAATCAAAATACTCAAAAAAAAAACAAAAACAACAAAAAGCAAGAAGAAAGCAATCTGAAGCGTGACGAAGCTGAAAGTCCCTTCGAGTGATAAAGTTCTGTTACACTATATAGGCCAAACTCAATACGTGTTTGTCAAACTGTCAACGATAAAAGCTGATCAATTGCACAAATAGCCAAATAAATTACTATCACATTTGAAAATAAATATGTCTCTTCTCAAACTATCGATAACATCTGTAGTTTAACAGCACTCCAAGTGGCTCTGTTGAAAGCCGATAATAAGAGTAGCTTTATAACACTACATGTGCAACTCTGTTAACAACAGATCGTTTTCCGTTAGAGCACACAAGTTTTAAATGTGCCTGTTGGTGTTTACGTGTGTAGGAAGTCAATTTTAATGCGTTACACCTACACTAACTTAGTCGTGATACCCTTCTCAGTGCGTACAGCGCAGTGGGCAAGCTCAGAAGGTGCCACGGAAGTTGCGCTAATCGAATTTAAATAAGTTTACTTTGTGAACAGTTGTTGCTTGCGTTCCAGCTTGTTTCTCTCTCCGTTTCTTCCTCTCGTAGCAACTCAAACAGAAACGTGGTTGCTGCTGCCACTGCCACTGTCCAGGCAAGTGTGGCAGAAATAAGCAGAAAAAATATTAACTTTTGACAGCAACCCAGCGCACTGAATACGGTAGGGGGAGCGCGGGCACAGAGGCGGAAGCTGTGCACCCGTCGCGCATATTAATCATCGTTGCTGACATTCTTTTTTCCAAGGCTGAAAAACACTTGCAGCTTCTGTGTGCCATTTAATGGCCTTTCTGCAACAGCGAAAAGGGAAAAAAACCCATTTCAAGGTCGTTTGTAGCACTGACAGCTGGTTCTGAATTAAATGTTCCAGCAAATTTTAATTTGCGCAATTAAACAATGCGAGATTATTCATGAATGCCGCAAACGGCCACACCGACCAGTAAAAAGGGCCACCATTTAATTCCATTATCATTCTTTTATAAATAAAACAGCAGCTTCTCTGCACATATGTTGTGTTTGTTTTATTTGTACCTGTCCACATGTTGTATGTATGTGTGTTTGTGTATGGTATAAATTTTTAAATAAATAGCCACACAAAACATGTGTATAAAAAACGAGCCCAGCGGCAACTCGACACGTTTTATAGACAGACGAGGAGGATGCACATATTGTTCACTTAGACAAGTTTTAATTAAAAACGTGTCGTGTCATTGAATAAAAAGTTTGTTTTTATTATATTTCAACTTTTGAATAATTGGAAAAAAGTTCGTATGCCAATTAGCACGTATCGATAGTAATGTAGAACAAAAAATACTACTTCAAAATCGATACTCAATGCAGTTAATGGGTGTACCAATTACTGTAATCGATAGTTTAAAGCAAAGTTTCGTTTTCATATACTCGTAATTGTTTCATTCAAGTTAATGAAATCACTGTGTAAGAACTATAAACTCTCAATTGAAAACATAAATCGTTGTGCAATTTTGCAATTAGTAAAGTAAAGTTGCTGACTAATTTTCGACCATGCGATTTCAAAGAAGGAGAAGGCAAAAAAAAAAGAATGGCGGCGAAATATCTTCATTGTCTGCTGCAGATGAGCACCTAAAAGTCAAAAGGTAATTACTTCTTACCGCATCGGCAAGCAGCTGAATCGAAGTGAAACGTTTATCTCAGCAGAAAATAATTAAAACTCAAAACATTTGCGTGTGCGCTGCAGAGAAACCAATTAAAGGCTGGAAATTAAAGATAAATGAGTACACAGTAAAAAAATATGACATTAATAATTAAATCTAAACAATTCTTTCGCATAACTTGAAATTAATTTTGCATAAATAATAAAAACAAAAAAACACTCAATTTATCATGAATTTATTATTTTATTATCTATACATATTAAGATTTTGATGCGATCTATACAAGTATGAATGAATATTTGAAAATAAACTAGGCAAAGATTTCTATTGCTGGTTTTTTATCTCTGTGCATTCCCTGTTTGGCCTGTTTGCTGCACAGTTTCCCATTTAATTTCCTCATTGCCGAAGTACTTCATACTTTAAACAAGTTTTCTTTTTTGCTGTACGCTGACCTACATTCGCAAACATGTTTACATTTTGTTTTTCTATATTTTCTATTTCGCTATTAAAAAAAATTCTCCATAGGACTCTCGGATGCGCTGGCCAAGGGCTTGCTCACTGATGAATACATAAACGGGGCACGCATTTTAGCTTTGAACCTAACGAACGGCGCAGTGCAGTCCTATGTCTGGTGGGTGAAGAGTGGCCAGGACAAAGTCGTTGGCGAGACGCAGCGCTACGAGGAGGAGGGACTGCAAATTGGCAAAAAGCCTGCACATAGTTATCCCTGGTGAGGAACATACACACACACACACACACACTCACACACACACCTGTACACACATATGAATATAGACGTGTAATTCTATGCACCCGCACACTATACCAACAGGTTTGATGACGAGAGTAGCACTCCCACATTGCGCTCACCTAAGTTTGCACCAAGTCCACCGAATAACTACTATAAGGGCTGGTGGACATATCCGTATTTCTCATGTGCGCTAAGCAACTGGCTCGTCTCGTATAGCATTGCCATACCGCCGAGTGGACGCCATGGGTTGCGCGGATTCATTAGTGTCGACATCGATGTGACGTCGTTGCGTGTCAACCAATGCGATGCGACATCCTATCGCTTTAGCACCCAACAGCAGCTGCTCCATCGTCAGCGGCAGCAGTCGCGACGCTCAACAGCTGCTGCTGCTGCGAACGCCGCCGCTGCTGCTGCTGCCAATGATGTGGATACCATAAATGATCTGCAAGCGTTTCACAGTTCGCACAAGTGCCATCGTACCTCCATGGTGGTAAGTTGATTCACCCATCCAAAGTGTGCACTTGATTAAACAATTCATATACCCAGTGTGTACAGCTGCAAAGGTAGTTTAGTTTTGTCCCACTCATCTTATACAGTCAGCTCTTATCAGAAGTAAAGCTACTCTGTCTTCTTGTAGTGCACTGGGTATCTGCGTTGAGCTTCATCGACTGTCTGCATTTCTTATTTATTTTTAATTGTCTCCTCTCCTACAGTGCGACTATCGACAGCCCAGCGCAGAGACGCCGACAATAAGCAGCGGGAAGATACTGACTTCCATGACAAGCAGCAGCTGGTCACGCGGTGCCTATCAGTGTCTGTGCAAGCGCGGCTTTTATTCGCTGCGGCATCCGGATGGCTTTAATGGCACCATCATGGAGATTGCCTGGCAGGAGCATCAGGACAATATAAGCAATTACTATACGGATGTATTCAAGTGTTTGCCTTGCGCCCCAGGCTGTGACACCTGCACCGGCCCGGAGCCCTGTCTGGCCAACTATCATTGGCCCTTCAGGGTGTGTGTGTGTGTGTGTGTGTGTCTGTGTGTTTATCATGTTCTCTCTAGACAGGCGACGCTTAAGCTGCTTTGTGGTATTTCCGCGAGGGCGAAATTCCTGAATTCGTGAATTCATGAATATTGTAAAAGCTTAATTCCAAGCTTAAATCACATTATGATTGGCAAACTCTGCATCATTTTTCTGCCAAGAAATTAGGTCATATAATATGCATAATACTATCGTGTGTTTCTGCCAAAGAATGTGTCAAATTTGTCGAGATGGCTATCCCGAGGAAGCGTAGCAAAATGTCAGAACTGTCTTTGTAACCATTGTCATTTTACTTCACAGAATATCTTTGTTAACCTTCTCGATTGGCTGTGCCTGCGGCACCTTTGTGCTCGCTGGGTATCTGTTCCGGCATCGTCGTGTCAAAGTCTTCAAGGTTGCCAGTCCCATATTTCTGATGATCACGCTCATTGGCTGTGCCATCATGTATCTCGAGGTGAGTAACTACACAACACACACACACACACAAGTATGGGGCTACTTAACCCATTAAATGCTGGAGTACACAAAAAGACCATTTACGTCGGAATGCGACACAGCAACAGCACACAACTTTTGGTGCTGCTAATGTGACAAAAGGTCTTGTGGTCTCATTTACAATTGACCCACATGTAAAGCACCTACGGGCACTCCGGCTCCGGCCAGCTCAAGTTGCCACCTGTGCGAGCCGCCGCCGCCGCCAGCAGCCAGCCGCAACATAAAACTCCTTTTTATGGCTTTTTAAATGCGGCTTTTAGGAACTTTCATGTGAGATGGTTTTGCGGTTTTTCTTGTTCACTTTGTAACTACCACGGCAAGAGTTAATGAATTTTATGTTAAATGAAATGTGTGCATGTGTGGCTTAATAGGCCATTAAGGGACTTTACCAGCGACTTCACATAGCAACATAGCCGTGAGTAAAAGCACCACAATGGTCAACAGTTACTTAACAGTAGAATGAGACAGAAACTTCAACTTAACATAGCTGGAAACAGCGTGTACCAGCAACATAGTGATAACAGTTGCTTAACAGAAAAGGGTTGCTTAACATTTAGTAATTCCGTTATTAAGACAGACTATCGTTATAAATAAGAGTATTTAGAAACCATGAAACTTATTTGGTTTCGTTTACAATTAGTTTCTGTGCGGGACAAAGAAGCTCCCATTGGACGCATAAAAGCCTTCCCCAACAATGGCTAGCCAGGCATCAAGACAACGACAACAATAATAGCAAAAACACTACAAAAAGGGGGTTAAGAAGCTGTTTTTGTTCTGTCAGACGTCTGGTGAAACTATAATACACATAACTGATTTTCTAATCAGAATTGTGTTAGTCCCCAATAAAAGAGAGACAGTGAGAGAGATATAGACGGTGAAAAACCGGTAGAATGAATGACAACAAGAAGGATATTGATGTGAACAAGGACAAGGAGAAGAATAAGCGGTGTTTCAAGGAAATGTCGAAATTGGAAGATGAGGCAGCAATGCTGGAAGCATTACGGGAAATGGTACAAACTCCCGACATTGATACGCGTCAAAAGCATTCGGGGGTTACCAAATCGCTTCGGGTCGAAGAACACGAAAAGACCTGGGAGGAAAAGGTGAAGAGGAAAGCAAGGGTACCCCAATTGCAGAATGCAGATAGCATTGCAAGTTTGTTAGAAAAGAGTGAACAACCCTCATGTAGCAACCCGCAAAAACAGAGCAAGAAACCTGTTAAGAAACCTGTAACAAGTCCTATGAAACCAAAAGAAGATTTAAAGTCCTTCAGTAGCGAAAATCAAGTGGAACAAATAAAGAAACATATTGAAAAATCAAAAACTCCTCCTAAAAATCCGAGTGCACCGGCGGGGGAGTCCGTGTACATCCGAGTCTACTAGAAGAGTCTGTGTGCAGATTGAAGAGCGCAAAAAGCCGCTTAAATTAAGTCGTAGTAAATCAGAGGGCGACAGATTCCAAATACGAAAAGCATCGAGCTTTTTTGCCGAGAACCTGTGTCCGATAGATCCTGTCCAACTTAGTTTATCTTCTGTAGCGGAACAATTATCACAACAGCAAATACATAAACTGTGGCGCATTGAGAGTGCTTCCACGCCGAAGTTCCATGCCTTTCCCCATCAAATGGTCAGCACACAGACACCACTAAAGGAAGGTATTACTGTGGCGACCAACACGGATGGAGAGTTCGATTCTAGCCTTTACAAGCGACAGCAAGAGGATGAACACCAGACTGGTATAATCAATATATTAACCGTACCCTGTCGAAAGAACCTAAACTATGAGACTGTTGGAGAGCAACAAGAGCCGCACAATGAGGATATGATGACGCCAAAGCCACCGGAGCAGGCAACTTCCTCAGTAATTTTTAAGAATTTACCAATGTTTGGAAGAGTTGCAGATGAGGAAGCAGAGATGCCAGAAGATGCAGCTCCTCCACAGCTGACTCTAACAACTGGCATAAGAATGCTGCTTGGTGGCACAGAAACAAGTTCATCCGATGCAGAGATAAAACCGACAATTTGTGCATTGGCACCCAAAGGACTTCGCCGGGATGAGTTTGCTGCAACTTCTTCAAAGGAAAGCAAAGCTAATACTATGCTTGCCCTGGACGTTGGTTGTCTCAAGAAACCAAAAAAGTCACTGCCGATTCGTGATCTAACTCTTGGACCGACCACGCAGAAGCTGGCTATGGACCGAGTAGACTTATCTTTGAGCAAACCACGATTGATCACAAGAGCAGCGCAATTTTTGGATCCTCCTTCAAGACCTGCACCTGCTCCCATTTATGCTCCTCTTTCAATTCGTACTTCTTCTTTTGATTCTACTTCTATTCCTACTTCAACCACAGCTGCATCTACTTCATCGAATCCTGCCATTCCTACAATTTCTATTAGTGCTTCACCTAATTCTTCTACTCCTCCCACTGCCGTTACTGCTTTTTCAAAATCCGCAGTGCGCAAGGTGCTGAAAACGACAACTCCATCCCTGGGACTGCCATTAAAAGCAATGCCAGAGTGTGAAATGCCCAGCCAACAGTTGAAAGTGGAGCGACTGACAGACGCAGAGAAACCAACTGAAATGGATGACACCATATCGAAGGTTCTACAAAGTTCATTTGTGAAAGCTTTAGGCCCCTATAAAGAACAACCTAAGGAGAACACAACGACTCTCAACGAGGTGGTTGTGTTGCCAGAAGAGCAGGAAACTCAGGTTGGCAAGAACGATTTGAACTTGCAGCAAATGCAGCACAAAGAAGCGGAAAAAGAGGAGGAGTCACTGAGAAAATCCGATTCAATGCGTACGATAACCATAATCGGACGAGACACAAACATACGCTCCAAGTATGAGGATCATTGTCACTTGGATCGCCAGCAAGGCGTCGATAAGCGGGCATCGCGTAAGCTTATATTCGCCTGTATATTGTGCGTCATATTTATGATTGTTGAAGTGATCGGTGGCATTTTGTCCAAGAGTTTAGCAATTGCCACAGATGCAGCGCATCTTCTGACGGATCTTGCGGGATTTATGATCTCTTTATTTGCAATCCATTTGGCCGGAAGACCCTCGTCGCAGCGCTTTAACTTTGGCTGGTATCGCGCAGAGGTAATTGGTGCCATGCTATCGGTCTATTTCATTTGGGTCATCACTGGCATCCTTGTCTTTCTGGCCGTACAGCGACTGCGAACTGGTGTGCATGAAGTGGACGCCACCATTATGCTTATCTCAGCCGTGCTGGCCATTCTGGTAAATGTTATTATGGCCTGCCAACTGAATCATGGTCATTCACATGGTGCTGCAGAGATCAGTGAATCCCATCGCATTCCACGCAAAGTTAATATTGAAGTAAATGATTTGCCCAGCAACATAACCATGACTACCGTCACCACCGCCTTGAACACCAGCAAGTCTCTGGTGGTCATTGATAGAGAACCAGAATTTGTGAATGCATCGGTGTCTACGTACCAGGCGCTCCATCAAAACCACCAGGCTGAGAATATAAATGTGCGTGCTGCTATGATTCATGTCATTGGCGATATTATCCAGGGTGTTGGTGTCTTTGTGGCAGCTCTGATTATCTACTTTAACCCCGCCTGGGCATTCGTCGACTCCATATGCACATTTATATTCTCGATCATTGTGCTGGTGGTGACATTTCGCATTCTGCGCGATGTCATTATGGTTCTCATGGAGGCAACACCCGATTACATGGACTACGAGGAGGTGCATCGTCTCTTTCTCAGCATCGATGGCGTCGTTCATGTGCATAATTTACGCATCTGGGCATTGAGTATCGACAAGGTTGCCCTCTCTGCCCATCTAGCCATACGAAAGGATGCCGATCCGCAAGTTATACTGGAAATGGCAAAGACATTGATACATCAGCGCTATAGTCTATTCGAGACTACTATACAGATCGAGGAATACAGGTCGAACATGCATTTGGAGACATGTGCAAGAGAAGGCACTACAGCAAAATTAAAAGAACATCAAGATAGCACGAGCCAGCCAAATCTATAAAGAAATATAAAGTTCAATTTGTAAATTTCGCTCAAGAATGGATGGAAAAGTTTTTTTTGGTTAGTTTCATAGTTAAATTAAGTTTAGAGAATATGTTTATTTCTATAGTTAACCAATTTTCAGCTAAATATTGTAAAATTTTAATATATATATTTATAGAAGAAGTATCGTTGTTTAATTCGTAATCAAAAACCAAATTGAAATGGTTCATACTAGTATTGTATTTGAGAGCTTCGTAAGGTAAACAAATTTGAATTTGAATTCGATCCTAATCCTTATCAGCCGACCAAGCACACGTATCTCTTATAATTGCTGTCTCTTGCAGTGGAAACCTTTTTTTTTGGTTTTTCTCACATTTTCCATTAACTGTGCCCGTTGTGAGCTCAACAAAAAAAAAAGAGAGGGCACTTATGAACCACCAAGCCACCGGCTCTGCCGCATGCCTTCGCTTGGCAGTTACCACCCGTGACCTAACCTAACTGTCAATTGCTTTTTGGCATGTCCGCTGTCAACTTAACGGCACTTTGAGTGGCCCTGCCCCACACGGATTCGGTTCCCCCATTCCATCGGTTTATACTCCAGGGCTCTTTTCTGCTGTCGTTCAGTTAAATCACATTTGAAGTGTCAGTGTCACTTTAATTCCCCTTCTATATATGGTATACACAAAAGGAATTTGTGATATATCTAAATCGTTTTTCATTTGCTCTACAGATGGTGGCTATTTTCCCATATTTGGACACCACGTGGTGCATTGCCACAAAGTGGACACGCCACATGGGCTTCTGTATAACCTACACATCGTTGCTGATGAAGACCTGGCGGTAAGTTTTAAGCTCTCTCTTCCTGTTTGTCGCGCTTGCTTTCTTTGATTTAATCCCTTTGAAATTTCTCATGCTTGCCCTCTCCTTTAATTGTCTTTGATCTACTCTTTTTCAATCTCTCTTGCTTTCCCTCTTCTGTTCTTCATTCCAACTTACTCTATCTATGTTCTACTACTCTTTAACTTCTCCTCTTTCATCTGCCTTCTCTTCATGCACTAATCTTCTTATTTTCTTCATTCCAAACTTACTTTTTCTATATCCTAATCCCTCTTTCATTTCTCCACTCTCTGCTTGGTCACCTTCCTCCCATATCTCTTGTTAACCTTCTTCTTTCTTCTGCTCTGCTCAGCGTCTCGTTGACCTATCGCGTTAAGTCAGCGCACAAAATCAAATTGAACGATCAGCAGCTGCTGCAGTGGATGGTTCCCATTCTGCTGGTGATGCTCATCTATTTGGGCACCTGGACCATATCAGCCACGCCCTACGCAGAGGTGGTGAGTATTCAGTATAAATACACAGTTGTAGGTACGTTGAAACAACCTTTTTATCTTCTCTATATCTTCAATCCAGATCCACGATCAGAATCAGCTTAAGTTCAAGCAGTGCTCGTACAACTGGTGGGATCACAGTTTGGCCATCGGCGAGGTCTTCTTCCTGGCCTGGGGCATACGAGTTTGCTACAATGTGCGCAATGCGGAGAGTCTTTATAATGAGGCCCGTCTGATATCGTATGCCATCTATAATATTGCCATTGTGAATATCGCCATGGTGGTTTTTCAGTAAGTGTCTGACTGTGTTTATGGCTGTTGCAGGTATAAACCTAAACAAGTACAGCCAAGATGATCCTTCAGCTGCATGATATCTTTGCAGTGAAGAACTTGAGACTGTGATAAAGTCACAGAAGATCGTGAAAAGGCGAACAGACGCGTAGCTCAGACCATCACAGGGCTAATCTTGATCCCCTGTAAAGATATAATTACTGAGGAGGCAACTCTACAAGGAATGACATAAAGTGCAGCAGTAGAAAGAGTGTTATAGGGTTTTTAAGTGAGTTTGTAACCCACACTACAGTTAAAAGAACTGTGTCTATCTTTGATGTATAAACAAAAAAAGAACCACCACACACATTGCAATTGAATTATAACAGTTTACACACAGTTTGTTGGGTAATCCAACATGTCTCGCTGATGGAAGAAAAGGGGGTAATGCCATGTCCATTAGGCGTATGCGCTACTTGCCACGCCCCCAACAGCAGCGCGCCTCTCCTCCTCGTTGTGTTTTAATTAAATTCCTTTTACTTTGTGCGAGCATTGTAATCCTTTTTGTTGCTTCGGCTAGGACAGGCTAGGCTGCCTATCTATCCATGCTGCCATCTATCTCTCTCTCTCTCTCTCTCCCTCTCTCTGTCTCGCTTTGTCACCGTCTCCAGGAGCCTGACAGCGTCGGCTTTCTCGCCACATTTTGTTTGCACAGACATTCCGCAAATTTCTTCGCCAAGTTGCCGTTGTTGGTGGGCCGCCACTTCCGGGCGGGCGCACTGGCAACTGCCACTCAAAATTGAAATCGTTTCAAGAGTTTTGATAATTAATGCAATTTGCGCTCGAAAACTTTCGACTTAAAACGAGCCCCAACTTGTTGCTATGCAATTTCCCTTCCCCCCCAAGTACTTTTGGTGCTTAATATGTAAACAGTTTTAGATAAAAGAGAATGGCAAATGAAGCTGCAGTGCATAATTGAATGTGAGGGACTAAAAAGTAAACTAGCTACGTTCCTTTGCTAATACCCTTTACTTTTGCCAACAGTGTAATGCTCTTTCCGAATGCTGGACCCGATTACAAGTACATGTTGGGCTTCGTGCGCACCCAACTGTCAACGACGACGACAATTGCTTTGGTATTCGGGCCGAAAATTGCACGTGTCTTCAAGGGTCAAGGTGACAAATGGGATCAGAAGGCAAAGGTGCGCAGCATAACTGCCTCGTTTTCCCTTAACGGTGTGGGGCTGGTGCCAGAAGAGTCACCCGATTTGTATCAGGAGAACGAGGAACTCAAGGTATAGTGTATGAGATTCCTTTAGTGCTGAGATTCATTTTGTAATTCCTCTTCATTTACTTTTGGCAGGAACAAATCCAGAAGTTGGCCCATCAGATTGAGTTCATGAAGACTGTGCACATGCAGATGAATAATCGTCATCTGAAACCAAAACCTGGTGGCTATTTTACCATCACATCCACCTCGTTTCAGGCACCGTACAGCAAGAGCACAGTCTCCACGGCGCAAACACAAACTGGCAAGGATGAGTAGGTTCCACTTCCATTGCCACTTTCCCTTGCATACCCTGTAATTGTTTTTGTATTGCTTGCAGCAGCATGACCGGCAATGCGACGCCCTCGAAATGCAAATCGCCCAAGGGCAAAGTCTGACGCGGTCAACGAAGTGTTAAAGATTGCTCAATAAATGTTGTTGACAAGAACGGAAAGATTGTGAACAATGCAATTGATTTTAGTTTCTACCCGGACGAGGAGGAGCAGCAGGAGGAGGAGGAGGAGAAGCAGCAGCAGGAGGAGGAGGAGCAGGAGCAGAAGGAACACGAACAGGAGGAGGAGGAGCTAGCGAATGCCGATCTGCTGCGTCAGTTCCGGCAACTCTTTGCGCCCATTGTGAACGACAGTCTGCAGTTGTACTATCAGCTCAATGAGTCGGATACGGATGTGCAGCACATACGCATTCATCGCACAGTTGCCGAGCTAAACGAGCTGACAAGCAGCGAGGAGGAGACATTGATTTCGCAGTTGAATTCACCGTCGCCATTGCCACAGCTTGTGGAGACGCCGACGCCGACACCGACGCAACTACCACTGCAAGAGGAGACGCCCAGTGTCAGCTCTATGATGTCCTCCACCTCGAGCAGCTGTCTGTATGCCATACACACACCCTCGCCAGCACAGCGACTCGAGTCGCAACAGTCGGAGGTGAGTGAGGCACCGCTGACTATAACGGAACAGGTGCAGCTGCATGCACCACCATCATCGCATGCTGATAACAATAACATCATCAACGATGGACTCGACGATGATCCGAACAGCAGCAGCCACAACAACAACAACACCTCGTGCTCTATATCCTCCACTCTGACGGATAGCAAAACTCTGGATGGCCGCACGCCAATTGTGGTTTAGCTTCCAAACTCTTCTCCTTCTGATTTTGTGATTTCGTTTTGGTACAACAGCAGCAACAACAACAACAGTAACAGCAGCAGTAAATCGCTTAATGTTTAAACTAGTCTTAAATAATGTTTGTGTGTATATGTATGTCTCTGTCTGTCTGTCTGTCTCTCTCTCTAAAGGTCGGTTTGCATGAAAACTGGACATAAAAAACAAACCCCAACGATACGATAGTTGTTCACTCTCCATAAATACTAAACATAGTGTTTACCCTATAACTAAACTTTCCTGATTATATTATTATTTTCTTTGTTATTCTTAATCTCATATAGACTCATATTTTCGTTTAACAGTGCTTCTTCTACCCAGAATTTTGTTCTTACATATATGTTTTTCATCATGTTTTAAACAAAAACCAAAACAACAATCGAAAAAAAAGAAACATTGAGCAAATTTTTCACTTCGTTCGGATTGTGAATTGAAAATATTTCATGGGATGGATGGATGCACTGGCCTGGGGCCAGTCAGCTTGTAGAATGTCATATGGCATCAGCTCATAGAGTTGTGTCCTAGAGTTTAGACATAAACTTTATTTTCCATTTCTCTCATATGCACTTAGCAAACAGATAAAAATACAAATACTTTCTTATTTTTGTGCACTCTCGAATCACAGAACTTTGTTGTTTTTCGGTTCGAAAGTTTTAGATTCTTTATTAGACAACACTTTATTGATTTCACTTATCTCGTAACGCACTATCTATATGCTCTATACATAATTCATAAGGTTAGCAAAGAGTCGATTTTAGTGTAATTGGTAATGGCATATTTAATGAAGTATATATTTGGAATTTTAGCATACAATTTTAACAAAAATAATAAAAATACTGTTAACAGGCGTGCAATTTTCAGCAGAGTTTGGCATTGCGTACGTATAATAGAGAAAACCTTACAAAATTATACAATTAAAACTAACAGTTAAGTTAATGTTAAATTAACATATACATATTGAAGATAAAATCAAAAATATATGTTATAAAATACAAGAAAATAAATAGATAACATTTTATTTCAATTTGAATCTGAAACTGCATTTTAAAATTACATACTGCGACGAGTTTTTGTCGATCTGGCAGCTCTGACAACAAAAACAGGGCTGTTACTATGTTAAAAACAGTTCACAATCATCGATAGCGTCAATCGATAGTTTTTGACATCTCCAGCTCATTCACACGTTTATGCCTAGCGCAATTGAGCAAAATTGCTAGCTCGTTTACTTTAAGTTTATTTGTATTGATTAAAAAGAAATCGCGCTTCCAATTAAACACATATGAGACACACATCTGCGAAGCAAGTAAATTCAATGTACAACATTATTAGCACAAAGTGCCAAAAGAATAGCAGAAAAAGTCAAGTAAGTGTATTGTGTGCGGGTGTGTGAATTATTGGATGGGGTAGACGGCGGACAGATTACAATCACTTTTACTATCAATTCCGCGTTTGTTTGGCCTGTGTGGGAATTCGAGAGTGTAACTTGTTTCATTTAGAACTTTGAAACGTGCGTCGCGGAACATGGCAAAATGATAAAGTTAAATTAGTGCTCAATGTCGGGTCGGTCTTCCATTTGGGGGACCTTGCTAAAAATACACGCAGATTTGTACGAATTATTGTCTTAATTATAGACGGAGAGTAGTCTTCGTCGCCGTTTGATGTTCTCCAAATACAAAATACCATGCAGATTTTCATAAATGACGTCTCCAATATTTATTTGTTGTGGATTTTTGTGTTTTATTTTAGTAACACGCAACAAGATCGACTGCGAACAAATTTGAAACAGTGCCAAACAATTTAAACTCACCGCGTGACCCTTCTTCAGGTTGTTGTTGCGGAATTAATATTTTATTTATATTTTGTTATGTGAGGTAGTTTTTTATCAGCAAGTGAGCCGCAAGCTGCACTACAAACTACAACTTAAAAATTCAATACTCAACAAACCGCTTTATTATGTCATTTAACTAAATTTAGCTTTTAACGTACGCAACTAACGTGCTTCGGTATTCAAAGCTCTCTTGGCAAATAACAACAACAAAGCACAACACAACACATACTCTCTTTCTCTCTTCATCTTACTGTCGCGCACAGTTAATTGCTATTGTCGTTTTCCCATTGTTATTCTTTATCCATCATTTGCTTATGCCAATTCATATTTATTTTGTTCAATGCAAGAAAAAAAGAAAAAAAAAAGAGCCGGCAAAATAAACAATAAATTCAACATGTGCGAGACAGAGAAACCATGCCTGGAAGAGAGCACAAGTGTGAATGGCGAATTACCTGAGAGAGAGAGAGCTGAGAGAGAACACAATGACCAACAGCTGACGCCATTTAACGAACGGGAAAATTCAAATTGCTGCAACAGTTATGTATATCGAGCGACGCGAGCCAGACGAGCCGAGACATTAAGTTCTATGCCGATTCTTATTTCGTCGGGCTTCTGCTCATTATAATTTCAATAAAACGAAACGATACCGAACGATGCACAAGCAATCAACCAAAACGCTTAACTGACTTTGTTTATAAAAGAAACAGTAACAAAAAACAAGAAAAGCTTAACGAAACGAAATTCAATATCAAGGTCAGCAACAGTTTGTGAAAGTTATTTATGCCGTATATCATTTAATTGCAGTGATATCTATAATGCGTGGAGTGTTTGCTATAGAGATAACAGGGATCAAAAAGTTATTCGGGGAAGTCCATGAAAAACTGTGTTATTTTGCTTTTTTAAACCGGTCTATAAACTTGTTTAACTTGACGAAGGACAAGTGAAAAAGGCAAATCGTGTTGTGTAATTTATGAGAAAACAAAAACTCCAAAGTTGTTCGATATTTATTTTTGTTCAGACTTTGCTTTGCCTTTCCATTTTGATATTTGCATTACGTGATCCAGAGAAGCAGCAAATGGAACTTTATGACTTGTGCTAAATGTACACTGTGCTACACAAACTATTGACTATTAAAGTATATGAAATGCTAATTATATTTAACATATATCAAAGTACACAATTTGTTATTTTCTAATATTTTTAAAAACCAAAAAATCAAATAGAAAACAAATTTGCGGTATTTGAATGTAAGTTAGGTGCCATTTTGCAGTGTAGTGTAAACGTAAACGTCACTCGTCTATTTGTTTTGCTGCTGTCATTTGTGTATCTGTTGTCTGTCAAAAAAAAAAAAAAAAAGAAAATAAGAATGCAAATTAAAATAATTTTTTTTTTCGGCGCATTTTCATTAATAATTATTTCCGAACTTCCGCTGATAATGAGGTGATTATGTAAAACCTTCATAGAGACGGTACAAGATGACACGCTTCACTTAGCAAGTCGAGCTTTGTTGGGGAGGGAGGAAGGAAAATACTCATTGTCGCGTCTCTTTTATTGATTCAAGCAGTTGTGTAAACAAGAGAATAGCAGTAAACAAGCCCCAATAGAGTGAATGTACATATTTTGAAGGCCTTGAACAAAAATGAAACTTTGTTTTTTATACATTTTTGATCTTCTCTTGCAGTTTAACGGGACGTAAAGCTGCGCCCAACTTATTAAAAACATCTTTTAGATAGGGAACTAGAATCAGAAGAGTGTTTCACAGAAAAAACACACACACTTATATATATATACATATATAGGCATTTTAACATTCTCAAAATGTTGCGCAATACGCCTTTCTCCGGCACGCCCACATACAAACTGTTGTTGGGTTTCGGTCTATGTTCACTGGGTAGCGCTATGTTATATGCCTACTTCAAGTCGCGCAACGACGATGATAAGCAGGAAGGAGGTGCAGAGGGCGCCAAGAGAATAACAAATACGACAAAGGAACAGCAACAACAACAACAAAACAAAAAGGAAATCTGTGTAAAAATTGTTGTGGACAATGACCATGTGCCGTTAATAATCGGACGCGGTGGAGCCAACGTTAAACTAATTGAGGAGAAAACCGGCATAAAGATAAGATTACGGTAAATATTAAACGTAATCAACATAAGAGAGAGAGAGAGAAAGAGAGTAAACCCTAAACATTGGCATAGCCTGAGCTAATTTCCGTTTCTGTTGACTTTGGCATATTTTATAGTCGCCTTTAGGTGCGATTAGATTGTATCTGTTATATGATAAAGATATTGAGTGTAGTCTTATATTAAAAAAGGTCGAGAATTTTATAATTGTTGAATAAAATTTATGAATAATTTCTCTGTCCGTATAAACTCATAGATCTCAGAGGCTATAAGAGCTTGGACTATCAAATTTTGTGACAATGTGTATTATTATTGCATGAAGTTACAGTTTGTTTTAGAATATTGCTATGTCTGATTATGCCCCTGTAAATCGAATTGCAAACATAATTTCAATGCTAAAACAATCAATTTTGGTGTGCACAATTATTATCACTACTCTAATGATTGGTGCAAATGTATTTTGATAATTGATCAGGTTGAAAGTGGGTATATAAGCTCTCTTAGTTGCTTCTCCTTCAAAGTATTCAACTATCGGTCGATACTATGTATTTATATCCGTATTCTCTGTATAAACTAATCAATTCCTTCTACTACTTTCCACTGCCAGTGATAAGGACAGTTCACATAAATTCTGCGACATTAACGGATTTCCCGATGCTGTAAAAGCTGCACGTGGTCTGCTGATCAAGGAAATTGAGCGTGCACCCATTGTGAAAGTGGAACTGCAGGTGCCACAGAGACTGGCACACAAAATCAATGGACGCGGCGGTGAGATATTACAGGATATAAGTCGCACCTCACTGGCCAAGGTGAGAATCGATCCGAATGGACGTAATGGCAAGGCTAAAATCAGCATTGTTGGCAATCAGAAGCAAGTGAATATTGCTCGCAAATTACTTGACGATCAGATCGAAGAGGATGAGCAGTTGCGCATCGCTGTCGATGAGGTGGAACAGCATCGTGATCCGCGACGCTCGCCGACCAACAGCCTCCCCTCTAGCATGTATTCATCGCAGACATCGCTCAGTTCGCAGCCGCCACGTGACAAATTAATGGCTGCGCGTGGCGATGACAAACCTATGGAGGTTTATGTATCCGCAGTGGCATCACCCACCAAGTTCTGGGTACAATTGGTGGGACCACAATCTAAGAAACTCGATGATATGGTCAAGGAGATGACTAGCTACTATAGCAACTCGGAGAATCGTGCTAAGCATCAGCTAACTGCGCCCTATGTGGGACAAATTGTTGCCGCAGTGTTTAAGTTCGATGAGAAATGGTATCGTGCCGAGATCGTTGACATAATGCCCGATCAATATAATCCCAATGAGCAGATCATAGATCTATACTTTGTGGACTATGGCGACAGTGAGTATATCTCGCCAGCGGATATCTGTGAGTTGCGCACCGACTTCCTTACTCTGAGGTAAGTTTATACCTTCAATCTGTAATGGAGTAATGGATTAATGATCTCTCAGATTCCAAGCTGTTGAATGTTTCTTGGCCAATGTGAAGTCAACCATAGCAGAGGCACCTTCCACCTGGCAGAAGTCATCGATATCGAAGTTCGAGGAGTTCACAGAGGGTACGCAAGAGTTTTTTATACCTGATCCAAATTTAAATTATGTATCTTCTTAGTTGCCCACTGGCGCAAGCTTATCGCACGTGTGGTTACCTACAAGGATCGTCCAAGGGTCACAAAGAAGGCAGTCAATACAGCCACACGAGAGGGTACCCCCTTGCCGGGCGTAGAGCTCTTTGATCCTGCCGAGGGTGCTGAGCTAAACATTGGAGATCTGATGATAATACAGGGCTTTGCATTGCCACTGGATGATACATATCCGGTGCGTTCACGTTCCAGCACACCGTCAAATCAGAGTGATTCAACTATCGAGGAGTTGTGTGTCAGCAGCACTACACCCCTTACCCCACTCACCCCACACTCGCCCATGTCCATGTCAATTATCAATGATGTTGAAGGTGTGGAGGATGCACATTTTGCCGATCAGCTGCAGCATCTGCAGCACAAACTCAATGGCAACAGCACCGACTTGACCAGCATCGTTGATCCCATCAAACTGACCACAGATGATCTACAAAACAGAAATGCGCAGAACAGCAATACACATGGGAATGTGGCTCGTTAGAGTAAAGGATCGTCCCGTTTTGTACTTATCATTATCATTGTTAATCTTAGTTATGCTCTCGCCTTACGTAATTTTGTACTGAATATAGTATAAAAGGCAGCTCACCACTTGACATGTATATATATCTATAAATAGAAGACCTACGTAGTCTGTAAGCGATTTACACCAGTTACACTTAGGAATCTGAAGAAAATTTGTTTAATTTATCTACTTAAAATTGGCTGTTTACACATGTCGAGACATATCATGCGTCAAACTGATGAACAAACATAAGATACTAATCTTTATACTATATTTTCTTGTTTATTAAAGAGATATGCCATGTTACTTAAGAGCTGTATGACACAAGTCCTAAACTCGGCTTCATTGTTAGTTGAATACAGATTTACAAAACTGATTGTGTGTACTAGAGACCTGCATGAACACATCATCATTTTGTACTTGACAGTACTGTACACGTGTATACTGTCCCCAAAATATACTGTACTCATTATTGAATGAATGAATCATTTGAATGTATTCATGCAGTTCTCTAGTTTGTACTTAATTACTTTATATTGCAGTCCTTAGTGTTGCTGAGTGGGTTGGCTCAGTAGTTTGATTATTCAGATAAGTATATCGTTGGTAGTGTTTATAGCAATTGGTGGCAAGTAGATGGCACGAATCTGGCTGCGCAAGCGTGCTATTTCCATGTCGTCGCGTTCCATTTCCCGTATCAGCTGAGAGAATTGTACGAGACCCTCGCGGTTGCCTGGAAAGCCGTGCACCTTTATTACTTCCAGCTGTAGTTGCATTACTAGTGGAAAGACATGCTGCATCATGAGTATCATTTCCTTTCCAGCCGACGCTTTTGCTTCGGACAGTTTCTTTGAGTTCTCTGGCTGATTCACTGTTCGTATTATATCCATGAGTATTTGTTTGGCGCTCTCATTGTTGAAACTCGCAAGATATGACATATCAAACTAGTTAATTTACGTTTTTTAATGCAAACAAGCACCACAAACAACAAATATATATACCACACACAGATACACTCACTCACTCTCACTCGTCTTGTTCGCTCTTTGTCATTCCCATCTGGGTTGGACGCCATTCACAGCAATACGCTGAATAAGTGCTGCAAAATGAACTAATTGTGTGAACAGCTGTTCTTCTGTATGTTGAGTTGTTACATGCGTTTCGTGCAACTCAGGTGCATACGTCGAACTTAAAAAAACAATTAATATTACAATTTAACTGTCAGTCACTAACACAACATCAACGGGAGGAAATTGCTTGTGGCTCCCATTCGTGGCCTATGATTCAGTAAAACATACGCGACGTTACTCAACACTAGACGAAAAATGTCACGTCGGAGAAACAGAAAAGACACAAAAAATAAATTATAAAGCTTATTAGAAGCAAGTTTTTAAATTTGTAAAAAATTATATAGAAATATGCAAGTGTATATTAGCTATGCAATTTCAATTAATTCGATGTAATTGCCAACATAAATTTTAGAGTTTTAACGAATTTGATGAACAACAACGAAGACGACGCACTTCGCAATTTTTTGGTGCATCTCCTCCAGTGCAGAAAACAAGAAACAAGAAGTGGCAAAAGTGCGAGAAACGTACAAAACGAAATAAAATAAGCAGCAGTAGCACTAGCAGTGAAATAAAAACATACAAAGTAACAAAACACACACGCACATAGATTTGAGAGCACACAAACATCACACACACACACATAGCTAACTAACCAACACACAGTGTCACAACGGGCAGCAGAGTGGAGGCAGGTGGCGGCAGCAG
Source organism: Zaprionus nigranus (assembly GCA_018903425.1). NCBI lineage: Eukaryota > Metazoa > Arthropoda > Insecta > Diptera > Drosophilidae > Zaprionus > Zaprionus nigranus. Next base: position 5,634,486 of record JAEIGD010000002.1, read on the forward strand.
CAGCTCAGTCAGCAATTGTGCCACACACACAAAAAACTATAAAGAATTATAAACATAATGAATCGCACCGACGGTTTGGTTAGGCGCGCCGTTAAGACGCGCGAGAATGGAGCCGAAGGCGGTGGCACTGGTGGCCTAAATGCGAATACACCCGATGACAATCAGGATCCGAATGATACAAACAAGGATCACGAGGATAACATTGATGATGGCGACTCAAAGGAGACTCGACTAACGCTCATGGAGGAGGTGCTGTTGCTGGGCCTCAAGGATAAAGAGGTGCGTGCCAAAAAAAAGACTGCTCTTTCACTGATAAGGCCCACAGTACCAAGTTTATCAGTCCCAAATTCTCCGTTTCGCCTGCTAACAATTATCTTTTATCTGTAATTAGTTTATGTGTTTGACTATTTCCCTCTCTCTCTCTCTCTTTTTGTTTGTGACAGCAAAAGAGAAGCTTTAACATTTAATAAGGAGCTTCCGTTATTGCTTCATTTTTTATGCCTTTGCTTATTCGCTCTCTCTCACTCATTCGTTAACCCTTGTTTACTACTTTATTGTTGTTGGTGTGAAGTGCATTGACGTCGCGTCGCTGCCAACGTCAACACAAACGTAGAAGCAGCAGCTTCACCTTTCGTGTTTGTTGTGGTTTCGCAATAAACTTTCAACTCATCATCTCCATGGGCATTTTACAACACAGAACGAGTTTATTGTTGTTTTTGTTGTTGTTGCTGACATAAATCATCATCGTTAGCCTCTTCTTCGTTTGAGCTTATCTTCTCTGTTGCTGCTGTCATAATGTGAAACAAAACACATTTTCAACGGCGTACTAAGAGAAAGAAAACCTCTCTCAATTATCGATACATTACTCATGCGCCTGCCGATCGAACCTTGCTTACTATTGAAATTGAGTGCATTTAGTACGGATGGAGCCTTGCCTAGTATTTAAATTGAGTGTAAATAGTAAAAATCGAGCCTTGCATAGTATTTAAATTGAGTGTATTAAGTATGGATCTTTCTCTGTCTCACTCTCTGAGTAACTCCAGGCTGGAGGGAGACGATTCCCATAGGCCTCGCTTACGTCAAAACGAGTTTCGGCAGATCTCTTCACACACTCATTCGGCTTGCTAAGTGGCTGCCTAACTAATTTGCATATTATTGAAATTCTCATAAATCTCGCACATGGTGATTGCTATGGTTCCATATACTCCATACGTGCCCCTATAGGGATTGCAAATAATACTCAGTTTATTTTGTTCGCCTCTCTCTGCCTTATCTGACTCGTTCTCAATATGAATGTATGTGTGTCTGTTTGTACATGTACATGTGATGTGCTGTTGAGTGGCAAATCGCATATTTGTTTTTATTTTTACCCGCAGTCTCGCGACTATTCCGTTCCCCTCCCCCACCCCACACCCTGCATATACTCCTAGGCACAGCCCCAATATACCCAGCAGCAACGTTTTTTTGGGCGGCAGCAACTTAAACGTGTCATTTCTGCTCCGATCGTGGCTCGTCGTTTCTTCTTCTCTAGCGTCTTATCAGCAACATTTTCTCATTTAGCTAATTATTTGAGGAAGTTGTAGACCCATTCCTTCCATTCGTCTGCCCATTTATCGCACACAACGTCATTAAATGAATTGTTTCCCTTACAAAAAGAAACAAAAAATAGAAAATGTACATGATAAGATTCGTGACAATAAATTGTTGTTTCATTTACCTTACAGTGTGACTCACATTGTCAATTCGATTTGGGATTATCAGGGCTCTATATATGTATTACGTATATAATAATATGTCTAAACTAAGGTAGAAGCTGGTTCTTCAGCTCAGTGTATACGTCATTGTTAGATCATTCTTTGTAGCTTATACAAATTCATCTGTTTAAACTTTGAACAGCTGTGATCGTTGTCTGAACCTACTTTTTATTACACTTCTTTTTATTCGTAGTACACGTTTTATTTTTAAATTCAAACGTTCAGAAATTCGACGCAAGAACATTTCTAATTATCTGAACTTTCTTTAAGTTTTGAGGGGGATATCATGAAGGTATTCATTGTTCCCAACAGCTGTTTGTCGATTTAGAAAAATTATTTTTAAATTTCCAAATAATTGTTGTAAATGGAGATTGAAAAGCTTTCCAGGAAAGATAGAAATAATTGTATATTGCTAATGGCAGCATTTTATACAAATTTTAAATATTACAATATGTTTTAGGTTCTTTGCTGTTGTGATAAGTTTATAACAAGATATTTGATAAAGGGTTGGACTAACTTTGTCTAAAGCATAGTGATGTATCAGGGTCTGAAGATAGTATAGACACTGTATAGGGCTGCCAACTGTTGAATGACTCGTATCCATATCTGCCTTATCTTTTTTAAATGGAAAAAATAGTTATTAAATGGGTTATGATTACCTTTAGTATAAATATAATAATGTATATTATATTAAAATATGTATAATAACTTGGATTGTCTTTGTCTACAGGGTTACACATCGTTCTGGAATGATTGCATATCAAGCGGTTTGCGTGGTTGCATCCTCATCGAACTGGGCCTGCGTGGCCGCGTGATGATCGAGAAATCGGGAATGCGACGACGTGGCCTATGTACAAGGTAAGTGCACAATATATACTATATATTTAAACTATTAATATGTATTTATATGAATTAAATCTTTAAACTTTGGACACAGAAAACTGATATTGAAATCGGATCAGCAGACTGGTGATGTTCTGTTGGATGAGGCACTGAAACACATTAAGGAAACAGATCCGCCAGAGACGGTGCAAAGTTGGATCGAATATCTGAGCGGTGAGTGCACTTTAATGCGAATGTATTTTGTGTGTTTTGTTTTGTAAATGTTGTTTTGATCTGATTTATTTATTAGGCGAAACTTGGAATCCATTGAAATTGCGTTACCAGCTGAAAAATGTACGCGAGCGTCTGGCTAAGAACCTCGTGGAGAAGGGTGTGCTCACAACGGAAAAGCAAAACTTTTTACTGTTTGACATGACGACACATCCGCTGAGCGATAATGTGGTCAAGTGTCGTCTGGTCAAGAAGGTGGGCAGCTTCAAATTGAGCTTAGAGAAGATTAAGAGAAATAATTTGTTTGTTTGCTGTTTACAGATTCAGGATTCGGTGCTTTCCAAGTGGGTAAATGATCCGCAGCGCATGGATAAACGTATGTTGGCGCTTATATTTTTGGCGCATGCCAGTGATGTCATCGAGAATGCATTTGCGCCGCTCAACGACGACGACTACGAGGTGGCCATGAAACGAGTACGCGAACTGCTCGATCTCGACTTTGAAACGGAGGCGGCCAAGACAAATGCGAATGAGATACTTTGGGCTGTGTTTATGGCTTTTACGAAATAGGGCGCATAGAGAGACAGCCCCAAAACTACACATACCACCCCTCTCTACTAAACAACAGACACACATATATACACTCGCACACACACACACACACACAACAGTTAAAGCAGCCAACACACAAGAGCAACAGCTTCAGCTGCTTTACTTCCAAATCGAGGCGTGGAAACGTTTTCGAAACGTCCCACAAATCGAAATTTTCTTCAGATCAATTTTTTATTGTTTTGACAGGCCATGAAAGTGCTGATCATATATATACTATATATATATATATATATATAGCAGTATTAAATGCCGGCAATGCTGTCAACGAGGATAGAAGAGAAGAAAGTCCATCGTTCTTTTGCGTTTTTATTTCATTTTACCAATTTATTTTCAAATAAACACAATGATAGCAAATAGTAGAAAAACAATTCACATTATTGCCGTATTATTCCATTAATTGTGTTGTCTACAACAATTTGGGCATGGGAGTAAAAACAGTTCAATCAAAATTATATCTCCGGATCGTCGTCGTCAACATATATGTAATCAAGTTTGTAAACTGAAACAGTATCAAAAGGAAAGAAAAGGAAAGAAATGCGACCGGTTTTTTGTAACTAAATATATTATAAACTGAAAAAAGTAATTTGTAAGCGCCAAAACAGAAAACTCTGATGTTTATAAATCTGTTAATATCTACAATACAAAACTGTGTGGAAAATGCCGCCTGCTCACCGAGAAAGTTCCCATTTAAGTAAAATTAAGAGAGTGACGCCTGTTTATATTGTTCATTTGTGATTTGGATCAATAATTCAGCAAACACATTTACACACACACACACACACAACATTCACACCTACACACTCACATACACGCAGACACGCAAAGACAGTGAGAGAAAGATAGAACGAGGGGGCATCATAGGCAATGTTTATTTAATTGTTATGAATTTCGGGAACATTGAAATCGAAAAACTTTTCTAAACATACAACAATTAAAAACAATCTACAAATTTATGTAAATGTAAAATGTGCACGTCAAATAATAATAATTCTAGATATTTAAAGGCCTAATAAATACAATACAATATACATACAAATAAATACATACCCTGTATTCAATTAAACCAAAGGTGGAATCTCCTGACTGTTCAGTAATCATCGAAAGATTTAAATGCTTTTAAAAAGTATTTTTATTTCACTTTTCAATAAATGTTTTTGCACAGTTTTCGGGGGGATAGGGAAAGAGAATTACATATACCAAGTAAGATGGGAATAATTCCCATATAAGTGTTATAAAAAAACAGAAAACATCAGAGTTACAACATTGAAATTACATAGACAGCTTTTGAATATTGTTTAATATTTGTTTGTTTTTCTCATCCTTTTATTAATAATGCTGAATTTTAGAAACTTTGCTACATATATCGTAAATGGAGGGGGATGTGTGTGTGTGGGTTGTGGAGACGGATACAGATACAGATATACGCTATATATGCTTGGACACCTATGCCGTGTGTGGTGTGTTCTCACAATCATCAACGCCTCAGGCTTAATTTACGTTTATTGTTTTTAACTAGAGGAAATTTCTCTTCTCATTTTAATTTCATTAAAAATATCGGAATTCTCGAAACAAATTTATAATTGTCTAATTGCAGTTGCTCGTTTAACAAATGTTCAGATAGCGCTGGAATACACGTACACACATAAATAAGCATATTTAAATACTTATGGATCGACAAGGAATATTGAACATGCAAAATATGAGAAAATTGTTTAGAAATTAATGGAAGATTTTTAACGCGTTCGAAATGATATATGTATATAATATATGTATATATATATATGCACATATATGTATGTATTTTCATATGTGTATATATGTATGTATGTGTGTGTGTATAATTGAAGTGTTTGTCTGCTCTTTATGCTATACATATGCTCATCTAAACCGACGGCTGCCCAGTGAGAGGCGACGCATGCGCGCCCGATTCTGTGAGTAGCTGCGGGACCAGCGCTCCTCAGTAGGCGGCAGTTTGTACGTGTTGCGTACGTGCTAACTTAACAGATCCTTGATCTCCTTGTGCATGTGGCACAAGAAATCCACATAACTAGCCGATCCATCTGTGCCACGATCCTCGATAAGGAAATGCCTGAAAACACTCTCCAGCTTGTCGTTCTGCCGTACACAGGTGATCTGCCAAGAAAGCAAATGAGTTAGTCATACACACATATAATATATATGGTACAAATTAACTTACCCGCATGTAGCGTGATCGCTGCTCCATTATCTGATCGAGAATATCTGTAATGCGTTGGGCTAGCGGCGTATCGGCCGTGATGGCAAACCGCTCCGCATTCACTTGCTGCGTGCATTGCACACCGAACAGAGATTGCACGAAACTCTGCTGCAGCGATTGTCCCAGCCAAATGAATAGATGCACACCGTTCTCCAAGATGTAAGCACCGTCCTCGGTAATCTTTTCGTGACTACAACGCACTGGCGTCGGCAGTGACGTCTCCTCGGGCTCCACGTTCTGTATTGGGATTAGACGTGGATAGAAATAGTTCACCGACATATTAAGATCCATAGCCAAAACGAATTGAATGACATAGGAGCGGTCGTCCAGCGTCATATCGGAGCCACCAGAGACGGCATCGTTCTTCAGCAAACATGATGCATACAGTGGCAACAGCTTGAGACACTCGGGCAGGATGAGCTGACCAGCCGATGTGGGTGATGTGCAGTGTTTGCGATAACAGGCTAGAATCTGTGCCGAACGCTGAATGAGATTGTCCTTGACCTGTTTGGGTGTGTGCTCCATTAGTTTGAAGCACGCCTGTTTGGCAAAGAACAACATCATGGCGTCCAGATCGCAGCTCTTGAATACATCGGCAATGGTAACTGTGACACGCAATGCCAGGTTCAATATGCGCAAGCGACGCTGCCCACTGCATGAAGTGTACAGCAGAGCCACCTGAATATATACATTCTCCTCTGGCGGCAATTTGTCATCATGTTTGATCTCAATGCTAACCGATTTGCTGGAGTCTAAATGATTTAGAGAATACGTAAGGTTACTAAGCTAGAGGGATTAGCTAAATCCGCTTACCAATGCTGGCCAACTCCACGTCGGTAGTGTTGGACATATAGAAGTGGCCATAGAACTCCGTGGGTCTGATGCCCGCCGATGTGCGTACACGCATTACAGCATCGAAGGCAATCGGACGCGATACATTCTTAATGATATCCTCAATGAGACGCTTGCCATCGAGCTCTGCCTGGAAGTAGGTGTACTTGTAGACCTCTCCGCCGGTCAGACGCGAGACCTGGCCAATTGTGGCAATATCTATGTATGCATTATTGAAGACAAACAAATCCACGGAGCATCCTTGCTGCACACACTCCTGTCCTAGCTGATTGTAGGCAGTTGTCTGCGGAGTTAGCACTGTCTTCTCTTTATCGGTACCCAGCAGCTTGCGATCATCGCGATTCTTCAGCTTGCCCGGTGCCTCAGCTATGGGCAGTGTCGAGTTGAAGATCAACAGTTTTCCCGAAGCATTAGACGCCTTGAGCGCCTCAAGACCTGCCTGTATGGCCGGATAGAGTATAGTTTCCGTCTCCTTGGTATCCACAAACATGCGGGGTATTTCCTCCATCAATGCATCAATTACTGCCGCCGACTCCTCCGGGTGACACAGGAAACCATCGAGCAGTGGCATAAACATCTCCTGCACATCGCCCACAACCATCATCTGTGGCTGAGCCAAGCTACTCTTGATGTTGTAGAAGTGCACAGTGCTGTTGTATGTTATGAAACCGACGCGCACCTTGGACTTGTCCTGTCCCTGATCCACCGGCAGATGCTTGAGTATTTCCTTGATCTGCGAGCAAAGCAAGTGGACCAAGCCCGATTTGATCGTATTATACGAGACGTCTATGATAAAGATAAATGCTGGCACCTCCGGGGGCAAATTGTTCTGTGAAGGAGACACAGACAATAAGGAATTTGAGTTGAGCGCAGAAAATCTACGATAAACCTACGCGACAATAGTCCTTGGTGGCCAGAAACTCGTAAGAGCCCAGCAGCAACTCCGGTCTTTCGTGCCTATCCACGCGTTGTCCGGTGTGATCCAAATGCTGATAATAATCCGGATGCACTGTATAAATGTCAACACATTAATTGAGCTCTATATTTGGTCAGCATGTTCACCCACCTTCCGTGGTCACTTTGCACATGAGGCACTGGAAGCGTCTGCCTGCATCAACAAACTGCATATTGGGGGACATGTAAGCCTTGCAGCGATTGCAACGGATGGGACCCATGTCTCCGAAATTAACAATTGGTGGCTCCATTTCCCCCTGTGCGATGCGTGCCAGTGGTGAAATGTTCAGGGTCAATGGCAAAGCAGTCGTCTTGAGCAGATCTCCAGTGTTGGGTATGCAGTACAAGGAGGACCGTAAGAAGCGTGGCGACGAGTTGCCCTGATCGTGTACGATGAATTTAGTGGTGACCAGAGGCGGTAGCAGACCCGGCTGATTGGTAACAAACGCTCCACCAGCAGTTTGTTGATTCTCAATCATTACTTGTATGGGATTTGGCATTTGGTCGGGATCCAAGCGACGCGGTGCTGGTGCCTGTTGATACATATTGCCTCCTGCACCTGGCATGGGTGGTTGCTATCGAGGAGTAAAGATTTTAATGAAACGTTACAATGAGAAAACACTCGAATAACTTACATTGTACCCAGGACGAGTGGGTCCAGGTTGTCCTGGATAGCTGCCCGGCTGTGGCGGATAGCCAGGCATCGGCTGTTGTTGCTGCTGTCCTGGCTGTAGCGGATAACCCGGCATGGGTTGCCCTGGATAGCCAGGAATGGGTGGCTGTTGTAGCTGCTGCCCCGGTTGTGGTGGGAAGCCTGCTGCTACTGGTGGCGGAACAGCTCCAAACTGAGGCGGCTGCTGTCCTGGCAACGGCGGTGCGCCTGGAAATGCTCCTGGCGCCGACTGCCCAGCGTATGCACCTGTAAAACTCTTTGATGGCGGTGCACCATATTGAATGCCAGTTGATGCGGCGGGGTGCTACCCGGCTGCGGGCGCCAGGCTGCGGAGGCATACCAGGCTGAGTAGACATGCCAGGCTGAGTAGGCATACCCGGCTGCGGAGGCATGCCAGGCTGCGGAGGCATGCCAGGCTGCGGAGGCATGCCAGGCTGAGGAGGCATGCCAGGCTGAGGAGGCATACCGGGTTGAGGAGGCAGCGCATACGGTGTTGGAGCCCCACTAACTGGCGGCTGAGCAGGTCGTGGATATGCTCCTGACTGCAGTGGCTGTGTGGGTGCAGCAGAAATTGGTGGCACATGTTGTTGTGCTTGATTTGCAGCTTTTGCTGGAGGAGGCATGTGGGGTAAGCCCGCCAAATTGGCGCTGTTGAGTGTCATCTGATTAATGCCACTGGCTACGCTCTGCGGTTGTGGTGCTCCTACAGCTGCTGGGCCCGTTGCAGATGTGGGTGGATACAGCGATGGAGGCGGCTGCTGCATTGGCGCAGCTGTCGCAGCTGGTGGTACTCCAGGTGCAGGTGCCGGAGTTGCTGTACCATTTGCATAGGCAGCAGCATAGGCATTGTTGTTTTGATTGTAATTTTGGGGCAGCGATGTTGGTGGCGCATTTGAGTTAAACTGATTGAATTGTGCCGGTGGTGGTGGTGCTCCAACTCCAACAGCACCAGCTCCAGTTGTTGTTATGGGTAGCGATGGCTGTGCAGGCTTCAGGGGATTACCACTCACAGTTAAGCCGCTCATTGACGTGGCCAACTATGCATAAATATCAAGAGAGGCAGATAGAGAGAGAGAGAGAGAGAAAGAGAGAGAAGCAACTTCAATGAGTACATGGTAAAACAATTCCATTAAGTACGAGCTCTTATCAGGCTGCTTCCATTATGAAATATATTATTGACCCCTTTAGGGGCTGCACGTCGGGAAGCTAAACAAATCCACTGATAACAACATTCCATTATTAAATAATAATAGAAATGGAAGGATGTCTTTGTTCTAAGATAAGCTCTTTTGAAATAAATTAACTTAACTCAAGCTTATTATGCTCACCTGCTGATAATTGCCATTCATGTAGGGTTGTTGAGCGGACGACACTGGAGCGCCGTATTGTTGTTGTTGTTGCTGTGGTGGCTGCTGCTGTTGCTGTGGTGGCGCTTGCTGGGGTTGTTGTTGTTGCTGCGGTGGCTGCTGCTGTTGTGGAGGCCAACCAGTGGGTCCGCTCGAGGGAGGTGCATATTGTGGTAACTGTTGCTGTTGCTGGAATTGCGTAGGCGGTGGACCATACATGTTCGGATTCATAGCTGTAAATGTATCTGCCTTGCGTGCAGCGTCTCAGTCTGAGTACATAAAAAATTTACTAACAACTTTCACACACAACACTCAAATAATCAGCTCAAAGTTCGCGTTCCCGTTGCCGTTCCCGTTCCCCTTTCGAACTAATTTACCGATCGAAGACGTTACTGTTTTGGGTGGATACTATTGTGCACTTAATTGCAGGTTTTTATTGGGCTGGACGCACAGGTAACTGCAGTTTATAACACAAAGCAAGAGCGAACTTCCACGTCAGTTCGCTAATTCGATTTTTTCCTGCTGCTTATTGGTTGCATTTGACAGTCTGCCACGTAAAGTTGTCGCCTGTGTGACATATATCGATAAATGCGAATTGTTAATCAAGTTTGAATCGATATGTTTGGCGATAGTTTAAAAAAAACTTAAATCTATAAATAACATTTTAATCAAGATACATTTTAGACAAATTTGTATTAATTAATTGATTATTTACACATAAATTAAGGACAAATACATTACCAGTGTCCTGGGCTAAGAGAGCATGGTTCTAAATTTAGCTCCCTGTGCAATAAATAAGTAATGCTTAAGATACAAAATAAAAAAAATTTAATTCACTATTTATTATAATTTTATTTATTGATGTTTTTTTTTGAAAAAAAAAAAAACATTTAAATTGTCAGTATACCGATAAGAATTTGACAAACAACGCATCCGAATAACAAACAGCTGATCTAACATATGCAATGCGCTGTTAACATGCTGTTAACACTAAGCATCGAACATATGTTCGATGTTTAGTGCTGTTAAGCACGTAAACGAGACGCTGTTAATTTTTTTGCTATCGGTTTCTAGTTAATTTGTCTGTTCTATAGTCTTTTTTATCAAAACGTACAATTGACTGGACGCCATCGTAAAACCGAAGTCCAGTATACCGTTCAATTTCCGCAATATCGCAAAGGAAATCTGTCAGCTCGTGGTCTTTAGCAACGGTTTTCATTTTATTCTCTACAATATAACCCTCCATATAGGGCGTACTACCCGGCAACTGTGGATCAATGATAAGCACTTTAAAGTAATGCGATGGCATTGGCAAAGGTTTCCAATCCACAATTTGGTATTCCAGCGACCAATTCTCATCCGGTTGAAATGTTGGTAAATACATGGGCCCCGTATAGACATACACTGAGCCAAATTTTTTCGGCAATTAGCGATACATGCTGTTCGAGTTTCCGCCATATTTCCAACTTGAAAGCCTTACAATTTCGCGTAGCACCGTTACTCAGTACAAAAACATCGTTATAGCGCAGATGCAGTGCATCCTCCTGGTCTTCGGAAGACAATCTCTTGTAGTCACCTTTCAGGTGCTCACACATCCATTTTGGCGCGTTGGCACAAGTATCATGAGAAACAATGTAGTCCTTATGCAAGTAGAGATTCTCAGTACTTGGAAGTCCAAATTTGATCAAGTCTAGCAAATCTGGGGCATAGCTTGGTGATTTTTTATCAATGAATAAGACGTTAAAGGCATCACGAAATGAGAATAGAAAACAATCTCTTATCTTATCCATTAGACTCATTGAATGTTTCCACAACCTTGCCTCATGGTTCGACTTAAAGGTTGACAACTGAAAGGAAGGGAAGAAAGCTCCTGGAACTGTCAACTGTTCTATAGCTACACATACTTACAATCGGATATATCTTATGACGATGATGAAAGACGTAAGGATCTCTTTTAATGATGCTAAACAGTTGATGAAGTGAAATTTCCTGTTGATAATACGCGCCACATACAAATCCCATGAAACTTGCCATCGCGTAGAACAGACATTGCTGGCCCATGGTCTCCATACTGGACATTTAACAGATCTGTAGTCTCACAGACCGAATTATACTCGTACATATATGTATATATAATCGATATTGTGTGAAATTGGAAGTCTATTAACTTTTAATTTTGTCTTGGAATTTAAAGTATAGGTTTATTTTGGCTTGAGCATTCGGAGAATTTATTATAAATATAAAACACGGGCCTACTACGACAGATGAAAATATCTTAACCTGTCTATTGTACTCTACGATAATAACAAAATTACTAAGATGTATTGATTTACGCCTAGGAGAAATCACGAAAAACCCGCGATTCGCTTGGATAGTTGCTGCCAAAGAGTTCGCCTCTTCGTAGACCATCGTAGAACGTAAGGCCCGCATGGTGTTCGATCTCGCGAATATCACAGAGAAAATCACGTAACGTCAATTTGTCTGGTATTTTGACATTGGGTAGCACAAAGGCCTCCATGTAGGGTTTACCCAGTGGCAGGCGAGACTCTACAATGATCACCTTGAAAAAGTGTGTCGGCACGGCGACCATATTCGTACCGATCATATTGTACTCTACACTCCACTTGATGTTGGCTCCTTGTTCCTGAGATCGGGGCTTAAACAACGGACCCGTGCACACATACACTGAGCCAAAGTGTTGCGCCAATTCGCGTACATAGATCTCCAGTTTGTTCCAGGCCCCGCTATTGAAACCATGACCGATTTGTGGTGCAATGTTGGTCAGAAAGAAGGTCTCATTGCAATGCAACTGTTCGCTACGATGATTGCCAGCCGCTGCCAGGTGGCCACGATCGAATCCGGAGCATCGATAGTCGGCAAGGGATGAACGAAAGTTCGAGGGTACACTCAAATCGGGGCGATACGAGGCATTGCCACGACGCGCACGATGTTGTGCCGACACTTGCTGCACCAAGTCAGTCAGCTGCAAATGCTCGCAGACCCAGTGTGCGACTCGATTGCGACGATCGTAGGAGAGCACAAAGTTGCTGTAGATTCTCACATCGTCCAGTCCAGGGAAACCATATTTCATAATACGTTGCACGTGGTGTTTTGAATGATAATGTGCCGCGTTGAAGAAACGAAACTGCGAAGCGACAAAGTTGGTTAATTTCGCATCGTAGAGTTAAGATTTGTATTACTCGTAGGCTAACGGCAGAGTGCGCGCGAGAAGCGTAGCGATAATATGGGGCGAGAACGAGCGATAAACCACTGCATGCATTTTTAAGTGCAATCGCTCGAAAGATGTCACAGTGAGAGCGAAACGAGTTGCGATCTCAAGCGATAAAGCGAGAAGGCAGTTTGCAACCTGCTTTATCGCTTCAACTCGCTCAGAGCGTACGATTGTTTTGTTGTATTCTGTGCTGTTTTGTTGTATTCTGTGTTGTAGCTCGTTTCTCGTAAAGCTCTCACTCTGCCATCTTCTCGCTTTGCTTATAGCTTGTCGCTTCGATTTGCTTCGCTTTAATTTGCTTCGCTTCTCGCGCGCACCTGCCGTCAGCCTTACATTGTCTTACGGCATCGAATATCTTTGGACTTATGTAGTAGGCATAGGGATCTTGTGTTGCCAGTTCTTGCAGCAATCGAGTGGCATGTCTATGTTGAAAGTAAATGCCGGCCACAAAGCAACAGGTACTGGACGTTATTCCCAGTGCCACCACCAGTATTACATGCCAGAAACTGCTCATAAAAATTTTTAAAACTAGGCTATCAATCGAAGAATTTTCAAATTTTAACTGAACATTTTTCCAGGGTTAGCTGAGTGAGCAATTGGTAACAGTTTCAAGCAATTACAACAGTTCATAATGAACATGTACTCCTGTTCCCGGTTTTTACGGACTCAGTGACGCGATTCTTTCTTATTTTTGTAAACCAATCAACGGAAAATTGCTAGCATTTGATATATTTTTAAATTAGTATTTCCATATGTTTACTAACATAAAAAACAAGATTTTAATTTCAGAAACCGTCGTAACCTAGGGAATTGAATCTAATACTACAGACAAACAGACATGGCTCAATCAACGCGGCTGTTGATGCTGATTTAGAATATATGTACATATATATATTATAGTTTATAGGGTCGAAGATGCCGCCTTCAGCCTGTTACGCACATTCCTCGTTCCGACAAATACATAAACCACGTTATTTTTTATTAAATGCATTACCCAATAAATCAGAAAAATATTATATTTATTGATATTAAAAGGTTAGTTTGTTGTGAATAAGAAAACCATGAACTTTAGTTTTTAAAGTGTTAATTTAACTGTATACTTTATATATATAATCGATATACTCCTCATCGAGATAGCTATATTCGTTGACACCCTCGATGCGGTCGTAAAAGACTTCACCATTAATAATACGAAACACATAGGCACTGTATGGGCTATCCTTATCGGTGACAAGTTCCTTAATTTTCGTGAGCAAATTGTGTATCGATTGCATATTATTCATCAAAACAATTCCTTTAGCCTGACAAATGAAATGGTGTTACACATAAATATTAGAACTCCAAGAGATTTAAATACTCACCCGATACAGCTCGGCGGTAGCGTGTGTTTCTATGGGTTGTCGAACACATCCGTTTTCATCCATATACGCTAATCTGAACTGCTCAGTACGAGCAAAGTGGACTTGAGCCAACCAGTGTGAAGAATGAAAATTCTTAAGCCAATTATCATTTTGGAATCTCCTCTTGTAGCCTCTGACCCAGCTTATACGGATCTTTTGCAATACGTCGGGATTGTCACTGTTTTGGCAGAAGACTGATGTAATATGTATGTTAAAATATGTACTCCTAATTGCTTACAGATCATCCAACACCTCAGTATTGTCCACACCAGGCATTTCCACTGAATAGAGTAACTTCAAGTTGCCCATTGCGGCACTAAAAGTGCCATAGATTTGATCACGTTGATCTACGGCCACGTCATCGGAAGGTTTTTCTCGTTGTTTATCTGGGGGAAGTTATTCGATAAGATATATTGACTTTAAATCTGTGGTGCCCAGAAGGAAGAGCCTTTCACTAAGCTCTGCCGACACACGTACGAGTGTAAACACATTTGTGTGAGTTCGGCATTGCTGTTCGAGATGTGCTTCATCTTTTCGTTCAGTCCAAGGCAAGACAACGTAGTTGACTTACTTGCTCAACACAAACGCACTTTAAAACTGTGACCTGATGGGTGGGCACGACTGCGTTAAATTAATCAGTCAGCCATAGTACTTACCAACAAGCAGATACTGACGAAGCTTAAATTGATAGCTATTACGTTCGCCTAGCGTAATAAAGTGCTGGATCTTTAAGTAAATACAATTTTTAAACTTAATGGCGATTAGAGTATCGTTAGCGCGAGGCATGATACCCAGTAAAGCTGCACGAGTTGTGCAGAAATCAAAATCTGGTTTAAGATTTTCCTTCATGATATAGTGACATGTCTTCAGTTTCTCATAATGAATTGTATCACTTAAGTCACTGAAAATCATAGTTTCATGCCCCTTACTCGCATCTAATGGATACTCTGAAAGTTCTGGTTCTCTGAAAACGGGAATTCCCCTTGGTGTCTGCAGAGTTCGTGTTTCTGGATCAAATGTCGACAAGTTACATAGTTTAACATCTTGGAGATCGACGGTAGGCACAGTGTTTATTTTTTCATTTAATGAAATTAAAAATTTATAGTTTTTCAAATCAGGTAAATCAATTAGGTTGGAACTTGATTTCCTCATTGTTTCATTTATTTTCGTATAATTCGCATAATTTGTCAAGTAAACAATTGCAATAAAGAATAATCATGTGTCAAACTAACTTATACCCGTTTTACGACCAAGATAGTTAGTTGGTGCGTTGACGTCGATTTATACATCAATTTGAATTGGAAATGAATGCAAAATAAATAACACCATTGGCTTTTTCGATTTTGCATGAATTCCGAAAAAGAGGACTCTCATATTGACATTTGTTTTTCAATTCACAGTTTGATCAACAATTTGCGATAATTCATTCGGATTGTGGTGAGAGACTTGAGTATTAACGAAATTTCGGTCAAGACCTTCAAAGAATTTCAGCCCCGTTGCATTTTCTATGTCACGCACATCGCTAAGCAGGGTACACAGCTCGGTGTCATCGCTTGTCGTTGTGTTTGGCATCACATACGCCTCCGCATAGGGTGTGCTATTCGGTTTCTTGGGATCAATAATCACAATCTTAAA
The DNA here is from genome assembly GCA_018903425.1 of Zaprionus nigranus. Lineage (NCBI taxonomy): Eukaryota > Metazoa > Arthropoda > Insecta > Diptera > Drosophilidae > Zaprionus > Zaprionus nigranus. The sequence continues at coordinate 5,650,233 of JAEIGD010000002.1, forward strand.
AAAGTGTGTCGGCACAGCGATGATCGTATTATCTTCGGGCTGAAATTCCATATACCAATTGTTGCTCTTCATCTCACGTGGCAGATAAATGGGACCGGTATACACATATACATCTCCATATGTTAGCGACATTTCGTGAATATAGCGGAGCAGACGTTCCCACAAATTCGTATTGAAGCCCCGACTTAGAAATGGTTTGATATTGGACATAAAGAAAACACGCGCTGCCTCCGCATGCTGAAATGTTAATTCGGGAGGTGTGATATGTGGTCTGTGGCGCATTGAAAGGCTCAAATTCTCTTGAATTGGTATGTTCGTATAGCTAGAGGTATCCACTTTTTCGCACATCCAATTGATTGCCGAATTCCGGCGATCTAACGATGTAACAAAATTATATGTATCGTTCACACATATCTCGTTCATGCTCGGGAATCCGTATTTCATAATGGCGCCCATTTTGTGCGAATTACCATCCGCATCTCCGCCGTCATATATCTCCATTATCGGCGGAACGTTAAAGATGTCCAACTGCAGTGCAAAAAATATTAATATTTTTGAGTGATTTTAATAGTATTAAATGAGTGGTCAGTATTGATTTACCAGCGCATAGAGCTTACGCCTTATAAAATAGGCGTGCGGATTGCGCTGTTCCAACTTCTTTATGTTGCGTATCACGTGATGGTGTTGATAGTACGCTCCCAGTGCAAAGAACGTGCCGGCTGTGGCGGCGATGATAGCCAATTTACCATTCAGGGGAATGCCTACGTCCATGTCCACATGTCCACCGGCCAAAAAACTGCTAAATTTCCAAAAAAACAAAAAAAAAAATTTATTTAATGCCTAAGATAATGCTAAATTATAATTATGGTATATGTGTAAAAGTCAAAGTATTGAAAAGTGAATCAATGAAAAATAGAATGAATACAATATGAACGAGGAAGAAAAGCTACTTTCGGCATGCCGAAAGTAAAATATCTTTGCAGCTGTTTATATCCTTAAATCGTTTCAATACAAGTTATATACTATAGTGTTGCAAAATGGAATGGTATTGTCTTATTTTGATTGGCACAGATAAGTTAAGTTATTGGTAAAATTGCTAGAATGCCCAATTTTGAAAAATCTGCAAAAAATACCGATATAGTAAATTTGCAATATATTGACAAATAACTTATGTACCTACTGCATGCAGCAAATATGAAGGACATATGTGGCAAGTAAATACATTATGGGATCGGCGATATGCCCTAAGGTGCATTGCAAACTTCTGGCCATACCCTGACATACCCTCTTGAAAGGTATACAAATATGAATTGAATGATACAAGTAAGAAAGCTATGGTCGGCTGCGTTTCACCAGCTGTACAAGCTTTCCACCTACCTCAACTGGAAGAATTTATGGCCGCGCTCTCATACAACGCCACTGTGCAGCGGGAAGTTAACTAGTGAATAATGTGCATGGTTTACGCAGTAGGTGGCATGCATGGGGAAGCTACTCAGCGTGGCAGGTTGCTGTCAGCCGTGGGAGTTGCAAATTGGTGGAAGCAAGCTGCTCAATTGTCACATAATGTAAATGAAAAAACAATTGCAAAAAAAAAACAAACAAATCTTGGCAGTTTTAAAAGATGATAACAGTGAAATGTTAAATTTTGCAATTTCCCCCGCCGGTCGCCCCCTACCTAAAAGGGGGGGGGGGTTAAAAAACGGTCTTTATTTAAAACAAACGAGAGAAACTCAATAATCAGGCTACAAATTTGGAGCCTTTTCCTGGGCGGGCTATACACTTTACGAACTTGAAAGCGGTGTGTAGTGATAAATGAAGAAAAAAAGAACGAAATGGAAAAAACCGCAAGTCGCTATCACCTCTAGTTTTGTTGCAATTTCGAATTAAAAAATGAAAAAAAATGCCGTTATTCGAAAAAATTGACAGCTTTTTTGACGCTAACAGAAAATAAGCGCTGCAGGGTATGCAATACAAAATCAGTTTGTTATCTGTTATTTATTCTGTTAAAATCAATATCATACATCGCCGACCCCTGTAGATTAATTATTAATTATAATACATATTAATTAAAATGAATAATATAAAAATAAAATTAAAAAAATCGAGAAGATGAAAATATATACATGTAAATTATATCTTCATCTGTCCATAATTCATATAATATTTGCAAATTTCTCTTCATACTACAACCGCTTCTCTACCTTTTCAATTCAAAGTTTCCATCGTTCAGTGACTTTTCAGTGCTACAAACTCCTGATTAATCAGGTGTCAGTCTTGCTATTCCACGCTGAACTAAAAAAAACAATCTCATTGTATCGCCATATCCAGCAGGCTCCTCAAACACACACACACACAATATCAACAACAACAACTCAAACTCACTTGCACACTTTCACACACACGTGTTAGACACAGCTAAAGCAACATTGCTGTTATAAACATGTTGCCAGCTGCATTTGCCACAAAAACATGTTGCTAACCAAATCAGGGTTTTTACCCGGCGGATATTGAGCTGCTGTTTTTGATATTTTGTTCATACGTTCTTCTTTTAGTTCTTCATAAATAAAAGAATTGCTTAAAGTGTATAAGAACAAAGTTTTGCAAAGTTTTCTCCAGTTAGGAAAAGGGAAACTAAAAAAATTATAAATTCTTTTTATTCCAACTGCTGTTGCACCTGCTAGACAAGTCTAATTCTACCCTGAGGGGAAGTGGTTGGGGCAATACTGTGTACCGTCATTTCTTTAAGCGACTTTGCTTTGAATTTAAATGTTAAACCAAAAAACACAATCAGATATTTGGTCGATTACACAACCCCACAAAAAAAAAAAAAATTGTCATGATCTCGGTATGTGGCGTATGCATTTATATGTATTTTGGGGCGCTGAATCCGAAACCCTTGGATATCTGCCAAAAGATATAGAATCGTGATCTGGGCATGCGATATACGATATGTTTTAACATGTATTTTGTCCTTCTAAGTCCGAATCCGAAGTCATGCAGGCGGTGCTTGGAATCCCGAATCCAGAAGAGACAGATATAGAGAGAACGAGTGAACTGCAATAATTAAGTCAGTGTACAACACGTTATACTCTCGAGGCGTGTAAAAAGTTTTCATGTTTTGCAGCAAGTTCAAAGTGCAACGCTGCCAACGCTTAACCAACACTTTGCCAACTGCATTAACTCAATAAGAAAAGTTGAAAAAGTCATCGCTGTTTCTACGTAACTGGAAAATCCTTGGAGCAAGCACAAAAATCCACCGTTACTACCGAAATCGTTACTTGTTTGGCGAATCAGTTTATATGCAATGTACATTTTATAATAAAATTTGAAACGCAATTTTAAAGATTTATTTCAGCTCTTTATGGCAACTTTGCTGTGCTGTAAATCTTGTTATTGAAACAGAATTGTCGTACTGGACGAGGGCACCCATTCAAACTACTGTGAGTTAAGTCCGTTGACAAACGAGTAGGAAAACTCTCTGCCTCCTTCCGCAAAGTTTCTGACAGTCCCCTATTGAATTCGGGACCCACCTCCAGTCGTCATCCCGGATAAGCAGGGCCGGAGGTACAAAGCAACTGCTGGAAAACTTTTGTGACACTCGAGCGAACAAAAAGTTACGGGCAAAATGCGCCAAAAGTGCAGTAAATTTTGAGTACGAAACAAATATTTTAATTCGTTGCTACAAAAGGCCCCATTGAAAGTGGGGGATGGGGACTTTGGCTTTGTTGTTAAATTTCATTTAACTGAGGGGCACTCTTCGCGACTTGTAATTAATTTCTACAGTTGCATTTTTGTGGCTTTACTAATTGTAATATTTATTAAATTTAATTAAGTAATAATTATTCGCTCATCTTTTTTGTTTTCATTTCACATTTGCAGGGATAGTCTTAGGGGTTTTGTTGTTGGGGGGGATTTTAAAAGGTTTTCAAGGTTTTTGACGTTAAGTCGAAGTCCAGATATGTCGGCGTTAATCTGACTATAGATTCATGTTCAGCAACCCATAATAATTCGAATATCCAGATCAAAATTTTTTTTGTTGCATTGCATTATTTGTCAAACTGTGCATATTTTAGACTCTCTCACTCACACACACACATACACACGCACAGCTTGCAATCATTAATAAACTCCCACGCCTCTCTCTCTCTCCTCTTTATTACACTCAGTTGCTCTTAATAGAAGAGAGTGTGGGATTTTGTGTAACTGTAAACCGCCGCCACCGGCCTTCGCTTCCAGTAGCAATTCCTTATCTCTATAAAAGAGAGGAGAGAGAGAGAGAGAGCAAGAGAGAGATTCAAAAGAGACAAAAAGTCGCCACTAACGATTTTGCTCACTTCGTTTCGATCTTTTGACTTCGCTCGTTTGTCAGTCGGGCACGCACCGTTGAGCTGCGCGGAGTGTCTATCGAAGCTGCGCTCGTTCGTTTCGCTGAACGATCTTTGGGGCAACGAACGATTGCGAGTCTATGCATATATTATAAGATATATTCAAAATGCACTTGCCATGGATACGAATAGTCTGCGTCGTCGTTGCAGCCGCCCTCAGCTGTTCTATTGGTAGGTCGACAAATAATTAAAGTGCATTTAACTGTACTCTCTCGTGATATGTGGATTAAACATGAATTTGCATTATCAGCTGCACCTTCAAGTGAAACAACAGTTTCCTCTTCCTCAATGGAATCCAGTGAGATTGACAAATGCGATCACAAATTAACCAAGTCAAACAAATACTTGGATTATCCCTTCTGGAAGAAATTCTTCAAGCATTGGGTGCCCTTCACAAGCAGCGCACGTGTCAAGATGCAGTTCTTCCTCTTCAAACGGGACTTCCCAGATTGCGGCCGAGAACTTTTTCCCGGCGACGATGAGACCTTGGAACGTTCCGGTTTCGATGCACGTCATCCCACCAGGTGAGTTTATTCTCATGCCAAAAAAACAAAACAAAAATTCAAATAATTAAGATTTTCCATGTACATGTGAGCAATTAGTAGGAAAAGTCATGTCATGGCATGTATTCTATGCATAGTATACTATTCTATGCATATCATTTATACTATTCTATGTGTAGTATACTATTCTATGCATATTTGTTTATTTTGTTCATTCATACAAAGTTAGACGATTCTGTTTTGCTTATTTATTCAGCTGCGTCATAGTTGAAAATATAATAGCATCGCATGGATCTGTTCAAATTCAGATGAATTATTGTTAATCTTGTATAGCAAACTGGTTTTTAATATTTGTGTTTTCTATCGGCACTTGATACCCTGTGTTCACAAGCACAGCCAAAGGGTAGTCCAGACTAAAAAAGATAATTTCTTATGTTTTTATTTCTACAATTTATTTAAAAAATATTAAAGTGAAATAACATAAAAAGTATTGTCCGCAATATTTAACAGGGTATTTCGCAGTCAACCTCTAAAGAATTTAACACATTTAAGTATATTTCGCGATCGCTTCATGTCGTTTTTGACCGCTTATCAGTGAGTCAACCAACAAACACATTTGCTATTAAGTTCAGGGTTGTCAGAGTTCTCTCAGTTTGGCATAAAAATTATCAGAAAGCAAATAGAAGAACTGAAGAGCAATCACAAAAAATGACGATGAAGAAGATTATTTTATACTTCGCTAGATACATCAAATATTACTTATATTGAATTGGTTTTTCTAATGTTTTTTAGAATTATTATACATGGATGGATGAGTCAGGGTAAAGGTTCATTGAATCGGGATGTGAAGACCGCCTATCTGAGCTTGACGAAGCCGCGACCCAAGCCCCGACACGATAATGATGATGTGCTGAGTGGAGAGCCCGAAATGGAAAGTCCCCTCTATGAGGATTTTAATATAATCGTCTGCGATTGGAGCAAAATATCATCGAATGTTAATTACAATGCAGTGGCCGATATGGTCGAAGATCTGGGTGCCCTGCTCACCGAGTTTGTGCGTCATCTTCACATGCGGGCGGGTCTCAACTACGACGATGTCTACCTTATTGGACACTCGCTGGGCGCACAGATCGCTGGCAGTGCTGGCAAACAGATACAGCCTTATAGATTCAATACGATCTATGCCCTCGACCCGGCTGGACCCAAGTTTCGTGAGCAAAGCGATGAATATCGCATAGATGCGAGCGATGCTCTCTATGTGGAGTCGATACAGACAAGCACCGGTCTGGGATTTGAAGAGCCCGTTGGCCATGCCAGCTTTTATCCCAACTTTGGTATGGATCAGAAGAAGTGTTATGTCTATGGCTGTTCACATAAGAGGGCCCATGACTATTTCGCTGAATCTATAAATAGCACCAAAGGCTTTTGGGGTATTCGCTGTGAGCGTCTGTCCCGCAAGAACTGGGTGCTTCTGGATAACGATGGGGAATTCCGTATGGGTGGAGAGCCCTCGTTGGCCAAGAATGGCACCTTCTATGTGAAAACTTATGATAGACCGCCATATGCTATGGGTACCCGACAGCAAGTGGAACTGGAAGTGCAGCGGAAACAGGAGGTAACCACCGAGATTTATCATTAATGAATAATTGGAGAAGATGCAAAAAGGATTCCTAACTCTAAAATCAACTAAATTAATTCAATATAAATCCTTTGTGGTCTATGCATAGACAGTTTTGTGATGAATTCGCTCTCAAACCTTATAATTTCAGCAACAATCAAGTGATTTATGATTTATGAGATTAAGATTGTACAAAACGTTAACTAAGAATGTTAATAATTAAGGAAGATATCAAATCCAAATTAAACTTAACTCATCTTTAATCTTTATAAAGTTTTGTGAGACATTCTCCTTTAAACTGCGATCTGTTCTGTTAATTTCTCTTCGAGTCATTTATGAGATTATGGGTGTACAAAACGTTATCCCCTTTGGTCATGTTGAAAGTTTTCGTATTACTGTGGTCGCTTCTCCCGAAATTTACTGTTAGCAAGCAGTTCATCGCACTTGCCAACACTGCATTAAGTCAATAAGAAAAGTTTGCACTGTAACCGGAAAATCCCAAGCAACTTTTCAACTGAGCGGGGTCAGCAAAAGTTCTCAATGAACGACTGACTGAGCTGCGATAAGATTTATGCGCTAAAGGAGTTTGCATACTTTTTGTGCAACTATAAAATATATAGATTGTTGTTTCTATTACTATAAGTTGTTATAGAGCTAACAGTTTTCCTCCTGATTCTCAAAGTTGTTAACGTGTTAGAGTTATATTTTAATCAATACTTGTAGTTGACATATAATATCATGTATATAGATAAAATAGGATATATATTTATATATTTTATTCTCCCTCTCTCCTTCGTCTTCTATTCAATGTCTCCCCTATAGCCTTTTGCTTTGAATTGTAATTTATAGTGAAAAGCTTTGATGACAAACGACTTTCTGGGTAGGTGGTCACAGCACCCCTTCCCAACTTGCGACCCTCTTTGGGTACTTGTCACTCGCACAAAGGAAGTGCGCAAAAAGTTTTCTGTGACTTTCGGGCGAAGCAAAAAGTTACGTCGCCAAATGCACCCAAAGTGCAGTAAATTTTGCGTACGAAACAAATATTTTAATTCGTAGTTACAAAGCGGCATTGACAGGAAGGGGGGAGGAAGGAACTTAAAAGGGGCGCATCTGATGTGGGGGGCGTCACAAACTTAAAAGCTGCCGCGGGGCTGCCAATTAATTTTTGAAGTCTAATTTGTGGCTTTGCCAATTCGTTAACGTGGTCTTGTGGCCACGCCCCAGTTCCTAGTTCCCAGCCCACCATATTGATTGACGGCGCAAAAGAGAGAGAAGGCACCCTGATACCCCCTTTGGTACCTAAGGTGCTTAAAGACGCGTTGCTCGAGAGAGCTCGAAGGGTTTTTGCGGATTTTCTAATCAACGAGCCTTGGCGAAATTTGCATAATTGAAATGCTGCCTCACGTTCAGCCAGGTGAGGCTGCAAAAGGGACTCACTGGCAGGTCTGTGTGTGTGTGTGTGTGTCCGTGTTGTGGAAAACTCACCGCACGTTCTTCCAACTAACCCCTCTGCTCCCCTCGCCCAAGTCTATAAGCTGGCTGCTAGCTCAGAGCTCTGCTTGAGCGATTGACTTGCCGAGCACCGGAAATTTGTCGCTTCATTTGGTATCTCATAAATAAATTATGTGTTTCGCTCTGCATAATTAAGCGGGCTGCAAATCCGATTTGAGTCGAGCAATTAGCCCCGATAGCCCTGATACCCCAGCAGTGCCGGAAAGTCTTTTGCGCTAATTATTTCGTATCCTCAAGCCAAATGCCGTAGAAAAGCTGTCCGGGGCCCATGCAATTTATTGCTGTACAATCGCATTACTGAGCTAGGCTAAATTTGATTTTACATGGCACATAGAGGGTGCGGTGGTAACTGTAAGAAAGAGTGTATAGGTAAGCTCTAATTGCTAGAACATAACCTAACTTAACGTTAAAATCAAGTGACTTAAGAAGAGAATAGGTCTAATTTGATATATCGAGAATAATATAATATAATATCGAGAACATAACCTAACTTAATGTTAAAATCAAGTCACTTAATAAGAGAATAGGTATAGTTTGATTTATCGAGAATAATATAATATAATATTGAGAACATAACCTAATTTTAAGTGAAAAACACTTAATTGGTTAAACATAAAGTAACCTTACGCTTATTAAGATAACCTAACTTTCTTAACTAAAATCGAATTACTGAAGAGGAGTTTAAATAGTTATTTTCAGGTAAACATAATATAATATTTTAGGGCTATGTGAGAATCAAATCACCTTTTCTTCTCGTTGCAACTCAAACAGTTTCTCACACTAAATTATTTTAAATCTTCTACGATAATGACTCTACTGCTGAATATTTGGCTGCTTAGTATCTTGGTAATGGCTGCAGGATTACCTATACCCTATCCGGACTATTCGTATCCCGATAGCGATGACCAATTCATGGTAATGCTCGGGGATTACATCTAGTTCATGTTGAAGCGCTCGAAAAATTTTTACTTCCCTTTGTGACGGTCTACTTTGTGTCAACTTTAATTAAAATAAATAATATGTTGACCTAAAAGTGTTGTAGTGCATACGGCGCGATAACGTTGTTGCTACATTTTCTCGGTTGATTTAGTTGACATTCTGCATTATTCATACGACGTGTGTGACCGCATTAGCAGCAAACAGGAACAGACAACACGAGGAGACTTTCTATTTCCTCCGGTTAATCTGCTATCGCAATTTTCACAACATAATTAAGGTTGTTGTGCGCACAGGTTTGCATACGTTGAGGTTAAAAACGTCTGCAGTTAGAATTTCTGCCTCCTATCTGTAATTGATGTTTGTTAACATTGAATTACAGTCTGTGTATAATAAGGTAATTTTAAGCATGATTTTATTTTATTTCAAATTTCATAATGCTCATTTTAGTAACGTTAGTACAGGGTATTTACAGACATCATTGTGATGTGATGTAGGAGTGTCGCCAGTGATGATCGATGTTGACAGTGAAGTAACATTGTAGTTCTTAAAAGCAAGAGCTTCATATAAAATAAAAAGGATTGACCTCCTTATGGATAGGACTCGCCTTCTATAAGTTAACCCAAATAAACTTGACTAACTATGATGAATTTGCTGCTAAGAATAGATGGCATTGTTGGGGGAGCTCTACAATAGCGATTGTTGCCTTTAAAAAGAGCAAAAGAGGTTTAAAGTTATTGCGTAGTGTATGAAATTAATATCACGTTCTACATATCTTATGGATTCTATTCTATTATTTAAATTATCCTTTTGCCTCGGTTTCTAGTCTAGTCATTCTTTAAGAATAACCCCTTAGCTATTGCTAATGCAGATTTGATGTTTGTCACAAATTTATCAAAGTTAATCAAGCTACAGCACGACAGCTCTCGAAATGGCAAATTGATATTGTATAAGTGACAGTTTGAGAGGCGTTGGACATAATAGATCTAATGAGTGGCAGCAGCTCGACTCGGCACAGGTCGATGTTGCAAGCTAGACTACGATTTCGGCTGGTGCTATGTGGAGTCTGGGCCTGTGAATGGGCGTCTTGGGATATTTGATTATGTAAAGGACACACAGAGCCAACGGGGCGGTAGGATACACACGCTGTGGGCAGCTTGCCAATTGTGGAATTGTCACTGGCCGTGTGTGTGTGAGTGTGTCTATGTCGAGAATTTGATTATTTAAATTTCATGTTCATTGCATATAAATAATTTATGAGGCATGCGTCTTGGCTCCAAACCGGACTGAGCTAAGGCATTCTAATTAAGACTTGGACTTACACGTCTCCGTCGGTAGCATGTGTGTTGTCTCCCAAAACGGAGAGGCAGCTAGAGAGTTAGCAGGGAGGGAGGAAGCGTGGTGACTCAACACAGGCAAACTAATGGTCATTATCACATGCTTCGCTTGCTACACTCGAGTTCACTGCTTTCCCTCTTCCTCTCCATCCTGCTCTTACTCCAACTCCCACTCCCTATCATAAAATTTACACCTTCTGCACTGACGAACCTTTTGCGACCAATTCGCTCAACCAAAATGGCTTTGTGTCTTGGTCGTGGACAAGATTTCGAAAGGGTTCGAATAGGAGGAGCAATCTGTACAACTTTTTCTAAGACAATGACAATGACAATGACGATGACTTGAGATCTGTGTGAACTGTCCAAGCGTTTTGGGAACACTTCAAGTTGACAACATTGACAATGCGAATCCACATTCAAACACACACACGCATACAATCGTTGGCATAAAAGTTCATGTGAGCACGCACTTAGGTCAGCAAATACTTAGGTATCCCGGCTATCTCTCGAGTATCCCTAAGTTGTATATTGTATCTACGCTATTTGCACAATTTTATAGCATTTTTATGGCGCACAAGTTTTGTATACACATCTCTGAGCTCCCCTTTAAAATATTTAAATTTGATATCCTAACTGGACAAGGAAGGGTTTCTCGTTTGGGTTCTCTCGGCTCTGCTGTCTGCTCAACTGTGTAATGTAAGGTCTCCCAGCGAGGGAGGGAGCATGAAAAGGTGTATGCCAGCCGATTTCAGGGATGGGCAAAACTAAACTTGTGACATGTGTAGAACTTGTACTTACACTAGTTCCAGACTGTGACGTAATTTAAATAAACTGAAAAACTTATTGCAAATTTTTTGGCGTATTTTCTCAACTCTCGGTTGCTACTTCAGCCCCTGATTGTGGACAAATTCCCCACAGGGCCGACATATAAGTATAACAACTACACATATGCACTTGTGTGTGTGTGTGTGTGTTAGTTGTAAGTTCACTTGTTCGGGACTGAGCCTGCTTTGGGTTCTGCATCTAAGTTTGCGGTGTGATTTTATGTGCAAACTTAAATTATACAATTTGAGGGCCATGAATACATTTTTCGTCGGTTGCTTTTGTTGCCGTTGCTGCCAGAGTTGCCTGGGTTGCCAGTGCTGAAAGGGACAATGAGTTGCTAAGTGCTTTGAATATTCTTTTGGCCATTGCTTGGCCTGCATGCATAATACACGTACAATATACATATATGTGTGTGTACGTCTGTGTGTGTTGCTTGAGCATCTTCTGTGTGTTCGTGCTGACAGCTCGAGTGTGTCATGCGGTTTCTCAACAGAAAGCCTTCGCAAATCGTATATATGGCCTGTTATAGCTGTCATTAAAACCAAGAGATTTTGGTTTCTCCAACAACAACAACAGCACGAACAATTACAATTTGCTTTATGTATGCATTTACCGATTTAATATTTGCATTACTCAGCAGTTTCGCACATTAATTGCAATTCTTCGCATAGTTCCAGGCTCAGTGGCCAAATTACTCAAAGCTCCATCTCTCCCTCTCTTGAGCTGCAATATGACTTACATCGAGAGAGCAGAACTGCAATGAGAGAGAAGGAGAGATAGAGGATTACAACTACTCATTCGGTTCCCTCTCATGCTTGATTTACGCAATGACGCACTTCGTATTCATGTTAGTGCTTTCATTTTGAGTTGGAAAAGTGTGTAAATTACGGCATGACGAAGAAAATTTTGACACCGAAGAAAAAAGATGTACCGTAAATAGTATCTAAGATAAAAGAGCTAAAGTTTTTTATTTGAATATCAAATTAGCTGAGTAAAGCACTCGCATATTTTTATACCCTTCGACCATTGAAAATGGTCAAAAAAGGGTATACTAACTTTGTGCAAATGTATGTTACAGGCAGAAGGAGGCGTGGGAGACCCCATAAAGTATATACATATATTCTTGCTCAGGATCACAAGCCGAGTCGATTGAGCCAATATCGGCTTGGCTCGCTGGGCATCATTGGCGATGGCACAAAGGAGTTCGACGGCAATCTGGCCATGTTCGATCTGGCTGCAGCTCTGCGTTGGGTCACTGAATATATTGCCAACTTTGGCGGAAATCCCAAGCAGGTGCAGGCCATCGGACACGGTTCGGGTGCCGCCAGTGCCATGTACTTGTCCATGTCGCGTGCGGCACGCAGTGGCGGCGATGTGCACGGCGTGGTGGCCATGTCGGGCACAGCACTCTCCCAATATGCCACCGACAAGGAGCCCGTGCATAGCGTCGAGGAGGTGGCCAAGATCAACGGCTGTCCGACCGGAAATGAACTCGAAATTGTTCGTTGTCTGAGAAAAGTGAGTACAGTCAGCAGTGTTGCTATTATTTTAATTACAATGTGTAGTGTTGAAATTGATTGACAGAACTTATCGAAAATTGCCAACACTTTTCTTCTGCTTTTCGATTGTTATCGACTCGCAGCAGCAGACTACGTGCGTCTGAGTAAATTCTCCAGTCTGTGTTTAGCTTCTGTTGGAGTCGGAAGCTAACAGACTCAATATATTTTTTTTTAAGATTATTCCATCGGGGATACATGTGGAGTTATGTAGTATATTGGAGATTTGTTAATATTTTGTCTTGGGCAAAAACTAGGTTTTTTTTCGTTCATGTTCAAATTGCTGGTGATTCATGATTCATTCGTCCTCACTTTCATCGTGATTTTCTCCGTTTAACCTAATGAGGTTTTTTGCCGTAAATAATACGGCGAACAGACTTGATTTTTTTTTATGAAAAATAATTGTCACTTGTTTGAATTTTGGGATGCCGACCGATCCGTCGAGGAAATAAGCAATGTCAAGTTTTTGGCTATTGATTTTTTTTTTGTTTTTCAAAAATTTTTTATCTGTTCATGAATATCTGAGGTTTTTTGCGTAAAATAAATACGGCGAACAGACTTTTGTTTTTTTTTTTATGAAAAATATTTGCCACTTGTTTTGGGAGTGCGCTGCACTTTGGGGATCCGACTGATCCGGTCGAGGAAATAAGAAATGTCAAGTTTTTGGCTATTGATTTTTTTTTTTTTGTTTTTTCAAAAATTTTTTATTGATAAATATAATATAATATTTTCAAAAATAAATTTCTAGTGTGAATGTAGTGACGACTAAATGAGAACTGATGAATGTTTCGACCAGGGACCGTAAATAATAATTATGAGATTAAAAAAATCAAAGCTCTTAAAGATCTCTGAAAAATGTGGGAAAAATCGTACCGTGCTAGTTTTTATCGGCGAACACAAAAACCGCGTAAACTTTTTTTTTCCAATTTTTAATTTAAAAATCATTTTTCAATTTTTATTTTTGATTTTTAAAAATAAAAATCAATTTATAATTTTTATATTTGATTTTTAAATTAAAAATCAAATAGTAAGAGTTATGAATTGATTTTTATTATAAAAATCCGAAATAAAAATCAAATTGAAATTGCTCATAAAACGAGCTTATCGGTCATGTAAAGCGTTGAAATATTTTTGTGGAAATATAGTAAACATAATTTGAGTGCATTGTGATTTGTGATTTTTCAAGATGGGCCGCAAAACGGATTTAAAAGTACGGGAATTTTTTGAATTTAATTTAGGGAGTTCGGTTTGCAAGATTTGTAAGCATGCCTTTAAGGGAACTTATTTTACCAACCTTAAGAGAAACCTTACAGTGAAGCATCCCGAAAGGTATTCTGATTTAGACCCCGAAAAACGCGAACCTCTCAAAAAAAAAAAACCAAAATTTACAATGAAATTATCGGCAAGTGAAGTGAAGGAGGCCTGCGTGCAGTTGGTCACGGATGAAAAAGTGCCCTTTCAGCTCTTCGACTCAGCACCTTTTAAAACTTTGACAGAGCAAATTTTTGAAGGCGTCATGAGTCGTATGAGTCAAATAACTTTGCGGAATTTGATGCAGCACGTGACTCAAAAGTATGAGTACGAAAAGTTTGAATTGCAAAAGCGTTTAAAAAATCAGATTATTTCGCTGAAAATCGACATTGCTTCGCGGCATTCTAAAGGCATTCTCGGCGTAAATGTTCAGTACTATAGACATGAAGCCATAGAAGTGAAGACGCTGGGTATAATCGAGCTGCATCGCCAATTGTCATTTTTAAACCAATATTTAAAAACGATAGAGGTTGAATCTGGGGGTCAACCGCAGGGGGATGATCCCGAGCTAATGTTGGCAACAGCTGAAATTAATGGATACGCGCCAATGTCAATAGACACGAGCATGGACATTATGAGATATTGGGAGAGTCAAAAATACACATATCCTAGGTTCTATCGTTTGGCAACGTTTTTACATTCTGTGCCTGCAACCCAGGTCTCAGTTGAAAGAGCATTTTCTGCTCTAAAATGTGTATTAACAGACTTAAGATGTAATCTATCGGCAGATTCTATAAAAAAAATTATGTTCTTAAAACTAAATAAAGAAAAATCATAATATAAAATGCGTGCCATTTCACTAGCTTTATATCCCAAAATGGGAAAAATATAAATATACGAGTCCTTCTATATGTTAGATAAAATGGGCTATTCGAGGCACGTCGCTATTAATCTTGAAGTTTTCACGAGTTGAGCGAGTGCAAGTGTGCGTGTACAATGTTATGTATGTTATATATTTTATGTATGTTATATATGTATGTTCTATATTTTACCCTTGAACTTAGGTCGCTAAAAAGTCTAATACTGTGTCTAAACAAGTGAATTTATATACATATGTATATGTATTTAAACTGGTAGGTATTGCAGTGTAGATCATATATATTTACCAATATATGATCTAGGACTCTCGGTTCATGAGCAATTTCAATTTGATTTTTATTTCTGATTTTTATAATAAAAATCAATTCATAACTCTTACTTTTTGATTTTTATTTTAAAAATCAAATATAAAAGTTATAAATTGATTTTTATTTTTAAAAATCAAATATAATAATTAAAAATGATTTTTAAATTAAAAAAATTAGTTTATAACTCTTATTTTTCAATTTTTTTAATAAAAATTATAACCGTTACGGTCCCTGTTATAAAATGAGTAAATGCTGCTGCAGTGGCTTGGTTTGTTTTTTTATTTTTCTGTTGCTCATATTGTTTTTGCTTTGTTGCTTTGCCTCGCTTAATCGTAATCCGCATTAAGCACATAACAAAGTACGCACTTTGTTAACATACGAATAAAACATAAAGTCAGCATTAAAGCCATGGCGCCTGCTGTAAATGGCAACTCTAGTGGGCGTTGTTCCTGTTTCTGTTATTGTTCCTGTTATTGTTGTTGTCCTGGTTTTTATTGCCTTTGCAAGTTTTTCTTGTGTGCATGTGTACACTCCAATCCAGTTGAATAGTGTTGGGAATTTTGTAGTAAATAATTTAAATAATAATTATGAAAGTAACAGAAAATTGCAAAACTTTCAATTGATTAAAAAACGCAAAAATAATTAACAGTTTTTAATTATTGTCCTTATTCATGTGGTGGGCGGTGTACGCATGTACATGCATACAAATGCGTGCATGCATGAGTGTGTTACATTGCATTGCACTCAAAATGGCGTTAAGCTCATAACAAAAGCCAACGGCACCGCTGCCGCAGCTACAAACACTCACACAAAGCAACAGCAAAAAACTCCAGTGGGAGGCGGCTTTGCCTTAATTCAATTATGTGTGGTGTACACACTGGCCAGACGTGCAAATGTGCAAACACCAACAACAGCAACAACAACAATAAGAGAAGCAAAAACTACAACTACAGCAATGCAGTCCCAGGCTCAACTTGGTTATCTTATTGTATTTTTTTTTCTCTCGCTCTCTCGCGAATTTGTACAAATTAAAAGCGATGGCAACTTCAACTCCCGTGTCGGTATTATGCCTGTCCCTCTCCCACTCCCACATCCGCGCTGTGCCACTTCCATCATCATTGCCAGAGTTGCCAGAGTGGCCATTGTCGTTGTTGTCTTTGTAGTGTTCCGTTTTCTGTTTGCCGCCTGCTGCTGTTGCCGCCGGCTGCTCTTCTGCTTTATGCGACCACAAAATGTGTTGCAGTCGCACGACTCACAGCAGCAACAGCAGCAGCAGCAGCAACAACAACATTTATGAAAACTATTTGCAAATGCAAACGGCATTAAAAACAAATACAACTCTGGCCGCGCGGTGCAAGATGCTAACGGGTTGTGCTGAGTGCAAAAGGCGAGACTCGGAGCACGTTCCACACACACACACACACACCGAGGTAAACATACGTGCATACAAATAGATACACATGTATGTAGCACAAACAACAGCAGGAGCAGAGGAACAGGACATTTCTCCTTGGACATGCGACTGTGGGGCAGACCAGGAAAGCGGGTAAAACAAGTAAACAAGTCGCAAATTGAAACGAGTAGGATGAAGTGTGTGAAGAGCCATGACCAGCGAATACCCTGTAAAAGAAATGTACTTAAATAAAATATCAGCATTTATCTCTTTTCTTGCACTTGGTCTGTCTGCCTCGGCACCTCCTATATACAGGGTATTTTAGGTATCTATTATATAGAGGGTATCTTATACGAGTATAGTAAAATCGGAAGATGTACATATGACCGGCTTATACCCTATAATGAATTTTAATTAGTTGTGTATTTATTCCTTATCGCTGACTGCAAGTGTTCCTCTTTCTGGCTTTACAACTCTTATTAACAGGGTATCTCAGCAGTCAACTTAGTAACAGCAAATGCCTTTACTCTTTCTGCCAATTCCAAGCGTGGCGTAAAGAGAATGGCAAATAAAAATCTGAGCCTTGCCATGAACGTCCGAGGCAAAGCGAGGAGCAAGCGGAATCAGTAATAGAAGAGAATGGGAAACGGGCAACAGCAAGTCAAGTCGGGGCAATTGGCCCGCCGCCCGCCGCCCTCTGCCCTTCGTACACGCCCCCTACAACGTTGTTAACCCTGCAAGTTATGCATTCTTAATTTAATCGCTGGAAATTGACTCTCGAGAGTGCATAGCTAGCCAGGCTTAGACAGGCCCACGAACCCGGGAGGTTGGTTGGCAATTTAGGAAAAGTTTTCTGCAGAGATTGGGCATATATCATGCGATTATGATTATATTGCATAGTTTGCATTACCCAATGGCCTGAACATCTGCATCTGCATCTCCATCTGCGTCTCCTTCTATCTACTCTTCGCCTTATCGTCTACTCTTCTTCGTCTTTATAATCTTTTCTTTTCTTTTCTCTCTTTTTGCCCAAACAGACATTAAGCTCTGCAGATATTACAAAACTGACTAACACTTTCGCAAACACAAAGGATATGCAAATAGTTGCCAGACGCTGCAAAAGTTTAGTTCTGAACGCCAGAGGGCGCCACCGTCTGGTCGTATAACTTAAGCAAAAGGGATTATTATTGGACACTGCAGAGCGTGGCCTCAAATCATGCTGCAACTTGGATTATTCATCTTAAAGTTTGTAAGTTTGGCAAAGTGAAAACCTTGAACAAAAACCCGGAATCATTTTAATAATAATTTATGTGATCCCGGTATTAGTATTAACAATGTGAACCGACAGGATGAAGCTTTCTAAATTGATTGATGTCTTTTACTTTTAATTAAAATTTAAAATTTTTTATCATAATCATATTATTAACATAGTTATATTATAAATATTATAAATATTATTATATTATTATATTATATCCTGATTTAGTATTATTGCCTTAGCTTCCTAATTTTTTGGATTCTGAAGTTTGAAATATAGTTTAAAGTTTGGCTTAATTGAGTAATATTATGAATGTATATCATTATAGCTTTATATTGTACAATAATCGTTATCTTCATTATCATAACTGCTGCTATATATATAAATTAACTGCTGTTTAAGTTTCCGAAAGGAATCCGTAGCCATAATTTAATTTCAACGCCGACAAAGTCATCCTGAATTGCTTTCAATTCTCCAGTTTCCATTTTGGCTTTTCTCTTCCTTCTCTTGCCATATTCTTTTTCCATTTCCTTGTCTACATTTCCGTTTGAGCAGGTTTCCTTTGGCTGCTTCTGCTCCTTCTGGGGACAGCTGTTGATTCGTTGCGTTGACGTCTTTTAATTTATAATGCAATCGCCAGGCTTATCGCCTTTTGGGGCCTGCTGTGGCCCGCATAGGGACGAAGCTGGCACGAACTGTCACACCTCGCAGCGTGTGTGTGTGTGTGTGTGTGTGTATGTAAATGGATATGGGGATATGGCTAAGCACGCGTGTTGTGTCGCCGTCTGTCGCGTTGTCGCGTTGTCTTCTCTCTGTTTGCTCTCACGAGATTTACAACGTGACATCGCGCAGAAGGCGCCACCGCTGGCGGCTACAACTGCCACAGCGCGCACCTGGTTGTGACGTTGGGTCGGTGCCCCCCAGAGAAATGCCATCGACATGCAGCACTGTGGCAGTGGCAGTGGCACCAGCACCGGCGCTGGCGACACGTGCCAAGGACACTGATTTATATGTTTTCCATTTTTGTTTTATTAGCGCTGCGTATCATTTCATCAGCTCCTTTTGGCAACGTGCGTGGCATTAATGAGCTGCCCCAACATAAAGCCAAGCCAGCCCCCCCTCACTCTCCTCTCCACTCAACCCGTTGCGGACCTGTCCACTTTAAAGCGGGCGGGGCTGGGCGTAGTTGCGCTGACAGTGCGAATTAAATTGCCATGAAAGCGTCATAAATTGCGCATTGGCGCATTAAAATGCTCAACTGGCGCTTTTAAGTCAGTCGCCGCAATTTGAATGTGCCAACCCAGTCAGATAACTACCCAGCACAGCTGCGGGAATGAGGGAGGTGGGGAGTGAGAGGCGTAGATAATTGCGCGGGCCGACGCAGCTGGGACCAGCCTTGCGGGCGGAAGTTTGGGGCGGAAATTCGCAGCGCATATCCAGAGGGGCCCACGCAAGCCAATAGTTTGCGGTGCTCTCTGAATGCCACGCAAAATGAATGCACTTCGCAGTGCTGGTTCCTGAAATCACATTTTCCTCAATACTAAAGTGAAATTCGTGGGGTGTTCCAGCCAACGGAATCAAGGAAAAAATAAATCTAGAAAAAGGGATTTACTTTGCAGATATTTCCTTTCTTGTAGCTGGTACTATTTTGGTTTATTAAGTATATTTACCATAAATATAATTAATCTATATATATGTAAAGTTGATGAACTTGATATAGGGGAATATTTTCTTGATACTCTATAATATATATTTTGAATATATTCTTTTATATTATAAGGTACTTTTCTTATAGTTCTTTATTAAATTTGTATTATCTTAAAGTGCTTTCATTTAAATTGTTTTAAAGTGTAAATTAATCTTAAATAATTGTTATTATATTATATTTGAAATCAACTTATGAATATTGTGTTTTCTACTGTTTTGTAAATTATAAGAAGAAAAGATAAGTGTCTATTTTGCTTAATATACTTTATAACATTGCTCTTTCATATCATTATCAAATTTCATATTAAACTTAATACAGTCTTTTTTTCTGTATTTATCGCAGATATTTCAGTTGATTTCCCTGAAGTTATTTCATCGATGGTCTTGAGAATCCAATCGTTCAGTGATGCCACATCGGTGAAAACAGTCGCACCATGGCAGAAAATTAATCCATAGGATACGATTCCAACTAGTTCCCCATTGATAACCAAAGGGCCACCCGAGTCTCCCATGCAGGCACTCTTAAACACGTCGTAGGCACAGATCATGTTCTTTTTTGAAGTATGAGCCGAAGATGAGTTTGCATTTGCGAGAACTCTTTATATTAAGATTAACTGTCTGTAGAATCTGTGGTATATTCTGCAAAAATCCAGTGCGTCCCCAACCGGTTACAGTGGCAATCTTTTTAGCTTTTGGTGTTTCTGTGGCCAGCGCAATTGGCTTTATTTTAGAACTAAAGCTCAGACTTCCTGCCAGATGTATAATGGCAATATCATTGATATTGGACTTAGCATATCTCTCGTGCTGTATTATACGATCTACAGGGAGAACAATGCCACCTTCATTGTGCTTCTCCGAACCCGCACGTATCTGCAATTGCTCAGCTTGGATCTTTTTCACACAATGTGCTGCTGTTATGACAATTTCCTCGTTATATATCGATCCGCCGCATATATGTTTTCCTTTATATTGCAAAGAGATCTGCCAGGGAGCACTCTCAATCTTGGTACTGACTCCCCCGACTATGCGGCCTAATATGTAGTCTGGCAAAGAGATCTGCCCGGGTGCACTCTCAATTTCGGCATTGACACCTCCGACTATGCCAGGTATGTACTCAGCTTCTAATGTGGTTGACAGCCACAAAAACATAAGACACGAAAAAAACATTGTGAAACTATTGTAGTTTCTTAACTTCTGTGCAGGAGCTGCCTGTCTTTATATAGCAATGTTTCTGCCAAAGAGTTTGAAATTTGCATTCTTATCTTTGGTTCTAAATTGGTTAGGTTCTAATAGAAAGTGTAATTTATTATGTTCATTACGGGTTGTTCTCATTTACTTTGGCATTTCTTGTTCGATTTTTAAATGAGTTATTTGACATTTTAGGAAGATAACAGATACTGCAAATGATATATGCATTGAGTTTGTGTTTAAGTTGTGTTTAATTTGCGACTAAAACAACTTCCTAAACTAACCTAAGCTACTGGGTTTGCTGACTGCTTAAGTACAGATAGATTTAAGTAGGTAGTTGATAGAAGTGCTAGTTTGTTTATTTTTTAAAAAATACTATAAATACGAGGTGTGTTCAAAAAGTATCGCGAATTTTGAATTTTCAAGGGTTACGTATAATCGAATATCGATTTCTTCCAGAACATCTGTACCAAGTTTCAATTGTATAGCATTTTTTGTTTGGTTGTGAGAGGCGTAAAGATTATAAGTGTTGTGTGTGATGCGTGAAAATTGCGACTTTTGAACACACCTCGTATATTTAAATAAATACATACTTTATAAATACTGTATTATTTTAGCTATCTATTATAATATTCTTATAGAGAGTTGAACTTGGAAATTCTAAATAAATTTTTGCCTTGTGGAAATCTTAATTGAAGAAGCTTTGATGGTGGCTTTAATTTTGTAGCTAGCGAAAAGCCTAGAGAATATGTATTTTGGAACTGAAAGTTCAATATAGGTTTGTACATTGCGGTCATATTTTTATCAGCGAACGGGCAACGTTGCCAAAGCGCCGAACAAAGCGAGCAAAGCGCGGCGCGTTATTCATTTCAATTTGCTGGCGAATTGCCGTCGGGGCCGACGGTGCGGAAGGGAGGCAAGGAGAGGCAGAGATTGAGTGCAGAGATCGTTGCACGGATAGGTTTGGCAGACGACGAGCAGACGTAGATTCAGGCATTTGGCCAATTTAGTTTAACGTGGCCTTAGATGCTGATGACGATGACGCAGCTGACACGAATGCGAATGGGAATGGCAGTTGCAGATGCCGAGCTGCTGCTGCCGCTGCTGCTTCTGTTATCATTCAATTGCCGCCACGCCCACTTGAGTATTTTGAATGCCAAGTACACTGGATGATGATGCTCGCCTCCCTCTCTCTCTCTTCCATCTCTTGGCTCCGTTTAATTGGGCGCTTGGGCGAGCTGCTGGAGAGGATGATAGCTTTCGCTTAAACGAGGCGCCGGCAAAATTAGCTTAGCCACAAAACTTGACACAGCCTGGTCACTCCCTCTCCCCCTCTCACCACTCTGCGGGCAACGGAGATTGTCACCTAGGGGATATTGGTGTTGACAGCAGGACGAGATTGCAGATTGGAGCACTTGACCGGCGACCTCATCCCCCGGTACGCGTACTTGCAGCATGGCTATCTGATTGCATTGTGTGGATTGAAAACCGTTTAGGAGGGGCACTGGCAAGGGAGGGGAGGGGGGTGGAACTACGTGCTTTGAATTTTGTGTAGCATCATCAGTGGCAGCAGGAAGCAGAGGGCAGGACGAGGTGTGCTCTGCGCTGCGGCAGCATTCACATGCATACGAAATTGGTTTAATTCAATAAAATCTTCAACAAAGTTGTTTACCCTGCGGCGGAAGGCGCCTGCAGGGGAAGGAGCAGAGGGGGGGGGGGGTTGGGTATTGTAAATATTCCTCCAGTTATGAGTCAGCAGCATTTTGCATTGGCATTTGAAATTGCATTTGAGTGCCTCACTTGAGAGGAGGAGGAGGAGGGCGAGGAGGGGGAGGGGAGAAGGGGGAGGAGCCACGGGCCATTTTCCAGTTTGTTGTTCGTCAATCTGCAAAGTAATTCTATTAAAAAAGTGCGCAACAACAACGATGACGAGGATAAATAATACGAATGCGTTGCAAAAGTCGATAACATATACAAATTTGTTGTTTGCTGCCAAGAAGCAGAAGAAGCAGAAGACTTGGCAAATATGAAATTCCATTAATTTGATTTGATTTGCCGTCGCTCTCAGTTTGCCAAACTCATATTCGAGGCAGGTGCATAGCAAGCGTCGTACCACGAGGCGTATGATTAATGTATGCTGCATGCAGTTTGTTTGTTCGGTCAGCAAGTCAGTTCACACACACACGACCTGATGGAGCCCCCCCCCTCCTTTCCCCCCCCTTCAATCAATGCGCTCCCCTTTCCACTCCTTGCAGCAAAATAAATTCCAAAGAAATATGCATTGAAATTTGTTTGTTCGACTTTGAAACATGACAAACTGACATGAGTTGTGCCCGATAATTTTATTGACTGTGCAGAATTATTTGAAATTTGGCTCGGCTTGCGGGAATGTTTCTTTTTAAAGCTGCATTGCTTTGGTATCTTGGAGTATGTTAATCAGGGGTGAACTGGAAAACAGCGCAATAAAAGCAGTACGAATATATAATAATATAATATAATAATATAATATATATGTATAAATATAAAAACTATATACTATAATCAATGAAATCCTCCAGTATCGAAAGGGCGACATTATCTGGTTGAGGGTTTCTTATAGATAACCTTCTCTATCTAGAACACGACTTTGTGTTCTCCTTCACCTTTTCGTCTTTAGTTCTTTTCGATATTAACGTGCAATGAGAAGTTGTTTCCCAAACTTTTTAATAGTTTATTAAGTTGAAATTCCTTTAAGTATACGCTACTACTTGCACCGTTAAACTACAGTCATAATAGTACTTTAGTACAGTGAACACTACTCATGTTAAACGTGATCAAAAATGCAATGCGTGTATGTGAGTTCACTGTGCGGTGGGTCAAACTTTTGATTATTAATTAAACGCAAGCAAATTGCACTGAAGTCAAAAGAAGGTGGAAGACAGTGACAGACTATGGCAAAGAGAGAAAGAGAGAGAGGGAGCAGGGGGAACTCATCTCATTCTCCGTCCTTTCCCACTGCAATTAATAGGTTAAAAAGCAAACAAACAAAATGAATGCGCTCACAAAGCGAATCAACACAAATAGCGTGTTTCCTCCTCCCTTCTGCCCGCATTCGTTGGAATTTCCCCTTCTTTAGTTTCCGCTAGTCAAAGGAAACGCCAACGTGGATACTTTTACTGCAATGTATTTAATTGCATCCCAATGGAAAACTGCAACATCAACAGCAACAACAACAGCAGAGAAAGGTAATCGAAATGTGGCCCCTTGCACTGGTGGCCCGCTCCCTGTTCCACTTTCAATAATTTTTCAGCTTTTTTTCAGTGCACAACTTGGCCAAAGAGTTGACTCAGAGTTGTCTGTGCCGGCAGCGCACGAGGTAACATCTTGCTCGCTGCTTCTTGAGGGGTAAAAGGAGGTGGGCTGGAGTGTGTTGCTGGTGGGATTGGTCCAACTAAAGTTGGGCAAATAACTGTTTTCATATGTTTGCTTACATTTGCAGCGTGCTTGGCTGCGTTTTTCTTTGTGATTTTCCTGCAATTTATTCATAGCACAAATTAGAGGAAAACGCTGTGCAAGTTTTCAGCTTGAGCGCACTAAAAATGTAAATCACAAGTACGAAGAGCTTATCGTTTTTTTTCTGTAAAATTAAAAAAGTTTCAATAGCAAGCGAAAGATGTTCATAGAAAGGGGATACTCTGCAAGTCGCAGCGTGAAATTAAAAGTTCATATAATGTTTCACTTTTCATTCAATTGCAGTTTCGTATGATGTTGAAAATTGCGTGGCTATAATGTTATTATCCCTTTACATTTAGTTGTCTTTGTTTGATATATTTTAAAATTCAAGGTTAATGTGAAGATAATAATAACAATTTGCCACAAACTTAAATCAGCCTTAACTTAATGATAAAATTTGACATAACTTAATTTTGTTTATTAACATTTAATTGATTTGTTCGTCGTAATAAACCCAAGAACAGTGCCAATTCATTTGATAAATCCAAGACAACTAAAGTTCGAAATTGTGTCAGTAGCATCAGCTAAAGAGACGCAACTTTATCTTCATCATTTAGATATTTTGCTCCAGAGTCGAGAAGTTCGTTGAAAATGCATTCATTTCGTATTTATTTTAAATTTATGGCCTTCCCCCACTCGGTTTACTTGCTGTAAACTTAGTTTTGCAAGTTGTCAGCTTAGGAAATTGTGAAATAAATTGAAATGTGAGACGGGCATTTATCATGCACAGCAGTTGATATACATATACATATATATACATATATATTCTGGTAATCTGCAGCTTCCGACAGCCGAGTTGAGGTCGAGGAAAATAAGAAGAAAAAGGAGGGAAAGTCGAAATGTGATGTCACATGAAACTATCAACAAAATGCAACTGAGTTAAGATATATTTATGCATTGTACGTGAGCCACATGTTTATGTTCCATCAACTTGCCTGAAGAGGCATGGCCTCCTGCTTTGCCGCCGTCTCTCGCGCTGCTTGCGGCAAGTTGTGCATATAGAAAAAGCAACATTATGATGGCTGAAAATGTGTGTAAATTTGTTTATTGTTTTAATAAATGTCAACAGTCTGCAATTGCCGGCAATTAAAGGCCGACGGACGACGCACGAGTTGTTGCATGCAGCACACCATGTGGCAGCCTGTGGCACTCGTGCGCACAGTGCGTATGATAAATGCCGCCTGTCAACCAAAACGCAATGGACAAAACTTTCAGCCGCACACAGAACTTCTTTTTTGCGGCCATAGCAAAAACCAAAATCCCACAAAAAACTCCCCAAAAAAGGCCAAAAGGGAAGCCCGGAGAAACTTGCATTGACATGATTTATTACCAATCGCCGTACACAATACTCGTAGTTCAAATCCTGCTGCGGGCTTCCCTTATGGCCAACCATTTGTTTAACGTATGCACAATTTTCCATTTCAATTTTCGTTTTTCTGCTTTTCTTTTTTTCCACAATTCGTTCGATTGGAAAAATTAAATGATATAATTTTGATGAGCGTAATAAAATGCCGCAGCTGCACTCGCTCGTGGCATGAATTATCCCAGCAATGGGCAGTGATTATGATTTACACTTTACCCCCCCCCTCCTTCCACCCGCTGGGAAAATCTGTGAAAAGTCAGCTGCAGTCAGTTAGTCAGTTTGCCTTTTCTCTCCACTGAAATTTTTATTTGAGTTTATGCGATTTTCAAAAGGTAATTAACAATTATGTGCGTTAATAATGGATTTGTATTTTGGGGTATTTACAATGATATTAGTGGGGTATGCTCAGCTTGTGTAGTTTCAGATATTCTAGTATTTCCTATATTTTTATTATAGTAATTGCTGTTGTTTTAAAAACTCTTTATCTTATTTATTTTGAGGTTACGATTTAAATAAATTAAAGAAATTTTTGTATATTTATTTTGCATTATTCATAATTTTATTGAATTTATTTTAGAGACCTTTTTGTAGTAACAAAGTTTATTAGCTGCAGAGAAAATTATAATATTAGAATATAAGAAGACAATGATATTGTATAATATAATTAATATATTTATTTATTATTATTATATAATATAATATAATATAATATAATATAATATAATATAATATAATATAATATATAATATATAAATATTTTTCTATTAATTTTTCGTTTTTCTCCCTTTTCTTATACTTTTAGGGCAGGAACTCTTTCTTCTTTCTTTCTCTACTCTCTTTACATCAACCTTTTCTAATCTTTGCCTGCTCTCTTTCTTTCTATTTCTCTCTCTTTCTATTTCTATCTCTATGTCTTTTTATTTATTCTTACTTTAGTTGAGCCCATAACACACTCTCCCAGCAAATGCTCGACTTTATTTAAATACTGCGAATACTTTTCAGCCCTTAACGATTCGATGCAGTTGAAAATCTCCAGAGATTTGTGCTGTAATCCCAAAAATGCGGACCCGGAAGAATGTTACATACATTGGGGTGCCTGCGTGCACATACGCTTTTCCATGGCATCCGTTGTGGCCTGCAAGTTAAATTGCGATCGGGCGAAAAACACAAATATTGCATGCCTCGATGGAGACTCGATGTGAATGTGAATGGAATCGGAATCGGTTGCTATCTAAAAACGGAATTAACTTGTTCGAAAACGTTTACGACAACTAAAAGTTTTTGGCCCGCAAAAAGAGAGCGGGGCATGGCGGGAAAAAACCGGCCAGTTCTCGTGAATGTGTTTAGCGATGCATTCGCCAAAAGAGCACAAAAAAAAAAAGAAAAAAATATTCGACGCATTTATCGAGCGAATGAGTTTTCAAAAAAACGCGAAAAAGAAATGCATTGGAAAAATAGAGAAAACGAAAAATCGAAAAAAAACAAAATGGAAATTCGACTAAAGCTAAAAAACTACAACAAATTTTCATGTGCCATGTTTGGCGTTTCCCAGACTCGACTTGTTGGCGAGGCAGCGCAAAATTTTTGGAAATTGCATTTTCGCGTAACGGGAGAGGAGAGGAAAAGGGGAAGGGAGGGGAGGTAGAAGGAAGGGGACACGTATTTGTGTGCTATATTTTTGGTGCCCCTTTGGGCCATAAAAGCTAAAATGGTTGGCGGCTCAAACGAAGAAGCGAATGCCGCCAAAGTGGATTACCAACTGTGGCTGCCACGCCCACGTATAGAACGACACGGCGACACGGGCCTCTGCCCGCCCACTGCCTTTGCCCCTTAAAAAGGTGTTAGTATTCCCGTTACGCTGCCATAGCCTTTTAAAAGCTACGCCTGCACGTGGTCACGCGCTGTGGCCATCCGAGCAGATTGCGGATACATGGGACGACGCATCCCGGTCACATTGTGCATCGTGCATCGTTCTCTCTCTCTCTCTCTCTCTCTCTCTCACTGTCTCTCTCTAGGCATGAGCTGAGTGCCCCTCTTTGTCTATTCAATTGCGCTGGTTAACAAGTGCAGCAACAGCAGCTGCGAGGCTCCTCTCGATATCCGTCTGCAACGCCTATGTATTGGAACAGGGGGTCGCAGAATATCGTGGGGAGTGAAGGGGGTAGGGGGTGGTCTAAGTGCCTGTCGCGCTTTCTCTCCGTTTTATTGGCTTTGAGTTCTGATGCAATCAACTTGCGTAAAGTTCGCATCGCGTCAATCGCAACACGCTTCACTTGCAGTTGGCCAACGCCGCTGCCTGAGGTTGAGAGAGATGGAGAGCGAGGGGAGACAGAGACAGAGACATGAGACACAGCAAGAGTCAGACTAAGAACTGATTCAGTCAGGAGTAGCCACATGCCAAAGTGAATATTGAAGGCTGATCCGCTGAAACGAAATGAACGAAATGAAATGGACTCAGATTCAAGGTATAGTGAAGCTGTTATACAATAAGGTATAGTACAATTGCATACTATACTACAATATATATAATATAAAATACTATATATTCTTGTTCAATAGGTTGACAACATTGCATCTATGTAACGTGCAAATTCAATGATTTACTACAATACATAACCGTCTATAATTAACAGTTGTGAGATATGGTAACACTCCTATACTCTACTGTACTATAGTATATATAACACTATACATTCTTGTTCAGCTTGACAACAGTAACTTCTCTATATAACTAACAAATTATATGCCAAACTATGTACATACTTAATGAGCTTAAAAGCTACCTTCGTGGATATTAGTTGTAGCCAGAAGTATATATGTATATGATATATAAGAATTGTAGAATCAGAATATATATATATATGATATATAGGAATTGTATAATCAGACTTCTTTAACATATATCTAACAGACAGAGATATGTATACCATAACTATATAATAAAAGCTACACTTCAAATGAAGTGTTGGGTAAGTAAACTTTATAAAACATTATCCACAGTATATCGCCTTCCCTTTGTTACAGACATAACTTTAGTTTTAAATCAATTTATTAACTTGTCGGGGTATTCGTGTGTTCATTAATTAATTTTCTTTTCAATTTCACAAGTGACACGCCACTCAATTTCGGTTATCCATTAAAAAACAAAATGAAATTCCGAAACGTTTGCTTTAATTGCTGGGCATTTTTAATGCCCGAACACGTTCATTGAATCTTTGTACCTGATTCCCACATGATTCCCATTCGATATTCAGATTTTCCTACTCGATTTCCTTTTTATTCCCCTTCGTGCAACTCCCCTGCGACTCTTGTCCATGTGCAATCGAGCGCATCCGGCAACAGATGTTGCGGTTATCATTAAAACGCCATGCAAAACCGAAATGTTTGCCAATATATATATATCTCTTTATATCCGTTATATATATATATATATATATATATATATATATATATATATATATATAGACATACTAGACCACGTCGGGCTATGTATAAATAAACGATAGACCGAATTTACGAAATTAATTAAATCGACAAAAAGTAGCGCGAGTTGTTGGTTGCTCCTCTCCTTTCTGTGTGTGAGTACGAGTGTGAATGTGAATATCGAATGTGAATCACACTCGAAACGAGCGCAATCGAGGTGTGAAATCAATTGAATAACTTTAAGCTGCAACTGCCATGACAGACAGACAGACAGACGGACAGACAAACAGGTGTGAGATGAAAAGGGAATACCACTGATACAACCTAATGAATGCTACACTGTGCTGCAGGGCAGAGAATAAAATGTGCTTAACTGTATTTAAGATATGATTGTATTCATTCTGTTATACAGAGGGTATAAGATGCAGGGCAAGTCTTTACTGACACAATTGCAACATCAACATGTGCAGGCTTGTGTAGTGCAGTGTAATCAGTTTGCTTGCAGTAAAGCATTTACAATTTACCAAGCCAGTTGGGATATGGACAGAGATACGCTGAGAGAAAAAGGCAAGTGAGTTATCCAGTTTCCTAAGGTCAACTGAATCAACCTTTAGGTTTTTGGGGGGATAGGTTGGGTAAAAGGTTTTTTTTTTAAAAATCTGATTTTGACTTGTATTAAGTATTAGAACTTTATACTATTTTTTAGTCTAAGATTCCTTTAATGAAGTGAGGAATGCACTTCCAGTTCTTCATATATATTTTTCCATTTTTCCATTTTCCAACCTCAGTTCCCCTTTTTTACGCACAGTGTAGTCAGTATTGAATTCTAGTTGTAGTTCAACTGATGCAGAGGTTGGGCTTGTCGCCTGGTCTGCATTTCGTTTCCTTCCCGTTCCTAACTTGACTAAATAATTTATGTGCTAAGCAATGGAGAGAGAGTTGTGTACGGAGCGCAAACATACGATATACTATATAGTGGCATATATGTAGACTAAGTCTCCCTCTCTGCTTGTGCTATATCTTTCTGGCTCTGCTGAGCTGACAACCCACTTGACTCAATTGGCAATTAATGTCGCCCAGCTGGGACTGGGATGGGACTGGGACTGTGAGTGGAGATTGCAGAAGAAATGACATGAAGGAAAAGAAGGGCCAATGGGTAAGTGGGGGGTGTCTCATTAATAACCACAGCCAGGCGGCCATCTCAATGCAAATGTTCAGGCATCACTCATACGTCATGTGGGTTAATCCAATCATTACATGCCTGCTGAGTGAAATGAGGGCTACATATGCGGCTACAGATTGAGTGATGCAGATTCAGAGATACAGATACAAGCACGGTTAGGGATACGGAAACAGATACACATACGCATACGGTTGTGCTTCTGACAGCTCTTTCTAATCTATGCTTGACGGCTAAACGAGCTCAGTTTCCCTCGGCTTGTGGTTATCAATCAAAGTGTTGAGCCGGCAGTCTTCGCATTAGGTCACATAATCAAGTGAGTGTGCAGAGGGGGAAGGGGGGATGAGGGGTTAACTTGCAACCTGATTTCACTTAAGTGATTAAAGGGCCTGCAGTTAACTTGAACTGTAACTGTTAACGCTGTTAGATGAGAAAGAAAAACTGCGCTGCTAACTCGATAAGAAAATGTTCAACATAAAGTTGGCATGAGGAAAGTTTGTTCAGATATTTGCGAAAGAGAAGTTTAGTTAAACTTGTTGTTTGTAATTTAAATAGAGTTTTACAGCATTAATGTTTAAATTTATTAGAGAACCTTTTTATACAGATAATTTAATAAATTTATGCAATTTGTTAGGCATGTTCCCTTTACCGTTAATAAGTTGAACACAAAAGAATAACAACTTACTTTTCTTCATTTCATATTGAAAATGAAGAAAACACTCTTTGTTCCTTTTTTATATACTTTTAATGAGTTTAACCGCTAACCAATTAGAGGTTAATTAGATGATATCATTCACAGTGATATCTTTTACTCTTGCACCCAAGTCAACATTATAATTTAGCTAATTATATTGGGGTATACACAAAATGGCCACAGGCAGGGCAATGTAATGCGAACTCATTATGCACATTGCGTATACGCCGCGTTGATAATCGGCAAACACAAAGATCAACAACAAAACAGCAGGTGGCCAGACAATTCCCCAGGCAGTTTATCAAGAGGCTAAAGTGGCAAGCAACGCCTTACGCTCTTCTTCTTCTTTCCTGTACTGTTTAGCCCAAGACTTCTCAGGGGGCAGTGCAGCGTAATGCTTTCCTGTGGGCATCTCTCAAGACGGGGGGCGTGGCCGCTGCGAGCGTCTATCCATGCCGTACAAATTGTAATTTAAACATTTTGGAGCGGCGCCAAGTAATAATTTGTATCCCGACTACACTGACTGCTGCTCGTCCTCGTCGTCGTCGTCGTCGGCGGATTTGAACAATTTTTCGCTGTATTATTTTTCAGTTTTTCTGCGAAATTGATGCGCATCGCTGCACAGCAAACAGCTAAGGAGGAGCCGCTCTTATCGCTGCTGCGCCTTGAGAATAGCGTTTTATTGCATTCGCACAACATGGAAGTCAAGTGTTGCAGTTGCCTGGGACACCCCTTATCCTACTCTACTCCACATCTCTCTCTCTCCCTCTCTGTATCTCTCTGGGGCAGTGCTTTCCTTTAGCGATTTGTTTGGGCGCAATAAATTCCATTAAAATGCAATTTGAAGGGTTTTGTGATTTTAAATAATGCCAGCACAGGGACAGGGTTAATGCAGCAGGCAGTTCCTTTTCCATTTCGTTTCCTTTGCTTTCTTCCCCTCCCTATCCACTAGGGAAGATTTTCGACTGCGCCGCGAATTGAAGATTGAGATTTATGCAATGTTTTTGTGTGACTCTCTCTGTCTATCTGTGTGTATGTCTGTGTGTCTGTGTGTTGTCAGGATGTTCGCAATATTTATTGCTTATTCAGTGAGTCTTGAGCCAGGGCTAATTGGACTGTCGTTAGAAGGCGATTTCAAAATGCAAAAGCCGGAAAGAAAGAAAGGAAGTCTATTGGTAATGGCAATGGGAAAATGCAATTTGATTGGGATTGATGTAAGTGAAGCATCTTTGTGAATTATGGAAATTGTTTGTTCGAAAGCAAGTGGAATATAAATATAGTAAAAGTGAAAGAGAGCGAGAGGAGGTAATGAAGATAGTGTGCAAGTAGGAGAGAGAGAGATAGAGTAGTAGCACAGTGCAACTTTAGACTGCTCTAACACTCATAGCTTTGTGGAAACACATGGAATTCTGTTATGGATTGCCAATTTATTCATTTATTTATAATACAATATGATTTTATTTCGATGTGAATTTGAAAATTTATTTGAAACTCTGATGTCTTCCATTTAAATACTAACTAAACTTTCACATCTACATACTTTATTTTATCAATGATTCATCTGTCATTAAATTATCATCAAGTAAATTGTAAGAAATTAATGTTGTCCTCAAATATTTGTCGAAAATTAAATACTTATCTGTATTTTCACATTTAAAGAATACAATATCTGAATCCGCCACAGTTTTTCAATCAAATTGTCGAAAATATCTCGAGATTTATAGTATCGATTAAAAAGGCTTTTCCAAAATCGGAATTAGAATCGCGTTGCGGGTGCGTGCATTAAAAATGCAATATGCTGGTCGAATTGGCATATTGAATGGATATTTGAAAACAAACTGAAAGCCTTTTTTGGCCCAGTTTCAGTTTGGGCCACTTTGCATTTGTTGCCAAAAAAGGGAAAACATTTATCATTTGACACATTTGGTCTACAGCGCGCCGCGATAAACACAAATCCCCCAAACAGCTGTGTTTATCGTAGGGGGTGCGTGGAAGAGAAGGAGCGAGGAGGGAAGGAACAAGGGGGTAAGCGCTGGCATTTTGCAATTTATGACAATGTCGCACAATTACCTACAATTGCCAAAAATTCGTGCAATGTAAGCGTAGAAAACATGACCAGGTCGCAAAAACAAAAAAGGCATTGAAAAATGTTTGCGATTTAAATGTTGTTTGTTGTTGTTGTTGCTGTTGTTGTTGCTGCTGTTGTTGTTAACTGCATGCTGTGTTTTTTGTGCAGCTTGCAGCATGTTCAAATTGAAATTTAATTCGTGCGACTTAAGGGGCGTGGAGGGCGTGCCGTGTCGACTGGTCAGGCAAAGGCCACACGCACAGTTGAATATTATTAATACGCCCCATAAGCCCAATAAATGCGAATCATTATTGTGTCGCCGTCGTCGTCTCTGTTGCTACTGCTGCTGCTGCGCTGCTGTTCTGCATTTTTTATGGTTATGGCCTCATTGTAATGACCATTAAAATTGGCATTGTTATAGAGCCAACGCAGCCGCTGCCGCTGCCCTCTGCTGCTGCAGCTTCTGCTGTTTTTGTTGTTGCTGACCCATTGAAATTGAATGAAAAGTGCAACAGCAGGCGGCACTGTCAGCTTAATAATTACTGCATACATGCGACACACACGCACACACACACACGACACACACACACACTGCACTTGCATCTGCAAGCAATTTTTCGAAATAAAAAGCCAAAGGAAAAACGGCACAACTGAAAAGCCCCGCAAACTGGCAGCCATTTGCACGTCGTCAGCGTTGAACACATTAAAATAAATGAGACTTTGCCCGTAAGCAGATGCCAATGCATTGTGCCCCTCCCCCCTCTCCCACTCTCTCTCTCTCTCTCTTGCTTCCTCGATGATGTTGTTGCTGTGTAAATGGCAGGGCGTTTTCACGTTCGCCCGGTGAAATTACGCGCAAATTACAATGCATATAAGCATCGAGAACGCGGTCTTCAGTTCGCTTGAGTTCAGTTCAGCTCGGCTCGGCTCAACTCGTCCGCATTCAGTTCAGTTCAGTTCCTTCTTTAAGCGGATCTCAGGACATCTTTGCGTCCATTGACTCCTTATACATTTGCATTGCATGCATACGGTATGCAGATCTGATTGTCAGCTGAATGTCTGTAGGGCTGGCCGTCCCTCTGTCCGTCTGTCTGTCTGTCTGTCTGTCTGTCTGTCTGTCTGTCATGGCTGTCGGCTTTAATTACTCTTCACTTTGAGCGGCGACTCTGTATGTCTGGTAGTTTCTTGTTTTTCTTTTCCTTTCTGTCTCTTGTATGTCTTTCTTTTCGTTAATTTTCCGGCACATCGCACGTTGAGTGCGGCGAATTGAAGGGCAAATGAAATAAACAGGTAAAAAAAGTTGTAATCTGGCGCAAAGAGCGCTGTTTACCAGCATACAGCACATGTCCAACCGGCTGACGGATAAAAGATGAATGGGAAATTGGGTATACGAGAGTTTTTCTGCTGTACCATGTGCATGGAAAGTTTTAATGAAGAGAGAAGTTAGTACTGCCTATAGAGCTTTACGGAATTTCTTATGAAAATTCCTCTAGTCAAACAATTAAAGAGATATAAGACATAAATACCATACATATAATATATAAGGAAGTTTATATCATAAAATGATATCTTTCCACTATCGAAAGATATCATTCTCTAATATAAACTTCCTCCATCGATATGTTATAATAGTTTTTCTGTAGTCCATCTAAAATTCTACTGATACTTCCATTTAGTTTTACATGTAAATTAAGCAAACTTTTATTGTGATTTAATGCTTAAATTTCTTGTGCTTTTCTTATAGAAAAATCTATAGATGGAGACCGTGTTCTATCGATAGTATATTGTATTTTAAATAAATCGATTCTATCGTTAGTTACCCTATAGTTCTGGCGACTAGTTCGTAGCTGGTGAAATAAGTACTTACTAAGGGACTGCCCCTACTTACTTTGCACACCCTAAGCAATGTATTTTTTCATTTCGTGTTTTGTATGTAATGTCCGGCAAATAGGGTCAATCGCCACCACATCGTTTACCAGTAAGTAGAGAACTGGGTACCCATGATTGGAGTACTTATGTAGCTAGTAGGATTGACTATTCCTGATTAGAGTACTTATGTAAGTACCCATTAAAGGTCTAGAGAAAGAAGTACCTACAATAAGAGTACTTTTGAAGGTACCCCTGAATGGGTAGGTGAAAAGAGAACCCACGACTAGAGTAGTTATCTATATACCCATGAATAGGTTGGTGGGAAGAGTACCCATATATTAAATGCATTGAAATTACTATTAATATTTTGAATGTTTCGTTTATTTAATTTTTAAATTCTGTAAGAAATTGTTCACTGCCAATAGGTGGCGTTATCAAATGAGCTGTGTGCTGTTCCGATATATCGTCAACGCCATCCAACGTCTGTCGTTCAAAACATGCTGTAGTCGGATTTTCCATACTTTCTATTTTTGAAGTCCACGTCTGTTAATAAATTCCCACTTTCAGTTTTCTTAGCTCTAGCTTGGCTTTCTTAATCTTTGGCTCCAAGTTCTATTTTGATACACTTTTCGTCAATCTCAATTCCATCTAAGAGTATTTTCTTGATTCGCCTTTTAATTAGCTAAGAAATTCATCACAATTCTTCAGATTAGATTATCCAAAATAAATTCCAATGGGCAAACCGGTGAATTCTTAACATTTGTCTAAAATCATGTTATCATTAACAAAGCAAAACAATTTCAGCATGACAATTGTTTTTAAAATTGTCAATGCCAACTTCGACAAAAATGTACATTATAGAAAATATAGTGAGAAATTTAACACAAAAAAGCGATTAAAAGTAGGCGTTCAATTTTGTTGATACTTAGTGGTTCTGCGTTCGCTTACCCTAAGGTGACTAGAGTAACTACCCATGTAGGGAGTAGTCAGGTAGGTTGTTTAAAATTGCTAAGCTTGG
Source organism: Zaprionus nigranus (assembly GCA_018903425.1). NCBI lineage: Eukaryota > Metazoa > Arthropoda > Insecta > Diptera > Drosophilidae > Zaprionus > Zaprionus nigranus. Next base: position 5,685,996 of record JAEIGD010000002.1, read on the forward strand.
GCAAAAGTAGGCGTTAAAATTCGATTGACACTTAGTGGTTCGGTGTTGGCTTACTAAAGGGTGAATGGGGTAACTACCCATGTATGGGAGTAGTCGAATAAGTAGTTTAAGTATGGCTTATCGACACCCCTAGAACGACTGAAATATTAAACTCCTTCCAGATGAAATAAATAATTTTTTTAAAAAAAAAAAAGCTGAGTAGCTCCTAACGAGATTTATGTGGATCTGAATCAAATAACTTTAATACCATCACCACAAAAAAGACCGAAAAATAAAAAATAAAAATACGCAATTTTTATGCGTGAGGCACTACCGACACCATCATCACCACCACTGCCACCAGCTCCACTGAAGTACGACGTACCCGTTGTCCACACACACAAAACGCTTTGCCCGTGGATGCCCAAAAGGCCCAACTGCAGGCACGAAAACTGATGCCAGATATCGATCACAAAGAAAGAAAGGCAAGGACCTCCCTGCGTTCTCATTCGATTTTTATCAATGATTTGGGGATAAAAAAAAAAAAAAAAAAAAATTGCTCGCATTTTCGAAATCAAAAGACAACAAATTGTGAATACTCACAACAAGATTCCACATTATATAACAAAATAAAATAAAGTTTTCGAGTCTGCTAGCTACCGCTCCAAACGGATGCTAGACACAGACTGAAAGTGCTGCTCTGTATGCCAGACGTACTTGGGCTGCTGCTGTTAGTCAATGACAAACGAAAAGCAGTATAAAAGTGTTGGAAAATATCGATAATTTGATTTCAACTCGACATATTAATCGATTTTTATTTCAACTGGATATTTCAGATTGCTATCGAAATCCTGCATCCGCTTCTGTGTAATTCGTTAACAAATTGGTGATTTGGCGCGTTTTTCGTCTGTCTCCCACTGCCAAACAGTGCAGCGTTGCCAATTGATTCATCTCAACTCTAATCAGTGTTGAGTCCCACCCTTAGCATTGGCAACCGCAACAAGCATTAACCAACACATGTACATTTTATCGAAATGCAATTCAATTAGTTTTTTGATCGAAATGCAATAAAAAGAGTGAGAGGAATTTTACAATTCACACAAACTTTGCGCAGTCATAGCAGAATTGTTATAATATATAAAGCAATACACCCATTAATCACCACTAAATGAATGCTGAAACCACTTATTTACATTCTTGATTGCTGTTCGCTCTCCTTGCAATTTTCTTCTCTTCGTCGCGCTCTTGGAAAATCATAACCCTACATTAAACATTTGTTTTTATTTTGCTTCTGCTGCTGCAGTGAAAAGCCGCTTATAGCAAAGCCCTGCAATTTTCATTCTGAATTGACAACTTTAACATAATTGACTGCAAGCAAGAGACGTGGAAAAGGAAGCAGCATAGAGAAGGAGGAGGAGCAGGAAAAGGCGCAGACCAAAATGTTGTAAAATAAAATATATAAAATAAAATAAAAAAAACGATGACGGCGATGACTCCGACAGCGACTGCGACAGTATCCCGACTATTTTTATAACAATTTCATAATATTTTTAGCATATTTTTGTTCTTTTTCTTCTTATTTTTCGCGTTCTTTCCCTTTGGCCCTCATCTTCATTAGCACATTAAAATGTCAATGACACTTGTTCTAAGATATGATAATACTAAGATATCTGTGCTTTACTCTCTCTCTCTTTTCTCTATTCGGCTCTTGCATTCCATTCACTTCATTTGATGCTTGCGTTAAATGCATTTAGTATTGAGTTTCGCGTTGTTAAAGTGTTTTTGCAGCAGCAAGTTTCTTGGCATTCTCTCCCTGGAGAACGAGATGAGGAAGGGACAGGGACGGGGACAGGGGGAGCAACAGCAACAGCGTCATCAACTTCAACTCTCCACATAAACCGTAACCCTAACCCAATAAACCACTTTCGGCGCAGCTTCGTTACGTTGACTATTCCTGTTGCTGCAGCTGCTGTTGTTGTTGCTGCTGTTGTTGTTGTAGTTGTAGTTGTTGCTGTAGTTATTGCTGCTGCTGTAGTTGTTGCTGCTGCTGTTGGCTTCAATTTCACACCGCCAACAAGTGACAAGTAAAGCAACACACAGACACCCGCTGCACACACATACACACGCACACATAGGAAGCTGGCAATGCGTCAAAGTTGGTTGGCAGCATGCCGCAAAAATGTTGCTGGTAACGGCAACAACAACAACAGCAGCAGCAGCAGCTAAAGCAAGCCAAAGCCAACAAAGGCACAAAAGGTAAACAACAACGAGAAAGAGAGAGAGAGAGAGAGGCAGAAAGGGAGCGAGCTAGAGAAAGAGGAATAGAGAGAGATAGATGCGGAGAAGGAGAGGAATAGCGTGCAAGCGAGACAGCAAGAGATGCGATCAAAACACGCGCGTTGACCGATTTAACGTTCCAAGCACCAGACTATGAATTTTTATGATAAAATTTGCCGTTTTTAATTTCAGCTCGCCTAAAAAAAACAACAACAGCAAAACAATGAAATGGCCAACAAAAACTGATAGCTGTGAGAATGGGACAGCGAGAGAGAGAGAGAGGGACAGAGAGAGGGGTGGGTAGGGTCCGGAGCCTGTTACCACCGAGGGGAAAGGTCATATTTATGCCCCGGGGCAGCAGGATGACACCTTCAGCGTGAGCTACAGCAGCATGTCGCTGTCAGTCAGCTGCCCAGCCCACGCAATATCATCTCCCCCCCCTCCTACCATCCCGCTCCCTGTTCCCAGTAAGCTCCTGACAGAGCAGCGCCTGGAGGCCGTGTGTCTCTCACTGGATATTTATGGCAAAAATGCAAAATTAATGACGTGTGACGTGAAATTGTCGCAAAAAAATGTGCCAAATTAAATTTTGGCCTCTCCAAACTCTGTCCCGGAGGCGCGACATGGCGACATGGCGAGCGAAGCAGGCGTAGCGAAGCGTTAAATTCCACCACCGCAACAGAAAATTCAATAAAATATTTCAGGTCGAGCTCATTGAGTTATATTGCCCGAAACAACGGAGAAAACTGTTAAGCGTCTTTGTTGCAAATTCTTTCCATAAGAAAATTGGATAATAAAAACATATAACTGGCAGGGAACCTCAGTCCGAGCGATAAGATTGGGTTTATTAAATAGAGTATTATGTTTTGTGATCAATATGAGGGTTATTTAAAACTATATTGTATAATCAAAGAGAGATTTATTGAGTATTATATTATATAATCAGTAAGGATATTGAGTATTAAGTATATGATCAATGATTATATTAACTATTATTTTATATATTAGTCAATGAGATATATTTTATGATCAATGTTGAGCATTATATGTATATCTTTAAGTTATTTATATTTGCTTAATTTCCCAAAACTTTTCGCGTTTTTTTCTGCGCTCTTATCCGATAAAGCAACCGATTATGCCAACTGAAAGTATATATGTACATATAGTCTTAATCAGCATCAACAGACAAGTCGAACTATGTGAAGCTGTCCGTCTGTATGAATATTTACTTCTGAGAGACAAGTGCTAGGACTTCGGAAAAATATCTAAATGTTGCACGCAGATCAAGTTTATTTTAGAATTTGAATTCCGAAAATTTAGTTGTAATCGGATAATTAACATAGAAGTTATGATGAAAATCATTTTAAAGAGCTACTAATTTCCAAGCGACTCGATGAAAAGTATGCAACACAAATTACGCTGAACGTAAAAGTATTATATCATGAATCTAATTTAATTACTTATAAATATGGAATAAAAAATCGTATGAAATATCGAATGCAAAAATTTCTTATTCTTTTCTTCTCGGCACCATTTCTGCAAACTTTCCCACCACATTTCCCGGTGGATTGTAGTTGCAAACAACCCAAGTACGGTCCGCCCTTAGGCGAAAGGAGACAAATAAAACATATTTAAGAGACTGAAAAAAGACAGAAAATCGAATTCATGATATTCACTTGCGAGCGACGCCAGATCCCATTTCCCTGCTGGCTTTCCAGATCAGTTGTGTAAAGTGTCCCGCAGTAGGCACAAAGTCGGGGTTATTGAAGTTGAAGGCATTGATCTCGCGATACCACATGTCTACGGGCAGATCCCCCGTAACGTCCATACCGCCAGACAAAAATATATTCTCACCATATTTGGGTTTGGGACGATGCTCCATGATATTCTTATCCCGCAGGTGCTGCAGGTTGCTAGCTGAATCGACGTTGCTTTTGCTATATCACCTACTTACATTTGCCCATTCCTGAGCTAACCTGTTCAGCTCTGGATTAATCGTCAGTTCGGGACAACCGTGCATTTTCCGATACTTGTTAGTCGTAATGTGCAGATCTTTCAGGAACTTATCATTGTTGGCCTTCGTGTCTTGCCCCAATGGTCCCGGAGTCCGCATTTGTGTAGCCGGGATCGACGCCGGTCTGTTAGGCATTGTTGAATTTAATAAATACAAATGTGCACCCGAGATCTGGAAGTCCAGCAAAGGAAAGGGAAAACTTTACAATTTTAAAACATATTTTTTAGAATTACTGAGAAAAAAAATTTAGAATTACAAATTACAAACGCCACTTGTCACCACGATGATTGGCCTACTCCAATCTATATAAAGTTAGTAGAAATATTTATAAAGTGGAAATACAAAGAATTAAGTCTTATCTTTATTCTTGAAAACTGCAACAAATCAGAGATAAGATTGTGATATACATTTATCTAACCTCGTACAACTTTTCCTATTAAACGCAGAACAAAATTCAAAAGATTCTAATAGTTAAAAAGCCATTCGCACAATGTGCCGAGGGGAAGGGATCACCAGTCAGCTGGAGATACCGCACTAAGGGTGACCACAATTGTGTGGTCACCCGATGACTTTTTATCTGTGCTCAGCTCATAATTTCATTCGCGCTTTTCTTTGCATAATAGCCCAAATAACAAAAAAAGGCAAAACGGGGAAAAACTAATGATATGCCTAGGGGGAGAGCAGGGAAGGAGCAGGGAAACTGGCATCAGGTTGAGCCTTTGCGTTATTCTGCTGTTCGCGCATATTTTAATTAATTTAGTTTTCTGTTTGTGCTTTCTCTCTCTCCCTCTCTCTCTGCCTCTCTCACTCCTTAAATTTCCCGCTCTTGTCGTGTGCATTTAAAAATGCATTAAGAGTTTTAATTAAAAGTCGTCAGGACTAGAAATCCAAGGAGTGACAAGAGGGGTAGGGGACAGAGGACAAGAGTACAGCATAGCTTTCGTGTCCTTTGTGCCGATTGTGCCTTTCTCCCCACTCACAATTCACCAAGCAAACAGAAAGGGAAACAAGCAAAAGTCAGAGCGAGAGAGAGGGGGGGGAAGATACTGCGAGGGGGAGCGAAAATATTCAAAACTATTGTGGCGGCTCATGTCCGTGACGACAGTCTCAATATGTGGCCGCTGGCAGCGCTGTTGCCGTCGGCACTTGCTGCATGCATGACTACGTGTCCTTTTAATATCCTGTCTGTGTCTGTGTGTGTGTGTGCGACGCGCGATGCTTCAAAACTTCCGCCTAGCAAATAAATAAAAAAAAAGGCAATGAAATATGAACACAACACAATGAAAGTTTTGCATATATACACATAAATAACCCACGGGGAGTTGCTAGATAATGCTTTGAGGTACATAGTATGTGCAATTAGAGAAATATAAAGCAAAATACATATACTATATAAATACTATATATTGCACAAATACATATATAATAACTTTGCCAATTAAGCTGATGCTTAGACATTTACTTTATAATTTTAAAATATATCTAAGCCCACACACAATTGTGTTGCATAATCCGTAATAAGGAGATGGCGCCACAAAATGAACTTTGGCTCATGCATCATTATAATCATTATTGTAGTATGATATCCGTGCATCAATTCCATAATGAGAATTTACATAATTTGACTTTCAATTGCAAATGTTGAATTTGCTGCAACCTCCTCGTGCCCCTTGCCACCTGCCCCCTCCTGGTTCTTGCCCCCTTGAAAGTAGACAATATTCAATTAGGCGAATTTTCTGAAATGTGCTAAACATTTGGAACGTCTGGTCCCCAAAATTAATTTGTTTGTGTAACAGGACAAACTAACAGCAATTCCGTTGTCCCATTTCGTAGCCTCCTTCATTCTCCATTCCCCGCTGTTTCAACTCAGAGCTCCTGGCCTGCTGTCGTGCCCCGTTTCCCATGTCCAGAGCCATCCAACACTCTGGCCAGGTGCTGTTCAAACAAATTGCATACGTGTTGTTGCTGTCTCTGTTTCAGTTGTTGTTGCTGTTGTTGTTGGTGTTGTTGTTGTTGATGTCCTTGGGTCCTTTCGCTCCTCAGGGCCTTTGGTAATTGTAATGCGAGCAAATAAACGAGCGAGTGTTACACGAATATTCATACACGACAATGCCCAGCAATGAGTGCAGGGAGCTCAGCCGAGCCAAGTTGAGGCTGGACAAGACCATGCACACACACACTCAACACACACAACACACACTCATACAACAAATGGAAACACGACTAATCATTGATAGCGACGGGCAAGAGAGTGCGACGCAGAGGGAGAGCACGCAGGGTTTGCTTGGCATTTGGGGATTTCATTTCAAATCAACAACATTTTTAATTTCACTTTTCCTGTTCTTTTTTGTAACTAATTTAAATCTGTGCCCTGCACCCCTTCCTGTCCAGCATGTTTATCAAATTAACTTCATTTTGGTATTAATTAATTGTTAATTGAATGACGAAAGAGTTTCATGGATGCGTCTTGATGGGGCAGTGCTGCAGATAGAGAATTTTTTGAGCTGATTGTTATATTGAAAAACTGTCTGTCTGTCTGTCTATCTGTCTATCTGTCTGTCTATCTGTCTATCTGTCTGTCTATCTGTCTATCTGTCTATCTGTCTATCTGTCTATCTGTCTATCTGTCTATCTGTCTATCTGTCTATCTGTCTATCTACGTCTATCTGTATATCTGTCTGTCTGTCCGTCTGTTTGTCTCTCTCTGTCCAGATGTTATTAGATCATACTCCTTAACAAAACTTCTCTTTAATGTCACTGCATTCTTATTTTTCCCCCCTGCATTGACTGCAGTCTTTGTGCAGCTGCTTTTTGAGTTGTTTTAATTAAATTTGTGAACCCGCTGCGCCAACTGAGTGTCCCTTTGAGTACTAGATAACAATGAAAACCGAAATGAACAATGCAGTGATGGTCCATATTGTTTCTCGAGTCGAAGCTTGACTGTAAGAGAGACCGTCATGCCAAAGAACTCTGAGCGTTTTTCATTCATGCAATTTCTTGCTTCGCCTTTTTTTCCTGTGTTAATTACAAAGCTCTGGGGAAGAGGAGGATGTGGCTGAGGTTGTCTATAAAGTGTTCGTTTCAATTGCGAAACCCAACGCCCGAAATTGAAACCCTGCTTTGAAGGGGAGTGGGCGTGGAGTGATGGGGGGAGTATTGCCTGAAGCCCTTTGTTTCCTTGCCCCCTTTCCTCTTGCCCATGGCCTGTCAATCGATGCAGTTGCAGCTGCTGTTCGATTTCGTTTTCGATTTCGCTTTTCTTTTGTGCGCGGCAGGGAAAAGGGCAAGCAGGGGGAGGAGGGATGGAAAGGGGAGGGGGCGCGAACTGACCTATAAATCATCTAATGGCCACAGCCTTTGGTTTGGTTTGGCTGCCTCGCCCCTCTCTGGTCGCCGCACATGTGTCAATATTTGTGCGAAATGCGGTTGCAGTCTCACCGACACAAAACACTCTCCATCATTCTGGGCAGTATGTGTGTGTGTGTGTGTGTTTGGTGGGCAGGGTGCATGGTCAGTTCATGGGTTTGGTTTGAGTTAGTTTTCAGTTCGAACTGTTCAGCGTGTTGTTGCTGGTTTAGTTTTGGGAATTTGTGCAGCGTTTGCATTGTCTGTCACTCAGTCAGCTTGTCCCACAGTGAAAGACAAGCTTTTAGTTGTTTAAATTTAAGTTGCATCATGTGGCCCATGAAACAAAGCAAGAGAAAACAAAATATCGAACAGAGTTCATACGAGTCCAGAGAAGAATTTTCATTGCAATATTGTCGTTCCATTCTTTCCTTTTTTAACTGTTTTTTTTTTTTTCTTTTTTGCAAATTTCCTATTGAATATTTCAACTATTTCCGCTTGCTAAGAGTTCTACATCGTTGCTTTTGCTTAATTTCCGTTTTTATATTCTCGTTCGTCTTCTTCTTCTACATCTCCCTTTCTCTCTCTATGCTCACATTCACTCGCCTCTTCCTTGTCATAGATGGACATCTGTTATGCAGTTCATTTGTTATGGAATTGAATTTTACTTGGCAGTTTTCTTTTACATTTCTGACGGAGCACAACGTGGCGTATGCGCAACTTATTTGCCATGTGTCATAGATAACGCAGGGCAAAAGAAAAATATATGAAATTAGACGCATCCAAGTGCGAAATTGCCAAGAGTCATAAAAGAGTTGCTAAATTATACAGTTGCTGATAGGGAAGTCGCATCAGTCTTCAGCAATTGTTGGGATATGGGCAATACTTAAAAGAAATTTGAGTTATTTTTAGCACAAAGCAAAGCACAGATCTTTGCCTTGGAAAACATAAAGGTAAAGTTTGTATAATACTAAAATATATTTTTTTAGCAGAAAGTGATAAAGTTTACAGCTTTTCCAAGGCTCTGCAACTGATTTTCTTTCTCTCACTTCCCATTATCGTTCAGAGTCAATTATTGCTCGAGAAACTGTGTTTCTTAAACTTTAAACCCTCTAAACAAAGCTAAAGGCATCACGACCCACCTCCTGTTCCTACTTGCGCAGGGGAATGAAATCTTAGGACAATTTGGCCGCAAGCACCGCCAGGTCCCAAAATAGCCATAAATTTAAACGTTTTTAACAAGAAACAGACGGTGAAACCGGCACAAAAAAGAAGCTCAAAAGCATACAGAGAACGATAGAGGGAAGTAGGAGGGAAGAGAGCGAAAGAGAGAGAGAGGGAGATTGAGAGAAAGTAGAAGAGAGAAGATGATGTTAAAAGGGCGCAACGAACGAGACCCAAACAATTTGGCCAAGTTACGCCCGAGGAATTGTGAAGGAATTGTGCTTAATTTACTTTTGCTTCCCTTTTGGCAGCACCATCACTTCTGCTGCCTCTTCTATATCTTCTTCATCTACTTTTCCTATTTTTTTTTTCTTGCTTACTGTGGTTTCCTGCCTCTTCAGCTGCAGCCCTAATGACACTTTAAAAAATTCATTTAATTTGCACATAAAATATGCATAAACTTCATTTTAATGTAATTAATTTGCCGAATGCGACACACAAACAACAAGCAAATCTAACAGATTTAGTTAAAGATGACTTTAAGCAGGGACAATTCAATGGGAAATTCACAATTAGTATTACTCTAATGGGGCTTAATAGCTTCTTAGGATTATAATAGTGCATGAAATGCAAAAACCTAAAATTCCTTATTGATATTTATTTTCCTTTTTCTATATTTCATACTTCATACTCTACGATCATCATGTGAAAACTATGTTACTATTCTAGAACTTAATTAATAATACTTTTCAATCTACTTGTATGTTAACTTCGTTCCCTTCAACGAGTGCCCACTGTACTCGCTTGCAGTGGGTGCACCAGTTGGCTTTGCATGCAGCAGGGCAACAAAATGATGTTGCTAAAGCGCTAACAGTAAGTGGCGGCATCATGATGTTGCCTTTGGAGACATAAATGGTTGAGCACGATGCACGGCAGGATGTTGGCAAAGGAGGGAGGGTGAAGAGGGTTGTTTTGCGTAGAGACTCGTTTCACTGGCAAGCTTCGCGTTTTGTTAAGGCGCTCCATTAAAATAGAAAAGGAATATTCCAGTTTTGGTAGAACTAGAAATGCTCTGTTTGATGTCCTCTGCAGATTTTTGTAATGAATCTATTTGTATAGAACTTTTGAAGGATATTGTAATTATAAGTAAACACATAACATAATTTATGTAAACTGTATGTATATTATAAATTAAATTATTTTATAAAAGGCTTCGCATTCTAGATAACGTATAGTACAAACTATCCCATCCTTCATCTCATATCACACACTTCGCAAGCCAGGCAAGATTGTTAAAAGACCAACCTGTTTGCAGAGTATACACGTACAGGGTATACCACAAATATAAATACTTATATGTAATCACGCACTCACACAAACTACACACACACGCACACTACACACATTCACCACACACACACACACGGGAGACAAAACTGAATGCTCGGCAGAGAGTTGCAGAGTTAGTTGTTAAAGGGGTAAGAGACAGAGAGCGAAGGGGGGGGTATGTGGACGGGCGGATCGGGGCTGCCTGAGGCGCGGGTCTGCCTTGAACGACGACAGCGCCACAGCATGGAGCGTGGAGCGTTGTCAGTGGCAGCAGCAGCAGCAGCGCGGGGCATTAAGCACGTCGGCAACATAAATATTTTAATTTTGCTAAAAATTTGTGCTGAAAAGTCGCTTTTTTGCATTAGGAAGTGCGAGGCGAAGACACACACACACCCGCACACACACAACACCACACATACACACAGGCACACACGCATTTGCAGCGTAAACTAAACAAAATGAAGCCGACGAAAGGATGCGCAGCGCAAAGCTCGCTGTTGTAGTTGTTGTTGTTGTTGCTGTTGCCGGCCATGACGATGTTTGTAATGATAAGCGCTGTTAGTGTTTTACTTTAATAGGCAAAATTATGTGCACACACACAGACACACACACATATACACTGGCGCACCCACACAAAAGGCTTTGACTTAAACACGACTCAAAGGCATAAATTATTGCGGTGAACAGACAACACAGGACGCAGGACACTGCAGTAGCTGAAGCGGGCCAGGGATTGTAGACAGGGGAAGTGAGGAGGGGGGGTAGTGGTAGTGGGATCTGGAGCGGGACATGGAATCACAGCCGGATGGCTTTTTGCTGTGCCTTGCTGTGCCTGGCGAGCTGCCCGAGCATCCGCGCGCGAGCTCGTTGGCCAAATTAAAATAGTGTCGGCCTGGCCTATATGCACCCTTATATTGTTGTTGTTGCTGCTAGCATAATAAGGCAAATATAACTAGTGGGTGGAAATACCCTAACATAGTGAGGGCGTTGCTGTAATATATAGCGATATATGTACGCCCAGAAACTTTCTTTGTCTAACTAGGAAGATTGTTTTATTTATCATATGCTATTGTTTACACAAAAGCCATACAGTGTGAAGAACTTCAATTTTAGTGATGATAGTTCTTGCTAGTGGTGGTGACCGTCTAAACTTCGTGACTATCGATAACAGTATTTCAAATAGCTGTTTATTATTATTAAATATATTTGGAATATAATAATTTCCTTATTTTTATGTTACAATTATGTTATCTATTTCATGAGTGCATTCGCTATTCGCCTCTACAACTTTGTAGCCATTTTGACAATGAGCCAAACGAAATGCAGAAACTTTGTCGAGATTTATGCAAAGAGTTTGTGGCACATAAAAAATTGTTTTTCCTGCACACAAGACTCGAATTTAAGCCCAATTTCTTAAGATTATTTATGCTGGCACAGATTGATAACTATTATTTACCGGCACAAACTTGAGCTGTAATCTAAATTAATTTTCCTAATGCTTGCGAAGAAATTATCGCCGCACGAGAAGGTTCAAATATACTAAAAATGTATTCACTCATTTATTCATTCATCGAAGTATATAAAACTGGCAAATCGCTCATTCGGTTTACTGAATCGATTTCAAATTGAAATTGAAATTCATGTCAATGCTCAAGCAAATATTTGCGTATATTTTAAATGTCCGTGCGGTGAGAGAAAACGAATCGCAATTCATTCGAATATTGTTGCCATTATTCGCCTGCGGCCGCCTGCAGTCGCAGACTCGTGCACTCGAACAACATTCGAACATTCGAAATTTATTGTTGGCCATTTTAATTTGTAAATAGTTTGAGCAAATTGTTTTTGCCCCACAGTTTCTGGTTGAGGTCGACGAAATACAGCAAGTGTAAGCAAATAAATGCCCGAGTAAACATAAAATGACTTACTAATTATATAATCACAAAACTATCAATCAATAATGCAGGATAAATACTGCATGGCTGTGAAAATACATGGAGAAAATTGGAATTCCTGAGAATGTTTAATATGTTTACCTATGCTAGAGTTATGTTATGCTAGGCAAACATACAGAAATACATTTAAGGAGTCAAAATCTAAAATCATAACTCTTCAATGCTCCCAACACATTAAAATACATTCCATTCCTCTAAATGAATCTGTAAAGCTATAAATTCTGTCAGCATAATTAAGCGAATTTTAACTTAATACATTAATTTGGGAAAAACAATAAAAATAAATTGAAATTTTATATCATAACGAGATAACGATTGTATCAATACCCTGTTATAGACAAAATTTCCTTTGAAAGTCTGTAATTGGTTAATATGGAATCTCTTTAATAAATCATTTTATATTGGTAAAATTTCGATTCATGAACTTTCTTAATAATTAGGATATCGAGCAAATCATCTTCTGGCAAATCACACGTCCCGCAAAACATCCTGTACTTGTCACTTGTTTTCGTAATGGGCTTTTTGGGCTATTTTATGGGCATCATTAAATGTTTCACTATTTGAATTTATCGCCAGTTCGTGTTGTTCGTTAATGGTCGCTAATTATGTATAGTAAATAATAAAAGTCCATACGTTTGGAAATATAATTTCGATGAGTTGAGGGCATGGGCCAGCGAATATCCGGGACTGGTAATTTGCAAGCAAATGAGGCATTCTTCCTGAGGCTATGTATCGTAATAATGAATTCAGTTGGAATACGTCCGCAGTTCTTGGACATTTTGAATATGGCATTGGTATTATTACATAATAATAATAATTACACCTATGCACGTCGCTGGGATGCTACTTTCAACATGGCATACAAAATTCCCACGCTGACCGCGAACAGGAACATTACTTTAAATATGGTAGCCACCAGTTCAGACGTCTCATCCCCGTCAAATAATAATGGACACGATAAATGTTGACTATCTATCAATTCGGTTGACACGCCACGGTTGACCACGCGATTCCATAATTTCAGAGGCAATTCCAACATATGTGCCAAATAACCTTTGTCAGGCTTAAAGCACTCGGGATATACCGACATAAAGTGCGAACGACAAACCGCTCTAGTCGGCGTAACCTTGCACAGCATGTTGAGGAATTGCTTTTGAGGAATTAGCCAAGACATTTTTAGTTTTAAAATTGAAAAAAAATTTGTTATAACTTAAGTTTTCGTAGCCCGTTTGTAAAACACGATGCGAATCAAAAACAATTGACAATGATTTCGTAGACATTTTTTTTGAGTGGTCAAGTAGTAAACTATGTTCAAGAAACTGTTTTTATGGCCTTCGACCTTCGTTCAAAAAAAGGGACTACTACCATTGTTAACTATAGTGTCAATAAATAACATATTAATTGTTGTAATAGCAGCGATATACGATATATCAGTCTGGTCCGGCTTGTTCCGACATAAATATAAATATCGAGTATATATATCGATAAATATTTTTAACCTTTATTCCTTCATTCCGTTTTAAATAGCTGAGATTTTGACGTTCGAATAGACGGACATGGCTCAATCGACTCGGCTAGTGATCCTGAGTAGGAATTTATATACTTTGTGAGGTCTGCCACGCCTTCTTCTGCCTGTTACATTTGCACAAAGTTATTAAACCCTTTTTAAACCATTTTCAATAGTATAAAAATATCTTACTTATTAGCGATAACGAAATTGAGTTCAGTTAGCAAGGCACAACGATTCACTTAAGCAAATTTCGATATTAATTTAATTATTATGTGCAATCGAATCGATATGTCGATTAATTATCGCCTATCATTGTGTTAGCATTATTCCTATAGGGAAGAAATAAATCAGTCTGAAAGTAGCAGGCGAAGTAACTTGTTTGAGGTTCTTCCGTGAAGTTTTTAAAAAATTCCGAATTTTTGGGATTCATTTAATTTTGCAAAAAGGAGGAAAAATAATGGAGAACCAAGTCGCATCTACTAACCAGAACTTCGACAATAAAAACGCTAAAAGGATGGATAAAGAGAATATCATTATCATTGACGGTGATACGGTGCATGATTCGTCTGGGCCGTTTGCAAAGAAACCACGGAATCGCCATGGCAATGTTCAGCGTTGGGAAACCGAAAAGGTAGGTGCCCTGAAACTACTCGTATTATTTCGAACAAAAAACATGTATTTTATTTTTCTTCCAGGACCTTTCCAATGCAGTGGGAGACGAAAGAAGCTCATTCTCCGGCCAATTGAAACCAAGCAATCAAAACTCCCGAACTGGAGGAGATCAGCGTGGCCGGGGTCGTAGGTCTCGCAATAGTACTGGGAATAGAAATGATGAGTATTTCGTTAACCAACGTCTGCGTGCTATTGGTTCAACCCTTGAATTGGAACCAATCGAATTGGAAGCGGACATGAAGTTCTCCGTCCGAAATCGTCTCTATATCGGAAATCTTACCAGTGAAGTTGCGAAGGATGAGGGCTTGCGTGAGATATTCCAGCCGTACGGCGAAATCAGCGATATTTTCATAAACTCGGAAAAGAGCTTTGCATTCATCAGGGTCGATTATCATCTAAATGCCCTGAAGGCCCAGCGTGCTCTGGACGGAACTATTATAAATGGACGTCAATTGCGCATTCGCTTCGCATCTAGCGAGTCTGTTGTGCGTGTCAGGAATCTTACAGGCTTTGTATCCAACGAGCTTCTATATCGAGCTTTTGAAATATTCGGTCCCATCGAGAGGGCCATCGTTAAGGTTGATGATCGTGGCAATTCCAAGTGTGAGGGCATTGTTGAGTTCTCCAAGAAGTCGTCTGCCAATGCTTGTCTACGTTTGTGTGCGGAGAATTGCTTCTTCTTGACCGCCACCTTGCGTCCTTGCATTGTGGAGCCAATGGAGCAAATGGACGAAACAATTGGCATGCCCGACAAGGCACTCAACAAGAGCTCTCAACAGTTCATCAGTGAACGCAGCTGTGGACCGCGTTTTGCTGCACTCGATTCGTTTGAGTACGAATACGGTATCAAATGGAAACAATTATGGAATGAATACGAGATGAAGAATTCTTCTCTGGAACGTGAGCTCAAGCGCGAGGAGCAGAAGCTTGAGATCCAACTGGACTTTTTGCGCAATGAGCGTGAGACTGAAATGTTGCGCCAAGGTAAGAATTAAAAAAGAGAAATATGTTTACTTAGAATTTCGCTCTTACAGAACTGCGAATGCGCGAGGCTGATCACGAGCGCAGGAAAATGGAATGGGAGTTACTTCAGAATCCGCGTCCGAAACTGGGATACGATGATCCGCCACCTCAACTACGAAACCCGATGCAGCAGTTGGATCGTGTGGACAACGCCTTGATGATGCGCAACCGCGCATCGCCTGAGCAGTTTGGTTATTCCGACAATGGACCATTGAATCGTCATCCGATGCAGCCGTTTGGTTATCACAATGATGCACAGATGCATCGTCGCCCGAGTGAAGGAATGCGTCGCCAGCAGGAGTTGTCGGCTGAATTTATACCGCAGCAGCCCTTCAACATAGATGACAGTCGCCCTATGCGAACCCACTCGCCATTTGTGGTTTTTCCAGGTACTTTTGCTGCACATTTTGTACTCTTGCAGCACATTCAGATTTAATCGAATTTCGATCTCTTATCTAAGGTGAGGATCTAAATCAAAAGGAGCACCCAGTTGGACACGATTCACTTAATCAGGTATATATAGCAGACGAGTGCCACAATGAGAACAATAATAAGACCCTAAATCTGGAAAGTGAACCGATTCATGAGAAAAATTCCCTATGGGGACGTCGAACTCTTTAATTTGGAAATATCGTGTGCAATCCGGCTCAATGTAATGCTTTATTAATAAACTTTACTAATGAGATTAAATAGTTAATCGATAGCTTGATTGTAAATGTCTTTCTTGTAAGCAGATAATAAAGGTATCTGGGCATTGACTGTCAGCTAGAATGGAAAAACATTTATAAAAGAAAAGAGACGTCATCTGCGGGGAATAACTGTTTCAATCTAATACACATTGTGTGTGCTACATTCGACAGTAGTCTGCATCTTTCTTAAGCGAATTCCCAATATACATATGGGCATAGTGAGGGCTGACTGTCGCTGACAGCGTCGTATGCAAGTCGCGCGCCACATTGCGTATGCTTAATGCGCGGAAACCTTGAAATGTACTTAAAATTCTTGACGTTAGCATTTTGACACCAATTTTTAATTGTTGCCACCGACTTGTGTGGCTTTTTCCAATGTGTATGTCAAGTGTGTGTGTGTGTGTTTCTCTGTGTGTGTCGCTGTGGAAATTAGAACAGAGAATGAATTTTGCATTCTGCGGTTTTCTGAACAACTAAATAACTAAACTAGCCGCATTTGTTGGGGTTTTCCAGAGAATAGCTGCCTGTCATTTCTATGGCTGCCTGTTGCCAACTCTCTTTTATAGAATGGCCCAGTTTCAAGTGTTTACTTTGCGCGAAGAAATACATACTTATGATATGTAAATGTAGTGGGAGCGATAAAAAGTATTCAGAACGTAACATCCAATATACATATACATATAATTAGTAAACATATTTTTTAGGGTATAACTATGTACATATGTATGTATTTTAGCATACTTTGTACATTGCATTTTTATTATGCCTCCTTCAGTTCGACATAAAAAGAACCTGTATGAAAAGAATGAAAACAATATTTGCACCGCTGAAAGAAAAAGATAAACATATTAATGTGTTTACCTCCGACATGCCGAAGGTTTTATACCCAAACAGTTTACGATATAGCGCTAAGTCGATTGAGGGTCCAGTTTGGGTTGCATTAGACAGACAACCTTAAGAATTATTATAATATTCTATATCGTAACCCTGTTAGGGTATAAAAAGTGATTGATCTTACGTAGTAAGTAAACGAAGCGATATAATATTACAGGTAACATCCAGCTAAGTAGGAACCCTGAAAAATATACACCAGCTTCTTCCTAAAAATAAATTATTAATTAAAGAACTTAATAAATTACTTGAGAGCACCCACTTTAAATATTCCAAATAATTGGAAAGCTGCGGAAATTATGTGTAGTGCACAGAATAATGCCGTAAATGCATGAATAAATTTCATAGATTTCTCATTGTCTTCTGCAAAGAAAATGGGAATGTATTATATGTTGCCGCTTACTGTTAGGGTACTCACCGAAAATTGAAAGAGATACGAAAATAAAAAGTAATATTAGGCCATTGACTAAAGCCCAAAGAGCAAATAAAACCACCTTGGCGAAAAGTGAACAAAGTACGGCATCTAGACAAGAGCATTGTAACTCCTTACACATTATAAATTTGACCGTTTCTTCAACCAGACTAAACAACTATAGTATAAACATGTGTATATGGAGTTAATAATTTAAAATGCTTTAGTTTCTTTCATCCTCTCTGCCTACTTAGTTATTAGTCATGATGTTATAAGTATATAATATTCATTGGGAAAGCTCCTACATTACTAAAAAGGTTTTCCTATCACATGTAAGGCTAAATACCCGTCGGCATGTAGAAAATAACCTTTTATTCTACTTCTTTAATATTTTTTTTTGGTTGGAATGCGTTTTTTTTCTTACTCCTTCGGGGGTTTTGTTATGGTTCATGTTGCGGGTGCGAATTTTCATTTATTAATTATTTCTTATTATTATTCCAATAAATAAAAATAAACAGAATACTCAGGTCACAGTCATTGTATAGGTATTCCCATATGCAGACTATACATTATTACTTGTTCAGCTGGAGCAAAAAAAACCTGCAAGAGGTTATGGTGAACAAAATTTGCATCACTAAAATTAAAAAAATAAAAAATAAGTAAGCCGCATTGGGCCCTATGCATTTTTTAGAAACGGGTTGCATACCTGGCAAATATATGATCGCGAGACAAAACATGGGAAGCATCCAACTAAGTATGATTCCTGTCAAATACATGCGTGGTGCATTCTAGTTAATCAAGTGGAAGTGGTTAAAGAATTAATTCAATTTGATTGCTGTACGCACTTGAAAGATTCCGATAAGCATGAAAATTCCTGCAACTATGTGAATCAAAGCGAACACAGTGGCCAAATGGTAAATTAGAAACACCTTCTCATCTTCACGGAACGAGCCTACAGGGTTAAAAGGTACATAAAATAACTTCACTCTAACTTCACAATGCTACTAACTGTGAATCAATGAGTAGGACGAGATAACTGCGATTCCAATGCCGTGCGTCAATGTCCAAAAGCTAAAAAACTTCGCTTTACTGTGAAGGGGACAGCAGAAGTCATCCACCCAAGTTGTAGAAGAATCCATAAACAATCAATTTATTACGTTTATCCAAATGTAAAATTTCTATATATTTAACTTATTTTTAAAAAATATATATGCCTACTCAGCTCTTTGGAACCGGAAGACTATAAGCTTGTTAAGAACATAACTAAAAAGTGAAGTAGTAAGGACAAAGAAAAGCGATGTAAATTAAGAAGTCTTCATCGTATTTGGAAAGGTAAAAGTTTTTCGAGGTGTCGTGTAGGGTATCTTATAGTCGATATGTTTTAACTCAATTATGCAAGGTGTCAAACGTGATTCGTTTCGCTTTAAGAATCTTCACGGTTAAATAAAAATAAATAAAAATTTATTTATTATTTAAGTTATACTCTGACATCAAATGATGATAATAATAATAAATAATCCAAGTCATTGCGACAATCACAAAGTATCATTAATGGGAATAAGCACGTATGTTTGTTAAGGAACTTTAAGGTAAAAAAACGGGAACTTTTGTCGATAGTCAAAATATGTACACTGGCACATAACGCGGAAACGTAATGCGATTATAATACATACATATACATACATCACACTAATTGACCAGACTTGTATGAATGGTGTATCGATCCAACTGCTTGTGCTGTACAATTTGCTGGGGCAGTCGCAAATGTGAATTCATTTGATTAGCTATTTATATGCTCAAGTTTGCATTCGCTTCGCATTAATCGTTCGAAGTATTACTAGAACCCCTCTCGACACCAAATCCTGGGCTTAAGCATCTCTTTGTGTCTATCAAATTGGTGGGCATTAATTGAGCAAGCAGTCGATGCCAGTTCAGGCGTTTAACATTTGCAAACTTTCTTTCAACGGTAGATATAATTGCAAACACACTTGTTATGGAAACAATTGATTGATGACAATTAGATGACAAATATATAATTTTAACAAATAACACCTTGGACATGCCAAATGTCTACATGGATTATTCTTGTTATTTTGACTTGGTTTATCACATAATTTGTCACAAAATAAATTAATCATATTCTTATTGTTCAATTGATTGCTGATGAATCTAATGAAACCTTATTTCGTCATGTCTATTTCCCGTTCTTAAATGATGGGAGAAGAAGATCCAAAACCTACAAACCAGATTCAGTGCCATCATCCCAATTGATTTCTCAATTAATATAAATATACATAAACTACAGTTTATTCAGTTCATGAGCAGCATTCCTAATCCACGCAGACAGGTATGGTACACTTGAATATACACCCGGAAACATTCGATTAGCGCATCCCTTTCCCCATGAAACAACGCCTACGAGCTGCTTCTTGTACACTAAGGGGCCTCCGGAGTCGCCTTGACAAGCATCCCTGCCACGTGCTGCCGCACAAATATTAGCCTCAATAATATATTCATCACCGAAGATTTTAGCACATTTCTTCCTGGAAAAAATATGCACTACAACACCCATTAGATGCTCTGCTAGCTTTCCAGATTTTGTTCGACCAAACCCAGATACCAACACTACAGCATTATTACGTGGCACAAACTTGGCAAGCTTAATTGTCTGAATTCGATTAGTTAGCGGCACACATGCATCAAGGCGTATGATGGCAATGTCGTAAGTTGATTGATTCCTTGAATATTGTTCATGAACTGCAATACCTACAACACCAAATATCTGTCCCCCAACACCCGGGATTGACGATCCAGCACGCACGAATATATCTTCGGGATCCCTTTTATCCAGACAGTGAGCGGCAGATACCACCATATTACGACTGTAGAGAGTGCCTCCGCAAAAATGAAAATTATACCATTGTATCGATACTTGATACGGCGCTTGCAACACTGACATCTTGAATCCTCCAATTATTCGGGTTTGCATATCGCTCATCTTGGCGCTTAGATGAACTATATTCCGATTGGAGTCAATGTACTTGGAGTCCAGGACGGGCGGGGCATACTCTGAGCTAATGTTGAGGAACGATTCATTGATATCTTTCAACAAACGTGAGGTGCATGTTGTGAACATTAAAAGTAACATGAACAAATAGTTGTGCATGCCTTTTCACTAAATTGTAAAACTGGACAAGAACTTAAGGGGTCTTTTCCACAACTAACGGAATTCATTTTCATTGGAACATTCGCGCTTAATACGTATGTATGCAGTGAGTATTCCAAGGGTACATGGACTTTAGCAAATCTCAAAACTCTTAAGTCTAATCTGTGGAAAAACATCCAATATTTATTATGTAACGATTATATTTACATATGTGCAAAGTAAGTGGAATAGAAAACTGCAGTAGAAATGGAATAAAAATCATATATGTATAAAGTGTGTGGTTGTCGAAAGATAGATCTTAAAGAGTATTTGATTCCTTGATACAAAAAATCTTATTTCTTGTTTTTCCTACGCCGGTTCTAATAAAATTTGTCACAAGCCATGCATGATTACCCTTGCTAAGGTATATCATTAAATATATTCTTCCAGTTGCTTAATAGTTGTAAATAATCAAAGAATCAACATACTTTACGAACGAGTCTAAACGGTAATATAACTTTCTGCCCAATTTGCTGTGAGTTCCAAAAACTGATCACATTGCAGTCTTCCATGAATACGCTCATCCACAGATAAAAAATAAATTTCGGATAAAAGACCAAATAAAAAAACTAAAGGATTATCTTTTCGGATTGAGGATGTTTAAATTTAATCCGATTCAAGACGTTTACAACAGATAGATCCGTTACATTTTCTTCTATTCGTTTTTATAAAGATCCTCAATCCATTTACGAAGAGGGGCAACATTTGTGTATACACCCGGAAAATTTGAATCACCGCACCCTTTTCCCCAAGAAATAATGCCTACTAGTCTGTTGCTTTGCACTAAGGGACCTCCAGAATCGCCTTTACACGCGTCTTTGTCGTCTGCAGCAGCACAAAGAGTAACATTGGTGACGTAGTTTTCACCCAAGACATCCGCACACTTCTTTCTGCTTACAATTTGCATGTCAACAGAATATAAGTGGGAAGCAGATTTTTCTTTTTTGTCCACGCTACCATAGCCAGTTAACCACACAAAACTTCCATCTTCGGGGCGGTTTGTGGCTAGACGAATAGGCTGAACATTGATTGTTATGGTCAAGGGAAACAGCAGCCAAATGACAGCAATGTCGTAAGTTTTCCACACACGATTAGTTCCCGAATACTTCTCATGTACTTTATAATTTTTTATAGGATATACAAGTCCACCGTAGTTTGCTATGGAAGTTCCAACGCGTGCATCTAAATCTTCGACGTGTCTCCCATTTAAACAGTGAGCGGCAGTCAACACGGTGTAACGATTTAATATGGAACCACCGCAAAAGTGACGACCAGACCATTGAATCGATACTTGCCAAGGTGCTTTCGTGATTGACACCATCTGTCCTCCAACTACGCGGCTTACAAACAATCTGTTCTTTTTTCCGGGTTTGATCGAACAAGATTGCAAGGTGCACGTCGGAACCAATAAAAATAATAATAACACACATTTTTGCATATTTCTGCACCGTATAACTTACAACCGTACATTAAATTCAGAGGGTTTTTAAATACTGTCAGAATTGATTTTCATTTCTGAATTTGTATTGCTGGATGTCGTAATGAGATATAATGCTAATATCTGTAGGGTATATGGGGTTTCGCATATGCCAAAAGCTTAAAACTAATCAGTAACTTCTGATATTTATTGTCTGATCATATACTATATACGACGGTAGCTATATAATTTTATGGCATGTTTGATGTTTCTATTATTTTAACTGTCGTGTACAAGTAGAACTTTAGTATTGTGTAGAAAATGAAATGAAATCAAGTTGTATAAGGCAGTTGAATGATAGATCTTAAAGAGCATCCGTTTATCTACGAGAATATTTTTTTTTTTTTGTTTGATTCTCCGTTTCTAAAAAAAATTTGTCACACGATATGCATGATTTCATTTGGTAAGGAGTATAATTAACCATGCCCTAACAGTTAGATTTATAGTTGATCAAAACGGTAAGATAAATTGTGATGCCAAAACTGATGACATAACAATCTTCCTCCTTCTTTTTCCGTCAATAAATAATACTAATTTCTTGCAATAGAATGTTTGGATTACAAACAAAACATGGTTAAAAAGACGAAAGAAAACACTAACGAGTATTTTTTCAAATTAAGGATGTTTTACTAATAATCCACTTGAAGATGTTTACATTTAATTGTAGTTACTTATATTTAAAAGATTCTCAATCCATTTACGAAGAGCGGCAACATTTGTGTATACACCCGGAAAATTTGAATCACCGCACCCTTTTCCCCAAGAAATAATGCCTACTAGTCTGTTGCTTTGCACTAAGGGACCTCCGGAATCGCCTTTACACGCATCTTTGTCGTCTGCAGAATTTTTACAATTTTTTCAAAATTTAGAATGGTGATATTTTAACTTTAATTGATAAAGCTAGTCATAAGTAGTATAAAAAGTCATCCCAAAAGTGTTTGCGATGAAAATTGTGGAAAATATTAAAAAAATACCCATAATTTAGGTGTTTATTTTGACCATAGGGGGGACCCTTACACTTTTGCCCTTACAACATTTTTAGAATTTTTTTCAAAATTTAGAATTGTGATATTTTAACTTTAATTGATAAAGCTAGTCAGAAGTAGTATAAAAAGTACTCCCAAAAGTGTTTGCGATGAAAATTGTGGAAAATATTAATATGGAACCACCACAAAAGTGACGACCAGACCATTGAATCGATACTTGCCAAGGTGCTTTCGTGACTGACATCCTGTATCCTCCAACCACGCGGTCTCTATCCTTTAGCCATTGTCCTTTGGCTTGGACTCTGCTGGTCGAACAATATTGGGAAGTGCACGTCGGAACCAATAAATATAATATTAAAAGACATTTTTGCATATCTCTTTAACGTGAATCTTAAAACGAAACGATAAATGCAGAGAGTTTTTCAAGACTATCATTATACTATTTAAATGTAGTGTTAAATGTTTGCTCAAATGTCGAATGTAGCTCGTACTTTTTGGGTATATGTACTTTTGCAAATCATATACTCAGAGATGTATTTTTGATGAATGTGAATACAATAGGATTAAGTGAATTTCATTGCGTGTCTGCCTGTTTTTGCCTAATTGTTAACAAAAAAATACAATAAAACAATATTCTCATAGAAGATTTGATGGAAACTAAACATAGTTATATGTGGCGGTTGTACGATAGATATTGAAGAGCATCTGTCTCCGTTCTATGAGAAATTTGTATTGTTCTGTATGATGCGACATGTGTAATTACATTTGGTATGGTGTGTCGTAACAAGTTTTTTTAGTTAGAGATTACATTACGAACGTAGAAAGTGCAGCAAAAAGTCGCAAATCAATGAGGAAATGAATAAATCGATTCTTGGAAACGAAGGAATCAGACCGAGTAATCTGCCAGATTCAAATTAAGTCCAATTAAAAACTTTAGCGTAAAGTTTCTTTAAGCTGCATTATAACTATATTTTTTTAGTCTCCAATTTATTAATTAATTGCAATTATATAAATAAGTATAAGTTTTATGGTAAAATTAATGCAGACCACGCACGGTTTGTAGCCGACTTTAGGGGAAGCAGTGTTAGGAACAAATTAAATTGATTACTTTATTCATCTCATAATATCGGGAGCTCCGTATTGTTTAGTTTCGTATGAATATGTAGGATGTTCTCAATGCCCTGCTGGCAATGCAAATAGGCTGTAAAAGGGCATCTAAGTAATTATTGAAAAAGTAAAAAATATAATACCGATGGTTGACAAATTACCCCCAACTAATCCGGTTAAACAGATACAATAACTTATAATAGTTTGTCCAAGGTTGCGGCGTTTCTTTGGCAGAGCTGGCATTGCCAATTGTACAGTCAACTGTTTAAAATGTTGCACAACATTGAAATCTAAAGGTTGAATACTTTCAAAAGATTCGTGAAAATCCGTCGGCAACAAAATGTCCAGTTCAGATTTAGGAACGCTGCACACTTCTGGCTGTAGTTCAACAGGAATACGCATATTGTTGATCTCAAACGAAGGCGTTTCTTTGAAGTGATTCAGTATCGATTGACTGTCAAGTGAGTCCATATATTGAGTCGCTTGAATGCATTGGACACAAAATCGATGTTCATAAGTGGGGCAATTTTGAAATTCAAAATAGTTCAGACTGATTTGAACTTCAGTCGTGTCATAGGGCTCAATGCGACCACAGTTTGGACTGACAATATATTTGCTCGGGTAATTACAACGTATCTTGAAAAGCAGTCTGGTGGCAGTGGGATTTAGTATTGTAATCAAACGATTTTGAATGCGATTATAGGGCGCATAGAACATTATGTTTTGCGGAGAAACATTAAAAATACTATAACTAATTTTTTTTTTCGACATCATTGTATAATTATTTTATAATTTTTATTATTTTACAAATACAAATTTTGTGTTGGGTTTTATTGTAGCAATATATGTATCTGATGACAAGAATTTCAAAGAGATTTATATTCCTTTTTTTTAGTGAGTACTTTGACTGGCAGCAAAGGGACATTGATCACACATTCTACCATATCGAAGATATGTTATAAGTAACACCATAACAATACGATCTGCCGTTGAGGTTATATTTATTTGTATATATTTGTAGGCTATTACAATTAAGAATCTATTGTGTGTATTGTGTATACAGTTTAACTGTTTAAGATTATGTTCACTAGCTCCGCGTAGTTAACCATGCCCTGATCGTTAACTCGATCGGCTAATATTTGATCCACCTCCTTCATAGTTAAGCTCTCACCGCAATTGACGAGAATGTGTTTTATGCGATTAGCTGGTATATATCCAGTATTGTGTTCATCAAAAAAATTGAAGCACGATATGAACTCCTCGGCGATTGAGGCAATGCCAGCCGGAGAAGTGACCTCCTCCGACTGGATGTGCTCGTAGATGGCTAAAAATTCGTCAAAGGAAATGCGTTCTTTACTTTTCTCATTCAACTTCTGGAGTTGCTGACGTATGATCTCCTCACTAGGATTGGCACCCACTACCCGCAGACAATCGCCCAGTTGCGAAAGTGCAATTTTCGAATCCCCACGTTGGTCGTGCTGCAGGAATAAGCAATGCAACTGCTGGAGTTTGTCTGCTGTCAGAGGGCTGCCCATATTGTTGCCTTCGATTAGATGATGATTGATGACGGCTGATGCGTTGATTGATTGATCGATGACGGAGTCTGCAATTGTGCGTTGCAGTATCTGCTCCTCGGATACGCATTTTTTTGCACAGTTGCTGGCAAACACGCTGAGAAATTGTATCCAATTTCTGTTATGTGATTTGGAAAAACAGATCTATGGTTAATTTAGACATATTGACAGTTGACAGACCCAAACGACGAAAAAAACAAATAGGGATTGTTAGTCTATTATCGAAAATACTCGTCAAAGGTTGCTTCAATCTCATTTCAGAAAATTAACATCCTAAATGTCTACCTGTGGCCAAATACTCTTACAGGTTTTTTTTGAACCATTCATGATAATATGATCATTGGATAGCAGACATAAAAACTACATACATGTGTACATGTGTCTGTGTTTGGCAGTCGAGTCGATATAGCCATGTCTGTCTCTACATCTGCCTGTCAGTTATTATTGCAGGTTGATCTTTTTTTTGAAGGTCGTCACGGCTATTTTCGACACCACATGTTGGAAGGGAGTACACCTATAACAGTCGAGTACATGCTAATTTCTTACTTGTTAATATTTTACTTCAACTGATTTAAAGGAAAGGTAGAGTCGAGCGTGCTAAGCCAACTGCCCACCATCTAAGTGATTTCTTAAATTTTCAAATTGTGTGTAACGTATTTTGTATGGCATACATTACAGGTGGCACCTTAATATCGGTACGCACCTTAAAATGATTTTATAATTAAATTCTTGTTAATTAACCGTTCGTTAAAAATGCAGAAATCACTAGGGAAAACTTCGGTTGAAGATGCCGATGAAGAATATATACACTTTGCGGGGTCTCCACGCATCCTTCTGGTTGCTACATACGATATGTTACGTCCATTTTCAGTTGGCAGAAAGTTTCGATACCCTTCTACTTTCTGGGTAGCGGCTATTAAGACAAACTCGATCTAATACACTATCTTCGGAATTTTATTAATGACATAAAGTAGGAATAGAAATGTTACTATATACGATTCAATTTAAAATAGTGAATGGTTTTAGCTAAGGCTAATCACCAGGGTTCTGAATGATGACGATGAAATAGTGTTCGGACGGCTGGAGAATTATTTCGAAATATGTAGTCCGCATTCGCATGATTTTAAACTCGTTAGTGGCATCCAGATCAAATACAATTTGGCGTGCTTTTTCAACCAACAAGTGCATATGATGAGATAATTGTACTGCCACTTGATTCTCCAGTGTTGATTTTATGGGAATCCCATCATAATCCGTTACAATAATACCAACGATGTTTTTAACAAGCTGAAAACGTTTTAACAGTTCCTCTACCTCCGCTGACATCTTGACCGTCTTAGTCTCAAATGTAGTGTTTCAATATAACCTGTGTATGTTTATTAATTGAGGAGTATGTTTGTATTTATGTGATATATGTGTATGCTTGAGTTTCGACTGTTATTATTGAAATACATTAAAATCAAAGCACTTTTTTAAGGATTTCTTTGAATTTTCATTTTTCAAATGGATATTTTGGTTAAACGGAAAACATGGAAGGTCATTAAAGTAAAACAAGCACGAAAACTGCAGTGGAGTGTGCTCGACCGTGATATACCCGCTACACACCAGACCAGAACAATTTCTTCAATATATAATTTCTATGTTTTGCGTATTTTGTGTTGTATACTTTCAGGGATTTCAAAATCAGTATATTTAAAGTAAATCTTAAGTAATTTCTTCATCGTCGCTATACATTAAGATTATATTTAATTTTTAGATCAGTTAAAGTATATTCTAGCTGCCGGAAATAATATGCACCTGTCAACGTAACGAAGAACATCTGAAACATTAAAAGTGTGATGATATACCAAACATGAAATCTGCCTGTTTCCAAGAACCTCATCATAACTGGATACACGAAAGACATTACGATGCCAGACAATAATATTTCAGTTTTTTTCTGTACAAAGACAAAGGACAAATAATATTAAGTTGCAGCTCTGACCGAAAATTTAGATACTCACCCAAAATATTCCCCATAATATAAATATTCCAGAAACAACATGAATGAAGCATATAAGGAGTATTAGAACAGAGGCCGTTACATCTTCCGTTACTATTTTTCAACAATAGTCTCTCATTAATTATAAGTAATTTTCAATTTTATATACATTTTATATTAATACACACCATCGAGAGCAGGTAAGATTACACCAAATAAGTAAACCGTATATAAAATAGCATTCCCTATGGTCCAGCTGCCAAAGATAATTCCAGTACCTTTTAGAAATTCCATATCGTGAAATTAAATGTGATAAGTTGATTATATATATAGCATTTTTTGGACAACAATGAATATGGAAGTTTTAAACACTACTTTGACACTATATTCATCGTTTACTCAACTGAATCAAGATATTTTGATTGAGTCGATTGTGTTTAGACAAGGCAATAATATTAATTCATATTTTTTATCAGCGTCAAAAGACGAGTCAAAATATCCATGCATGTGTGCTTTTTTATTTAGGTAAAAGGTTATAAAAAAAGATTAAGAAAGAGAAATATGCAGGTTTTTATTGATGTCAATGTTGTCGCTCAATATACATAAAAATTTAATTTAAATTATTCTTTAGATTTCCGTTCGGTGGGTAACGAAGTTAATCGGATTAAAAGCAAAAATAACTCTCTGCTAGGGTATAAACTGTTTTTTTTTATTTTTGCTTTTTCGATTCAAAGTATCCATTAATTGCGAATATTTCTATGGTCTTCGAAATGTTCAACTCTGAAATACTATTTTTTTGTCTTTTTAAATGTAAACGTACAATTTTCTATAAACAATAATAAAGTTAAATTTTGAACTGATTGGTTTTCGCACCGGCTACTCGCTAGGGTTCTGAATGATGACGATGAAATATAGTGCGGACGGCTGGAGAATTATTTCGAAATATGTAGTCCGCATTCGCATGATTTTAAACTCGTTGGTGGCATCCAGATCTAGAATAATTTGGCGTGCTTTTTCAATCAACAAGTGCATATGATGAGATAATTGTACTGCCACTTGATTCTCCAGTGTTGATTTTATGGGAATCCCATCATAATCCGTTACAATAATACCATAAATGTTTTTAACAAGCTGAAAACGTTTTAACATTTCCTCTACCTCCGCTGACATCTTGACGCTCTAAATCTCAAATCCTGTGTTTCAACGGAATATGTATGACTGAATAGACTTATTTTCAGTATTTTTAATCGAGAACTATCATCAATTGTTAGTTTCGACGGTAACATTCGAATACATAAAAATCAAAGCACATGTTATGAAGTAAACAAAAACTTGACAATTTCTTTACATTTACATCCTTCCAAAATTCTTAATAATCTTATATGTAAAAATGAACGAAGCACTCATTCACCCGAAATTTGGTTTTGATTATGGATATATGTAACTATGTTGTCGAAAAATTAATTGAATCTTGTTGACACGACATCCGGGACACTCGAAGTGCTGATTAACTTACTTACTTTGCACAAAGCTTGTAGCGGAAGTTTGGTACATTTCCGGTCTCGACAACTAGCTCAAACTAAAACCAACTATATAGTATATTTGCTTACAGTTCATATTTTGCACGGGAGCTATTTTTTTTCTTTTAGTTCAGCAAAATAATAGCCGCACGTTGTGGGTAGAAGGAAAAAGATCTCAAGCATAAAAATGCAATTGGCAAACACACCATCAAATGGATTCGCTGGTTTCAATGCACTGCAAATTTCCATCATGACTGGAGAGACCAAGGACAAAAGGATGCCACACATAAATATGTCAGAATTGTGCTGTTTGAAGACAATAAAATACAAATAATAAAAACATGCAGTAAGATCCGAAAATATAATATACCTACCAACATCATACCACATAATAGAAATATTCCAGCGATAAAGCCAATGATGCATAACATAACTAAAAGAACGAAGCCAGTTGCAATGGGCGCTTCTGTTGTTGTGGACCAATTCGCCTATAAACATAGATACATTTTATTTGTATTTATATTTATTTAAAAGTAATTATCACACAACATACATTACAACGTTGAAAAAGAATCAACAGATAACTCAAAGCATTGCCTAGAGTCCAATAGGCAAAAATATAGCCAAAAAATTTTAGCAAAGACATAGTTACT
Organism: Zaprionus nigranus; assembly: GCA_018903425.1. NCBI lineage: Eukaryota > Metazoa > Arthropoda > Insecta > Diptera > Drosophilidae > Zaprionus > Zaprionus nigranus. The sequence continues at coordinate 5,715,756 of JAEIGD010000002.1, forward strand.
TAGTTTGATTCAAATTGTTTTATGAGATTCATTTTATGTTTATAGTAAATACGTTAAAACTGTAAATACCTAATGTCATGGCTTACTCTGTAACAAATATTATCTGTTTAGCCAAATATGATGGGAAAACGAGAGCAACAAAATTTGAAATAAACTTGATCAGTAGACAGTTCACATAAACCTTCATTCCAAATTTAAAGACTTTAGCTATTTTAATAGCTAAGATTTTGAGACTATTAAGACTTTTTTGCGGCGAGGACGTTTTAATTAAATTTAAATATAATTTAATTAAGATCTGCAAGAACCACCCATTACTTTTCTCCATACCGTTCATTAAGGCTTAATTACATTAATAATAATGTAAGATGAATCAAATGAATGTCTTATGTTATTCTATAATGATTTTCATTTAATATTTTTCGATCTTTAGAAATATGAAAAAATTATGCACCTTAGGCCCATGTTTGTAAATTATGAGCGAAGTATAACGCATCACCTTTTTCAATCAACTAAAGAGCAGGCTACACCTGCGTCGTGCTCCCCTGGTCGCTGCTAATAAGCTGGCATTTTATTTGCATTTTTTTTTTCACTTTGCATGACTGGATGGCTACCCAATTCACCCTTCTCTCATCTCTCCCTTCTACGGGTGAGTTTTTTACTTCTTTTGGGCGACAACGTCGGCAAATTCATCATCGTCTCAGCACGCGTCTGTCAAGCGCGCTAAGGATACAATAAATGTCTTTTCTGGTTCCCGCACACAGCATATCCTGCTCAGGACCCGCCCGTCTGCCTGCCTAGCTGGCTGGCTCCTCTCTGTAAGTCTGTCCTCTTGTCTGCTTGCGGTCGAAGCACCCGCCGAGTGAAATACTCTGTCGGATTAATATGCAGCAACGTTTCGCAATTTTTTTTTGTCACCATCTTTTTGTTGGCTTTTGTTTCTCTTTGCTTTATTCATTTGGCCTGCGGGCTCCTTTTCCCCATCATACTGAGACTAAGGCTCAGGTGCACTTTGTGATAACAAATTAAACAACTTTATGCAGGTTTTGAATAAGCTTCAAAATCTCAAATTGATGTCCGTGGACAATACCTTAAGTGAGTATTAGAAGAGTACGATATATTAAAAGATTAATTTACAGATTTTCAATGTTAATAATCTTAGAGAGTAAAGACTCTCTTGTGTGGTGGCCATTCGATTTTACTGATCCGTTTTAGTTCGTCGTAGGCCTGTTTGGTCAACCAATGAAATAGATAATTATTCCATTGCGCAAATGTGGCATAGCGGTTCCTTTCATTTTCAGGCAAAAGATTTTCTTGAATCTCATAATACTGACGCCAAAGAAAGATCATGCTACGCATTATGTTAATCCACACTTTATTGGGCACGTAACGAATAAAATCCTGCAATTTTCCAATTTCATCGATTGGTAACTTTTCCAAAAATTTCCAATTCTTTATTTCAAATATGGTACTCAATATGGACTGAAAATTGTTCGTTTCCATTTCCAACGCCGACTGAGCCAGTTCCATGAGAGTGTGCACGAAAGTTGCCTTCTTGAAATTGAGGTTCAGAAATGTTTTCTGGAGTACATTGACACCTCGAAACTTATCAAGCTCAATGTTTATGAAATCTTCGCACCATTTATAGTCTTCCCACCAGTTGCCCCAGTTATCATAGTGCTTGACGATCTTATCATTCCATTGTTCGCGAATATGGCGACGAATCAGCTTGTTAATATTCCGACCCGTGTTGAACATTCCTTGAGTAGTGAACTTATCGGCATCTACTCTTTTGGTATTAGGTCCACCGATAATAAAACAATGTTTACGTTGAAAGAAGGCAATAGCATAAGATTTTTGCTCTGACTGTGGCAAGGGCCACTGCCGAAATTTGACATAGGGCATGTTATAGGCGCCTATATTGAATTGACGCGACCCATCCCTGAGGCGTCTCTTGTGGTTATGCTCCATCTGTGGTCCATTGGGATCATCAGTACGATCGGCAGTTCTTTTGCGATTAGGACGATCGTTGATGTTCACAAAATTTGGCCTATCCAAATCTCCTATCCCCAAGTCGAAATGAAGTTTGCGGCCTTTGCGTGTTGACTTTTGATCCGTTTCCCGATTATTCCCAACATTGAATTGATCTGCTTTACAATGGCCCAGTTGTTTGGTATATTCATTAATTTCGTTATAGTTGATGGCGATATCATCATAGTGGTTTTGTACGGCAACAATGTTGGGTACATTCCCGTAACAATAATCATTTACGTATCGATAGTCTCTGCTGTTGTCACGTTTCGGGTTGTTGTTTCCGAAATAATTCTGCTGGTCTTGGTGAATATGATCATTCCTGTTACGTGGATCGTTATTAATATTGTAAGCCACTGGTTCTTCAATGGGATAGTGGCGCAGAGGAGTCGATGTTATTATACGAGTGGAATAGTTATCGTCTATTATCGAATTGTAACCGATTTCTATCGGTGGAGATAGTGCTTTGGGATTGTTCACTGTACCTGGCTGATTATGCAGCAGTTCGCGGATTTCACGCAGTATCATTGTATCTACCAAATCCAATTGATTAGTTCCCATACGTTGGGCCAAGTTTCCCCAGCGCTTCTGGTAGTAATCTAAGTTAAGAACGGGATGATCAACGATAATCCTTGCCAAATTCTGGGCGCAATTACGGTTGAGACCCAATTGGTGTACCCAATCGAAAGTCTCCTGAAATTGATCATTTTTGAGTTGATTTTCTACAACATTCGCAGGATTACCTTCAGCATTATAAGGAGCATTACCAAACTTGTTCATCTATGTTTGAAAATTTATTATATTTTTTCAACTTAATATATTTATTATGACTTTTGCAACTTACTTGGACAAAACTCTGCGGCGGTCCGCGCATATTGTAACCGTCATGGGATTTTCTGAAGCGCAGCATTTCGTAATTTCAGCAATTTTTTTTCTTTATTGAATTTGATTTGACAAGATATTGACAATCAAGTATTATTAAAACTCCATGCACACGTGGTGGCTTTAAAATCCTCTTTTATTGACGGCATGACAATCGATAACAGAGATTGATGTGTTACGCAACACTAAAGCCTAACCAATTGTACATATCGGTTAATTATTCGTTTTCGAAAGGAAATTTGTAATTATTATAATCAGAGATAATAATTAATAACAGTCACAGTCACAGTTGTTCTGATGAAGATGTTATCTGCGGGCACTTATTGAACACGGGTTATATTTGTGTCGCTCTCGATTCTTTCAATTAAAACGCTTTTTAATTGTTCAAACCGAAATCGAAACCATTTGGAAATGGAAATCTTTGATATATGGATCAGTTATCTAGTGGAGTATGAAAAGCAGTGTTACATTTGCGCCTGGAATTGTTGGCGAATCAATTGACACTTTAAGCTGACTAAAAGGCAACTCCATTGGCCCCGATAAACTTGGCAAATAATTTATTACAATCACTCAAGTCAACGGCGCTTTCGATTCCGAGATGGCAACAACAGCAGCGACAAAGTAAACGGGAAGAGAAAAAAGAGAACATGAAATATAAATGGAGCTCAGCTTTACTCGCCTCGGTCCGCTGGCGAGGAGTGTGTGCAATATTTTAAAATTGCATCCCAGAGGATAAGAGAGCAGTGCAATAAAATATGCCACATCGACACACACGTCGCAAACGAATGGGCAAAAAATTGAAATAAATAAGATATAAAATGGAAACAAATACACCCGTTCCCATGGCTGTTCGGGTTCCGTTCTGCGCCCATCCCTTTCCGACTTCCCCCCCATCCCGTACTGCATCTCTAGTTCTTGTGCAGAATTTATGCATGCGAGATATTTGCGAATGCCTTGCGACTCGATAAATGTATTTATTTGATGCTTGGCGTTGCAATACGAGTATTTACTGTGCAGCGACACCAATTGCCGATAGGAATATCCTGTCTGTGTCCTGCCTGGCACACACGGCGTATGTGGAATGCGAAATATCCATGGCGGGTTTCATTTGTCTGCGTTTCGTGTGTGTGTTTTCTTTTCTTTTTGTTCGCGTTTGGTATCTTCCCTTTCCCTCCTCTTGCTCTTGTTGCCGTTCTTGTTTTGTGTTTGTGTGAACACAATCCGCAATCCGCTGACTTGGCGACACGGCCACGCCTCTTACTTGCAATTAAGGCAAACAACACAGCGGAAACTAATCTCGAGGGTCTCGTAAATTCCAACGGGCATTCCTGCGGGGGACCGAGCCCCAGACTGAGGACCAGACGGAGACCACTGAGTGTAACCCCCTCTTCCCTCTTCCAGCTACAGCAACAGCGCCTGTGGCAAGCAATTGAAACTATGCACGAAATCTGCTAACGTTGGTTGAATCACTAAGCTGGTTTTCTAATTTCTATCCCATCCAATTGCAGCCAATTCCCAATGCCGGCCCCAGTCTCTCGGTCTCTGCACTCTGTTTATTCTTCGCGGCGGGCTCTAAGAGGGTTAAATGGCAGAGCTCACACGATAAGCTTCAGAAGGAAGAGGAGGAGGAGGTGGGTTGACTTAAATTTGGCTTATCGCATGTGGAATCCTTTTGCCAGCCAGTCGAGGGCTGGCCGAGATGCTGGGACTAAATTTGCATATTAATTGAATGTCAAAAAGGGACCAGCTTGGCGCAGCTTCCACAGATATCTTTGTCCTCTCTGGCTCGACATGTGACATAAATCAACAATGGAAATGGTTAAAGGCATTACAAAAATCTCGTCAATTGACATATTGGTGAATCTATTTTAAGTCTAATTCTTACTGCACTTTTTTGCATCATAATAATTAAGCTATAAATGATGAAGTTGCTGAGTAATTGAGAGACTCTGCGTCCCAATGGATTTGGTCATTTCGCAATTCCGTTAAGTGACTGCCAACGATACAATCAGCAAAGTGAGAGGGTGGGAGGAAAAGGGGAGAAAAATAAAGATATATCCCATCATCAATAAATCACAATGATAACAATTCAGTCACATTCTTGCAGCACGTTCATAAATCTTACCAAAGGCAGCTGTGCTTGTTTCTCTCTCTCTAGTTCCTCTTTTGCCTCCTGTTTCTCTTATTGCATCTACTACTCGATTCTTTGGAAAAAATGATGAAAATACCGTAACCCGCTTATAACGCACTTCTGATCCCCATCAGCAGTCGAGGCGGCGACATGAGCGACAGCAGCACCAGCAGTAGCAGCAGCATTGGTGGCAAGAGTCGTTGTGCTGCTCCTGCTGCACTGGCTGCCATGACAACGTAGTGCTCCGACATGTTGCCGTCAATGTGAATCGAGTTTCGCCAGTTTCTCTCGTTCTCTCTCTTTCTCTCTATACTTGTCCTGCCTCAACCTGCCAGCGTCTAATTGGCAGCAGCACACAGGGCGGCCACTGGAACAATTGCCATCATTCAGGTGCTGCACCAACAGAAGCAACACTGCAGCAGCAAAGATGCTTGTCACAGAGGCAGGAAGAGAGGAAGGAGAAGAAGGGGTTGACTATTATTAGAGCCTATTTCATATGCAGTGGTATTCATCTGCCACTTTTGCGCCGAGGCACTTGAGAAAACTAAGAATTTTATTCAAGATTTACATTTAATTCATCTGCATTAATTTATCTAATTTTTATAATATTAAAACTGAGCTAATTCTACTTCTGTTTATTCTATGGCGCATTTCAAAAATAAAGAATCTAATTTTCAATTTACATTTATTTATGGAGTTTTTTCTTTTATAATTTTGTAATGGTTTCTAATCATCTGCATATATATAAATCATTTAAAGTATATGTATCCATATACCACTTAGTATATCTTTCTGCTTTTTGCCTTAGTTTCTTGCAGTGCATTGTGGTCTAAGTTTTGCCGTCAGTTACCACTGGCAGCTACAATTTACAATTTTGGACTTGGCTACTTAGCCATGAAGCAAATATCTGGCTCAAACAAAGATACTGTCCAATTGGGCTCGTGTTCTGCTCCATTCTCCCCCCTCTGTGTGTGTGTTTGTGTGTGGGTATGTGGCTATGCTGTTCTGTGGCTGTGGCTGTTCACTTCTCAGCCAGTAAAAGCAGACTTCATGACACCTTAAACCGTTAAGCCCGTATAAAAAGGGTATTTCATAGTCGAGCATGTGCCTAACTAGCTAAATGTTATTTGTGTACCCGGTTACAGTTTCTCTCTCCATACTTGCCCCTTTCAGGCAATTTTGCCTTAGCTTTCTCTCTAGGCATGTCCAGCTTCGACTACATTCTGCCTCTGGTGGTGCTGCTGCTTTTGCTTTGCTATTGCGGTTTGACTTCTACATAAATACAAACCAAATTTGAGCCTTTTTGCCATGTTCTGCTTGAATTCGCCCCATTTCGCAATAAAACTCAAATTTCGTTGCAAATTCCCCTTTTTGGCAATTGCGATTTATGCCTCGATTCGAGCTACGCGTTTAATGAATCCACAGCACGTTAAACTGAGCAAATATTCCCATTAAATGTCAACGTTGTCAATTAGGCGTTGAATATTAAAGGATTCCCCCTTCACAAAGGGGGCATGCAACAACTTGACTTTGGCAAGTGAAACGCAGCAAATCGTCAAGAGCTGCAACCGCAGCTTCGGTAAACAAACTGAAAGATGCAAACTAAGAGATACAAACTGTGAGATGCGTTGACTTGCTGTGGCTGTTACTAAGGCTCAGTCTGAGGCACTGATAGAACGCGCAGATCCTGGAGAGACCACAAAGTGGTTGGCAAGGAGCTTTTAACTTGCCTTTGGCTGCCTCAAAAGATATGCAAATCTCAGTCTGCATGTCTGTCTGTCTCTCTGCATGCATGTCTGTCTGTCCGTCTGTCTGTTTGTTCGCATGTCTGTCTGACAGTTCTAATCCCTCTGCGTATGCATGTGCAGCATGTTGACGCTGCAACTGGCAATGTTTGCACAGTTTGCCACAAGTCCTGTGCTTCAGGAAGTTAGCACGCAAATTACAACAACCAGTCAAGCCCCCTACTCCAACTATTCTCCGCCCCTGTTTCACCATCAGACAGTATACAGCCGACTAATTGGCCAGCAATGTGTGAAAATACATATTTTAATGGATTTATTAAATTAGCAGCCCATTAAAGTGCAGCCGCAGCACAAAAGCTTCTGCGAGCACGAAACTTCTGTATGTTTTATTTAATTAATGGAGAGTATATTCTGTTTTCGATAGAAAATATCCATATATCAATATTATTTAAATGAAAAGCACATGAAAGCTGTCATGAACAACTTTTATAAGAATGTTTGCCTGGATTTCCTTTCATTGCTGCAAATGTTGTTCATTAAAGGTTTAAGGTAACTCAATAGATACTGTGAATTGAAGGCACATGAGAGCTTTCGAGCAAGAGCATTCATATTCGACGTGTTCCATTTCATATCTCAAAGTTTAAGGTTTTGAATACATTATTTAAAGTTTGTTGATTATAGTAGTGATCATACAAAGACCAAGTCAACAGAATATAGTGTGTAAATTAGCACTATTTAGAATAAATTAGTGTGACCGTAGTCACTATCTTAATTACAGTATGCTATCGAAAGCCCCATCGATAACTGTATCGCTATGGTAAGTGTTGTGCAAGGCGCAAAAGAAGAGGCAGCGTCACTAGACGTGCAGGAACATCGATATATGCAGCATCGATAAAATATCTTATTTGTTTCTATCGATGTTTCTGCACCTCTAATTGTCACTTTAATGTAAGAAATCAGCAAAGCCAAGTCAGGTTGTAGTGAAAGTATGTTATTTAATAAATATACCTCAATTAATATATAAATATAATATCTTCACAAAAGTATACACACTTTAATGTTATAGTTTAACCAACTTCAGCTCTACATTAAAGTTCGTAGACTCAAGGCGAAACCATATACCATTTTGTACTTATTAAATGTGTCCAATCGATGACCTAATGCCAAAGGACTCGCACTTGTTCGCACTCCCACACACACGCACACACAGGAAATGAAAAGGAATCACATTTATGCGAAGAAGCTTCAAGGATATTTAACGCTTGGCTGCGTTGGCCGTTCAGTTTCTTTAACAATTCCAATTCGCTGAGTGAGTTCTGTGCTCCGTTAAAGGGATTTGCGCAACGCGTTCGAGCGCAAATAAGTCAACGATTGTGTGACCTCTGAGCTGCAAAATTTACGGAAAATATCCAATGAAATCGTATGCAGCGATACTTAAATGGTATAAACTGTTTATTGTGCAGTCCCTGGGCCAGGGCTAAAGCAGCTGACGAGGCTTTCAACGAGACTCGACGTCACGCTCGATTGCAGAACCCTTTATGGGGCGAGGGAGAAACCTTTTATCGAATTATTGCGAAATTTTCCAAAAACCGCACAATCGACAACATAGGCGACACACATGTGTGCAAACACACGCACTCACACACACGACACACACACACAATTAGCAGACACTTTTCATGAAAATGTTCGAATTTGGTTTGGTCGATGTCGTCGTTGTCGTTCTCGTTGTTGTCGCTTGGTGTCAATAACTCGGCTAACCACAGACATTAACTGCCCAATGAACCCAAATGGAAATTGTGTTAATTGTCTAAAAATTTTCCAGCAAATATATTAGGTGCGCCAGTTACACCTGCTCCCGCAGTGGGGCAGCTTCACACAGGAATTGGCAAAACCAATTTGGCATATAAACGCTTCAACTTTTTGGGTTCATTTTGATGCCGAACGAATTTTGCACACGGATACGTCACGTGCCGGCAAGAAATATTCTAGCTGAACAAATAGCTGATATCCTGTACTTAGTTTTGTGCAGTATAGACTTCCTAAAGAGAATAAATAACTTAAAATGATTTATATAATGGATTTCTAGCTAAGAAACTGCTGAAAAAACCTCGCCCTCATTCAAATTGAAATGTGAATTTAAGAAAACATTCCATATACTATACACTGCTTCTTAAGCATGGCATACCCTTTGCTCAGCAGCTTTTATGACTACAGGGTATCAACACATATAGACTTATCGTATGCAGGTTCCTGGCCAATTTAATTTAGCATAAAAGCCAAACTCCAAGTTTTTCGTTAGCCACGAGTCGAAAACTTTAGGACCCAGGATCCAAGACTTGCCTATACTAGAGAGAGACAGAGAGTCAAGTGGACGAGGCTATTTTGTTTGCACTTACTCCAGGAGGGAAAGGGGACACGGGAGTCTTCGACTCAACTTGATGAACTATAAATGAACTTTCTGTTTGAATTCGATTTAGCTTTATTGCAACATTTCGCTTGGCATACATATCTAATAGACTTAAAGCCGAAAGAAAGTCGAAGCGTTCGTCCTGGATATGAGCACATGCTCAGGCAGGCTAGAGACTGTCTGCTGTGCATTCCTCCGACCGGAACAGGACACGTGTTTGTCCATGTAAGTGCAATGTGTGCACAACCAGCCGGTTGGGGCAAAATGTATTGAATATCCATTTACAGAGCGTATAAATTGTCCGAATGGAACAGCAAATGTAAATGATGGAGTCGCCTCTGTTTGCGGTTAGCCAGAGATGGCAACTCTGAGCTGAGCTGAGATGAGTGTAGTTGAAGCAAGTCAAGTAGATGTGATAAGTGAGTGAAGGAGGGAAAGTGCTTAGCAGCAGAGATCAATATTGAATTCTCAGAGAACGACTTGAGTCAATTTAAGTGCAACCAAAGACAACAAGCAATGCTAGTGTGTGTTAAATGCTTTAAGTTTGTGTGAATAATTTATGTAAGCTCTTGCGAATTTTAATTAAATTTGAAACATAATCTGCAGTATATTAAACGCTGCTCAATACATTCAATTTCTTAAGTATCTCATTCAAATACAAATCGCTTTCCTTATAATTATTCACGCATACTATCAATTACACTATTAAAACTAGTCTCCGCAAACTGAAATTTAAGTTGAATTTGCAGTGGGCGCCTAAAGGCAAACTACAAAGATTGTGCAATGACAAAATGTTGCTATAAACTGACAAAACAACACGTATTTACATGTCTCATAGGCATTAAATATTTAAAATTTATATTTGTGCAATCTCTCGGGCAATTATGCATGCATGTGCACACTGCGTATACGTAATAGTCCTTGGTTGGGCTTGTTTAATTGGGGGGGAATGGAAGCTCGAAGCGTCGCAATGAATGAATTGCGATTGAATGAATTAAAGCGCGTTTTTGATATAAACAACGCTGTCAACGGTTTCAATTATAATAATTAAATGAGGCACATACATAAGCACATCACAGTATCGTATGTTACTATATAATATATACGGCATTTTCACAAAATTTCCAGCAATTATTGTGCAATAGATTTTGCGGGTTTTAAACAGATGAGTTCATAATTAAAATCGAAACAAATTGTGCGTGAAATGCTGCTGTCTACTGAATAAAGACCGCAGTCAGCTGCATTTTAAATCGCATGCACAATGAGAACACACACAAAGAGAGAGGGAGCGAAAGAGAGAGAGTGAGATAGAGGGAGAGTAAGAGAGAGAGAAGGCAGAGATCCTTCAATTTGCCGCTAAAGTTGCCATCTATCGTTGGCCAACAAGAGCGCAAGTGGCAAGGAAAGCTAAAGAAGTTCATTGAAAAGTGAAAGAAAAGCGAAAAAGAAACGAGAAAGAAGAAAACAATCAGAAGTCAAACACGACTCTGCAATTTGGTTTGCAGCATCGACAACGAGAGTTCCACAAATTGCTAATTCGCAAAGAACTTCAAGTTGACACTGGAAATTTGCTTGAATATATAGCGGAAAAATGGTCAGACTTAAATGCAAAAAAGAAAACGTATTACAAAAAGCAAGCGTGAGATCTGTAGGTAGTACAACTGTAAGATGCCTTGACCTAATTGGGAATGACAGCACAGATAACTGACGAAACACTTTTATAGTTATAGTTTATAGTTAAATATGGTGTTAATATTGTGCTATAAATCTGTAGAAGATTGTCTCACACTTAAACGATAAAAAGTGCATTCGAATTCAATTAAGTGAGTCAAGAAGATCCTCCTTATCTATGTGGAAGTGTCTTATCAAAATTCAATTAGGCACCTTAAGTTGAGTGCGCTGTAAATATTTACCCAGCACTCAAGAACAAGAGGCGCCTTTGTTATCAGTTTGTAAATCTCAACAATGCTGCTTGTGTTGTTTGCATATTTTATAATCGACAAGCGATTAAGAAGGTGAATACCCCAGGAAATGAATCTCACTTTTGCTATTCTGTACAATCTTTAGCTTTAGCTACTTCGTCTCTTCTACATCTTATCGGTCGAATCTTTGGGCATCCATCAAAGTGGGCAATGCATTTATCATGCTGCACAATGGGAGGCTGGCCACGCCCACTGGTGAGTTGCATTGACAAATATGCAGATAGTAAATTAAAACTGTCAACTGAACTCGAGAACGGACGACGATGGCGACGCTGACGATGACGACAAAGCTGTCGGCATTAGTTGAGATTTTTCAATGCGTCGAAAACGTGTCGAAAGTGGACGTGGGAGGAAAGGGGAAGTGGGGAGAACATTGCTTCGATTGGGTTTTGCTTAGCGCCAGCAGCCATACAAAGGCCTGGACTGTCATTCACATTATTATAACGCGCAGTCGTATTGGCAAAACGGGTGAGGTGGAAGAGGGGCAGGGAAGGGGCAGGGTAGGGGAGGCTCTACTTATGCATCCGTCCGAAAGTTTGAAATGGCAAACCAGTGAAGAATGGGCCAGCGAATGAATAGGGAAAGAATTGCTTGTAAATGCCCCTCAAGGTCTGTGCTGATTTTATGTATTACGACTCATGTGCATTCTGGCACGTACCACTGCCAGTCGTGGCTACAGTAGGGGCTACAGGGTATAGTTAGTCTCTATGCGAGGCACAAACGTTAAACAGATAACGGCTGTTCTATTTATACAGGGTATCTCATAGACACTCATATTTATGAACTTGTCACTCATTTATTGCCAACAATTTCTCATTTTAATTAAATAACACACAAATGAGCTGAACTCCCCCTTACTCCCTTATACACTTCCATTGACTCACGTTTCCCGATAAGCGGTGACGGTATTACCAATTGGCACACCCATTTAGACCGTTATGTGTACGACAAGACAGGGGTGGGGCCTACGCGACCTTGACTTGGCCACACAAAAGGGACTGCACAATTATGGCATGACTTTGGCCCACTTTGCCCCATTTGTGCCAACTGTGAGTCAACCATCAGCTGATTCCACTCAACTTGAGGTAATAATTGCAATTTTTTTTATTGCTTAATTATAATGCTCTCTGAAGTTCACACATAATGACTGAGAACTCACTACAAAACGTAATGAAGACTGGAGATTCCCTAACATATTGTCTGGAATAAATTTATAAACTAAATACTTTGAATATCGGCAAACTTTTACTGATTTAAACTACAAGATAGATTACATATTACCATGTTAATGTGTTATGTATGCATATGTGTATATATTATATTCTTATATATATTTGTATATTCTTAAACTTCAGAAATTCCGCCACAAACTTTGTTGCAAACACTCAGGCAATGCGTTTGGTTAACTCTTGCAGCAGCATAGAAGCATCTCAATTTCCAAGTCATTACGCATCAACGATCAGTCTAAGAGCATCGCGAACCATTAAATTCAATCAACATCATCAAGATTATCATTATGCTGCGACGGGTTGCAAGAAAGACAAGAAAACTTTGTCGACTCAAAACTCATAAACAAAACTTTGAGCGAGACGGAGGCGCGGAGCACACAAAACTTATTTACTTTTAGATTACGTGTCTTTGCAACTTGGCAACGACATTATACAATTTATATGCACGTATTGCCTGCTATCCGAGAGATGAAATGTCCCGACCTGCAACAGGCAAACAGGAAAGCTGGCAGCAGCAGCCAGCAGGCAGTGAGGAGCAGCAGCAGCAGATGATGATGAGCCCGCGCCGTTGCCTCATCAAGGAGAATGTAATTACATTTGCGCCCGATTCATGACAGTTTTGCATAACGAAAGCGACGCGTGCCGCAAGGATATTGCGATTATTAATGAGGCAGGCGCCACAAAAGGCTAAGCTCAGGCGCTGACATCTTTCCCATGATGTGGATTGATGTGGGACTCGTGCAAGAAAACGTGAGTCCAAGTTAATAGACAGATATCTAAGCTAGTATGCCATAATATGGCGTTACATCAGTTAAGAACTTTGCCGACAGCTAGACATACAGACTGTAGTCGGATATGCCTTATACCCTTTTCCCCACAATATCGTATGCAATGTTGGGAATGCCTTTGATGCTCCGACTGGCAACAGGCTTACAGCATTATAATACTTGTAAAGACAGGCACGTTCAGCTTGAGCTGATCTCATTATAATCGCGAATTAAATACATGAAAGCAAACACGTTGCATTCTACGTATAACATAATGCCAGGCACACCTTAAGGGGTGTACTCCATACATTACTTCTATTTTTTTTTATGAAATTCTCCCACTAATCTAATTAAAGAAAATCCGTTCAAGTCGAGTATACGTCATAACCAACAGCTGTGGGTATTTGTATTGTGAGTGCGGATGTGCAAGAGCGTTTATAAAGCAGATTAGTCAGCCAAACCTTCAGCAGCTACATACCCCCTTACTCCACCTCCCTCCCTCCACCCACGCTCAGTCGCTCTAGTTGTGAGTGTAATTTTCTTATCAGCAGCAATAATGTCGCATATAAACCCAACGACGATTACACAAGCCTCCCAGTCGCACTTAAATATCGAAGCCGAAGCTGCAAGTGCTTGAAATTGAAAAGTGCTCCTATAAATCTGTATAAAATACTATCTTAAGCGAAATGGATGTAAGCATAGTTTCGCATGATGTAAATAAAACAGTGTAAATAACCTAGATGGGAAGAAAATTCACAAGTTTCCTTCTGTGTTGATTCATATAATTTAAAGAGTGTTCGGGGTTTGGATACATACAACAAGCATGTTAATCACTCTTTCTATACAGAAATCAAGAAACCAAAAATGTTCGTATGGTACAAGTAGAAACATGTGTATTTGTGTGACTTTGCTATATGCTCTGTTCTTTGGCACCAAGTTGACTATAGCTGCCACACGAGTAATTCCAATGCACACACACAGACACAGAAATATATATGAACAGATCTACACATACTAGTAAACTAACGATTGTGATATGTTCTTCTCCCACTGCTCTCTGTACTGTAATCCCAGTGTAAACTCCTCCAAACATCTTGAACTTGTTGATAAGGCACATCTTATTATTTGTGACTCTATAAATATTAAAGTATTATATATTCTTAAAGTATCTCTTGATTTGCAGTTCGAACAAGAGGTTCTTGACGCGCACAATTACTACAGAGCACGCCACGATGCACCTGCGCTGAGGTTAGACGATAAACTATCCAAATTGGCCACAAGCTGGGCACAGGTGAAGTTATTGCTATATCTGATTGAATGTTCAGTATGATAAACTAATATCTTTATAGTACTTGCTGGCCAACAATCGCATGGAGCATCGTCAGAATAGCGGCTATGGGGAAAACATCTATATGGCCTCGGGAGGTAGGCTGACTGGTACCGATGCAGTTAGATCCTGGTACGACGAGATCAAGCAATACAACTGGCGTAGTCCGTCATTCCAAATGAATACGGGCCACTTCACCCAAGTGGTTTGGAAGGGTTCTCAGCAGCTGGGTGTAGGTTATGCACGACGGTAAGTAACAGAAATAAAACAGATTGTGGAGACTGATTTACATAATATTATTGTATAATACATATTATTATAATTATTGTTATAATATTATTATAATATTCCAGTGGTAATACCATCTATGTGGTCTGCAACTATGATCCACCAGGCAACTATGTGGGCATGTTCCAAAAGAATGTTAGCCCGGCAAAGTAAGACAGCAAAGAGTTACTATTTATCTTTCTATATACCCTATATACAATACTATATACATATATATATGATATACATAAAGCATTCCTATCAAAAAGACACTAAAAGTTGATGTATTTAGTACATAAATAATTATAAAATTGTCAATTTCATTAAAATAAAGAATATATATTTTATTTATTTGAAAAATCACTTTTGAAATCACATTAAACACAAAATTGTTTAAAAAACTTTCGAGTCTGGTGACGTCGGCTTAGAAGATATTTATAATGAAATTTAAAAAGTACAAACTCATGTTGTATAATACAAAGTTATCTTAACCGTAGGAACAAGCAACTATTCAGACAGATAGGGAGTATAATATATGCTATATGCTAACTGAAATCTCTATATTGGAAAAGATTTCTAGGGCAAGCTCTCTCCTTCCCCCTTTTAGTAATAGATCATTCCTTAATGGTGCAGAGCTTCTGACGTGTTGCATTGCGTGTTGCCAGATGATTGACCAGCTTGGGGCCATCACAGACATCCACTTTGAGAGATCGGTGCTTGGGCTGCTTGGGTTGCTGACGATGCACATAGATTCCGGCCAGACGAAGCTTGCGATAGAGCGAGATGTACTTGCCCGCTGTGGTGGTGCGGGGCACAATATACTTCTCACAGAAACTGGTTTTGGTGCGGGCCGCATCACTTAGCTGGGCATGCCCCAAGGCCTGCAGGAAAGCCAATACAAAGGTGTAACAATTGTGGCTGCTCTCCTCATAGCGGGCAATTGACCAACGTCCCGACTGCGCACAGATCTAGAAAGCGCAGAAAAATAGACAGATAGACAGAGAGAGAGAGAGAGTGGGAGCATGAGAGATTTGCATTTTCGCGTGGAATTGAAAGGGCAACAAACTCACCTGGTCCAGCATCTCGTCCCAGTAGTCGTACCAGGGTTCGGGTAAATCACCGACGAGCAACGATTGCCACCAGTCGCGAGGATTATCCTCGCGTCGATGTCGCTGCAGTCCGTGCCTATCGAATTCGACAATGTCGCCGCCGGATGTGGTCACCGCGATATGCAAATCCGTAGCGTTGCTGTAATCGCTGTACATAGAGAAAGAGAGAGAGACAGCGAGAGAGGGAGAGAGAGACACAAATACATCAGACACATTTTGCATAAGCCTCTGTTGCTGCTGTAACATTTTCTGGGCTTTTTACGGCGTCTGCAACCGTGTGCGGCAACACGGAACTGCCAGCTAAAAATGAATTCCAACAATTTTTTTTTTTATTTTGTTTGTCTCGCATTCAACCATGAAAAACTCAATCTAGATATTGCCGAAGCCAAAACGCACTATAAGGAAATCTTCTTTCTTTTTTCCTCTTCGCACAAATTTAATTGAAATGCTTTGAATAATTTTAATAACAAGTGCAGGTTTTGAATATAAAAATCTTGAAATTTCTTAGAGTTATTGCATAGAAATAGAGAACTGCCAGACACAGAGCTATTATTTTGAGCAACTTAAGTTTAGTTTGAAATTTCCTTGTTAAAGAGAAAAGCTTAGTTTTATTTTTTTTTGTACATACACTAATGTTCAATATAATAGGTGTGAAAATTGAAATTTTGGAAGTGTCAGTCTAAAATTGTTTTAGCAAAGTTTTGCCCAGATATATAATATTATTTTTTTTTTCAACACAAATTCATTCATTCATTCAATCACATCGCTTTTTTACATATTTTACTAGGATGCTAAGGGCCTCTACTGCTTGTTTCCATCGAAATCTGTATAGCGCCCATTTTGCACTGTTTTTTTATTGATATTTCCGCCTGACTAATAACTATATCATATCAATCTAAAAGACTTGTCTAACTACAATTATAGTACCTGTGATTATTGAGCAGTTGGATCTGTCAATTAAAGAATGAATTTGAATATCAATGCATTTTTGCATGCAACCTACATTTAGAATGATCCAAAAAGTATGCTATAATTTTTTAGAAAAACTTAGTTCTCTTTTGCTCATTCTGAATGTTTTTCGATCAGAAAGTTTATTGAAGTGAATTTTTATTATAAAGATGGTAAAGAGGGAGAGTCTTGTTTTAAGTACAGCCCTTAAGACAGTTTAATACTTGTTTCAAGTAAACAGACCTATCTATAACTCTGAAAGTTAACTATTCATTTAACAACCCTCTACAGATGATGATAAATTTAGAAAACCCTTTTTTACTCACTTGAGGAAATCACCCGTGGATGGACGCAGGACAATTGCACAGGGATGCTGCGTGGCACGCACAAAGGGATAGGGCAATCGAAAGGGCAACAGGCGCGTCATGGTCATGCTGCGGCTTGTCGCACTCTCTCTTCCATTGCTAGCATTCGTAACGGTATTCGCAGTCGACGTCGCTGTCGCTGATGCCATCGCATTCGTATCTGCATCTGCATCTGCATCCGCATCCGCATCCAGTTGAGCGTTGCAATGGGGGCAACTGTGCGGCAAAGTGAAGCAGAAAACTTTCACATTGCAGTGATGAAAACACAGAATGCCCGGATCTGAGGTAATTGTGGTCGTAGCTCTTCGTGTTGTTGTCTGCTGTTGTCGCTGTTGTCATTCTCGTTGCTGTTGCTGCTGTTGTTGTTGTGGTTGTTGCCTTGGCCTATTTGGTTAGTTGGGTTGGGTTTGTCGTGTGGCCCTTTGAGTCGTTTGCCTTGTGCCCGTATTATAATTGATACACTTTATCTCTATTGCGTGTTGTTGTTGTTGTTGTTGGTTACCTCCACTTCCTGCTGCTGCTGCTGCTCCTGTTGTGGTTACGCAATGAGCCTGCAATAAAACGAACATTTCTTGCAAATAAACCGATTCAGATTCAGAAATTTCCCATCCAAAATGTGACCGAACTTGTTTTTACCGACTTTCTGAAGAGCGACCGAACTCTGACCAATCCAATGCAAACAGCTTTTGCGGTATTCCCCTCCCCCCTCCCTCCCCAATCACTCTGACAGTTGTCATTATTATCCACATAGACCCCCACGAACACGAAGAAAGACACGCATTGTGCTCAGCTCTTGATTAGGTTGACCCTGTTGGCTTTGTTGTGGGTTGTGTCAAGTAGAGGTAATTTAATATGCCACTACACCGCAACACGCTTAATTAATGTCATTTGTGTGTGTATCGATTAGTTGCCTTTGCAGGCACTATCTATTAATTTTTATTTGTTGAATAGTCGTAACTACATAAATTTTGATTGATTTCTTTACAACTAATTAAAACTGAAATTGTGACAGTTTTCTGATTTGATATTTTACTGAGAAACTAATAGATATACATATGTACATATGTATACCGATTACTCGGAATCAGTTTGATAAGACAAGTATACAAAATAGAAGAGACCTGTATAGACCTCATATAGTTTTGTTTTAATTCAATTTATAATTTCCTTAATCAAAAAGAAACTGAAAATTCTACAAATCTGTTAGAATTTTCTCACTTGTAATGTAACCAAATGTCTTATTGATTTTTATCGATAATAATCTATTAAATTATCTATAAAATTAGCTATAGTTGCCTTTACCATATAACAAAAGTCATTTGCAGAAAATACAAATACTATATAACTGAGAAACTTATCAAAAAACTTTCAGATATAACTTATAATATAATTATAATAATAATTATAATTTTTTCTATATAATATAATATTTAATATAATATAATAAATAATAATAATATAATATATATAATATGACAATACTTATTTAATGGAAATACAAACAAAAGCAAAGTAAGCCCCTGAATACTCGTTCAATATTTCCAATTATTTCTGCAATTTCCCTTTCCCACTTCAAATACACGTACAACCAATTAAAGGTTCAGTTACCAAGTACAAGTTTTCATGTAACGCTTTAAAGGAATTTAAGAAAAAGGCTCTTAAGCTGTTTAAGAACTTCCCTACAAATTTTATGCTTAATAAATTGTACAAATTTTGCCACATTTTCCAAAACTTTTACTTTGATGTGGATTCATGTTTCGGCTCAGTACGAAAAGTCCTTTTTATTTTGTGGAGTCGGGAAAGGGGGGGGAGGAAGGTAAAGGCACCTCTTGACCAACAAATCAGATGGTTGCGAAGAGAGAAAGAGCCAAGAAAAACGCCGGCTGAAGGTGGAAAAACGAACGAAAAACGTAAACAAACCGGCAAAATGAAAACAAATCCCCCCCAACAAACCAAATTCACCCACCAGTAGCGCAAACTCACCACACCCAAACAAAGACTGTGAGAGAGAGAGCGAGAGAGAGAGAGAGCGGCTTGAAGAGAGAACTGCCCTTGTGTGCATTGCATAGTGGTGAAAATGCGTGCAGCAAGCCAACAAGAATTTCCCTTGCAAATTGAGGAAAAACCTTTAGCTTTGCCACGCGGCTGCGAGACGGAACCAGTTGACGGCGAGCCGTACGAGCAGACGGTCGTGTTTGTTGTCGCAAAAGGCAACTGACAATTGAACAAGCAGCTAACAACAGTGTGGCAAGTGTGGCAACTAGTAACAACAGACAGCGTGCAACGTGCAACTGTGTTAACTAGTCTTGGCATCCATTATCAATTGCAACTGCAACAACAAACTGTGCAACCACCAGAGTGTGTGACAATTAACAACTGTGTGCCACGCAAAGGTTAACTCGTGTCACTCGATCTTCAACAGGATCTGTAGCATTATCCTGCCAAAACTGAAACATAAACACAACTCGCTCTTAACGCCTTCGTCGTCGTCGTTCGCGTCCGCGTCGTCGTCGTCAAGTGACGTGCAGCATTTTGTTGTGTGTGTGTCGAGAGTGTGTGCCGAGTGTGTGTGTGTGTGCGTGTCACCACGTTGCGGTCTTTTGACTCCTGCCAAGTGTTTCACAACCCTCTCCGCGCCGCACTACAGTTCAGTTCAGTTCAGTTTCGGTTCGGTACGGTTCGGGGTTCGGTGTGTCCGTGTGTAGTTTGTGCGGTTTGCGTCTCGTCGGGGGTTTTTGTGTGGCAAGTGGCCGCCTTTGTTGCATGGCAACACTTGGCTAATCGATGCGAGGTGCCGAAAAAAAGGACACACGCCCAGCAGCAGCCGCAGCAGTAGCAGGATAACACAAGGATAATGACCCAAACCGATTTGGTAGGTACCAAGCACACACAACACACCCACACACATAAACCACTCACATACACGGCACACACACATATAATCTCCCACACACCCGCACAGTTTTTAAGCAGCTGATAAGGCGCAAACTCGTTTTTAATAGGGCCTCAACTCAACCAAACAGGCGAAAGCTTTAACTGATTATTATTTGAAAGAAACTTTTGCTCCTTCTTGTTTTGCGGTTCCACCTTCTTGTTGTTGTTGTTGGTGTTGCTTGTATTGTTGTTGTTGTTGGTGTTGTGGCTGCTGTCGTTGGTTTTCGTGGGTTATGTCCTTGTGGCCCTTTGCTGCCTATCAACGTTGTCACAAAAGTTAAATGCGACATTTTTGTTTTTATCGCACAAAGATATCAAAAGTTGGCAGCAACAACAACAGCCACAATAACAATCTGAGCAACAGCCACAATAACAACAACAAATTGAGCAAAATGTCCAGAAATTAAATTGAAGAAATTGCCAAAAAATTAGTTGAACAAGTTTATGGCTTTTTCTTCTTCTGCTTCTTCTACTTGTTGTTGTTCTTCTTCTCTGTCTTCTTCTTATCGCTATATGCCAATTAATACGCCTCAATTGGCAAGAGAGGAAAGCAGAGCGGGGTGTCATTTTGGCTTTGGGGCTCGTAAATTAAATTGTTAACTTACCAAAAATCTCAAAACAGAACTTTCATTTCTTCCCCCCAACAAAAAGATGACAGATTAAGTGAACAGTTTTTTGATATGGGTGAATCGAGAAGTCGATTTAAAATTCCAGACAAATTGCACAGTTTCCTCGCTCTACCTTCCACCCCCCCCTCACAGCTTGAAGGCATGACACAATGTGGGCGAAAGTTTTGCCAAAGAAAGATATATTTATTTAGAATGCAAATTAAGTGGCAGACATTGTCTGTGTGTGTGTGTGTGTGTGTGTAAAATTGAATGGGGGAAAAACAAAAGCGAAAGAGTCAGATGTTTGCACAGAATTTGATGGTTATGAAAATAACTGAAATTTGTTAAAGGCATTGCAGGAAACTATTAAACAGCAAAGAAAGTTTTAATTATCGAAATATCTAATGGAATTTTTTAAGTAAAATGAAATGAATTTATTTATTACTTCATATAATTCTATTTATTGATTGATACTCTACAGTTATCAATCAGTTTTAGTCAACAGTTTTTGTTTGTTGTTTAGTATCTTGAGGAATTTCTAAGTGACATGTTGCTTATTCATTTACAACTTCAAATAAATTTATTCATTTATTTATAATTAGTGCACTGCACTTCTTCTTCGCTCTTCGTTCAATTATTTAAAAATTCAATTTACAAAACTGTTTCCATCCAAATAATCAATTTCAGCTCGAAGCTAAAATATATTTCTCTGACTAAAAATTTATTCATAAATTCAAATGCAATCGCCAAAGAAATTGCTCTGGATTGAATTAATAAAAAACACACAGCAAACTTTGCAGGCAAAAATGAAGAAAAAAAAAAACAAACGAGAAAAAAAGGCTACCTTCGGCATACCGAAAGTTCTATACCCTTGCAGGTTCTTATCTGCTCCGATCGTTCCAATACTTGTTATATATAATGGTGAGGCATAGCATGGTGTTGTGTATTTTCAATATTAATATACGTCTTACATTGGATTGGCACTGATAAGTTATTGCTAAAACCAGAACTTGTCTTAAAACAAAAATCTGCATTTCAGCCGATTGTTCCTATGGCAACTATATGTTATACAGTTCCAATTTTGATGAAATTTTATATGCATATTATATATGTATATAGAACAAGATGTAGTCAATTTGCTTGCAATATCTTGGCAAATAACAAAAATAGTCCGATAGTTTATACGATATATCGGTTAGATCTGGCTCATTGCGACTTATATACAGCGTGCAGCAACAAGAAGCATGTGTGGCCAGTTTCTAAAACTTAGAGACTTGCATTGCAGCACACGGACGGACAGACAGACATGGCTATATCGACTCCACTAGGTACGATGATTCAGAAGGTGCATGATGATGATGCAGAAGGAGGTGCGTTGCAAACTCCTGGCCAGAGTTAATATACCCTCTGCAAGGGTATACAAAACTTAAAAACCCGAAAATATTCACTCGCACTCCCGAAGAAGTGAAGGGAATTGTTTATTTTGTTTATTTTGCAAATTAAATTTGTTTTCATGCTGAATTTTAAGATTTTCGTCAGCTGCTGCTGCTGGTGCTGCTCTCCATGACAAATGCAAAGTGAAAAGTTCAATTTGTTTTACTTTGTCGTAAGCCCAGAAGTATTTCCCATGGAGGTAAACAGCAGCAGGGCAAGTACAACACAACAACAACAACAGCAACAACAACAACAAATGTTTAAATGTATAAAAAGTATAACGGTAATGCTGCCCCGAGAATATATTTGCGAAATTTCATTTAGAGCACTTGACACACTTGACTCCTTCCGTGCAACGGCAAGACGAAGCGAAAAACTTACAGGTTGACTGCAAAATACCCTGTAAATTGTGTTGAATAAAATAATAGAAATTTAAATTGAATTTCAATGAATTCTTTTACAAAATACCCTCTAAATGAAGTGAAATATGCATAGAATGAAGTTTTGCTTGTTGATTTCAATTAAATCTTTTGAATAATACCCTGTAAAATTCATGGAATATATCTAAAGTGATATATACGTCGATTTGCATTCAAATCTTATACAAAAATACCCTGTAAATTGTGTTGAATATGCATAGAATTCAATTTAAATAGAATCTCAACGAAATCTTTTACAAAATACTTTTTATATGAAGTGAAATATGCATAGAATGCAGTTATGCCTGTTGATTTCAATTAAGTCTTTTACCTAATACCCTGTAAAATTAGCGAAATATGCGTAGACTGATATGTACGTTGAGTTTCACTTAAATCTTATGCAAAATACCCTGTAAAGTTGAATGTTACTTAAATTATTAACAAAATACTCTGTAAATAAAGTAAAATATAAATTTTACGTATTTTTCATTGAGTTTCATTCAAATCTATTACGAAATACCCTGTAAATTAAGTAAAATTTAGAGCATGCAATATTGTCTTTCGTTTAAATCTTGTTGAGGCCTTGCAATTAACATGCGTGCATGTCATCAACTTGCCAAGCTGTCCCAAGATTGTCATAACTTTCATTTAGTAAGCAGATAGTTTATCCTTCTGGATCTCCGACTTGTCACTGGTGAATAGCCCCCACGAGGACTAAAAGAAACTAGAGCCAAAACAAATGCAATAAAGGATATGACAAGGACGCAATGCAGTCAATGGGATTCTTCGCCTGTTTATTTCCCAAATTCCTTTCTTAACTTTATTGTGCTTGCTGCAGATGTTGTTGCTGCAACGGTACAGCAGCAGCAGCAGCAGCAGCAACAGCAACAGGGATAGCAAACAACAATCTCGAGAGCAAGCCAAGAAATCCAAACAAACTTTATATCAATGTTGCCTTCGACTTGCGAATCAAACACGCCCTCACATCACACACACACACACACACAGTCACACACTCGTTGAGTTGTGCGAACAATTGTTAGAAATAAAATTACAACTTGCATCCTTTGGCTAAGGACATCTTAAAAAACATCTTGTTTGCCCAGTGCAAACATGAAAAGGGACGAGAGAGAGAGAGAGAGAGAGATATACAAAAGACAACTTACGCATTTTAGAGAATTTAATGAGTACGCTGAGCACACATAACACACGCTCACACACCTCCTTGGCATTTTTTGGCAGCAAAGGAAATATGCGCCAAATTCAAGGATCAAATATTTATGCACCTCGTGCGAGCGACAGAGAAAAAGTGGGGAAGAGAGAGTAAGGGCAGGGGAAACATTCAGCAGACTCGCATAAAAAATGCAAAGCATATAAAAAAAGGCGCAACAGGAACTGCGAATCTGGCTGACAACAAAAAAAGAACCCTTTAACACACGCTGCGACGAAAGTCAAACAATAAACGCGCACATAAAAGACAAGTTGCCCTTCAGGGACAACGAATTTGAAATGCTCTCCAAGCTGAACACGTTGTAGAACTTAAGAATGAGATAGAAAACTACATTTGGAGGGTAACTTACATCTGTAAATTATCTAAAAGATTTCAAAGGTGCTAAAGAAATTCAGACAGATTATTCAAAATGAATTTCTAGCAATACTTTGCTTAATATCCAGAAAAGTCAAAGTAAAACAGAATTATAATATAATATTCTTCTATTATATGAAATATGAATATGAAATTAGACTTAAATGATATTTCAAAAAGAGTTTCTTAAACTCTAAAAGATATTAAGTTATTATAGGAAATATGACAATAAATATAGTTTCCTAATTATTGCAAATGCTTCAACTATTAAACTGTCCCTAAATATAAAAATGTATTCAAAAAAGATCCTAAAAATTTCGATTTCTAGAATTTATAGGATCCCAAAGCAGTTAAAAATTTGAAAGACATCCTTTACAGAATGTCCTTAAATATTTTGCCAAAAACTAAAATTCTTATAAAAAGACCCGTTGAAATTAATTGAACTCATTTATAATGTCGTACTTTAAAAAAAAATTAAATGTGTTTCCAGTGATATTTCATGGAGAGAATTCTTTAAACTCTCAACACAGTTACAACATACAATATATATAATAATATAATATAATAATATATATTTAAAATCTTTTAAAGAGTTTAAGTTTTAAAACTTAAATTAACACGTTCCCTTCGCAGAGTTCCTTTAATTTGTTCCACGCAATAAAAAGACAAATCCTTTCAAAAATATGTGCATTATTTATGAACTAAGCTTACTTTTATGTGCAATTACAGACACCCTACCCTAAACTATAAACAGTGCAGTTACGTGAACATTGAAAGCGGTAAATGGCCAAAACTGCCAAATGTCACAAGTAATAACGGCAGGCGAAGACAGGCGAGTCAGACAAGTTGCGTTAGCCATGTCCAACTCAAGAAGGCAACGGGAAATTGTTGCCAAAATTTTTATTGTCATCCTCTCTTTTCTTTTTACACATGTAGTAAGAGCATATAAAAGAGCATATATATAGCACTATATGTCTGTGCTTGCCACACAGGTTGCAGGTGTCTGCAGCTAAATAAATTACAACAGCAGCAACATTGTGAGCGCGGAGGTTCAAATGAAATAAGCCAAATTGACAACAAAGTTGCGTGCCTACTGAGAATTGAGTTCCGGCTGCCCCTTCCCCACCTCCACCTGTTCCTTTCCATCACCCCCTCCCACTCCTGAGGGTATGCACAGTCCCGCAGCGAGTGCTAATTTATTCAGAGGCAACAGCAACGCGCTCAGGTGCGCGCTCGAGTGTAGGCAACAGAGCACACATGACCATGGAGAATATAGAGGGTATAATGTGGCATCTCTTCTCAGTGCGTGCTGGCTGCCTTGGCCACGCCCACGCCGCCCCAGCTGGGCAGGCAAAGTGTTTGCGCGCTTTGAAGTTTCCGCTTCCGCAATGAACAACACAACACAGAACACATTGTTGTCCTTGCTGTTGTTGTTGTTGTTGCGGCATAGCACACTCATTTCAAGTTGGTCGCACATTAGCACACCAGCACACACACACACACTAGCAAGAACACACCCACACCCCCAGCCAGTCGGCAGCGCGTAGATTACTTGGAGCATCTTCATTGCTTTGTCATTGTAGTTCTTGTTGTTGTTGTTGTTGTTGTTGTTGTTGCTGGTGTTGCTTAAATCATGTAAAATTTGAAATTTAAAACCCATATTAAGCTGTCAGTGAACCTCTCGCCCCTCGTCCTTGCTGCTGCTGCTACCCCGTGGCGCCTCTGGCAGTGCCTCTTCCGAGCAGCGCTTCCTGCCACACACCTAATTTAGTTTAGTCCTTCTTGTCATTGAGTTAGCACTTGGGCGCAATACCTGCACAGCAAATGGGAGGGGGGCGCACGAGGGCGAGGCAGTACTAGGTTGTGGCAAGAATGAAGCCGGTGTCTTGTCATGTGAAACTTCGAGCTTAAAAAAGAGCTATAAAAACAATTTAAGAGCAGGGGGAGAGAGCGATATAAGTTTCCTCGGAGATAATTTTCAAGGAATTCTTTGCAAAGGAATATAAAACAATATAAGATTAAGTTTATAAATTCTGGCAAAGCTTTGTAAATTTATGGCAAACTTGAAAAGAAAAAATGCTGCCTAATTTTGTTAGGGGAAGGGGTTCATTACGGGTTGGTTGCTGTTTAAATAAAATTATTGCACCAATTTATTATACTTTAACTAACAATTAAATTTCAATAGTTAAATGGACAAAATAAATGTAGAAATTGAAGATCCAGGAAATATTCAAGAGCAAACTAATGTGGAGGTTAAAGTATTAACAAAATTATATTCTAGGCAAGAAACTGTTGATTTTAGAAATAGGATTAAGTGTTAAAATTGCTCATTAGAGCCTTAGACTCTTTATTTTATAAATGTGAAATTCGGTACAGAGTCTTTTCAAAGTAGGCAGGAATTGACTGATATCAAGCAGAACATCTACATGTAGCATAATACTTATACATATATTACACAACTTGGGATATTACCCACATATCCATTAACAAATATAATACATTAAATATACTTAAGAAACACCAAATTTATGTATGTATATTCCCATTCTGCTGCTGTAGAACACCCTGCTAATCCAGCTCGTAAGCTACCCACCTACAACTATACAAATAGTATGTATGTACATATAGTATGTGCATATTTGTGTGTGCACACATACTTATACACTTAAAATGCACTAATACCCCAAGCAATTACTTATACTCCCCCACTTTCACCCTAGTCGCAGACGGAAACGGCAGCTGCGATTAGTTGAGCTGAAATTGAAACGCCCTCAAGATTTCTGGCACCTGCCATTAAATCTCAGAGTTAACTTCGACACACGCTGGCACACACACACACACCCTCCCCCTCGTATATACACGCAACAATCTTGGCACTTGGCTGGCCAGATTCGCTTGACGTGTCGCTTGGCTTAAGGCCCTGCAGCATTGGCCATTTCTGAGTGTGCCACCCAATGCTAGACGAGACCCTCCCGCCTGCCATGCCCCTGCTCTCTCTCTCCCTTACTCTCTCAGCTATGCAACCTCATACCAGAGACGCACAAGGGTAAAGCGTAAACCAAACATGGCCAACAGCTGTGCGGGGCTTCTCAGTGTGCTTCACTCGACGCGGGTGGCGAGTGTGTGTAGGTGTGTGTGTCTGTTGTTGTGTGTCTATGTGTCCCTCGTGTAACTTTTTTCATTTCGCTGGATTCTTAATTAAATTATGAATTATGCACAGTTAGTTAAATAGACGTTCGCCTCGACGAGCGGGGCCTCTGCCCTCTGTCGGTCTTCGCCTTTGCCAAGATACTCGTCGTAGTATTCCAGAGCATATTTCTCTGGCTTTTGTGCGGCTTACATTGGAGACGGATTTGCTTGGCAGCACACACACACACACAGAGCAGAGGGAGAGAGAAAGATAGGAAGACACTGGAATGTGAGAGGGGGAGGAAGAGAAATGTAAACAAAAGCTTTGCCTTTTTTATGCATTTCTTTTTTATGTGGCGATTTTGGCTCGTAAATGGCATTACTAACCCAAATACTTGTTATTGGCAACACACACACAGACACACCCACACATACAGAGCGATGAGCAGGTGTTCGTTTGCTTGTATGTGTGTCACATAAGTCGCTTATTTATTGCAGCGACCTTAAATGGGCACAGCAGCGAAAGTGTATCAAGTTACCAGTTGGTAACTTTGTTTTGCCAAACCCCCTCCCCCTCACAATTCCTGCCGCGGGTACATTTGTATCTTGCCACTTGCAGATGTATCTGTTGCAAATAAAAATGCCCTGACTGTTGTGAGTGTAATAAAATGGCATAAACTTGTCGTTATTTATGACCAGCACAATGTGTGGTCCTCCTGCCTTATGACTATATTAAACAATCGTAAAAGTTTTGCTGCGCCGAATGTGACGAGAATCTTTGACAAAGCTTGCAGTTGTCACTTGTGTTACAGATTGATATATATATATTTATGATTGTAAGCGTTAGATTATTTACGGTTAGATTTTACATATTCAATTTTTACTTTGTTTGCTTTATACTATTTACCGCCGGCTTTTGATTATTTTTCAGAATTGAATTACTCACATAGCATCGGCTTGCCGCCTTTTGTCTCACAAGTGTTGAAATAAGATATTAACTTAAATTAGTGTTGGATAATTTAAATATAGATAACTTAAAAATAAAGAGCTAATTGCTTGCATTCCTGTTTATCGCATTGCCGCCACTTTCATAAGTGATTGATCGATTTCAAGAAGCAGTGTTTAATAAGATTCAAAGGAATAGCAAATTGCCTGCATTCCTGTTTATCGCCTTACCACCACTTTCCATAAATCAATGATCGAGTCTACCAATAAGTGTTGAATAATTTCAATTGCTAATTATAAATAAACAATTATTTACAGATAAGTTGAATATTAAATCCTAATAGAAATTAAAATACAAATAGAAATATCTATATCTGCATAAGTATAAAATACTTAAATTCAACACTCAAACACTTGGCAATTCCACACTTAATTTTTCGTCTTGATTCACTTTGTTTTGGCCTCAAAACATTTCCGAGTTTTGACAGTTGGCAAATAGATTTGCATAGCGCTAACTGCGGTGTAATGCTACATCAAGTAGCCTGCTTGACATACACTCACAGCACACACGCGCATGCACGTATGCACTTACGCACTCGACTAACGTACAAGTTTAATTGGCACTTGACAATAACAACTCAGTTGCCAATTGACGGCAATAACAACAAGAACAACAAAGCGCTGCAGCCGCGAACCAAACTGCCATTGGCATCATCAAAGTCAAACGCAGACGCCGCTGCTGCTGCTGCCGCTGCCAGTGGCAACAGTAGTAACAATAACAAGAGCAACAACTACTACAGCAACAACAAGAACAACTAGAGCTGCCAACACACAGACAAAGACAGCAACCGCAATTCTCGCCATTCAACAGTCCAAAGAGCAGAACATGCGGTTAACGGTGCTGCCTATGCGAGTGTGTTCAGGCTCAGTTGCCTGCAACACACACACACATACACACACGCAGAAGAGTTTGCCTGGGCAGCTCTTCATTTGGTCAGCTGATGACAGCAGCAACAAGCAACAATAACGACAACAAGGGAGTTGGCAACACTGTTGGCGGTTTTATGTAGCCGTCGACGTCGCAAACGAAGTCTGTCGCATCCCTTGGCCGTCTTTGCTTTTAACCAACTCTTAATTAACTTGCCTCATCGCGCTCGCTCGCCCGCCAATTCCTTTGAGCGCATTTTATTTTTATGTTGTTGCGCACAACAACAACAACAGCAGCAACGACAACGTTGCCAACAACAGCCTGACAGCGCAGAAAAAATTAAATGCCCTTCCCACCTTTCTGGGCAAATGATTTTTCAACAACGCGCCGCTGCCGCCCGCACACTTTGTAAGCTAATTTAATTGCAGCTACGTGATGTCGCTTAATCAGCCGAAAATATTGCAATTAAGGCGTGGCACCAGCCGTTACACGCCTCCGTCAGCCCCACTTCGGCCTTCCTCACTCTCGGCCACGGCTTAAATGAACATTAATTTGCAGCTTTTTGGAAATAGTTTGGTTAATTGGAAAAATATTTAGAACACTGCGGTAAACTATTTTAAAACGTGATTAACACAATCCACATGTAATAATCCATTTAATTTGCCACGCCCCCAACTCCTTCCACTTTTTTACAGAATTTTGTTATCTATTAGGATTTTAATATGAATTCCATGAAGAGTATTTTGTGCATTATTTAAATTCGCTTTTTCTCACATTTCATGTGGAATTCTTGTGTTATAAATATTTACGATGCTGCAAGCGCAATTCTGTGTTGCATTTTTTTCACTGTTGGTTAATTATTTATTTATCTTATATAGCACACAAAAATATTAAAACCAAATTTCTATGCAAAACGATAATAGCATTTTAGTTTAGATGGGGATAAGTTATTTTGTTATGTAGGTTATGTTTGGGTAGCCCATTAGCCCAGCATTTGATTGCCATGGAAACATTTGGTTTAGGTGGAAAGAAATTAGTTTATATAAAATCTGATTTATAATTTGAAAATATTTAGTGTGCTCCGCATTTATTTTAATAATTTACAATTAAATACTTAAGTAATCAAGTTTTCTTTTTATTACCTATGACTATGTAGTTTTGATTAACTCGATCGGCTTACCGCCACGCTTTCGATAACTAATTGATCAAATCTTACTATAAGTGTTGAGTAATGACCAAATATCGGATATAAGCAAAGTAAGAAGACTATGTAAGGTTTACAAATATTTTGTACATTTACAGGATTATAAATGTATTTTTGAATATAATTAAAGTCTTAATATATCATAAAATAATCAGAAGCTGTTGACAAGATTTTTCAATTGTAAATGCCAACATATTTCTGTAAAATATATGACATCAATATGTAAATGATGAAATAAATGTACAGTTATTGTATTACATTAAAATGTTGTTCAATTTTAATGATGAATGAAATTAACTTTATATTTATTAATGAAATGCAACAAGAACAATTTGACAATAATGCGAAAATTGCAAATGCAAGCCAATTTACGCCAATAATCTGTGACGAGCCACAGTGAGCAACAAACAATGTCAGCAAACCTATCGAGAGGAGGGAATGTGAACGGGTTGAGGAGGTGATGAGGCTAAAGGGTAGGAATCCTCAACATAACGGAAGGCGCAATAGTTTTTATTTAAAGCGATAAAAACTTTTATTATCGGCGCACGTAAAACACACAGACACACACACATAGCCTAGTAAAGAACTCCCTATAGAGCATGCAACACTCTCACCACACACACACACACACATTAAGGCACCCCTTAAGTAGAACGGGGGGTGAGCAGTGTCTTCTGAATAATCGCCGCCTGGCTTAGGGCTGCGGTTGCCTTGTATAATCGATGTATCCATGCCAGCTCACTTGGGTGCCCATCCCCAAATTGGCCACGCCCAACCGCCCCCCGCCACGAAATGTGCCGTTATGCTGTGCTGTGTTTATGTTCTACTTTGTTGTGTGCTCTGTGTGTGTGTGTGTGTGTGATATTTTATTGTGTTTTGCGGCGTGATTTTGCGGTATGCCCCGAACAGCAGACTCCCAATTTGGTTCAACTGAGGCAATTCACGTAGCATACATTTGCGCGCGAGGTACTGCTAAGTTAGCATATGAGTACTACGTGGAGAAGTAGACGGTGCACTCCTATTGATTTCTGATAAATAAGCCCACACAATTCGCAAAAGTGCCTTAGAAATGTGAGCAACAAAAGAAATGCCAAAAAATGAAAGCCAAGTAAGAGAGAGAGAGAGAGGGAGAGGGAGGTAAATATCATTGAAATTGGCAGTGAAATACGAGTGGAGAATGTCTTGAAAATGCTCCAAACAGGGACTACAAGTTGTGCAATTTCTTGTTGCCTCTTCTGCGTCTGCTTCTTTTTCTCCTTTATTTTACTGTACAAGATTAACGATTGTTTTGGCATTTGAAAAAACGAAGAGAGAGAGAGAGAGAAAAGGCAATGAAAATGCTGTTTTTTTTTAATGATCCAAGCAGAGAATGAGTGAGAATGAGAGGAAATTCAGGCATATATCAAATTTAAGTTTTCATAAACAGAAACATGTTAAGAGTTCTAAAGCAAACTATAAATTATGATTGACTATAACAAGAAAACCTCTTGAAATTTGTAAAAACTTTATTTGATGTACACTAAAAGTTTTTTAGCTCAAAAGACTAATGAATAAGAGCATTAGCCCCCACGTTCATTAAAAAACTGCTTCTATTAATCTGGAGAACGCTCAAGCAGCACATTCCCATTTCCCGCACACTTTCAATTACAATAAAAACAATCAATTTATCCAAAAGCAAAACGTGCTTTCTTTCATATGCAAGCAAAATCAATTTCTACATAATCTCAATGGCGGCAGCTAACCAAAAATAGCTGCCCTGCCTGCCTCCTCCCTGTGGGTAACAACTAGAGGCATGAGTATAAATTGCAAGATAAATATTGTTATATAAATCCAGTGGAACAGATTGCTTTAATAAATATTGGACAAGCGTAAGACACAAACGTGTTTACACAGTCGGCTCTCTTTCTCTCTCTTTCTCTGAGCTCTCCAAGGGCTGCCGAATAAAGCGAAAAATGTAAACAGAAGCAAAGGCGAAGCCGCAGCAGCAACAAAGAAAATCAACGGCAATTTTCAAAAACACTTTTAAAACACATTTAGAAAACAGCGAAATGCCAACAAAAAGAACAGCACAAAAAGAATGGGAAAAAAAAGCAAAGAAAGGCAACGAGAGAGAGAAAACAAAACAATGTTAATGCCGAAAGGCAAACGTTGGGTCAGCTATTAAGGCGGACCACGGAGGGTGCAGCAGGACGAGGAGGAGCAGAGGCAAGAGTAAGGCAAGAGAGTAGTAGAGGTAGAGGGTGAGAGGGGAGTGGGTAACCAACAGCATTGCCAGCTGGCTGCGGATGGGACGCGCAGTTAAGGGGCGCATTAAGTGTGCCCGAGTAGCACAAGGCAATATGAGTCGGTTGTACCAAGTGGCGTATACGCAATCTTCTTGAATCACGTGTACAAGTGTGCGTCGCACATCCTCCACATCTCGTGTGTGTCGGAGTGTCCTGTGCGCGTGCTGGCACTTAATCTTTCAGAGCAGACCCCGAGATGCAGTCAAAGGATATGCCGGTCGTATATTGTATCCCAGCTACAACTCCAAAGAAATTCGAATGCTTTGCCCAGGCCAGACAAAGAAATGCTTCAACTTGATAGAGAGAGAGAGAGAGAGAGAGAGAGAATTGTTGCCCCAACTTGCAGCAACGACGCATTGCCGACATAAACAGTTTATATT
The DNA here is from genome assembly GCA_018903425.1 of Zaprionus nigranus. Lineage (NCBI taxonomy): Eukaryota > Metazoa > Arthropoda > Insecta > Diptera > Drosophilidae > Zaprionus > Zaprionus nigranus. The sequence continues at coordinate 5,748,797 of JAEIGD010000002.1, forward strand.
GCTGAGTAAACCCAACTAATATCGTCGGCAATTTTTCAACAAAAATAATAACAGCAGCAAAATAGAAGCGCTGAAAACTTTAAGATAAACAGTCGCAAAAATACAGAAATTTATTTAACATACAGCAGCGAAATTTTAGCTTTTTTAGAGCTGAACTCTGCATGAATTCGTTTTAGGGCGAGTTTCATGTTCAGAAGTTGCTAGAGAGAGTCTCGGGTTTCTATATTTACACGCATATTTATTAATATTTTCAAATTTTTGTGCATATTTTGTTCTCACTCTCTCTCCCCTCTCTCTCTCTCTCTGTCTCTTTTGTTGGTTTTCTCTGCAATTCGTTTGGTCAATTTATTTATTCATTTGCTATTTCAAACTTGCCGTGTTGAACCTTTTTCGGCAGCTGTCCAACGCAGCGTATGAGTTATGAAAATGATTTGACCACAACTGTGGTCGAGAAATTGCGCATAATACGTCAAAGTCAGAAATTGATTTAAGTCAATTAATTTAAACGAGCCAAACACGCCCACCCCAGCCTCTACCCCCCGCCCCCCTCTCCACACCATCGTATGCGATCAATGGTAGAACACGACTAGCGCCGCAAACAGGCTGGCGATGACCGACAGTGCTCGCCTCATGAGAGCTGGTAATTGTGTGTAGTCTACTTTTAGGGGAATGTGAGTGAGTTGCAAAATGTGTGTGTGAGGAAGGGGAGGGTGGGGGGTGCGGTGCTAGTGTAAGCATGTAATAAGCAAACGGAAGTGCTTGCCAGACACGTTTCATGTAGTGGGGGGCGTGATGCGAACGTTAGTGGTTACTTAGGGGTTCAGCCGAACGACTCTTCTAATTGTATTTGTGCAGGGGGAGGGGAAGTTAAGGGAGAAAGACAGGGGAAGGGGAGAAGTCAGCAAGTAGAGAGTAAAATGTATTTACTCATATGTCTTGCACAGACAAGTTAATTATTTTGTGGTGTGCGTGTTTATTTTTTTGGCAAATCGATTTTCACGCCGCGCACTGTACCAACTCGCGCACACACACACACACACTGGGATACCATGGAACACACACCTACACACTTAGACAAGTTCAAACAATAAAACATTAGATGAGTTTGTTTGCTTTCAGCAGTTTCCTCAAATATTTGCGCAATGTTTGTCTGAATTAATTAACAACATTTGCAAGTGTCTTGCGCCAAGGCACAAGTCAACAAAGGCAGTGAAGAGAAGTACAGAAAGAGACAGAGACAGGGAGAGAGAGACACAGAGAAGAGAGAGAGTGTGCAAGAGAGCAGGGTAAACAGTGCTAAACTAATTTGCATTCTCCAGCCTCAGCATATTTTGCAGGCTGATTCAATCCTTTTTCGACTTTATTTGCCGTCCGACGCTCTGCATAAATGCAAAGAACGCATTCAAAACTAACCAGAAAAATAGAAAAAAAACAAAAAACAAACGATAATTTATACGAAATAAAGTGCAAGAAGAGTGCAAGAGAAGAACAGTAAACAATGACATTTTAATCAAATTTATATGCACAAATTGCCAGCACACTTCCCAAAAAAGCCACTGCTCAAAAAACAAGTTGAAGGCATTTCCTCCTTGTTTGTTATTTTTTTTTGAGTTCTCTGCCTGCTAACTAGATTTCAATGACACTTTTTGCATTTACCAAACACACACACACACAGTCGAGAGCAATTCAAAAGTTAACAGTGTTAGAGAATTTTGTATAAATATTTATGGCGTTTAGCTAGTTTCCCCTCCCATTCCCTTTTCTCCCTCGAGGCCAAGTTGCTCAAAACTTTAAATCTATTTTTAGTTCAGGATTTCGCTTTAAATCCCAACAGAAATTATGCAAAACTAGAAAACTATTTAAAAATTGATATATAAATTAATAAATTAACTGAAATTTGTGAGGGAGTTGTTAAACAAGGCTATAAAATAGTTGAGCAATAAAATGAAGCACAGAAAAATAAAAATAAAATTGAAATATAAATTAATAAATTAACTGTAAGTTGTGAGGGAGTTGTTAAACAAGGCTATAAAATAGTTGAGCACTAAAATGAAGCACAGAAAAAAAAAATAAAATAAAAATCTCAATGGAAATCTCTTTAGAGATATCACAGCTCTAAATCTTGACTGACTTTTGGGGAAACCCATCAAATTACTCTTTAGATTTTCCATTTAATTCCTTTAGTGCCCAAGAACGTCTTCTCTAATTTCTTGACTTAAAGCCATACTTCATGACAAACGCTCTTGATGACATTCATGATGAGGGAGAGCGAGGGAGAGGGAGTGGGAGAGAGATGAAGAGACCCTCCATCATGGCACTGACGACATCTTTCTGCAATCCATCATTATCATCATTATCAACTTGCCTCTCCCTTGTGTGCCCCTCCTGTTCAAGTCAACATTGCATTGCTGCCTTTTCGTCGCTGTCGTCTTCTCGCTGTCACTCACACACCCCATCACACTCAGACACACACACACACAGACAGTCTCACAGATTTATATACAAATATAAACCTGCTTATAATTACCCTGTAGATTACACATTACGCCTAACAAGGCCCATTCATTAATGCCATCAAAAAGAGCAGCAGCAACAGCAGCAGCAGCAACAGAAGCTGCAACATTTTGTTGACACACCCACCGGACGGCAAACTGGACCACGTTAATGACACAGACTGCTCGACAGTCCTCCCCCTACCCCCCTCTCTAAGTCCTTGCACAAAGTTGCAGTTGTGCAAAAGCCGTAAAAAGAAAAGCAGGCAACAAAAATAAACAGAAATGGAGACCAGGAGAAACAGAAACCAAGCCAGAACGTGATGCTGCTCAGGTTCTCTACACAGCGCCTGCCAGTGACGCTGCTTTTCAGCAAGAGAACTCAACAATTTTTATGGCACACAGACACACACACACACACACACACAGCACACACACACAGAGCAGGAGTAACCGAGACACGCACACTTTGCGCTAGTTAAAATTTTCCGAAAATTTGCCGCTGCAGGTGTAACCAATTTGTTGCCATTGCACAAGAAGTAGGCAAAGAAAGGGTGACAGGGGGGATAGAGGGGTAGGGCTACAGCAAGAGAGGTAAATTTAGAAGCATTTCTCTGTCTCCCTGGCACACAAAAACAAACTCGAGAATGCAGTTGCACACAGCAAAGTTAAGAGACGTCACAGAGCAGCGTTTTGTAGCAATGCTTTGCTGCCTTTGCCTCCCTCTCCCTCCCTGCCCCTCTCTCTACTCCCAGTGTATATATTCCCAGTGCAGCTGCAGCACGTTTTGATGACCTGCTGATAACGTCTAACCGCCATATATAACTCTCTATATTTATGTGTAGCCAGCTGTCTGTCAACTAACAAGCGCATTGGGCTTATCGTCATGCCAGCGATCTGTTGCAAGTTGCAACACACACACACACAGAGTCGCTCCTTGTGTTAACTTTATGATTGCCTGTTGTCGCTGTGCATCCATTGCACACATTGCCATAATGCGAGACATTATTCTGTGCCCACTGTCCAAGCAAATGCCACATTACACATACGTCCCGTTGCCGGCACAACTTTTATTGCCATGTTAAGTCGGATTTATGTTGATGTGTGTGCTCTCTCTCTTCTCTCTCTCTCTCTCTCTCTCTCTTTCTCAGTTCTTGCCTCTTATTGTGCTGCACATTCGCTGGTTGCTTTTGCTTTATCTACTCCTCTTTCAACTCCTTTTTTTTTGTGCTACTTGCGCCTTAATTGACGTGCACAGTACGTCGCCGGTTTCAATTTTGAACTTATCAGTGAGTAACCCCTGCTGTCTCTGTCTCTCTTTGTCTCTGTCTCTCTCTGTCTCCCTCATTCTCTATCTCTCTCGTTCTCTTTCTCCCTCTCTCTCTCTCCTTGGACATCATAAAAAATATTTATTCTGTGTTGGCCAAGCGGAAAGTTGTTAACTTTTTGGCGCAGCTTATGCTCGTCTGCAGTGCACCCGTTCTTCCCTCTCTATTCCTCTCTCTCTCTCTCTCTCTCTCTCAATCTCTTGTCTATTGCCCATTCAACACTGGTCTAGCCATTCGGTCTAGCCATTTCGCTTTAATGGCCAAAACTAAGCACCTCGCACACATATGCGAGCGAGTAAAATGCGACTAACTTGGGCTTCCTAATCTCCTCCTCTATCTTCCTTCCTTCTCCACTTCCACTGACAAAGTAGTCTAACAAAATGAAATGCTGCAAAATGTTATGACAGAAGAGAACGTTATAGATAAGGTTTTAATTGCATAAGACTACAAATTGTTGGCTTTATTTAAATGCTTAATAACGAATGGGGAAATTTTGAAGAGACTGTTGAATATTATAATAAATAAATAATATATGTGTGTGTTTTGTATATATATTGCATTTTGTAAATATATAAATATATATATATACTTTATATACGTATGCAGACTGCCTGCAACTTATAACCTCTCCAAGACGTATCAGAAGACACTTAGGTCTTCCTGTGTCGCTTCCATAAAGCCTTATGAATTGAACTCTTAATTTACAATGCCCTCTAACAGTTTATAGATGATTGTATACGAATTGACAATACCCTGCCAATTTAACACTCAATTTATATTGCACTCTACAGTTTATAGATGGGTGTATGCAATTTAATCAATACCCTTTCAGCAATACTTAACCCATTCTCTCTCTCCCTCTACACTCTAAACAACATTGTAAACAAAATATAAACTGCAACATTTTTCTTACATTTTCTTTGCAGTATACAAATTGAAAACATGCAAACATAAATTGCAGCTGCAAAAATATGAAACGAAGCTAAGCCTGAACAAGAAACAAAAAAAAGGCAGCAGACGAAACACGAGAGAGAAACAGGAAAATAGTAATAAAAGAGAAGAAGAAAAGCCCTAAAATAATAACATACATAAAAATAAGTAATAAGAGGCAAGCCCAGTGCTGTCTTGGCCACTGGCCAGTGAGGAATGCAGAGGCGCCGACGATGGTGGCCAACTGCAATAATGTCGAGCAATAAAAACTAGAAACTGGAAACAATCCAAGTGGATGCTGAGCAAACAATGCGAACTAATAAAGAAATTGAGCGGATTTCTTATGCAACAAGAAGGACGACAAGTAAAGCAAAAGCAAGCAACAGCAGCAGCAACATCAATCAAACGCGCCACGGGGCGTATGATTAACAACGATTAAAGGGCAAAAAGTGCTGGGGGAGATTTGCGTTTATCTTTTTCAAGTGCGCCATGGAGCGAGAGAAATTCAAGCATGATGCAATGCGTTGCAGACGAGATTTAATTAATAAATGCATTAATTATGCTAAATTAGACACAGCCACATTGACAGCAACAACAACAACAGCAACAACAGTAGCAACAACAGCAACAATGACGCCGCTAATGGCAAATGGTGCAACAACCATTGGGCCCATATTGGAAATGGCGTCGCTGTGCAGCTCAACCACGAAGCCATTAATGGACTTGCAACGAAACCACCTGCTAAAGATGCCAACAACAACAACACACAGTAACAACTGCAACAACAGCAACAGAAACAATAGCAATGCCAACAACAACAACAAGAGCAACAACAACACAAAGCATTGGCAGGACATTATGGACATTAGCCGAGCCGAGCCGCTGGAACTCAACATCTGCTGCTACTGGCCTGCTATTGACGCTCTGCCTGAGCCTTTTGGTGTGCAACAGCCACGCGGGCTTTGCCTGCCTCAGCAATCCGTGTGTGTTTGGCGTCTGCATCGATGGCCTGAACAGGTGAGTCACCAGCAGCAGCCTCTCCCTACTGTACTGCTGCCTCCTCTTCTTCCTTTGGCTGCAGCTACTTCTCCTGGTCCTTGTCCTCGTGCCTTTCTCATACCTTTCTTCTAGCTTTACCTGCCTTTAACTCCCTCTTATCTGCCTCCTACCTTCACCTGCATCTAGCCAACCCTTCCTTGCATGCTTCTGCCTTCCCAGCTAGCTTCTACCTTTTGCCTTCCGACCTTCCTCCAGCCATGTCTACCACATCCGCATGCACTTCAAATAAGGCGCATTTTTCGCTTATTATCGCCAAGCCAATAAACTCCGCTCAACACATTTCGAGTGGCAATAAACTTGGCACCACTTCAACAGCACCAACAGCAGCAAGCAGCAGCAGCTGCTGTAGCTACCCTGGCAACATACCGTAGCAACTGCAGCTAAGGCATCGATTGCCTATCAAACAAGGCCCAGTCGCAAGCCAGGCAGAGTTGCCCCCATGCCACACACACACACACACACATACTCTTTAGCATGGCCAGCCATGTTGATGCCTCCACTTGGCAGGCAAATGAATACAGTTCTTCTTCCTCCCACCCCACCCCCCCCTCTTCGTTACCCTTTTGTGCCCCTCTTTAAACGAGGCCAAGTTGCGGTGGCTTGCATATCGAGTGGGGGGAGGCTACCAGTCGAGTGGCTTGGCCATTAAAGTGAGGTTTCGATTGCATAAGCTGCGCATTATTAACTTGCCCAGAGAGTGTGTCCAAGGCACACGTCCTCATGCTCACCTACAGTCGGGTAATTATCCGGTTAATCGGGCTTAGGCTTAGCCGGGTGTATTAACAGCGCATTAGGTCGCTTGTAAAGTGAACTTTTTAATCTGCAGCAAATGTAGGTAAGACGAGGGATTTGCCAAACCTCGGAATAACTTAAGGTTGACATGTGTTCAAATTGATTGGCAGCACTAAAAATGGTAAATAGATCATTGGGGAATAAAAGATAACATTAATAAGAAGTGAGAGACTAGACTAGACGAGAGAGAAGGAAAAGAAAGATATTAAAACCTTAAATATAGTTGACGATTAGAACAACTAAGGCTGGAGATTGAAGAAACTTCGATAATAGATCTAGAGAGAAGAAAAAGAAAGGAAAAATGTATAAAATATTCATGATAAAGCAAAGACATAAAACAGATAGACAAAGACAGCTAACCTAAGCGAAGTAAAATTAAGATTTGAAATGGGAAAATTTATTAACATAACATTTAATAACATTTTCAAGCTCTTCAATTGACTCTAATAAACTTTACCTTCTCTCTTATTGAATCACCATTAAACTCTTCTATAATCTATACCATATATTGATAGGTTTGCTATTCTGTACATTAAGCAGTTCTCAGTTGTTGCCGCCAAGCCAACAAATAGTTAAAATAGTACTAGTTAATAGAAAAATAAGTTAATAAAATAATGATAATTATCTATAATATTAAGCTTCTAATAAGAGAACATTATTATAGTTTAACGATATTTCCTATAATGGCGTAACTTACGACCTGCATTTGTTCATAACATTTTAGTTGACTCAAGGTCAATATTTCGTATATGTATTCCTATAATAAACAGCACAACTTCAACTTAAAACAACTTTAGTCGAAGTACTCTTAAACTCTACAAGCTAATTCCCAGCATTAATGCAATCTTTGAGTTTATAGAAAGTGATTAGAAGAAATTAGTGCTGTAAGCGCAGCCTAGAGTTGGCAAACAACTTCAAGGTGCACTTTGCTGACATTATGCTTGGGTATGGCTTAAGCCCTATATCAGTTCAACAGGATGTACCTACTTCCCATCGGTTATAGTGGCTATTAAAAGTATTCAGCTCGCAGTGCAGTGCAGGAACTACACATACGTACATAGTACACCATAAAAAAAGTATTACCAATTGCACAAACAAGCCCAAGACGAGGCCAACAGCTGTTACGACCCTCCCTCCCTCTCTTTCTTTCCCTCCCTCTGTCCCTGTCTCTTTCAACAGTTACACAACTAAGTAACTGGCATTTTATTTTCTTCGTACGCGACCGCTGACTGTGGCTGTGTGGACGTTCCTAACTGGGGAACAAAAAGTACCTAACCAATCTAACCCTAAGTCAAGTGGAGATGCCAAGTACACCTCCCCTCCCCCCTACCCCTGCTCCCTGTGCTGCCACGCAACATCTGACAGCCCGCGAATTTGCTCTATAAAAAGCGTTTACGATATTTTTTTACGATAAGTTGGCGCAAAAGCTGCAAGTCAAATGCGAAGCTTCTGCAGAAACTTGCAATGTTTTCTAGCGCGAATTTCTTGACATAACCGCGCTCGTTATACGAGAATGAGCAGAGAGAAGAGAGAGAGAGAGAGAGAAGGAGAGAAGAAGAGGGAGAGAGAGAAGCGAGAGGAAGATGGAGGAGCAGCGGTAACTGGCCAGATAGAAGTTTATGTGTTGGCAAGCTGAATTTATTGCTGCAATTAAATTCAACATGATTCCAAGAGATTTAAACGGATTAACTGAATAGTTCTGCCACTTCCCATTCCCCCTTCCCCTCCCGCTCGCTAACTTAAGGGATAAGGCAGTCGATTCGATTATGGATGCGAAAGGGAATTCAAGTTATCAGTATTCATTGATATTTTATTGGCTTATCGTGGTTTATGTGCCCAGTCCAAATCGGAGATCAGACAGTTTAATGTGGCAAGTGAAATGTTTAGCAAATTATTGAATAAACTTTAGTTTCTATGGCATGTTTAAGGAGCAAACTTTGATATACAAATATAGAATACAGAAACTTTTGTTACTAGCAACTTTTAATGGCAACTAAGCTTAGGCCTTGCAGAAGGGATAATTGAGTTTATGTTTGTTATCTTGGCAAAGTTAACGATATTTAAACAAGTAGAATGTGTGTAATAACTATAAAGAGTGTAAAGTCGCATACTTTTTTGCTGTAACTTAATTAAATTGCCAGTCATTTCAAGCTTCAACTGTTTGAGGATAACTGGCAAAAGAGTTTTGGACTTACAAAGTCATGCATTATTTCACTCGTTGCATTTGTAGTTGGATATTCTATGCTATCGCTAAGCCATCAGTTGGACATGACAGTCCGGGCAGAGTAGAAGCTGTAGTGAACTACGAGAAAAAGAGAGAGAGACAGGGAGAGATAGAGCAGAGCGAAGCTAATGCGGACCCCAAGGCCATTTATCTACTCAGTGCAATTGTTTTTGGCATGCCAACAAATCAACAGGCCTCCGGGGCCTGTAGAGCTCATCTCAAAGGCAACAGCAGCAGCAACAAAAGTGTTTTTCTTTACGCTCGCTCTCAGTGTATGCTACTCCCCGCCCTCCCCTTTTTAACCCTTCTATCCTCCACTGCAGCATGTCTGGCATTTGTAGATGGCCCCAAAGTACGGCAGAGACAGAGAGAGAGGGAGAACTGCATCCTAATGTAATCCATTATAAAAGAGTGCACAAGCTACCTATGAAGCAGGCCGAACAAACTTCCCCAATCCTTCTCCTACTTCTCTGCCCTCCACTCAACTTCCCTATGCCGCCCATACGACAACAAAACAAAAGTTCTTTAATTAAGCTGTGTACCTACAAACTTAGCCGAGATGGCAGCGAGTGAGAGAGGGAGGGAGGGAGCGAGTATCTGCCATGTTCGAGCCATGTCGGTGACAATCCCCTGACACTTTTGCAGTTCCGTTACTGTTGCCGTTACCATTGCCATTGCCTCCATGCCCCATGGACCCCCTTCTCCCTTCTTTCCTGTTACCGGTCTAACCGGTTCCAAATTTCCGTTTCAATTTCAATTCACTCTTACTAGCGAACGAATGAAATACCAATCCCAAACGGCTACCAAATATTTATTTGCACTTCTCAAGCGCAATGCTTGCGAGCTCTCGCTGTTGCTGCTGGCCAAGTTTATAGCACTCGCCAGAGCACTGAGCTAAATCCATATTCACTTCTGTATTAGATAAATATTGTACATTCCCATATCTTCTATGCATGTGCGGCTCACTTCAATTACCACCAACAGCCAGAGGGAAGAAATAAAAAAAAAAAAAACAGAAACTACGCTGAAAAACATCGCATGTTATTGAACTTTCGCGTGGTTAGACAAGTTTTGAGATAGAGCTCAAGAGCTAAAACTATTAGATAGAAGCTAAGAATATTTTTAGCTTATAATGTATATGTTTTTATTTATAGAAACTTTAGTAAATAAGAAAAACTGAACACCAACTTGTATTACAAGTATGTTGATTATTTCATTAGGGATAAGAATTTCAATTCTCTCTACAGCTTACTCTATATAATGATTATCTAGTGTTATTTCTATTGCAAGACTACTTAGCAGTAGTTAAACAGTTAAGTCTGCATTGCTAGACTTGTCTAAAAAAACTAGGCCTTCTAGAGGCAAATTTTAAAATATTCTTGCAGTGCCCCAAAAAAAAGGCTACATTTGTGCACGCAATGTTGACATTTATGGCCGGAGTCATTGAAATTTAAGAGCCATTTTTACCACTCTACAATAACTGTCCCTCTCTCTTTGTCTCCCTCTCTCTCTGTTTAGTTTTAGTGACATTTATCTTTGTCACTCAGTCTACTCGTTACGCGACAAGAGGTGCGAGGGGGAGGGGGGCATATTGTGCTATTTGTGAAACTATTTTTATCTAAAACGTTCGCTTATTTTTTCTATTTTACTACTTCATGTCTCTATCTTCCTTCTTTCTCCCTTTCTTGCAACGTTTTTATGGGCTTGGCTACTACAAATTTCAACGTTTGATGCATCATTGACACACCGTTGCGCCCACACCTAACTCCTAACACGATAACAACAACAACAACAACAACAAATGAGTACAGCTCGTACTCGTGCTATTGCATTGACGGATACACAGGGATACAGTGCCAAACGAATTGGGACGAATGCTGGTCGGGACCCTGTGAAAACGGCGGCACATGTGTGGATGGTGTAGCCTACTACAATTGCACGTGTCCGGAAGGATTTTCTGGTAAGTGTGAGGGTGCAGAAATATGTATATCCCTCTCTCTCTCTCTCTCTCTATCTCTAGGTATGGTTTATTTTTATGCCTTGTGGACAGACAGACAGGCAGGCAGACGGGCAGACAGACAGACAAACGCACATACCCGACTAGAGTATAACAAATACGACTAAGTACTAAAAACTTGCACAGCTCGCTGAGCAGCCCCAGTCGAATCGGAGCAAGGAATCGAGCGGAAGCTGAGGAAGAATAGAAAAAAAAAACACACACGTCTCACACCACGCGCAAAATGTATTTTTATTAAGCCTCACTGTGCACCGCCAGCTCCCTCGGCCCCTCTGCAGACGGCAGACACTCCAACACGCAGTGCACACATAACATGTTGGGGCAGGAGTTGAGCGGTGTGAAGGGGGAGGGGGGAAGGTTACTGCCTCACCAGCAGGACACTTGGCCAGACTGGCTCCTCATCGCACTGAGCCACAACGCACGCCAAACGTATTTGTAAAATTTGTGGCGAAAAGAAAAGAAATATATACTATACTATATAATATATAGTGTGTTCTACCATACTTTATTTTGCACATTCGCTCACATGTGTGTCTACTGATGCTGCTGCTGCTTCTTCCACTTCTTCGCAAGAAAATAACAACAACAACAAAAAAGGGGTATAAAAACAAAAAGAACACGTAACAAAGATAGGTTGTTTTAAAGTAGTTCACAAGTAGCATACCCTATATAGACAATCTGCTATAGCTTAGAGATTGAAGAGAAGACAAGGTATGGCTACTATTAAATGCAAAGATAATGATAATAAAGAAATACCATTGAGCCATAAAAGAAATCATAGCTAAATAAACCTTCCTTATGAAATTTAACCAATTCATAGTTGAGTCAAAGGGGAATATAATACAAAACATGTTAAGTACTTTTGAAAAACGTATAGACGTTTAGGATTAGAGAGACTATATTATCAGTCTTTAATGTCTCTAGTTTAGTTTAAACCCGTGTACCTTTAGTTACTACTTATATCCCTAACAAAATCACAATGATAATAAATATATAAATATCTAAGAAATAATACCTAAGTGACTTTTTTAATGAAGTTTAATTAAAGTCGACGGCATATTATAAAGGTTCCTGTTGAAATACTTGTATAAATATTCTACGTTTATTTATTAGTGTTTTATGGTTTTATATTTAACATATTTTAAATATTCTTAATGCCTCAAGCTCATAAAAAATAGAAAAAAGAAACTTTGAGTGTGACTGAACTCCTTATGAACATAAAATGTTTAATCGGTACTCGATAAATGTAGTGTTGTGTAATGATCTTTTTGCATTTGAATAGTGACTCCAACAGCTCATCAGTACTAACATTATTTCAAGATAATTAAAAGAATGCAGCGTGCAAATATGTTGTAAAAGTTCGGGTACTTTATATAGTACAGGGTATATGTATACGTGAAGTGCGATTGCGATTGCGAGGAGCGACTTTACTGTGGTCTATTGCGGTAGTCAATGTTGGGTGCTTAGCTTGCCACTTGCTACGTGTGAATGTTGGCGGCATACTCTCTCTCCATCTCGCTCTCTTCCCCCTCACTTGTGACCAGCCAAGTGTGCTTGTGTGTGTGCGTGTGTGTTTGTGTGTATCTTGTCCCAGTGCGGAAGTCTCAGCTTGAATGTATCTAATGTTCATCCTTTTTGGCTTCGTGTACTTTCCGTCCGTTACGTATAAACACATTTACGTCTGCTACGTGTGAGCAGCACTTAGCAAGTCTCCCCTGTGTCTGCCTTTCTGTGTGTGAGTGTGAGTACGTGTGTGTGTGTGTGTGTTTAGTGAGTATATCACAGTTGACTTTATAAAATTTTGTGTAATTTATAGCCATCGTGTAGGTGTTATATGTATTACCCATCAACGCCGGCTAATACCCATTACAAATTGCTACAAATTTGCGATGCAGCAAAAGTTTCCCTGCCACAAGATGGGGGGAGAATCCAAAGTAATTGACACATAGTTTGGATTAGCAAACCTAATGAATGCTGTGTTACGTGGCAGCTTAACAATTTAAACAGTTGTTTGAGTGAAAGAAAACACGTATCGCCCAAGTTAGAATATGGTAAAGAATGATTAAGCTGATGGAGCAATCAGACAGCGAGCAGAGAGAGAGAGAGAGAGAGTGTCCCTCTAATTCGCTAATTGAAACGTATTGAAACTTAAAAGCTTTTTAATCATTTTTGTGCTAATTACACTTAATAATATTAGCACTTTAATTTCTTATATAAACCCCCTCGAGTGGGCATTACTCATACGTAGCATTTGACGCAATTAACTGGATTTCGTTTTTCACTTTACTCAAACACAACAACTGCATTAAATCGCCATTAATAAAACATAAAAAAAAAAGAATTACGTGAAAAAAGAGTGTCGCAACAACACAAAACAGTTTCAAGTGCTGCAAATGAAATCAGCACAAAACAAGCAGTAAAAAAAACCATAGCTCGCTGACATGACCGAAGAATAGAATACACTTGAAAAATGTATTACTGATGTATTGTAAAATAAATAAATAAATTTGTTCACATTCCAATTTTGTAATCTGCATGCGACAAACTTTAGCAGTCCAATCGACATACCCAACTTGTTAGGGTATATAAACAAATTAAATTATGCAAGGCGTCGCTGTTGCCAGTGATTCTAAGTGGATCAAGCGGAAAAGATACAACAAAACCAGAAACTAAGCGACAGCTTTGAGCAAAAAAAACACAGACAAACACACACACACCACTGATGTGAAAATGTAAATAAAAGCAAAAAATGCTAAGCAAATTCAGTCGAAAATATGCTTTCTGTTCGCGAAAGACCGCAGAAAAAAAAACAACAAAAAGAGAAAATGCTTGAAACTGCGTATATAATAAATAAATTCTTTATATTTTTTTTATTTGTTGCGCAAAAGCGCGAAACGACGGAAATGAAGCAATAAACTATGGAAAAGTAGAAAGCAAAAACACAAACGAAAATAGAGAGAAAAATTTATATTTTGATATGAAAGGCTTTGAATGAATGGGCCTCAAAAAGCGCTACAAAAAACGAAGTGAAAATAAAAGCGATAGTAGAAAAAAGAGTCAAATTTAGAGGGAGGTAAAGGAGGTAAAGGGCGTACGCAACTGATGTGTACCTTTTGATATTTAGTTTCTATACCCAGTACTCATAGAAGGGTATTATAGCTTTGTGCCAAAATTAAATGTATTTAACAGGCAGAAGGAGGCGTGGCAGACCCTATTTATATTCTTAATCAATAGCCGATACTATATAGCCATGTCCTTCTGTCCGTCTGTATGATAATCTTAGAGATTTTAGAGACTACAAGAGCTTGGACTACGATAAAATATGAAATAAATGTCTAAATTCTTCTCCCATATCAATACATTTTAGCCACGCCCCTTTTTGTCTCTGTAAATCGATAAAAACCGGATACCAAGCGTAATTTTAATGCAGGACAGTTCATTTTTGTTAAACACAAATACAATCAACGCTCAAATGAATTCTGCAAATTTAATTGCGATCGGATTATTAAAATTAAAGTTATTTAAGAAATAGTTTGAAGAGTTACTGATATTCAAACTGCTCCCTAAAGTATGCAACACAAAATATGAAAAAAGTATTAAGATGTGCATGTACTGTAGGAAGTCTTATGTGTGCTGTTAATATACCTTCTGCACTTTAACTAAACTTTACAGGGTATATACTGCAAAGCATTCGTCCCGCATTCCGCGTGCTTTTGCCTCACTATTTAACCGCGTCTTCCACCTTGTGCCACCAACGCAAAAAAGAAAAATAATCTCGATTTCTTTTTTTTTACGCCATTTTCTTTTATATTTTTTTTGGAAATTTGAAAATGCAAATGAAAATTAAAATGGCACAAGCTGCAAAAGCAGCCAAAGCGCGGCCAAGGCAGCCAACATTCTAATTAATATTTTCAGCGCAACGTGTTGGGTTTGTTTTTTTTTTTTTTTTTTTGGTTTTAGCGCCTTTTATGCGCGCATTCGCTTTTCAGCTGTTTTTCAGCTGCTTTTCACTTTTGCGCCCTACCAGGTTTTGTCCCCTTTGAGTTGGTCTGCATGCACGAGATAAAGAACCAAATGATCATCGACTAAATATGTATGTGTTGGTTCTTCTTTTTGATATGAAAGGCTTTGAATGAATGGGCCTCAAAAAGCGCTACAAAAAACGAAGTGAAAATAAAAGCGATAGTAGAAAAAAAGAGTCAAATTTAGAGGGCGGTAAAGCACGTAGAGGCTGTACGCTACTGATGTGTACCCTTTGAGATTTAGTTTCTATACCCGCTACCCATAGAAAGGTATTATAGCTTTGTGCCAAAATTAAATGTATTTAACAGGCAGAAGGAGGCGTGGCAGACCCTATTTATATTCTTAATCAATAGCCGATACTATATAGCCATGTCCTTCTGTCCGTCTGTATGATAATCTTAGAGATTTTAGAGACTACAAGAGCTTGGACTACGATAAAATATGAAATAAATGTCTAAATTCTTCTCCCATATCAATACATTTTTGCCACGCCCCTTTTTGTCTCTGTAAATCGATAAAAACCGGATACCAAGCGTAATTTTAATGCAGGACAGTTCATTTTTGTTAAACACAAATACAATCAACGCTCAAATGAATTCTGCAAATTTAATTGCGATCGGATTATTAAAATTAAAGTTATTTAAGAAATAGTTTGAAGAGTTACTGATATTCAAACTGCTCCCTAAAGTATGCAACACAAAATATGAAAAAACTATTAAGATGTGCATGTACTGTAGGAAGTCTTATGTGTGCTGTTAATATACCTTCTGCACTTTAACTAAACTTTACAGGGTATATACTGCAAAGCATTCGTCCCGCATTCCGCGTGCTTTTGCCTCACTATTTAACCGCGTCTTCCACCTTGTGCCGCCAACGCAAAAAAATAAAAATAATCTCGATTTCTTTTTTTTACACCATTTTCTCTTTTTTCTTTTTTTGGAAATTTGAAAATGCAAATGAAAATTTAAATGGCACAAGCTGCAAAAGCAGCCAAAGCGCGGCCAAGGCAGCCAACATTCTAATTAATATTTTCAGCACAACGTGTTGGGTATTTTTTTTTTTTTTTTTTGTTTTTAGCCTTTTATGCGCGCATTCGCTTTTCAGCTGTTTTTCAGCTGCTTTTTACTTTTGCTCCCTACCAGGTTTTGTGCCCTTTGAGTTGGTCTGCATGCACGAGATAAAGAACGAAATGATCTGCCCGACTATAGTCGACTAAATATGTATGTGTTGGTTCTTTTTTTTCTCCCGCTATCTCTCGCTGTTTTTTTTTTTCTGTGCTCTACTTACCGAGTTTTAGCCGTTTCTATCACAATGGAAAAACGGTAGCAAACCCAAAGTCACATTAATGCATTGTTCTATTTCTACTTTTGTTCTCCTTTCGTTTGGTTTAGTTTTTCAGTTTGATTGGGCTTCTGTTGTGTGTCAGATTCAGCCGTTTTAATCGGTAGCGATTTGGGTTAATTGTTGGCAGAATATCTGAAATGAAATTAATACGGAATATTCGATTAGAAAAAAAGGCAGTACGTAGAGCAAAGCGAATAAAGTTCGACAATAGATTGGAATTACCACATAGAATTCCAGATTTAAAGCTATAAAATTCCAGTTATAATATAATATATTATATATTGTTTTGTCCATATTTTCCAGCTCAAAGTTCTTCAATTTTGTGCCTTTTTTTCTTTTGCGCACAATAATGAAATCGACAATCTTCCACTCTAATGTCATGCATTTTATCAAACAATCTAGAAATGCTGCAATTCTCAGCGGGATAACCTTGCTCCCCTTGCCACACACACACACACACACACACACACAATCGCACACCCACACAATCAACAACAATAACAATGGGTTTTTATACTGGGTTCAGGCATCTCCTTGGCTGGCTTTATGCAATCATTGCAGTTAGGAGCAGCAGACCCCAGACCCCATTTTGAAGGCCCAGGCCAAAGGGCCTCTGGGGGGCATTTCAGCGCGAAAACAATGCAAATTGCAGTTGGAGCCATTTCTGAGCCTATTCACATTGAAATTCGCATTTCATATTCATGCACACAGTGCTCTTAATCAACAGCATGACTGAGAGATGCCCTGTCAAGTTGAGCTATAACAAGGATCACAAAAGGTTTCCTCAATTTGATACAAATAACAACTTAAAAGCGTTTTCTACACGATAGGAATTGAATGAAATTACCAGAAAAGATCAATTTGCTACAAAGAAAGAATTCGTTAAGCTTTCAAAGCTTCGTAGTCGTTAAAAATTCAGTTATATTCCGTCAATCAATGCATTAAACATAAAGTTTTATAAAGTGAGCTTTGAAGAAAACTATTTATCAAATAGTATTACTTTTCACGTCTCTCATAATCTTTCAAAGCTCCTTCAGCATTCCACATGAAGTTATAATAACTTGTGGCTGCTTCCATGAGCTTTCAAAGCTCTTTAAACTCTATACACAAAGTGATGATACTTTAAACGCATTCCTCTCTTCTTTGTATTTCATAAACACCCTATGCTCGCCTACTCGCCCACTCGCGAGTCTAGGGTATTAAAATAAAAGTGCTTTCATAATGCAGCATTGCAGTTTTATGCATTTTTTTCTCTTTCATTTCTTTTATATTTCCCCTTTTTTGTGTCTGCTTTAACTTTTTTGCAACACTTTGTTTCATTTCGCTTGTTTTTAACGTAATTTTCCTGGCACCTTTTTACGAGTTTGCTGCATCAGCAGCAGGTGAACATGAATATGTAAATATGATTAGGGACTATGTATGCCAGTCTGCATAGACATACATACAAGCTTGCGTGTGTGTGTGTGTATGTATGTGTGGGCCTGCCCCACAAATGTTTCTCTTGTGCATTTTCGCGTATTCATTGCACACTCATTCAATCAAACATGCATTTGGTTCAGCTGCTCATTCATTCATGCCATCATTTGCCTTTCGACAGATTTTTGTCTTTATGAATCGCTTTTTTGTTTGCCTTCCTCGAATTTTCCTTATTTCCTTTTTCTTCTTTCATTTTGCGCACCAATCGGCATTTCCTTTGTGCAATTTTTGACTCACGGGCAACAGTTACAAGTGCTACAAACGCCCTCATCAGGTTGGAATGCCAACTCTATTTGACTTGCCCTTTCCAATCCTTTCGAATTCCCCTTTGATCATAACAGTTAAAAGGATATTTCTGTTAGTCATGCAGTGGGAGTGAGCGTGGAGACGTGGTACCGTCTCTATGCTAGTTTTAATGTCACAAAATGCTGATTTATCGAGGGACTCGATGGAAAAACAAATCGAAGTTCATTGAATTTTACGTGGCTTAACGATTTACATCAATTTTTTATTTCATTTACTCCATTGGCATGGCATGTTGTGCAAGCGATATAGCAATAGAAATCAGAGCAAGAGTGGGAGCGAGAAAGATAGAGTAAACGTAATATGGTACTCAATATTAAAATACATTTGCGGCTATCGAATTGTCCCCATTTCTAAAGTTAATCAATTGCCTTTTCGGGGATTTAGTTTTGGTTCATTCGCTTTTAGCTCTACGTGTTATGGTTGTTTCTCGTGTGTGTGTGTGTGTGCGTGTGAGAGAGGGAGACAGATACCTTCAATAAAATATTCATAATATTGCATATTGATTTTATAATGGAAACTTGCCAGTTTATACAACTTTTTTTTTGCGGCAACTTTTGACACTCTGCACACAGACACGTATGCGTGTCTGTCTGTGTGTGATTGTGAGCATAAAGGCTATTATTGGTTTTGGGATTAGCCATATAATCAAATGTTGTCAGATTTGCGTGTGATGGCATTATAAATGCAAAACTCTCATATATTTTTACACGAAATGAGGTTAAAAGTGATTTGCAAACAACTTCAAAGTATACTAATTGCCATTTGCATATTCCCCAAAAATAGTACGTTAAATATATAGACACTAAAATGCCTATTTGCATTTATATTTTCAAGGATTTCTTTTAATCTATTCAAAGCAAAATAATATTGCCAACAATTATTTAATCCACAGCATCGCGAATTATAATTAAAATATACTTTAGCAGTATATCCAGAGTATTTGGATTAAATCTGAATCAAAAATCACTGCTTTACCAGTATAGATTATATAACATTCACAAGTATTGTACTGCTTAATCTCAATGTTTTTTATTTATTTTATTGATTTAAAATTCCCTTTCAATATTGAGGAGGTCTCTAGAACTTAATGCACATTAATAGTGAGTATTGGGATTGTAATCCCAATAAAATTTTAATACCAAGTTTATGTAAATATTATGATGAATCTACATATCATATTTGTTATCACTAATTACTTTAAATTTGAAATTCTCAGTGCTTGAGCTTTAACGAAACTTATGTTACACATAAAAAACACAATGAAATCGGGTTTAGGTTTCCATATTTAAACTTTCAGCATATTTATATATATAAAACGTAATAAACTTGCACAATTCCCACACTTGTGCTGTTTTCATTTCCTAGCAACGTGCAACTGGATAACCAATTAACTAGATATTTGTCAGCACAAATTGTTCAAAATATACCCTCGTTACGTTGCACCCATGGCGTGTTAATTAATTACTTTACACATCGACTTCTATCTTCTATTTGTGTGTGTGTGTAGGTGTATGTACACGTTCTCCGGTGCGAAAAGTCAGCGGGAAAACTACTTGCTGGCAATTGAAATACGATTTTCTCACTCATAAATTTACCCATTGAACTGCGGCACAATACTTTCTAATTTTACGCAACGTTGCAGACAGGCGATAGAGTATTTTCTACATGCATTTCAATGGAAATGCTGAAAAGCAGCTTGCTGACTTGGAGCGGGGGGTGGGGTGTGGTTGGAAAATTCAAAAGAAATTTGCAGGCAAAGCTAAATAAAAATAAAAATGATAAAAAAGTAGATGAGGAGAGGAGAACAAACTGCGGGCTACAAAATATCGTACAAAATTCAATTAATTAAAAGCTGTAAAAACACACACACACACACGCATGGAGAGAGACATATGGTAGGTTGCGTGTTGCAGCTGCGGAAATTGCCGTGAAAATGAGCTTGGCAGGATTTCTTTTGGCATGCTTGTGCCGAACGTCGCTTGGGGGACTTCCTGTCGATGCCTTTCGCTGGCGCAGCCAAAAAGTGCAATTGAAAGCGCAACAATGCGCACCACAAGACATTCAAGTGGGGAGGGGGAAGCAGCACCAACCACCCACCAAGTCACCACAGCACCATTCGCTCAGCAGGCCACAAATCCAACTCTTCATCCTTCTCCTCCCTATCCCCCATCCAGAGGGTTATGCGAATTCGAATTACTTGCCTCTGCGCGTTGACTGAGTGACTCATACTTGAATTGGTTTAGTCGGTGGGCAGTGGGCGGAGTGTACAGGGGGGAGGAGGTATCCCAGTCCCTCCCACCACCATCACCACTGCTTCTCGGGTTTTGGGTCTGTGATTAGTTTGCCGCACACAGCATTCACAGATGAGCCAAAGTGCATTTTCATTGCTCACTGTCGTGGCGAATTTACGATGGGTATTTCACTCAAAACAGATTGCCCCTGCCCGGATTAAGTGCGCGCACACAAATTGCCATAGAACGTGCCAAAAAACCCAGCTGTGGATGTAACAAATCTCACGCTATTATTAGCACCAGGGGACAATGTGCCATAATCAGTTTAAACTATTTAAGTCGCATCAATTCAATAGCTTCAATAGTAAATAAATAATAAACAGGGCGCCTGTTTTTGCATACATTTTATTCTAAATATGGTAAAGCTTATTAAAACTATCGATAAATTATTCTTCACTGCCAATAGATAGACAGATGTCATAAAGGAAGTTACTAAGTGCCATTCTATATGTATAAATACATTAATTAAAACTATCGATACTATAAGTGTTAGTTTACAATATAATGTTGCCATCAATAGTTAAAATTACAATCAATTTTTGTGTTGCAAGTTTATATTTGTATACTAATATTGTCAGGCTCATAACAATTAACATATGGTTTATATTGACAGTACCAATTACGATCTGTCGTATATTATTAAGGCCAAGCACAACATGTTATTATTAAAAATTCACAAGTAAAATACCAAAATATTTGTGTTCATAAGGAATGCAACACTCGCTCTTTTGCGAAGTTTCAGCCAAGCGGTATCCCCTTTTAAATCCTCTTTTAACGCATCGTTTTATAGTGTGTTATTTTAGTTTCTTTTACAAATTGTTGTTGCTCAACGGGTAAAATGGAATTTCTTAATTATAATGAAAAGTGTATTCTTGATTGCTGCACTCACATTCGCACTCAAACATTCACTGCAAATTATGCAGTTCTCTGCACTCATTCATTTATTTATATATACGAGCATATGCATTTATTCGTTTGCTCTCTTTCGACGCACACACACAGAACACACACGCGCACATCTCATGAACAAAGAGCTGGGGAAAAACTTAAAATGCAAACGAAATGTACAATATACATACATTTGCACAACTCATGCGATTTTTTTCTTACTGTGTATATATTATTTTTTATTTTCTTTTATTATAAACGATGCCAGATTCTGAATACATATCAATGGGGAGTCTCCTTTCGTTCTCTGCCTCTCTGTCTTCCTCTGTGTGCAGATAAAATTCAAATTTCAATTTGTGCATTGACTACACACACACATACACACTCACATACACAACACACCCACATACACTTACACATATATAAACTGCGTGTAGGGAAATGTTTTGGGGTTCACGCTTATTGTTATTCGAAGCCAAAACAAATGTTCCTACCTTGTTGCACAAATGTTTACAGTTCGCTGCAAGCAACAAAAACATACAAAATGTGAATGGCAGCTACAGCTACAGCTGCTGTTGTAAGAAGCGCAAAGAGACGAGGCTGAAGGCAGAGGGAGAAAAAGCTAAAAACCGTATGCATAAAGTGACTGAAAAAAGTTGACTGTAAGCGAAAGAAAAATACTATTCAAAGTAGTTTAACCAAGAGGGGGGATATACAAACTCGTAAGCAAGAGTTGAGAGAAAGACAGAGAGAGAGAGGGAGAGTGAGACCGAACAAGAGATAACCCATTAAATTGATGAAGTTTGACAATTTCGAAAAAACAACAGAAATATAAGGTGCAAGGTAAATAAAAACAACTTTACTTGTACGCAGCTGACTTATCTTGATAAAATATAGTCTAGAACGTTTAAAAACAATTAGAAAACAAACTATAAACCTCTGAATGTCAAGTATAAAATGTGCCAACTGAAACCAATTCATTAAAAGCAAATCTAAATTTATATTGCATACTTTTTTGGGCACTTAAGTTTTGGGTATGTTGAGTGTATTTTCCATATTTTTCAATTACCTGCAACACTTTGTACACTTTAAAACAATATCGTACAGTTGCATTTGCTTCGCCCTTTGTTTTACTTGTCACTTTGCCAAATCCAACGAACATTTATCAATATATAGTACATATATTCTTGCATGTCTGAAATGTTTGCTCTCGCGCACCTTCTCCCGTTTCCATTCAATTCAATATTCAAGTGCTCTTTGCGCGCTTTTTGCGCATCAAATTTTGATTAATGTTGCATTTTCAAATATTTAGACAGCCGTCGGGGAAAGGAAACAAAGCGAACAGAGGCAGAAAAGAACTGAACAAAAAGTAATGCGCCAAAAAAATAAAAATACTAAAAGCAAAGTCCAACCCAGAGAATTGTATTGTAAATTCACATTTGCAACAAAACGTGGGCAGAAAAAAAATCAAAGAAAGCCGTCAACAATTGAGGTATTGAGATGGGCAGACGGACATTTGGACGGGTAGACGGACTGAGGGACACTCACAACCCCTGCTGTCCATTAAACACCAAAAAAAATGTGCGTTCAATACGAACAAAATTCATTCATAAAACATGCTGTAGATTGCGGCGGGGCACAGCTAAAGAGAGAGGGAGAGAAGAGAGAGAGAGAGTGAGAGTGACAAGAGAGGGTGCTGAGAGTGAACAGAACCTAGAAACACCTCCCCCTTCCGACCACCCCATGTGCAGTGCTAGCAACTGGTCACGCACATGCAGCAATAAAATGAAAATCGATTTTCACTTTAACGACTTCACACGTAACAAAAAAGCACAGAAAAAAAAATGAAACAGAATGAAAAAAGCTTTGCAAAGGCCTCGCGGCAGTCGGTGAAAACACAAACGGAGCGAAAAACAAAAACAAAATATAAATAAAAAAAAAACGAGTATAATATAAAGAGAATGTAACGGCGTCGCATAGAGTAAGGTGACCATAGGCGACAAGTCAGCTCGGAAGCGGTCCAGCGCTGCGACGATTGCAGTTGAGGCACATACAGAAACTGGGTTAAGAATTGTGGGTGACAGCAATGGCAAAGGAAAGAGTGAGAGCTGGAAGTGCTTTCCACTGGTTTGACCACTTCCTGCATTTGTTGCTGAACTGGAGCGTAATGTGACATGTTTCATGTTGCTGCCGTTGGAGCAAAAAAAATAAGTGCGGGTAAATTTTCATGTTGCTTACTGCGGCTGCGGCCAACGTGTCGTATACTCGACGCAAAATGAATTATTTTTACTGAGAGCCAAGCGAGTTAAGGCAATAGCTTTTATTTTATTATATTTCAAATTACATTTCAAGGGATTAATTAGGACAAGACGTCTCTGGTGCAGCTATAAACCTGACTGCAGTATTAAATTCTAAGACAAAAATAAAATATATCCAAAAATAAACAAAACACTTGATATTAAAAACTCGTTGGGTAATTCAATTCCCAACTCTGCTCCCTTCCCTTTCTCTCTCTCTATCTCTCTCTGGCTTGCCTACAAATTCACAATAGCCATTTTTATCTTTATGCCGTCATTAAGTGCAGCCCTTCGCAAAACTGTTAAATTTAACGGGCGACAGTAAATAAAATTGAAATACGACTCTGTCGAGGCATTTCGAGTATTGCTCCATCAAAACATAAACCAAGCGGACACACAGGCGGACGGACGGTCAGACGTACCGACGGACGGACAGAATGGCCACATAAACAAATTGAATTGCAATGCCGACTCCACTCCGCCTTCGCCCCCCTCTCCACCATTCTTTCTGCCCACTGTTCTGCCTGACTTAATGGATGGTCTGGTCTAGCGCCTCCAAGCGAGCGAGAAGAGAGGGAGCAACTGTAGCTGTAGGCGTGGCTGTTTGAAATACGAGACTGCACTTCACTAGCGCGGCACATTCATTACTCAGGATCGATAAATAAGATTACAATATTTGGTAGAGAGTGGGAGGAAAGGAAAGGCAACGCGTCTCAGTTTCGTTTGCATATTTGTTGCATACTTTTTGGCGCTGACTTAAATTGATTGAAACCCATCGACTCAATTCGTTTAAGAGTCATGTAAATGCAGTCTCACACACATATATATACAGATATTGATACACTGCCTTAAGGCACAGCCAGAGAAACTGAATAGGTGCGCTTTCTATGCACTCGGTCATCGACCCGTTCAAATATTGTACGAATAACGGCGGTTTTATGACTGTGGTCAAACACAGACATTACACGCAGCTCGTAAAGCGACTCACACATACACATAAACACATCTATTTAAGTGTGTGGCAAACAAACAAATGGCAGCTGCAAACATCATATGAGTTGAGAGGCAGAAAGAGAGAGAGAATGAGGAGGAGGTGGAGAAAGACAGCTAGTCATAATGTTGTGCGGTTTTATACCTCATAGAGAGGGTATATCAGATGCTTAGAAAAGGTAGGAGAAAGAAAGACAAAACGATAATATTACGGATTAATTTGCCAACTTTAAGCAAAGAATTCTACTTACCCAACTACAGTTTGAAACTTAAACGAAAATAATAATGAAAACTTTGTTAATTGCTTAAAAATAACATTCGAAACAACATAAAAGCTCAAATAGGTTAAGTTATTATGCTCTATAATGAAGTAGCAGTTAGAAGACAGCTTTAATGTGCTTTAAAGCTCACACAGCAATTATTTCCTTGTTATATTAATGACGTTAGAAATAAATAAAAGCTCAAGTAAGCTTAGTATTTCACTTTCTGTACCAGCTACACTTAACAGGAAGCTTTAATGAGCTTTAAAGCTTTTATAATTATAAAAATCATGTGATAAAAAAAAGGCTTTAAGCAAATAACAGTTATCAGTCAAGTTTTATTTGTTAAGTTTTCTATTTATAGAGCATTTAATTGTCTATCATGTAGCTGCTGCCGCTGATGCTGGCTTAGAGATTGTTCATTGTGTTGATTTAGTGCTTATGCAAATTGAATACTCGTTCGCCTGCTGGGGCGACCTTCTGCCCATTTGCATAGACTTACATTACACAGTTGCATTATAAACAAAGCACAAAAACAGGCGTAGTTAGTGAGAGAGGGAGAGAGAGTGGGACAGGGGAGGACACATTTATCTTTTGGGCTGGGCTTTTATGAGGCTGCATCTGCATAGTTACATATTTTTATGTCCATCACGCTGTGTATATGTGTGTGTGTGAGTATCTTGTGTTATTTATGGGCACGCGAGTGATAAATTCTTTTTGTATTGCCACGCCCCCACCTGAGTCGTGTTGAAATGCAATTTTGTGCATTAAATTAAAAAGTTAAGCACATTAATGTGCATAGCAAAAGAGGGAGGGAGGGAAGGAGGTAGAGAGAGATTGGGTGAAGAGAGAAAGGAATTCGCACTGGCTGCACATACGATGCAGGCTTTTTGACACTTTTCTTTCGACACTTTGAAGTGCTTTTTAGACTTTGCACAAAGTTTTCTCGCTACTCTGCTCTCTCTTTGTATTTCTACTTTCCATCTCTCTCTCTCTCTCCCTGTCTTTCTTTCTTCTACTACCTCTGGCAGCTAGACAGATGCACAGACACTTGAGAGATACGTAGAGAGTCGAAAACTTTTGCCTGCGAGAAACTTTCAACCATATTTTCTTTCTATTTCTTTGGCCAACTTGTTGCCAAAACTATAACTAAAACGCGTGTAGCCAGGCAAGACGAGTGCACCACGGCACGAGGCAAAACAAGGCACGTCAAGGCAGGCAAACCAAATAAATTTTGCAAAAACTTCAGACAAAACATTTCGCTGGCAATAAATTTGCAGCACAAACACAGACAAGCTGCGAAAAAATCACTCATACGCACTGTTGCCAGTGCCACACAAACTACAGCATACACAATGGGGTCCCCTCCCCCTTTCTTCTCTCACTCTGCTCATTTTCAACTGGCTTCCTTCCTTCCGCTTCCACACTGACAATCGCTGTGTCTGTCTGTCTCTCTGTCCTTCTGTTTGTTTACCCGTCAGTTGTTGCCGTTGGCAACCACCGACTGAGACGTCCTCACCGTGACGTCGTCGTCGTCGTCGTCGTCGTCGTCGTCATCATCGTCTTTTTCTTTGTTATTGTTGTTGAGCACAAAATTGAAAAGTATTTTCAAGCATTGTTGTTGTTGTTGTTGCTACTGCTGTCCTGTTGCCCTGTGTGCTGTGTGTGCAGCTTGTAGAGCATAACAACTGTGTCATGTAGCACTATATGGAGCCCATCGAGTGCATTTATTATGTAAGCACAAAGTAAATATTTGATCGAACATACACACGCAACTAATCAATTTGCAGCTCCCATGTCTAGACTCGAGACTGCATAACAAAGTCGAAGTCGATTATGATGATGTGATTGGATTAATTAGAGAGGAACATACAGAATATCTTGAGAAAGAAAGCAAAGTCAAAAGATCTTAAAGAGAAATACACATTGCAACGAAGTAGCTACATTTTTGTTTAGTAATCAAAATATTTATGCCACTATTAAGTTTTATATATGTTCTTTATATTCTCAACTAATCAACAATTATAATATATGTTCTCTTTAAGTTCTCCCCTCATCAGTGTGTTTGCAATTCGACTATAACCAAGCTTGTTTTATCGCACTCAGCACTCGATAGTCATCAGCTGCATTGCACGTCTTAGTGTGCGTGCGTGTGTGGCTGTGCGTGTGTGTAGTGGTGTGTGTGTGTGTGTATTCTACTTCTAAATTGTTTATATTGCATGCACCGAAATCAGCACTTGAAGGTTTGTTTTGATTGCCATCGATGCGATGTGCTCGTATCGAAAAACTTGTACGCAAACCTCTTGAAAAAAGACAACAAAATAGAAGAACAACAGTAAAGAAGAGACTCAGAAATAGAGAGAGAATGGGGAGAGAGAAAAAGAAGCGAAGCAACAGAACTCTTTCAATGCTTAATATAATGAAAAGTCATTCAATTGCAATGCGATTGTGTGTGTGTGTGTGAACTGTGAGTGTGTGGAAGTGTAAGCAGTCAAAGAGGAGTTCAAAAAGGGGTTAACTAAATACGAATCGAAACCCTTCGACGAACTTCGTTACAAGGTATACAGTGGCAAATTGAAACATGATTATGCTGCTACTCTTCGTAATTAAAGAAGCTCCCTTTTGAATACCCCCGACCTCTGACCTCAGAGGGCAGAGGCCAGCGCAGTGGGCAACATGTGCAACACGCAGTTGTCATTTGAAATGCATAAACCAAACCACAAACAATCATATAAAATAATAAATATTATTTTGTAAAAGGTCACAGTCTGAGTTGAGGCAAATGGGAAATAAAAATGCGAAAACTAATGGGAAAATTTTTGAAAATTTAAAAGTTTTATTTATGAGCCATTTGCACGCGACGTGGCAAGCGCGACAACTTTAACCCACCAATATATAAATGTTTAATTAATAAAAAGGACAATGCAGAGAGCGTTATAAACGAAGTGAAAAGTTGACAGAAACTCACAACACAACGAACGAAAGGGAACAGAAATTAACTGGAATGAAACAGAAACAACACAGAATGGAACTAAAGTGGAGCAAACGGAACTGAATGGAAGTGGATCAGCAATTTCACATTGTGTTGCTATCAACTAAAGTTAATATCTTGTCTGCCTCTGACCAAGCCCAAAATAAAACGCACAAAAAAAGAACAGAAACAAAATGAAATGGAACAGAATAGTAGTCAATTGTACTGAATGGAAAAGAAACACAAATTGCGCACTGTGGTGCCATCAATTAACGTCACTTTCTTTTCTCTCCATCTATTCTTCCTGCTCACTATCTCTGACAATCTCTGTTTCTCATTCCCTTACAGGCTCAAATTGCGAGGAGAACGTGGATGAGTGCATGTCAAATCCATGTCAAAATGGCGGCCTATGTCGAGACCGTAACAATGGCTACACCTGCACCTGCCAGCCAGGCTATCTGGGGGATCATTGCGAGCTGGATGTGGCCGTCTGTGACACGGGTAAGTCGAGGAGAGTCGAGAGCTTCCAGTGAGAGAGAAGGTAGGAATGTGACTAAATGTGAACTCTTGGCTTGTTTTGCAGGCACCGGTGCTCGCTGTCAACATGGCGGCGAATGTATCGAAGGACGCGGACTGGAGTTTAGCTGCCAATGTGCAGCCGGCTGGCATGGACGCATCTGCCAGGAGGAGATCAATGAGTGCGCCTCATCGCCATGCCAGAATGGCGGCGTCTGTGTGGACAAACTGGCCGCCTACGCCTGCGCCTGTCCCATGGGCTACACGGGTGTCAATTGTGAGGAGGAGATACTCATCTGTGCCGACAATCCCTGCCAGAACAATGCCCTGTGTCTGATGGAGGAGAACATACCCACATGCTATTGTGTGCCCGACTATCATGGCGAGAAATGTGAGTTCCAGTACGATGAATGTCAGCTGGGACCGCGCTGCATGAATGGCGGTGTCTGCATCGATGGCGTCGATACCTTCTCCTGCTCCTGCCCGCCTCTCCTCACGGGCATGCTCTGTGAGTGTCTGATGGTGGGTGAGGAATCACTCGATTGCAACTACACTGCGCCAGCTACTTCGGCACCACCAGTACAGACAGCTACAGTGGCCACGCCTCTTCCACTGTGGCACCGCCAACTGTGCGACCAGTTACACCACCACAAACAACATTGGCGCCCACTGAACCAATTGCACCGCCAGCAACAACTCTTGCAACGCCAGCTGTGGCACAACCGGCAGCAACAACAACAACAACAACAGCAACAGTTGCTTCCTCTTCATCCTCAGAAGACATCTCTGTAGAAATAAGTGCAACAGCTGCGCCACCAGAGAGCGATAGCCAGAGCATTGGCAAAGATGTGACTGCCACGACAGTGCGGCCACAAGCCTCACCAGAGCCTACAGCAGAGTCACAACCTGGCGTCGTTGCAGCAGGCACAACTGCACCTGCCACAGGCACCACATACTCATCCTCGTCCGCCTCCGGCTCATCTGAGGAGAGTCACAGCGTTTACACTACGTTGCCACCAGTGCCCGCAACGGGCGTAACTCCCTCCTCCGGCGAGAGCTCCTCCTCCTCCGCTGAAGTGGTCACCTCCGAGGAATATACAACAGTGCGACGTTTCGAAGTCAGCGCCAGCGTTGGAGACTCTAGCGAAGAAGGAGCCACCACAACTACCATGCGTCCCACTGCACCACCACAACCACCACCACCTGCACCTCCAGCTAGCGTCACCATAAACGTGGATTATACCTCCTCGAGCAGCAGCAGTTCGGAGTCGGTGGAGCAACCACCAATGCCACCAACCACACCCAGCAGCATTTACGTGCACAGTGTGACGACAATTGAGACGAGTATCTCGGTGGATTACGGTGTACCTACACCACCCACACCGACACCCTATTTCCCACCATACACCACAACGAGGGCTGAGCAACCACCACCACCAGCAGTCCCAACATCTCAGGAGGAGGAGACGACCACGAGACATGTGTGGAGCGAAGTGCCGACCACAGCTGCTCCCTTCTTCACCGAATATCCCGCTGAGGTGCTGATCACAACACATCGCACCAGTGCAGGACGCTTTACCACGGTGCAACCACCACCGGCACAGCAAGAGACAACGATGACGGTGCCACATGTTGACTATGAATCACCTTCACCTGCTGTGCTGGCAACAACGGCACAAACTCCCCACATTGTGGTAACCATACTGGAGGGCGATGCTACGCCCCCGCAAACTACTGCAATGCCACCAAGGCACCCGCTTGATAGAGAGCAGAGCACAACTCTTTTGCCACCACCAGCTGTGACAATGCCCACGCAACCGGTGGAGCAGACGACGCAGCCGCAGCCAATGATAACGGAAGATTTGCAAGGTCCTGTGGTACATCCAACACCACAGGTTATTACCATGGCACCACCACCGCGAGAGACAACACAACGTTCTGTGGTGGTGGTAACCCTGCCACCTGATACAGAGCTACCACCAGTAACAGTGCCACCGACTCCACCCTCCACACAATCAGCACAGACTTTGCCACCACCGACGCCGCCGTTGCATGTCTACAGCACACCAGGGCAGCCTGAGTTACCAACGCAGACCAAGCCGCCGTCATCGGTTACAGAGAGCAGTGAGGAAACCGAAGGGGCCAATACGGTAGCCACCGGTGGTGGCAGAGCTCCCCCCGGTGGGGCAGAAGAGAAATCTGGCGATGTGGATTGCATTAAATTGGGTTGCTACAATGGCGGCACCTGTGTAACAACCTCGGAGGGTTCTCGGGTGAGTAAACCCATTGTCCCCTCTCCTTCCTCACCTTCCCCTTGCTTTAGTTCTAGTAGTAGTAGGTCAGCCACGAGTGGCAATCGATAGACCCTCTCCAGCGGCGTTTGTTTGTTCGATGCGTAGCCCCAAAAACAAAAAAAGTAGTATATAAAAAGCAAGCCCCAGCAGGAAAAACCAAAGTTGGCTACACAATTTTCAACCCTATTGACTCGCTAATTGGCCATGGCGCTGCCAACACACACCCCCCTTGTCGCGGGTGACCCTTGTTGCACTTGCCCCAAACGCTGCTTGCCTGTTGTGGAGTCATTAAATGAGCGTTAACACTTCAATTACCCTGGCAATAGGCAAACAAGAAAATGCACTAAAACAATAGCCAATGCAATGAGGTCTTAGTGGACGACTAAGCCATACCCTAAACAAACAAATGTGAATCTAGGGGATTATATTTATGTTATATAATATAATAACTATAAATAATTCAGTTTGAGAAGTGTATCTAAGATTTGACGAGATAAATTCAAAACAAAATCAGCTGAGGTACAATAGAATTTATAAATAGGTCGCAAAACTAACCCCACAATCATAATTTGAATAGTTCTATTTCAATTTCTATTTCAAAAAGACCTAATGACAGCATTAAAGTAGGGATAAATTCTCATTATTTCTTTCTATTTACCTAGGGAACTGTTTTTAAAGCGATTTTAATTCTAGCAATAAATTTTAATTCAAACTTTTTAAATGGGAGGTCAACAAGTCAAGATCATAATGAAATTCCATAAGAAAATCGGATGATTTCTGACTAAGTTACAAGTGTTATAAATTACAAGTGTGATAAGGGTTGTAAAACTTTTAGTGATAGCTCTATGAAGTAAGACACGCAGGAATCAAAAGACAGTAAATTTACATCACAATATAAAACCAAAATAATAAATACAAGTATTTAAAAAAGGGATAACGTGGATACAAGTGTTGGAAGTCCCAGTCCCAGGTGTTCAGATCTTCATAAACAGTGCAGCATAACTTTACTGTTTTCTACAGAAGAATAAGTTCTATCCTATTACACATATTGACCAACAGATGTCGAACTTTAAAACAAACTTTAGTCCTTAAACAATGCACAGCAATTACAATAATAAAGAGCTGAAATAATAATTATAATTACATTCTGCTTGATATTCTATACATGAAACTAAGGCAGGCAGACAGAACTATGCTAGTTACAATTGGTTTAATGGGGTTTTGTAAATGCATGAAACTAACAGTTGGTAAATAAATCCCCATTAGTTTGGAAAAGGGAGAGAAACTTTTATCATAGCATTTAATAATGGGAAACAATGCGCACAAGTCTGGGGAACAACACAAAACAACAACACAAATTGACGAGTCCAAATGGCAAACGCGCAGCTGGGCGAGAGACATAGAGATATATAGAGAGAGAGAGAGAGAGAAGGAAAGTGGATACGCTAGAGAAACGTATATGCAGATTTTGTGTGTCCAGAGCAATGCATAAATAATTATATAGGCTGTGCAAGTATGCTGTCTAGCAGTAGGCAAGCTTGGGGCTTGGGGCAAGAACAGAGAGTGGAGAGAGTCAGCATATTAAGCCTGCGACATTTGTAAGCTGCTTACACTTACATAGGTTGAATCCAGGCAACACAGTGGGATTTTGGTTGAAAACACTCTCTGACTTACACACAGTACACAATAGAACACACTTACTATAGATACTGAAAGCCAAGTGCACATTATGTTCAACAATAATAACACCATCAACAACAACTACAGTTGCATTACATGCAGTGCAGGCGAGGATTTGCATTTAATTTTAAATAGATCATGACACAGAACCAACCTAAGTTATTTGCCTGAGAATATCAATGCTAAATTATTAGGAAATTGCTTAAAAATTTGAAAATAATAAAGTATGTAGCAGGCATAAAGGAATCACAATAAATTCACAAAGAATAAGAAATAAGGAATGGATTAAAATAAACTTACTTAGTATTCAATTTTTAAATTCCATTGTCTCTTGTCATATTAAAAGATTGAAAGAAATTACACATGACTCACATATATTTCTATTTTATCAATTTAAAATTCTACTTTGCAAAAAAGTTTTCCTTGACTGCACTTGCAAAATTGTAAAAGAAACTTAATTGTTGGCAACGAATTTTAAGAACTCTCTCAAACATAATTGATAAACTTCAAGTATCTCTTTAGATGGTAAAAGTATATTTTCGTATGTGCATATAATATTAACATACTCTTCAAAGTTAAGGTCTTTTTTGCACAACAGCTTTTTATAGGGTGTGTGCTGCAGTTCTTCAACTTGTTATGCACACTTAAAGACATTAATTATTTCACACTTTTACTGTCTCATTTCCTGTGGAAACTTTTTGAAAATTTCTCAACTCTGACTATACGAAGTCGGTTCCCTGCTCGTAGCATCATCAAATGCCAATTGCTCTTGCAACTGAATAGTTAAGTAGCCTCGTTTTGCCAAGTTACGTTAACATTTCAGGTAAAATCAGACAAAATTTTGCACAAGCTTCGCAAGCCACAAAGCGTTCCCCAGAAACACAGACAGTTAGTTGGGTAGAAGGATGACGGACAGGCAAACAGACAGACAGACCATAGGACGATGCTTTGGTTGGTCGGTCGAAGGTCTGTCGGTCTGTCGCTCTATTAGACAAGCTGCCAAAGTATGCCTATTCAACTATTTATGAAAATACTTGTGGTAATTTTAGACACAAAAAAAATAAAACTGTTCTGTTTGAAATTTTGACTACAAACAGACGCACACGCTTTGTATATGTTGCACGAATGGGAGTAGCATGGGGATGGGGCTTGTACATTTCAAATGATGTGCCTGAAAAATGAAGCACAAGTTATGAGGGGCACATGCCAACATTATTGTTAACTGGCAAATCGACAATAACAAAACAAAGTTTCATAGTCACCCCCATTTGGCCTGATTTCAATTGAGTTTCACAAGAATTTTATGGTATGCCAGGACTATAAAAATCAAACAGATCTGTGTATGCGTAAGTACTTTATAGAACAAGTATTAAAGTTGACCAACTAAAATTAAATTTCTACGCTTTCTTTATATTCGAAATTCGAACGGAAGCAGTTATTTATATATTTCACTTTTTTCTTTTACTCGAACTCAAATTATACAATATAAATTTCAGTTAACTCCCATACTAATACATAACCCTTAAAGTTCTCTTGTTATGTATAAATGCCGTAAGTTTAATTACGATCGGATTATGAAACATAAAACAAATTAGTTTTTTAATAGTGTCTAGCAGACTACCTGGCAACACTGTTATGCTTTTTTCTCTGCATTGCCTGCAGCTTCGGTTGGTCTCTACGTAAATTGTGCATATATTTATGGGGGCAACCGTTCGTTGATAATGTTTCTGACAACTGAGCTAATTTAGTCGTTGAGCAACAGTTTCAATTTTCGAAAATGCAACTTTGACCTTTTACTCTCTCTCTCTCTCTCTTGCCTTTTTCTCCACTTTGTCATCAATCTACATATATTCACAGCCAAAGCTTTGAGCCAGTTGGCCAACCTGCTAACAAGAAAACAAACGTAATTTTCATAATAAATTTACCGCTCGAGTGAGTGTGGCACAACACCGCAGGATGACTTTGTTATGCCATCATAGCCAGTGCGAGACAGAGAGAGAGAGGGGGAGAGAGAGAGAGCGACAGGGAGAGAGAGAGCAAGACGGGCAAACCAAAATGTATGACAGGTCTTAGTGCAAATCTTTGTGCGGGTGAGAGAATGTTGCAGCAAGTGGAAATTATTTCATAGAGCAGATGCCACTTTATTGTTGCCAAGTAATTTAACTAACGGCAAATGCACACCCACACAGACACACACAGACACACTACCACATACAAAAGCACGCTTAACACACACAGGAATAAATCATAGTGCGCCTTTTGTTAATTTTGGCGCTGCGTTACATAAAGAGATAGACAAACAAACATAAATATGCAGCTCACAAAGAGAAGAGAGAGAGGGAGACAGTGAGTGAGAGAGTGAGAGAAAGAAGTGGATGGTGGGTTAGAGAGAGAAAGGGATCTAGTCAAACAGTTAGACAGACACTTACATATGTCAGCTGTCATTTCGTTTACCCAAGTGGACTGTGACGGGTTGTGCGGTGGAAAAGCTTATGAAAAAGCATATTTTTAACGTGTCTAGTCAGAAAGACACACAGCACGTGGGAAAGAGAGAGAGAGAGAGCAGCATAGAGTGGGGTAGCAAGTGTGGGCGAGTGAAAGCTGCAGCACGCAAAGTGGCACTCGCACTCAGCGAAAGTCACTCGTAAAGTGGCATTAAGCACATTTCAAGTGCCAGCCCCGCGCGACGAGTTTGGGGTTTTTTCGCAAATGTTTCCCTGACTATTGCCTCTCTTTCTCACACTATCTGTCTCTCTGTCTTTCTCGTTCTCTGCCACCCGCCATTGCGTTCTGGTGGCGCCAAAAGCCGACGCCACTAATGAAAAGTTTGTTGAGCCCTTTTAGAAGCTCACCACATGTCTGTGTGTTGTCCGTGTCCCTTTCTCTGTGTGTGTTTGTGTGTGTGGTGTGTCTTCCTGTCTATGTCTGCATTGGTGGCATGTATCACAGTGAATGCTTCTCCATGGCATCCTCACCGTAATGCGTCCTGAGTGTCGTCTTTGCGCCGAGCATCTGTTCCCAATGAGTGCACTTCAGTCATTTGCAAAAGCCTTTCAACATTTGCCACCGTTGACATTCCCATTCCCATTCCGGCGTTGGGACGAGACCACAATTAGTTTTGCTCCTGCTCATTTGACATTATGCAGCTGTCAAAAGGAGTTTAAATTATCGCACGATGACAAATTTTGTGCAGCAAAAGGAATTTTTGACCAGTCTGAATGTGCTCAAGCTGTGCCAAGTTGGAATATCATCATTAACGCTTGAACGTTTGCCCACGTTGGGCGCCATGATAGGAAATATTGGAATGTAAAGCTAGATTTGTTTGAGAAGCTGTTGAAAATCAATGCTTTTTGATTATTTTGGTATTTTCCAATCTATTTAGCTCACGTTGGGCGCCATAATTGGAAATATAGACATTGATTTTTTTGGAGAAACTGTTAAAATTAAATTCGTTATGATTATAATGTCATTATCTAGCCTATCGTAGCCTACGCTGGGTGCCATGGTAGGACACATTACAAAATAGGTTAAGAGTTTTTAAAGAATCTTTTGAAATATGTTTTTTATGAGGTATTTTAATTAAAACATATTTATCTAAAACATAAATACAAGTAGAATTCGTGGGTTCATTTAGCTCACGAGGGGAAGAAGTTTGTTACTCTAACTTAGCCCAAATTATTGAAAGCAAGGCAGGACAGAAAAATATAAGCTGAAAACTGATACACAACAAGCTTTCACACAACGGAATGCACGCGGAAAATGGCGCACCAGAAATTACTCGTACTTGCAGTATGCAACACACACACAATTCATTGTCCTTTGGGGCGTGGCCGTGTACAGGTGTGCATAGTACAAACATGACCCTGTAAAGCAGATGCATCAAGCTGCAGTCTGTTACATGATAAGAATGCGTCAACAAGAACCTGACACGCCTCCTCTCGTGCAGCTGCAACAACAGGCGTTAATTTTTTGTATCATGTTCATTGCGAGCACACGAAAAACACAGATGAACCAAAAAAAAAAAAGGGGGGGGAAGGGGGGGGGGGGGGGCCCCCCCGCCGGGGGGTGCCCGGGGGGGGTTTTTTTTTTTTAATATTTAAAAAAAAAAAAAAAGGGGTTGGTTTTAAATTTTTCGGGGGGGGGGGGGGGGGGGGGGGGGGGGGGGGGGGGGGTTGGGGGGGGGGGGGGGGGGGGGGGGGGTTTTTTTTTTTTTTTTTTTTTAAATTTTTTTTTTTTATGGATGAAATTTTAAAAAATGATTTGTGGGGGCGGGGGGCGGGGAGTGCGCCGGGCGGGCGGGAGACAAGAAATAAAAACAACATTTGCATTTTGCCCAAAAATAATAAACCCCCCCCCCCCCAAGGACCAAGGGAGAAAAACAGATTGGATGCGCAACCTTTAAGGGATACGCTGAATCCTTTGACTGCCTGTTAGACAGGCATCTTAACGGAATACCACACCCGTGCTTCGCCCAAGGGGCGCTATTATATATGAGAGCTGATTATTTTATGGGAAAGGGGAATTGAAAGTTGCTCCAACTGTTGTTATGCTTGTTTTTAGCTGATAATATACAAAATTTTACGTCACCTGCATACCAAGTTTTCAAGATGCGTGATCAAAGTAGTTCATAATCTTAAAGTTCCCAAGTCATTGGCATGCAGAGCAGAGAAGGTGTGCAGAATATATAATATTAAAAAAGGAGAGAGAGAAAATTTTATAAAAACGTTAAGTGGGAAAATTGTTATGTTTTTTCTTTGGAAAACCATTTGGAAATATTTATAAATAAAAGTTTTATTTTCATTATACGATGATGAGAGAGACAAATCGAAAGCAACAAAAATATTAAAGGAATGCAAGTTAAAACCAATTGGGAATTGTACTACAAACTAAAGGAAATCAACCGAAATTTTCCTTTTCATTAAATAAGTAAATATACAATATTCAAGTTAATAAGGAATTTAACTGATTGCGGTTTGAGTTGCCTCTTCAAATAGTTCAGTAAGTGCTGTTTTTAATGGGCTATAAATTTGCGTGGCGTATCAATTACAGCAAAACTGTCGTAAATATGGCAAAAATTGCATGTGCATTGAAGCCAAAGTAAATTGGAACAATTTTAATTTATTTTTCCGCGCCAAACAAAGTTGGCTGGGTGGACCTTGTCCTCGTCCCAGTCTTCTCGCCATAAGTTGTAGCGAGGCCAAAAATTCCAATAAATTGAAACGCAATATGAATTAACTTTTTGGCTCGCTTCTTGGCTGCATCTTCGTGCTGGTGCTGCATTGTCCTGGTTTTAATAATTTATGCCCCACCATGGGACACTTTAAGTGCAACGCCAACTGCAACAAGAAGCTGCCAATGAAGCGCCCCCAAAACTTTTGTTGTAACTTTTGCTTTAACCAACGAACAAAAAATAAACAAAAAAAAGGAAGGGAGAAATGCGGGATGCACGTAAAAGGGAGAGAAGACCGGGACAAAACCCACAGACGACCCCATCAAAATTGAACAAATGAAGTGCAAGCCAACTGGGGACTACGAACTGGAAAGCTGTTAACTGGCAACAGCCTAGGAGAGAGAGAGGCTCCCTGGTCTGCGTGCCTGCCTGGGGTACCTAATGGAAGTTGGCCATATGTTTGCGAAAATATGAAAATAATAAAAGCCCCACTCTCTCTCTCTCTCCCTCTGTCTCTCAAGAACTTACTCATGTTCTGCTCGAACTCGTTTCATTACCAAAGTTCTGGCATCTTGCGTTCTCTTTAGAGCATATTGAAATTGATAGCTTCAAGTTTGAGAAAAACTACATAAATGCCATTCAAGGGGTGCTTAAATCA
The DNA here is from genome assembly GCA_018903425.1 of Zaprionus nigranus. Taxonomy (NCBI): domain Eukaryota; kingdom Metazoa; phylum Arthropoda; class Insecta; order Diptera; family Drosophilidae; genus Zaprionus; species Zaprionus nigranus. The sequence goes on from JAEIGD010000002.1 coordinate 5,786,803, forward strand.
AAAGTTTCATCATAACTGAGTCAGAATTAAAGACATTATGCTGTGCATAATTGAAATACCAAATATTAAAGACGTTTAAACTATCTCTATATCAATGTACGGTCTATTGGTCTATTTCATATCTAAACCCGAAGATTACTCTCTAACTTTCTCTCTCTCTTTCTCATTCACAGTGCGTCTGCCGCTTTGATCGCCAGGGACCTCTCTGCGAATTGCCCATAGTTATACGGAATGCAGCCTTCTCTGGTGATTCGTATGTATCGCATCGCATCTACAAGGATATAGCGCAACACGAGGTCCTGGATGCGGTACTGCCAATGCACATTCAGCTGAAGGTGCGCACGCGGGCTACCAACGGATTGATCATGCTAGCCGCCGCTCAAGGTACCAAGGGTGGTCACTACATGGCGCTGTTCCTGCAGAAGGGCCTAATGCAGTTCCAATTCTCGTGCGGATTGCAAACGATGCTGTTGAGCGAACTGGAAACGCCCGTTAATACGGGCCATGAAATTACCATTCGAGCTGAGTAAGTGAAACGCCCTCGCCACGGAATGCAATTATGTGGTTCCCACTGGAAGAGACTGTGTGTGTGTAATGGTGTTTCTGTGTGCATGTGTGTATGTGCAAGGGGTCAAACAAAGTGGCTATCGTGCTCCACCGCGCTGCATCCCGCTCTCGAGCGCAGCATTTTGATGGGAATGAGAGAGTTCGGCATGTTAATTAACTTTTTAAACTGCGTCTGACACGAGTGTCGACTGTCGGGTGTCACAGAGTGCAGCGGGCAATGGGGTGGGGGGGGAGTGTTGGGGTCAGCAGCTGCTGCTGCTTGTGGGTCACGATGTGGGTCATTGTCAGGAGGAAAGCCATTAAAGCCTGCCTTGTGTCGATTTCCATGCCGTTTGGCCACCACAAATTATAATGCTTCAAGTGTAGAATAAATTGCTCGGCTGCTTTTTCCTTTCGTTTGATTTTTTTTTACTGTTTGTGCAACATTACCCGAAACCGCATGGCAACCCCACAAGCCACACCCCTAACAACGCCACACACTGGCCCTCCACATTGCCACTCCACTCCATGCACGGCAGTCGACGATCCTTGGCTTCGCATTCATGCGTAATTAGTTGGCGTAGTTGGTTTTTGGCTGAAATTTAATTTGCCGCATTTGCTGTGCTGCGTTCGCAACGGAAGCGGAAGTTGAATGGCTGCGCGCTGGCCCCAAGGGGGAGAGAGTGAGAAAAAAGACACTGAAGAAGAGAGAAGAGCGTGAAGAGAAACACGAGCGAATGAGGATGTGGGAAAAGGAGTCTGAGCAAGCGAGAGTAATGTGGGGCTCGTGCGCAATTAATCGTTTAACTAACAATTTCTGCAAATTGCAGCACTTTCAAATGAGAAACGTAATGGTGTAAAAGACAATTGCGATAACAAAGGCATCGCAACTGAGTTGGCTTCGTATCCTTGTGGTATCTAAACGAGTGGAAGACGAAAGATGCCGCCAACTAGGAGGAACAGCAAATTGATGTGCTGGATAAACTTAGGCAATCAGCTGAACAAATAGTTCGTTCCCGCCAAGGGAATTCCTCTTGAAATCGGTTTATAGTTCTTTGTTTATTTCAAGAATTCATGTTATATATTATATATTACTTTTAATCCACACAATGCTGATCTTAAGAATTTCATCTGATTCGTTTGCAGCTTTAACATCTAGAATAATCTTTGATAAAGATATAAACTGAACAATTGCGAAGAATCTGTTTAAAGTGCATTAATCCTTAACAAACCACTAGCATTAGTAATCAGACACGATTGAATTTATTATTGTTCACACTAAGTTCTTCCTTTCAACCTTAAGACCTAACCTCAAAGTCAATATTTCTCACATTGTAATAACACTCTATAGCCGCTCCTTGTATTCACCTGCCATTAACATCTGCCTACTTAGCCACAAAACCAACTGAAGTGTACAAGTAAGCGTATCTCCAATGTGTGGCTAGCAATAGAGAGCCTTATTGAAATGTGCAAGAACATATGAACATATATGTATGTATATATTTGTTTGTATATGTATATGCTCTGTCTCCCTGGACACTTGATCTTTTCATTTATGCAGCAATTGCAGCAAGTCTCACAATTCAGTCGAGTGCAATTACTTAGGAAATGCCATCGCATTGCTTTGCATAACATTTGATGGAAAATGACCAAGTAATCATTTTATAAAATCAACAAGCAAATGAATTCCCACAGCACAGCGCACAGCAAAATAGACAAGTCATGGCATAAACAGCACATTAAGGAATAAATATATCAGCCGGAATAGTAGATTGGTGTACCGACTAGTGGTATGAACAACGACAAACACCATAATGTTGGCCTATATAAATTATTTAGTGTCTTGTGGGAGTACAGTAAATGGTTAAGAGTGAAAGAGAGCCATAGTAACGGTCATTTGATGTCCTCTATCTCTATCTCTGTCTCTTTCTGTTCGCTTGCTTGGTTTTATGACTATCGAATCGACCACAAATTTACTTTTTAGCACTTGGTCCCAGCTCGGGGCACATGTTCATGTGGTACGAAGAACTGCGTCCAACAGTGGATTTACGAGCAACAAATTTATGTTTGTTGCCTATTTTTATTTGCCTTGCGTGCTTAATGGCCATGCACAGCAAAATGGCCGCAAAATGACGGCAAAGACCAAGCAGGGAGGAGTGAAGGCACCTTCAACTTTCTCTCTCCACTTGCTTCATAGCTCACCCAGCGGCGATTAAGTGTCGCCTTGTCGCGACACTGGCAATGAACGTAGGACCTTTACTTCAATGAACTATTGCCACACAAACACCCTGCCCTACACAGACACACACACACAAATACAGACACAATTATGATTGTCCTGCGGCCAAAGAACTTGTGCAACTTTCTCCTTTCATTTGGGTCTAGAGGTTTTCCTTCTAATGGGCCAAATGCCCCAAACAATTGACATTTTACTTAGAGATCTTGCAACAATTCCTTCGTGTAATTAGAAAGCAATAACAATTACCGTTAGACGCCACTTGCCTCTAATTATTGCCATTCCGTATTATTCAAATCAAATTAAGTGCAATAATTACTAAAAAAAACTTTGCCGCCGCCATTTTAAAAGCTTTTCTCTTGCCAGACAAAAAAGGAATGAAGTCTAAGGAAAAGTTTGCATCGGCTGAGGAGGAGAGGGGATGCTGAGAATCAAATTGGCCGCATCGACAACAATGGAAATTTAATTTATTGTTTAATCAACCATAGCTAATTGCTCTAAAAATAAAATATCTTAAGCTGTGAGTGGAAAGTATTTCGAACTTAGCGAATATCATCGAGTAGTTAACAATTTATTCGCTAATTGAGTTTGCCTTGCCATTGATTCTGTTTTGTGGCTCTCAAATTATATCTCAATTAATCTAATATTGATTATATGATACACTAAAGTGTACTAGTGATTGTTGAGAGTAACATTCTTCTAAGACATCTTTTGTCATCTGTTCAGTTTAATTGAATATCTTTCTTCTAACATTCCATGTGTATTCCTGGCATTTTTCTCACCGATCATGCCTTTCAAATGGGTTATCCATCATTGGCAATAAAATAATCGTAGTTAAAGTAAAAACAATCGAATAAAACCTTTAACCTTACTATTTTCGGATCTACTCTGATTGATATCAGATAATAATTGCGTAAATGAAATGAATAATTGTCAATTCCGTAAATTTACTGGAAAAAACCTAACAATTGTTTTGTAGACTCGAGTGAAAGATACTCTGCAATCACTACGGACACAGTCAATAATATTTTACAGAGATATAACCCTTGCTATTGATGTACATATGTTCTTGCATGTACATTATACACTTTCGATCTATATTTTATTCAACAACAGGGTACACAGTTTCGTATTACTATTTGTCCAATAAATATTCGCACTGTAAACGAAATGAATGTGCTAAAAAAGTGATAGAGAGAGATAACAGGAAAAAAGAGTGCAAGGGATAAGATTGGTCAGTTCAGTGAAAATTGGACATATTACACAAAAAACTCAAACAGATAAATAAAACGAAAATACTTTAACAAAAATCAGTTCAAGTCGAAAGCATTCAAATAAAAGCAGGTGACATTTGCTCTATGAAACAATATAAAAAATTCCATACTCAAAAAACAAAACAAAACAAACCAAACATACAAAAAACAGACAACAATTCTCTGCCGCAATATGGGAAGGGTCGAAAAATTCTGAATCAGTTTTTCTGCCTTGCCGGACGAAACAAATTTGACAGTCGATTGACATTACAACCAATTGGCGGTTCGGGGTTGCACAGTGGAGCGACATCTTCAAAAACTCTTAACGTATGGGTTTAATTTAATTTAATTTATAGTCGAACTATGGTCAGTCGACTGTTTAAAAGTAAAAAACAATCAATAAACATAATTTGTAGATTTTGAATTAAAGGTAAAACTAAAATAATTTTAAATTAAAGGTAAAACCTTAAATGAGAAAAAACAATTAATTAAAATATATTGTATAGAAACTGGGATAAAAAAGAAAAAGCCGATCCAAAATTTGTTCCAGAGGATTTGGGAAAACCCAGAAAAAATCCAATCTGATCAGGAGAATTAGTGTTAGTAACCAAAGTAAAATCAAAATCGCGAATAGAAAGTTCGAACATGCAGATAGTTAAAAAGTTACTGTCACTAGAATAATGATAGGTATATATTTAACTAACTAGGTATGATATTAACTAAAACTGGGTAATTGAGTCCTTAAGCAGTAAAAGGCAAATATATCTACCGACTGTCATGAGCGGCTTAATCAAATTAATATAAAACATTTGATTAATGTTTGCAGATTGTTTGCAGATTACAACTTTCAATAATCTAACAAACATAAATATTATTTATATTTCACAAATTTAGTCAACCAACTTTCCACGATCCAGTATCAAAGCATAATTCATATGTTATACAAATATTTGTATACCAAAATATAACGTTATGTTTGTTTATTTATTATACAAATATTTATACTTCATATAAAAGTCCTGGTTTTTTTTGCAATCTATATTTATATTTCAAGCTGTTCGTCATTTGAAATCGTTACAATGTACCACAAAAAATGGAGTTTCACTTTGTTGGATTTTTTCTAACTTTTGCCACAGAGTGCACACAATGAGCAAGTTGGGCAGCGCAAAAGGTCAGTTGAAAGGAAAAAAATCTGCCTGATACGAGGGTTTATGAGGCATTTTTGTGCGGGCGTCATAAATATTTGCACGCTTCGGCATGTTGAATATAACTTTTTCTTATTTGGTTTTCTTTTGGCTCTTTTAGTATTTTGATCCTTCTTTTTTTTGCCCTGAAAGGCAACGAGAAAAAGTTGCCCGCAGTGTGCGGCATATTAAATATTTTATATGTGCACTACCCAAACAGGACTAAAAGACAGCAACAACAGGGGGAATGCGAATGGGAACGGAAAGGGGTCGTGAGAACAGGGTGGAGAGAACTTTTTATCGCAGCTCATCCTCACAATTGCGTTCTGTACTTTCAGATTGGACTTCAGCCGCAATTACACGCATTGCAATGCCTCGCTGCTCGTCAACGACACGTTGGCCATGTCCGGGGATCAGCCAACATGGTTGAAACTGTTACCCCCACGCATGCACACGCCCGAGGTCATATTGAACACTTGGCTGCATTTGGGCGGCGCCCCCCAAGCGCCAATTGGCCTCATTATTGAACTACCGCCGGCGCAGAGCGGCACAGGATTCACCGGCTGCCTGCATACACTGCGCATCAATGGCCAAGCGCGCGAAATATTTGGGTAAGTGTTCTTTTATGGCCGTCAGACTTGCCTACCCTTGGGGCCCTAATGAAGAGAGAGTACGCGAACTTATGATGCTGCTGCTGCTGCTGCCTCTTAAATCTTTATGCCACATACGACGCAACCAGAGCCTTGAGGCAAACCCAAAAAACTCACCACAAAGTTGCAGGTGGAGCTGAAGCAGGATAAAGAAGACTATGTGCAGTAAAGTCGTCTGTAGGATTAAACGGACAGTAAGCTGAAAAACATGGCATAGCGAAAAAAAGTGGGCAAATGAAAAGACAGTAAAGGAAGAAAGTCTTTGCAAAAAGAACCAAAAAGGAAAACTAAAAGCTGACAAATTGTACAAGCATAGAATACCTCAATCAAAAGCGTAAATAATTTAAAGTGATACAGCTTTTTTTAAAGCGGTTTGGTAAGAGAAGTAGAGATGGAGGGTTGCAAGATTGTCAAAAAGTCTGAAAATAACTTTGCAGATTTGATTGCTTTTTGAATTGTGCAAAAAGAAAATCAATTATTGACGAAAAGAAACTCAGAATAGTAGACGATAGTAATGATTATTGAATTGACGTTTAAGTAGCAGGCAGATAAATGCTTTAAAGTCTGAGAACTTTACAAATTTAACAAGTTTTGATTTCTCAAGATTCAATTTAGGTGACAATATCCATATAATACATATCCCGTAAATATACAACTAATGAATTCACGAAAATGGGTTTAAAGCGCTAAGCTTAACTTAAATGAGGTAGGTTAGTAATAGTATCCAGATATCGTATTTAAATTAGGTCGATTTGATGCATTATCTTAATATCTCATCTAAATTTAACTAATTTACATACAACTGAGTTTGAAATATATTTCCTAACGAATTAGCCTTCAGAAAAGAAGTTTTATCGCATAACGAAAATGGGTTAAGCTAGGTAAGATTAGGTTAGATCAGTTTAGATTAGGTTTATTTATCTAAAATCTACAATAGGTCAGATTAGGTTAGATCAGTTTAGATTAGGTTTATTTATCTAAAATCAATAGGAAATTTTCTTTGAAAATATCTCGTTCCATTTCATAATCTTCAAACGAATTAGCCCCAAAAATACATTTAAAAAATAAAACTATCACATGGCAAGATTAGTTTATTATTATTTATTAGTTTATTGATATATCTATGTACATAATAGTATCCAAATGAATTACCGCTGATAATTCATTAAAAAGGAAAACTATCGCAATGGCTCAACTGGCTAAACTTTTTGACAAACAGCTGACAGATAAAATGTCAACCTCCAAAAAGGGTATTATGAGTTTGGTTTGGAAATGAAAAAAACAGACGTTGGCAGTGCTAGGAACGAAGCATACTGAGAGAAAAACAACTAGGCGAGAAATACGGAAACCATTCGTCAGCGCATTAGCGCACTGGACAAGGGAGGGACAGATGGACGCCGACAATGAATAGGGGGCAGCAGCAGCAGTTTGGATTTTGGGCTGGGTTGGGTTTGGATGGAACGAGGTGGCAAGTGTCAGGGAAAATGACACGCTGACAGCTGTGGACATTTTCGACGTAGCACGACACGACGGTGGCGTTGCATAGTGGAGAAGCAGAACGGCCTGTTCAATATTGACAGACGAATTAGTAGGGTCATGAAATTAGGAATGGCACCAACCGACCCCATAATGTGAAAGCATTCTCCATTACTTTACATCCTTTGCCCCCGTCTCCCCCTTTCATGGCATTTCGATAGCGATGCGCTGGATGGTTTTGGCATTACAGAATGCGGCTCATTGGCCTGCTTATCGAGTCCGTGTCGCAATGGCGCTGCCTGCATCAAGATTGAATCAAACGAGCTGGACGAGAACGGCGACAAGGCTGAGAAATGGAAATGCAAATGCCCAACCGGGTATATGGGGCCAACCTGTGAGATATCTGTCTGTGAGGACAATCCTTGTCAATATGGTGGCACTTGTGTCCAATTTCCGGGTAGCGGTTACCTCTGTCTTTGTCCGCTGGGCAAGCATGGACATTACTGCGAGCACAGTGAGTAGTTGTAATGAGCATTGGGTAAGGGGCAAGCAAGCTAATCTATCTATCGTCGTCTATCCTCGCTAAGACCTCGAAGTGGCTCTGCCCTCATTCTCGGGCAGCGTCAATGGACTATCCTCGTTTGTGGCCTACACGGTGCCCGTTCCATTGGAATATTCACTGGAGTTAAGCTTCAAAATATTGCCACAGACCATGTCACAAATCTCGCTGCTTGCCTTCCTCGGCCAGTCGGGCTATCATGATGAGAAGAGTGATCATCTGGCAGTTAGCTTCATACAGGGCTACATAATGCTCACATGGAATCTGGGGGCTGGACCACGTCGCATATTCACACAGAAACCCATTGACTTCCGGCTGGATGCACCGCGTGTGCCGTATGAGATCAAAGTGGGTCGCATCGGTCGTCAGGCTTGGCTCTCCGTGGATGGCAAGTTCAATATAACAGGTCGTTCGCCAGGCAGTGTAAACCGCATGGATGTGCTGCCCATACTCTATCTGGGTGGCCATGAGATTGCCAATTTCAATACTCTGCCGCACGATCTGCCTCTGCATTCGGGTTTCCAGGGTTGCATCTACGATGTGCAGCTCAGAGCGGGACAAGTCACAGTGCCACTGCAGGAGACACGCGGCGTGCGTGGTCGTGGCGTGGGACAGTGCGGCACGCGTGAGTGCCATCGACATGCCTGCCAGCACGATGGTGCCTGCCTGCAGCACGGAGCAACCTTTACGTAAGTATCGTATAGGGAATCACAAAAGTAAAACCATGATCACATCCTCTCTTCAAACAGTTGCATCTGCCAGGAGGGTTGGTATGGTCCACTCTGTGCCCAGTCTACCAATCCCTGTGACTCTTTCAATAACAAGTGCTACGAGGAGGCAACTTGTGTGCCATTGGTCAATGGCTACGAATGCGACTGTCCCGTCGGACGCACTGGCAAGAACTGTGAGGAGGGTAAGCAATCTGCAAGCCAACTTTCATATCCTATACAATTCTATAATCTATTCGTTGCACAGAAATACGTTCGCTGAGCGACGTTTCGCTGACGGGACGGCGTTCCTATCTGGCGGTACGATGGCCCTATCTATACGATGGCGGTGCTGATAAGTTGGGTGCCAAACGTTCCCAAATGGTCAGTTATCGCAACTTTACCAAGAAATTGATGCCACCCAAACCGATTTCGACGCCGAGCACACACTTTGTTATGAAGCTACTGAACGAAGTGGAGAAACAACGCAGCTTCTCGCCTGTGCCCCTGATGGGATCCAAGACATTCGAAGAGCATCATCGTGTGCAGTTCTTCTTCATAGAGTTCCAATTAAGGCCACTCTCCGAGCGTGGTCTTCTACTCTATTTCGGTACCCTAAATAATAATCAGGACAAGAAAATTGGGTTCGTTTCGTTGTCGCTACAAGGCGGCGTCGTCGAGTTCCGCATTTCGGGACCAAGTAATCATGTCACCGTGGTTAGAAGTGTGCGTATGTTGGCCATTGGTGAATGGCATAAGATCAAAATGGCACAACGAGGTCGCTGGCTAACACTATGGGTAGAAGGTAGTGCCTCCTCGGCCCTGGCTCCTTCGGCTGAGGTGCTGGTCGAACCCGATTCATTGCTCTACATTGGCGGTCTCAAGGATGTCTCCAAGCTGCCACACAATGCCATCTCCGGTTTTCCCATACCATTCCGAGGCTGTGTACGTGGACTTGTTGTCAGTGGAACCCGAATTGTACTCAATGAAACCAACATTGTGGGTGAGTAGTGATTATCAATAGATTCATCTGATATAAACTTAAATTAACTTAATTAAAAGTTAATTTTGTCTAAATCAAAGAGGTTGCAGGGAATTTTAGAATCATTCACTAGTTAGTTTATTGTAATCAGAACAAAGAACCCCACAAGGTTCAGGGAATCTCAGCATTTAAGCTGCATTTTCCTGCATATGACCCGGTTGGGATCTTGTTCATCTTTAATCAAACAGCGTTTCTATATTAATTTATATTTGATATTTTAATTTGCTTCCATGAAGAATCTCGCAACATTCGTGACTGCGATGGCACTGCCTGCGGTGGTGACTCATGCGAATCTGGTGGTCATTGTTGGCTGGACGAGAAGCTGCAGCCGCATTGCATTTGCCCGGACTACGCCAAGGGGGATCGCTGTGAATACTCCGAGACCTGCAAGCTGATACCGTGCAAGAATAACGGACGCTGTTTGCGTAGTGGACGCTGCTCATGCCCGAATGGCTGGGGAGGCTTCTACTGTGAAATTGGTGAGTAGAGAAGAGACGATGCGACGATAGTTCAGCGACCTTCATACGGCTCTAATTGAAAGTTTCCGAAGCTCAACGACATGGAGGAGGAGTGTAGCAATGCGGTGGGGGGGAGTAATACAGTTTTTTAATTGCCAACTCATGTGCTGACTTGTCATTTCCTGACGCTAACTAAAAATGGAATGCTCAGGAAGATTGAAGGAAGGGAGGCGGCAAGGGAAAGGCAATTCGTCATCGAATTAGTCAAGCGACAGATGTTTAGTTAGCGCTTAATGTCCGTGACAACCCGGCAGCAGTGAGCGTAGAAAGAGCAACACTCACTGAGCAAACAACAACAACTAGAGAGAACCCATAAATCACTTTACTTGAAAATCTTCAAGAAACGAGTTTCATAAAGTTGAAGTTCAATGTGTCAGTCGTCGTCAAGTAAAAGTTTATATACAGAAGCCACGAATAGATCTGAAAACGTCAGATATCCGCTATCAACAGTCACTTTTATCTGATTTGTTATTATTATTTCTCTCCCCCCCCTTTGTTTTAACTCTTTTTACATCTGCCAAACATGTTTTCAATTTCGAATGCTAAAAGCAAACGACAAAATAAAAATCAAATCCAACACAACATTATTATTATTATAATTAGAGATCTGCAGCTTGTGACAGGGAATAATGAAGGAGAGAAGCGACAGGTGAGGGGGAATGTTGCTGAATATACAAAGCCATTAACACAGCACCATGAATGTTACGCTTCGCTGCGCAGCGGGGTCAGGAAGTTGAGTTTGCAAAAAAAAAAAACTAACCAAAACCTAAGCCAAATCACACCGAAATTAGTGGTCTAAAATAGGTTCAATGTGCTGAAATAATAGAGAAGCAAATTGAAAATTCGACCTATTTGTTGTTTATAATTTTCATGTGTATTCCGATCTATTTGAATAGAAGAATACAAAGAACACGCAACTTTGTCATATCGTAAATTATGATATTGATTAGATCTAGTTTGTTATAGCTCCCGTTTTTGTTTTAAAATATATATGAATATTTATTAATTTAATGCCAAGAAGCAGGAGAACTTTAGACAGCATCTGCAGATCGCTTTGGATTTAAAGAGGCTATAAAAAAGTTGTACGACTCTTTGAAAGCATTTGGCCAGGCTTCGTTATACAATTATCTGGTCCTCCGCCTGCCCCCCATACAATCAGCTGTCTTTTCGCCAGCCTTTCACTTATTAGCAAAGTGAATTAACATGCCACTAATAACAATAAGCAATAAACAAGCTGGAGAAAACACGAAACAACAAGTGCAATCAAGTTACGAGTGGCGACAGGCGAAGAGAGAAGCCGAAGAAGAAGAGACCGAAAGACAACAAAGCGAAAATACATATACAATAAAGAAGAATCCGAAATCCAAGCGAGTATACTAGAAGCAAGATGTAGGCAAGAGATTAGATTGATCTAGAGATGTGCAAGAGTCTGAATTCAAAATGAAAATTATCGAAACAATGAAAGTAACGCTAGCAGCTGTACATATACCTGTAGAAGTTCTTTATATAAAAAAACTGTAATGGTTTTACTTTTCAATTTGTACATCGCACACTTTCGTGTCACGAAATAGTAAAACGACACGAGACACGCTCTAAAGTGCAGCAAAAGACCGGCAAAGAAACGAGATCAGGGACTTAACAATAGCATAATAAGACTCAGGTGATCGTAATGCAGATGCTAATGATCATGTGTGGATAATAATGACGTAGATTGCGTTACCAAGCTGTAGCCAATGCTGTAATTTAATTATGCACACACACACAGACAATGTATGTATGTACATGCAATATGTTTAATGCATCGAATAGATAACACGTCCCGATCTCTGACTCACCTCGTCTTACTCACTCATCATCTCCCCTTTTCTTTCTCTCTCTCTCTAGCGCTGAGCAAGCCCACAACGCCGAGTTTTCGGGGCAATAGCTACCTGATCTTGCCACCCCCTCGCATACCGATAAAAGACAAACGTCGCGGCCCTTCGCTCTATGTGCGGCCTCGCGAAGCCATACAAATCTTGCTGAACTTCTCCACCATCGAACCGGATGGTTTGCTGCTCTGGAGCGAACACGATCAGTCGAAATTCTTGGGACTTGGTCTGGAGAATGGTCACCTTAAGCTGGCCAACAATCTGCTAGGTAGCAACAACGATACTGTGCAAGCTCCAGCCAGTGGCTTTGTGGCAGATGGTGCTTGGCATGGCACCAGTGTGCTACTGGATCGTACGCGCCTGGAGCTGCAACTGGATGGTGAAGTGATATTTACAGAGCGACTACCGGAACTCAATCGCCGATCATCAATATGGTCGTCAACAACAACAACAACAACAGCGGCAACAGCAACATCGATGCAGCGGCGAGGTAGCAAAGAGCCAACGATCAGCTATGAGGATGTCTTTTACTTAGGTAAGCTGCACCACTGTGACGTCACATATTGCCGGAGACGTGCCGTGCTATGGCGCTCACCTTTCGATTTCGATTACATTTCGGCATTGTTGCATTTGCCACACATAAATTAAAATGCAATTACAGACTTACCGTTGCTGTTAATTAATACTGCAAGTTACTTTTGGTCTTTGTTATTTGTTCCTTGTTGTCTTTCAATTCTCCCACTGCATCGTCAAGCTTAGCTTGATTTGTGTACACGCATATAACATTTAACGCCGGCCCGCCGTTGTGACGAAATGCTTGTGTGTGTGTGTGTGTGACAGAAACAGAGATACAAATCACTGTAGGAAAAAGCAGGATAGCTGCGTACTTTCTTTACTGCATGTACACAGAATTACAAAACGACACATCGATACATCAACTGTTTGTTTAACATGACAAATAGAGCTTAGAAAATTTATCACAACGCGATCAATATTTCGTGACTTTTAAATGAAACAAAAGTACAGCAAAAACTTCAAACAAACGCTGCGTTTAGGGGAGCTTAAACAAAACACTAAGCCCCAGTTAGTTTGAGATGCGCTTGGACACAAACAGTGCGTCTATCGATTTTTTGTATTTATCGATCAAAAGTATTTCTGTTAATGCACAAATGATCTGCAAAATAATTATTCCGATATATATTATTAATTTATTAGATAATTACAAAATAACGAAATTCAGAAAATTATAAACTTTTAAATAATAATTAGAATTTATATAGTATGTTTTTTGCTGGTGTAAATTGTGATTACAGCGTACACTAACAGAGCTCTGTTAACACACAGCTGACTGTAATATTTTCGACAAGCTGGCAACGCTGAGCATTTATGTGATTTCAACTGAAATTTAAATTTTCTATTTTACAGGCGGCTTCCCCAACCAAGAATCGGTAAGCAAGAGGACGCAAGGGCGATACTTTGAACCATTTAAAGGTTGCCTGCAGGACATACAATTCGGTGCAGAGCCAACGACCGTTATCAGCGATTTCTCGGCGTATCAAGGCGAAAATATTGGCTCTTGTGATTTGCACGGTGACGAGCCAATTGTTGTGTAAGCCAACGAACAAATCAAAAAGAAAATGAAATAAAATAAAATAAACACCCAAATAAAGAAGTTAAGTAAATAGAAACAAAGATTGTGTAACCTTTCGTATATTTATGTGAATTGCAATTATAAAATGGTGGACGAAACTTCAAGTAAAACTGAAATACGAAAAAATAGTTCTTAAGCTAAAATAAGGAAGTTTATATTCGCAAAAGTCACTAAAAAAAAAGAAAAACGAGAAATTGAAAGTATACATATGGAACCATATATGAAGCAAACGAAATGGAACGTAATTTTGTAAATTTTATAGAAATAACTGAAAAAAATGGAGAAAAAAAGTTTAAAGTAAAAAAATATCTTAACCATCGGAAAAATAACACCGTGTTTTTTCATAACAAATCGAACGAGTACTTTGAAAATACACATGAACAAAATTGTAGTTTAGGATCTAAATCTAGCGAATATACCAGATACTTCTCTTACTTAAGTGATATTTAATGTGGAATAATGAAAACCATAAAGATGCATATGACAAAAAACTTTCATAATCGAACTCTTTTAATTGAACTAAGTACGATATATTATATTGTTTTATTACACCCGGTTTTTGTTATAAAAGTGTTGGCATTTCTGTTAACCATGTTGATCTCTAACCTATGTATGTACTATGTGTTCTATATCAAACTTTAAAACTGCCCTTATAACAATTTCTGCCACTTTCATTTTGAAACGCAAAGCAACTCTCAAATTTAGTTAGGTGAAAACTATTGTTCCCCCCTTGGCATAATGCTACTTAAATTAACGCCATTTAGTTGCCTTGTAGTAAGTTAGTATAATATTCTCGCTATAATTTATTAAAAAAAAAAACAAATATAACGATGAAGAAAATACTCAAAAACTTTGACTCTTTATACAAATTACGAAAATTATACAATACAACAAATACTATTCTTTAACGTGGAAATAAAGTAGCAAAAACGTAAAGTACAGTAAAGAAACAAAAACAAAATATGTATAAAGATACATAAATCATACATATATATATATATAAATATATATGTATATATATTATTATTATACAATTTTAAAGGCAAGAGTAAAGTAAATGGAAAATCGTAACCGAAAACTATATTAAGTATGTAATATTTATTTTAAATTTTCATTTCAGAATAAAACTAGAATGAGTTAATGACAACATTATGTGCTGCTCTATTGTTTTAAATATATCAAATTTGTATCTCTTACAGCGAATGTTCATAAGTCTTCTGGGGGACTTTTCTTGCTTTTCTCCTTTTCCTTTTTTTTACAACCCAAACGAGAATAAATACAACAAGTTGGATGAACAACGCTATTTATACGTTCTCTTTTTTTTTCATTCTCCTGTTTTCGGTCATGCAGTTTTTTAGCTAAATGAAATGATTTTTAATCAAAATTCTTTTAATTATACTATTTGCCCTTACTCACCCAATTCTTCAAAGCAATATTCCACATTCAGTGCACTTACAGCTGAAGTTTCCATGAATATCAGATTATTATCCGCAGTAAAGTTTACGGCTTCGCTTAAGGAAACCATACGATTGCGGTTTAGATCGACTTTATTTCCGACCATTGCAATAATCTTGTTTTTCAAGTCCTTGAACGATTACACATAATTGGAATATTATAAAAGAGCTGCGAATTACTTTAACTTACCCTCTCCCTGATTTCTGTCACCCATTTTTGAGCTTCGTAGAAGGATTGTTGATTTGTTATATCGTAAACGATAATCACTGCATCACAATTGGCGTAATACGTTCGTAATAGTTCCCTAAAACTATTGTAATTATTCTTTTATAAGCTGTACTTCAACCCATTCAAACTTCAGTACGTACCGATCTTGACCAGAGCAATCCCAAATTTTAAACGTTATCATCACATCAGACAATCGTATAGATTTTGTCAAAAATTCCGCTCCAGCTGTAGCCGTTGGCTCCGATACAATAGGTGTCTTGTCCATGATAAGACGATTAAGCAACGCAGTTTTACCTACGGCTGCAGCACCTAGCAGCATTATTTCAAACTTACATATCGGTAAACTAGGAAATGTTACAAATTTTTTTTTATTCGCACTCTGATCGCAGCTTGCGTTCTCCATGATATTCAATCGCTAACTAATTGCTCAATCGGTAGTACCTTCCCACAAACACTTTCCTTATATATACCTATTTATGTGGCTAAAGTTATGGTTGCTCATGGTTCAACCGATTATCGTCGTGCTCTGCTATGTTATATATATAATAAATATACATATATAGAATATACGATTATTAATATTTGTATTTACATACCTTTAAGTATGAGGTTTTTATTCTTTTATTTACCAAAATAGACTTCAGGATATTTATTACTAAATAACACATTAAGTTTACTTACTTATATGGTACATCAGTATACTATATATTATAATAACACAAGCACGTGGCTTCTATTCAATAACAAAATGTAATAAAAAGTGTTGTTATTTATACCCTTCAACCATTGAAAATGTTTTTTTGTTATTTACGTCGAACTGTTAACTATGTCAGTATACCATATATATTTTCTATACCAAATTTTTTAAAGTACCTTTAAATCTGTTCTTATCGCCATTTCTTATATTTTACTTTAAGAAAATGCAAATTCGTAATTAAAAACTAAATTAAATATTTAATATTTATTTTAAATTTTGATTTTTAAATAAAAACTACAATGAATGCATGACCATTTGAAGCTGCTTTTAAGGATCTTTTGGAGGACTCTTCTTGTTTTTCACCTTGTTTTTTTTTGTACAACACAAATGTGAATAAAGACAACACGGTGGTGTTGTCACATCACTTTCCTCACGGTCCTTTCTATTGTTATCATCCTGCATAATTCGATTATACAGTTTTTCAGCTAAATAAAGATGGTATTTAAATTGGTATTTGAAACTCATACCTTTGTATTGTTATCTTTTACTCACCCAAAACTTCGAAACAATTTTCTACATTCAACGCACTTACAGCTGAAGTTTCCGTGAATATCAAATTGAAATTGTTGGCATAGTCTTGGGCCTCGTTTAAAGAATCCATTCTATTGTCAATCATATCAGCTTTATTTCCAGCCAATAAAATAAGTTTTTTCTTCGATTCCTTAAAAGTTTTGAGTGGATATATGCATTAAATAGTTATAAAATTCCAACCGAGGTCAGCTTACTTACTCTTTCTCGGATTTCTGTCACCCATGTTTGGGCTTCGTAAAAGGATTTGCGATTTGTAATGTCGTATACGATAACTACACCATCGGAATCGGCATAATACGTGCGTAAAAGTTCCCTAAAACTAAGTGTTTTTATATGAGTATGCATTTATTTCTATCCAACTTTAAATTCAGTTCATACCATTCTTGACCAGATGAATCCGCAATCTTTAATGTTATCATGGCATCTGGTAAGCAAAGAGTTTTGGTCAAAAATTCCGCTTTTGCTGTAGCCGTTGGCTCAAATAAAATAGGTGTCTTGTCCTCGATAAGGCGCTTAAGCAACGCTGTTTTGCCCACTGCCGTTTCGCCTAGCAGCATTATTTTAAACTTATAAGTCGGTAATTTGCCAACCGTCATTTTCATTTTCCGGAATCTACTCGCAGGCTACGGTGTCCATGAACTTCGAAAGCTAACTAATCGCCCCATCGTCAGCAGCCCCCACAAAGTGGGAACTTTCTTATGTTATTTATGGTTTCGCATGATTCAAAAGATCATCGTCATGCTCGTTTATAAAGAAAATTATATTATATTTATTTTTGTCGTATTATAATGACATGTTTTATATTTGACTTCAAGATATTCATTTCTATACTACACAATCAGTTTATTTACAATTAAATTTACTTTTCAGGTAAAATACTATATCATGTTGTAAAATAACACAAACACGTGACTTGTTCGATATCTTTTCTGCCTGTCTACTTTTCTGCTTTTCAAGTTCTTCAGCTGCAATGGGAAAATAAAATATAATTTGTTTTATGTTTATTTTTATCACACTTTACCGATCGCCAAAAAATATTTCCCTAACATTCACTCCAGGTTTAGCTGAGGTTTCCATAAATATCAGTCCATTTGCGAAAGCATAGTTCTGTACTTCTGCAGAATTGATACAATCCAGTTGCCACAAATCCAATTTGTTGCCTACTAAGGCTATAACCAGTTCATGGGACATCTAAAATAAATATTTACATATGTTATTATGAATATAGTTAATGACTTACAGTGCAGATTTCACACAGAACCCACATTTCTACACAGTTCCTGGATCCACATTTTTGCAGTTCGCAAAGTATGATAATCTTGTACGTCATAGACTAAAAAATGCGAAACCTCCACTCCGATAGATCTTAGTAGGCAAAAAAATAAATAAATCTAAATAATCATAGATAAAGAACAAACAAGAAAACCCTTCAATATTTCGACTTATATATCTTTATAAAAATTGTGTAATGTGCTATGATTTGGATGACCTCTGCTGCTCGAATCACGATAAGGCCATGTTTTTCGGAGTCTGGACCCTGGTGCATGGACTTGTATTTCTCATTGGGCATTACATTATTTACGGCAAGTAATCACAAGTCGAGTACCTTATTGAACGCATATTTATTTATTTTTCTCCCCCAAGTATTCGATAAGCAGACTGTTGAGTTTATAACGATCGTTAGTATAGCATGCATCGCTCATATTATTGCGGGAATTTTCATTTTAAGCGGATATTTTCGTGTGCGTTCTTCAATCAATTAATTTTTACGAATTTTCTCTTATGTTTTTTTAATATTAGAAGAAAAAGCAAATCTTTTTAGCAGGAATCGTACTGAGCTGGATTTTACCCGTCATCAATTTTTATTTTATCTATTTATTAGGTAGGTGCGCATACGATAGACACTGGATTGTCTCTTTAGTTGTTTCCTTCTTTTTTCTTCTTCTTTTAGTTTTGCAAATAATTTTCACCATCACCTCCTGTAGGTTTTACTTAGCTGAACTCGTGCCCGCTTAACCGAATACATCTTAAGAATTTTCTGAATTTTCAGTATATGATATATGATATGATTTAGTATAAGTAGTCAAATTAATTTGTAAAAATAAATGCAATTTCAAATAAAATCTTAATGGAATCGTATGAATCAATAAAGAATGTTTTCTTTGATGGTAAAACTGAACTGATTAATTCTAAGGGAGCTTTACGACATATCGATCGACCTGATCGACCTCTTATTAACGTGATGAAAGAATTATGCATGCCAAGTTGTATCAAGAAGCTTTGTAGCGCATGAAGCACATAAGGATATGGATAACGCAAGATCGAATCGCTGCTGATCAGGAATATATATGTATGTATGTATATCTGTACGTTACGTGACATGAGATTTATTCTCCTCCAAATCAATATAAATTTATAGTTGCGAATTAATCACAGCTAAGTACTCATTATCCTAACTCACTTCTGCTAACTTTCTATAAGAATAATATTATACGCATATTTTAAAAACACGTAGTAGGCAAAAAACAAGAACAATTAATTTTCTACATTACAAAAAACATACACTAACATATGTATGAAAAATGTGTTTGTCGCCAGCTTGTGACTGCTTGGACGATTGCTGTTGCCCGTTTCCGGAAAAGGCGAAGTTTTTTGGGTATTGGACATTTGGAAGTGGCATATATATGTTTTGGTTTCAATATATTGTCCTAGCACGTAAGCTACATATAAATAATATATAGTATACAATTCAAATTACGTATCTCATTATAGCTTATGGGGATAAGTTTACTTTCAGTATAATTGCTTTACAAGGAATACCAAATCTTATCCACATGTTGGCGGGAATTTTAATACTATTTGGAGTTTCCAAAGTGCGTACTACATAATCTCAGTGACTTGTTTGTATTTTTATTCCTATATATTTTGTGCCAGAGAATGCCATGTCTATATTTAACAGGATTAATACTCAGTTGGATTATACCAATTTTAACGTGTTACCTCGTTATCTTTATAGGCAAGTTTGGAATTCGAAACTATCGTTTCTTTTATTCGTCGTTGTTATTTTGTTTTTCAGTCATGCAACTTATTTTCTTCATCCCCTGCATAAGATGGTATTGCCTTGAATTTAAAGATATTGAATAAATCTGTGGGATACTGAAGATTTCTATATATTTTGGATGGATAACGCAAGATCGAATCGCTGCTGATCAGGGATATATATGTATATCTGTACGTTAGGTGACATGAGAATTCTTGTCCTCCAAATCAATATAAATATATAGTTGCGAATTAATCACAGCTAAGTCTCATTACCTAACTCACTTCGCTAACTTTCTATAAGAATAATATTATACGCATATTTTAAAAACACGTAGTAGGCAAAAAACAAGAACAATTAATTTTCTACATTACAAAAACATACACTAACAATGTATGAAAAATGTGTTTGTCGCCAGCTTGTGACTGCTTGGACGATTGCTGTTGTCCGTTTCCGGAAAAGGCGAAGTTTTTTGGGTATTGGACAGTTGGAACTGGCATATATACGTTTTGGTTTCAATATCTTGTCCTAGCACGTAAGCTACATATAAATAATATATAGTATACAATTCAAATTATCTCATTAAAGTTTATGCGGATAATGTTACTTTCAGTATAATTGCTTTACAAGGATTACCAAATCTTATCCACGTGTTGGCGGGAATTTTCATACTATTTGGAGTTTACAAAGTGTGTACTACATAATCTCAGTGACTTGTTTGTATTTTTATTCCTATATATTTTGTGCCAGAGAATGCCATGTCTATATTTAACAGGATTAATACTCAGTTGGATTATACCAATTATAACGTGTTACCTCGTTATCTTTATAGGCAAGTTTGGAATTCGAAACTGTCGTTTCTTTTATTCGTCGTTGTTTTTTTGTTTTTCAGTCATGCAAATTATTTTCTTCATCCCCTGCATAAGATGGTATTGCCTTGAATTTAAAGATATTGAATAAATCTGTGGGTCAAACCAAATCAATGGAATACTGAAGATTTCTATATATTTTTTAAGAATGTCTGACATATTTGATCTATCTATATCATTATTGTATCAGGCTCGAGGTCAAGTCAAAGAAACAATGCGTAAAAAATACATATATTTCATACCTTTTTTTATTCATTGACTTAACCTCGGCGCGATACAACAATGATACAAAATAAAGGTCGCCAAAACAATGCAATTAAAATCTAAACGGTGATTTTTTAGCTATTATCTTTTTGGCATCACTGGTTTAAACAGCTGACGCACGTTTCGTGTTTTGTATAACTGTCAAACACCATCAGCTTATAATTTAATTATAATTTGAAGCGCAGTCACGGTCAACATTTGCATGAAATAATCTTCAAACATTAAATTATATGGACCGTACTATCGATTCAAATAAAGATTTAATGCACCTCTCTCTTAATTTTTTTTTTTTTGGGGAAAAACTCCTATAGCTCTTAAAAAATCACCCTTTATAAATCTACAAAAATTCCCACTTCAAATATATACAATATGTGTGTATGTGTATATATTTTCGAGTTTTATTATAAATGTTAAATTTAATGCATACATTTAACATAGAAATTATAAATTGGATAAAATACACATACAGCTTATGATGACGTCACATCTTCTTTACAAGATTGCAGCTTGTTTATGTTGTTTCCTTCTTTTTTCTTCTTCTTTCAGTTTTGCAAATCATTTTCACCATCACCTCCTGTAGGTTTTACTTAGCTGAACTCGTGCCCGCTTAACCGAATACATCTTAAGAATTTTCTGAATTTTCAGTATATGATATATGATATGATTTAGTATAAGTAGTCAAATTAATTTGTAAAAATAAATGCAATTTCAAATAAAATCTTAATGGAATCGTATGAATCAATAAAGAATGTTTTCTTTGATGGTAAAACTGAACTGATTAATTCTAAGGGAGCTTTTACGACATATCGATCGACCTGATCGACCTCTTATTAACGTGATGAAAGAATTATGCATGCCAAGTTGTATCAAGAAGCTTTGTAGCGCATGAAGCACATAAGGATATGGATAACGCAAGATCGAATCGCTGCTGATCAGGAATATATATGTATGTATGTATATCTGTACGTTAGGTGACATGAGAATTCTTGTCCTCCAAATCAATATAAATATATAGTTGCGAATTAATCACAGCTAAGTACTCATTATCCTAACTCACTTCTGCTAACTTTCTATAAGAATAATATTATACGCATATTTTAAAAAACACGTAGTAGGCAAAAAACAAGAACAATTAATTTTCTACATTACAAAAACATACACTAACATATGTATGAAAAATGTGTTTGTCGCCAGCTTGTGACTGCTTGGACGATTGCTGTTGTCCGTTTCCGGAAAAGGCGAAGTTTTTTGGGTATTGGACAGTTGGAACTGGCATATATACGTTTTGGTTTCAATATCTTGTCCTAGCACGTAAGCTACATATAAATAATATATAGTATACAATTCAAATTATCTCATTAAAGTTTATGCGGATAATGTTACTTTCAGTATAATTGCTTTACAAGGATTACCAAATCTTATCCACGTGTTGGCGGGAATTTTCATACTATTTGGAGTTTACAAAGTGTGTACTACATAATCTCAGTGACTTGTTTGTATTTTTATTCCTATATATTTTGTGCCAGAGAATGCCATGTCTATATTTAACAGGATTAATACTCAGTTGGATTATACCAATTATAACGTGTTACCTCGTTATCTTTATAGGCAAGTTTGGAATTCGAAACTGTCGTTTCTTTTATTCGTCGTTGTTTTTTTGTTTTTCAGTCATGCAAATTATTTTCTTCATCCCCTGCATAAGATGGTATTGCCTTGAATTTAAAGATATTGAATAAATCTGTGGGTCAAACCAAATCAATGGAATACTGAAGATTTCTATATATTTTTTAAGAATGTCTGACATATTTGATCTATCTATATCATTATTGTATCAGGCTCGAGGTCAAGTCAAAGAAACAATGCGTAAAAAATACATATATTTCATACCTTTTTTTTATTCATTGACTTAACCTCGGCGCGATACAACAATGATACAAAATAAAGGTCGCCAAAACAATGCAATTAAAATCTAAACGGTGATTTTTTAGCTATTATCTTTTTGGCATCACTGGTTTAAACAGCTGACGCACGTTTCGTGTTTTGTATAACTGTCAAACACCATCAGCTTATAATTTAATTATAATTTGAAGCGCAGTCACGGTCAACATTTGCATGAAATAATCTTCAAACATTAAATTATATGGACCGTACTATCGATTCAAATAAAGATTTAATGCACCTCTCTCTTTTTTTTTTTTTTTTTTTGGGGAAAAACTCCTATAGCTCTTAAAAAATCACCCTTTATAAATCTACAAAAATTCCCACTTCAAATATATACAATATGTGTGTATGTGTATATATTTTCGAGTTTTATTATAAATGTTAAATTTAATGCATACATTTAACATAGAAATTATAAATTGGATAAAATACACATACAGCTTATGATGACGTCACATCTTCTTTACAAGATTGCAGCTTGTTTATGTTGTTTCCTTCTTTTTTCTTCTTCTTTCAGTTTTGCAAATCATTTTCACCATCACCTCCTGTAGGTTTTACTTAGCTGAACTCGTGCCCGCTTAACCGAATACATCTTAAGAATTTTCTGAATTTTCAGTATATGATATATGATATGATTTAGTATAAGTAGTCAAATTAATTTGTAAAAATAAATGCAATTTCAAATAAAATCTTAATGGAATCGTATGAATCAATAAAGAATGTTTTCTTTGATGGTAAAACTGAACTGATTAATTCTAAGGGAGCTTTACGACATATCGATCGACCTGATCGACCTCTTATTAACGTGATGAAAGAATTATGCATGCCAAGTTGTATCAAGAAGCTTTGTAGCGCATGAAGCACATAAGGATATGGATAACGCAAGATCGAATCGCTGCTGATCAGGAATATATATGTATGTATGTATATCTGTACGTTAGGTGACATGAGAATTCTTGTCCTCCAAATCAATATAAATATATAGTTGCGAATTAATCACAGCTAAGTACTCATTATCCTAACTCACTTCTGCTAACTTTCTATAAGAATAATATTATACGCATATTTTAAAAACACGTAGTAGGCAAAAAACAAGAACAATTAATTTTCTACATTACAAAAAACATACACTAACATATGTATGAAAAATGTGTTTGTCGCCAGCTTGTGACTGCTTGGACGATTGCTGTTGTCCGTTTCCGGAAAAGGCGAAGTTTTTTGGGTATTGGACAGTTGGAACTGGCATATATACGTTTTGGTTTCAATATCTTGTCCTAGCATGTAAGCTACATATAAATAATATATAGTATACAATTCAAATTATCTCATTAAAGTTTATGCGGATAATGTTACTTTCAGTATAATTGCTTTACAAGGATTACCAAATCTTATCCACGTGTTGGCGGGAATTTTCATACTATTTGGAGTTTACAAAGTGTGTACTACATAATCTCAGTGACTTGTTTGTATTTTTATTCCTATATATTTTGTGCCAGAGAATGCCATGTCTATATTTAACAGGATTAATACTCAGTTGGATTATACCAATTATAACGTGTTACCTCGTTATCTTTATAGGCAAGTTTGGAATTCGAAACTGTCGTTTCTTTTATTCGTCGTTGTTTTTTTGTTTTTCAGTCATGCAAATTATTTTCTTCATCCCCTGCATAAGATGGTATTGCCTTGAATTTAAAGATATTGAATAAATCTGTGGGTCAAACCAAATCAATGGAATACTGAAGATTTCTATATATTTTTTAAGAATGTCTGACATATTTGATCTATCTATATCATTATTGTATCAGGCTCGAGGTCAAGTCAAAGAAACAATGCGTAAAAAATACATATATTTCATACCTTTTTTTATTCATTGACTTAACCTCGGCGCGATACAACAATGATACAAAATAAAGGTCGCCAAAACAATGCAATTAAAATCTAAACGGTGATTTTTTAGCTATTATCTTTTTGGCATCACTGGTTTAAACAGCTGACGCACGTTTCGTGTTTTGTATAACTGTCAAACACCATCAGCTTATAATTTAATTATAATTTGAAGCGCAGTCACGGTCAACATTTGCATGAAATAATCTTCAAACATTAAATTATATGGACCGTACTATCGATTCAAATAAAGATTTAATGCACCTCTCTCTTTTTTTTTTTTTTTTTTGGGGAAAAACTCCTATAGCTCTTAAAAAATCACCCTTTATAAATCTACAAAAATTCCCACTTCAAATATATACAATATGTGTGTATGTGTATATATTTTCGAGTTTTATTATAAATGTTAAATTTAATGCATACATTTAACATAGAAATTATAAATTGGATAAAATACACATACAGCTTATGATGACGTCACATCTTCTTTTACAAGATTGCAGCTTGTTTATGTTGTTTCCTTCTTTTTTTCTTCTTCTTTCAGTTTTGCAAATCATTTTCACCATCACCTCCTGTAGGTTTTACTTAGCTGAACTCGTGCCCGCTTAACCGAATACATCTTAAGAATTTTCTGAATTTTCAGTATATGATATATGATATGATTTAGTATAAGTAGTCAAATTAATTTGTAAAAATAAATGCAATTTCAAATAAAATCTTAATGGAATCGTATGAATCAATAAAGAATGTTTTCTTTGATGGTAAAACTGAACTGATTAATTCTAAGGGAGCTTTACGACATATCGATCGACCTGATCGACCTCTTATTAACGTGATGAAAGAATTATGCATGCCAAGTTGTATCAAGAAGCTTTGTAGCGCATGAAGCACATAAGGATATGGATAACGCAAGATCGAATCGCTGCTGATCAGGAATATATATGTATGTATGTATATCTGTACGTTAGGTGACATGAGAATTCTTGTCCTCCAAATCAATATAAATATATAGTTGCGAATTAATCACAGCTAAGTACTCATTATCCTAACTCACTTCTGCTAACTTTCTATAAGAATAATATTATACGCATATTTTAAAAACACGTAGTAGGCAAAAAACAAGAACAATTAATTTTCTACATTACAAAAAACATACACTAACATATGTATGAAAAATGTGTTTGTCGCCAGCTTGTGACTGCTTGGACGATTGCTGTTGTCCGTTTCCGGAAAAGGCGAAGTTTTTTGGGTATTGGACAGTTGGAACTGGCATATATACGTTTTGGTTTCAATATCTTGTCCTAGCACGTAAGCTACATATAAATAATATATAGTATACAATTCAAATTATCTCATTAAAGTTTATGCGGATAATGTTACTTTCAGTATAATTGCTTTACAAGGATTACCAAATCTTATCCACGTGTTGGCGGGAATTTTCATACTATTTGGAGTTTACAAAGTGTGTACTACATAATCTCAGTGACTTGTTTGTATTTTTATTCCTATATATTTTGTGCCAGAGAATGCCATGTCTATATTTAACAGGATTAATACTCAGTTGGATTATACCAATTATAACGTGTTACCTCGTTATCTTTATAGGCAAGTTTGGAATTCGAAACTGTCGTTTCTTTTATTCGTCGTTGTTTTTTTTTTTTTCAGTCATGCAAATTATTTTCTTCATCCCCTGCATAAGATGGTATTGCCTTGAATTTAAAGATATTGAATAAATCTGTGGGTCAAACCAAATCAATGGAATACTGAAGATTTCTATATATTTTTTAAGAATGTCTGACATATTTGATCTATCTATATCATTATTGTATCAGGCTCGAGGTCAAGTCAAAAAGAAACAATGCGTAAAAAATACATATATTTCATACCTTTTTTTATTCTTTGACTTAACCTCGGCGCGATACAACAATGATACAAAATAAAGGTCGCCAAAACAATGCAATTAAAATCTAAACGGTGATTTTTTAGCTATTATCTTTTTTGGCATCACTGGTTTAAACAGCTGACGCACGTTTCGTGTTTTGTATAACTGTCAAACACCATCAGCTTATAATTTAATTATAATTTGAAGCGCAGTCACGGTCAACATTTGCATGAAATAATCTTCAAACATTAAATTATATGGACCGTACTATCGATTCAAATAAAGATTTAATGCACCTCTCTCTTTTTTTTTTTTTTTTGGGGGAAAACTCCTATAGCTCTTAAAAAATCACCCTTTATAAATCTACAAAAATTCCCACTTCAAATATATACAATATGTGTGTATGTGTATATATTTTCGAGTTTTATTATAAATGTTAAATTTAATGCATACATTTAACATAGAAATTATAAATTGGATAAAATACACATACAGCTCTTCATGACGTACCATCTTCTTTACAAGATTGCAGCTTGTTAATCAGGCTAGAATTATGGACAATATATGAAGTGATTTAAACAAACGATTTTTGTATATGGTAAAGTATTTTCTTCAAGATTTATTATATTTTATTTGTAGTTCTTGTTCTTGTTGTTGTTGTTGTTGTCGACGATTTCACTTTTATTTGCTTAACTTGATCTTATTCCGCATAAAATATATAAAGATGCAAGTGTTGTTGTGTTACGATTATTCTTTGTTTTAAGATAGGGTAGCATTTAATCTTCGATTTTTACTAGAATGTGAAATAAAAAATAATCGAAACGAAAATTATTTATAACTATGAATAAATTTTATCGTTCTTTTTTTCCTTTTTGTTTTTCTTTTTAGGGAGTTTTTGTTTTGTTTTTAATTTTTAATTATAATATATATGTTTATTATTACTTACACACATACATACATATACATGTATGTATATGTGTATTTATATAAATTGCAACTATCACACGCATCCGCCGCAATTGACAAACGGACAGACACACACGCACGCACACACTCACATTGCCTCAAACGTTAGAGGCGACGAGTTAATCTTCCAAACTAAAGTAGAAACTCTGCTGAGACTGGAACTCCTTCTCTCTGGTACTCTTCCATTTGCTCGGAGTTTACCAACTTTACAAACATTCCTGTGTTACTCTCGTGGTATTTCTACTTTCTTTTTTATACAATTCAATTCAATTTTTAAACATTTCTACGACACGACGTGAACTTTCGAAAAAAACCATCTGCGCTTTCTATTCGTTTTATTTCATTTCTTATTATATTATTTTGAATAATTCAATATTTACGGGGGTTTACTCTTGCATTCGATGGTGATGATTGACTTCGGGTGAGAGTAAAGGCTTGGGAAGGATAGCTCTAAGTGACGGACACACTGAGAGAGATATAGACAGAGTGGTTAAGAGAGAGACAAGAAATGTAATGCATGTAAGGGGTGTAGCCTTTTATTCGGTTCTGATAATTTCTTGTTTTGCTTGCAGTTTCTATTTTTATTATTGATTTGGTTGAATGGTTTCTTTTTGTTTGTTTTCGTTTTCTTCGCTTTATGTTTTCTGTTTAGTTTCCGTTTGAATTAATTATATAATATTATCATTATCTGCTGGTTATTCATCATCATCATCATCATCATCCTCAATTATGAAAATTAAATTGATTGCCCCTATGGGAGCCGGATTTAGTTTTAAATTTTTAAATAATTTGTTTATTTATAATTATTAGCATAAACTTTTTAAATCTCTCGTTGGAAATTTCATTTTCTGCAATGACAAAAAAGCAACCGATTTGTTGTTGTTGTTTTTAGAAATAAAATTCTCTAGAATCCAAATTATTTTATTAATAATGCTCGCACACGAGGTCGCACACACACCTACAAAATGACATCACTTGCAGCAGTTGTTCGTCGTTTGACTTGGTTCGGCTCCACTTGGCTTTATAACAGATCTTTGATTGTTGTCGTTCTTAGGTAGTTTCTTGGCTGCAATGCAAACACAATAATAAATCAGTTACTAATAATAATAATAACAATAATACGAATTTAATTGTACTTACCGATTGCCAAGAAAATATCATTAACATTCATGCCCGTCTTCGCCGATGTTTCCATGAACAACAAACCATTCTCCTCGGCATATTGCTTCGCCTCGTCAAACTCAACGACGCGAATGTTCGACAAATCCGCCTTATTGCCAGCCAACGCAATGACAATGTTTGGTGAGGCCTGCAAAAGGTTAAAGCCATAAAAGTTATGAACAATTGTATAATACAGTTTACATTTAATAAATCTATTTATCATATTTCTAGTGGGATTTCGTAGTACTTTATACAGTTCATTAATTTTGCATTGTATGGTAAATATACTAGAAATACTTGAAAATATAGTATTATTATAGATCTATTGTACCCCCTACTGAGCTTAGAGCTGCCTTTCTATTTCAGTTATCTTGGGAAATTCATAATTTGACTGGAATGATCGACCTTATCATCTCTACTCCAAGAAGATGCCAGCTTCCATGTGCTTCTTTTATGGGCAAATACCGGACATACTTTAGTGTCAAGAGCTCTATTAATGCTGGTAGAGTCTGCAGACTGCTTCACCTACTGCTTCCAGTCAGCTTAGTTGTGCCCTTAGTCTACAGTGACCCTTAGTAGGCCTACATTATTCGCTATATTCCTGCCAAGCTTGATTATCTGCTTAAACTTCTTAAGGGACTTCCATAGATGCAAAAATGATGGTTGTTTCCAGTCGAATACTCGGATCAGTCTATGCCTACTTCATTTTACATTTATACTACATACATATTTATCATATCTATAATCTATATACATTTATGGACTTTACTCGCTGAAACCCTGACGTGACCATGATTTGCAAAAAGTGCAATGAGGCGTTAACAATGCCGGAAATATAAATGAGTTCAATGAGCTCGAGAGACAAGCCAATTTACATTGTATCAATAAATTAAGAGCATACGAAAAGAGAGAGCCCCCGGGGAAAGAGATACTACGGATATTTCGATTACACTCATGATAGATTCACACTCACTTGTTTATGCAGTTCCTTGACCCAGGTTTTTGCACGCTGAAAACTGTCCTGATTCTGTATATCATAGACAACGATGGCGGCCTGCGCCCCTCTATAATACATGGGAGCTAAGCTGTGATAACTGTGAATGCACAAATATATAGAAATCAATTAGTTTATTTTATAGAATATGATCGTATGCATTAACTTACCGCTCTTGTCCGGCTGTATCCCAGATCTCGAACTTCACCACTGTATCCTCTATACAGATGGTTTGTGTCAGAAAGGCCGCACCTATCGTGCTCTCCTGATATTCATGGAATTGTCCCTTGACAAAGCGCAGCACTAACGATGATTTGCCCACTGCTGATTCACCCAGTAGCACCAGTTTGAATTGGCAACTTTTATTCTGCGACGTTCCATTGGGACGTTGTGCGGCTCCAGAGTTGGAGCCCCCACTGCGTGGTGTTGTTGCCATTTTCTGTTCTTTTTTGCCTGTTGTTGTTGTTGAGGTTATCTTTCTTATTGTAAGTTGTTCTAATGGCGCTACAATTGTTGAATGTTTAATTTCGATGCTGATGGAGTTACGGACGGTCAACTCGTGCTCCTGCAAATCTCGATGGCTTATCTGTCACTTTCGTGTGCTGCGTGTGAGTGTGTGTGACTGTGTGTATGTGTCTGTAAAGAGACAGAGAGAGAGAAAGAGAAATATATAGAGAGAGAGTTTATTTACTTGAGTCTTTCAGTCTGCTGATAAGCTCAGCTAATTCGGTAAACGTCATCGATGGCTATCAAGCTATATATGTATGTATGTGCATTATGCATGTCGCAATCAATGTGCACAATTTATAAATACTATAAACAATCGTTGTGGTTTACACTCATTCCAGGAGAGAGAGAAAGAGAGACGCAGATTTGACTCAATTAGGAATAACAATTAATCTACGATTCTATAAAGAAACGCCCTATTAAAATTGCAGCAATAACTAAAAAGTTATTTGTTATATTTAGTCGCTATGTGCTTCCCCGTAATCCAGCAATCTGAAAGCTTTTTAAAACAAAAAGCTCACTAATACTAAAACGAGTAGAAACGTAAATGTTAACTTCACCAACAAGGTCAGGGCAAGGCCGAAATCTTATCTACAGTCAGTAAACTAATACAAATAAGCAAATTCTGTACATACATAGATAGATAAATTGGCGTCTGGACTTATGTATGTATGTGCTATATCGTACGCTAATTGAGCGACAAAGTTCAATGTCTAGTGTGTGTCGAGGAGAAATGCTTGCGTGTCAGCAAACATCCAACAACAACCACAAAGACTAAACACACACACATAAAGAAACACACGCAAACATAGTTAATTGCAAATTGCGCTAATCACAACAACAACAACTAGGAAAAACATCTAAAAATATTTCCAAAGACGAAACCTTAAAAATGTTAGGCGCAATTTGTACATTCTGTTCGTGTTTGTTTTTGTGTGTGTGTGCACGTGGGTGTGTTTGTGTGTGTGTTTGTTTAGTTGTGTGTTATATCAACCAAACCCAGAAAGGGTTTTTGGATCACATTTATCTTGTTAGATTTGTCTTTTTAAAGTGCTCCGCAAACAATATGCACACACTGACATCTGTGCAAAATTGTTATCGATAAATGCTCGTTGTATCTTATCTGCGGGGCAGACATTGCGATCCGTTTAATCACTCTATTTGTTCGCCGTATTTTTTGGGTCTATTAAAAGTAAAATAAAATATAATGTTCATCTAAATTAAAACTAATTATACAGCACTGTCATTAATTATGTAGTACAATAAGAATAAGCACAATTCAAATCAA
Source organism: Zaprionus nigranus (assembly GCA_018903425.1). Classification (NCBI taxonomy): domain Eukaryota; kingdom Metazoa; phylum Arthropoda; class Insecta; order Diptera; family Drosophilidae; genus Zaprionus; species Zaprionus nigranus. The sequence goes on from JAEIGD010000002.1 coordinate 5,818,260, forward strand.
GCTACTATTTCGCTACTGTACTGGTGAGCAAGTCAGTTAGTCATGGATACGATAACCAGATAACCAGAGTGACTTAAGGAAAGTCTGCAAATAGTTGTTATCGATACAGTGAGCATGAATCACAATTTTACGTATTTTTAAATAGGTCTGGAAACACTTCTGGAATGCTGATCCACACAAACACATTGAAGGAATTAACTATTTACTCCCACATTTACATACACAATAACATTGTACAACGCCACAGCCAATTAACAGAGCGCTGCTAAAACGCATAGCGAAATCATTGACGGCGAGAGAACGACGAGAGACGATATCCAGCTGTTGTTGTTGTTACTGTTCTATCACAGCAAAGAGAGAGTTCAGCATGGATCTCGCTCTGAGCAAATTCCAGGCGGAAATAGAGGGGCGGATGCAAGTGCATTCCCAGAGGCAGACGCGGCCAGAGTGGGAAATAAAAATCAATGCAAACTGATTTATGCCAGTTGATATAGCAAAGCTGAAGGAGGAGAAGGAGGAAAAGAAGAATGAAGAAGTGCAATGAAAGTGAAATACTTTCCATATTGTTGTGGCTGTGCATTATTAAATTAAGCGGGCGCCTTAGCATCTAAATTATATATTCAAGCGGCAACAACAACAACGACAAGGAAAAAACGTTGGAAAACTTGAAACACTATGAGTTTTCTATTGTTTGCCCCCGACTCGAGACCCTCTTCGGGGTTTTGGCGCTTTGGAGCAGAGTGCATACCAGCACACACACACACCATACAAGACGAGTTTGCCAAGCACGACTTACACACACACACACACAAAGCTATACATAACAATTTTCTGGTTGGGAGAGTGTCACTCTCTTCTCTCACAGTACAGAGTAACAATTTTCACTTCAATTGTTTTTTGCCTGTCTCTTTCTTTCTTTCTTTGTCTCTCACTTGCACTGCTTTGTCGTCGTTGCATTTTATCGCATTTATTACAGATTTTTTTCAACTCATTTTGATCTGACACAAATTGGAATTAATTAAGAGGAGATCACATGATTTTAAGAAAGAGAGAGACTGTAATATAAGCGAATTCGCCGCACAATATTGTTAATTTCTTTGGCAAACATGACTTAAAAATTGCGACAATAAGACAATATATACGTATTCGTTTCGATCGTACCAAACTGCAAATAGGTAAAAATAAAATAAACACTGCCGATAACAGAAAATATATAATGATAGCAGACGAGCCGTTGTTCTCGGGGAAAATTCAATAAAATATAAAACAACGGTTCTGCGGCTTGTCAGGAAATTACCGTAGTGGGCAACAGCAACAACCACAACACTTGAACAGCTGACGATGCGTCATTCACACATACATCTGCATATAAAACTAAACGTCTGCCATACACACACACACACAAAGAATTGTACTTGTGCGTATGTATGCATGTGTATTTATTTTATGTACACAAAGAGAACAAATGGCAAAGGGTAGAAAAAAAAGAGAGCGTAAAACAAGTACCGTTGACTTATTAAGAACATGTTTTTATTGTTTTGAAGGTAAGAAAAAAACGTGGTTTGCTTTAAAAACACTCCACATGTGACGACAATTCACAGGACCTATTTAATTGTCCACCACTGTGTTGGGTTGGATTCAACAAGTGTAGCGGAGTGCTGAATATAAAAATACACACACACATTATAAAAATAATCAGAACACGAGAAAACATGCGAACTTTAGGGAGAGCCGGTAGGTAATGTAAGCCGTACAGCTTCTAGAACTAACACGTCAACAGATTTTCGAGTATTTAGCGCATTTTAACATCGTTAGCAATAATATCAAGCGCATAAAGAGCAGATATGTAAACAAAGGAAATGATATATGTGACTTTGTTTACATTTCAGCTCTTTTTTCATTCTCTTCTCAACGGGGTGGAAATATCAAAGGAAGGCGAATCGAAGTGGGGGCGTCGTAGCCTGGTATGACACGATAAGCGACGATTGTAGATAAATTTGACACACACAGTTACACAAATAAACAAACAGACTTGCTGAGTGAGAGCGAGAGAAACACAAAAGAATTTCGCATTTTAAGACGCAAAAAAAGTTGGAGAACAAAGAATCAGCTCGTCTGGTTGTTAGAAACTGTAGCTCAGCTAATTACTAAATTTCTCAATTATTCCTCACACCTGCAATTGTTTATTTCAGTCATATTCCCCCTTTAGGGTTATCACAGGCAAAAGCCATAGCACATTTGCGATATTTTTTAAACCACTGTGCGCGCTGCTGCAGTTAACCACACTAACACCAATAAGACAGCTAGTGCTATCTCGTTCGTACACAGGCATTCGCATGCAACGCACCCAAATTCAGGGCCAGAAATCGCACTCGCTCACACACTGTAGCTGAGTTAAGTAAAGTATGTGTATGTATGTGGTATGTGTGCTTTGTGGGGCGAATTGATTGCTGCGCTCTTGCTCTCTTTCTTTCTGCTGCTATCGATGACGATTGTAATGGTGGACATGAAAAATTTTACACAACTTTCTTAATTAATGGAAAAACAACGCGCCCTTCTGGCAAACACTTTTCTAATTTCATTAATCATTACGCACTTTGATTGTAGCTGCAATATTTTGCACACTTTTCTGCTGACACACGGGTTTTGTTTGTGTTTGTCTGTGATATACGATTTCTTATTTGCGTTTTCGAACGTTGCGCAGCCACGGAGACTTGGAAACAAACGCACGCAGACAGAGATAGACAGCGACTGATTCCGTCGCCACGGCTCTCAGTAGTTGCAGTTCTTGTTTTTGTCAATTTGCAGGCCTTGCAGCAAATTTGAGTCGCGATTTTCACTTTACTATTTGAATTTTCATTTCCCAATGCAGTTTGCGATTTTAATTCAATTTACCACTTTGTTTTTCTGCAAAAATCCTCGATTGAACTTAAATCCACTTACAATTTTAGAGTTGTATTTCGATTTCTGATTCGATTATTAATTATTGAGATGGCAAACTGACTAAAGAGCAACAGCTCTTTTATTTGAACGAAATGAACACTTGAGCGAAGGTGTTCAATTAACCAGGGCTCCTAAAACAATTCAAAAACAAATATATCTGGATTCAAAAATTGTTTCAAATATATATATATATTTATTATAGTGCATTAAACTTAATAAAACAGCTCTTATTGTTGGTCACGTATTTGTTTAAAACCTATTACACTATCGTCTCCTGTTTCCAAATAATAAGGTTTTTAACGGATCATAAGGCTTGGAATTAGCTTGCTTATTGTGTAATAATGAAATTTATTGATGTAGCTTACTTTGTACTAAATAATTTTCTAATTGTTATTTTCATTACATGAATCAATATTAAAATTAAATTGAACACCGTTGCAATATTAAATTCTAATCAAAAAATATGCTCTACCATAGTTATTTGAATTGTCTTAAAAGATATTTGAAAACATTACCAAACATTTAAGTTTGCTACAATTATATATTGGTAATGCCTATTATATGTCCAGATTTTAATGTCTTTCGTCAGTATCGTCATCGCAAAAATCTTGTTGCTGTACGCAAAGCTTAACGATTATTTGCTTTAATTTGGTATTTTAGTAAATTTGGTCACTCTTAAAGTATCCATTTTGAGTATTTTGTGAATGGCAGTAAATGGTAATAACATTGCGAGTCGTGAAGTGAAAACGCAAATCAAAATTAAAGAATCGTCGATTAAATACAGTCAAAAACTATTTATAAAATACATATATTCTTTTCCGAAACGTTGTGACACTTTAACGGTGATTTTCTCAGTCGGTAAATCTCAACCGGATCCTGTTGCGAATATCCGAACATCTACACATACACTCACACACACACACACAGTCGTAATTGTGATCTGTGCTGCGCCTCCTTAGCTGTCGTACACACAAACACACACACAGAAACACTTCCCCCGTGCTGCCGTCGCCGTGTCGTCGTAGTTTTCACAGCTGCAACGCAAATTCTAAAAAAGGAGTTTGCAAATCTGCATACAACAGTGTCCTGAAAGAAGGAATCCAAAACGCATATTACAAAATACTTGAATAAAAGGTGCATAAAATATTGATTTTACTACACTCGAGTATTGTTTTAATTTGTGATTTAAAGTGTTTTTACATTTCTATTAATTTTATTTGACACAAGCTGTTGCATTTGTGTGTGCGTGCGAGGGTGTGTGTGCGTGCGTGCGGTGCATATGTGCGTGTGTTTGCAAGTGGAACATATTAGGTAAAATAATATATTCCCAACTTTAAGCTTATCCTGGATTATAGTTTGCACGTGGCATAGACTACATCTACTAGGCGTGCCCCGTTGCATACTATATATCTACATATGTATTTGTATATGTATTTGCACATACATAATTATGTATATGCATGTGTATGTGTGTGTACCTGCATTAGAATGTCCCCATACGATACACAATTATAGAGCCCCCATAGAGCCTGCAAAGAATAGAAAAAGGGCTAAAGGAACCGATCATACTTAAATAATTTATATATAACTAGTGAATAACCCAAAGCTGTGTTGTCCGAATATCTTATGTAAACTTCCCATATAGAGATTAAAATGTTTCAATTATTTTTTAAACAAGTGTTTAAAGCAAACATGCATATCCCTAACTTATCATATATCTTTCCCTTCCTCTTTCTGCAGATGGCACAACAGCAACTGCTCTTGACTGGTGGCAGGCTGAAGAACTGAACGAAAGTTGAGTTTTCCTTTTCGGGGTGGAGATATTGAGAGAATGTTCCGTCCGATCAAGAAGATTTTCACGTACATACAGAAAAATGCCAGCAATGGAACAATGTTTGGCAGCACAAAGAGCATAAATTCCTCCAATGACAGCAGCAATGGATCAATGCTGGCAAGGGAGCAGGAGCATCAGGAGGAGCCAGCGGAGCAGAAGGTAGAGCAACAGCAAGAGGAGGACGACATTGAGCGGCAGATAAAGACATCAATAATCGATGCCAGCAAGGTGAATGCAACAAAATCAAAAGTTGTGCTACCCCTGCAACTGCAATTGGACGATGAACTGGCGGACTTTGCGCATGAGCCAATCACATTGGGTGTTGCTGCTGCCGCCGCCGTTGAGGATGATGATGATGAGCTGGACGAACAGTTTCTCGAGCTGGATAATTTTCCGAACAACGAGATTATTGTACTAAGTGATGGTGAACTGAATTCATCGCTGGCCTCGGATAACATAAGCGAGGATCCATTGGCAATTGATGACTTTACGCAGCCATTGGCACGAGCAGGTGGAGGAGGAGCAGAAGGAGTATGTGAAGAGGAGGATAACGATGTTATTGATGTCGAGGTGGAGAACAATGGTGATTTACTGTGGCTCAAGTTGGACACGCCGGCGACTGTTGCAGCAGAAATAATTCAGACTTCGCCTGCAATTGATACAAAGCCAGTGGCCACAAAGACCAAAGAGGAGGAATTGCGCAGTGATGGTGGCTCCGATTCGGGCTTGGGCAGTGAAAACGATAGACACAACAACTCAACATCAACAACAGTAGCAACAACAGCAGTGACTGCAACTGCAACAACATCAACTACACAACAACAACAACAACATTGCCACTGCGTTCAAACTTGAAGAGGCGTCTGGAAGATGATGGCATGGAACTGTCTCTGGTGCCAGAGATGGCAACTGCAACTGCGGGCACACAAAAGCGCTCAAAGCGTTCTATCAATTTTGATAGCGTTAAAGTCTATTATTTTCCGCGGCAACAAGGCTTCAGCTGTGTGCCCACTGCCGGTGGCTGCACACTAGGCATGGGTGCCCGGCATATTGCCTTTAAGACGATGACACTGACCGAGCATGCGGCAGAGCTGCGGCGTGCTCATCGCAGCCAGAATCAGGAGCAACAGCAGCAGCAGCAGCAACAACAACTGCAGACACGTGGCTCCAGCAGCGATGACAGCGAGGAATCTGAAGAGGATTATCTTAGCGAGGGCAGTGGATCGGATGCGGACGATGGCTCCAATGGCTTCCTGCAGCCGGTGACACCAAAACAGCGTCGTGCGCTGCTCAAGGCTGCGGGCGTAAGAAAAATCGATGCCAGCGAGAAAATCGATTGTCGGGATATACGAAATTCGCGTGAGGTTTGCGGCTGTTCGTGTCGCGAATTCTGTGACCCGGAGACATGCGCCTGCAGCCAGGCGGGCATCAAGTGTCAAGTGGATCGCGCCATGTTCCCATGCGGTTGCACGCGTGAGGCATGCGGCAATACAGTGGGACGTGTAGAATTCAATCCGACGCGGGTGCGTACGCATTATATACACACGGTTATGCGGCTGGATATGGAGCAACGTCAGAGTCAAGGTCCATCCAGCAGTAGCAACGGAGGTAGCACTAGCAGCACGTTAATCTATGGCACCTCCAGCAACAGCAGCAGCGTCGTTGCTGGTGTCGATGCATCCACTGTGGTGGTGGGTGGTGCCACTACTGCCTCAGGTGCCTCGCATTGCTATTTCATGCAACCGCAATCGAACTACAGCTCCGGCTATGCCTCACCAGCGTATACGCCGGAGACAAGTGTCAGTTTCTATCAACAACAGCAGCAGCAGCCGCCGCAAGTAACGCCGCCACAGGCGACAGGCTCGTCCGCTGTGTCAACAAACGCCGACAGCCACGCCAACGGCAGCAGCAGCAGCAACGGAGGCAGTGTATCACAGCAATCTAGCTATGCTGCCAGCTATCCACAATTGGATAGCCTGGATTCTGGCCTATTTGCCAGTGGCAGCAATGTAACCCCCTCCTATGGTGAGCTGCTGACGCCCACTTATCACCCAGCACTCAGCTATGGCAGCGCACAGGTGAGCTTGGATGTCTCACTTGAAATAGATGAATATTAATAGCAACTATTTGTTATTGCAGCTCAATTCCTACACCACGTATCAGCAGACATCACCAGTATCTGGCAGTGTCTCACCCGGCGCGTATAGCTCATGTGCGGTGCCATCGGTGCGGCCTTATGGCAATGCCACCACCACCGCCTCGAATGCAACGCAATATCAGCATGCGAATGCCTTGGAAACCACCGCCGCCGCCTCGATGAACGTGCGGAGCAGCAGCAGCAGCATATCGTTAACGGCCAGCAGTTGCTCCACTGGCCTAACCCGGCTAACTGGACCAGCGGATTTTATAAGCCTAAATGCGCCCCTTAACAGCTCGTCGCGTCTGTCACAGATAAATGATCTGCTGCAGCATAATCGGAATACCACCGTCGCATTGGTAGCCGTCTCTAAGGGTTATGCGGCAAGTAGCAGCAGCAGCAGCAGCAGGAGCAGAACCAGCACCACCAATACAACCACCAATAGCAGCAGCAGCACCACCACCACCACCATCGACTCCATTGACACACCGCCCATTGTGGAGGAGGCGCAGCGTAGCAATTGTATGACGTTTGAGGAGCTGCCGCCGTCGCTTATCAATCCTGCGCCAATTGTTGCTGTTGTGGAGCAGCATGTGGAGCGAAAGCATCTGTCTGTATCCATAGCGCCACAACCACGACAGCCCATAGATGCCAGCGTCGCTCTGACCAACACGTTATCCAGCACCAGCAGTAGCAGCAGTGAAGGCATCTAGAGAAGCTGCGATATAATAGTTTTTATAGCAATTTTACACAGCAGAAGACTTAATTATGTTTAAGCGTCGGCAGCGTCGGAATCAAGTCAAAACTATGTCTCTATATACCCCCTGGTAACCATCTCCTCCTGCTCCTCTCCTCGCCTTAGTTGCGTTCTATCAGATACAACACACATAGAGATATATATATATTGTATAACTGGCCCCGCCTTGTATAAATCAGTTTTAATTGTTACAAATAAACTAATTAGCCTTAAGTACACATTGTAATTTAGTCACTTTGTTGCTTAGGTTCTTGGATCTATAACTAATTGATTAACTATAATAGTTTTGCAGCAGGCCATCTCTCTACAACACTTCCCGTTCCCTTCCCCGTTGTTTCAACGAATTTAATCAAGCTAAGAGTTATCCAACTGTACTGTACCATATATATATCCATTATATAGAGTTCAATTTAATCAACTTAATTCTCTTCTGTTTTGTTTTTTTTTTTTCTTTGTTTCTGAATTAATTCTCTCACATAATTTATTGAAATTTCTTGCATTTAGTTACAGATTTTCGTTTTTAAAATGACCATTTTATTTTTGTTTATGTAACTTACATTTTATTAATATTTCCTATCGATTTTCATGTGTTTTGTTCGTTTTATTTTTTCGCTGCTTAAGTATTCATTTACCCTTTAAGTTCTCCGAACCCGGCGGCAGCAGCAGCAACAACAAAAACATAAAAAAAACAAAATCAGCAACAACAAATATACATTAAAAATGAATTAGAAATACGTATATAAACTCGAAAAAAAACAAAACGCAAAAAAATGAAAACAAAACATCAAAGTAAAGAAAGTAATTGCAATTATTTAAATAAATATTGAATACAAAATAGAAGAACAAGAGATTCAATTAAGGAATCTGCCTTATCATCTTAAAATTTTTAAATTTTTATGTATTATTGAATCCTCTTTAAGTATGCTTAGCGTGATAATCTAGTGCGACGTCTCATCGAAACTGACGCCAATTTGACGTCGTATCTGATCCGTAATTGCAATGAGCTCCAGACTGGCTGCATGCGTGTACTTGGGACTCTCCAGCAGACGTTTCTCGATGCATTTGCGAACCTCTTCCGCCTCATAGCGCAGTCCACATGAGTTCGTATAATGGAAATCAAACTTTGCACTGGGCAGGGGCCACGTTTCTGTTGGTTCATTGGAACGGGTTAGCTGTGTGCAGCACCAGTAGTTCGACAGCTGTAAAAGGTAAGGCAAATGAGATATTTAGCTGTTATAGAAGAGATTAATGTTTATTTCATTCTTGCAGGTATTCCAATTTTGCTTGGGCTTATCATAATTTGAAGAAGAAGAGACAGCTCTTCCTAAATGGACAAAGGTTATTCTGCCTATCTAGTGAAACCTAAGAGATATTTCGTCGTTTAACTGCACACAAAAATATTGTTCTCTTTTATTACTGTACAACATTAAACTGAATGAGTACTTTAGCTGCCAATATAGGCAGTGTATGGTACAACATTCGCTCGCATTCACACGGAATTATAGGAACTTGTACCCAATTTAACAGTGATAGATTAATATTTCCTTTTAAATGCATTCATGCAGGATCACTGATATATGCACAAAGAATTGTAGAGTAGGAAGACGCATCTTAATCAGTTGATAGTATACACAAGCTGTACTCACCTTGATCTCCCCCTTGGTGCCCACAATAAGTGCATCGTTCTCCAGATGCTCGAGTCCTGTAACCAATGCGAGCAGACGCCGATTATCACCGTAATCCAGTATGAATTCCGTCTGCACATCCACACGATCGCCGTTCAGCTGCGTTCCACTGGGAATGATCTTTACTGGTGCCCGTCCGAAAATAAACTGACCCAGCTGCAGGGCATAGATGCCAATGTCGAGGGTAATGGAGCCACCCAGTGCACGACTGGCTATGCGCTCCACATTGGCCAGACGGAAACCATGTTGCAGTTTGATTGAATTCACCTCACCAATGGCATCCGAGAGCAGCAAGTCTCGCAGGCGATCGTAGCTGGGAAAGAAGCGACTCCACATGCCTGCAGCAGATGGAGATAGAGCGAGTGAGCTTTGAGTATACTTTATATACCTCTTTCAACTCACCCTCCATTAGGAACAGGCCACGCTGCTCGGCCAGGGCATATAGCTCTTGGGCCTGTGGCAGGCCCAGGCACAGTGGTGTCTCGCACAGCACATGCTTGTCCCGTGTCAACATCAAACGCACCACAGCATAATGAAAGGGATTCAAGGTGCCGACATAGACAACATTCACCTCACGATCCAGGGCCAGGGCATCGAAACCATCATAATGACGCGGTATTTGATTACGCTGGGCAAACTCCTGTGCACGTTCGCCCTCCACATCGGCAACGGCTACGACTGCATGATGACGCCCGTTGCCCGTTGCTTCAATGGTGCCCAATGCTGTGACAAAGTCTTGTGTGATTCGTCCAGCCGCCGCAATGCCCCAATTGAGATTCTGACCCTGCATACTGTTGCTCGCTAATCGTTGTGTCTTCTCACCTCGAAATCGTTGGACCAACTGTCCCAAGTTGCAGTTTCAGTCGCAGGCGTGAGGTTCCTTATCAGTGCTTGGCATCTGCATTCACTGCAATTGCATTTTTTCATTACATTCCACTGATAAGAAAAGCGCACGGGTTACCCTCGACTATCTCTTACCCCCCCCCTCCACCCGCCTCGTTCCCTTGAAGAGTTGCACAACTGTCGTGTATCCCAACGTGCTCGACATTTTGCCGAGTTAAGTTCGTTTTGCTGATCGTGTGATTTTCTCTCTCTCTCTCAAAAATAAAAATTAAATTTGTTGAAAATATTGTAAATTTCATTGCTATACAATCAGATTAAAATCTATGTCAATTAATCAATTTATAGAAAGTTAAATGAATTTCAATCAGTTTGTGCCACTGTGCCAATTGGGGTGCTAAATACCTCGCAGTAGTCACATGTCTTGCGAATACGCACACAGTCCGATAAGGCCTGGCGACGAGCCCCCTTTTGTTGAGGTTGAGGTTGGAATAGACGATCTTCTAGCTTTCTATTATATAGTTCACTTTAATTGTTTTATACAATCTACACTTATCATAAGTATTTTTAATTGAAAACTTGATTTACGTTTAATATTTGACCTAAGCAATGTCATCTCTCGACAAAAAATGCCCCCTATTGAATTGAGGTGGTCTCTTATCTCTAGCTCTTGGATACCCGATTTGATTTGTAGTACCAAAGTTTATCAGAATAAGCTGATAGTCGGCTTTATGTATTAACAAACTGTTCAACTGTACTGGCTTCCTGTAGTGGCTATTAAATTTCAAAATAACTTCAATGTTTATTTATCGATCGCAACCAAATTGACGTTATTCATTTGGATGGCGATAATTATTGTGCACACCAAAAATTAACTCTCTAGCTTAAAAAGTGCACTTGCAATTCGATTTTTATTGATTTACGTTAGCGGAAGGGGGCGTGGCACATTTCTAAAACAAACTTTGTCTACGTGCACTAATAAGATTTATTGCCACCAAATTTGGTGGTTCTAGATCTTATAGTCTTTGAAATATAAGTGTTCATACAGACGGCCATGATTATATTGAGTCGGTTAAAGACTTTGTGGGATTGGAGACGTTTCCTTCTGCCTGTTTAGGTTTTAATGACCTTCTACCTTACGAATACATACATACATACTTCATTAACAATAGAAAATTGATTGGAAAAATAATCAAAAACTACTTTTAGTGGTTAAAAATTATTTATAGTTACAGTTTATTATTTATTAATTATTTATGATAGATTATATACATAATGTTATTGTCTTTTTATTCCTCATCGAATTTGTTGAGCACACCGATCTGTCGACGGATCGTATCTTCGATTTCGGCAAAGAGCAAACTGTCTGCATAGCTGACATTCTTGTTCTCCACATCGCCAGCGATAATGGATTGACGCACTGCCTCGGCCTCGTAGCGCATTGCCTCCGAGTTGCCATAGTTGGTGGCATATTTGCCTTTGGGCGGCAGCCACTCCTTCTCCTTGCCATCAATATCGATCAGTTTGTTGGGTGACCAGAAGTCAATCAGCTGCAAGTGGAAAAAAGAAGCACACACAAATTCCGAGTTGAGTTGCGTTGAGTTGGCAGAAGATAAAGCAAGAAGCAGTCGAACAAACAACGCGATTATATGTTACATATACAGATACACATAGGCTGCTCTCTATCGCAGCTGGAAATAGCTTTTGTGACGTCACCATGGGGGCACTCAAACTTTGATCACTCGCCGGAGACGTGACACGTTTTATCAGCTACTAGTCTGTGCTTTGTTGTCTACCGGTGTGGGAAATCTATTCTGGCAAGTCATTGTGGGCGTTGTTTGCCACTGTCGCTTACCGTCACTTGTCCTTTGGTGCCCTTGATGACAGCCTTGTTGTCCAGCTTCTCCCGTGATGACATACGAATGCGTGCAGTGCGACCACCGCTGTAGGTGAGTGTGGCAGACACATCATCATCAATGCCCTCCGCATTGGTCAGGCCGGTGGATTCAATCTTCTGTGGTGGCTCCTGGAAAGCCCACTGCGATGCCTGAATGGTGTAAATACCCAGATCATAGACAACACCTCCGCCCAGCTCACGCTTCCTGCAAGTAACAGATGTAATTAGTATTAGATGATGCAGGGAATCCCTTAGGGGGGGGTAAGCACTTACTGCAGACGCTCCACACCAGCCAGGGGGAAGCCAAAGTTCACAACAACATCCTTGATCTCACCCAGAGCTCCAGTCTGGATAAGCTGACGCACATGTTCGTAACTGGGGAAGAAACGGGACCACACGGCCTCCATGAAGAATCGTTTGTTGGCCTTGGCTGCGGCCAGAATGCCCTCCACCTGTTTCTTGTTCATGGCCAGAGGCTTCTCGCAGAGCACATGCTTTCCATTGCTGAGCATCAGCAGGGATACCTCATAATGCTGGGGATTCAGTGTGCCAATGTAGACCACATCTGCATAAAATGGGGATAAAGATGATTGAGTAAGCACATACAATAAACTTTCCTTCTGGTTTATACTCACCAACATCCTTGTTCTTGGCCAACTCCTCGTAACTGCCCAGGGCGGTGGGAATCTCATGCTTCTTGGCAAACTCAGCGGCACGTTCCTGTGAGCGTGCAGCCACTGCCACAACCTTGTGATCGCTGGCCGGGAGTGTGCTCAGTGCAATCACGAAATCCTCGCTGATCTTGCCAGCGGATGCAATGCCCCAACGGATCAGTTTGCTTGCCATGTTTAATGCTGCTCTATCGACCTGCGAATGAGTTCTACGTGAAATGTACTCTGGGTTAAATATGAAAACGGTAACGAATCTGGGCCAGGTTATCAATGGAAAGAGAAAGAAGACAGCGATAGAGAGGGAAAGAGCAAAGCACAGTAGAGAGAAACAGAGATAACTCTACGCCCCGATAACGCTAGCAATTGATAGCCACTTCAGTGTTCATCACGACATCCCCTCACAAGGCTATTCCAGTGTGTGCCTGATGGAACCACCTATGAATGTTTCAAGAACTTTCTTTTACTTTCATCTTAATACTAAGCAAGGAATATGCTGTGCTTTCCCATGAAACTACTTGCCTGGATTGAAGCTGATGACCAAGAATTAAATTGTAATTTTGGTAATTGTATTATAGACTCTACTATCATCCACAGTGAGATCTGCGATTGGGCTGACCGTCTAAGCTGAACTCTCAATAAAGGATGAACATTTCCATTAAATTTCTGTAAATTTGTTCTTACTTTTCCACGTAGCAAACTCTACTATAATTTACAAATGGAGTTAATAGTTAGAGAAAGAGAGATCTACAAGATTTCGATATATAGAGAATTTGAATTTCACAATTTCGTAAAACTTTGACCTCTCATTGAACTATCGACGCTTACTCTGCACAATTTGGAATTTTTTAACTTATCGCTTGTACTGATTGAACGAGCCCCTTCTCTAAACAAGGAAATGTTTCGAGTATCAATTAAAAAATGATAAAATAAAAAGCTAATTGTCATTCTGTTTACGTGCAGAACTTTACGATTGCGAGCTTTTTTTTGTTTTATGCAAAATGTACTACATATCTTTACCTATTGTTCTGTTCATGGCTGTAGATGTAAGTGTGTGTTTATACATATTTATTTCTATTTACAAATGCAACAGGTGCGGCAGTTATTGATCACATATTTCTAACAATAAATGAGAATAAATGCACCCAATCTTTGTTGACATAAGTGTACAAACAGATTAGGCATAAATATATACATACATTTATAAAATTTAAATATGTACATTTATATACACCTTAACATAGATGTATACTTTATCAATAATATAATTAACATTATCAATATTAAGCCATACATAACCTCCCAACACTCATTTACCGGCCAATTATATAGTGCCAATTAGATTTAAATCTGATTTAATAAATCCATTATAAAAACTTACCTTGTTGTATTATACTAATTTCGAGTATAATTATAGCTTCGAATTTGTTTAAGCACACTTAAAACTTTCCACTGAGTTGTGTTAGACGACACTGTTTGCTTTGGCAAAACAAAAATAGTTTATGCTGTAACTTAACAGTAGCACAACAGAAAACTAAAAGCTAATAACATTAACATTAAACTATTAAGCGGCACTTTTAAATTCTCTTTTAATCAAATAAATTTATTGGTATTGTGATAATTATTATTGTAATTTGAGATAATGTGCTTATTAATTATACATTATATAGATATTCCGCTTTGATTTCCGGGCATTTGGATGGCTTCACATTTGTCTTGGTCAGAGAAGATATTTACTGCAGCCCTGATCAATGTAAAGGAAATATATGTAACTAAATTATAATGCAATTTTTAATTCAACGTTACAAACTTCAAAAGAAACGAATTTTCATGCTTTTCAAGGTTTTTTTAAAGTTTAAAATTAAGTTTCCTTAACGCAAAGGTGATCGATTAAAAGGCGGCAACATCCTAACGTCTTTTTCGTCATCATCTCAATTATTAGATAGGTCATCAAGGAACATGGAGTCATTGTCTTCGTAGCTCAGCGACTGAAAACCTCGCACCAATGTCGAGGCATTAGAAGAATAACCTGAGAGTTCGCTGGCGACATCAGAGTATGCGGTGGTTGGTGAGCTTCGATTAGGTGCATTTTTCTTGCCGATGGTGTCCCTTAAAAAGGCTGTCATATCCGCTTTGTAGATCCTAATAGGGACCGAACTGAAGCCGAAATTCAGCTCTCCATTGGCTGCTTTAATGGGGGCCAGCGATTGTCGGTTGAGCTTCAGAACGGCTTGACAAGTGGGTCCCGAACTTGAATCGATTTTCACTACCCTCCAGTCGTGGGTTGGCAACTGGGGATTGCATCGCTGAAGCATATTGAGAATAACTTGGGGCTTGGCCAATGATGTGGGAATCCAGATACGTGCTCGTGGTTGACTGGGCAACTCGCACCAGTCCAGAGCAACTAGCTTCGCTCCAGGATACACTTCACCCACCCTGGCCACTGCAGCCTTGTAGAGCTGAACCGAGCGCGCATTATCGCAGGCAATCACCTTGATGTTTCCTTGATACCAGCCCACATCTTTGCAGCAGGGTGGAGGACCCGGTATTTGACGCAACAACTCAAAACATCGAGGGGCCAAAGCAGTTTCTATCCACTTCCAGTGGCTACGCAGTACTCGATCATCCGGTTGACCCTGGTCAAGCACGCCCAGCAGCATCTTCGTCTTGGCCATTTCCACAAAAGACTCCCGTGGTTGCAGCCGAGCTCGCTTCGCGTTTTTCACTCCTGTTGCCTCCGGTGGGTGCTGTCGCTTTGTCTGTCCGTGCTCATCACGGGACCATTCCAGGCTAAGATTCGGCAACACCTGCTTAGCCCATTGCAACTTCGCAAGCCACTCGGGCGTTGGGCTTGCGAAATGTTTCTCATTTTGACGCTTCAGTATAAGTCCAGCAATCCGTTTCTCTGCGTAGCTATAGCTTCTCATTTCCTGCGCCTCTTGCTGGGCGTGATGGGTAGACAGCTGCGCTGCCCATCTAGCGCAATTGTAGTGTACAAAATTACCAATCTCACTCCGACTCTGAAAGCTTCTATTGCTGCCGATCTCACTTCTGGTGTCTGGATTCCGAAAATATTGAAAACTACCATTTCGATAACTATTTACACTTCCGATCTCACTTCTGGTGTCTGTTTCCCGAAAGTTTCGGACACTTCTGGTGTTCAAATTATCAATATCGTTTCTGTTTTCTGTATTCTGAAAACTTCGAACACTTCCGGCATCACATTGGTTTTCATACTTAAAATTTGAATTCATCATTAGTGCATAAATCCGTTGCAAATCAAATGCATTATCCGTTGCCTTCTCTATATAATTTAAGAGTTATTTGTAAATCCGTTTCAAAAAATGTTTACTTTGGATTGCGTGAATCTGAAGAAAAAGAAATTGAGTAAACATTAAATTTATAAAATAAATCCTCACAGTGGTTTTTCTACACAATGAGAGTATGTTGGTTCTGAAACGACGCGTCGTTTTAAGTACGTTTCGAATATCACTCATAATTTACGACGCTCTTTGTGTAAACATATATGTTTATGTATATGCAATGCGCCAAGTTGGGACTCCATTTGAATGTGTGTGTATTATGTATCACTCGCCTTTCTTCAGTTCGGAAACTAAACACATTGAGGAGTTGAGCATGAAGGAAGACTTGAAGCGCAAATATGCTGGGTCAGCAAAAAGTAATGTTTGTTGGTGTATTTGTTTATATTTGTATGCGTATTAATATAGATTGAATATTAAATTCGAATTGAAAGCAGTTTCGAATTTGCTTTATAAAATGAAATTATACCTGATTAAGTTTAAAATCCAGCAGACTGATTTATATAAAAACGAACTGAACTGCTCTTCCACTTAGGATATGTATGGCGAAATTAATGCAGAGAACATCTATTCAAATGAAAAACTCTTCAACTATAACAGAAATTCTCAAGTGCACTGTTAAACGTTCTCTGTTAAACGGAGGAGTCAACTGTGAGTGAATTCTGATTTATTATACCATTCGCATGCATACGCAAGTTCTTTCCAATTGACCATTCACTGCGACCATCACGCAGCTGAGCACTGATTTTTTTTACTTAGTAAAAGTTAATTTTTAGTGTTGGCTCCATTGCTTTCGACGGGATTCTACTAGATCAATGCTCTATGCCTACAAACAGATATAGCTTTAATATATTATATCTGTCAAAAATTGTAACTAGGGCAGAGTTAAAGTTGTAGCTAACGATAAACAAAAATTTACAGCATCATCAAAAGGGGAGGCGATCCGATGTTTATCGCTTGTTAAAACGTTGCCCTCTTCATAAGTTTAAGTGCGAAACAATGGAAATTGATTGAAGCACGTCACACAATACACAACGTCAACGTCATGAGCATGAACTGAAAGTGTATGTGGAAATGTGAAAAGCAAACGCAAGTGGGAGAGAACCTACAACTGGATCAGGCTGGTGTGGAACAGGTGTACAAGAGTATAACAGCATTTGAGTAAATGCGTGCCGCAGTTGGAGCTGTGCAGCCTCATGCCAGCGTGGAGCCACCCGTTATGTCACGACTTGACTATGAACAGAATGCTCTGCATCATAGTAGCCTCCTTGTGCTGCTTCGAGGCGTTGGACCCTCGCGTGCTCGCATACTGCAGCGGGCATTCGAGCGGGTGCGACGTGTCAACAATATCAAAGTAACGGGTAAACTATCGTGTCTCAAATAGCAAAACAATTCCAATTGGCAAGACACAAAATAATTCAAATTGTATCTCGTCTTACCCCTCGTAGACTCCAGCGGCGTTGTGCGCACCATATATTTTCGGTTCATTCACGAACATCCGGTGGAGCATAACGATTGGGGAGACTTTCAGACGCATCGTCGCTTGCTTGGTCTGGTGACAATTGGAAAATTTGATAACCAAACGGAGCTCAACGAGCTGTGCCGGCATCACGAATCCCTTAAGGTTCGTTATGGCAGCACGTTATACGAGTCTCGTGCCATATTCTTTGGACCTGATGCGAGACAGTCTGACAACGACGTGATAATAACAAATCATACAGATGTCGATAACGCTGCTCAACTGGTGCTTCAGACAATTGGTGAAAATGCAGCCAGTCCAGATACCAAGCTGCCTAAGGAAGAGCGTCGGCTCCAGGATGAGTACACTACTCCATCGAATTTCAAGTCGCAGGCTTTCTTCTATCGCGAGCAAGACAGCTGCTCCGATCTGGAGACACGTGTCAGTGACTTCTTAAATGCTCTATTCTGGGTGCTGGAATCACGGCGTTTGGAACGTTCACGCGAAAAGCCCGACAAGGTCAGTCTCCTGCTGGCGCCGTTCGAGAAACGTGACTTTGTGGGCCTCGACATGGAGTCGCGTAACAATCGTAAACGCTGCGTGGGACGTGTTATGAAAAATCTTGCAGATTTGTCACTGCAAGCTGGTCTGCTAGAGGACTCACTTAGCCTGTATCACAATGCCAATGAGACGCTGCGCTCTGTGGGTGATTCTCTGTGGGTGGGCGCCAGTGAGGAAGGACTCTGTGCAGCTTCCGCTGTTATACTGTATCCACAAATGCGTGAGATTGAAACACTACACAGAAACGCATCGCTGCAGGAGGCAGGCAAGTAGTATTCACATTCTTATTCAAATGTTTTCGTTATACTTAACTGCTGTCTATAACGTAGGTACTTCACCACTGCGAAATACGCCGGAGAAGTGGCGGGCAAGCGATGCGACAAAGAAAATAAATACCAGCACTGCTGGAGCTGCTGCTGATGCGCTCACATCACACTCCTCTTCCTGCTCATCGGTATCCTCCATATTGACAAATAATTCCTCGACATCGGGCACTGCCACGCCCACAACCTCAACATCATCTTCCTCGACATCGACAATATCGGTGGCTCCGTTTAGTCATCGCAACGGTGAGTTGCCTGGCAACATACTCAAGCCGGAGGAGATCACAAACTATTATCGCAAGGCAATAATTAACTACAGTAAATACCGCCATGCGGCCACCATTGAAACGGAAGCAGCTCTGAAGGCTACACGCATTTGCATTGAGCAGAATCGTCCACTTGATGTGGCAATGTTTTTGCAAAATATACTCTACATAAATCTCACCATGAGCGAATCTGAACGTGTTAAACGATTTGAGATTATCACAGAGCTTTATCAGCAAATTGGCTACCAGCGCAAAGCAGCATTCTTCCAGAGACTGGCGGCACTTAAACACGTTCAGCAGGGCAGCCAAGCACCGGATTGGACACAGAGTTATCGTTTAATGTTGGGCAGCTTTACTGGTTATCTGCTATCGTTGGATCCCCTAGAGGTGCTAGAGAATGCCGCTGGTTGGCCTGCGCTTCAAATTGATCTGGTACAGAGTCTTAATCACCGCTGCCAGACGTCTGGGCCATTCGGCGTTGGCCACACGCCACATGACGTTCCTACTGCAAACCCAATGGGACAACATGTCCCCCACTGAGCAGAGCGAAATGGCTGTTCAATTGCAGAATTTAAGCGCACAATGCGAGGGATCCCCCGTGCCGCTTGTGCTGGAGAATGGAACTGTGATACCGCCTGCCAATTTAACCGACCTACCATATTGCATGGAAATTGTGGTTAAGGATTTGGCTGCACATTTGCGACCGCAGCGCATTAAGATTGCCAAGGCCGATAGCGGTCCGTTTTTGTTTACGCCCATACACTTTAATTCGATGGATCGTCGCGAGAAGAAGGATAAAAATAAGATAGGTACATAGAAATGTATAGTATAAAATATTGAATTTTAATAACTCTGTTCTTTTAACAGCTTTTCAATGGGTACATAATGATATGAGCGAGGTGTGTCTGCGTCTGCGTAATCCCTTGCCCTTTGAACTGGCTGTCACGGATATGCGGCTGCTTACCAATGGTGTGGTCTTTGAATCCCTGCCCCAGACTGTCGTGCTACAGCCACATGCGCCTACCTATGTCTCGCTGCATGGCACCCCTATTGAGACTGGTCAATTGGATTTGCAGGGCTACAGCACACACACACTGGGCGTCAAGTCTAATTGCCGTCTGAAGCATATGCGTGGCAGACACTTTCAGCCCAATTATCTGGTAGACGTGATACCTGCCCTACCCAGGATCTCTGTGAAAACATCACTGCCACAGACGGCAACATTTAGTAATATGAACAAAGCCGACATTGTAGTCACTTCGGCCGGATTGACTCTATATAATGGCGAGTCTTCTAGCTGTACAATTACCATACACAATGAAAGCAACATATTGCCGTTAGAGCATCTGGAGGTTAATATCAATTCAAATGTCGAGCAGGAGGTGCAGAAGAAAATGTTTCGCATTGATGAACAGGCGCTGCAGGTAAGATTTGCTTTGCCAGTTAATAATGAATGATAATAATAAAATAATTTAATTTCAGGCTCAGCTGCCAGTTGCTCCTCTCAGCTCCATTGAATTCGTGCTGTATATTTATGCTGATGCGGATTTTGTTTGCCCTGTTCCTAGCAGCAGCACTGGCCCAGCTTCATCTGACTATGGCAGCTCTTCGATATCACACTATTCCAATGTATCATCTTCAGGTCATGCCAGTCTGCCTGTGCGCGTCAGTTCACCTCAGAGTCGACGCCAGGAGTTACGTGGATCGACCATCGCGGGTGCACAACATTCACTGGCTGCTCTAAATCTACAGTCTGGAAGCGCAGCTGCTGGTCCCAATGGGCGTACATCGCAGTATATCCAACAGATTGAGGCTCAATTACGACTCAAGTACTCAGGCGGAGAGGCCTTGGTCGCTGGCTATTGTCGTCAGTGTGCTGTATCCTTTAATCTGGAGTTGTTGCCCAGTGCGCAGATAACCAGCTGGGATGTGCTGCCCGCAGAGATGTGAGTTGCTCAAAGGGAATCCTTTATATTTTAAATTTATTCAACCTCTCTTTGCAGTCCCTCACAGTTCTATTTGGTACTGGATATATCCAATTTAACCGCTCAAGAAATGTCGCTCAATTACACTGATAACAAGAATATACTCATCGAGGCCAAAGAAAGCTGTCGCGTGCCCATTCCAGTAGATCGTTGCTCGCTGGAACAGGTCTGTGCAGCACGAGCAGCCGAAGCTGCTGAGAACTTGGAGCGCGGTAAGAGATACATCAATATATATAAATTATGCATTTACTAATCATATTCATTCTCCCTCTTGGCAGAGCTCTGCTTTCGCACTCAGCTCCTTTCGTTTAGCGATGCTCTGAGCAAGCTCTGCTCCACTCATATAGCGGAAAAGGTCAAGATCAATTGGTTACTGACCGGCACAGATATACAGGGTGTTGCTTCGTTGCGTGGCATATTTTTATCTCATGCCATGGTGGATTTAACCACCGTCTCTCCGCTTCACTGGGGTAAGTAATGCCTAATTGAAACTGAAAGCAATAATGATATAATAATATAATCTTTCTTTGTATAGTAATTAGTTTCCGTAATGAGCCAGTGCAACCCCATAGCGAGATAACGTGCACAGTGGGACAGCGTGCCGAGCTGCGCATTAAACTGACCAATCAATCGCTGCAGCCGCTTAAGAATCTGGTGCTCACCATTAAGTTCTATCAGGACTATCTTAATGGTATGGAAAACTATAATCTGGAGACACGTGTAGCCATTTCTGGACCCAACAAGGTGCGTTAAATAACATAGATATGTTTAATTATTATTAATAATTATTTTTTCATCTTGCAGAATAACAATTCCTGTTTTGGAGAAGCAGGAAGAATTGCAGCACAGCTGCTCTGTGATATTCTTTACGCCTGGTCGATTCAAAACCAGCATGGAGTGCGTCACAAAGCCGCAGCAGCAAAACAGCAACAGTATTTTGACACGGTCCTCTCCTGCAACTGGAACTGCCGCGACTACAAGTCAATTAGATGGCCTATCCCTTTCTGGATTCGAGGAGCAACAGGCGCATACTTGGAAGTTTATACCGCCCATTGAGGTGACTGTTGTTGAGCAGTGATTGACTAATAATTGTTAACCCTTGTAGTTTAGTTTCGTTGTACTTGTATTTGTTTATGTATAGTGTATACCGTGTACTGTATATGTACCTCGCCCCTTTCCTATATGGATATATATAACGATATATACAGCTGAGCTTTGTTGTAACCTGAAAAGCAATTGTTTATAAAATAAAAAACATAACATGTATGTATATATAATATATACTTAAGCTCAAAACGCACTATGCTTCATAGGGACAAAGGCCATATAAACATATATTATAGTACGTTCAATATAGCATATAAAAAGCTTTAGCCGTGCAAGTGAATTTAGCATAATTATTAGCCAATGTATCGCCCACTAAATTCTTAATACAACATACAACACACATACATACTATGTACATAAATATTAAAAATATTTTTATACAATATCAATAAAAATGCCGAAGTTCTGACTGCAATCCACGTACATAAGATATATGTGTATACATAAATATACAATTCAAAAATACATACATTATTTAAATACATAGAAAAATGCGATAAAGTATACTATATCGTAGTCGAAAATCTTATCCCAAACGTCGTATATCGTCCCATGAGTAGCCACTGCGTCGCAATAGAATGCACGAGAGCACAAAGACGTAATATCCTCCAGGTATTATGGTCAATACACCGATTATAACGAGTGCCCAGATTCGCTCGGAACGTTCTTTTTGATCTGCCATCCAATCAAAGGCTGCACATATCATGCAAATCTAAACCAAAGAGAAAGATGAGTTTAATTGCTAACACGACTGTCCTTTCTACAAACCGATCCGCTGACAAAGAGTGAGAGTATTATTGTAATAATCTTCCATGGTTTTGCCTCTTCGATCACTATCGGCACTGTCCATTGTTCGTTAACGAAGCCATCGGTCTGGTCTTCCTCTACTTTGATATAATCCCCACCATGCGACGTCGTAGCGCCGACATTGAGTCGTCGTCTCGAATCGGATTTAGCTGGAGTCATATTTGGTAACATGTTCGATGCGACTTGGTTAATTGCACCTGTTCGATCGATTTGGTATCGCACAGTTTTCAATGTTGCTGCACTTCAGAATTAGACAGTGCTGAAATTTTGTTTGTTTTGCTGATTAAAACGACAAATGGGGAAACAGCTGATCATGCGGTATTGCATGCGTTTCGCTGTAACTGGCAAAACACATGTTTTTGAAATGTTGGCACCAGTATTGGTAAATGTCAAAAAACAATAATTGTTTTCACTTCAAATTGGCTACAGGCGCAACTATTCTTTTAAAAATAATATATTAGTACTTTCCGAATCGAATACTAATTGTCTGCCTTTTGATTGCAATAAGTTTGTAATATCTTCATTAAATTCAGTTTAAAAATAACACGTTCACTTTTATGTTTTTTTCAATGACTTTATTTGTATATTTTTGCCTATGGGACAATCTCAGGATTTAACTGTAATTGGGTTACTGCTACAGAAATGCGTCCATTATCTGTAATTAAATATAAGCAAGGTAAGGTGATTAGAAAAAACAGTCATTAGCAAAGACAATTTTCAATTATATATCTTTAATAAGGTCAGTTAAATAAAGTTAGATAAATCAGTCATAGACTTCAGTTGTCCCTATCTCATTTTTTCATCATAGTTTTTAAACAAATACAAAATTATTCTAAACATACCGGAAATTTCGACACATTGCTCTCGATGACCTGCATTTATTCACTTGACTTTGCACTTTAATCTAAAAATAGAGAAATGTCCGTACATTAGTAACGATTATGTATATATTTGACTTATTTATCCAATTTGTAAATAAATCAGTTATGTATAATTTGATAAATCAACATAGACATCAGTTGTCCCTATCTTAGTTATCATCATAAATTTTATAAAATTGTACAACATTTAATTCAACATACCTGTGATTTCGGAACTCATTTGAAAGAATTACAATTCCTTTGAGTTAGCCATATTATCTACAAATAAAGTAATATGCTTACATTAATATCATTATTTAATTTGATATATACAGTTTGTCTGTTTGTGAATCAGCTTTTTAAAGTTTGATAAATCAGTCATAGACTTCAGTTGTCCCTATCTAAGATTCCATCATTTTGATGTATAAATTTAAGATACATTTTTTATAAAGAACACTTACTTTATATGAGATTTCTTAGTTAAAAGAAAACCATGCGTCAGAAAGAGCCATCATTGGCGGCCATCATAAGGGGCTACTAGGGCCATGTACACTCTGCAAGAAAGTATAATTGATTTAATTTTATGCATATTTAAAAAATTGTTTGGTACATTTTCTATGATCAGCTTTATGAAAAGATAAATCTATCATGGAAATCAGTTGTCCCTATCTTAGTTTTCATCATACAAATATTAAATAATAGTATCGAATGATATTTAACTTACTTGGTCTTTCATTTGTCCATTTTTTATTTTGAAATGCCTTATGAACATTCATATTTCACACGTTTCCTCCCACATCCACGTTCCACGTGGAGTCACTTTGCATGCTGCTTTGAGAATGGTATATTTCTGTCCCTATTTATTAGTAAATTGTTCAACACTCGTTTTGTGTCATTTTTGTTTTCGGCACATTTTAGTGCCAAAATGTGTATGAAAATAAACAGCATTGTATTTTTTTTGTTTGTTATTGACTACAAATTTTTGTTTTATTATATAAATAGAAATTGCTTATTGAACACTGCAGCTGATATTATTTTATCTAATACGTTCAACTGGCCAACAATTTAAATTGCTCTTATATGCATATGTACACACAATCATATGTCAGTCTATCTCTGTGTTCTTGTCTGTATGTTTGTCTGTGTTTGTGTGTGTGTGGTCAACATTTTGAAGCGACGCAGGACTTCCTCACATTTGATTAACTTTGAATCTAACAAAACATACATATTACATATTATTTACTTAATACTATTTTCCACTTAATGTTTTGTAATTGTTTTTTATTGCTGTTGTTCATCAGCTGGGTTCACATCGTGATTCTGCTCCGCCAATTGCTGTTGCTCCTGCTGCTGTTGGAGTTTGAGACGTTTCTTGGCTTGGATATCGGCCAAGGTCTGCTCGATGGATCGCATATCCTTTTTTGTTCTTGCTAGGCACAAAACCATAGCTTTGGTTCGTTTCTGTTTTGCGAGCGGCTTGCAGAGCAGCCGATTCGCCAATAAGGTGGGCATACTTCGCCTTGTAATTACTCGTGGGCTTCACTTCGTCGCTGGAACTGGCATTGGCATTGGCGCTGGTGCTGGCCATTGAGCCGGTCGAATCGGATGTTGAGGCTTTGTTATGATCACTTTGGCTTTGCTGCTGCTGCTCTTGGGCCAAGCGTTCTTTTCGTCGCTCGGAGTATTCTTTGGCTATTTCCTTATTCCAGCCATCGCCGTTCCGGCGGGCCGTAACTTCATCTTCACTAGGCGGGTGTTCCTTCTTATAAACTACCGAATGGCGATCCTCGTCCTCGCGACCAAAGCTCATAGCTATGAAGCCGCCATTCTCGGCTATCTCATGTATGACCGAACGATGCACCTTGTCCAGTGGTTGAAACTCGATGCAGGTGCGATCATCCTTGGCGAAACGTCCCATTCGTTCCTCCACATATTTTCGGAAGCGCAATAGTTCCTCCTTCTGTTTGTTCTGCATACGCTCCATCATTTCGCGCTGCTTCTTGATCAACGTCTTCTGTTGCTCATTGGTGGCTGGCGGAGCATCCATTGAGTTCAGTATCGAATCAAGCAAATCCATTGCGTCGTCGTTATTGTTTGCTCGGTGTGCTTTGGCTTGCCTGCGAGCGCACAGCGTGTGTAAAATGCTTTAATAATTGATACTAAGACACTCAATTGTCGTCTTTTTTAGTGGTTGAATTGTTATGTTAGAGCCAACATTTGATTTATTTATATATATTTATGTGTATTGTATAAAAAAAGATTGTTACCGGTGCATGTGCACCAAAATACTGAATTTCAGCTACAGATTGCAAATTCGGTATTTTTCTTAGCACAGCTGACAGCAAGTTTGCAGCCCACCAGTGTTAAGAGTTTAGCGTTTTAAAAGCAGTGTTGCTAGGTCAGCTTTTTTCCCGTTAAATCAGGTTTTTTTAAGGTCCAACAGCAGAACAAAATCGGGAAATATAACAATTCAGCTTTTTTCTGTAATCTAGCTTTTTTCGTTGGTTACATTATTTAAAAGCGGCATCAGCTGTTCGCATATTAAAATAAAATGTGCATAAACTTTATATTTAAAGAAATAGCCGATTAAACATTTAAAATGATTTTTAGCAATAATAATTTTAATTAATTTATTTTATTATTAACACTAAATTCAATTCCAGCAGCAGCTTTTTTTTTAGCTACCCATTTAGCTGATTTCCGCGACGTTTGCAACATCTGGCAACCCTTTTTCGCGCACAAACAGGCGGGTGAGTTACTTGATTTTGAAAAACTTCCAGTAATATGCAATTAAAATGAGAATTTAAAGTGTTTACAGATGGCGACACAACGTCGCACACTGGTGCATTGGTTCCGCAAGGGACTCCGTGTTCACGACAATCCGGCATTGTCTCAAATCTTTGACTTAGCTCGTGCCTCGCCGCTGGAGTTCTGCGTGCGACCGATTTTCATCTTGGATCCTGGCATTTTGGACTGGATGCAAGTGGGCGCCAATCGGTGGCGTTTCCTGCAGCAAACACTCAGCGATTTGGACCAAAAGCTACGCGAGCTCAATTCCCGTTTGTATGTGGTGCGGGGCAAGCCGGTCGAGGTGTTCCCTCATCTATTCGAGCGCTGGCACGTGCAGCTGCTGACCTATGAGACGGACATTGAACCCTATGCGGTGCAGCGCGATGCCGCCGTGCAGAAGTTGGCCTTGGCAAAGGAGGTGAAAGTCGATTGCCATTGCTCGCATACCATATACAATCCGGAGTTGATTATTGCCCGGAACATGGGCAAAGCTCCGGTCACCTATCAGAAATTCTTGGGCATTGTGCAGAAGATGAAGCTGCCCAAGATATTACCGGCGCCAGAGAAGCTGCCCATGGACATGCAACCAACTGAGGATGAACTGAAGGCGAAGGATACCAGTGTCTACGATTGTCCGACGTTGCAGCAATTGGTGAAGAGGCCCGCAGAGTTGGGTCCCAATAAGTTTCTGGGCGGTAAGGAAACGACTTGATAAATGCAAATATACATATGTTAATATACCCTGGCACAGGTGAAACCGAAGGCTTGCGACGCATGGAGGTCTCGCTGCTGGACGAGCGTTGGGTAGCGCAGTTCGAGAAGCCAAATACGTCACCCAATTCGCTGGAGCCGAGCACCACCGTGCTGAGTCCCTACTTAAAATTCGGCTGCCTCAGTGCGCGGCTGCTGCATCAGAGACTCCGGGAGATCCTGGCACGGCAGCCAAAGCACTCCAAGCCGCCAACCTCGCTGGTGGGTCAGGTGATGTGGCGGGAATTCTACTATACAGTCGCTGCGGCAGATCCCAACTTCGATCGCATGCTGGGAAATGCTTACAGCTTGCAGATACCCTGGCAGGAGAATCCCGAGCATCTTAAGGCCTGGGCAGAGGGACGCACTGGTTATCCCTTTATTGATGCCATCATGCGGCAGCTGCGCCAAGAGGGCTGGATACATCATCTGGCCAGACATGCGGTCGCTTGCTTTCTGACGCGCGGCGACCTCTGGATCAGCTGGGAGGAGGGACAACGTGTCTTCGAGCAGCTGTTACTCGACCAGGACTGGGCCCTCAATGCAGGCAACTGGATGTGGCTTTCGGCCTCGGCTTTCTTTCATCAATATTTCCGAGTCTACAGCCCCGTTGCCTTTGGCAAGAAAACCGATAAGACAGGAGAGTACATAAGGAAATATGTGCCCGAGTTGGCCAAGTATCCGGCGGGGATTATCTATGAGCCGTGGAAGGCCACGCTGAGTGCACAGCGCGAATATGGTTGCGTGTTGGGCGTGGATTATCCGCATCGGATTGTGAACCATGACATTGTGCACAAGGAGAACATAAAGCGCATGGGCGAAGCCTACAAAGTGAATCGCGAGGTGCGTACCGGCAAAGCGGAGGACGACTACGACGGGGAGGAGAAGCCGCAGCCGAGTGGCAAACGTAAAGCGAGCTCAAAGGCCACAGGCAGTGTGTCGAAGCGCAGACGTTGAGCAACACTTGTGTTGCAGCACTATCGATAAATCGATAAAATGCTGTTTTCATAAAAATGTCAATAGAGAATAAGAAAAAATAACCTTAGCATGTGCTATCGATAGCAAGGGATGCGAGTACCCATTAAGTTTCTATACTCTATTAATGCAACTGTAAATAAACTATACGAAAAATGACATAGTGGCATACTTTTTTATTTTTAGTACATTTTATCAACAGATCTAGCACTTTTTCGTGCTCGATTCCTAGCAACAGTGAATAGTGAATTTAATAAAATATATCCCATAACTTTAATTGGGCAATTTGTAATAGTAATTGTCAATCAAGTAGCATTTGTCATTTGTCGAACTTAACGAGACGCATATCATCGCCCACTTTCTCAAGATCCTCTTTGTTGCGCCGGAAACGATAGGTGCCAATGTCACGGGAGGCTTTCTCCGGCATCTTCACTTTGATGCCCTTGTATTCGATTTGGCCTTGGCGCTTGGCGGGCACCACCAGCTCATTATCCTTTTTGTATTCTTCGTCGTCACCAATTGCTATGGATTCGCCGGGATTTTGCACAGTTGGTCCATTTTCATCTTCATCGCCCTCGGCATTCTTCCAACCATCGATTTCGATAGCAACAATTGGCTGGCCATTGTTGTCCAGTATAGAGGTATCACAAACAACGTTATCGCCCCCCGCTGGAGTTTCACTTCCTCCGCTTGGCTCTGTTGTAGTTACAGCCTCACTGGGTGTTGCTGCCGTCGATAACATATCCATAATACTATTCGTCTGTAGCCCCGAGAGGGATGTAAGAAAGTTGCGCTGAAATTCGGGATCCCCTCTGGCCAGATCGATAACATTGATATCGGTCACCGTAATGCCGCGACTCAGCGATTTGTCCGATTTTGTGCGTTTGGTACAGTTTGTCGTAATCCCTGCCTTGCCCGCATAACTCGAATAGATGACGCGCGCCATAAGAATATTCTTACGCAATTTGCACAAATTCCTCAACATTTTTGCAATATTTACGTATTACCTATGTATATACAATTTTCCGGATGGAATATGAAAATATAATTGAAACTTTTATTTTGAAGAGTTAAGCTGATGATAAGCCGAAAGTTGTGACTGGTTTGTAAATTTAAGGCCAATGAAACTAACTAGGTAAGCTGATTTCTATGCCAAAGACTACTTGATTGCTCAGATATTCTATATAAAATGCTTGTTCAGTCTTAGTATTTCAATTTTATAAACTTTTCTTGGTTAATCTTTCTAAAATGTCGTGCAGTTTTGATTAAGAGGACCTTGATTATTTAACGAATTTTAAAGTATCAGCTACATAATTTAATTTAAAGGTTGCCAAAAGTTTTTGAGTTTTAAGGTTATGTTGAATTGCATTTTTGAGGTTATATTGAGGTACGAGTTCTGAGATTCACATTGTGTGGTCAATTCTAAGCCAATAATTGCTGCTGTACTTCTTGCCTTCGTTTTCAGTCTCTGGAAAAGCAAATTTCTCGCATTGTTCTGCTCAGAAGGAAAATGAACTCAATCGAATTGCGACCCCATGTTGGGATGCAGTAAGGAACTAACAAGGAATAGTTTAACACAATGCCATAAACTGCAAACAAAGGGAGGAACTAGTGAGAGAGAGGGAGACAGGAAGAGAGAGAGAGAGAGAGTGTATGAGGGAGCTTCTCCAAGACTCAGTTGAAGATTAAAAACACACGACGGGCACAAGAGCAAAAAGCAAACTAGCTAATTACGTTGATTTCCATTGTTTATTTGCGTTGCGGGGTAGGCCCAACAAACAATTTGTTGCCAAATTATCTGCTAAATTAAGCAATTTCAATTCAAGGAACGAAAGCTCGACATACCAAATGTGACGATATTTCCGATAGCTTTCGATTCTTCGATTTACTCTGAATCTGTATTTGAATCTAAAACGTGTTAGCTTTTGTACAACGTTTTTTTTTATGTGCTCAGCATAATACACAAATGACTGTGTTTATGTGTGCGTGCGTGTGTATGTGTGTGCATGTGAACACATTCCTGGGTAGGTGAACTCGACGCAATTGACGACTAAGTACGCAGCTCATGATGGCCCCCGTGTGCTGAGAGTGTTGGCTCCAATTCCCTTTGGTGATTTGCCATTTCGTACATATTTGCATAATGTTTGCGCCAAGCTTCCTCTCCTCTCCCCCCACTATACAAGGTCTTCTGCTTGTTGAAAGTTGCAACCGCTGCAGTCGCAGGTGAGAATTGAATTTTAAGAACATTTGCGGCAGTGTAAGGAGTTTTTTTAATTTATTTGCTGTAAGAAATTGAAAATGGTTGATAAAAGAAATGTGTGTTAAATAGCTTTTAAGAAGTAGTTGCAGTGTTGATGGAATAATGATGGAATAATACTGCTGGGCGTGCCTTTAAATATACCTAAATCAATATATTGTGAGATTAAGACGGATTTTTTACTTGAAATTATAGAAAAAAACGTGTTTTTGCCTTGAAATTAAAGAAAACAAATTTATACAATATAATGAAGACCTCATGTTGTTATGAAAAGAAATGCTTATTCGTCGCACTATAGTTAAAATACTAAAATTTTAAACCACTAGACATGTTTACTAATTTAGTTGTCGTAATTTAGTACTATTTTTAAATTTTCGATTAAATCGATTATCAAATCCATCGAAGAAAATTGAAAACATCGATTAATCGATTCGAGAATCGATTTAACTGCCAGCTCTACCTCACCTAATCATATCAAGATGCAAAGATATTTAAATGTTATAGTTATATATGTATATGCATATACCATTTGTTGAGCTCATGAGCTTAACCTCACAATTACTGAGTGATAATACAGTACAAAACCGTACGTAACAAAGAGCTTAAAGACATAAAGCAAATTCAAAGTAAATATTTAAACAGGTACAAAAGATTTCGACTTGAATTTTGAAATATGTATGGCAAGCAAGCACAAAGTGTTCCATTGTCTTGACATACACAGGGAATTGACATAAGTAAAGGCATTAAACATACATACATAGCATACACACACACACACAATAAGCAAATTGAGCGCAAATAATAAGCATTGAAAATGATATTGACTCGGCGGGCGATTAGCCGACATACACCCTCCCTCTCCGTCCCCCCATTACTCTCCCATTATCAACATCTCCTCCTTCGTCTCCTGCACGAGTTATGCAATGCAAGCCCGGCAAACAATTATCCCGATAAAACGTGATTGATTATGTAAGCAGGAGCTGCACTCTTCCTCTGTTCTCTTCTCCCCTCTTCTTCTTTTTGCTCCTACTTACTTCTTGCTGCCTTCTTTTCGGCAACAGTTTCTCCTACGCCGAAATTTTCAATCAATGCAATAATTAGATGTCCTTCTATGTGTTCAATGGAGCGTGCAAATTTTCAATCAAGTCCAAGGCGAACTTTTCTGCAGCAATAAAAATATATATGCAGAGGCAAGGAGGAAGGGAGAGGGGCAGGCATCTGAAATCTACTTAACCAAATTGATGACAATGCGATAAGTCAGGCGGCGAGTTAAGCCGCTTAAATGCTTATAAACTGCCAGTCGAAGCGGGCCAAAAAATATGATTCCCCCATTAAGCCTGGCACCGAGTCTATGGATTGCTCCCGGAGCAGCACTAGGTAGTTGAGCAGGCACAAGAGGAGGAGCAGAGAGGTGTCTCCCATTTTTGGGCTGGCTATGCGAATTATATGCGGTGCATATGCTGGCAGGCTGCCGGTCTCTGTTCGTCCACCTACCCCCACCTATCCCCAACTCCCCGCTGCTGTCTAACTTGGCGTAGCATAAATTGTTGTCATGCCACAAGCCACATTAAATTCAGCAACGGCACGTACAACAATTTGAAGCTCTCATCCTTTGGCTGAGCTGCGGCAGGTAAGCGAGTATACCGCAGACAAAGAGAAAGAGTGAGAGAGAGTGAGACACTGCAGAAGGGGGAGGGGTGAACGAAGAAGCATAAAGAGAAAGATTGTCATAAATATATCAAACATTCGTTCGTGCCATAAATAAGCAAATGCGTGCACTTTCTTGCCATAATTGGCAATTTGCGTTCTCTTCTGGTTTCTCGTTAGTTTTCCACTAAGTTCGTATTCCTCCTATCCCTCTCCCATCTCTTTTCAACGCACTTGGACTCGTGGCCTTTGTGCGTGCTTTTGACTTATGTGCTCTGATTACAGAGCCGAGCTTATTAGCCAACGAAAGTCTCACACATAATTTCAAGAGCATCTAGTTTATAAATCTCTAGAGATAGAATTATGTTAAATATCATTATTAACGTAAATATCAATTAGATCTATATTTTGTCTGTTGCATGACAACATCGATAAATGGCTATTCAGTATTTTGAATATGTTACCAAACTTTACAACTTTAATTTGGTATTTCATGCAAGTGCATTTGGTATTTCGCAATATCGACAAGGCGCAACAAGTCGATCAGTATTTTGTGTATGTTACCAACACTTTAAGTCTTTATTGAGTATATTTCACAAGTGTTACTTATTTTCATTTTTATCGATGAATTGATAAGTAGGTTTAGTTACAATATTAACATAACACACAAATGCGAATATAATTTATTAGTTGAACAACTTCTCAAATCGTTTTATCACTTTTTACAGCACTTTTTAAAACACTTTGCGACACTTGGCTCCTCCGATTTTCCTCTTACAAATTGTCTAGGCAAACAACATTTTCCGGCCTGTCGGTCAGCGTGCCGCCGCTTTCTCTCTTCTCTATTCCCATCCTCCTTCTGCTGTCATTCTTCACGCAGCAATTGAGCATCCGAGTCCAGCAATTCGGCAGACTTTGAATTTTTAAGCTATTCAAATTGATTTGCAACATGAAATATTTTCTATAAAGTCGCTTTGCATCGTTTGCGCTCTGCCATCTTACGGATGCCGACCGATGCTGTCTGTGTGTGTGTGAGTGTGTGTGTCTGTGTGTGTTTGTGCGTGTCTTCTCTTGGAAAGATTTCTCATGACATTTGCCATTTGGAAAATATTTTTCTTTTGCTTGCTCCGGCTGCAAAATATGCCATGTGGGTATTCCCAGATTCGTATTCAATTCCATTTCGCTAAGGAATACAGTAGCTTACCAGTTAGTTACTTCATAATAGAAAACTAAAAGATAAGGAAGGTGGGAACTGCTGCGTCATGCTGTTGGCATTGAATCGTGCCCAAGCTACAGTTTGTTCTACGTGCAACGACAACGCAAAAGTCAAAGTTGTCATCTATATACATCCTCTACTTCGACGTCATCAATGGGCAACCAACTTGGACCCCCCATCCTCCTTTCCAACTGGTTGCCTCTAACTGGTTGCCATTTACGCCGAATCTGTTACTGTCTTTCTTGGTCTGCCTGTGCATGTGTATGTGTGTGCGGGGCAACTGATTTATGACACTGAAATGAACTTCGACGCTAACAGAATAAATTTGCAGCGACTTTCGATTTGTTTTGCAATTTTATACCCTGTAATTGAATTAAAAAGCGCAAGAAAAAATGCTCCAGCAAAGCATTTACAGTTTTTCATACAGTTAACATAAATTTCATTATAATTATAAATATTAACATTCGTTAAACTGAAATATATTTTTAGTATTTATTTTAGTATTTCGAGCGAGAATACTCTCGTAAGGATCTGCTTGAAATTCAAGTTCTTCCTTGTTTGTGTCTGTTCATCGGTATTTTGCTTTCTGCTCTGTTGCGCTTGGAATTTATATCTGCATTCGTATGTATGTGTGTGTGTGTGGGCGCACGTACGTCTAACGCGAATTCGTCAAGTGAAATCTCTGAATTTTTGTTTTGTTTTGTTTCTCATTCGCTTCTCTTGCCGAGACTTCAGTCAATTTTGACAGTTACGCGTTAAAGTTGCCATTCCCAACGTGACGGTGACGTTGTGGCGGCGACGGCAACGGCGACAGCGACTGCTGCTACTGCTGCAGTTTTTGGTTGAGTGATTCTCACTTTGCTATGCATACCCTGTAAAGGTGTGCTTGGGGTTGAATGGCATATGTAGTCTTACGGAATGTGGTGCATACTTTTCTGCTGTATAAGACGCAAATAAGTAAGGGAACTTTAACTTTTATGCAATTACCGATAAATTGTAGTTAGTAATTTACACATTAATCGATAACTGCAAGTCGCGCAATAGGGAATAAACTGTCTTTTTTTCCATCTATCAATTTGGCGCGTTGGCGCCGTAAAAGCTTACTCAACGCGATGCTTGTAAAATAACTGATGTGCAAATGTTGGGGAATCTAGTTGCGTTCACCTTGACAGAGCGCGAATGATACTATAAAATCGCAAGTCCTGAATTGGATACGCTGAAGGTTGGCGGTTGTTTAACAAGTTGTTGCAAGTTGCGCTTGTTATTTTCTATTTATGCAGCATGTCAAGGCAATTTAAGGTCAATTGTTAACTTTTGCTGTCTTTACATGTGCATTATATTCTATGAAGAAGATAGTTTCCAAACGGTTTTTCAATATTCTTTTTAACATTAGTTTGTTGCACTAGGCCATGGACAAATTACTCATGTTATCATTAAAATTAGGAGACCGAAGAGGGGAAATTATTATGTAAATATTGCCTGGATTTAGTACAACTGTAACAGCAATGTAAGCAACATCGGGTGTCTCGGCTAAATAACATAAAAGCAGGGCATGCGGTCCGTTAAATATTAAGGATTTATTAACATACAGACTATACATAAGTCGGCAATGAAGTACAGCAAAGCAGTAACATATTCTGTAACAACGATAGCCATCAACCATAGCAGCAGCAACAGCAGTAACAACAGCTCAAAAGGAACTTCGCAAGTAATACGAGTAGCTGGCAGTTGTCAAAGACTAACAAACGTACAAGTACTTAACATAGGTTGGTTAGCAACTACAGCCGTCTGTTAGGTTGTATCTAATGTAAGTCTATCAATGTTCTTTTCTTATTTAAACTCAATTACTGGGCCTGTTCTTAAGTCCCTGCAACAGCATTAGCAGCAACAGTAACAGCAGCTCAAAGGACTTTCTATCAGCGCAAGGACTAACAGCTGACAATAACAGTGTCAAAACATCCCGCACAACAATGAGGATATTTCTAGAACATAACAGAGGAAATTCGCAGCCAACAGTGGCAAACCCGTGCGCACTAACAGCAGCTGACAATAACAGTGTCAAAACATCCCGCACAGCTATAAGGACATTTCTAGAACATAACATAGGAAATTTGCAGCCAACAGTGCCTACCCCTGCGCACAAACTGTTATTGCTTTGCACACTTTTAACATGTTTTCGGAGTTGCGGCGAATTTGTA
Source organism: Zaprionus nigranus (assembly GCA_018903425.1). Lineage (NCBI taxonomy): Eukaryota > Metazoa > Arthropoda > Insecta > Diptera > Drosophilidae > Zaprionus > Zaprionus nigranus. Next base: position 5,853,542 of record JAEIGD010000002.1, read on the forward strand.
ACATCTCTCTTACCACCAAAGCTTGCGTAGCTTGTTGCTGCTGGCGTCGTCGGCTTGTTTTCTGTTGACTGTCGCGCCGTCAATTGGCAGTGGGTGCCACATGCAGACGAGTGTAAACTACGTAGTAGCAGTACTCTAACGGAATTCCGGCTCTACGGAAGTGCCACACGCGTGTCTCTTGCTCTAACGGTTAACGGTCTCGAGTCTAAGGCGAAACGTGAAAAGCGGCGAGTGTTTGTCGAAAACGTTAACGGTAAACGAGTGTTGAGGCAGGCCAAAAATAAAACAAGTTGAAAATTTTTGAAAGTGCCCAAGAACGGAACTACTGCCTGTGTGTGTGTGTGTGTGCTGTGTGCAGTGTGCAATAACGACAATAGAAATTTAAATATTCATGAACCTGCCGATTGTGAACTTGTGTTGATTGTGATGCCACAGATATTTTCGCACGTCAATCTACGCATCATCAACAACAACAACAATAACAAACAACATCAACAACAGCAATTGTGCCAAATGTCAACAAGCTGCCCCCACCCCCAACCCCTCCCTGCCCCAACTCAATTGCGGATATTATGCAAGCATTTTTGCGAGTGCAATTAGCGCGACAAGTTTGTGAATTGGACAACAAACAATTCACAATTGACAAGTCACAATTGACAGGCGACATTTGTCGCAGATTAACCATGAAATTAAGCAACTAATACATAGTGGGTGTGTGTGTGTGCGGTGTGTGTGTCAAAATAAATAACCAACTAGCGCTGACCACTGTCACTTCCCCTCTCTCTTTCTCCCTCTTCTATTTCCCTGCCAAATAGTTTGCACGCTGCGGGAATTTATAAATCGCAGGCTGCAGGGAGGAGAAGGGAGGTAAAGGGCTGCCAATCGTGTGATTTATGTGCCATCATGCGTAAGCCGCGTTGCCTCCATTTGGGGTAAAGTGTTTTTCCCCCTTTGCGTGCGCTTGTAAATCACAAGTTGAGCCAAAAATAACGCACGTTGCCCAATTTAACTGACTCCGGCAATAGGTGATAGAGTGCGCTGCAAAGTAGGCTACGATATTTATTTTATTAGAAATCAACAGTTTTCAAACATAGAGTGATAGAGTGCGCTGCAAAGTAGGCTACGATATTTAGTTTATTGTAGGACAGTTTTAAAAGGCATTTATTGAAGGGGGAGTTAATACATTAAAAAAAGCACAAGGGGGGCGACATGCAAGTAACTTTAGTTTAGGTTTAGTTGTGTGCTAAATAGTAGATGAGGGTGCCATGAGAGTTATAGTAATCTTAACTGATCTGATTGCATTTTATCTGGGTTTTGTATAATTTTCTTAATGTTTATTTATTTATTTAGTTGCAACATTTCTTTCTAAACTGTTTTAAGTTTAATGCGAAATTCGCAAATAGATTCAATTATATTACCTATATTATAATCTAGCCACTTTCCGCAGTCAAAATCTTCATTGACTTTCGTCAATTTGAACTCTACTCCAGTCACATCATATCACATCTGTCTCTATAGCAAATTGCCAGTCTTCTGTCGAGAGCAGAGCTCACTCCAGTTAGTACACAATATAACAGAAATCTCTGCACTGCCCACTGCCATTTTGTGCTGTGGTAAAGCAGCTGCAGCTGTTGAAGCAATGTGAAACCATTCGTATAAATTGCCATATAAAGATAAGAAGTGGGAGGAGGAGGGGGAGAGGGGGCTGGCTACGCTTGACACCTGGCCAAGTGGCTACTTGACCAGCTGACCGTTTAGCTGGCGGCACAGACAGACGAAACTGTCAAATGTTTTACGACTTTCAACAGCAGGGAAAATCAATCAGAGCTGAAATAAATATACTATATATATGCGAGTGTACATACCTACAGATATATATATATATACATATGTATGTGTGTGTGTGTGTATATATTGGCATATATTTGAGCTGAAAGTGAAGCAATCCGTCGACTTGACAGCAACAGAGTCAAAGCTGTAGCGCACTTCAAAGGCAAAGCAGAAACTCAGAACGACACACACACACACACACACACACACACTGGCACACACGCTCACTCATATTTCGACATACTCGAACTCATATAAAATGTATAAAAAAAAATCCTGCGGGTGAATACAAAATTGTATGCAGCGTTTGATTTCGCAATTGACTTTGTGCCTTGGGCCAAAGTAACTTAAGTCGCTTCGCTTTGCGACTTAACGTGCAAGGGACTGTGAGCACACACACACACACACACACACACAGATACAATTAGCTGCTGTCCCTTTTGCAATAATTGAGTAAAAGCAATTGCCCTGCTCGCTCATCAAAGGTGGCCTAATGAAGAGATTTGCCGTTTTTGAGGCACTCTCGCAATCGAATGCATAATTGAATTGCCTGAGTGCCTTTCCTGCCGGCCTGAGCTGCCTGCCATTCATTACGACTTATCTAGCTTTATATACTACACTGCATATACTATTCATTACGACTAATAATACGCCTAATCATACGCGGCGTATACTTAACAAGGAGAGAGCAGGAAGAGAGAGAGAGATGCGGGGCCTGAGCAGCTTCTGTTCTATTGCTAATAATTCATAAACACGCGCCTGTTAAGAGCTAAGTAAACACACACGCACACACAAAGCGACACACGTGACCTTTACACACACACAGACAAAGAGAGGGACGGGTCAGGGAGGAGGTAGTGGAGGGGAGATGAAGGTAGCAAAATTCTGTGGCCAAAGAAAACTCTCTAACAAAGCTTCAAGCCGCTTAGCCAGCAGCATCTCAGAGGTGGCACACAAGCTGTCGCTGCGGTTTCAAGGCAGACACACACACACACATACTTGTCACGCACACACACACGGCACACGCACACGCACACAATTATGCGCATTTAGTCTCACGCACGAGTGTAATAAAACGGCGTCTATTTTTATGCTTAAAATTGTTGCTGCATCTGCTGTGTCTGAGACAGAGAGTGACCAAGAGGGGAGGGGGTGGAGGAGGGGAAGGGAGAGAGAAGACAGCTTGTTTCTTTTATCAGCAGTCTTTGTAATGCCCGTTACAGGTTTGCAGCATATAATATATACATATGTATAGATTGCATACATACATATATAAATACCTTAACATGCAAGCGAATTCATTTTATGCATGTTTCGTAGATTGATAACAGCGCAGAGGGGGAGAGAGGGTGGCAGGGAAAGCACGAGAGACTGCCGAAAAAAGAAAGAGAGAGAGCGAGTGAGAGGGGGGAGATACATAGCGAGGTAGACGCTACAAAAAACCTCTGTTACAGCGCTGCCAGTTCAGCTTTTTTTCACAGCAAAGCAGCGACAAAAAAATCAAAAATATTGCGCTATCTAGCTTTTTTTTAACCCTAGCAGGGGGTATAATAATGTGGACCAGGTGATTGGAATGTTGTATATACTTTTGTATATATAAATACATTTATTTATGAATATATATTATAAATACATATATTTATATCACTTATATCTGAATCAGTATCAACAGGGCAGTCGAATTAGCCGAATCGAATTACTCTATCAATTTCAAAATTAAGGTTACAATTTCTTATTACTGCACACTGTAAATAGATCGCAACGTGCCAGATCGGACATATGTATATATCGTACAGCTGACAGTCGACCTATTGTTCAATATGTTGCAATCAAATGAAGCTAGACATTCTTTATAGATTTCGTTATAACTTATTCAAACATTAACAATTTAAATTTAAAGTTACCTTTGTTAACTTCTTCCGTTTGATTGAAATTGAACAAAAATATATTATTGTTTATATCTAACTTAGCTTTTTTTCGTTTAAAAATGCTGGCAACACTGCTCTGACAACGCTTGCCTCAGCTGCAGCCTGCAACGTGGGGCACGTGGCAGAATTTAACAACGCGACTAACGAGAAAAAAACAAAAGCAGCACAAAGTGCGCAGCGCCAATAACACGCACTGCACACACACAGACACAGCACACACACAGCACACACCTTCACACACAGCACATACACACATACAAGACACAGCACACACACAAAGACAACACGCACATGAACTTTTTCTCAATTTAAATTCAGCTTCATAAATAAGAAATGTTTCATTTATTTGTTGACTTTTGCATATGCAGAAGAGCAGCGCAGCGCAGGGCAGGGCAGGGCAAACGATAGTCGTTGCGATAGTCATGGCGATATTTGTACTGTCATTTGTTTCATCAGTTATTTCTCATTTAAAACTCACAATTTGTGGCATGCCCCCGATTAAATAAGATGCCGTGCTCTGTGTGGCATGTGTTGAATTTCAATTTCCCGTTTACGTTAATTACAATATTAATTTAAGGCAGCAGCAGCAGAGAGAGAAGCAGGAGCAGGCAGAGTGAAGGAGGGAGAGTGAGAGAGGGAGAGAGAGAGAGGGAAAGGGAAGCCACCGCAGACCGCAGCGCGATAATAAATCATTTACCTTTATTGCAAAGCAAAAGTAAAAGTTACTCGAGTTTGCTGAATAAAAAAACAAACTGAAATTAAAGAGAGAGAGAGAGAGAGTGAGAAAGAAAGAAAGAAAAACTAACATGAAAAGCGGCATTGTTTGTAGTGGACTTTTTTTGCCAGAGCGAAAGCGATTGGCAACTGATAAGGATTAAGGGATAAAGCCATAGCCAAGAGGGGCCTTAGAGAAGGGGGCACAATACAAGCACAGACAGCACACACAAGAGAGAGAGAGAGACACACACACAAATGAAGCTGAGGCAGGTCAATAAGGTGAAGCTTAGAGGAGGGAGGAGAGAGAAGGTGAAAGAGAGGGGGCAGGGGGACACAGAGAGAGATAGAGAGAATGTGAGAGATTGAGAACAGCGAAGGGCAGGTAGTGAGTGACAAGGAGAAGAAGAAAAGGGAGAGTGAGGGAGATTGCAGTGTCTATAGAGAAGGAGAGGCAGAGCAAATGGGACTTAAGCCAGTGATTGCAGAGACGAGGAAGGGCAGAGGGAGAGAGAGAGAGAGAGGGAGAGTGGGGGGAATGTAGTGTCTATATAGAGAGGAAGTAAGGCAACATCGACATGACGTCGCGGCCGCGAAAGCAATTAAATTGAAAGAGGAAATGAGAGAAAGTGCCACGGGCACAAAAAAAAGAAATAGAAGCAGAAGATAAACAAATGGAGACATGCGACAAGTAAGAGAAGGGAGAGGGAGAATGCAAGACAGAGACAAGCGTGAAAGTAGTAAGAGAGAGAGAGAGAGAGGGAGAGAGAGAGGGATAGAAAGGAAAAGGCAACTGCTGTCCGCTGGATGTTCAGGTGATCCAGTGTCAGGTTGGCTAAACGAGCCAAGTGGAGTAACGAGCGCCGCTTGCAGCCGCAAAGTACAAAGGGGTGCTTGGAAAGCGGGCATACAAGAAGGGCGTGTAAAGGGGACAACAACAAAAAACAACAACTACTGACACTCTATAACTTTGTCTAGTGCCCTAAAAAGGAATAAATAAACAAGCGAAAAGACTCTCGTGAAGTGTTTAAAGAATTTTGACTGTCAAACCGGAAGTGACAACGGGAATGCAAATGGCGGCCGTCAATGATGGCGGCGACAGCCACGTACTAACGCAAATCATACCAGGCACAGTTACATAAGCAACACAAGTGCAACAAGTGCAACAGCAACAGCAGCAACAGCAGCAGAGGCAAACTTTACCTACGCGCGGAAAGTATTAAACAATCGCTGAATGCCTGCAGAAATAGTTATTGCTAAACTGCAGCAGCAACAACAAACACAACAACAAAACAGCAGCAGCAGCAACAAAGCACGCAACAGCAGCCGCTGGCAAAGACAACAACAACAACAACAACGACAACAAGAAGCCTCGCAGAATTTCAATATAAATTTATGCGCGCCTTCGCGTCGCTGCGGCGTCGCAGCCACTGCACGTAACATTAGTTGTGCTGCCGACGGCAACAGCGACGCCGCAGCAGCACTAGCACCAGCAACAGCACCAGGCAGTGGCGGGCAGCGAAGCGGCGGCGCCAGAGCGACGACAACGTTGCGAGCTGTTATTATAATAATGGCGTTAGTTTTTAACATAATGCAACAACAAGAAGTACAGCAACAACAGCAGCAAGTGCTGTTGCACTGGCCATTCTCAAGCGGTAAGTACGCTTATTCTCTCTCTCTCATTCTCACCCTCTATGCCTTATCCACTGCCACACTCTATCTTCAGCTCTCTTCTTACCCTCTGACCGCTATGTGGTGGGCACTTTGGGTCCGCGTGGTAGCTAATACAACTTTTCGCTCTGTCTGCCAGTGTTGTTGGGTTGGTGTTATAAAAAGTGTGTATAGCAGTGCTGCCATAATATTTCACAGCCATGCAAATTATGTTTACGTGGATGTGCGTGTGCGTGAAAGCCAGTTAGGTATAGTGCGATGGTGCGAAAAGTGCGCTTTCAACAGTTCAAATTGCATTTAATGCATAATGCAAAGTACTTAAAAGCGGCAAAAGCAATATTTTACAATTATTTTCTATTTAAGCTTTTTCTGTTTTAAATAATGTGTGCAGTCCTTTTTCTAGTTTATTGTTTCATTGTTGATGTAATGTGCGCAGCACCGGCAACAAATTGTCGCTATAAATCAATTGCACTAATTAATCAACTCAAATTGCACAAAGTGCGCATATCTATACATAATGTTATATATATTTCTATTGGTTTTATAAATATTTTATAGTTAAAAAATGTATGTAATTAGTCGCACATCACTAGTGCGCATCTATTGCCATCACTAAACACTTGTCGTTTTTCAAGATTATATACAGCTGTCCCTTTCTAACCTTAGCGGAGAGTGCGTTCACATGTTAACGTTGCCATTCGAGCAAAACTAGGACAGTTAACCGATTAACAGAAATCTGTTAACAGTCCTAGTTTTGCTCGAATGTCAACGCAAACATGTGAATGCAAGTTTCATTATTATCCTCTCAGCGTCTGTTTGCATTTGAATAACTTTTGAATGCATCATTGGATCTGCGTATCGTATGTATTATTTGAAATCTATTCTCATTAGCATTTATGCCCATCCCATCTATGCATGTGCATCTGTTTATCTGACAGCTTTCATCTAGAATTATAGTCCAGCATATCGTTAGGAATTAGCAGTGACTGCTGTGTGTACGTATAATTATTAGAGAGAAAAACACACTACAAACACACACACAGCAACGCGGTGCGCACACAGTACTTAATGTGTGTGAGTTTGCTTTGCAGTGCACACACACAAGTGCAGTTCCTCTTACAAACTTTCCACTTTCCATTCTGTGTGGCATTCTTGCGCGGCCTGTGATTTATGGCATGCTCATTGTCTAGCTTTGTACTCGCAGTCAGACCCCCGCTCTCTTTCCCACTATCTCACATTTCCCCGCGCCAATGCAGCTCCTTGAGTCGGCTGTCTGTGCAGTTATACCGCAATAATCTTGTTTTATTAGTCTCCAGCGTAATTTTCCTACAGTTATTTCTTTTGGGCGCTTTGCTACTCTTGCTTTTGCTAAGTGTGCCACGGCGTACCCTGTAAAATTTGAGCAAAAAAAAAATAAACTTGATTTCCCAGTAGGTTATGGAGGTTAAAATGAAGTTTAGTATACTATACTCTATAAGTAGGGTATTTTCCAGTCGCACCTTGACTGTCTTAACTCATTTCTTGTTTGTTTTTGCGCTGCCATCCGAAGGGATGACTTGTGGCCGTTTGCTGAATACAAAGTTTGCATTGGCTTCGACTCAGTTTTGGGGGTTCTATCTTATAAATAATTCATTAATATTTTTCAATTGATTTATCCCCATTTTCTCAGTAGGTTGCTAGCTCGATGGTAAAATTTGTCAATGATGAAAAGTGTGTGTTTCCTGCGCCACGCAGAGGCATCAGTCCGCACTGGCTTTGCTTTATAGATGTCGAAAAAAATAGAATGCCAAGTGGTACACAAGTTTTCTTCCCCTCTTCGTACCTTCCCCCTCACTTCACAGTCAAATTTATTGTGCTTAAAGCGACGCCTTAAAGTTTTGCAATGTGTCTGCGAGAATTTTAGGGAAAAAGTTCTACCATTTCTGGGGGCTGAAGGCCGACGTAATATTAGCATATAGTACAGTTTCGCTGTAGCCTCGGAGCAGTTGAGAATTTATTTGAAAAATTTCGAAAGGCAACGCCTACGCGTCTTCATCTTCCTTCACTTTTACTCATTGCACTCAATTTAAGCAAAGACAGAGAAGGGGAAGAAGAGCAGACAGAGGAAGCAGGGCGTGCACTAGATTTTCCGCTCGAGCGCTAATTATGTGCCCCATCTTGGGGGTATCATCATGCAACGAAGCCACATCGTAAATACTTTTGCTAATGACCGGGACCAACATTAACAAATCTTCAAAAAATTTAGTACAGCAAATTTTGAACTAATTAATGAAATTTATGTCGGTCAACTTTTCCTGCCCGGCTCCCTTCAAAATTGGGCCAAGACTGGAAAACCTTAAAAGTGAATGCTCTGAAAACTTGGAGACGGGCTAATTGAATGCAATATAGCTAGGGGAGCAACCAAGTATGGCGAGCAGGGCGAGGGGAAGTGGAGAACTTGAACTCGAAGACGAAGACGATAAATTAATAGTTTGAACATTTTGTGTGCGGGCGCAAAGTTTGCACTTATGAATTTTGTTTGCTGCTGATTCTTGCAAAAAGTGTGGATCGTGTGGACGCTGTGTGGGCACTGATTTATCAGTGGAACGTATTGCTGCCCTTTTCTATCAAATTGGCATAAGTCTCATTCTATCAAATTGGCGTTTTGGCTTTAATTTATCTCCAATTGAATTTTATTTTATTGTAAATAATTGGGAAAATCTCTTAAATATTTATGCTTGATTAAATATTTATTGAAATGGAAAGGGGTTGTGTGTATCTTCTTCTAAGATCCCTTGGGAAAATGCAATGTTAGAGATCTCCAGTAATAAATTTGGCTGAATAACAAAGGCAAAATCATCTTATCCTGCGGGCATATCCTGTGGCAGACCCATAGCTAAACTGTGACCATTAGTGCGTCTGCAGTAAAAAAAACTTTAATACACTCGCACACACCCGCACACTTGCACACACAGACAGACCCTTGCACAACTGGAAAATTAGGTCAATTGCGCGTATAGCGCGTTGCGTTGAATCTGGCATCCTGTGTGCCAGGATATTGCCATGTTTTTGCATATTACACATTCGCCGCGTTGGCCAGTGTCAACGTTAAGCAAAATATATGCGTGTTTGTTCATATACAAAAGAGAGAGAGAGGGAACACACACTTTATATGCATACATAGCATACATACATAAGTCTGTATATCGCGCAAAAACTACAAAAAGCGTGCGATAAATTTCACGCAAGACGCCGACTCGAGTCCCAACTGTCGAGGAAAACTTTTTCGGGGTACCCCCAATCCAAAACTTGCGCATATAATTTACACACGCACAATGGTTAACACCAACCCCCTCTTGCCAGGCTGGCCAGGGCAGCCGGAGCAGGGCTGGGGTTAACTTGGCCAACTTATTTAGAGGAAACTGAACTTTCCTCGTGTCGACTGCTTAAAACTACAAGCGAAATTAAATTGGGCAAGAGCTCTTTGGCCAAAAAAAAAACGACGACAGTGCACAGACGGATGGCCAGACGGACAGAAGCGCTTATAAATGCGTTGCAGACAGCAAAAAGGGGCATACAAAGAGAGCAAAACGTAGCAGGAAAAACTACACTAATAACGTGAAACTTTATTAATTTGCTGTCGACGAGACGAGAGAGAGCGCAAATTTACAGCTTGCTAATTTGGTAAATTTGGTTTTCTAGTAATTTTCACATTGCCATGCACTGCGTTTGCTCAATTTTTCTAGCAGTTTGATAATTTAATACCCTGTAGAATGATATTATTGCTGAATGCAAGATTTTGAGAGTTTCAACAGTTGTTTACCCGAGGAACTCTGAAACTAGCTGAGCTAGAGTTCTCAAATTTAGTATTTGAGGGTATTGTAACCATATTTAACGATTGGTAATCATTCCAATCCTTTGCCATTAAAATGGAGTATCTTAATTTAATTTTTATTGATGATCTCTGGAACTAGCTGAGCTAGAGCTCTCAAATTTATTATATGAGTGTATTGTAACAATATTTATCGATTGGTAAACTACTCATTTCCTTGCCATTAAAATGGAGTCTTTGATTTAATTTTTATTGATGATCTCTGGAAGTAGCTGAGTTAGAGTTCTTAAATTTGGTATATAAGTGTATTATAACGATATTTATCAATTGGTAATCAACTCATTTCTTTGCCGTTAAAATAAACCCTCAAAATACTCTTTTTGTAGTTGATCTCTGCATCTGTATGAGTTAGAGCTCTTAAGTTTTGTATATAGCTGGGTTGTAGCGTTACTAATTTAATCTTGTTTCTATTTACTCAAATTAGAACTGTTAAACAAGTTTTGTAGTTCATTTCCGCAATGATAAAAGTAAATTCTACTACATTTTCGAAACAAATGTGCCACATATATCTAAGTCAAGGCACCTACAGGATATCTTACAGTCACATCGCAATTGTTAGTTTTTTTTCGCTTTTTTTGCAGCCACGCAGCTGACGCGATTTTGGCCACACATCTTTCTTGCCCCTTTTTCCGCTCTCGCTCCCGCATTGCATCGCTTCGCATCGTAGTTTGTATCTGGCTGTCCCATCGCATATTTTCGCAGTCCCGCAACGTCGACGCATTGCATTAATTAAATTGCAATTTTTAGTTGGATTTTCTTAGCCTTTTTTTGCGCGCTTTCCCCATTTCAACGCTGGCATGTTAATTTCGTACTTTGTTGGGCCTTTCTTTTTTTTTCTAGCCTTTTTCTGCTGCTGCTGTTCTTTTTCTTTCTAGCTCGTGTTTTATTCAACCGCCGCGTGCTGCGTTATTTTAGTCTATATTATTTTAAAATTAGTTCGGCTGCAGTGAGCGAAAAAAAAAGAAATTGCAAAACTGTTCGGCATGCATAATTGAAATTCCTCAGGGCAACGTCGGAAATAAGCTGAAATAAGCTTTGACTTAAGATGAGCATAGGTGTCGGGATTTTATAGACCTGTGTGGGGAAAAATATGAAAAATCAAGTTGAAGTTTGGCCTGGTTGCAATAGTTGTTTACATAGCTGCAGATGACTTGCTTGTAAGAGTATTTTAAACATAAAGAACACCCCCTTTATAAGAACAATCTTTTTTTTTTCATCTTCATATGCATAATAGGAATAATTGCTAAAGACTTTAATAAGCCACAAGTGTATGCAACTTTGCGCAACGTCTTCTCTCTTGCTTTTGAACTCACATGAAATGAAACAATATAAACTGTTTCCGACTGTTTCCTGCTTGCGGGGTCAAAAGTCACGCGGGTTATGGTTGGTTCACTTAACTGGTTGCCTAAGTTTGCGACTCGAGTATGCCCTTTAAGTGCGGCACGTCTTTAAATTGGCCCCAAAAGGCAACACGAGCAACGGGCAAGGAGCGCCGTCAGCCAATTAACAAACGATTTGCTTGACTTATGGCAAAGCTTTTAGCTGCATGCGGATCTTTTAGGCCAAATGCGGCACTTCCGCCATCGAATTGGGCTGGAAACACAACAAGAGGGGGGCGGGGGAAAGACGCGGGGGGAAAGGGAAAACGACAGACGTGGCACCTACAACACAACTTGCCACAAGTGCGGCGACTCTGTGTGTGCGAAGCCTTGTAACCATAACATAAATATTGTGTGCAGAAACAATGGCCCAGCAGTCGCAGCAGCAGCGACAACAACAACAACAACAAGCAACGAACAACACCCGCAACAACAACATTAACGAGGGAAACGGCAACAACAACAACAACAACAGCGACAACAGCCGCAACGCAAGTAAAGACACACAAGGCAGCATTACGCAGGCAAACACGTTGTACATGGAAGTGCTTTGTGCGCGCAAGTGTGTGTGTGTGTGTGTGTGCGTGTGTGTAAGCCACATTGTGTATGTGTGTGTATCAGGCAGGCCTACAAAGTAAGCCACAAAGAAGTCAGTCAACCGCAAAAGTTGTAACTGCGCAAGGAATTAGTTGGCAAAGAATTAACAAAAAATAAAAAGAAAGTAAAGAACAAAAAATGATGTACATATTTAAAAATGTTGAATGCGGCAAGTAAACCTCAATTTGTAAAAAAGGAAATTTGATGCGAAACATGTTGAAACATGACGAAATATGCATAAATGAATATCAAGGAAAGTAAGTGTTAAATTAGACGTTAACTGAAATGTTTAAGTAAGACAAATTTACATAACTAATTATTTATTTGATATTTAAACTAATAAAACATTCTGTATTTTATAATTTTGCTATGCTTTTATTGTATTTTATGCCAGGTAACATAATTTTTTATTATATTTTTGGTATATTCGTATGTCAAATACATGTATGATGCAGGCTGGCAGCCCCAGCAATAGAGGAAAGTTGGCATCCCTGCGAACCGAAGAGTGTTGCCAGAAGAGAGTAGCAAAGAAGAGTCTTAGTCGGTCGTCTTACGTATAAAGTTGACAGTTACAGAATGCGCAGAAATTTAAGCGTTATTAAGTTGTAAAAGTTGCCAAATATTAAGTTGTGAAGAACACTGAAGTTGTAACGCCTTTTATTTTGTAACTAATTAATCCAACTGAATTGAGTTGAACTATAATAATAAACTCTCTTTTAATAATAACCTTACATACATGATCGCAACCTTGCAGCAGGAATGAGAGAGAGTGCGACTAAGAGTTCGTAAAGTCTTCCACTTTGGTATATACCAAGTTTGTGGGGCAGTACTCAGCAGGTAAATATCTCTAAAGCAGAAAAGAAAGACATTGCCAGCCCTCGTTCTTGGACCAGTACATAAGGAGAGTTTGTGGACTAGTACAAGAGGCTATCTGTACTCAAAGTATAGATTGATTATAATTGTACAAGTCTAACCTCACAATTCTGGTATACAAATACACATATAGCAATTTCATTTATTCCAATAAAAAACTGTACTTTTTGTTGAGGTCTCGAATGCGTTTTCAAAACTTTGAATAACCAACGAATTGAACAGTTTTTGCGTTTGGTTTTTCGATAACTTTGCTGCAGCTCAAGGTCAGAAGTGGATAACTTCTCTTTTCCCTTTCAGTGCAGTTCGCTTTTATACTTGTTTAGTTTTGTGAGTGCACAAAAGGAAAGTTTATTAGCCACTTGGAATTTGGTTCGGCAAAGCATTCAATCGATTAAGTGTATAAAGGTTTTGTAAGATATTTCAATCACATGCTGGCAATGCACACTAGAACACACACACAGCTGCTCGTAAAAGTTAAAGCTGCAGCTGCAACACATATCGCAGTAGGGCTGCTGCAGCTGCTGCTGTTGCTGCATCTGCTTTGTATTTATTTTAAGTTTCTAGGCATAAAAAATAAAATGAAATAAAAGTAAATGCAATACTCGCTGCATATAAAATTCAGCACTGTGTTGCCTGTGCTCCTTGAGGCAGCTGCACACTAGCTGAGAGAGGGGCAGCGGTACAGGAGGGGGGACCCTGTCGAGCTGCTGTTTTTAGTGCAAATGGAATTGCTTTTGGCTGTCAAGTCTTGCGGCACGCCTGCGTTTGCCTTCCTTCCACTACGACTTAAAGTGCAAGGCAGCACCCCTGGCAGCCCCCCTCAAGCACACCCTCTCCATGTATGCGTGTGTGTGAGTGTGTGTGTGATTTGAGACTTGTGAGCTATGCAAGGACATTGAAAGCCTGCGGCCAGAAGAAGAAAACATTGCTGCGTCGTGCTATAAAGAATTGATAAACAATATGAAAAGCGCATGCAAATAAGCAGAGGTCACAATAGGGTGTTTATATATAGAGTGTTATATATAGTCGCCTGTATATATAGACTATATATGTGTGTGTGTGTGTGTGTAATATTAAAGCATACACTGCGGGGCAGACAGAGTCTGGCGAAGCAGCTGCACAGCTTGGCTTACGTTGGTTAATGTGGGGTCTTGTCTGTGTAATCCTCGCAGATTACAGACACATTTACACACACGCACCCCTACTCTGCAGCAAAATAGCTTTGCCATATAGTAGCTCCATTCATTTTAATTTCTTACTTTGCGAGTGTCCCTTAACGGCGATTTGTTTGCCATTTTCTTGATATATATGCAAATACCCCCCGAAAATCTTAGTGTTTTTATTAACACGCACACACACACACATAGTTTTTGTTAGTTCTTTTCTCGACCATCTCCGTCTTGGCATTTATCTGGATTTGTAACTAAATTAGTTGGGCAAACTTTTAATTTACCCGAGAGAGAGAGAGCGAACTTTACTTGTTGGCATAGTTTAATGATTTGCGATGATTCGAAAGTTTCATTTACATAGGTCATGATTCCTGCAACCGAACTGAGGCAAAGATAATTTATGGTACAGTTGACAGACCCGACGCGGTGTAACCCGACAACAATAAGCCCAGAAATGTGGCTAGCAAAGTTGGTCAAGATGTTTCAAAGCAAATAAAGTGAAGTTAATAGTGTAAATAATTGAAATTGGGAAAGTCTTGGGAAATATATGAGCTAGAGTTTGAGAAATTTGTTTGAAAGGTGTCAAGTATTGATATGTATCTAATAAATATTTAGTTATTTTCTATACCCAAAGTAGTACAAGTATTTAATAAATAAAAAATAAAAAAACGTATTCAATTTCATGTTCAATTTGCATTTTTAAAAAGTATTCATAAATTGGACTTGCCTCTTTGCTGCCAACAATTTGCCGTAATTTGATAGATGTATTTTGGGAAAGTAAAACATATTTTTATTTATGTAACGATTCGTATGAAAACGAGAGAAATTTGCCCAAAAGCACAATAAATCAATAAACTATTTGTTGCCTGAATTTTTGATAAATATTTCGAAGAACATTTTAGGTCAGTCAGATGTTGATGCACAGTAAAAATATTTGAAATTATTCTGCCATCAGGGAGAAGTTCAAGCATCAAGGACGTGACCCCAACAGCTGTCCCTCCCCTCTCTCCCCTCTCTGTAGCCCCGTAAAATAGCCGAACCTGAGCGCCAACACATCAGTCAATCGAGGCGGCAAAGTTTTATGCTGCTTTCTGGTCCGTTGCGACGCGTCTAACCAAGCCAATTAATTTGCGGTTTACCTACCTTGCCATTCAGCAATAAATAAATAAATCTTGCACACCGCTGGCCAGACAAATAGCCCCATCGAGAGAAGTTAAGCTTTAAAAGTTGCCGCAAAGGAAAACAAGTTTCCATCAAGTTTTATTTCAACGGTAAGTGCAGCATGGAAAGTTTTCCGCATTGTTTCTATGCGAGTGAACTGCAGTGTAGCAGCAGCAGCAAACTCTGAATTTGCCTGAGAAAAGCCAATTGACTGACAGCAGCAACGAAAAAGCAAAGCGCTGCCAAAGTTTTATTTAAGGAGTTTTTTGTTTAATTAACTTTTGTATGGAGAACTAAATAACTGTATAAGGTGTATATGTTTTTATGTGTGTGTATTATTTTTCTGTGTTAGAACTGTTGACTAGGCAAATCAATTCAGTTGAGTGTTAATTATACTAAAAGGTAAGGGAGCACAGAGGTTTATCAGCTGAAAAGTATGCTACAAATATTTATTTGTGGAAAGCGCAACTTTGCACGAAGTTCATAAACCTTATGCCTTGTGAACTTGAGCCACTCCGTTTCACTGGGTCCGTTTAATGCAGTCGAGTGTGTCAATGACGACACTCGAGAGTGGAGGAACAAGAGCAGCGAAAGAAGGCAGAGGGAGAGGAGTGTTGAGAAGGAGAGCTGCAGTTGACACCGTCTTATGAAATTAGTTTCTTTTCCAGTCGACATCATCAGCCACTTGAGCTGCAACTGTCTTCCTCTCTTCTATCTCTATCTATCTCTTTCTTTTTGCTCGGAATTTTGTGCTGCGTAATGCGCATATTTGTGCATTCTTTGCATGGACTCCCACCGAAGAGGACTCACTCGCAGTCAAGTTACGTGAGCGGAACAACGAAAAAGAAGAAGAAGCTCAGCTGAGCAGCGCATAAATCCCCAGCCTTGTCCGATAGTGCAAAACGTTTTTGTTTAACTTTACACTTGACCCGGGAATGAAGATGGGGTAGGAGGAGAAAGTGGACAAAAAGTGGGCAGCAAGGAAGATTTACAATGTCCACTCGCAGCTGTGTCGGGCAGGCAGGTAGCTGAAGATGTCCAGGACAAGGAGCTCAGGAGTTAAGCCAACTCTGTGTAGAGTGCACTAGGCCTCTCTCCTGACCTTTTCGCTGGCCCCGTGGCATAATTCCTGGCCCTGTCTAACTGGACGTAACAGGCTCAACAACAGCCTCGTAATAACTGAAAGAGAAATCTCCTTAATTAAAGCGCAGACACCGAGACAGAGGCGAGAGGAAACACGCAATTCAGGGTAGTAGTATAGACACACCTTACCCTCTTCAGGCTGGTAACCTTGCTTGCCTTAGTCAGCAAACAGCAGAGACAACTCATTGTAATCCACAGACACTTGATTAAGTCACCCCGCACCTCCCCTCTCTGACCACATCAGGCTCCAGCTGGAGCTCTACTTTGACCCACAATGTGAAAGGAATAATTTGTGGTCCTTTTGCCTCTCGTAACTCACCCACTTGGCAAATAATGCTCATTTATAAAAAAGGCAACGCTTTTCAATACATTTTATAGCACACTGCAAGAAAATTGTGAAAATAAGGATATGTTGACATAAAGTCCTTGTTTGCCCATTTTTCAAGGTGTCTAAACACGGATTGAGGTATTATTAAGATAAGGGACAGCTGGTCACACTGGGGAAACAATTGTTGAAGTACTTTAAAAGTACCTTTAAAGAGACTTGGTCACTTTAGGGTACTTTTAAAGTACCTTTTGAATTCAAAAGAAGCTACATTGATCACAATGCGGACACAATTAATGAAGTACTTTAAAAGTACCTTTCAAATATAAAATAACCTACATCTGGTCACACTGTAAAGATCATTTGTGTCGTACTTTAAAAAAACCTTTATAAATTTCTCTCGGTGTGCGTCGAGGTCTGCTCAGGTTTTTCTACGTTTTGCATTTGCGGTCCATTTGGCCAAAAAGCTGCTCGACGGGTGTCCCTCTGATAGATTTGGTCAAATCGATTGCGTCCATTTGATTGCTTTGATGTATGGCAACGGTTTTGATTTGTTGTGGGTTCAGTACACTCGAATCTATCTCTCTTTCCCCGCACTGTTCCTTGTTAGGTTAGGTTGAGGTTTCATCTGTTGGCGTTGTTTTTTAACAAATTTACCGCAGAAGTGGAGGCACTCGATAATTCGCTAAATTTCGATGGACGATGCAACAGTTTTAGCACAGTTGGCCAACTAGTTGGCCTCAGCAGATGCACTGGCTAATCTATTTAAGCCATCATGCATCATTTCCACATGGAAGTTGCCTCCGGGAGGGCCAGACAGAGACGGCAATAGCGTTCGCAAAACGAGACAGCTCAGTGCTGCAGTAGAATGCGACAAGGGACATATGTATTTATGTAGTCTTCCCCCCCTTCTCGCTCCCTTGCCAGTCAACCATTCTCGGTCTCACTCTGGTAAGTTGTTGTAATTGTTATTGTTGCAGACAGCTGCAATTCGCTGACACAAACCCACCTCTTGCACTGCCCCGTCCCCGGGTTGCAATGTCACCCGAGGACCGGAGATCGAAACGAAATGAAATTCTGCCAAGCTGAGCCACAGTAGCATTTAAAAGCTGCGCCCCAGAAAAAAAATTGTCAATTTCTCATGTCGTACATTAGAAATAAATATATATGGGGAATCTTCTTTATATATGTATATGTATTTTATTTCGCAAGCTTAAATATTTTACAAATATAAATACAACTCGTCCTGTCGACTTTTTGGCAGTCCAGGCAGGAAGCCAGGAAGCTGTCGCATCAAGGCACACACTCACACACAGATGGAGAGAGAGAGAGAGACACGCAGCATGCGCTGAAGCAGGCTGTTGCCTGGGCGACGACGTGACATAGCGATAGCAGCACCACGAAAACCAACAGTATTCAGAAGGACCTCTTATGTGATGTCCGCGACATCGTTGTACATTTATTTTTAAAGATAAATTAAAGCATTTCTACTTAGTTTCACATGGTCCTGGTGGATCGGTGGTCGCATGGAAGATAGCTTGATTTGATGATGATGACAATTCTTACAGGCTTCGAGATTGGAGCCACAAGAGAGACACGAGTAGGTGTTAGAATCTATTGATATTGTCACTATTAATCGCTGTCTTCTTGACTGCACTGTTCTCCTTCCTTATCGAGTGGCTTCACTTGCTGTATGAGGAAAGTGTTTAAAAGATATTCTAATTGAGAATTAATTTTCTATACCAGCAGACAGAGGCTGGCCAGCGCCTGTGGACTGGGACGTAGCTTGCGCAGCTTCATGTACTGATGGAGCATCTGGTAGTAGAAGCTACCATCCTTCTCGCGCAACATGTAATGCTCGGCACGTTCCGTAGCTGTTGCAGTGCGCTCCTCCTTGTAACGCTGATCGGAGAGGTAGTTCCGTATGCCAAGTCTGCTTGCCTGTTCAGCGTGATCAGGCAGCAGCTCTGGGTTTACCTTAAAGTTGATTAGATTGTCGCCACAATCTCGAATTATGCCGTTGTTCATCGGGCTTGGCGCAATACCAAACTGCACCTGAACAAAGTAAGATTGGGAGAGATCCGTCTCGGGAAAAATGGGCAGTATGGAGAGGGGGCGAGCATTGCTGCCCACTTTAGTGGGATGAGTTTCCAGTGGCTTTTCTATATCCAAAAATGTTTGATTAATAATTTCCTTCTGTTGCTCCAGGCTGAGAGTCTGCAATGGCTCCAGCGGCGTCGATTTCAATTGTGTTGCCTGCAGTCCCGACCGTGAGCGTGTTACCGCACATTTTCCAATTGGCTCACGGCAATCCTGACGTCGTGTGGGCACGTTGTTTACCAGCTTTGGCTTGGTATCGTTAATATGTAGTGCCTCGATATCTTTCAGTAGTGCCGCATCCTTGGGATCAATTGTCTTGTTTGCCATTGCTGGTATTGTATGCATTCTGATTAACCAAATCAATATCAAAGAGCAGGTGAAGACCCTTAAATTCATAGTTAAACTGTGTTTCCAATCGTGGAAAGGACACCGGCTCCATGGTAAAATCCATCAGAGTTTTTCCACATGGCAAAAATTTGAATTCATTTGCAGGTTCCGGCAACTCGGTGCTGTATGTTATGGGGCAAATTAACTGATTGCTGTGGGCGGGTGAAGAAAACATAGATGTAGAGGTGCGCAATTTTATAATTTGTTCAAGCAACTTTACTTACAGTTTGTCTTGCTTTCTTTTTGACTCATCATTTTCTTCGTTTGTAGCCATTTTACGAATATTTTTTATTCCTTTTTTTGACTTGGAATAACTGAATATTGTTCCCTTTCAGTGTTGTAAAGCGATGTTATAACTGGCAGTGTTGGTCTACTATCATAAGTATCGATATGTTAAAACCACTGATGTTAATGAATATGACATATATCGTACTAATTTTAGTTTAGCAGAATATTTGAAAATAACGATTAATTGGTTATATGTTTTTATTCCTGGTGTTGACACTGTTGCTTTACTGAAGCATTAGACATCGGAATATTAAGGCAACTGCTGTAAATGAATATACTAAAGCTTCATAGTAAATAAAAGGGTTACATTTAGAATTAATGATTAATTGTTAATATTTTAAATGAACAACCATTTAAAGTGTTTTATTTTCCACAGTTCCAATGAAAAATAGATTAGCTCTAGTCCATTAAGTCAGGCGGCTACTCAGCGTTTCCTACTCCTTCCTATTGAACTTTAAATCGCTGTCAGTCTATTTTAAAGGACATTATCATAATTGTTTGCTTCAGCCAAGCACCAGTTGACCTTCAAAAGTAGCCAACTTCTCGTAAATTTGCTCAAAGTCTAATTATTTGGCTTATCTGCACCCACCTCCCGTGTAGAAAGGCTTATAAAAGCGCCCGAAAACGTGGCTACGACACTTTTGTGCTTTGGAATTCCGTTTGACGGCACTTAATCAGCGCACAGAGGCTCTCAAGTGCTCCGCTTGGCACGCCCCCTTGTCGATTTAATTGCTTCACAGACGCTTTAATGTCAGCATAAATTAAAATTTGATTTCAACCAACATAGAAGGGGAACGAGCGACGGGTCGCACTAATGAAATTCCGTACGAATATTGCAGAGCCCCCGTTGCCATCGCCATTGTCTCTTGCCACTGATGATGATGTGATGATGATGTGGCGGCCTCAATTTAGTTTAGGTCCAAGGCGGGCATCTTCTGGCCGCTGTCGCATCAATTAATTCGCCACGCACCGACAACAGTCGCAGTCGCAGTCGCAATCGCCAACCAGTCGGGCAGGCCAGTCAGCTCGGCAGCTGCTTCTTGGCCACCACCTCATTATGGCCAACAACTCTGGCCATCAATTTGCAATTGTACTGTGTGGTGACGTTGATGGCCGTTGACGCAACACTGCGCAACAATGGGCCACACAGCGCACAACGCAGCTCGGAGGCACGTAATAGGCTTAGAGAGGCGTTCGAGTGCATGACTAGGTCGTGGTCCGCGCTGACAAAAGGATTTGCTTGCTGCCCCGCCTGCAAGAAGTATCTCTCTCTGGGCTTCAAATTTGAAGCTGCTTTAATGCTTCACTGCTGGCAGCGGGTTTTTGATGATACATCACAACCTTTTGGCCGCGAAGAACAGCGGCTATAAGATTCGCATATGCAAAACGGAATAAAAAACAGTAAAAAATAATAATAAATTGAATGACAAGCAAGTCTTAAAGAGAAATATTGCCTTATATTCCTCGACATTCACTAAAAAACAGTTTGATGAACTATTAAAAATTTATAGATGAGTCATTAAAAATATTTATGGTTCTCCATCCATAATAATTAAATGTTCTATTAGCATTACCATTAAAATTTAAGTGAAATTTCATTTAATGTCTTGATTGAAATAAAATTAAATTGATTGTAATAATTTGATTTACATCGAGAATGCTATGCAGCCGAAGTATCCATAAAGTTTTCTTATGCCTAAGAAATATATAAAGCCAAAATCATTTCATACTCACTGTAAAGTATCCTAAAGTTCGCCTGGTCGAGCCAACAATTATCAGCACTGACCCAGAATTCCAAGTTTCTGGGAACATCTTCCTAAGCTGCTTAGCTCGATAATTTAAATTATTTAGCTGGAATTAATGACGTTAAGCTAAAGAGAGAGAAAGGAGGAGGAGGAGACATGGCATTAGCATGCATTAGAAGGTGAAGGTGAGGATGGGGGGGGGGACACAGGAAACAATTCAACTCGTGTCGAGATACCAAAGCATGCTCCATATTACTTAATGGGCTTTATGCGCTGCGTGTCGGATTTCTACCTACTACTATTTTCGCTCTGATAAGCATTATGGAAAGTGCGAAGAGTGACAGCGAAAGGGAGAGGGAGGGAGAGAAGGGACAGAGAGAACAAGCTAGATCCTGGAGGCTAACAGGACATAATTGTAGCTGCACATGGTCGCGTCACGCCCACAGCCACACAATTAGACGCCTTCTACATTCTCCAAGCGGCATAAATCATAATTACTTGGCCGACTCGCTGGTCACTCTCTCCTCCTCTGGCTCTCTCTCTCTCTTGCTCTCTCTCTCTTGCTTTCTCGCTCTGTCTCTCTTTTGGTCTGCATCTGCCCAATTCGTTTTCGGGTTTTGTTCTGGGCGCACTCGACTGAAGACGTTTATTAAGCGCCATTACCTCGGCATATAAAGTGCTTTTCCGGAGACAGGAGAACGTCGCACTTCTCCGTGTGTACGAGAATGTCTCTCAGTTTGTGTGTGTGCTTGCTTGTGTGTTTGCCTCTGTTTGTTAGTGTGTATTTGTTCTGGACCACTACAATTGATTGCACTGCGGTTACGGGTCGAGCAATTTGTTGCTGCGCCGCTGCCACAGCACCTCCTAAACTGGCACCTCTCCCTTTCCGCCTTCTCCTTCTCCACCTCCTGCCTTCTGCACTTGCTTTGCGGCTTCCGTTGTTGCCTGTCGTCGGCTGCCTTCGGTCCACTGTCTGCTCCCCCTCTTTCCAACCAAGCAATGAAAAGTTTGCTTTGTTTTCGGACAGCTAAATGAAAATTTAAGAGCTATTCATTATTTGTTATGCCCGCTGCTCTTTGACCCCCTCCTCTCACTCCAAATTTGCCTCCTGCCATCGATTTATAATTTTTATTACGCCGCATAAATTTTACTTTCCCTTCGCAACAATAAAAAATAACAAAACATGCACAATATTATTTTTCTTACCCGCCTGCAAACGCGTCTAATTAATAATTATAAATTCGTGAAATTATGTGCATAAATATTCGTGGCTTTTGTGTGGTTTTGTCATTTGTGTTTTTTGCCTGCTTTTCCCTCCTCTATCTCTTTCTGCCAATTCCCGTATTTGTGTTATTCTAAGCTACTGACAAACCTCAAAAAAACGCTACCTGTTTAATTAGTCGAGTACGTAAAATTGATAATACAATTAATATAATTAAATAAATACATGTGCATTAAAGAGCACAGCACTGCGTGGGTTTAATTGGTCTAATTATAATTGCCTTAATACCGTAAAGTGAGCTTTAAACTATTTCGTGTTATCGATACTGATTAGCACGTCAGAGCAACAGAATTGTTGGTATATTTAATATGTACATAGGTTAGTACATCTCCAAATCGCATGAATTATGTATTTTTAAAATTATATTATATTTTTAATATATTTATGTTATTAAATATTTAACATACACTTATCATTCATTTGAAGGATTAAATTAAATTAAATTTTAATAAAAAGAGCCTACAATCGTGCATTTATCGCAATATGTATCGGTGTATTGATATTCTGGTAGTGGTCTGTCGATAGGCAATTAACATGTAATATAACAGAAAGCTGTTGTTATGTAATAATTCAAACTTTGACAACGAATTGATGCCTTAATACACACATAATATACTATGCATTCTCTTTGAATGAAGTTTGTCGTTTCCTAAGCAGTTGTCAAGCATTGGTAAATATTGAAATTCTCTCTTTCCTTTCTCTCTTATTTTCGTTTTGCCAAAAAGTACTCTCACTGCCTTTTCAAAGCGGCATCTCAAGGCTTATCGAAGCAATTATCATTCAGCTGGACGGGACTAGTCTAATTGCACAGAAGACAAACACATTATCCCCGGCTCTACTCAACACTCTTACATGCACACACGCTTACACACACAGGTGGTGAGGCACACAGTTGTGGACACCTGAACCCCTTGACGGCGCTTACGTTCACGCGCTGTGTACTTGTGTGCAGTTGGCACATGTAATTAATTTCTAATTAAAGACCACCAAAGCCCAAACATTTGAGCTTAGCTAGACACACACACACGCGTCGCAGATGCACACACATACACATACAGTTACAGCAACAGAAATCTAGTTCCCAAGAATGACACCGAGAAAACTGCAGGCCTCTGCGTGTAAAAGGGTTAAAGAGAGTTTGAGGGATGAGGAACCGAATTATGTAAAATAACCTACAAGATCTTGAAAAGTTCAAAAGCAAATATATGCATTTTAACTTCTATGCTTATTAAATCAACTCTGCTGTAAAGCTTAATATAAAATTCTAGTACATCTATATAGATAACATTTAAAGTATTTATTTAAAACATGGACAGCCCAAATTGAATTAAAACTTGTTACCTATTAGCTGAGTTAGAAGAGGTAAGAGTATCAAGTAGTCCCCCCAAAGTTGCCTCTTACTCTTTTCTTTTACTCGTCGTGCGAGTGAGGTCGTAAGGGGGGCTGTAAGTTGCCGCCGCTATTTGACAGGCAGTTTTTGTTGTAGTTTTCGTTGTTGTTATACTCGTGTTGAACTCGTGCTGTGTATGTTTCTGTTGTGACAAAGCATAAACCGCACTACACTCCACGACACTCATTTGCAGGTGTTTCTTCCGGTTGTTCCACTGCAGGTGGATTATATCAAACAAATATTTAAAGTTAGCTTGGGGGAGCTGGTGGGACTGAGTGTCTGTTGAGGCCTTTGTTCTGAAGCAGTCAAATAAACATACACAAGTTTGTTGTAGTTCCACAAAACTCTCTGCAACTCCAAGCAGCAGGCGAGTCAATTCAAAGAGGAGCCTGCTCCAATTTACCTAATTTACAATTCTCCCATTTACGGCCACTGAATAAAACTTCAAGTAGTCTGGCCTGTAATGAAACAAAAGTACAACGAACCGACAAGCCAGTTGCCAGTTTATCCATGTAGTCATCCAAAGGGAACACACGTTGAGGCTAATTAAGTTGTATTTCAGACAGAGTTGGCTTGAAGATCTGCTAATCGTATATAATTGCAGGTACTTCGCTGTCGTGAGCACCCTTCTCGAAGGAATTGTTGCGAGAGTAATACGAATCTCGTGCGTATGGCAACTTAGCTCCTTTTATAATAACAAATAATTCGAGTGTAATTCCGAATTTAGTCAGTCAGTTTGGGATAAGTATTCGATTTATTGTGAAGTTTGTACCATATGTGAACTTATTGTTAATGTTGATAATAAACTGGATTTGTTTGCTGGATTTATTTCCCTAATGAACTTGTGTTTCGTGCACTTCCTTTCTTTTTTACATTTTATGAGCAATTGGACAATTACCTTAATGATGTTATTTAACATTACATTATGCTTTACCAGAACAGCTGATTTACTCTTATGCTAATTAACATTGCAGATCAAAACATACATTCACATTTATTCCAACAATTAACATTAAAGTTTTTCATAACTCTACATTATATTACAGTTTCCCGATAATTTAAAGTGTGTTTATGTCTGTAATTATCTCCATATATTATTATTACAGCTGTTTATACTGATTTTCCAATATCATACATTTTTTAATCGAAAAATAAAACCTAACCTAAGACTTGAACATGTTCTTTAAAGGATTTGCTGCTTTGGCCCTTCATATTATTATAATCACAGTGCATGACTACACAAGAGCTTTGCATATATCATTTTCTGTCCAAGCTCATCATAAATACTGGCTATTTCCCTCTCTATCTCCTTCCCTCTCTCTTTCTCCCCCTCATTGCGAAAAAAGTGTCTTTAATGTTGCTTTTGTATTCACCTTCCATAACTTATCCATTATCTCGCGACCCAGTTTAAATTTATTGTGTGCATTTTAAAGTAGTATTTGTCCTACATAAATATATGGTATATCAAGTAAGCAGTAGCACTGCCTCAAATAAGTATGTGCACAGTCTCCTGATTAATTCGCTTTTGTTATTTATTGTGGTATGGTTGATTATGGATTAAGGTAATTTAAAACTTTAACTTTATGGCCAACATATATTGCAGTCTGATTAGCAAACAGTGCGCACGAAAAGTATGTGTCCCCCTGGGCACTTTCTTCTCAGTTCTCATTTGCTTCACTTGACAAGCGCGCGTGTGTGTGTGGAGTACTCAATTAGATAACCCTCTAGAAAGGGTCGGGGGAAGGAGGTGCTGGGGGCGTGGCAATGAAGTTGTTACACTTGTCAAATTACATGTAATTTGCAGTGCAATAACAAATGCTACTCGAGGCGCAACGTCAACGCGCCTGTCATGCGATACAAACAGCTTGAGCAAATTTGCAGTTGAATTCATCTTTGGGGCAGGACAGTTTCGGGTGCTGGAGTTGCATGAAGGGGGTGTTGTTTGATGATACATAGAGCAACAGTTGCCACGCCCATGTGTAAAGGAGAAATTGCGATACTGTGCACACACATGTGAGTGCACTGAGAGAAACGCGAGTTGTACATGTTTTGTAAGTGATTTCAGCTGTGTAACCTTTAAACATATGTGGGAAACTCACAAAGAACTTCGCACGCACATTTATTTTGTGTCAGTGTAGAACACAGGATATGCGCGGCATAACACAACATTTCCGCTTCCGTTTCAGTCGGATTCAATTTGAGTTCTGGAGAAGCCACTAGACAAGTTGCATTTTTCAATGGTTTCCCAAAGACAAGAGGCAGAGGGACACAGAGAGAGAGAGAAAGAGAGAGAGAAATAGCAAAGGAGATGGCACTAAGATTTGCTCTTGGTCTGTTCATGTAGAGTGTCATTGCGTGCGTGTGTGTGTGAAATTGAAGCTTTACATTGTCTAGCGATGATGCAACACATTTCTCACTCACTTGGCTTTCGAACTGATGCTGGGCTGCACCTTCTCCTTCATCTCCTCTTACTCCTCCTCTTTCTTCTGCTGCTGTTGTTCCTCTCAACTCCTGGCCTCATTTACAGCCTCGACGTACACGTTGACTTGTTATGCTTTAATGCGACCCATGTACTTTTTCCATTATGCGCCATGTGCTTGTTGTACCTTCTTGTGCTGCTGCCTACCTGCTGCTTGTTTCTCCTCCAGATTTCCATCCTCCGCCTGCAGCTTCTCTACTGCCTGTTCCTGGTACCCTTTTTGGGCTTGTTACCCATCGCTTTTATTGCATGTTTTATGGAAATTTTCAGACATTAGACGCACTCTGCACATCAAACGCATTTAACGCATTCCATGCTCACAATGTAGGGTAGCTAATCTTCCCATCCCACTCTTGTTACCCTCCCACCGTCTACTCCTGCTTCTACTGCTGCTCCATTCTCTGATGCTTTGGCTGCCAGGGCCAATTTGACTGCCCAACGCACCTGAGCATAAACCGAGCACCGAGTGTGCGTACGTCACTCAGTCAGTTTGTCACTCAGTCAGTCAGTCAGTGAGTCAGTCAGTCAGTCAGTGTCTCTTCCAGTCTCCCTATCTCTTTTGCTTGCTCTCCCTCGTTCCCTTGGTTCAATCTCTTTTTTGTGTGTGGCACACAAAATGCTCTCGCACTCGTAGCACAAACTGCTAATTTGGTTTGATGTATTGCCCCAGGGACATCCATCAGCAGTTGAAGGCAAAACCGAGACGGACTGCCTGCATGCCTCGACTGCCTCGATAGGCTGCTTCACCTGCCGGCCACGAATTGCACAATTCTCTGCTCACAGTGGGGATGGCCCTGCCCCAAAATTGATTATATGAAATCAGCCCTGTGTTTGTCTCGTGCCCCACAATTGTTTCTAGCCTCTGGTATTTGGAAATTGCTTAACGTTTCCCTGTCTCTCTCCTCTCTCTCTCTCTTTGCCCATTGCAGCTTCGTCTTATTATAAACCTTGAGGTGAGACCAAAGCAAATTGCTGTCTATGTGTTTATCGAGAGCGTCGAGTTCGCAATTGTTCAATTTAAAGTGAACTCCACTCACAGCTTGAAGTCATCTATTTAAATGCAGAACTTCATGAATGTAACTTTAAAGACAACAGAGATCTTAGGTATATAGACTGGCAATAACTTTTCATTGCTTTGTTTATAAATACAGAATGCTTAACTGAACCCAACTTTATGTAGACTTTTAAGCAGGATATAAATAATATAACTAGGAATTGTGTAGTTAGTTTTAACACTTAATCTTCATATATTTATCATATTATTATTTAAACTTATTCTCTGTCAAATTGTATGAATGTCACTTTAAAGGCAAGAAGCATTTCATGGATTTCTATAAACTGCAAAGAATTCCTTTTACTAGTATAATAAATATAGAAAGCTTACTTAAATGAACTGTGTCAAAACCTCAATAATTTTTATATCAAGAATAGACGAGTTTAGTTTAACTGCACTTCATATATCATTCAAAGAAATATAAACATTTATTCTCCGGTTTAATCCTTAGCCAACAACATTCCTTTTCACATTCAACAATTGCAGTTTTCAATCAATTGTTTGGTATGCGAGTAGAAAACTCCCCAGCCAAATGGAAAAACATGTCTGCTCATGTCATCAGCCACTGTAAATAAAAGCTAAAACATTATTGTTCTTCTTCTTTTCATTGTTGTTGTTGTTGCTGTTGTCGCGTTGCCAGCCAGTTTGGGACATCATTAATTTAATCAATTCGTCATGACGCTGGCAGAAATACTATTAATTCGAAGTCCGAACCGACTGGGCCAGGCTACACAGTTGTATGTGTCAGTGTGTGCACACACACACACACACACACACGTGCTAAGCGATAAATTCATTTATAACTCTGATACATGCGACGCTTTGGTCAAAATCCACTTTCACTTGACACACAAAATTGAGTTAAAAGAAATGCCAAATTGAATTTCATTTCCACGTCAACATTCTGGGCTGAGCTTTTCCGCTCGATTTCACGCACAATAACAACAAGTAGAGGAACAAAGAACGGGTGGGGAAGGGGGGGGGTGGTGTACAGACAACAGACACGCACGAGAGACGATGGAAATAATAATAAATAAATATGAAAAGGTCGCATAAAGCAGACTGAAAATGCAAAACAAATCCCTAAGCCATCGCTGGGCGAGGATGGTATGAGGACTCCTGAGAATTCCTCGTCGATTTCTCGAGATGGCGCAAAGTTGAAAATACAATTTGCATGCTCGCCTACTTCCCACCTTCCTCTCTGCCCTCCCCCCATGGCATCTACAAAGGCTGCTTGGCGACGACATCGAATTATAGACTTGTAAAAATAGTTGCCTGCCCTGCCCCCAACACGCCCCGCATTATGTAGATGTCGTTGCCTCTAGGAAGTGCCACGACGCAGGCTCCGACGCAGTTAATTGCGTATGCGAAGCCGGAGTTCTCCATCTCTGATTATCGCCGAGCGACACCTGTTGTTGTTATTGTGATAATCTGTAGTATATTGATAAGGGGAAGGGATTTTGCACTTGAAAACTGGAGTTGACTTTGTTTTAATTATAAAATTCATCTGTGCAGTTTGGTTTAAATTGCAACTGTTTAACTTGGAGATTATAATTGATTTCATAACAGATAACAATATATTTTAAAATATGAGAAGAACCCTAGATGTATTAATTACACATGTCAAGACATAAATCAAGAAAAATTGAAGATCAATTATTCATTTATTTTTCAGCGACATTTCAAGCTGTTTCCCATGGCAACCCAAGTTTATTCCCATTTGCAATTCCATTGCACAGGGTATTCTATAGTCAACTCCATTCGGTTTTCGACCATGCGTATGTAGATGTCTGGGCTCTTGCCTGGCAACTGTTCATTAAAATTCCAATCGCACAGAAGGCGTAGGAGGCAGCACCGCGTGGCGACGCATTACTTTCATCTTGGCACGACAATGATAATCGGATTTCCAGACAAATGACTTAAGGGTTCATTGAACTTGTCAATAAATTCATGTTTCATGTAACCAATTTTCTAAACAATACATACATACATAATACAGCATATACGTAGCGGTTTTTTTCACTCGTATTCAGTTAATAAAAACAGAAGCCCCAAAAAGTATGCAACAGTTTTGTGTTTTCAACATCAAATTAAACCGACGTTTGTTGACAAATTGCAACAGACGGCGCCTTTATTGACATTTGACTTGTTTTGTCGCCCCGCAACAGCCCTCATCCCTCTACCTCTGCCCTGTCCTCTCTCACCGCCCTTCTTCCCATGCCATCCCAGCCCCACCCACCAATCAAGTGTAAACAGTTATGAGGTCGTGCCGCGCATTGCAAACAGCCACAACCATGCCCCGCTTTGCCCACAAACTGCGCACGTGTGTGTTGGCGTATTTCATCTGGAGAGCATATTTTGGGCATGTCGCGAAAACAAATGGCAAATAAAAAAGTAAAACTCATGGGATTTATATGATATTTGCTTAATGCAGACAAATCCACGACTAGTTTTCAATTCGACGCTGTTCCCATTTATCTTTATGTTTTCGCGCTGGTAGCGCCCACTATATATGCTATATAGAGTATGTATGTATGTATGTATGTATATATGTACGTACGTACGTTTGTGAATGCCTTGCAGGCACTGTTTTATATGGATAAAGTTAGCCAGAAATGAACTATGTATGCTGAACTAGTTGACTATTTTAGATTAGTTTGTGAATTAGCAGATATTTCATATAAAACTCAACAATGAGTATTTTAACTTTACATTCTACTGCAAAATATAGTTAAAATTGTTTATTTTTCGCTGCTGTAAACCAGCTAATTATGTATAATAATAATAAATATCCCTACTAATTCAAATAACAAACTGTTTGTAATATTAAATTTGCATAGCGGAGATATGTATGTCTAACTTTTTCTAGTTTGCTTACTTTAAGGTCTATGCATGTCCGAATCAGACTCTATTATAGAGTTACCATATTAAGGACCCTAGAGAGCAGGTGGAGGGTGGGGGGACAGTGTAAGTCGCATCACATTCTCTCTAACGGCTCTTGCTCGTTCAAGTTATTTTTGTCAGTTTGAGTGCGCTATGCCAAACGTTCATGAGTGCAACATATAAAAGCAGCCCACAAACATAACACAGACACACATGCACACACACACACTCAGAGACATGGCACACACTCGCAGAACAAATACGCTTGCTGCGAGTGTGCTGCATGTCCTGAATGTCGTATTTGCCCGCTGCCGCCGGAAGCTGTTGAGCGCATGAAGTGGCGCTGCCGACCTCATCTACTGCTCTTCCTGCCCTGCTCCTTAACCTCCCTCCCCCTCTACCTACTCAATCTGGTGACACACAACAAACATGGCCGCGTCGCGAACTGTCTTTTGGCGCCTTTGGTAGCCGCGCGAAATCAGTTTTCTTTTTTTTTCCCTCACACTAACCAAGCTGGTCAAAATAAAAGCTCGTCGGCTTTGCCAGAACACAAAATTCTTTAAACATTGTGGCTTAGTTTGGAAGGAGAGATACAGAGAGAAAGAGAGAGAGAGAGGGGGAGAAGGAGAGAGACAGAGAGAGAGGGAGAGAAGAAGAGAGAGTGAAAGAGAAACAAACAGAGAGCAGATCATGCTTTCCTTCCAAGAAACATTTTTATTTAAACAAGTTTTGCACGCCAAAGTTAGTTGTTCAATTTCCCAGACTCGCGCTTGTGGCAAAAATGTGAAAATTGAAAGGAAAATCATCTCGTTTTGTGGCTCCAACAGCAGCAGCAAGTGAAATAAGCATACTGGTTAATTTTTTAAAAGTCGCGGATAATATATGTTTATGGGGGCGTATTTTATGATATATCTTAACGATAGTTGACTAACAATTTCGAATTTTCCACACCGAAAACATTTAATAAAGTTTATGATGATATCTTAAATAAATCGTCAGTTCTCTATGTTTCCATTTTGTTAATCAGTAAACTGAACTGCAAAGCATGAAATGTTGAAACAATTTTGCATTGTATATGATATTTTATTATTAATATTTGCTCTTAAATTGGACAGCACAAAACTCAAAGAAGTTTACTTAATACTTTATACGTCTTATAAGGTATGTCTTACAATCTATAAAGAGTGTAGATATATATAGATTGGGTTTCTGTTCAAATTCCTAATGGCACGCAGTCAATTGGGGTTTAAATTGAATTCTTCCGGCTGCGAAGGATTTTGTTCATGAGACGAATAACTTTGTGGTCTGTGAAATATGCGCACAAAATGAAGCAGGTAAATCAAAGGGGAAACAGGATGAATGCCAGGCCACAAAGTACCTCATGGTAAGACAGGCAGAGTTGTAAATTCATTTGAAGACTGCGTGGAGAGTTAAGACTGCGCGGCATGCCGTGGTAACGTTGAAAGATGCGCTGGATAAAGTTTAAGCTTCCTCTTCTCTTGTCCCTCATTTGCAGGTCTTCTTGCTGCGGCGCAGGCAGCAGCTCCTCAAAGCAGAAACAACATCAACGACAGCTATAGCAACAACAATATGACGCTGTGGCAAGCGGAGAACTTGAGTGGAGCTGACGTGCCAGCATTGTCATCCTCATCCTCGTCCTCATCCTCGTCCCCATCCTCGTCCTCGTTCTCGTCCTCGTTGGCCGCATCGTTGGCGCCACCGCAAGCGGAAGCCACGAATCACACTTTCAAGAGTTTAGCCTTCCTGGGCAACACGATGGACGCGTTTCTACCCAGCGCCTCCTTCTCCTCGTCCTCCTCCTCCTCGTCGATGGCAATGTCGGACGGGTTTGCAGTGGCACCACCAGCAACGGAAACTGAGCTGGCCCAGTCTCTGCCAATTTTTGACTTTGGCATGCCGCGCAACATCACAGGGCGCACCGGGCACACGGAAGCCATAATTAAATGCCGCGTGGATAGTCTGCATGATAAATCGGTAATTATTCCTTCACCTTTTCCATCTCGTTTCCATCTCTGCAGTGCCGAGTGTGTGGCAAATTAAAGCCGAGTTAACTCGCACTCAACCATCTTACTCGCACACAGGTATCCTGGATACGCAAGCGGGATCTGCACATACTCACAGTGGGCACGGCCACGTACACCTCGGACAAGCGATTCCAGGCAAGTATCTTTAGCGAGCTGCGACATTGAAATGAAATTAAGTGCGAGGCATATTCCGTATTGCCACGCCTCACCTGCAACAGCATCATGTGCTTTTAACAGGCCTCTCAACTACTTAAAACCATGCAAATTGTGCAATTGATAAGGTTTCACACGATTGTCAAGTGAGTCGGCAATTAAGGCAACATTGAGCATGTTCTCCTTAGTCCCTATTTTCCGCTCTCTCGTTTAAATATTTCCAGAATAGTTACAGGCTTTTTGTCAGCCCGAAGCACTAAACAAAATAAAGCAATCTACAGTTAAAAAACCAGTTAAAATTTAAAAACCTGGCGTACCAACAACAACAACAACTGCAAGTATTAATGTTGTTTCACAAAATATTTGCGATATTCAAGTGAGCCTGCAGCGATATCGTATGCATGGATAATAAACAAACAAATAAATAATGTTACGCAACTTGATCAAATATTAAACAATGATTTCGGTGCGATTTTGAAAGATAAATGGAAAGATAAATGTTAAAGAGCATAGCATTTGAAATATGCTTAATTGTATTTTATTTACATTCATCTACAAAAGAATTCAGAATGCGACTAAAAAAATTGTTTGCTGTCCACCATCTTTGTTGTGAGTGAGCTGAGAACTTTGCGCAGAACTCGCTCTGTCGCCCTCTCACACGTTACTTACTTAGTCCCTTCAGGTTGATAGCTGCTCTGTCTCCCTCTTTCACTCTTGCTTCTTGTTCAGCCTCTTCTTGAATATGTTAATAGCAATGTTTGTCAGCTGTTATCTTAACAGAGCATGGTTCTGCCAAAATCGCGGTTCTAACATTGGAGATCGATGTTGTGACGTCACAAAATCTTCTGTTTGTGAAGGTGCTTTTGCAGGATAGCCGCTGCCGCGCTCTCTTTGCGCTTATTTTCTTTGCACTGCTCATCATATCCTTTTCTCTCAAACCTTCTGCTGCACTTTATGCGTGTCGGGCATAATTAAAGGGAAATTACAGTGCCTAGCAGCAAAATAGCCCCAAAAACGAGTGTTGCCTTCAGTTTCCGTTTATAAATATATTAATGCTCAGAATCAGACTCACTTAATTGAATCTTTTATTAAGACTCTGACAATATAAAATGAAGAATAAAAACGTTCTTTGCAGGTAACCGAATCGAAGGATTCGCGTGAATGGACTTTGCACGTGAAATCGCCGCTGGCCAAGGACAGCGGCATTTACGAATGCCAAGTGAATACCGAGCCCAAAATGTCCATGGCATTTCAGCTAAATATCATTGGTAAGTACGCACGTACACACACACACACCTGCTCGCACACAGAGGCAGTGTGAAATAAATGAAATATGCAGAGAATTTTGTCGTTTATGATTTATGTTTACACGTTCATAACTGCCGGGCATGTCGAGGACAGACACCACTCACAGAGAAAGAACCTGTCGAATTGCTTATTAAAAATTTTAATTCGGTTTACCTTCGCCAGCAGGCAACAATTATGTTTCATTCATTTGTTTATTTCTCTGTAGGCATCAAATTTTAATTTTCTCATTTTTCGTTTCGTAAATAAATAAAAACGCACCTTCACCTGCACAGTTGGTGCCGTCGGTGCAGGTGTCCCAGGGCCATGCAAGCTTAGATGGGCTCACACACTGAAGTACAGGTCGTGTAGATAGGGTGGGCGGGCTGAGTGTTAAATGGGAGTAACTGGGAGTTAATTAGCTCGTCAGCCCGCGGGACTGTGGCAGAAACAGCTCAGCTTAGGACAAGCGACCGATCGGAAATGTAGTGAAGGATTTAATGAGCCATGAATAATGGTGTGCATATAATTAGCAGGCACTGTCATGCTGCCAACCTGCCCCGCCGTCCCCCCTCCAATAACAATGCCCAGCTTTGCTCGTCCATAGATAATTGATGTGCATATTATTTGGGGCTCGTGTGAGGTGGAATAAGTAGCCCCGATGTTGTTATCAAGTTACTTACTGGATTATTAACACAGGAACCCGAAACCTAACGGGATTTTAAGCTGATCTACAAATTTAAAAATCCATAATCCTCATACATTCCACAAAATATATAAATTCTTGATCTGCATCAACAGGCGAGTAGATAGTCTATATCCATTTTTCTAAGGCGTCGCCTGAAAGTATGCAATGCAAAAGACGCTAAACAATGCAGATCAACATTCTCACTTTTTCTTGTTTAACGTTAAAGTAAATACCCTTTCCTTAGTACCCACTAAGAACTTTGAACGGAAATTTAGTCAAAGGTTTCGAAGCTGAACTCGTTTACCCGCCTGCTATTAAAATTCCATTAAAAGTTTATATTACTTTAATGTAATTTTAAAAATCTCAACAACTTAAAGTATTTTCATGGGGCTGCACTCAGCGGGATGAGCGCTGTAGGAGATTGTGATGTCGTCGATGACGTTGCCCCTGTCGGCAGCTGTTTTCAGCCACTTATGCAAATCAGTTTGCAATCCCTTTTTAAGTTTTCGATTATGCTCTTGTGCGCCTCCTGCAGTGCTGCACCCAGTTTACGCTGTCCACCATCAAGAGAGTTTTCCGCAGTTCCTTTCTTTTTGCGCTACTTCCGACTTCACAAATGAATTTCCGATTACATTTTCTTTTGGCCAGCGTATGTATTTTAATTTACGTTAATGAAACAATTGCAAGCAGCAGCAGCAGCAGAAAAAAAGGCCACCTTCAATGAATGGACCTCAAAGTGGAGTGTGGACGGTGTGGATGCTTACTGGCTGCCTGCTTAATGACATTATCGGCATATGCGGCGTATGAGTGACTCGCAGCACTGGCTTCTGCAATACGTTGTCTCCTTCTCTCTCTTCCCTTCTCTCTCTCTCTCTCGCTCTGTCTTCTTCACTCCTTCTCTGTCTTGTGACGCTTCTTCGCAACTTTTGCCACTACGCTGCATTTAATTAATGTCATTATGCAAATTTATGCGACAGTCCACCGATTTTTTCCATAAGATTTATACAGCATATAAATTCAGCCCTGACCACGCCCCCAATAAATCCCTCGTCAGTGTGTGTCAGATGAGTTGCTGAAAATAAAATGCAATATACTTGCGTGTTCCAGGGCGATAATTTTGTCCAAGGCATCTCAAAAGTTCTCTCTGCGTCAAGCAAAATCGCATTAAATGTTTTCATCATTTAATATTTAATTTTTATTACTAGCAGGGAACAAGTGGATTTATGAAATGGAATTGTTGAACAAAGTCAATAAGAGATGTTCTCTCTTCTCGCTTTTTATTTTTGATCATTCTCCACACTTGCCCAACTTTCTGCGAAGCAGAAAACTAACTTGAGATAAAGTCAGCATGAAGATTTATATCTTGTTCAACTATATTTTTTCAGTTTTCATAAATGATTCAACTTCATCAAGAAAAGTCTCTGATTGAGCCACAGCCAGAAAATACCCTGTTCAAATATTGCTAATTTTATAATAACTTCAAGTGGAAATATATTGAAAATATAAGGAAATTGAAATCAACATACATGATAAAATATATAAAACAAAAAATTTTTGTAAAGCACATTAAAATTTGTTTGAAGATTGATAAAACTATAAAAAATGATCAAGTAGAGATGCTAATGGGATTTCTCTAAAATGTTCTTATTAAGCACAAGTTGATACCCTCTCTTAACCAATTGCAACTACAGGGTGTGTGTATTTCATGCACCGTCAACCGATTTCAGTGGCAGCCTGAAAAAAAGATATCAGCGTGTCTTTTTTCACAACATTTCTGTGTGCAACGAATGTGCAGGGTGTTAATTGCCTTTAACACTGTGACACTGCACAAATATATATACAGAGAGGTGGCAAGAGAGGGAGAAAGAGGGAGATAGTGGGAGAGATAGGGCAGAAGAGAGGGAGACAAACACACACGCACTTAATGGCGCCGAGGGATATGCAGGGACTCCACATGCTCAACATATGCCACAATCCCAACCAAAACAAACAAACAAACTGACAGACGGACGGACGGAGGTAGAGTGGAAGGAAGAAGGAGAGGGAGGTAGAAATGAAGAGTGCGAAAGAAAAGAAAAAGAGCAGCGAAAAGAGTGAGACAGCTAGACAACCTGGCGGCGATATGCTGGCAGACGTGCAGGCATACAAACTCACAGACATCCGTCCCTCCCCTCCTCCCCTGTTGCCATGTAATCTGCAGTAGGGAGTACATTTTTTATTTCTCCGCTGCACGACACTTTCGTGGCTCTCTTTCTTCTCCCTCTGACTCTCTTCTTCTGCCTCTTTCTTTCACCCCTCTGCCTTTCATTGCTTTTTTTACTTTTCGGGTATATTTTTTAATTATTATTATTTGCACAGTCCGATGCATAATAAATATTATTATTAACCCAGTTCCACAAACACACACACACACACACATACACACAGGCAAGCATAAATATTTGACGCGACAGACGCCATCGCATATGTGGAATGTCTGCCATATGTGTGTGTGTGTGTGTCTGTGTTTGTGTTGCATTCTCTCACTTCTGCTTTTACAGCTATATCTGGCTTCAATTTAGCGGAATTTTCAACTTATGCCGTTAACTTTTATGATTAAAAGTTTTGCGCATTGAATTGCACAAATTGTTATACAAGCGATTGCATCCTAATCGTTGTTTGTTGCAATTTCTAACTGTTTCTCTTGCTCTGCCTCTCTAGAAATTTCACCTGATGCCAAGGCGGTCATCAGTGGCCCACACGATCTGCATTTCAAGGCGGGCAGCGCCATCATTCTCAACTGCGTGGTGAAGCAGCCATCGGTGAAGGACATTGGACCCATTTACTGGTATCGTGGTGAGCACATGATCACGCCTTTCGATGCGGATGATGACGAGGAGGAGGAGGAGCAGGATGATAAGCAGGGAAAGGAAGAGACAGTTGCTGCCAAGACGGGGCAGGGCAA
Organism: Zaprionus nigranus; assembly: GCA_018903425.1. Taxonomy (NCBI): domain Eukaryota; kingdom Metazoa; phylum Arthropoda; class Insecta; order Diptera; family Drosophilidae; genus Zaprionus; species Zaprionus nigranus. The sequence goes on from JAEIGD010000002.1 coordinate 5,890,925, forward strand.
AGGGGAGATGCCGGGTACACAGCCGGATCAGTCGCTTAATGAGGTACTCAGCACCGAATTGCAACGGGACTTTGCCTCACGCATCGCCATGGAGTCCCAGTTGGGGGATACACTTAAGTCAAGGTTAGTTTTGGATTTCCTCCTCCTTTTCTTGCGGTTTTAATTTTCCTTTTCTTCTTCCATTTCTTCTCCTTCCGCAGGCTGCGCATATCGAATGCTCAGACAACGGACACTGGCAACTACACGTGTCAGCCGACGACGGCAAGCAGCGCCAGTGTCATGGTTCATGTGATCAATGGTAAGTTCACATGCAGTCCACATGAGTCCACATACAATCCACATACAATCCACATACAATCCACATACAATCTACATACAATCCACATACAATCCACATACAATCCACATACAATCCACATACAATCCACATACAATCACCATAAACAATCCATCCACATACAATCCACATACAGTCCACATACAATCCACATACAGTCCACATACCATATACTCCACATACAATCCACATGCAATCCACATTTAAATTAGTGCCCACGCTCAACTATAGTACTCAGCTCCAAAGTTTCCACTCAACTCAAGAGCTCTAAAAATAAGAAATACTTCAGATTTAGTGCTTCCTTTCGTCTCATTTAAAATGCGAACTTGTTCAAGAGCCTCGTAATTCTCTCTGTAGAACACAATTCTTAAGACCTTTTCACGCATTTCCTGCGCAATTCGTGAGCAATTTCATTTGTTTGTTCAGCACTAAGCATTGTGCGACATGCGACATGCGAGAATAGCGACAACGGGGCGTATAAGTCATCTTAGACTAGACCAGACCCGTCGTGCCGTCAGTTTGCATACTGCGGCCATAAATTCGCCAGAGAATTAAGACATTTTAATCCGGGGAGAAACTACGCGACGATGTTGGTCATCGTAAAGCATCAACGGAACGTTGTTCGTCATTTTTACGGCCCCCGCATCGAAGTAGATTCAAGTGCGTTAAGTTTTAGCGGAATGTCAAGTGTTAACTGAAATGCCTCGATCGTTAGCTTGGTAGTAAAGCTAAATGAAATTGCTGTTGTTGTAGCAGAACAATGCGAGTGGAATTTGCATTTTAAAGACTTGCTCAATCAGAGCTGCGAGAGAGTGGGAGAGAGGGGAAGAGGGGTAGCCAAAGCATAATTAATATGATAAGATGTCAAAAGTAACTTGCGAAAGGCAGTTAATCATGCTCGTATCCCTCAACGTGCCACATGTGGCACACAGCACACAGCATAGCAAAGGGCAGCGCATGATAAGCAACACAGAGGGGGGGGGGGGGGGGAGGTAAGGAGGGAGGGGTAAACAGTCATGGGCAGAGAGTTCGTAAGGCACTGCCAAATGCCTATGCATAAATACAGATAATAAATCACAAGCAATAAAAATGTAACAAAGACCAAGTGAAATGTGAGTTGCAAACAACTCGAAGTCGAATACATAATACCCTCTCTATACGATTTAAATTTTATGGACATATAAAAGAAAATATCTTAGGAACAAACTTACATATTCTATTTGCCAAAGAAATGCTGAAATAAATAATACAGGAGGAAAATAAATAAAAGAAGATACATCGTAGACATTTCACAGATACATATGTATCAAATATTATTTATATACATCCAATATATAATAGCTTTACTAAAGGTTCAGAGAGTTAGTCTAGCTATCTTCTATTATATTTATAAATACAGTATTCCCACTGTATTTCTCAGACATTCCATATATATAACAAATATATATTCACCTAGTTTCCTTGTCCAACATCAAAACCAACCTTTCGTACACTCTACAGATCTAGTTGAGTAGGGACTTTAGCTTTTAAGTCGGGAATGGGGCACAGAATTACAGAGAACTAACAAATGATGCGTTGGCAAATACTAAGAAATATTACGTATACGCTGTGGCAGCCAGCCGACACATATGTCATTTATCTAGCCTGGCCCGGCGAGCGCACAATGCGTGACTGTCTAAAGCGGGAATTTAAAGGGGCCGCTAGATGGGGGAATTAGGTGGCTAGAGAGAGAGAGAGAGAGAGAGAGAGGAGAGGGGGAAGAGGGTGTGGGAGCCTGGGTTGGGACTCTCACAATTAAATTATGTTGTTTGGCTGCGCGATGCTAACGAATGCCAAAATAGGCGGAGCTGCGGTTAATTTGAATGCGCATTGCTTGAACTGCCACACACACACAACACACACCCACACTCTAACACACAGCCACACACAATACACACACCCACACACATAGACTCGCACACATGTTCAACGTTCGTTTTTCTAACACTTTGTGCTCTTTTGCAGATGAGAATCCCGCGGCGATGCAGAAGAGCGCGACACTGGCATTGTTTGGCCATCACCAGCGGACGCAGCAGCGTCTAGGGCTAATGTTCTGCTCGGCGCTGGCGCTACAATGGGCCAAGTATTAGCTGTCAGCCGCAAAACAGCTAAAACAGCCACTCACAAAACGAAACTGAAACTGAAAGCCGAAAACGAAACCAGAACCGAAACAGAAACTGAAACTGAAACTGACTCGCTCAAGTCGCGAGTCGCTTGGTACTTGTCGCTCTCAGAGCTGCGTCAGACACAACAGCAGCAACAACAAGAACAGAAGGAGCAGCGACAGTAGCAGCGACAGCATCATCATCATTAGCAGCAGTGCAGCGGAAGAGGAGGCAAGGCAGAAGGTGGAGCAGGAGGAGGGTCTGAAGCGGGAACAGGAGTTACTTGCTGCCTCGCTTAAATTATGAGCAGTTGTCTTCTTCTTGGCGCTGTCTTCCCCCTCCTCTCTCTCCCTCTCTTTCTTTGTAGTTAGAAATTTGCCAAAGGAAAGGACAAACGGGCAACCATTAACGTCGCCTGCTTTTGTTTTCCCTTTCAGGCATTTTGTGTTTCCTTTTAATATTTACATTTCATTGTGTGAAGCCGGAGAGGCAAAACGAAAGGGAAAGCAAAAGCGACGACTTATGAAAAATGCACAGCAAAAGAAGAGTACGAAAGGAAGAAAGAGTAGGAGGGGATAAGGGGAAGCAGCAGATTTCTGCGGCACTCTTCAGTAAATACCACAAGTTTGTGCCTTCTGCATGGCATGTCTGCGCTGTCTGTCGCCCTGGCCGCCTTCCGGTTCATTTCATTATGGTGCCCATTTTACAGTAAAACAAAAGTCAAACACACACACACACAGCACACACATGCAAAATACACACTCGTAAAGTTTCATAAGCGTTTCATATAGTCAGTCAGTCAGTGTCCCCTGGTTGCTTGGTCGGTTTTATTTCCGTTTTTTATGCCCAACAACGCGTCGATAGTTTGTCACATCAGTCTGCACACACACCCCCCCCACACACATACAATACACACAAGCGAGTGTGCACAATTTGTAATATATTCGTAGCTAAATCGCGCACTACAATACACAAAATAACAAAAAGAAGAACGAAAATGAAACCAAACAATCCGCGCAGTTTTCATTGTTTATGTTTAGGAAAATTCAATGTGTAAATCGAGTGGAAAACTAAATTTGATATTGCTGGAGATAACGTTAATACTAAATATTAAATTACTATAATTGTAGACATGAATTTACTATTCGTAAGATGGTAAGCAGATTTTAGATAATATATGTGATGATGGCAAGAACAAAATAATTCTTTCAACAATAAATTAACTTATTATAAAACTCAATGTGCATTCCTGATTTGGAAGGGGAAATAATTAGCTGACTTTCGATTGAGTAAGTATCGCATTACCTCTCTTCTCCCAGACAGATAATTGTCAACACTGTTTCTTACGTAAATACCGTTACAAATATATTAATTATAAGTTAAGAAATCAATTAACTTTTAGCGCCGACATTTGACTGGAGCTTGCCAAAAATTGTATATATATCAAATTGAGGCCCATTTGGGGCAAACAAACTTTGCGGCTAATTTCAATAAACGTCTGCAAACGTCTTGGCCATATGCAGACGCCTGCCTGACTGTCTCGTTAGCCGTGGCTCAAATGTTGGCAATTATAATTGATATTTGCCTGAGAAATAGAAGAAACAACAGCGGTGGCGGCAAAAACCTCGGCTGAAGTACAGGCCTAGCTCAGGCACAGTGGGGCGAGTGTGAGAAGTGATGAAAGTTTAAGGTATTTTATGATTCAGCAAAAGAAGTGATGAAAGTTAAGGTTATTTTATGATTTAACAAAATTATAAAATATTTTTGAGATAATAGTTATAGTTCTTTTAAACCTATTGAATCATTAAGCATATTTCTGCTTTTTATTATATTTACCAAATACATTTTATCATTTATTTTGTCTGCTTTTAGCCTGTAGTAAGAATTTCTAAAATATAATTATTATAAAGGGTGATTTTTTAAGAGCTGTAGGAAAGTTTTCAAAAACAAAATAAAATTCAGAGAAATGCATGACATCTTTATTTGAATCAATTTAATGTTTGGAGATTATTTCAAGTCAATCTTGACCGTGACTGCGCCTCAAATGGTCCATCCGGTTAGTCCAATTTCGGCCGGTATCTCACGATTAAATATGCTTCACTGTTATAATTATAATATATTGTATTATTATTTTAAAATATATTTATTATTTTACAATTTGTATTTGTAAAATGAATACTTGTATTCTCCTTAGCTATTCTAATTAACAAGATATGTATATAAAATATTTTAACCAATTTATTTAATTTAAACATATTAATTAAGAATTCAAAATAATATTTTAACTATTTTGATTTTCTCTTATTTTATCTTGCTCACTCCTTTGATATTTATTTCTCATTCTGTAAATCTCTGATTTAATTAACAATCGCACTCGTCCCACTGTGCAATGGGGTGCTATAAAAACGCCATTGCTGCGCTATGCTGACGAAGTTGACCCAATTAATGTGGCCAAAGCCGCGAGTGCTTTTCATTAGTTTAAGGGCGGCAGTGTAAGGGCTGGCAAAGGGGGCGTGGCAGCCATGAAAGGTCGTTCGCTATTTAAAATGTGGGGGTGGGGCGAAAAAGAAATAATGACAGCGCAAGATAGAAAAGTGAAAAACTGAAGTGTCCTTCAGCTCGGGCGACTTGTTGCACGCCGAATCAATCATACGCAGCGTGTGCGGTTTTCTATTTTTTTATGCTGCGACAACTTATTGGCATTTAATTAGAATAAACCGCACTGACAGCGACAAGTAGGACAAATGAGGCAGGCAAACCAAAACGGAAACTGAGACGCAGATGGAGATGGAGATGGAGATGGAGAGACATATGAGCGTGCGCGGGCAGTGAGCATATCAATCATACGCCGCATGGGCTTACAGAAATGTCTTCAGAAGCGTGATATATGAGCCGGTTGTGCTGAGTATCTGCAAGAGATGATAAAAGCAGAGAAGCCAAGTGTAAAACATAAACATTTATTCTCATAATCAGAGAGAGAGAGAGAGAGCTGCGTACCGAGCTGAAGGCCGGCAGGGAGGGCGTAAAAAACGGTACCGCAATTGTTTTCGCCCGTTGCGAGCGACGCAATATCATTAAAATCATTTTTCTAGTCCTCGCATCGCATTTGTACCACTCAATGTCGTAGAGCGTGTCGGCCACAGCGGAGCTCTGCAAGCAGATAAAGAGAGATAGGTAGAGAGAGAAGGAGGCAGCAACACTTTGTTGTGTAATTAAAATTTTATCACAAGTGCAATTTGTGTTTGGCATATAATTTTTTATGTTGCTGCCCCTAATGTTTGGCGCTAAATTGAAATTACGAAATGAAAACAGAAGAGACAAGAAGAAAGCAGAGCAGGAGAGAGTGTGCAAAAGAGACAGAGAGAGAGAGAGAGAGAGAGAGAGTATGAATCGGAGCATATTACTAACACTTTCGCCCACATGATTGCCGCCGTAGCAGTAGAGAAAGAGCTGCGTCATCGCCGCCACGCTGTAGCAGATGTAGGTTAAGCCGCTCAGCGACGAGGTGTTCTGCCGAGAGTTGAGAGACGTTCCAAGTTGCAGGCGTGAAAGAAAGAGAAAGAGAGATAGAGGGAGAGAGGGAAAGATAACCATCATTAATTGGAAAGGAATTGCGGCTGCAAATTAAGTTTGCGTTTACGATTATGTCCCTGTCTAATTGCAACTCCAGCTCGAGTGGCAACTCATCACTTCAGCTGGCAATAATTCAGTTTGCGAGGTTTAAGTTTGAGGTATACATAACTCTTCTTCTTCTTCTTGTTCTTCATCTTGTTCTTGTGCTTGTTCTTCTTCTTGTGCTTCCTGCTGATGTGCATATAATGAACTTAACGTAATCCCTACAAGAGTCTTCGACTAAGCCAGGCTTGTGTTTTAATTAGCCAGATTTGCTTAAAGAGGCAACAAATTAGCAGCTGGCAAATTGATAGACCTTAAGATGCCCTCTAGCAGCTTTAAGATCTTGCTGGAATGAATGATAATTGAGCTTGAAATATAACAAGTTCATCAACATTATGCTGTCCCCTCTTGCATTGTCTGCAAGTTTGATATACTCACTTCATGCTTGGACCACCTACAGGGTATAACATACCACACCAGCTTAGCATGCAGACATAGCCAACGTAGCCGTCGCCATAGATGCCACCACAGCATGTTGCAAATGGCCGCAGGCGGCGGCTTTTAAGGGCCCCAAATCAGACAGAGGCAGCAGCAGCAGCAGAAATAGAACCAGAACCAGACCCAGACCGGAAAACGTGTGAAAAGCGCATTAAAAACTTTTGGCAGAGCAACAATTCATGCGCTTATAAATTGCCACCAAGAGCAAACAAACCAGAAAACCAAGACAAAAAAAAAAGTACGAGTACAGCGGAAAAAGAACAGCGAATAAAACACAAACAAAGCAAACACGAGACCGAAAAACAGCGAAAAACTTTTAATCGACGCTGCCGGCTTACCAACAAGATGTCCAGAATGGTCGAGCACAGGACGAAAGCTGCCGACAGGAAATGCATTAAAACGATAACGGTAAACTGGCCCGTTAGGTCGCTACACAAATCGATAATCGCATTGTGCCGCTCGATGATGCCGACAAGTCGACTGCGAATCTCTGCATTCATTGACGGGCTGCACACGTCCACTATGCAAGAGAGAGAGAGAGAGAGAGATAGAGGAAGATAGAGAGAATGGAGTTGCATCCTTAGTGCTGGGGATTATTGACTCCACTCACCTGCGTGCAGGTCAGCGAACACTGACCTAACATCCTGCTGCACCAGACGAAAGACTCCGCTAATGTACAAACAGCTGCAGAGAAAAAATCCATCCACGAAACTAAAGGTGAACACGGTGCAGGCCCCAGAGCAGAACAGCAGCAGGTAGGTGAGGGGAAACCATTGTGGGGCAGTCGCCACATTGGGTAGGCTGATGGGGCAGAGAGTAGAAGCTAAAGGTTACCGAGATTATTACAAAAGAATAGATCTGATGATGATAGTTATATAGTTATCAATATACTATAAACTACTCAATTACCTCCATTGGAAGGATGGGAAAATCTGGGTTCAACTGCAGATGGAACTGCAGCTTTAGCTGATACTGACAGCACTTTAAATTTATAGAAAGTTTTGAAGTACTTATAATATAAAATATAGCTAAATATAATGATCAACAAAGAAACTAAACAAGATGCATTGTAAATCGCATGGAAGACTGCATTTGATATGGCTGGGGATAATGTTGACTCTATTTTATTACTATAGTTGAACTATACGAAGAGTTTACATAATATATACGAAGCTGACAAGAACAAAGCAATTCTTGCAACAATAAAACATTATAAACCTCAATGTGGGTTCTTAACTATGGAAGGGGTGAATGGCGAAAACATAACATGAACTTGAACTTCATTTTGATTGAGTATACTAGTGTATAGTATATCATTAATCTACAACTCAATACAGAAAGGTTTCTGCAAAGATATTGCAGAGTAAACACCAAGAAATACCTTAATTAGTCTCACACATATTAGCGCTTCACTTGCACTCACATGATGTTGAAGGGCAGCTCCATCTGAGCAGGTACGTTGCTCAGCCAACGATAGAGTCCCATGATGAGAGGCTGCACATTGAAGGCGATATTAGTCGCAGTGCCAGAGCCGAGCAGGAGCAGCGTAAGCCGATTGGCTGTGCCCGAGATGCTGCAGAGCATGGCCTGAGCAGTGTCACCTCGATTGGACCACAACATGGCACGCAGACGCTGCACAATTTCGTACCAGCGACGATGGTGCAGAAAGAATATGCTCAGCTTAAGGACACAAACGGCCTTTGTGCTGCCGGGACAAAAGGCCTCGAGTGCGGTTACCAAATTTGACAGGTTGAGAAACCCGTAAAGATTCTCGCCCACCGCACCAATCAGGATAACGGTAAAGCTGAAGGTGCACACAAGATTTGTCCAGCACTCGCGTCTTTGTTGCGGCCAAATGCCAACGATGCGCCCGGAGAGGCGAGCAATGCGGAAGAAGCTGTGCGAAATTGGCGGCTCATGGCTGTCAATCATTATTGATGTATGAATCGAAGAGGAGTAGTAACTGCCGGCGAGTGTCAAGAGAAAAGTAGAGAAAGTTCTTGTCTTGCCTTTGTTTTTATATGTGCTGCCAGCTAATTGCTTGAGGATTAAGGACTGTTGGGGAGGTTTGCGACTTTCTTTCTTTGACTTTGGTAAAAGTTTTAATTGTTTTTGTACTTACATTTAGTGTTTACACTCATCAGCGACCACCCTCAAGCAACACACGACATTTGTTACCTAATGCGTTACCTTTCTCCCCTCACTCTTATAGCAACTGTCTCCTTCTAGCTAATTATTGTTAGAGATTTATAGAGGGAATTGAGAATTTGTTGGAGCATTGGTAACATTATGGTTGTTTAAGAATAAAGATGTGGACTTCGAAGGAGATCATATTATTTTAATTATATAAATAACATGTGAACTTATATTAAAGATCATGATAAAATATATACCATTTAAAAAATATGTGCAGTTCTATAAAAGATAATTATATTACTTTTAATTTTATCATATTATTTAAGACATTATTTATTTCTTTGTTTTTTTTTTATTATAATATAATATTCAGAATATTCTTTAATATATTTTTTAGCTTTCCTTTGTTATAAAATTATTTTAGATATTGTTTAATACATTATTCTTTCTTTCTTTTAAAATATTCTTAAATGATTTAGCAAGGAAAATTTGTATCACTATTTACACTTTGTTTCGTTTATTCAATATTCCCTTCTTAAGGGAATATTCCAGCCCTAAGGATATTAAATCACCGACTCCTTATTCCTCTCGAACCGTAAAGGAAACTTAAATACACGCTTAAGCTGCAAAACTTTTTGAATGTTTTATTTGTTTTTAATTACAGCACTGGCAGAGTTAATTTTTAAGTGCTTTTAATAGATGGTTTCGTCTGGCATAACAGTAATTATCTTGTGCGTTTTCTTCGACTTTTTTTTGTTTGGGAAAGTCAACAAATGCACGTGTTGTGCGATATATCAGCAGGACTAACAGTAGAACAGTTGCCCGAAGTACCCTGTACAGTTTGATGCGCTGTTAAGGGGAACATATATTACCCAAACTCCGATGATCTCAGCAGTTATAAGTTCTAGTTAGGGTAAATATGGTAATATGGATTTGTGTATAAATATATATAATCTGTTTGAAACTTCAGCTACACCCGCCACAACTGGTAATATCTCTTACTGCAGCTAAAGTATCCCCCCATTTTTTGCTTAATTTATTGAGCACTGCAATCAACAAATACAATTTGCATTTGAGAGAAGCAGATTCCCTCATTGCACAAGCTGTGCGAGAATCTAAAACCAATTAGCTTCAACTCTACTCACATACACACATTCATACACTCACACACACACACACAATCGCACACTGAGTACCTGCCAATAATTGCATTTTATTTTGCAGCAGACAAGCCCATTCAATTGCTGAGATGATTTTGGAAAATTCACACTCGACTCGCTGGCAAAATATGCTCGACATTATTAGCTTGGTACTAGGAGTCCATTATATTGAGCAATCATCTAACTGGCTATCTATCGAGCGCATGTCCAGGCTGACCCTTTTAAGTATGCTATGGAAACAAAGCTGACAACGTCGGGCCTGCCTACCCCTGCTAATCCCACACACACACACACACACACACACAGTCTCCGCTGTAAGTCTGTGCACGGTACCTGCATATTGGCATCAGCATATTCAATAAGTAGCACACCTACAATAAGTACAAACATGCCCATCTGTCCGCAATCCCATAGATATCTATGCGTGCCTCTCTGTGTTTGTATGTGTAGGCGTATGCGCAACTTGTGCCGCATAAGCGTACGTCAAGTGTTTGCTCATCCTTCCCTCCCACTCCCACTCTCTCTCTCTCTCTTCTCTTCTTCTCTCGCCCGGCGTGTGCATTAATTTAATCCACACACTGCAAATATAAAGTGACCATAAAGCATTGCCATGATGATCATGTTGCGGCCCTGAAGCTGCATTGCATTCGAGCTGCGCCGGCTACCCACTCAGCCAATTATGTAATATGCAAATTCCGAGCTGGAATATATATATACGGAATCATTGGGTGGACGCAAGAGATTAGATACGCTTTCGCAGAGTATCCCAGTTGCCCCGAGGGCTGAGTTGAGATACAGTATTGAAATATACATAGAAGTAAGGTTAGTTATGGTCTACTGCATTCTGGCTTTCAGTTTCCATATAATTTGTTACTGCTTGAGTCATAATATAGTATTAATTTTGTATATGATTGAGTTATTGCTAAACTTAGATATAAAAAACTAATTTAAATAGGGTTATTTATTGATTCTTCCTCTTACATTTTTAGTTAGTCAATTAAAAATATTTATATTCTTACTTCTGTTGTACAAATATATTATTCCGATTGAAAAAAATAAAGTGAGGTTGTATGTAAATAAAGTGAGGTTATATGCACACTATGTTTATAGTTTTCCTCTTTACAGACTTTAATATAGATGTGTTTATGATAAATAGAATTTGAAGTAATGTATTGATATTGAAATACTTCTTTAGTTTGTATATTGTTAATATTTCAATTAAAATTTTCTTTTTTCTGGAATATATATATTCAGATTTCAAAAATAAAGTGAGGTTATATGCGTATTATTTATGGTATGTTCTCTGTAAGAATTCTCTAGACATGCATGTATATTCCTCTGTTTTTCCAAACTCCATACTCAGTCTACGTCAAATAAGGAGGCATACAAGAATTTTCAATGTTATTTCAGGCACCCTTAGAATAATTATCTTTAAGAAAATGGTCAACAGTAACAACTCTATTTCGAACTTAGTCCATTTGCACAAATCACACAAGTAAGTCGTGCTATCCCTTTTCTCCATAAAGATTTGGCAAGCTCATGACTTTTGCTACCTTGAGCCTCGACTGAAGGCATCATGGTCTGCTGCTGCTGTGCTTGCTGCGCTTGTCAGCTGACTGACGTCACAACAGTGAGGATGCCACTCAAACCCGTTAGTATGGACTGGGTCAGCCCATTTAGTGTAGTATATGTTACCTACCCCTCCTTTACAACCGTCTGCATTCCTGTTACCCCATGTATGTTGTTGGCCTTTTGGTCGAGCCGTTTATTAGTCGCCATCGGCATCGCCATCGCCATTGTCTTTACATAGAAATAGCAACTGCAGCTGCATTGAGATGTCGAGTACACCGATTTTCCATTTAAATTTCAGTAGTTGCAATTGGGCATTGCCATTTCCTTTTCCGTTTTATATTTAAGTTTGCTGTTTGTTTGTTGTACTCGTCTCGTTGTCTTCATAATACGTGGTGGCTATCGCGTCATTTCTTTGAGCCCGTTACAGCTTTTGGCAGCCAGCGACAGCCTTGACCCCTTCGTGAAAGTACCACCCTCTACCCCCTCGACGCCCCTGGACTGGCATTCTACATTCGCACCATAAATTGTAACTTGCATCCATTCATATCTTGGCTCAGGGACGAGACGCCTCCATGCATCATCGTCAGCGACATAACCCACGCTTCCCCCTGCGACTCCTACCCCTCAGCCTCTTCCTGCACCCCCCGTCGATTGAGTTATGCGCCAATAAATTTGTTGTTTTCACTTGCATTAACATAAATTCCCGTTATTCTCCAACCATGTTCGACGCAGCAACCGCAAAGGTCATAAAAACAATTTTAGATTTTAGATTCGTGGTGAACTGTATTATAATCTGTTAATTTAGTCAGTCCCATGCCCTCTTTCCCCTCTCTGCCGCGAGGAGTGAGGAATGACATTGGAGCGCAACAGGGCATGTAATCCACACCCGACACACACGACACACCCGACATTCTGCCACAGAACACAAATTGAACGATGCGCCCCGATTGGGCCGCATTTAGTTTATGGGCCCACAACGAGCGCCGAAATTAGCCAGAAAATTTATGCATCGCGGATCAGTTAGACTTAACGAGGGTCAATTGAGAGCTTGCTGTGGTAAGAAAGTCGTCTAAATGGAAATTCATTTTAATAATCATTGAAAAATTATCTAAATTCAAATGCAGTTTAATTGTGAAAATGAGTTCAATTCTAATATAAAGAAACTTGTAGATGTTTTAGTATTAAATGTTATAGAGATATTTCTATAACATGGTTATGAATGATATAAATGAAGGAAAAGTCTTCAATTTATAAAAAATATATAAAAAAATAAATAAAGAAAGTATAATGTAAGGCTGTACTGCAAACTGCTGGTCAAAATAATTATAGGTTACCATCTGCAAGGATGTACAAATTATACCAAATAGTATTGCACTTTCTCTTCTACTTTCTAAATCTCTTAATATGTAAGAGTTAGTTTTAATATGACCATCGGTTTGTCTGTTGACAGCACCTGGGTTGGCTGCATTTGTGGCACGTGCAATTCAAATGATACAAAAACTGCTAGAACAACCCGCGCGAAAGTTATCACTTGGCAGTAAATGCGCAAAACCAAGCGTGGATCCGTGGATCCATGAATCGCACACATGAACACGTACACAGACAGCAACACACACACACATGCACAGACACACTCGTACAGAGCCACTTGCAGCTGTGCACGACGGCAATCAAATGCAGTTGGCAACTCGTGCGAAGAAGCTGCCGACATTTGTCCTGTTTTCTGCCCTCTCTGCCTCTCACACACTATCCCTAAGGAGAGAGAGAGAGAGAAAGCGAGAGGAGAGGAGCAGTGGCTGCGCATAAACTAACAACAAAGTAGAACAAGAACAACAACAATAAACGTGGCAATGTGTTGCACATTTGAAAGCAAAGTTGCGCAAATGTGTGGAAATTGTATAGAACGGACACAAATGAACAAACATGCGGCGAACAAGGCGAACTCGGGGCGAACTAGAAGCGAAGCGAGGCATGTGGAGGCGAAACGAAGCGAGGCAAAGCAAGCGCAACTGGAGGAGCAGCAACAGCAGGTCCTGCAGGACGAGTGAAAATGCAATTGAAAAATGCCACAGTTTTGCATAAATCAGCAGGAAAAGCGCCAAAAATAGCGCACAACACACAACACCAACATAAGCGGGGGAGGGGGTGGAGAGGGTAACCATCTTCCGGGCAAACATGGCACGGCCGCAGACGTGCCGTAAATATGACCAGCGTGCAAGGCACATGCGTTAACCGTAGATATAATTTACTGATAATCCGATGTGCTTGCTCCGCCTGCTGCTGCTGCTGCTCCTCCACCCTCCTCTTCATCCTTCTGCTTCTGCTGGTTGCTATCCTTACTGTTGCTACTGTGCTGCACTTGTTTGCCCTGCCGGATCAACCTCAACAACTTGCGGGTCCACCAAACGCCACACATCCAATCTCAAATCCGAAAGCCTCGCTCAAATTTGCAGAAAAACTCTGTCAAATATCTCGTGACAGAGAGGAAGAGGTACAGAGGGAATCACTATTCTGGCAGGAAGTGAGGGATGAGAAGAGGGACGGGCGCAGCATGAACTTCAAAAAATATTGCAACGACATGACTCGACATTGGCGAATGTGGCTGACGCGGCTAATGCCGCCAGTGTTGCCAGCCCGTTTTGCATAGCTGTTTTTATGAGTTGCTGGCCAAAAAATGGCAACTGATATTTACTTTAGCAATTTTAATGATATTGTATATTTTGTAAATCTTATTAATGTTACACAATAAAAACAAGTAAAATGGTGGAAGCAACGAAAATGATTTTTATAATTTATAATTATTATGCAATTCAATTTTAATTAGTCAGAAAAAAACGGCATGTACGTATGTATATATATCATAGAGTAACATGGCGTTTTATGGTATATTACATATTGGTATATTTTGGTGTATTTACATATGTATGGTATACCTTGGTATATTGTGGGTGTATTTACAGTCTGTCAAGCAACTCTTAACTCAAATGTACATGTTAATGTTATGTACATATGTGAAAAGTGTTTCTTGATTTACTTTAGATACACCTTGGTATATTGTGGAATATATCATGGTGGATTATGTTGTATTGTATATCTTGGTATATTGTTTTATATATCAAAGACTATAATGATTTATCAAGTCCTGGTCTGAACTGATGCATTAATTTCACCCCAAACGAACAGCGGCAACGGATGCACATGAAAAAGCGTAAGTCAGTCTCTTAGTTGGCAATGACGCTGACGATGATGAGGAGGTTGATAATAATAATGATGATAGTGACAACGATGCACGTCGAGCAAAACGACATCCCAGACGAGCATGACATTGGCATACTCACTCACTCTCTCTCACGCTCTCACTCTGTCTCTCTCTCTCTTTGTCGCGCTATAAGTATCAAGAATGCCAGAAATCCAATCGGAATTTCCAATTGCTTATGTTACAAATGTCATTTGCTTAATCAGCAAATCCTTGGCAATTGCCAAGCTGATTAAACTGAACTATTCAATCGAACATAAGCCGAAAATGTAATCCCCGCCCTTCAGCTGGATTATGCACATCAGTATTGGGGCACGTGTATGCCAAAGATATTTCGCTTGTTATTTCATATGAGATAAGATATTGAAATCTTTAGTTAAGCAAAGAGAAAAGATATATTGTGCACATATTATAATATGCAAAGTGTTCCTCTTTATCCTTTGCTCACACAAGCCATTTGCTTCTTTACTCACATACTTCCTCTACTTACTGCAGCCTTCTTCCGCTTTATAAGTAAACTGATTCTTCATTAGCTTAGCTGGCGGAGGGAAAGTGGAAAGAGAGGGGTAACTTTATGATATGCTTATTCCACTCGGTTGCCTGCCGTCAGTCGCATTTCGAAAGTGCTGTCTGGGTGACAGTTTGTTTTATGACTCGAAATAATTCACATTGTACATGGCCGCAGTCTCAGCTCTTGTTTCGTTAGTTGCTCCTGCTGTAGGTGTCGGCAGGTGCCTGCAGTGCACGTCCTTCACTTCATCCCCCCTCTCCTCTCATCCTCCCTTCTGCCTTCTACAACAGATTCTTCATCCAGCTAAGCACAATTATTTGGCTTAACTTTCGCACAAGAGGGCAGAAGTTTAAAGACAAGCTTGGCATTTTTGGCTTAACCATAAAAGCCACACAGTTCCGAGGAGAGTCATGTTATGACACGTGCAGAGCAGACATGCAGCAGCAGTAGCAGCATCTGCAACAGCAACACCTTTGTCAACAACAACATGCTCTCTCACTGTCAGCTGCAGTTAGTCTTCTCTTCTTGGGACACTAAAACTTCAAACATCTTCAACATTGTCAAACACCAAATATGTCTGACTGTTATTGTTTAATTTGCCCAAAGCCATTTATCTGATTACATATATAAACACATTTATAATACATGTGCATTTGAATTTAATATAACATTGCAAAGGTATCGAATGTTATGTGCCTTCTCTTCCCTGTTTCCCTAATCCGATTTATCATAATTACAACTTTGAAAATATGCCAAAGATATAAGCTTTCCATTACTAAGTAGAAAATTGCACGCACATCTTTTATTATCCTTTAAGAATCACACCTAAGTCACATTAATTTATGCAACATTTTAATTTTCCTTTTCATTTTGAGCCTTTAGTTCTGTTGATATTTTGTAGTACGTGTAATTATTCCATGCTACATTTGTTAAACATTTATGCAAATACATTTATATGATTACCTGAGCAATAGAATATAAGTTGTCTTTTATTTACCCTTTAACCTACGCCTGCTGAGGTGGCTTGTTGTATGTTTCAAGTTGTACCCTTGCAGAGGGTATATTAAATTTGGCAAACAAGTTTGCAACACGCTTTATGAGACATCTCCGACTCTATAAAGTATATTCCTATTAAGTTGAACTGACCATGTTTGGCTAATGTGTTTAATTTTTCAATCAACTTAATGAATTGTACGTTATATATACATATATATTCCATAAACTTTAATTTTGTTCATATCTTACATATGTATGTATTGGCATTTGTAGAATAAACCTTTAAACTGAGGAACGGGGTGTGTGCCAGTCAGCTATTGACTCGGCCGGAGTCATTCAACTTATTAGCACATTATCTACGATACAACTATAGCTTAGTCTTCAAATTTAAACTGATCTGATTATTATCAAACAATCTGCCCGAGGCAAACACATATAATTTGCATATCTCACGTTAAACTGAATATGTATTCAGTTTACTACATTTGAAGGTTAACATACATAGTTAACTGTCAATTTTGGCTTCGGGCAAAACATCAGATTAATCGTTTCCATGCTCCAGAGTTGTTCGGCTCCTTCCGTGTTGAATTCACACGAAAGTTTTGTAGTTAGTGCTGTACGTGCGCTTGAGGCCATCGACAACTGCAGCATTTCCTTGGTACCTCTTGGCTTGGAGTAAGAACTTGATGACACCGGAATGCGAAACGTTCCCTACTGGGCATGAAGAGGTGAGTGCAGCATTTCCTTAGTGCGACGTGGCTCTGAGTGTTGATTTTAGACACGAATTCGAGTGTTACAGAAGGGACAATTGGTCTGGAAGAACTATTATAAGTGGGAATCCCATTAAACCCATTGAAACCCATTTAAATAAAGTTCGCGTTTCAATTAACTGTGATTCTTATTAATTTACATATACAGATAGTCAAGTAACTCTTTACTCAAATGCACATGTTAATGTAATGTACATATGTACATATGTGTAAAATGCATGATATTAAATATTACATATAATTGTATCTTATATAGAGTGCTCTTCTAAATTAAATCGATATTTTAAATTATATATTAAAGCAAAAACTGATTTCGCATCGCACCTAGAGAGAGCGCCACGCCTTCAATATGCACGCCCTAGGGTGTAATTGCAAAAAGGAATCTACCCAAGAGACGAGCTCACGGGAGTCCGTACCAACCGGAACATTGCGTCCTATCCCAACGCCCAGAGCATAACGTAGCTGTTGTTGTTGTTTTTGGCGTCCAGCCGTGATGACAGTGAACGCTGTTAAATGGGGCTGCCTTTCATTATTGTTGTTGTTCTTGTTTTGTGTTGCTGCGTTTTGCAATTTCACCGCAATAAATAATAAAGCAACTTATTAAATTTGAACAGTGGCAGCGCAAAACAAAAAACACTGATATAGGCACCGATACCAAAGGAATGCCAACACTGTCCACAGCCAGGTGTTTATTTTGACCATAGGGGGACCCTTACAACATTTTTAGAATTTTTCAAAATTTAGCATTGTGATATTTTAACTTTAATTGATAGAGCTAGTCATAAGTAGTATAAAAAGTCCTCCCAAAAGTGTTTGCTATGAAAATTGTGGAAAATATCGAAGAAATAGCCTTAATTTAGGTGTTTATTTTGACCATAGGGGGGACCCTTACAACATTTTTAGAATTTTTCAAAATTTAGAATAGTGATATTTTAAGTTTAATTGATAAAAGTCATAAGTAGTATAAAAAGTCCTCCCAAAAGTGTTTGCGATAAAAATTGTGGAAAATATCGAAGAAATAGCCTTAATTTATGTAGGTGTTTATTTTGACCATAAGGGGGGCTCTTAAAACATTTTTAGAATTTTTCAAAATTTAGAATAGTGATATTTTAACTTTAACGGAAAACAGTTAATATTTCAACAAATTTAATGGACTTAAATATGCATTCATAAATTATATTAATTGAAACACAAAAAACGTCGTCCTATTAAATTCCCTATTTAAGCATCAGTTTCGCGTTAGCAAAAACAAGAATAAAGTGACACGTGAAATTATAAAAATATACCATAATTTAAATTTGCATACCTACCTCTATTAGAAATATCATTTCATCTTAAATTTTATAATAAAAAGGTTAGACTTAATGAGGTCTGCCACCCCTCCTCAAAGTGTATACAAATAAAAATGCATCTATGCATTACCACTTATAGAAACGTTTATTTGATTTAATAATGCAAATAAGTTTTGCATTTCAAATTACACAAAAATATTTACATAGATATCTGACATTTATCTTTACGTATTAGTTGTTATCGCACACATACACACACACACAAGTGGAAACCCAAAACGATCTATTGAACATTCATATAATTTTTATGGGGAAAATTGCAAAGACCGCTTATGTACACACAATGAGACTATACAATTACATACACATACATACATACATATAGGTGTATGTATATAGACATAGGATACGATATATAGTAGTAGATATTATATAACTGGAATTCTCAAGAAGATGAAAAACAGTGTATTTAACTAGAGCCCCAGATCCAAGCTAATTCTTTGGTGATGATGCGACTGTATTGGAATTATCCACGCGATTAGTTTGATCTGATCAACTATTGGTTCGAGCTGCAGCAGCGCTGCGCTTATCCTCGATCCATTTCTCAATCTCTTGCTTGAGGGCCTCATTCGCTTTAACCTTGTCCATGGTGAGGGGTTCACGATTAAACGGATCTGTCTGATCGCTCAACAGGTGGCGGGCAATTGTGGAACGATCGACAGTGACCTTTGAGCTTGGGAGCACAACGGGATCGGTCATTAGTGTCGATATTATCGGATCTAGATACTCCTCGGGGGCATCGGCCAGCAGCTCCTGTTCCTCCTTGTAATCGTTGCCCATTTTCTGCACCTTGCCGGCAAATTCAGCCATGTCGCCAATCAACTGACCACCGCCAATGCGAATCAATATATTCTCTGCATAACCGAACAACTGATCACTATAGGAGCGTCCGTCCTGCGACACAGCCAGGCAGAAGCTGTTGTCCGTACTCAAATTAATATAGATGTGGGCAATCTCCATCACAGTCTGTGCCGGATCGAATTCAAACTCCTTCTTATCCTTCACCTTGAAGCGTTCGCGTTGTGGTCCAACCAGATGCAATAGGAAATAGTTCAACATGGCAGCAATGCGATCCACCATGCTGTTGTGGCAGAATATACTCTTGATTTCGGTGGTCAGAAGTTTGAGAAGGTTGATTGTGTCGCGTCCCAGAATATTATCGAAGCGTGCCAACATGCCCAGATGATGTAGATTCGTTGTCTGCTGTTGTCGATCGCTGTGCGATAGATTGTTCCATTCGCCATTGTCCTGTGCCTGCTGCAATTGCTTGATCTGCTCAAGATTCGATAGCGATTCGTCCAGCAAAAAAGATGGCATCGTTAATGAGAAGATTTATGAAACGCAAGAAGATCGGCGGTTCAATTGCTTCCATATTGCTTTCCGCTTCGGTGGCCAATTCCCGGAAGCATTTCACATGCTCCTGCTTGGTCCAGAGGAACTCCATGATCGCATACATGGGGCGACGATAGTTGAACTTCTGCTCAAACTGCACCGATTGTCCGGTCATCTCGATGCTCACAAACACATTGAGCAGGCTACGCACCACCTGCAGCCGATCCGAATGATTATCAAAGACATGTGTATTGAATGCTTTGCGATTGCTTCCCGAGATTTGAGTGGGCAGCAGAAACTCGAGAGCATCGGCCAGTTTGGCGCGCAAATGTGGATTCTTAACCAGTTCAGAGCTGCCCATAAACAGAATAATCATTTTGAAGAACGCATCGTGAGAGCTGGTGTACAGCTGTATAAACTGATCCCCTGGAAAGCTGCGACAGAAATTCAAATACGCTGCAATGTTGTCGATAATGTTCTCTGGCACCGACTTCATGTAGGGTGCCACAAACGGTGGCGTCTCAGACAACAGATCGAGGTCGCGTAGCTTCTGTGGTGAAAAGTCTTTTTTTATCTAGCGCCGTCTCATATTTCTCACGCGGAAACATCGCAATCTCGGTCAACCAAATGGCCGAAGCCTCAAAGAACTTCAATATGGCAGCATCGTAATCCGGCTCCGCAAGAGCGTTGCGAATGCACAGCACCTGTTGCATCTGATCCTGCAGCATGCGTAGTAGATTCTTGGTGAGATCATTATTGGGATCCCGCGCTGCAACCTCCTGATAGGCATTCTGTGTATTCTGCAGTTCACGCATCATGCGTGTGAGACGCTCAATGCACGCCCGATTTCCCAGCTCGAATGCCTTGTGCGCCATGTAGAATATCTCGCTGATGAAATTATACTTATCTGCCATCAGACGCTGCTCTCCCTCCTCGCTGGGCAGTAGGCAAGTCTCCTCGTAAGCCTTCAGCATGCTGACACCCTTAACCAGACGATCCTTGGCGTCGGAGACAGCACAGTAAGTGGGATCCACCAGCAACACCTGCAATGGTAGGATTAGCGATGGGATCGGAGGCGATTCCTTCTGCCTTGATTACCTTTAGGGACGGCAGGCAGAGCGGTGCACAGAGACGCATGAGCACCGCACTGAGGCTGGTCATGAAAGCGTCGCTGGCGGTGCTGTGCACTGTCTGCTCTAGATTTAGATTAATTGTGCTCCAGAGATGTCCACGTGCCACATTGGCGTCCAGGCAATTGGCGATCCACTGCATGGTCTTCTTTTTCGTTGCAGGCGACTGGATGAGAAGTTGTTTAATCATTAGAAACATGTTCTGCACATGATGGGCCAGCAGTTGCCACAGTGACGGATCCGATTGTTGGGAGACCAGCGAAATGTCACGAAAGAACTCATATGGCGCTGTTTGGGTCTTTGGCATAATGGAGATGCACAGCAATTGTCCAAAGAGTGTGTCCATATATTCACCGCCTGAAAACAATAAATGAACTTCAGTTTCTTCGACCGATTTCTATGAATTAACTGACCTTTGGCCTTGGGATTGGGTGTGGTGTAATCAATGAGCAGTTCACCAAGTATACCAGTACGTTTCTCACGCGAAAAGAAACCGAGAATCCAAAATATATTTTTCTTTATGTTTATCAAATTCTCCCGGGCCAGCTGCTTCTGCAGATCCCCCAGCATGGGATAGAAAATGGCCTTGAAGGCACCCAAGGCCTCGAGAGGCTCAACATCGTCGAGTACCTTGGCAACTACACGTACTAGAAACTCTTGTGTGGTAATATCATGTTCGTCGGACTTTTCGAACAGTTCCAGCCACTGGACACCAAAGGATTGTGGTGCAAAGAGATCAGGTTGACGCATGCAGGTGCTGGCATTATTTAGAATTAGTTCGACAATTTTATCGCAATCCTGATTCTCCTTTGTACTGCCGTCGCGATGAATTTGCTCGCATCTGGTGAATGCGCCGTGCAAGTAGATCATGGCTTTTGTCTCTAGAGCCTGCTCCGCATTGGTGCACTGATTCTCACTAGCTCGTGGTTGCAAATATTTGCTGGTCTCGGTTAACATTAGACGTTCGAATAGCGCATGAGCCAACAAATCTTCGCTGAGTGTATCACCAGCACTATTGTCGGCCACAACCACATCCGCGAGACAGAGAACTTCTACATTTCTTGCCTGGCTGGGGGCATCTTTGCTCAGGGTAAAGAGCAAAATCTTTTCAATCAGCTGCTTGGACACGCCATCACTCTGGCCAGGGCCCGGCTGCAAAAGCGCTAGGAATGGATTCTCGGTCTCGCCAACGCTGGACATTGTTTCGACCTGCATTGTTTTAAAAATCTTTATTATTATTTGCACTTGAATGACTGTTTTTAAAAAATATATTTCTCTTATTTATTTTTTTTAGCTACCTGTCACTTTGTCACCTCTTTTTATCGAGTCGTTGCTATAAGTTATCGATAGGCTAAGGGTAAACTATTGAACTAGTTCAGTGTGGTGAGAATTGAACAAACGATTGTTTGAGTTGGGTTTGAATTGGCGCTCTTTAAACTGGTTCATCAATAAGGGTTAGTTGTTTAATATTTTAATTTTTTAAATGAGGGATCAATTTTAATATGAAGCTAATTATGCTGTTCTTCTAGCGTTGGAATAATTCTTAAATTAGGTTAGTAAAGAGTAACACGTAATTTGCTTGCATATGAAATCAGCTTATCAGTACTCATGGAGGGCATTAACTTCTGTTGCAGGACTATAATTCGTCTTTGACACATCGTATAATAAATTATAATTATTATCAAACAGTCAGCATAATCAATTCGCTTCCTCAATTAAAAGTGTTCTGAAGTAACCTTCTCCATTATCAGCATTGATTTAATATATGCAAATTGCGAATAATAAATTGAACAATTGCAAGTGTGACCTGCCTAGCTGGAAACTAGAACAAATCAGAAGGGGCAACAAGGAAGGGGAATCGAAATTGCCGCAGCCGCATGCACTCAAAAATCCCTCCATAAATAATCGCGTTCATTGTGTGTGCTGTACTTATGGCTCGCCTAAATCCAAAGCCAATTAAGACAATCAATCGAAATTACAAGTTGAAAACAAAAAATCAAAAACCACCCGCATGGCAAAAAATAAACATAGTACAACAAGTGTAGAGCGGCGCCTGGTACACACAGTATGAATGTACCGTCTGTGCATGTCTTCTTTCTCCTCGATTCCTTCCCCTCCTATCTTTCTTAAACGTTCGCCGATAAAACGGAACGGAACAGACTTCGTGTGCCGTTTTTTAAATCGGCTTATGATCACAACACAAAATATAAACACGAACTGCAGGTTCGTTGAATTTGCCGTTTTGGCTTGGGTTTCGTTTGGTATCAGTCGGAGCTGCATTTTCGAACGGTAAACACGCGCAAATTGCAATTAGGGAAAAACAGACGAAACATTAAATCAACTGAAACATTTACTATGCGCAAATGTGTGTGTGTGTGAAAACTACCTGCTTTGCCTAATTATTGGATTTCAATTACGGCCAACTGGCATTTGAATTTTGGTCGATAAGCCCGATAACTGATAGGGATTAGCATTATAAAATATAACTACGGAAGCAGATTTAAACTTTCAAGTGCACAATGAGTACTAATTTATAATAGAGTTAATCTGTCATAAATTCATGCTGTTTGTACTTTTATTTTTACTATTTGAGAGTATAATACTTTAACCACAAATAGTAAATCTGCATAATATAAATAGTTAGTTTGAAGCATAATTTAAAAGAAAGAACCAAGAATACAATTTTATTTTTGGCCTCAAGGACTTTCTTTAACCCTTATCAACAGGTAGTGTTGTCAACGCAAATTTTCAATAGCGGAACCAATATTGGTATTTAGATATTTTTTGTTTATACCGAAACTGACATTCATTCAGCTACATATTTTATTTTCTTCTATTTCAATTCCATCTTAATTAGTATATAATTTGGTATTCCTTCTTGCCTAAACATCCGGTCACATTGCCAACAGGCTCTCAACAATGAGCTCATTACGCATACGACCCCTTAAACCGGCACTGCAGGCAATTGCCATGCGTGAGCTTAACGAAGTTCCCCATCGTGTGGCTGACGACATAGAATCTCTGCGAGATTGGGTGCTCAAGCAGCCCCATTTACGCGCCTGTACAGAAGATCAATTTCTGCTTGCTTTTCTGCGTGGCACCAAATTCAGTCTGGAACGCGCCAAACAGAAATTCGATAGATTCTATACGCTACAAGCATCGATCCCTGAGGTATTCAACGAGCATCGCGTGGCCAGAGATCCTTTGGTGTTGGAAATAATACGATCGGGGTGAGCATATTGCAAACTTCAGGTCTGGCTACTTTTCTTATCTCTAAGTATTCATCACTTGCAGTATTCTCCTGCGCCTGCCGCAGGACGAGAGCGATGCAGGTCCCTGTGTGACCATTATACGTGCCGGCAGCTACGATACGAGCAAATTCAAGTTCCAGGACATCATTCGCGTTGGCTCCATGTTCGGTGAGATCATGATGTTCGAGGACGAGAACGCCACCGTATCGGGATACATTGAGATCATGGACATGAGGGGCATCACTGGCACGCATCTGTTTGCCCTGCAACCGGAACTGCTGCGCAAGTTCTCCACCTATGCGGATGAAGCGATGCCAACACGCCAAAAGGGCATCCACTTCATCAATGTGCCTGCGGCCTTCGAAGCGGGTTTCAACACACTGCGTACCTTCTTTCCTGCTAAGATCAAGGATCGCGTGAGTAGCGAAAAAAGCTGAAAAGGGAATTCTTTTCAAATCAATTCTCCCTCTTTATGAACAGATCTCTGTCAGTTCGGATCCCGATGCCATATTCAATATAGTGCCACGCGATTATCTGCCACTGGAATATGGTGGCACTCACGGCAGCATGGAGGATATAAGTCGCCACATGGAGGCCAAGCTGGCCAGCTATGAGGCATATTTTCAGGCATCCAAGTATTATGGCACCGATGAGAAGCTACGTGACTTTAGCAATTCCGCCGAAGACAAACGTTCCTCCTTCGGGGCTGTGGGCTCATTCCGCAAACTGGAAATCGATTGATAAAATTGCGTGCACTGTTCGGCATTATCAGCATTATGATAGACAATTAGCTTAAGTAATAGCAGTGAGCTGATACCGACTAATCTTATCGATACCGATTAATGTAAATAAACTGCAATGTTTGTTTTTAAGTTTGCTAAGCCAAAGTCAAAAGAGTCAGCAAATGATAAGGTTCACAATCAGCGTTGCAGCCTTTTTCCGATGATTCTATTTGAATCCTTTGAAAAATCGACGTGCCACCACGTGGCAACACTGGTCGTCATAGTTCGAGAGTCAGAACTATGCAAAGGCTTAGTTTTGGTGTTTTTTGTATACATATTTTGGTTTATTTTTCAGTTTTCGCTTCGATATCTTTATCGTTTACCATTGAGCTTTCGCTTACAAAATGCCTCAGATCGAAGATCGAAGTGGTTTATGTATTATATATGTATGGGAATTTAGTATTGTATGTTTTTGTAATTGTGTTTATAATTTTTGTTTATCTTTTTAGCTCCTAGTCGTACTTTAACCAGATGATCAATTAATAAATATACATAGATTTGAACTAGTTTTGAGTTTCTGCAACTACTACACATGCTCGTACATATGATGGTGTATGATGATCGGGGATTGAGTTAGGATATTCGGATTATCCGGGATCCACCTAATTTGCTGTTGTGGTTTAAGAGAAGTACGCATTGCCGCATCACCACCGTATGCATCATCATACTTCGCTGATAGGACGAGAGCTATTCTTGCGCGGGGGTGGCGGACTTGGCGGCGGACTGTAATCCGTTTCCGTATCGTTGTTGTAGTTGTAGCGACTGTCCGACGGAGACAAAGAACGATATGTGCGTGGCGAGTGCATATAACCGTCACGTCTGCCTCGTCCCCAGCTGCCGCTGTGGCGCCTGCGTCGATCCATCAGACGTTCGTCCTCCTCCTCCTCGTCGTAGTCATCGTAATCGCTGTAATCGTCGCGATCGTCGCGTTCGTCGCGTTGCGGCGAATAACGATCACCGCCGCGTGATGACGATGTCGGCGGTGGTGAACGCATGCGTCCAAGTGGCGGCAAACGTGCACCGCCTACGCCCCCGACACCGCCAGCTGCTGCTGCACCCGGTGGTGGTGGCAAAAATGGTGGCGGCAAACCCATGAAAGGGGAGAAGGGTGCCGGCAGGAATGGCAGTGCATTTGGCATATTCAGCAGACCAGGCGAACCGGGCAGGGGCAATGGCAACGGCGATGGGTTGCTATTCAGTTCACCATTGGTGGGCAAAGCTTCGAGGGACAGCTCCCCGATTCCACCGGTCAGGCCAC
Source organism: Zaprionus nigranus (assembly GCA_018903425.1). Taxonomy (NCBI): domain Eukaryota; kingdom Metazoa; phylum Arthropoda; class Insecta; order Diptera; family Drosophilidae; genus Zaprionus; species Zaprionus nigranus. The sequence goes on from JAEIGD010000002.1 coordinate 5,917,025, forward strand.
CGCCACCAGCGTTGGCCATGGTGGTCAGCTTGCGACGCAGTGCAGCCGCTTCAGCCTGCGCTTCCTCGCAGCGTCGCTCCGACTGACGTGCTGCCAGCCACGATTCGTGGGCGCGATTCTCTAGCGTGCCCATCTGAGCCTTATGCGAGGCAATCTGCGCTTCAATCTCGGCGCGCAGCTCATCGTTTTGAGATCTGCAAGAAAGAGTTTAAAATATTAAGATATTATTGTATACTAAGAAAAAACCCTTCGATTTTTGGGTTCTTTTTCAAAATAAAATAGAGATTGGAAACTTTAAAAAAGGTATTTCCTTTCTGAAAGTCTTTTAATGAAGCAAATCGGAACTAGGCCCGCAATCATGTCGGGATAAACCCGTTCAAAGTGTTAAAAAAGTATGAACTTGCACTGTAGCATGTGATGTATGTATCATTGAATCAAAATATGCACTTGCACACATGTTGTACATATATGTATATAGCTTTGTTTTTCTATCAAAAATAAGTAAATACCCCTTAGGGAATACCCTATTCTTCTGCAATCACTCCTCACTTACTTCAACGTCTGAATTTCATTTTTCATCAACGTTTGCGTCTCCACTGTGCTGGCATTCTCGCCCTGATGCTGCAGCCACTTGGCCTCCTGCAGGCTCAGCTCCCTGAAAATATAGTAAATGATTTATAGACTCCAACTGACATATCTCTAGAGCCACTATACTTCTGTAGCTGCGTCTCCTTGTCCCGAAAATAGCCCGACAGAACTTCAAGACGCGTTTGAGCCTCCAACTTGTCACTTTCGGATTGATTATAGTCCTGCTTCAGCTGTTCTACATCGCCGCTAGAGATCTGCAGCTGCTGCTCCAATCGCGCCTTGGCTGCCAATTCCTGTTCCAGTTTCGTTTGCAGTCCATGATATTTCTTTTGCGCTGCCTTGAGTTCTCCACGCGTCTTGGCAGACACAATCAACTCCTGCACATTGACATTGCCCCCGTCCTTCTTCAGTTGCCGCAAACATTCTTCGAGTGCTTCGATTTTGGACAAACTCGTTTGCAAGTCATTGTGCTCCCTATCGAACTTGGCACTGGCCTCCATGATCTGATGCTGCAGACGTTGCATCTCATAGTTGCGTGCCTCCAGCGCCTTGGCCAGTTCCTGTTCAGTCTCCGTTTGCATTTCCTCGATGCGTGTCTGCAATTTGGCCTTTTCCATTTCCAATTCATAGTTATCCTGCTGCAGTGATTTCATTTCGCTGGTCAAACGAGTCGTGGACTCCGTATAGGAATACTGTAGTTCGCTATTCTCACGACTCTTCTCCGCCAGATTTGCGTTGATCTCGTTGATGACCTCTGCAGGAGGTTGGGGGATAAATTATACAGTTTGTTTATGTTTGCTGGCTACTTTCTACTTACTGTCCTGATCGTTGAGCTGCCGCTGCAGTTCCTCCACGGTGCTCATGAATGCCTCATCCCCGTTTTGACTATTTAGCACCTCGGATAACATTTTATTCAGCTCCAACCCGGCCTCGGCAGCATTATCCAAGTCCTGTTATTTGTATAAAACAAATTAGTGATGCTCTGTCTTATCTCACTTCCCCACTTACCTTCTCCAACGAGGTAACCTGCTCCTGCAGCTTTGCCTTCTCGTACAGCTCCGTCTCGAGCTCCTTCTTCAGTGCAGCCACCATATCATTGGAACCAAATGAGTTATCCTCAATGCTCGAGAGTTTCGTGCGTGTTGTCATCAAATCATGCTTGATGATGAGGTTCTCCTTGTGTGCGGCCAGCAGACTGCGCTCTAGATGATTCAGCTTAGACAGCAGAGCACCTTCCTGGCTGCTGTTGCAGAAGCAATAGTAGACTAGCACAAAGAACAGTGATGATGCTGCCGCAATGACAACGCACAGCAACAGCAGACTATTATCCAATATTTTGGCTGCAAAGATCTCAGGAAAGTTGTCCAGATTAATGCTGGCATGACAGGCTGCTGTTCCATCCATGGGACGCAAGCAATGACCTTCTGCAGCCTGAGTTGCACCGGGAACTGAAAATGAAATGGATATTGTCGTTATCAATGGCAGCAAGACAAGATTCCAATGGAAAGGTATCAAAATGATGCAAGGAATCAGAAAGTCAAAGCTGTTTTAATTGTGATATTTTAAGCTTGGAGTATGTGAGTGTTTGAGATTTGATAGGCGGGTATATTATGGACATTAATATAGGTATACAATTCTGAGTGCTCCAATCAAGTTTGTCACTCACCTTCCGCAGCAGCTTGGGAATACAGCAAGCGATGCAGCTCATCATCAGAGTTTAATGAAGCCGTTTCCTGTTCTTTGGCGCCTTCGTTGGAAATGAAAGAGTTCACGGTAGACATAATAGTGCTGAAAAGTCCAAGGCCAAGTCCAGCATCTTCCTTGTGTTGCATCTCGGGTGGCGTAGATAAAGATGATCCTACAGGCTCCACGCTGCCAGTTGCAAGCGGCACAGGGGCAGGAGTTGCTTCCGCATCGTAGGTGGCGTCGTAGGCATCAAAAGTGGGCGTGTTGGGTGTGGTTACGGGCAGCTGCTCTTGGGGTTGTGCCTGCGTTTGTTGTGCTTCCTCATGCGCCTTCTTTTGTTGGGCCTCCTTCAGCTGCGCTTCCCTTCGTTGCGCCTCCTTCTCTTGGGCTTCCCTGCGCTGCGCCTCCTTCTCTTGCGCCTCCTTCTCTTGCGCCTTCTTCTCTAGCGCCTCCTTCTCTTGGGTTTTCTTCAGTTGCGCCTCCTTCTCTAGAGCTTCCTTCAGTTGAGCCTCCTTCTGTTGGGCCTCCTTCTGTTGAGCCTCCTTCACTTGCGCCTCCTTCTCTTGGGCTTCCTTCTCTTGAGCTTCCTTCAGTTGCGCCTCCTTCAGTTGCGCCTCCTTCAGTTGCGCCTCCTTCTCTTGTGCCTCCTTCTCTTGCGCCTCCTTCTGTTGCGCCTCTTCTAGTGCCTTCTTCTCCTGCGCCTCCTTCTGTAGCGCCTGTTCTTGCTCCCTCTTTTGTTGCTCCTCCCTCTGGCGAAGCTCCACTTGTTGAGCTTCCAGCACCAATTTCTTGGCCAACTCTTGACGTTCACGTTCCTTCTGCATTTCCTTGTATATCTCATTGGGATCATTGAAATTTGATTTCTTATTGAAAAGTGTCGGCAAACTGGCGGCAGCAACTGACTCTACTGGAGGTGCAGCAGTAACTTCGGGCACTGCTGCGACTGAATCAGTTTTTGCCTTGTCCACAACCAACTGATCTGCGCTTGACTGAGTTTCGTTCAAGGTTTCATTCACTTTCTGCAGTTCAACCTTTTCCACCTGAAGCTGAGCTGCAGTTTGCTCTGTTTCATTCAGCTGGGATTGAGCGTCAAGAGGCGTCGCTATTGATGGCACTTCAGCTTCAGCTTCAACAACCTTTGGTTCAATTTCTTGACCTGGAATTGGAGCTTCAATCGTCTGATGAGTTTGTATAGAAAGTGGCGCAACTGGCTGATAAATCTGTGCCTTATCAGCTTGCTCAATCACAGGCTGCGCTTCAGTTGCGTTCTCCGCTTTAACTTGCTGTGCTGCCAATCCTTCCTCTTCAGCTAGAACCTCCTTCTTCTCTTTTTCCTTCTCTGTTTCGCTTAATTTTACTTCCTGAGCTTCAGTTGCCTTTAAAGGATCTTCCTTTGTCTTTTCAGCATCAATTTTCTTCACTTTTTCTGCTTCGTCCTCCTCCTCCTTAATCTTTACAGCTTCGAGCTTAACTTGATTCTCGCTCAGCACAGTTCCGGGCAATTCCGTGTCATTTGCAGCTGCTTTCTCTTGGATTACATTCGACGAATTCAATTGCTGCTCCAACTGGTCACCAGTGGCAGTTGGGGTTTCTTGACTAGATGATGCGGTTTCTGATTTCGTTACAAGAACTTCTTTTGGTGCCGCTTTTATCTCAAGTGGCTGCGCTGCGTTATCGCCCTCTGTTCCGTTCGCTTTTCGGTATTCGTTATCTTTGCTATCGAGTGACGAAGCTTCTTCGTCATCGTCGTAGAACCCACCATCATCATCATCGTCGCCTTCATCATCATCACCATCTTCGTTTTCATCGAATCCTTCGTTGCTTGTCGTCGTCACAAGCTCCTCGATGTTCGCCTTCGGTTTATGTTCGTCTTTGGTGAGATTCAAATCCCTTTCGGTTGTTGCCGGTACCGCTTCCAATGGCAACTGGGTGCCATCGATTAATTGCAAATTGGGTTGAACAGGCGTTATGGGTGTGGATGCTTCTCCACTAGTCCCCTGCTGATCCTGCTCCGTGAGTATGGCCAGATTAAGCGTATCCAGCGGAGATGTGGTCGTTGCTGTGGCTGTCGCTGAAGCCGCATCCGTATCAGCTGTTTCGGAAGCATTCAGGACAGGTTGGGGCAGTGGATTCTCTAATTTCTGCGCAGGGCTGCTTCCGTTGGGGCAGCGTCTGCTTCCGTTGGTGCAGCTGCTGCTTCTGCCTCCGGTTTTACTGCGGATTGCAGTGGTAATTCGTAAGTGAGATCCGATTCCTTAATCAAGATTTTCTTTTCCAATATGAAATCCTTGTTGGCATAGCCACGACGTCCATTAATTTCCACGCCCCATAACTTTGGATTACTGCCTGCACTCTTGGACATAATGCGGATCGGGGAATGGATCTTAAACGGCAGCATACCTTCCTCTCCGGCCGTATAAGTGATTTTGGCCGTACCCGTTGAGATAATACCTACAAGAGAAAGAAATGAAAAGTTGATCTTGAAGTCGAAATCGATATTAAGTTCGAATTCTTTTTACATAACTAAAAATTTAAGAAGTGCATTCTACATGATCTAATTCCCGTTTGCCAACCGGTTATTGAGTTAAATAAGACTGTGAACCGGTTTGCAGCCTTGTTATGATTGAAATTGTCGAAATATTTTCTTATCGGCTTCAAAACGGGGTCAGGGGTAATTCATTGAACTGTCATTATAATTATAAGTGTGTTAATCATGTACATAGGAAATAAATTGCACTGTGGTCGTTTTTTCCACATTTAAGTCTGACAAATTTTCATTTTTTACTTACGTTCACATTTTTCGTCAGCGCACAGTCTTTTGTCGGACAAAGCAGCCCACGTCGTTGGAAGACATGAAAGGGAAAGTATTACAACTAGTGTTGTTGTTGCGGTAAGGAAAAGGGGAAAATCACTCCACGGCGTATTGATTTGGGCGTTCGCTTTTGTTAGCCGCATTTTGCATTGTTTTTTTCAATCGGCACGGTTATACAATTTAAATTAAACAAATCGCGGCAATATTCACTAATTTATTTGTGTGCGAAATTTTTTGTGTATAAAAAAATTTCTTCACATTAGCTGAGTTGGCTTTTCGTCATAACAGCTGCTCGCAGTGGGCGTTGCCACATATCTGTACAACACAAATCGATAGTCGATACAATTGATTATTTCACATTACGTTCAACTTACGTTAAGTTAATTAAATTGAAAATTCTGTACTTCTACCTGTTCAAATTATTACAAATTAATGTTAATTGATCATACATTACGTTTTAAGCAAGTATTACAAATATTTATGCGGTAGTTCCTATTGTAATAAGACTTGGTCTTTTTGGTATTTTATGAATAGTTTAAATGGCTTTTTAGGTATTATTGCAGTAAGTCTATGCAGCCACTCAGTGTATTTTATGGCCTAGCTACATTTTAAACGCTTTTGGTCTGCGTTTTGTAAAAGGAAAAGAGGAAAAAATGAAAAGTGGTTAAATGTGCAAACGACAAAAAAAAATTATTGAATCTACAAAACAATTGAAAAGGTCTTTGCTCCTTCTGTCATAACGTAATTGTCATTTTCTGATAGTTCTTTAGTCAACTACAGAGTTTGTGTGCCGCATGTCACCCGTTAAAAAGCCAACATTTATATTTTACAAAGTTAGTTGTGTTTTTAACAATCGTGCGGATAATTTACACAACCATACCCTGCCAAGACAGACAGACTTATTGTTTTCGTTTTATATGCGTAAAATCCAATTGTTGGGCGGGGAGCGCTGCGTAAAAAAGAGCGCCACATTTAGCGCGCTGCCAGATGTAAGGTTTCAGTGTGAGCACCCAGTTAACCGTACAAAACTAATCAAGTTAATCAAAAATCAATGAACATCAACAAACTTAATGGTTTTTAATATAAAAGAATTCATAATTTACGTCAGGATTCAGTGCTTTGATAACAAACAAAATAGCTCTTCCGTTCTGGCAACGCTGTCGTAGTAGAGCTGTGTGCGTGTCGTGTTTTTCGTTGTGACTTTCAACTGTGCGACTTATAAAATAATGACATAATATACGTTCAAAATTTCATTTCTGGGCACAAAAAGAAATATTTTGTTCTGTCATATTATTCTATTGCGTCTTAAATATAAGTGTAATTAAATTTATTAACATACAAATTTGAGTTTGCGTTTTGTCGTGATTTTCAATGCGCATCTCTAATCAAGAGAGCAATGTGAGAGCACTAACGAGAGAGAGAGAGAGACACAGAGAGCAGTGCGTGTTCCTGCTGCTCATTATTTTCGATTTCTACCTTTTGCATTTTCAACGTCTTTGTGATCGGTTGTTGTTGATTGTTGCTCGGATGTGATTTGGTTACTTTGTATGCTTAATTTTCTATCTCAATTCCACCCTACGGATTAAATGTGTATATATTGTGTAACAAATAAAACAAAAAAAAATGTGCACAAGAATGCGCTAATAAAAATATATACATACAGACATTCACAGGTCTGTTTGTATGTATGTGTTACAACTAAATGCCAAAGTGTAACAAAAACAAAAACATGGGTTTGTGACAAGTAAACGCACGCCACACACACACGCAGAGCAGCACAAGCAAAGGCAAAAATAAACAAAATTTCGCCAAAAAAATACCACACTCGTAATAAAAATCCTTTTGTATGCATAAATACTCAAATAACAACAACAAATAGCAACTCTTCAAATTCACTTTCGGAAAAGTGATGAGAGAGAGAGGGAGTCAAAGAGTGAGGTAGTAATAAAATGTGACGTAATTAATATTTATTCTAAACAAATAATCAAAAGCATAAAAGAGTCAAAAAACCATCAATTGTATGTTGTTCCTTTTGGCAGTTTGTAATTACCAATTGCAACTGCCTTTTAATTTGAATTTTGCATGCAACAGGGCGCGTGTTATTCACACACACACACTAAGGCACGTACACTCAAGCAAATACACACGACAAACGTCGCATGAGAGAAAGGCAGGCTGTGTGGTAAACAAAAAATACAAAATGTGCATGGGGGAAACGATAACAACAACAACAACAGCAACGACAATGGCGTGGAATTAATGAAAAAACTAACAAAAATATAAATAATCAGCGGCAAAGCTGTCGAATCTGCCTCTCTTTCTCTCTCTGCCGCGCCCCGTCCCTATTGAGCAAAACGTTTTGCTCGCAAATATCAAACAAAAGCAACACAAAACAAAAACAATAACAACAATTAGGTAATGTTTTTACGCCATTCTCTTTTGTGTCATCGCTTCGTCTCGTCCCAAGAGGAGCATACAAGAGAGCTCAGAGAGAGAGAGAGTAATAGAGAGATTCAAAGAGAGCACAGCGCGCCCATTTCAATGCCGCTGATGTTTTGTTCGTTTCTTTCATCTCTCAATTCGCTTTTGTTTTGAAACGATTTTACATGGAAATTTTTCGAGAGGAAAATTTTGATGTGCCATACATACATACCATACATACATATGTATGAATATGTTTTCTGATTAGAAGTAATTACAGTCGATAAAAGTTTGTTTTCCTTACACATAAATGTATAAACCCAAAGTGTTAATATATGGGTTTATTCTTTCAGTGCTGTCCAAATAATTATTCAAAATTTGATTTGTTGCGCCCGTTACATATGGAATTACTGAAAATGTAAATGCCAAAAGCAAGAAAGAGAAGCAACACAAGAAAATAAAACAAAACAAAAGGAAAGGTGTAAATTAATGAATATTTAATAACATACAATAACACAACAAGAAATTACCAAAAAGAAAGAAAAGCTAAAAAGTACCAAGATTTGTACGTGAAATACAAATTTTAAAAATCAAATAAAAGTTTAGTTAACATGTTACATAACATCGATGACAATGCCACGCCAACTGCAACATTAACATCAGCAGCAGCAACTGCAACAACAACTACAACAGAGACAACAGCAGCAGCAACAACAACAACAATGGCCCCGACCGAAACAACTAGCAATGGAACGGAGCCAACAATTTCAACGCACCTTGCGAATGCAACGGCGACAATAGAACTAACAACAGCAGCAGCAGCAGCGACAACAGCAACAACAAACACAGCAACGCCACTAAACGCATCAACGGAACAAGAAACAATTGCTGCCGCTGCCTCCGCTTGCCTAGCGACAACAGCAGCTGAGGGTCAGACAATAACAACAACAACACTGACAGCTAACAATACTAAAGATGCAGGATTGCTGCTGCCTACATCGACGCCAGCGCCATTGCCCCTGTCAGCTGTGGCAGAGATGCCAGAATTAGCCAAAACAGCTGATGTCTCTGCAGCCACCGCAGTCGCCGTCGCTGTCGCTGCTGCTGCTGCTGCCGCTGCCACTGTTGTACGGGTTGAGCCCACCGCTGGCGCCGCATTCGATGTTCAAATGCGTACGCAGCAACAGCAGAAAATCAAAATTTATCACGGCGCCAAACAGAGCGCAGTATGGAGAACCGATTCGTTAGCATCCAATTCAAGCTCAAATCGCAGTGATGCCGGATCAACGGAGACCGTCGTCGTCACCAGAAGCAGCGCCCCTGCGTCGACTGCGCCCAGTCTGCTGCATCGTAAATTCTCGGATGGATCTTTCACTGGAGCGGCAGCGATGCCACGTCGGGTTTCATTCCCGGAAAGTGATAAGGAACTTGTGACAGGATATTTGGAACCCGCTAATCCATGGGAACAAGGTAAGATGATATTATATAATTCAATTTAGCTATGTAACTGTATTTAGATGATATTCGGTTAAAAATTCAGGAAAACCCTTAGGTTTTAAAAGTACTACTACTAACTCACAAGGGTACAATAGATCTCATACGCCCCGGTACAGATACCAAAACAAATAATAATTCCACTCATAATTATAATAATAATATTAATTAATAATATTAATTAGAATTCAAAGTTTCAAGGAATTATTGAACATATGTACATACATCCATATATGCATAGTATGTATTTATAACTAGATGAGATAAGGTCAAGTAATACAACAAAAACTTAAGGTTTCATAGGAAGGACTGAGGGAGCAGGGCTTTAATATATGTACCTCATACATTGGTGTCAGTACTGATCCCAAATAAATAATAATAATTATAATTCAAAGTCGAAAATGTTCTTATTTTAGAAACACATACTATAAAACCAAAATACAAATTAATAGAAAATGTATACTAACATATAATAGATTTCGCATAAGCTAAAACGAATACTTTTTGCGTGAAGTTTATACAATTTATTTCGTGACTCCTTGAGTAATATAATTAAAAATGTCTTCCGCTTGAGATCAAAGTAAAATGATTTTGCTTTATGATGCGATTTGAGTGCTTTAATTAACTGATTGATGTGGTTATATTATATACAGATGTGTTCGAACCGTAAATTTATTAAAATTCATTCGGGGCGGGGGGTGGGTTGGGTTAAAAATATTGTATACCCTTAAAAAATAAAATTTACGGGTCGTACGAAATGAAAATATTCCATTAGTTAAATACAAAATAATACGTGATTCGATTGATAATTTCCTAAACTGACTGACTTAATGCCAAAAAGGCACGATATCGGGAATTCAATCAGATCGTTATGTGTGCTGTAATCACGGAAGTCAAACTTGAGACACATGTCGTAAATTGTATTTCCTGTGATTTATTTCAATTAAAGCGATTAATTTGATTGCGAATCGAGGAACAACAAGAACCGCCAACAAGAATGAGAAGAAGCGGTTTGCGCTGCGCGTGCAGTGAGAAAAGGACTCGGATAACTAATCGAGTAAAAAGAACGAGCGATCATGCAGCCGACAAGTGCGCAAGAAAAAGATGAATAGGTGATGGTAGGAGGGAGACAAAGAGAGAGAGAGAGTGTGATGAGTGGGAGAAGAGAAGAGAGCATGTGTGGGTGGCTGCCAGACCGAAATAAGGCAATTGAATGAAGTGCGCACAAATATTTATGCATTTCCTTTGAGTGAATGGTGACGCTGCTGCAGCGCTGCTACCTCACTCGAAATAACGGAACGCAATAACTGTGAACGATGAAGCAGCATGTTATTGTGCTTGTATTGTTGTTGCCAAGCGCAACACACGTTTGCAATATTTGCTCTTGTGCTCTTCTTTCGTTATTTGCTTCTGTCATTCTTCCTTGTTCTCCAGTGCAATGAGATGCACGCAAAATCAATCAAAGCTGCGACTTGTTGACAGTTCACAAATTGTGTACGTGGTGCTGCCATATTTTTTAAACAGCGTCGCTAATAGCGCTACCCCACTTTAGTTTGGGGTCTGCCACGCAACATAATTATCATAAATTCAAATTATACTTTCTTTACACTGTTACTCCATTTTGTTTTTTTTATTTTTGAAGATATGCCTTATAAAAAACGGACAATTTAAGCCAGGATTCATGAAACATTTGTTATTATTAGAACTCGAAACGTAATCTGTAAAACGGCATAACGTTTTGAATACAAATAGTACATCTATTTTAAGAGTGATTTAATATAAATAAGGTTTATATGAATCAAAAAATAGCCCAGATTTCTGGAGAGTAAGATTTCAAGTTTTTTTCTGGCTAGACCAAATAATAAAGCAACTTATTTATGCAAAGAACAGCTGATCTGATTAAAACTTAATCTGTTTTTAATCTATTTATTAAGTGTTTTGTAAATATTTTAAAAACTTCCATACTGTATGTATTTTCTACACGAAATCCATATTCAAATCATGTTCTCTTTAAGTTTGGCCTACCCTATCTTATTTATGCAAAAGCCGTTGAATTCTGTCGCCTTTTTTCTATTGTTATTGCCGTGAGTGATTGCTTACTTTATTTGTTTACCTTTGATTTTGTTATTTGTATTATTTTTTGCTCTTTCTGTTTCTTGTTTTTTGTTGTTTTTTTTTGCGATAAAGACAACAACAGAATCACTGATAAGATACGAATTCGACGAATCAACGTATTCAGTTTCAGTGTTAGGATCGGTTACGGCTTAGCTTTGCGCTCTCTCTCTCTCTCTCTCTCTCTGTCTGTGTCTCTTCTCGCGTTCTCTTTTTTGCAATTCTCTTTTCGACCGGCTTCGTTTGTAGGCTCACACTTTTTTTCATGTCTGCCATTTGTCTGCTATCTGTTTTCTCAGCGTAAATGCTATAAATTGTTGAAACGATTACGATTTGTACAACTTGTTTGTTACCATATACCTACACACATACACATAGTTACATGCGTATGTGTGTGTGTGTGTGTCCGGTTGAACATGTGTCTCTTCTGTATTTGTTTGTTTGTTTTAAATTCGCTTCGTGGCTTTGTTTATATCTTGTCTCTGCTGCCGTTTTATTTTGTTGTTTTTTTTTTTGTATTTTGCGTTTACTTTTCGACTTTTTTCTGCTGTTTGCCTTTTGCTTGTAGGTGTAACAACTCGTACTATATGATGTCATCATTGTCACTTTACAGCAGAGTCCCAAGACGGTATAGAAATTAACAATTCTCTAGGGTATAACCCGAAAATAAACTATGTTAGTGAGGAAAGGTTAATTTGGAACACGATGAAGTAATGTAATGGTACAATTAGGTTACAATTGGGAATCGAGTTTAGCTAGCTAATCTACAGTAAAGCTCAATAAATAAACCCTTTTTTCTCTCAATATTCTTAATAGTAAAATATTTTATTATTTTGTTTATTTTTATTATTGCGAGAATCGCATGTTCAGCAATTTATTGCAGAGGTTTAAAGTAAATGCAGTCCAATACAAAAGCAAACAGACACACACACACACAGCCTAGCTTGCGTGTGTATAGGAACTTAAGTACTAATGAAAGATGATAAAAATGTCACGAGCTCGATTAATGCACATTTCGATGTATGTAATTAATTAATGCAATTCCAGCAAAGCAAAATCACAAGGAAAACGAGCACAAAGCAAATTGACAAACAAAGAAAAACACAAACATCGAGAGAGGCAGAGAAAGAAATTCAGAGAGAGAGAGAGAAAATAGAATAAATTATTAATGTTTAGCTTTGCATTTAGCTGAAATGTCAGCGGAAATATTATTTTCGGGATACTGAATTAAATGCCTCATTAGTTTTCATTTAAGCATCTTTAAATATCATATGTTTTCTTTTTTGGGGTGAGGGAAGATATTGCCTCAAGTTCCTAATGAACGACTTTGTCGGCATCATTGTCGTCGGTGCTGATTGGCAAGTTACGTATTAATAAAGCGATAAGAACTGTTTGCTTAGTCGGGTTATTTTTCAAAATAGAAAATCTAATAGTTTGCTTTAATCTTATAAATGTAGATTATCGTTACTGAAGTATACTTACTATACTATATTTCTTTGAATAATGATACAAAAATGCAAATCAAGATTTCGCGGAACGGATAAGTTGGCTATCGATAGTCAGTTAAGTAATTTGTCACTGATAGAGGGCACTTAGATTTAGAATTTTAGTGTATGCGTTTATATCGTTGTTGTAATTAGTCACACCGGTTTAACTAAGAATTAAACTATGCTTGGCGCGTCATATCAGTTCGTCAAGCGAGTGAGGGAAGAGAAACTGCGGTATGCCGACTTGGGACTATATTAAAGTTTAAACTTAAAGAATAAAACGTCATTATTCAACCCTTCATTTGTTCGATGTACGTTCGCCAACGGCGGTCAATGATTCTTTAAGGCATTCCTGGATATTGTCGGCGGCTCTACAATATATGATATGAATATCGTCTGTCTATTTTTAATATATATTTGAATATTGATAGTAAAATTCGATTGTATATATGATAACTGTCTTTTTTACAATTCAGAAAAATGAAATAAGTGAAATACATACAAAAGAATTGTTTGAAAAACCTTTTAAGCATCGTTTGAAACGTTTTGGAATTGAAACAAAATGTTAAACCTCTTTCCGCACATCTCTAAGCGATATTTGTTTACTTTGTGATGAATACCAATGAAACGTCACTGATAAGCAAAAGTTTTGTGCAAATTTCAAAGTCAAAGTGATCATATATATTATTTGGTTTCGATGCTATATGAAAATAGATAAGAAAAGAGGATTTATTCACGTTTTAATAAACCATTTCATTGGCGTGTCGATCGATCTGCGTTGGCTACCGATTAAATAAATTATCGACTCGATGCCAATTTTTCGAGTGTCGTTCATTTGTTCTTCTTTCTCTATCCGTTTTTTTTGTCGCCATTGTTGTAGTTGTCGAAGGTTGTTGCCAACACACACACACGCACACATAGATATAACAAACAACAATTTCAATAAATGGCAAACGGCGAGAACAAGTTTCATGATATATACGAGGGGGAGAGATACGCGATATACGATAGACGATATACAATACACTCTTGAATTGCCGACATTGTAAATGTTTAGCAGCAAATTAACAGCAATTTAATTCATCAATTTTCGCTTGCCTTTTAGCTTTTGGCTTCGTCTTTATTTTCTCCTTTGCTTTGCCTTTCTTTTGCTGCGCCTGTATGTGTAATATGACGCGTCGATAACGCATAAAAATCAATAGAAAAATAAAAAATTTAAAAGCATTTAATACGGCAATTGCTCTACACAAAGTAAACAGCGTACATACACACACATGCACGCACACCACAAAAACTTACGCACGCACTTAGCCCAGATGTCTGCAGGCGGTCTTTTAACATACCCTGTAATGATAAGTCGCGTCGTTAGCGGGTGGGAACCTGTTCAATTTATATCATGCATTGCTCTATATAAAGTTCAAGGGTATTTCTACGTCAACTACTTTCAACTTGTTTATACAATTACTCAATATGTTTTTGTTTATAATCCTATCTTTAAGAGTACTTTTAAGCGAACCATAGATTATAGATAATCTGATACGTTCCGCGTGCGGGCTTTTTATTTATTTGTATTTTGTTGATTCTACATACAAAATAACTTTAATTCACACAAATCAATATTGAACCATTGAACTGAGTTATCCCTCGTTTATTTTTTGAAACTTCAGAGTATCTTCTAGTCGAGTACAAGCTCGCCCAAAAGCCGCCAACTTGTTCTCTTTCTATTCTGGTTGTTTTACCCACAGATGAGCCAATTCACTTCAGATCGATAATTGAATCGTCACTTTGCAGTTGGTTTGCCTTATATAACACACGATATGTGAATTACTTGGTATATATACTCAGCGATCATATTGATATTGCCACTCAACACACACACTTTAATTAATGTTTTCCCTTTATAAATATAATATAAAACAAAAAGTTGTTCTCTTTTCTTTTTTCCGCTGTTTTAATTTTGTTGCGACAAATGCGAATTTCTTTAAAAATAGATTTGTGCTATGAAAATAGAAATGAACAGTTAAATGTATTGTGTACTGAAGCGTTTTGTACACAATTATTTATCTGGCATTTATCAAAAAAAAAAACTGACTAATAAATAATAATGCGAGTAATGCCAACAAAACAACAGCAAAAACATCAAATCGGCTAAAGAGAAACACAAAAAAAGCGAAGAATTTTTTTGTTTTCTTTTTTTTTAGTGATTAAAATTGGTATTTATCTTATTATATTTTGACTTAAGTTAGCACAGACTTGTTTGTATGCGTATTTTATTATTTTATTGGCGTGGAGTGAGATAAGAGGCAGCACAGCAGAGACGCTTTGTTTTGTTTATGGGGCCAAAATTGTTTCTGGTTTCATTTTGAAATTTCTTTAATTTTTTCGGTGCTCTCTCTTAGTTTATTTAGACTCAAGAATTGTTTATGATAAGCCTTGGGGCGAGCGTCAAGTTATTTTCGCATAGGCCTACTTTAGGGGTATACCAATTGAAATATAAGAGCTATAAAGGGTATATTAATGCTTAATTTGCTTTAGATTGTGTTAATGGCACCTCTTGTTGAGACTACTATATATCTAAAAGAACGGCTCTATTGACTTAAAGATTAACAAACAGCAAAGACAATCTATTGAAAACGTTTCGAAACATGTTTAGATTGAGTTAAGCGCACTCCTAAATGAACTTGTATCTATAATTAGGGCTATATTGTCTTTAAGTTTAATACTAAATACAATAAAAAGAATTCTTTAACATTTTTGCAAAACAATTTTAGTAGTTGATTGATTGAAGTATCTTTGAAAGCCAACTGCAACTAATCATTATATATTAAATTATAAAATTAAAATTCTTCGATACTAGACATACAGGGTATTTGCTGTATAGCACGCAATCTTATAGCCATCTGTCATAACACCACGTTAAGATACCAAAAGCCTTTATGTTATCTTGCCCAAGGCATAATACTGGGAGGGGCCACGCAGATATGAGTTAATTAAGTGAATAGTTATGGCAGCACATCATTAAACATGTGGAGTCTGATATATGTGTATAAAAATAGATGAGAACTTCTGGGCAGAGCATATTTTAATGAACACATTATCTGTTCATTATATTAGATCAATTACTCTTTCAAGCTGAAAGCATTTATTCATTCCCATCTATATTACGTAGTATAAGTATTGTCCACTTATCGGGGGAAAAAAACAAAGAGCTTTTGTGCGCCGTCAATGGAAAATATTTTATCAGTTGTGAACAAAAATTATTTACAATTAACTAACTAAAAAAAAACACGCTGAAAAACGTAAAGTGGAAGCCGGTCGTCACATTGTCTGCCAGCGCAAAAGTATAAATGTATATACATATACATATATAGAGTATAGTTATATATATGTAGTTTATTTATATTGTACATTTAGTAGGGGTGTAGCGTGTGTGTGTGAAATAATGATTCTGAGAAGCGTTGTTGTTGTCTTCTCTAGTGAGCATGTGAACGTTAATGAATCATTAAACAGATGTCTGTCTCCCCAACTATGCACAGCAACGCGAGAGACGACAATTTTGAATGATTGCCAAAAAAGAAAACAGAAAGAAATGAATAGAAAGAAGGTGAACAAAAAGTGTTCGTGGGAAAAAGTTTTTCACAGTGTGACAAAGTTTTCCTTTTCAAATTATTTTACTCGTCGTTGAATTAAAATGGATCGTTTAATTGCTTTCTCAGTGTGCCTCGAATCTTAGTGCAATGATAGATTAATTTGTTTACGTTCTTCGTTGTAAACTATTTATAAAATCATATTCTCTCTCTCTCTTGATTTGGCACAATTTTCAGCTAGTTTTCAATTTGATACGCTCCCCCAACAAGCGCAATAATATAATAAGTTTGCGACTTATGTAGTTAACGCAAATCAAAAGAAAATATTTACATATTTTTCTGCTTGGTTTTCTTGACATGTCTCGGCAAATTATGGCAAACATAAGGAAATTCTAAATTTAGTTCACAAATTACTCGCCACAAATGTCCGTCTGTCCGTCCGTTCGTCCGACTGTGTATGTCAAATGATAGATAAGACTCAAGACTCGAGACTCACTTATTCAGACCAGTACAAAGTATTCCCTCTCTCTCTCTCTCTGTTTGCCCCCCTGCTCACTTGAGTCGCAAATTACAAGTTCACGATTTGTCATCTCGAAACGGAATCGTTTGGAAATGCCGCAATTTCATTTTGACATTTGCGGACAATTTGTCTATGTTGAGTTGTTTCGCCGGTCGACGACAATGTTGATGATAATGATGATGATAATGATAATGATCGTCCAGATGATAATTGCAAGAGTGTGTGCACGCGCCATCGGCAGTTTTAATTCGCCATATTTGTACAATATATGCGCATTGTATATCTGTATATATTGTGAGTGAATCGTTGTTTGTAAATACCCTAGAAAAAACAAGCTTGATTTGTGTGCGATCCGCATGAAGTACAATATTTATATAGTTACTAAGTAAATTAAAAATATTTCCCAGTCTATTGTAGTTTATATTCTTCTTCAATGCATATTACAATACTTGCTCTAGCTTTATAAACACATTTACTTATGGTGTGTAGGGTATTTTGTAGTCAAATATTGCTCCTTTTACTGTTCATCCAATGTATTTGCTTTGAAATTGTGACATTGCATGACAAACGGAAGAGTTGACGACGCGTTCGGTTTATTGACTCAACAATGTTCTTTGTTTTATGTATTTTTGATCACAATTTGCGGAATTTCGATCGAGTGCGACAGTTACGTAGACACCACATTGTTTATTCAAGCATTATCTAGTCGAGCTAAGCTGAAATGTTTGAAACTATATACATATATAAAAACATGTGAATTTGATTTTGAATGGTTTAGAAGGGTATATTAACTTTGCGCCAATCGAATATGTTAAGGCAGAAGCAGCTGTCACCGACTCCTCAAAAGTATATACATATGTTCTTGATCAGCATCGATATAGTACATACATATGTATGTACCTATGTTCGTAGGTATGATTAGCTAGATTTTAGAGACAATGACTACCAAGAATGGACACAATATATCTTGTTATTGCACGTAGATTAAATTTAATGTCAAATGTGGCCAGAAGAATTAATTATGTTGGATTGTCATGTGGGTAGAGGGTATAAAACATTCGAAAATACTCGGCTGTAGCTTTTTTACTTGTTTTATATTTTTATTTTCTTTATCGGAAAAAACAAATAGAGCAGGTTATAATATTAAGAAACAAAAAGCAAGTCGTTAACCTAGTTTGTTAATATATATTATTCGATTATAGAAAGAGATGTCATGTCGTGAAACGAGTTGGTTCTATATATTGTTATTATCATAAAGGTAGTATTTACTGCGACCTCTAAGAACTATTCTAAGTCTGTTGGGCTTGATGCTCCATTATCAGTTCAGTGTTTCTTATGAACTCTAATATTTTTCCTCGACTGATTCGGTTCAGTATGATAAAAATAAGATATCATATAGTTGTCTAGTATAGTTCTTATGAAACCCATTTTATTGTCACTGTCTAACACAACTTATATATTTATTAATCTTACCCTACAGTTTGCGTGGTGACAAGCATTGCCGAGATCACAAATCTGTATTTAAAGTCCTGTGCGAAGCATGGTACAAAGCCGCTGAAAAATGTGCTGGATCATCTGAAAACAATCGATTTGCACCTGACACGCCAACCTCTGCTATCGCTCAAGGCCATACAGTTTACACCAAACGACTGTGAGCCGCTGGAGGAGATCTTCAAGCGGGTAAGAACGTGAACTGACTACTTAAATGGAACTTCAATTAATCACAATTTCACCTACTCATCAAACAGATACAATACAAAGCCATCGACTTGTCGGAGTGTCCGCTGAACGAGAGCTGCCTGAATGCGCTGTGCCAGATGATTGAATACTATGAGGCTGCAAACGAGTTGGATATCTCGTACAACAAGGAACCAATGAGTGTACGAGCCTGGGGCCTGTGCACCAATGTTGTGGGACGCAGTCAGGAGCTGCAGCAGCTCAATGCCGAAGGCAATCAGATCTCAAAAGTGGGTGCTGAGAATTTAGGCTGTGCACTGAGCACATCCAATCTGCATACAATTAAACTGGAGCATTGTGGACTGCGAGGAGCGCCGCTTACAAATTTCTGTAAGTGTAAAGGATAAATCCAACTTGTATAACCCAAATTGATATCTTTGAACTGCTACAGGCTGCAAACTTTATCACAACAAAATACTGAAGGAGCTGTGGCTGGGCTACAATGATTTGGACTGCACGGATGCACAGCATCTGGCGGACATGTTGCGCTTCAATCACAGCATCGAGCTGATGGACATCAGCAACAACAACATACGCGACGAGGGCGTCATGTATCTGGTGCAGGCACTGATTATGCAGGCAACAGAAATGGAACGTCGCAGCGGGCTGCCGTTGCAACGTGCGCGTGCCATTGAGGATGATGAGCCAGTGTCGCCGCTGGGGGGCAATGCTGGCGTTGCAGGCGCAAGTGCTGCCGCCGTGCAGTAGCAGCAGTCAGTTGCTGCAGTCCGTGACGGAGCAAGCAGCGTGTGCAGCGCCAGCTCTTGTGGAAGTGAAGCCCCTTGAACAGCAACAAGAGCAACAACAAATGTCAGCAACAGATGAAGCAGGAGCAGTAGCAGCAGCACCAACAGCAACATTGCAAGTTGTGGCAGCTGCTGCTGCTGTTGCTGCTGCTGATGAACCTTCCAGTGCAAATGAACCAGCTGTCGCTGTGCTGGTGGATCTGGAAAACGATGCCGATGATGATAACACCGAGGATACGGTGCGCACTCTGCGAAGCGTCGGCAATCATCAGAGTGCGAGCGGACAATCGATGCTGGACAAGTTGCTGTCGATGAACAGTGACAGCAGCAGCGAGGAGGCACCCTCCAATATATCCACCGATACACTTGCTGCCTGCTGTTCCGAGGATATTAGTGAGATCAGCATGGACAACTTGCCAGCGGCAGCAGCAGTAGCAACAACAACAGCGACAGTTGAACTAGATACAACGCCGGCTTTGGAGCCGGCAAAACTAGACAGTGTAGCGGGCACACTGGAGCAGCTAACTCCAGAACAGCAGCAGCAACAACAACAACAACAACAAAGTTCCCAAAACGAACGCAACTTATGTGGTAAAAGGAAACCTGAAATAGAAATGCAATTTACTTCATTTACTCGATTTACTGATCTTTAATTTCTTATCTTGCAGATATTACTCCCTCAACAGAGGCTAAAACCGTTGAACCCAATGAAACCTGTGTACAGAATAACAACAACAATGCTAATTCCCACAATAACAACAACAACAACCAAAACCAAAACAACTCCAACAACATCCATAACAATAATCAACAAAACTACCAGCAGCAACAAACAGCTGAAGCAACCGCCGTAGCCGTTTGCTCAACCGGAGCAGCTGCATCAATTTACGAGGTAACCGCCGAGGAGAGCGACTGCATTAATGGAGGAGAAGTAGGAGCAGTAGTAGGAGGATCAAGTGGCTCACGGCCACTGGACATGAACAAAAATAATGCCAAGAATGCTGGAGATGACTTTGAGGATACGCACAGCACAGATTCGGCATTTGAAAGTGCATCCGAAGGTGATATAAGTCGTCATCTGCCTGAGGAGTTTAGTCGCTTGTCTGTGTCGCTTGAGAGCACGCGACTGGAAATGCCCATTGAGACGGCGACCATTGCCAGCGAGTCGACAGAGTGTCTACTAGTTGCCGAGGAGGAGGAGGTGGCGGCGGCGGCAGCAACAACAGCCACAAGAGCTGTGCATGCCCAGGAACAGACAGAGAGCAAGACGGAACTGTTTAGTGCAACGACAATGGCAGCACCAAAGGTAACCATTGCAGCTGAATGTCTGACGAGCGCCAAGGAAAATGAACTCAGCGAGAGTCCCTGTCCGAGTCCAACGCCCACACCACCGCCTCCATCCACTTCGCCGGGAGGCGTTAGCAGCGGGCTGCGTCGTGTTGAAACCAGTTGCGCCTATCTCAATCAATCCACACGTAATCGCTCTCAGAGCTCGGATAGTCTGTGCAGTGAGAACTCGCTGGATAGCAGCGCAAGTGGAACAGACACGGCACCATTGGCTGAGAAGTTAACCAAGAACGATACACTCTCAAGGCGTCAGCTTGGCATGGATGCAACCATTGAGGCAACAAATCGTGCACCCAGTGGCCTCAAGGCACTCGCACTGTGGAGCAACAATCTGACCAAAGATTGTGGTGGTTGCATATCAGATCTATTGTCACGCACCACATCGCTAGAGCTGCTGAACATTGGCAAGAACTGTTTGTCCAATGATTTTGTGGCAACCATCAAGGAGAGCCTGATCAGGAACCAAACGCTAACCACGCTGGGACTGCAGAGCGCGCATCTCAGTGCCAAGGGCATTGAGACTTTGGCCTCCATTCTCACATTTGGTGGGAACAGTAAACTGCAACGCATCGATATACGTGACAATAAACTAGAGGTGGAAAGTCTGAACATTATCGCCGAGGTGCTCAAGTCCAACAAGACGATCACCCAAATCGATATCAATGATGAGCCCAAGCGTCTAACGGTAAGTTGAGTTAGTCTTCCCGTTAATGCCCACGAAGAGAGTCTGTTCAATGTTTTATGTTCGATGTACACGTTGCGACTCTGTGTCTCTCTCACTCTATCTCTCCCTCGATCCTATATGACATCATCAGGAGATGAAGCTGAGTTGTTATAATGTTGAATTGTGAATTCTTTATAAGTTTGGTTATAATGTCTATAACACGATAATGGAAGTTGAAGGAGTTGTAAATATAAGATACTATTTATAATACTAGTTTTATTTTCATTATGTAAAGCAATTTTGATTGTAGCTAAATCAGTTTTTAAATTGTATTCCAAACTATAAACTATAATTTTAAATTGAACTTACAAATTCAACCTATTTAAAGATTACTATTGCTCCCTTTTTGAGGTTTTCTCTATTCTTTCACCTTTCAATCGTGTTACAGACATTAATCGAGATATTAATCGTATTCAATTTCCTTGATAATCTCCAGTAGTTAACGTACAGTTGTACGTTTTGTTGTTTATTGAGTTTATTGTTAATTGTTGATTATATTTTTATTGAATCATTTTTCATTTGGCGCTGTTATTGTTGTTGTTATTGTTATCAACCTACTTCATCGCCCTAGTTGCCCATTGTGCCGATAGTAAATGTAACTCCGCCAACACCTTTGCCCCAGGAGAGCGTAAGTAAATCCCTCGATCCATGCACCAATAATATTTTGTATCTTTCGCTCTTGTTACTTACTTTTACTAGTTCTCTCTGTCTCTCTCTCTTGCTGTCTCGATCTATAGCAGCATCTCATTACTAATTGCCACTAAAAAAAAACTAAATTACGCTAATAATGCTAACGACTCCATTTCCCATAATACTTTACACTGTTTCCCAAGAATATTTGATCACCAACGCTAAAAAAAAATAAAACCATAATAGTTCACCTAAAAAAAGAAATATATTTTCATATTTTATGCATATACATAACTGAAAAACAATAGGAATTATAGATAATAACAACAAACGTGTTGTCCGATTTAACTTGTGATATGTTGACTATAATAACTAACAGGCAGTTGATTGAATAGGTTTTAATTTGTTGTATAACTTGCTTACACATTCAAAGTTTAATATAAAATAGATGAGAATATCTTGGTTATTATAACTATATCATGATAAGATAATCTTCAGACGGGGTTAAGAATAATATGACTAAAAGGTTTTAATTTACTTAATAACTAGTTAAATCAATTTAAATTAATTGTAAAATAGATGATATATCTTGTTTATTTGAACTATAACATCATATATTTGTTACATGAGTATTAAGAAAGTTTCCTTATGAAATCTGCGGATACTTTTCTTTAGTCTTTGTCTTTGTCTTATACCCAATCCAATACATAGCAAGAATTGATTAAAAAGGTTTAAATATGTTTGAGCAAATTCAACATTACATGAGATATCTTGGTTATTTTAACTATACCAACAGATTTTCTTAAGATGGGCATAAGAAAAGTTTACTTATGAAATGTTCAGATACAATACTTCAGCATAGTTCACTGTACCCAATCCAATGTCGTATACATGTATGTTAAATATATGTTTACCCACCTAAAAATCCTCCATCAGTTGTGCATAGCCAGCATGTATTTTATAACCGTACAGGGTATACATTTTGCTATTTGTTTTAAAATATCAAGTATACGCATTCATTATCTATTTCCCCACTCTGTTCTCTTGCAGATTGGCAGCGATGCTCACTTGGATTATACACGCGTCTTGGGCACAGTTCGTTCCATGTGCTCGCGCAATGAGAAAATGCAGGCCGAGGAGCTGGAGCTGGCGGAGAAGGCGGCGAACGTGGGCGGTGGCGGCAGCAGCAGCAGCATTAACAGTGGCAGCAGCAGCAATGGCAACAATGCCGCTAGCGGCGGCAGTAGCAGCCACAACGGCAACAATGGAGGGCAGCACCAGCAGCAACAATCGGTGTCGCATCGGTTACTACATGGGCTCGCGGAAAATATCGCTAACGTGCCACAGTCGGCCGCTGGTGGATGTGGCCACTGGGACAGTGACCGCCGGTGCGCTAGCAGTAACCGCAATGCCAACGCCGGCTGCCAAACTGGAGGTGAAGCGCAAGTCGAGCACAAGGCTGCGTTCACCGGGTCCCAGTCCGCCCACGGTATCGCCGTCCTCCTCGCCCAATCGCAGCCGCTTTCATGTGTCGCGTGTCACTGAAATTGGCAGCCCGTTGACTTCGCCGTTGGCCCAGATGCCACCACAGCATCCGCCTCCACCGCCGCGTTCGGCAAGCAGCTGCATGTCCATACCCACAGCCAGTGGTGGGTAGATGCTGGTGCTGGTGGTGGTGCAACAAATGGAGTCGGCAATGCAGGAGGCAACGGGCTGCTGGGCAGTCAGAGCAGCCTCAACTCGATTGCCGCCCTGCCATTGCCCACATCCAGTTCATTGCCATCGATGGCATCGGTCACATCATCCACGCAGACAATCAAACGATTGTCCGTCTCACCACGATCGCGTTTTCATGTCTCGCGCATCTATGAGGATCCACAGACACCGCCAATTCATTTGCCACCGACGCCGATGCTCAAGTCAGCGCGCAAGGCAGCCGAGGCGGCCAGGGCAGCCGTGGAAGCCGAGGCAAACGGTCTGAGCAGCAACACGGCAATGGCAACAGCTACGGCAACAACAACAATATCGATGCCCATTAGCAGCGTGATTATTGTTGAGCCAGTAGCAGCAACAGCAGCGCCGTTGCCTTTGGCAGCAGCAACAGTTCCACCTGCAGCATCAACTCCACCCACCGCCATCGCTGAAAATGACAACGCACACGAGAAAAGTACAAATGAGGCGCAAAAACTGTCGCCGCCCAGCACCTCATCCAGTTCATGCAGCAGCTCGCCCAGCAGCAGCACCAGCACCGGCAGCAGCAGCAGTAACAGTAGCAACACTTGCTCTTACCCACCCCCCTCCTCCTCCTCCTCCTGCTCCGTTGATGTTCTGGATGCGCCTCTGATGGCCAAAAGTTGCCCCATCGCTGTATTTGGAGATAATGATATAACATTGACCAAAGATTCAGTTGCAACTGTTGCACTCTCGACAGCTGCCTCCAATAATTCTATAAGCGAGTCGACGCTACAACCGACAGCAGCAACAGCAGCAGCAGCAACAGTTCCAGCAGCAACACGTGCACGCAAATCATCATGGATTGCCAATCCAACAACTGTGGATAAATTGCTGACGCTCTTCAATCCGAGCACCATGTTCCAGCGCAGCTCATCACCGGAAACAAAGGCGGCAACGCAGCCTGCAACATCAACAACAATCCCAAACCACGCACAGAGTTAGTTATAGCACATTAGCCACGTGTCATAAACATATATAGATTCATATTCATGTTCATTCCTTAGTTGAGAACTTGTTTATCAATTTAGAAATGCATTTATTAATTTAGCACTTTAATATCAATTTAGAGATACAGATAGAAGTCAGATATTGTAGATATCATAATGTTTACTACTTTTGTAGATACTGCTTAGACGCAGTTTTACTAGACTATTGTTCACAAGATGCTTCAACAAACTACACTACGTTGTGTTACTTGTTTCTTTTTATTAATTCTTTTTTTAGCCGTAGTTGAACTCTACTTCATATTCAGTATGCAGTGCAACATATTTTTATTGTATCTCTTTTTCTTAACTCATTTATAAAGCCTCTTTGTTATCTAAACTTGTAGACAGTATCTATAATAATCCTAATGAATGAATATGAACAACAAATCCATGCAAATCTATGAAATACCTTTCACTAACTGCTTCTTTTTATCTTTCCGTAGCAAATATCTCAACTAGCGGCGATATAAATGTAACCTTGCTGCCCACACGCAAGACGACGCCGCCATCGAGAAACAACAGCAATGCCACAACAGCAGCAACTGGTGGTTGCGGAGCGGGAGCAACTGCAGAAACTGCTGCCGGCGGCATCTCATTTCTGGACACCGCAACCGTTAAGCTGCGCGACTTTGGCAAACAGGTGTTTCGACAGAACCTTTCGTTCAATAACAGCGGCGATGGCATCGGCAACTCGACATCAGCAGCAGGAGGAACAGCAGAAGCACAACAGCAACAGCAACAACAACTGCAGCAGCAGCAACAGCAACTGGACATCAATACAACTGGAACGTCGTTCGATTCTCCACTGCACATGCCATTGAGTCTGAAGCGTGAGCTGAAGGAGAACATTTCACCGGAGCATACAATAAACGAGGAGACAGTGCACTCGTTGCAGAAGTTATCGCGGAATGAGGACATAGCGCTAAAGGCTGAGGCAGCTGCTGAGCTTGGTGACATTGAGATTGTGATGCACAGCGAGGTGTCCGACTGCATGCAGCAGCTGCCAGAGGCGGGGGAACAAGAAGCGGAGCAGCAGCTAAAGCACTCAGAGGATCTGGGGCAGGTTTAAAGAAACTAAAAGAGAAGGATTTAAGAAATACGCGTGCAATTTTTGACAATGTTGAACGGAAGAAAAGCCGCAAAAGGAAAGATAAAGAGAAAACAAAAAAACACACAAATATAAATATGAATATGAAAACTGGAACCACCCACCTCAGCATTCCCCCTCCTACCTTAAACCCGTTCTAACTAACTCTGTGTCCCACCCTTTTGTCACTCCTTGGTCCATGCTCCCACAGACACACACACCAACACACACACTGTAAGAATAAGAAACAAAACAAGTACACAAGTTTTAAACATAAATTTGTTTTATTTTACTAAAATAAACATAATATATATTTTTTTGGTTAAATTCTTTTTAAGTTTTACACAACATATATACCTAATTATACCTAAATGGAAATATCTATATACAAACATATATATTTAAAAAATTGATATGAAATGAAATGAACTACTTACTATATATAATATGTATGTAAATTAGGCCAGAAACTATAAAAACCTTTCGTGCAAATTGACAAATTTGAAAAGTTGTATTCGCATCGACGAGAACATGAAATGATAAATTGTTATAACTCTCTGTTAATTTTGTACTTACCCCTCCTGCGGAAAGCAAATACCCCCCGCACCCATCCCACATATATTCTAATTAGTTTATACCTTACTTAAGGCAAGCGATTACTTATAGATGATGTCTGTGTTCGGATTGCATTCCAATTTGTCTGGATATATATACGCGTTAAGAGTAGCATATGTTTTAACCGTTTGCTAGGAATATTATAATTGAATGATGATAAAAAACCCACCAGCCAATCAGTCAGTCAATCAATCAATCAATCAGTAGGCAATCTTAAGTTCAACACATCGTACACATTCTCTTGCATACACAAACACACACGCGAACACAAAAACCCAAAATAAATCCAATTGATCTCATTATGTGATATTTGTCGTAGTGCCCAAAGCGTTCTCTGTATCCATGTTTAAACCAAGCATACGAGTTAAGTACGGAACACACACACACTTTCGCTCAAAGCGAAACAAACTCAACAAACACACCCCCTCCCCAACAACAACAACACAAGCAAATCTAACTATACACGATCTAAATACATATATATCCTGGACAATGTGGAATGCTGAGCAGCAGACAGAAGGGAATACAACTTTTCTAAAGCTTGTCAAATTGTACACTAAAAGAAATAATCATACACATCGTATAAACGAAAGATCTTGTAAATACTGCGTTTGTATCTATGATAATTGTGTTAGATGAAGTTCCCGCTCTCCACCCATAAAGAAGAATGAACTTAATGAAACAATTCTATAATTTATTTTTTTTATTATTCTTGTTAATGTTTGCAACAAATTGATTGTTTTTGTTTTTATCAGTTTATTGTTTACGCGAAACCTTAATCAATTTTTATCGTACTTAATTTACAAATCAAATTTATAACAGATGATTTCTGGTGCTCATTCGCCTTGTTATTATTTAACCAGCAATGATTCTATGATTCTTAAACAATCGAAATCTATGAAATTCGGTATGTAATTGAAAAATAAGAACACAAACGATTGGCAAATTATTATCGTACGTAAATATTTTTTATTATTTAAGCTCATATTTAGTAAAAACCATGAGAAACTACTAAACATTTACTGAATAAACTTTTCAAAGTTATAATGAAGTGTATATGAATATGGGTTTTATTTCTGTGATGGGATGAGGGATTTTTTGCTTAATTTATTGGGAATTATTTGAGGTTAAATTTTTTACTTTGTAAGAAATAAGAGCATTTCTTTAACTAATACTGAGTTATTTCTTAATTAACACAGTATATTTGAAATTTCAAATAAATCTAATTTAGAATGCTCTGAGAGACCCTTGAGCATGCAATAAAATGTACTTAAATATCATGACAACTGTTGATATGCGAACCGCAAAGAGAGTGGGAGAGAGAAGAGAAAGGAGACCCGTGTGGTGTTTAGCAGAATTTCATTCATAAAGTGCTCAAGTGCTGCGACACGAATGAGTAACTGTGCACGTGTGTGTGTGGGTGTCAGTTTAAGTTTCACTCGAGCATGCTGCGCGTGGGGTGGCTTTTTAGCAGCCTCGAGTAACATGTCACTGTTAAGTCCTGCACTGTTAATCGCTTAACAGTGAGCATCAGGCTCCGCTGAGGCTGATGCTGAGGCTTTGCGGGCAATTGAAATCTCTGCGTTCAGTTGCAGTTGGCGTTTCGTTCGGTGCGGATCGCAACGGTTGCAAAGGTCTTAACAGTTGTGTGTGTGTGAGTGAATTAACCGTTAGGAAAATGTCAACCGACGTGGAATCGAATAACTTATCGAGCATATGCACAGTGGAAGGCAATAATGCACCAAAGCGCAGCAATGTCAATGGCAATATGAATAATAATAATAGTGCACGTTCCAGTCAAAGCAGTCCAGTGGATGCAGCGCAGACTCTCGAGGCACAGCAGCAGCAGCGCTACGGCTGGTATCGCTTTCAGCCACAGTGGCTGCAATATTTCTGCACCGCCAAGTGGGCGCTCTTCTGGCTCTGCTGGGGCGGCGCACTGCAGGGTGAGTAGGAGGGGGAATAATATCGGTACTTTCAATTTCATTGCGGACTTTTTCTTAATTCAATAAAATGCCTGCGTCACACGCTGATCCACCCACATTCAATTTTGGTCAACGTAAATTTTATGCGTAAGAAATAAAACAAAAAAATAAAAATGAAATTCACTTGATTTATGAAAAACGCAAAAAGTTATTATTGTCCAAAGATAAATTACTTTTCTGACAGTTTAAATCTTAACTCTTTACAATATTCAACTTTAAAATCATTCTTACCATTCTCAGAACTCTTGCTTTCGTTGCTAACTAAACAACATAACAGACTTATCTGACTGTGCGTATAATTTTTTTATCTTATCAAATTGTGTCAATACAGAAGAGCAAATAAAATGCAAAATTGCAGCAGAGAGAACACAAAAGCGCAAAGACCCTTAATTAATTTGTATCTATCTAAAAGTACTTGACTCGAGAAGTGCATCTGATATTCATTAAAATTGATCAAACTGTAAATAAAGTTCTTGGGACTTCCAGTTCAATATAGAAGGGAAATCTAAAAGAATAGCCTAAAAATAAACACAATCATTTCAATAACACACGTACTAATTGAATGTTCAACCTTCAGTAATCTAACCTTTCAAAACAAAGACCCCATTACAATGCTAACAAAACCTACAATAGAATTTATACAATACAAATATAAGAGTGCCCTTGATTTTTGTTTGGCTTAATCATCAACGAGTGTTTCTATACTCATTTTATATAATAGTAAAGAGTTTAGTTATGTTGTTTATGTATTTATTGAGGCTTTAATAACTCTAAACGGTGTACATATAAAATTCCTTTAATGGAAATCCTAATTTGATGAAATTTTCATATGGAGATGTTCGGTTTTAATGAAAAGGTACTATATAGGTATGTATATACATACATATGGTACAATGATAGTTATAGGTTGTACTATTTCGAAAAAGTTTATATCTTGATTTTTTCTAATAGGCTCCAGAATTTTAAGATTAAATTATATTTAAATATATTATGGCTGAACGACCTATTTATGTGATATGAATATTTTTGCTTATCTTGAAGACAATATTTTGAGAAGAACTCGCATTAAAACTGTACAATATATTATATCTTCCAAATTATAAAGCTCTTTATAACAACTCTTTAATAGAATCATCTTTCATTATAATAAAAATATTGTTAAAATAGTGTACAAATGTTTAATAGCTGAAACATTTCAGAACATACCGATTTAATTTTTCTTAAGGTTATTAATATAATATAATGAAAATGGTAAAACTCTGTTTTAAGAACTGAGCATGCTCTCCTGAGTCTCCCATACTTAACATAAGAACTAAGCAGACAAACGCGAGTGAGGCTGGGGCACATGGAAAACGCTTCATTAGCAGCGCCAAGTGAAGGCGTGGATGGCAAAGGGGGAGGTAAAATTTGCTGGCTTTGGTTTTTTTTTTTGTAGCCGCAAGGCTGTGTGCAACAGATAAGCGGCATGCAACGGAATGGGGCATGGATTGCTGTGAATGGGAAACGAGTTAATAATTAATATCAGCCCCGAGAGCAGCCAACAGAGCGAACAGTTTTGTATTTAGCCCGAGGATGCATTAACCTCAAAAACTGTCGCTGTGAATAGTTTGAATGGAACTGGAGCTGGAGCTGGAACTGCCAGCTAAACGTTTCCCCTTAACATACATTAATGTTCCCATCCCCATCCCTATTCCCTTTCCCTTCCTTGTGCCCTTTGCCTTCCACGTCTATCCGCATTCATCTGTTTAATTGAAAGTCACCAATTGCAATTGAAAAGTGGATGCAGGATTAGGCAGTGTTCCAGGGATTAGTCCGCCAATTCGGGCTATTTATGTCTTCTCCAGGCATCTGTTGGCATCTGTTGCACATTGTGCATTGCGCTACGTGAGCGCATTTCCGACTTGGATTTGCTCCAGCTTTGCAGTAGCAGAGCTGGTGTCAAAGCCGATGACAAGCCAGGCCCGTCCTGTCCTGGTTGTAGCCGACTCCATATGCCTCTGTTTGCCAGGTCCCGTGCTGCGATAAATCTCCCTTCAATGTATGTATGTGTGTTTTTTTCGGATTTTCTTCTTCTGTTGTCTGTGTGTGTGTTGTTGTTTGTCCAGCCGAGCGTGCCCGGGCGGGTTATGAATGGCGGCACGTGACCAAAAATATTAATCAGTTGACACGGCATTAACATAAATCATCCGCAACACAACAACCCAGGCTCGTCGGCAGTTTTAACGGTTTATTATTTCAGTTTTGCTATTATGTAGAGCCATTAGAAATTCCAAATCCACATAGAGTACAGTTTAAATGTTAGAATGTTGAGGAATGTGCATTATAAGTAGTATTAAGATATTTTAAATAATTCGAATGATATTTGAAATAAGCAGATGGAACAGTTATAACTATAATATTAATATGAGTATCTTCTTACTATTAATAAGGTAAATTGACAAGTTCATTATTCAAATTTCTGTTTGGCTTCAGTAAAATTAATTTTGTAGTTAGGGCACTTTAAAATTAATGTCTTTAATCTAGTCAATTGAAAATAAATCAGATATTAATATATTAAACTGTAAGCCTGAGTCGACAATAATTTATAGGTTTATAGAATAACTGGATAAGTAAAGAAATTTCTCAATTAATGAATTATAGACCAACTAAGTTAATAAAATACTAATCTGATATAACATTATCGAACTTTAAGTTCCAGTTAACAGTAATTCATATGTTTTCAAAATAATATCTTTCTTTCTTCTCCCATCTGTTCTTGCTAATTAAGCAGCTGCCCTCAGTGTTAACATTCTCTTAAAAAAGGGTCTCAAGAAAATGCAAACTCAAATCGATGCACTTGCTCAAATCCCAAGATTGTCACGTATGCAACAACACTCCACTTTACCCCTCACTCTCTCTCACTCTCCCACTTACCCGCCTTTGACTTTCCTGCATTACTCATAAGGAAATTGATCCATATTATTGTAGTTTTCTGTGGGGAGGTAAATGACTTATGACTGCTTGAGACGTTTAGGTCGTCTCCGTTTCCCCTTCATGTTGCTTCCTTCTCAGCGTGTGACTAAAAGGACATTTTTCAAGCAACTTGCGATTATTGGAAAATAAATTGAATTTACTGTCAGAAAAAAAAAAAGAAATCATATTCTAAGCAAACACAATGGGCCGCACTGGTCGCACCTTACACACAAATAGATATTTATGTACAAAATCAATTTGTCGTACAGATATTTAATTTATAGCCACGCCCTGCCCGCCCCCCTGGCTCTCTATTCTATTACAATCTGTTGTAGCTGACAATTTGCCACCGTAGTCGTAAAAACATCTTAGTTCCTTTTATGACACCCAAGTTTGAGCGAGGGATGATGCCGGCAAATGGTCTCTAATAGTCTTCAAGGGGGAAGTGCGTTCAGGGTGGGCGAGGGAAGTCAAACTAAGCTCAGTTGAATCAAAGAAGCTGTTAAATTTGATTTAGTTTAGTTTTTAAAAATGATTGATACACATATTGCCAGATCTCTTGTGATAAAGATTCTAATTTGTGTAGATAAATATTCTAATTTGTGTAGATATTTAAAATATTTCTTAAATACACAAAATTTTCAATATTTCATTTGTTCTTCATAATTTTGAAGTACTGGTAAGTCTCTTTAGAGTTCCAAAAATCGATCCTGTTCGAAACTATAGAGAAGTTCATGTCTTGATATACATATTGATGTTTGCTTCATAATCTTTTGAACTAACGTATTTTATACACTTAGAGATTAAGTTACTTATTATATACTATATATTAGATATTTACCATATTGTCAGCTTTCTGAAATTCAACAGTTACAACGTTGTGATCGTTAAATTATCATTGAAAATATTATTGTATTCATCTCTTGCTCCATCTACAATAGTATATAAAATGTTCTGTTCATATTTAGACCTTTAGATTGATGTAGCATCCCTTACCTAAAGATTTTCTGGTCATATTTTGAGCTCAAGATTGATATAGCAACCTATGGACACAACTCATAAGTCCATAATCTAAAAATGTTACGATTTTTTGGATGTTTTCTATGATATCTTAAAATTACAGAGATCCTTAAGGAGTACATGTATTTTAAGCCGATATTTTATTCCTTTCAATCTTAGTTGCAGGTCTCATTGTGAATGGCTTTGTGAATGTGAATATCTCCACCATCGAGCGTCGCTTCGGGCTGCGTTCACGGCAGACGGGGCTGGTGGCGAGTGGCTACGATCTGGCCTCGTTTGTGTGCCTGGTTCCGGTGACCTATTACGGAGGACGGAAGGGGGCATCGAAGCCATGCTTTATTGCCATTGGCCTCCTGCTGATGGGCGTCGGTTCGTTGATCTTCTCGTTGCCACACTTCCTAGTGGGATCCTATAGAGCGACCATAGCCGAGGCAAATGTTTGTGAGCTGGAACCGAGTGGGCTGCCCAATCAGACCATGGTGAGAAAGAAGACCCCCTTCCCTCCATCTCCCTCCCTCCCTCTCTCTCTGTCCATGTGTGACTAAGCAAATAGTTCTTCTTCGTTAGCAGCAAGCCTGTGAGGGACTGGAGCTGGCTGACTCGGATGAGGATGTGAATGTGGGGGATAACCTCACTTGGACGGTTTGGTTGTTCTTTGCGGCACAACTTTTGCATGGCGCCGGCGCTTCGCCGTTGTTCACGCTGGGCGTAACCTATCTGGATGAGAACGTATCCACAAAGATGTCATCTGTTTACTTGGGTAAGTTTAACTGTCGCATTGATAAGATATTTCTAAGAAGTTTCCCCTGTCCCTGTCTCACTCGTATCTCCCCCTTTCCCCTCGTCAATTGCTATTACTCCATCTGTGTCTGGTAGCAAATGAAGTGCGCTCAAATAAGCAAAGGTCCTTGCGGGGATATCGCAAAGTATCTGTTAGATGCCGCTCACACATGCATATTTTGCAAAATACCCTGTAAATGTTGCGGGTATATTGTTTGCCTTTGATTTAGTGTTTATGGAGTCTTGTTTTGATTGAGTAAAGTGTTATTAGAGGGTATTTATGAGTCTTGCAAGCGCTTTACTTTTATTACATTATTTGACTTGGTTCTCAAAGTGCCCTAAAACCTTTTTATTGTTTGTTGAATGCCTCCTATCTTTCGTTTCTATAACTACAGGGTATTGTCTAGTCAATATAATTATTTTATTTGCTTTTATTTGCTATATTTTGCCTGAAGGAAGCATTAGACAAAGGCGGGTACGAAATTGTAGTAAGTTACCTACAGTTTACAGAGTATCTTCCTCTCATTCATTGCAGAACAATTAGAACTACAGTCCTTTTGTAGTTTTATGTATTTCAACTGTTACCTACATATACAGAGTATCTTCTAGTCGTGCAACTTTGCAGCTTGCAACTCTTATTTGTTTTTATTTGCAATATTGCCGAAACGATGCCGTCTACAAAGGGAAGTAAATACTATTTACTATTTGCACCCTGACCCGAGTCGTGTATGAGGGTGCAGGGGCGTGATGCTGTGAGAGAGGGGAGGGGGGAGGGTCGCTTGCAACGTCTGCCTTGTTGTGCCCCCTCTTGTTGACCCAATTTTAAAGCTGACTCAGGCCGCGACTCTTCGGGATGACACGAGCCTGAGCCGGCAGCGAAATTTATTGCCTCCTAGTTAAGTTTATCGTGCGACAGGCAACAGCAGAGGTGAGAAGGAGGATGCGGAAGGGAGGAGAGTGAGACTAGGAGTATGAGTATTATCAAAGTCGTCCAGCTTGCAGCAGCTGAAGAAACTTCGTTTGAAACAATTGAAAATTCATTTCTGGAAGCTTTTCGTTTGCATTTTATTTATTTGTCGGCTGCCGGCGGCCTTTGGCGAAAAAGGATAATGCGCAAACACACATACATATGTACATACATCCTGGTAGTACACTCTCCCCTTCCCCCTTCTGCAGAGACTTATTAAATTCCGGCAGTAGTTGCCCTCTGCGCATTGTCATGCAAATTAAGATGCAGTCGCAAGATAAAACACGCATTGACTTATTGGCAGGCTGAGCGGGTAAGGGGGAAGAGGGAGAACTGGGTAGAGAGGGTGTCAGGGGTAGGTGACTTTTGGCAGCCCGTAATAAGTAAACGCTTTGTGACAGAGACTGATAACACTAATGCCGAAATGAGACAGTTATTTGTGGCGTAGTTGGGAAGTTGAAGGCAAAACTTCAAACTGAATTTTATTGGCAACTGCCTAAGTAGGAATGGGGGAGCAAATAGAAAATATTGTACCTATATTATTATGTACTATATAATATTATTTTAAATATATATATTATGTACTAACACAATATTGAAGATGATCTCCAAATATAACAAATTCAAATTAATTAAATCATTCCAGCAATATTGCAAGTAACCTGCTACACATTATATTTACATATTATAGAGCAAATTAAAAGCATAATTAAAAATCTTCATAAATAAATACATTAAAATATAGATGCTAGATCGATATTTTATATTATTTCCTTTTAGCACATGTCTGTTGAAAAGAGAAGTGTATATAAAAAGTGTAGCACACTTTTCAGGGCAATAGAAACTGAATCTATCAAAAATGGACTGTCGTTTAAAAATGTTTACTGCGTTTTTTTCTCTTGTATTTCTGAATGGTATTAAAAGTCTATATAATATATTCCTCCCTCGAATTACTTTAATTGATATCACAGTATAAGTAAATCACAGTATAATTATGATAATACAATATAGTAGAATAATCCTAAATTATATAAATTCAGTTTGAACCGTCGAAATTTTTTAATTGTCTTGAAATTAGTTGGAATTTTACAGCAAAAGAAGATATATAGACAATGATATCCAACTGTTTCCTATGCTCTTTAAATATTTAAGAATACGTCTAAATTATATTATACCATTTATCTGTTAATTAAATATTGTGTCTACCATTAAACTGATTACAAATATTTGCAGGTATTTACTACACGATGGCCATAATCGGGCCCGCTGTGGGCTACGTTGTGGGCGGGCAGCTGCTGCTCATTTATACGGATTTCGTTGCCGTGGATGCTGGCGAGTAAGTGTGAGCACGACTAGTTAATACCCCGTGATGATTGTTATTAATCGCGCGGGGCCAATGCCAAATGGCTTTAATACTGTGGGAGTATGTAGGCGAGAAGGAACGGGGCTGAACAGACGCAGAGCCGGGAGTCAGTTTGAGCTTATTTGCGCGCGACCTGCGGCTGCCAAGGGCAACGCGGCAAATGCCGCACACAAAGAAACAGAAAGCACGCCGGAGCGTAAATATCTCCGGAGACTAATAAAACAACATTTCGTGCTGACAACGAGGAAATAAGGTGCGAATGTGATGCGGAATGGAGGAGGGGGAGTGGGAGGGGGAACTGTGACTTGGAACAGCAGTTGGGGCATTTGTTTGATTCACATTGGTGTAGGCAGCACTGGAAGGAGGCGGGGCAGGAGTGGGGGCGGGGTTAGCTACTGCACTGCACGGATAAACCGCACAGCTTATTGTCAAGGTGATGCCATAAGTCATACGCCATGGAGGGCGGGGGGGCGGCCGAAGATGGAGTCTGGCAAATCTCGTTGCCACTTTTACGCTCGTCGCCCATGTAAATTATGTGAAAACATGAACCATTTTTTGTTTTTGTTGTTGTTGTTGTTTATGTTGGACAACAAACAAAGAACCGAAATAAAAAAGGGCAGTTGGTTTATAAATGTAAATTAACTAAAGGACAATTTATACGAACGTAAAACATATTTAATGGCATTTCATAAAGTGCGAGTTATAGAAGAAAGAGAGGGGGAGAAATTCGAAGGAAAGAGAGGAAAAGAGAGGGAAGAAGTGGAATGAAATTCTATGTAAGCGGATAAGGAAAAGGTTTATCAGAATAGGGGATAATAAATAATAATATAATATGTGGAATAAGATTTGTTTATCTCTGATATGTCTTTTCGATTCTTCGATCGATGGCTAAGCCTAAGTACCAGTACTGAGCACTAGTATAATCTGAAAATGTTCTTTAAAGTGGAATCGGAATTCTAAGTATGATAATTTATATTATAAATATATATTTCTATATAGGTTATCAGGGTATGATTACTTCGTAGCTATCTAGAACTCAGAGTTCATAAGAATATAAACTTACAAATGGAATAGAAATAGATCGAGTTTCTCTTAGAATTTCAACATGTCCTCTTCCTTCCTCGTTATCCACTAAAAAATTTAATGGCAGCCGTAATTTACAAGCTAGAACATTATTTTTGCTATTGCATAATATTAATAGCCATCAAAATGATTTCTTAAACTTTGCTTGATAACGCATAATAAACAAAGAAGTTATTTAAGAAATAAGCATAAAGGGTGAACAGATTTCGCTGGCCTGTAAGTATGCAATACTCAATAGAAACATTGAAGTTACATATCTAAGAACTAATAAGTATAATACAGGAAGTATAATACAATAAATACCTATAAATATACATACACAGTACGATATATGAATTTAGTTAATCAATCAATCACATTTGACTGTAGCACTCTTACCTGTGACTCGTAGCTCTGCTAGATCCATTTAATAAAAACATATCTGCATCATTTCTTAAAGTTTTAATTAACTGCTGTATTTATAGTGTGGTTTAGTAAATGTACATATATTTAGAAGAAATAAGGTTTATCACCGAGTAATTGGCTGAACTGCCATACGATTAGTTTCATTACCAATACAAGTCCGTTACAGTGATCACTTTATGTGGATGATTGTCTAGAAAACTCTTTGTCCAATTGCCCGTGCGACAGCCACCTTCGCACCTACATCCAAAGATATCACATGATCCATTGCCGCAGTAGTAGTACATCAAGGGCTTGCCATCCGCACAGATGTAGATTTGGCAAGCTTTGGGAGGTTCATTCTCTCTTTTATGCCCACCAACATCCGCACAATGACCATCTTCAAGTGTATAGTACAGTTTAAGATTTGTGCGACAACATTCTGCGTGGGCCAACCCAAAATATGCCCAGACACAGGTCAAAGCCAGCAGGAGGGTAAACACGTGCTTCATCATCGACTCCGATTGCTGAAGTGACAACTGAGCATGATTGATCAAGTAATTATAGGAGGGAAAAATTACGCAGCAAACATTAAACAAAATCGAAATGCCGCAGATCTTATACCCTTGTATCATTTGGTTTTAATGTTGACAGATTCTAATTATATTAGTTATATATTACTTGTATATATAGTATAGTGTTATGGTACACAGTATTATACCATTGTACATATGTGCATCGGAGATATCAACTTAGGTACTTTGCAAGGGTATATAGTAGGTAGGTACTTCTGCACAGGGTATAAAAGAGTATATAGGAACGAAATATATTCAATCTACATATCACTTAAGCACGCAACGTGGTTCGAAAGCCATACTGAGTGCAGCAATAAGCACGCACATAGGATAGAAGATTATAATAACCGGTATTTCTACATGAAATTAGATTGAGCAGCTTCAATAATCGAGTCCACCTGTATGATCGTCTGTTTGATGACCTACATCTCTGACACTAAAAGACTGGGGGCTAAGAAACAAATCATATATTAACATACAACGATGTATAGTATAATATATTCTTTATCAGCATCAACAGTGTAGTTAAATTACCTAAGTTAGTCTAGTTTGCATTACATTTTTTGATGGCAACTGGGAATAGATATAAACAATATAATTAACCAAGATTAATGCGAAGAACGTATCTCATTTGTACTTTCTTCCACTGCAGACTAAGCCTGACGAGCGACAGCAAAGTGTGGATAGGTGCCTGGTGGATTGGTTTCGTGTTCGCGGCCCTCGTCTGTGTGCTCATCTCTATACCCATCTTTGGCTATCCGAAATCTCTACCAGGCGCCGAGCAACTGCAGCTGGCAAAGATATCTGAAGCACACACAAAGAAATCGACGGAAATTGCAGGAGAAAGAGAACTTGAAGAGGAGGAGAATCCAAAGAAGAAGAAACGTCTGACTGGCTGTCTGGGAGATTTGCCGCATGCTGTGCTGACTCTCTTCAAGAATCCCACATTCTTTTTCTTAATCTGGCGGGGGCAACAGAGGGTCTAGTTATAGCAGGATTTGCCGCTTTCCTTCCCAAACAGATCGAGAATCAGTTCAGTATTTCCCCTGTGATCTCTGCCCTGGTAATGGGCATCATAACGGTGCCCGCAGGCGGAGGTGGCACCTTTCTGGGCGGTTATCTGGTAAAGAAACTGAATTTGGCCTGTGGCGG
The DNA here is from genome assembly GCA_018903425.1 of Zaprionus nigranus. NCBI lineage: Eukaryota > Metazoa > Arthropoda > Insecta > Diptera > Drosophilidae > Zaprionus > Zaprionus nigranus. The sequence continues at coordinate 5,955,596 of JAEIGD010000002.1, forward strand.
CATCATCAAGATGTGTCTGCTGGCCACGGTGGTGGCCACCTTCTTCACCGGTTGCTTTCTCGTCTCGTGCCCCAATGTGGAATTTGCGGGAGTGACCACAGCATATGCTGGAGCGGAGCAGTTGAAGCCAGGCTTGGCGGGCTTTACTTTGGAAGCACCTTGCAATGCCAACTGCGGCTGCAGTCGTTCCAATTACGATCCGATCTGCGGTGCTGATGGCGTCATGTACTACAGTCCTTGTTATGCGGGCTGTGGACAGGAACATCAGCAGGACACACTGAAAACCTACAGCAATTGCAGTTGCATTGGCCAATCCACTCGGATGCTGCCCGAGGCTACCAATGTCATGTGTGAATCCCGTTGCCAGAGCCTGCCATACTTTGTGGGACTCTGTTTTGTGCTGATGCTCTTCACATTTCTGGCCACAATGCCAGCGCTGTCGGCCACACTCAGGTGAGTTTGTTGCCAGCAGGAGGATTCGCCTGTCATATGACTGTTGCTACCCTCTGCTCCTCTTAGATGCGTTCAGGACGAGCAGCGTTCGTTTGCACTGGGTCTGCAGTGGATAAAGGTGCGTCTAATGGGCACCATTCCGGCTCCTCTGATCTTTGGCGCCCTTATCGATGAGTCTTGCGTGCTGTGGCACGAATCCTGTGACGAACAGGCGGCTGGCGGCGCTTGTTTGGTCTACGATAATTTCTATATCAGTCGGTAAGTGCCATAGGGAAAGAGAGAGAAAGAGTGAGAACCATCAGCTATATCTTTCTTTTCTTTTACCAGCTACATGTGGCTTCTGGCCCTGATTGGCAAACTGTGCTCCGTTGTCTTCTTTTTCGGTGCCTGGTGGTTCTATGTGCCGCCTAGTGAAGACAACAAAAAGGATCCAGAAATTCTAGACTAAACAACCAAGGCGAACTAAGCGACGCACTGCCAAATTCTACTGGAAACTGAATATAAAACTTCAACTTTATGTCGTATACGGCTATATTTTACTTATCGACTAGCTTTGCCTGGTCCGCAGTATTATTACGTTTAAGTAACATTTAAATAACGCATGTATTTGTAGAAACTTATGCAATAAATCGAGTAATATTTGTAACTGAATCGTGTAACTTGCACAGCTTTAATTCAAGTTCCCCGCCAACTGTAAGATAACAGCATGCTGTTAACTTAACATTGCGCGCAGTCAGCTGTTAACGCACAATTGAGCAACGTGAAGTTGGCTGCATCACTCAGTGCGTGCTGCCACCTAGTTGTGCTGTCAGCTGCCAGTAGACTGGCAGCATTGGTTGCATTGTTTTTTAATTTGTTGTTGGATTTCGTACGGTACGGTCGTGATGCGCGTTGCTCGATGCTGATAGTGCCAAGTTGGACGAAGCTCTTGGTTTGTTTAACCATTACACACGCGTAACAAAACAAAAACAAAAGAGTGCAGTGAGTGTAGAGCACGACCTGAAGTAGTTGATTGTTAATTATATTTTGTAAAAAGTAAATATCCTAATTCAAATTGATTTCTACTTCGTCCCGAACGTGTGCGTGTCCATACATCTGTGCGTGCGTGGGTGTGTGTGTGATTGTGACGGTGTGATAAAAGCAAACGTAAATCATGAGCAATTAAAGGGTCAATCACCCAGCAGCATAATAATAACAAAAACAAAAACAATAATCATTCACAGTGCAATGAATGAAAGGCAACACAATAAGGCAATTTGTTAGGTGAATTCATAAATTATTAGTGGGGTGTAAATACCAAAATATTTGGTTTATAAATTTGCAAAGTGATGCAACTGCAGACCAAACAAATACGCACACAAGCACACATGCATTTGTTTGTGTGTGTTTGTGTGTGTGTGCTCTCATTCACACGTGTACACATCGAGAAAAGGCAGCCTTAAAAGAGAGCTACAAAACAACAACAAAAACAAAAGCCTTTGCATAATGAGACAAAGCAACATCAGCAGAAAAGAAAGACAAAGAGAAACAGTTGAAAATAAATATGAAAATTAAAAAAATATCAATGCAAGGTGATTACAAGCGTTTAATCTACTTACCACTACAGACGCAGACTTTCTAAGCGCGCGCTAGTGTGTGTGTGTGTAAAGCAGAGACACAAACACACACACGTGCCTCGTCTTCTTCTTGTCTTCTGTCTGGCTAGCAAGGGGGGGTCCCTATATTCCTCCTCCAGCTCTGTCCCCCGCACATAACTTGTTTTCACCTACAGCTGCATGTGTGTACACCTTCACTGTGTGTGTGTGTGTGTGTATGTAGGGTACATTTGTGGCCGCACTTGTTACAGATTCATTTGTTTTAATTCTCTTTGAGCTCCCCCACTAAGGCGAAAATGTTTTCCTTTGTTGTTGCCTTTTCTTCAGCCGTTTGCCATATTCGCATACCCTGTAAGTCGACAGTCGACTATATGAGGTATACAATAATTTATACAAACATCTGTTTGTGTTCACAATATTCGCATACCCTGTGAAAACCAACTTTTTCAATAGACTGCCAATATTCATGTTATGTGTATGTAGGGTATCTACAAGATGTGTTATTGATTTCATTCCATATTGCGTTCTTTGCTGAACCAATTTTATAAGTTAGTATAAGCTAAGTGCTTCGACCATGGCAAATACATTCTCAAATATCAATTGTATGTGCATTCATGATTTAATGTATTCTTGAGAATATTTATATCTCTGTATGCGTGAATATCTTCGAGCATGTGCTAAAAGAACCTCATAATAGAAAGAATTCGCATCTCATAAATGCAGCTACATTTTTAGTTTACACAGTAAACATTTCCTATAAACAACATTCCAATAAAAGAATCTACTAATGCGTAGTTTGACAATGTTGTCAGCTCTTATTGTTGGGCAGAAACATTAAATTTATGGAACAATCATTTCAAAACAAACATAAAAATACTCTAACATATATTTCTTATATATGTAGTTATTATAAGAAATTCAGAAATATTTACTTTCATATCTAAATTACATAACAAAACCTATTTTTATTACTCGTAAATCATTTTAAACGATCCCAAAGAAAGGAAAATTCATTTCAAATATAAATACTATATTTCATCTGATTAATCTGAATTCTTATTTTAATTCTGATTTTGCAATACTGATGAAGTCTGACTAGAAAATTCCCCCTAACAAAACTCGTTGAAATTCGGTTTGATGTGGCGTAAATTCTTGTTTTCTTTTTGTATGTCATAGCTTTTACTTTCAAACCTGTCCGCAGAAAGAAAGACCACGTCTTCGAAATGAGTCAAATATACAATATGTTTATTTGTCAACCATGGATTGCCATATAAAGAATGTGACTTATCATTTATGGAAGCTCAGCTTTAATATTCCCAATTCGTTCAAAAAACACTTTTCACTTTTCATTGGGCAAAAAAAGAAGTAAACAGTTAAGAGTAAATTGGATTTCAATCAGACAATTCCAATATTATATTGATTCTTTTAAGATTATTTTCGACTTTCTAATCCTAATTCGTTTCAATGAGATAACTACCTCAATTGTCTTAACTTTTCTTGTTTAGCATAATCTATTGACTCATACATACTAAGTATATCGTATGATTCTTTGTGAGTGCCTTGTCCACTTTCATTTCATAACGAGTTGCCCCCCACCACAGCACGATGATCATGGCAAAAGTTAGCGGTTCTCTTGTTTTGTCTTGTCCGATGTCGTTCAACCAACTTGCAATCGATTGAGGCGACAACAAAACTGGTTTCCTACTTAGAGACTCGTCAAGATACACGGATACATATACACAGATATAACTGCAGATACAGAGGTAAGAGCTAGACATACAGCCGCATATTCTAATACCTGTTCTTCTTTGAGGCAGAAGGCGAGTCATCACTTAGCGCGCTCAAATCAGAGAATGTGAAATATAATTTAATGAAATTAACAACTTGACAAAACGTGACTAAAATATTTATAATATTTATAGAAAAAATACAGAAATGTGTTTTCGGTAAAATTTGCTTGGATTATTAGAGAGAATTGTGCCAAAAACAAATTCAATGTGAACATTTAAAAGACACGCAGTCACAAAAAATTCCATATGCTTGACAGAGAAAAACCAACGGATTATTGGCATATTTTATGAGGTCTTTAAATATATATTAGCAAATATAATGAGATCTTTGGTTTAATTAAGAGAATAAGATGACTTGACAGTTTGGTAAATTAGATTACAAATATTTGAATATTACTTTGTGATTATTATGCGGTGTTTTACATTTTTAAAAGGGTAATTTAAACTGTTCAACTGAATATACATATATTCCCTCATTGAAGTAAATAAAGTAGACAATACTTAAGAAGATATGTTTAAAATGTTGTTGTCAAATGTCAAATGGGCGCGGGGTTAGCTACTGCACCCGCACCTGCACCTGTGACTCGTAGCTCTATCCCTTATATATATCCCGCTATATCCCTTAAATAAAAGCATAACTGCATCATTGTTTTTAAGTTTTAATGAACAATTGTATTTATAGTGTGATTTAGTAAATGTCTATTTTGCATTGTAAAGAAGAAATGAGGTTTATCACCGACCCTACGATTAGTTCCATTACTAAATCTCGAGCGTTACAGTGATCACTTTCTCTGGATGATTGTCTAGAAAACTCTTTGTCCAATTGCCAGTGCGACAGCCACCATCGCATTCACAACCAAATATATTGCATGATCCGTTGCCGCAGTACAAGTACATCAAGGGCTTGCCATCTGCACAGATGTGGATTTGGCAAGATCTGGGAGCACTCCGTATGTGATGTCCACCAACATCAGCACAATAACCATCTTCAAGTGTAAACTCTAATTTAAGATTTGTGCGACAACATTTTGCGTGGGCCAACCCAAAATATGCCCAGACACAGGTCAAAGCCAGCAGGAGGGTAAACACGTGCTTCATCATCGACTCCGATTGCTGAAATGACAACTGAGCATGGTTGATCAAGTAATTATAGGAGCGAGAAATTACGCAGCAAATATTAAACAAAATCGAAAGATGCGAAAAAGGCTAACTCCGGAATACCGCACATCTTATACCCTTACATCATTTGTTTTTAATGTTGACTGATTCTCCTTATATTAGGTATATATTATGTACAGTGTATTGGTATACAGTATTAAACCATACATGTACATATGTGCATCGGAGATATCAACTTAGGTACTTTGCTAGGGTATAGGGTAGGTACTTCTGCACAGGGTATAAAAGAGTATATAGCAACGAAATATATTCAATCTAAACCTCACAACATATCACTTAAGCACGCAACGTGGCTCCATACTGAATGCAGCAATAAGCACGCACATAGGATAGAAGATTATAATAACCGGTATTTCTACATGAAATTAAGTAATTTTTGGGCAGCTTCAATAATCCAGTCCATCTGTATGATCGTCTGTTTGCTAACCTACATCTCTGACACCAAAAGACTGGTGGCTAAGAAACAAATCATATATTAACATACAACGATATATAATATATTCGTTATCAGCATCAACAGTGCAGTTGAATTACCCAAGTTCGTCAAGTTTGCATAACAATTTTAAAGACAACCCCTACTAGTTAACAGATATCTGCGAATATATATAAACAATATAATTTACCAAGATTAATTCGAAGAACGTATCTCATTTACACTTTCTCCCACCGCAGCCTAAGTCTAAGGGTAATTTAAACTGTTCAACTGAATATATATTCTCTTATTGAAGTAAATAAGATAGACAATAAGAAGATATATTTAAAATATTGTTGTTTAATTGTTTGAAATTAATATGATAATTTTTCAGTAGAATATTTACAATGTTTCCCATAGTACAACTTTCTGCAAAGTAACCAGAGCACCCTCTTTCTATTTCTACCGTGCCGGCGCATAATACCCCCAATGCACATAATAATATTCATATATTTCCTCACAATCTGTTAACTTTCGCACAAATTGAATTCGGGCTTTCAAGTAGACTCTAACTGTATCTTAATAACACACCTTATTTATGAAATTCAAAAAAAAAAAAAGCTGTGATTTTATTTGGTAACTTCTTACGAACACAGACAGGCAGACAGGTGTGTGTGTCTGTGTGTTTATATTGAATTGTGGCCCAATATTCGTGCAGCTGTTGCCTTTTCTTGCGGTTGGCTGCCTCAAGAGGCCTCTTTCCCTACCTCCCTCCTGGATTTTCCGACTTCAGCTTGCTGTGCCAGTTCCCCACGTGTGGAGCCCGCAATTAGCTGACTCGCAGCAGTTGCCGAAGCTTCGCACGTAACCGAAATGCAAAAATCAACATAATCCACAACACACACACAAGTCGCAGATCTAACGGTGTTTGTGTATCTCATTTTGGTGCCATTAAGTAGAAATACGAAATACAAAACCGGTTCGTCAGTTTCGTTCGTCGCTGGTTCGTCAGTTCCTCGGTTCGTCGGCTTGTCGGTTCGTTAAAGTCGAAGTTGTTCGCTCATTTGTTCGCTCGAGTTGTCCGTTGAAGCGCGTCTCGTGTGTGTGTGTGTGTGTGCGTGTGCATCTGTGTGTGCCGTGATCTAAACAATTATCTCGTGATATATTTTTTAAAGAAAATTGCAATCAATAAGCATCCACATCTTTCTTTTCAGCGAACAAAATAAACAAAAAAACAAATTCCCCCATTTGTATTATTTTTATGAATGCCAAATAAATATGTAGATAAAAAGTAGAGTAATTTATAACAAACAAAACGAATGAAACTTGTTTACAAACATTTCGAAAATTGCAATCGAAACAGAAACATAAACAGAAAACTGAATGAGCAAAACAAAACAAACTTAAATAACAATAAATCGTCCAAGGATAGAAATATAAATCATATACATACATATTACTGTTCAAATATGGTTGGAAAGGTGAGTGTTTAAATGGTTTAGCTAGTTGTTTATTAGATTAGTTAAGTCTATTCATAAATTATGTTGATGATAGAAGAGATATTCAATTAGAGTCAAAGAGTATTAATTGAATCATAAGTTTTATTAATCTTATAAAGCGGAACTATTCTATTCATAAGTTATATTGATGATAGAAGAGATATTCAATTAGAGTCGAAGAGTATTAATCGTTTTATAAGTTTTATTAATTTCAATTATCAAGCGGAAGTAACGATTAAATTAAGTGTCTATCTAAACTTATTCCATTTTCTTACTTCCGTGTTACCCTCAAAAAGTTCTTTGTTTACTCAACTAAAACTTGAACTACTTCACGAAAATTCAGAGCTACGTTATGCCCATGAAAGTGCTATTTATGTATATATACCATATATAACTTTGTATGTTTTTTTCAAATGTCAACAAAAATACGTATAATTTCGCAAGCTGCGTAAACTTTCCATACAAATACAAATGTATATAATCGGGCCTATGGGAAATTATGTCATTAGCATTTGAATGGTTTGATTTCGTTTAGGTCGGAATATTACGTGATTTGTTTTCAATTTAGAAAACGAGCGTCTTTCGTATCGATTCGATATCGTAATCATATGAGAGCGCGACAACAAATATCAATCAAAATTCGGACTCGAACAGAGCAGGCGTTGTTGAAAGTCCCGAAAACTCAAAGCCTAAGCTTGGCACGTAACTGCAAAATGATTCGATTCAACACGAAAACACTCCAAAAGACTCACACTCAATTGGACCCACACACACACACACGTGCTAAGCGAATAACTTTACAAACTAACAGAATGTTTGGTTGTTGCTACTGCTGGCATGGAAAATGTGTGTGGAAAATCGATTATAGGCGCCTAATGGAAAAACTTCAGGATGTCAAAACACAACAAACAAATAAAAAGATAAAACAAAAAGAATTATTATTCGTTGGCCCACAAAAAATATCCGTAGCTTGGGCCAAAGCTGTCAGAACGAACAATACTATCATATATTATACTCCTTCTGCACGAACTGAATGGAGGCCTAAAACTGAAAAGCTCAAATTAATTATATAAAATGCGTTCGTAATCATTGAACAATTATTTAATTATGAGTAAAAGCGAGCAATGGGGTTTTTTGGGTTTAAATTGGGAAACTTGTGCGTCGGCATGTAGAAAATTATCCCATAGAAATTGTAGAGCTGCGGCCATAATTATAGGCGGCATTATTATGATGAGCTAACACCCATAGAAAGTATGATTTCAATAATGCATTTTGGATTATCATATAATCATATAAGAGAAGAGGAGAGATAAGAGAAAATTGTTATGTAAGCCGGGAATTCGTTTTATGTAAGTAAGATTCGTACTAAAAAGGGTTAAAAAATACTCAATAAAACTGTCAAGTCACCCACTCCATGTGGTCTCTTTTTTAAAACCTAAATTTAGCCTCGTACCCTTTTCAATTAGGTTTTTTCACAAACAAGACACTTTTGCCAGTCCAGCAGTTCTTTATTATCCCATTTTAATGCTCGATCTGAAGCATAAACAAGCTGATAGAACTTTTTGGGTTAGTGTATACAAATCATGAACACAACAAACTATGAATATTCATTTATTTGATGCGCCGTCGGCCTCATTTCGTAAATTTTCCATTAAAAGTACATAAAACTAGAAAGCAACTTGCTAGGAGAGGTACTTTAAGGCTCGGTCTCTACAAAGTGCCTTGAAAGCGCTTAAAACAAGTACACAAGACTTTCGGGGCAAAACAAATGTGTGGCGAACTTTAATGTGATGTCTAAAGATCGGGACGAGCAAAGCTAATGGACAGCATGTTATTGATGTAATTAAAATACGTAAATCTAATTAATTACACAGGGTATGGCCAGAGCAGGCTGTGCGATTTTATTTGGGTTTTGGTTACACAAAAAAAAGGAAGATAGGGGAAAAATACATAATAAAAATTCGTTTTCATAAGCTGGTTTTGTTTTCGCTTCTCATTCTCATCGCGCGCTGTGTATGTGGAGAAAGCAGGTGACGTTCGTTAACTAAGCAAAAATGTAAAAAATAAATAAATAAAAAAGCAAAAACAATGTCTGATTTTCATGAGACATGCAAAAAAAAAGGTAGAATGTGATATGAAAAGGGTTGAGGGATTGAGTAATACCCTGTATAGGCGTTAGGTCAACTTGCAGAAATTGGTGCAACAATGTTTAGCAGGTTGAAATATATGTTGTATAATTAATAAGTAAAATACTTTGCATAATACTCTATTCTAGACTTTATATCTGAAAGAACAATATGGGATAAGACAAAGTAATTCTACAAGTTTTATTTTGGAAACTGTGACGAAATTCCTTATTCTAATACCTTGTACAATAATAAGTTCTAGACTATATATCTGGGTTACGTTTACAAAGTTTCTTATATACAACTGTACAAGTATACTCCCTATTAACATAATGTCTGGCTACAGGGTATAATTATACACTTTGCCACATGGATGACACGACAACTCGGCAAAAAATAACAACAAATAACGAAATTCGTGTAAGTTCACACAGAATTACAACAACAATTTGACTTGGACGCGTATCTCTTTCGCACCCATTGTATTTGCTAGCACACACACAGATACACTCATACATGTGTGTGTGTGTGTGTCAACTATTATTTGAGCAGATTTAGGGCGCAGCTATTCACCTATTTATTTAATTTTCCTAATGTCACAATGCGATTTGTTGTTACTTTCGTCGCATGTTTTCATTTTACACTCATTTTTTAGGTCAATTTAATGTATAGCTGTATTTGTGTGTGTGTGTGTGTCGGTCAACAAATGCAACTCGTGTCGTTTATCTCGAGAAAAGATTTTGTTTTTATTTTTTGGGGAATGTAAAAAAGAAACCTTTGCATGGGAAACGCAATTAAAAAGAGAATTTTCAAGTTTTTGTTTTGTTGTGCATTTTCATTTTCATAGTTTCCACCTTTCGCATGCCGGAAATGAGCCGATAATTATAAAACAACAAAAAATAACCGACACCACCAACAACAAAACAAAAAAACAAAACAAAACATCAACAAAATTGCACATTTCGCTGTAAACACAAATTGTTAATAACAGTTTCGAGAAATTTAACCTTTATAATTGCTGCAATAAATTTTATTAAAGTATCGGCCTGAGATATGATCGGCATTAATAATGAAATATTACGTACGTACGGCATTGTGGGAGAATTTCCGAATGGAAAAATGAAAAAATATTGCAATAAATTTGACGCCTGCCAAATTTTTGTTTTGCTTCTCAATATCTTTCGCTTTGAGGTCCACTGAGAACAAATGGTAATATATACACAATATGATTTTGAGATATTTTTGGTAAACATTGAATCTTATGAGCAGGTGTAACACGGTAATATAGCTGCAGATAAAATACAATTTATAAATGATACGTATGCCCGATTTGATTCCAGTTTCCTGAAAGATCTATTTTAGTTAGATCTATTAAATTTGCTTTGTGTCTACTTAAGAGCTTTATTTCTACTGCTCTTTTAGGTCTATTAAAAATAATAACACAATCTTGATAAGAAACAGAGATAAAGTCATAAAAACCAGAAACCAAAAGACGTCAAGAAGCTTGTTTGGTTATCTTTTATAGCAGGAGGCGTACGTAGCTTCCGTTGGATCACTTCCAACTTGAAATTTATATAGTGTTATTTTAGATTGTTGTTTTTGTTGTTCGGATCTTTGCACTGCAGGGGCTGTGGGAGAATTCAGTCGGATCTACTTAGATGTTGCTCTAGCTCTGAAGTCATGCAACGCCTTGAGTTTTGTATTGTAAACAAAACACACACAAGGCGTAAATAGCTCAAGTTGTTGTTGAACTAGCCTCAAAAGCTTTTTGTGGCTGGAATACGCTAGTCTAGATAATACCAATTCAGATGTCTTGTGTGGGCATATTACACACTGTGTGTTTCATTGTCTTGGCCTAATCGTGTCGGTCTCTGTTTGTTTTCTTTGGTAAATACAATTTATATAACTGCAAGAGCTCGTTTGAGAACAAAAACAAAGAGATCAACAACTTCTAGGGAAGGCTACACTAGATGATAGTGAGTATACCCTGTAAGATGTGTTTTGCTTTATTTTATAACATTCGTTAATAAATATTCTGGCAACGTTATCAAAATGTTTCAAATATTTCTTAATCCACATATAGATTTATTATATATTACGTGTGGCGCCAATCATTCACGTCTGACTGCAGTAAAGGAATGATTAAATTTTGATACTCTCACGAAGGGTAGTATGGGTTCTTCATGTAAGACATTTCATCTCTATAAATATAATAAATTAATTTACTATTATCTGTGGTAGTATTTATATTATTTATAGTAATAGTCCTCATCTTCCTAGTTCATGTCATTCTATAATTTTTTCTTTCCCCCCACATAGACTTCATTGAGTTTGTTGAGCTGTGAGGGCAACTCTGGTCTTGCATGCTCTTGTTAGTCGCATTTTCAGCTGCTGTTCTTGTTGTTCTCCTTGATGTTGTTGTTTCTTGTTGATATACGGTAGATTTATTTATAATCTCAATGCGGACCGTGTGGCTTTGCCAGCCTCCTACAGCGTTTTGTCTGTTGCTGAGCGCGTTTCTCCCGGACTAAGTGACACGTTTGTGTGCGAGTGTGTGTGTGTTTAAGCTAAAAGCTATTTTGGTATATGTAGGTGTATACCCCACACTCACACACACACACAGTCAGAGCGATAGAGAGCACACACAAAGAGAGATAGCGAGCACACGCGCCTAGATACACAAACACATGTTTAGCCATTGTCATCGTTGTGTCTCTTTGTTTACTGTTAATTTAATTATGTTTATTATATATGGTATAGAGGCGAATGCATAATTTATAAACAAATGGCAAAAGAAATGGGAAAATTCGCATTTGTTTACCTTTTTTTGACGCACAGTCTGAAGGTTGTTTCAGATTAACATCTAAATAGATACACTTCTTAAATAAGACATTGCAATTGTCAACCTATTTTGATTGGTATAACTTAGAACTGTGACGCCAAGCTGCATGCCTTGATAGGCCTACAAATTTGCATTGCCTGTCGATAGGGCAACAACGTCTGTGCGCATTTGTGCCCCCACATATCAAGATGCAAAATATTCCATTAGCATTTCACATTGATTTTCAGTTTGACGTCACAAATCGTGCTCCCTTGAAATTCTCGGAAAAACAGCAATGACATCTGTCGAATTGCAATTGGGAAAAGTACAATAAATAAAGAGCAAGCCATGTCCCAGAAGTATGCTATATATGGCTATAAGGTTATGCCAACAAGCAAACAAAAGAGAAAATAATGAAACTCCTTAATTGTTGTAGTTTATACTTATTTTAACTAACTTTCCTTTCCAAACCCAAAGATTTAAATTGATAAAACTGTTTTCTTTTTAAAAATTGCACTATAATACACAAATAATGTTTGAATGCAAATGAATCTGAATAAAACGATATTCAAAATGAAAATGGAATCACAGTTATGTGAACTGAAGTGTAGGGACAGTACTGGAAGTGTGGAAACAGTTTACCTTAACGTGACTATACATAAAAGTTATTCATGACATATTCATTAACTTAAATTAAAACTGTTACCGGAATCGGAACCAAATGCCAAGCCCATGTTTCGGCAATTACCCAAACAGAATTAAAAAATTCCTTTGCTGCCTCTGTCTCATTAAAACTCCACCCTCAAATTAACATTAAACATCCCAGGCCATAATCTGTTAATTACAGAGTCAAATTATGTTAACGCGTAACATATATATTTCAATAACAGCGCGCCGAAATGTGAAAGTGTTGTAAATCGTCTGACCTTGAGCTGAGAGTGAGCAGAAACGAGTTGAGGGTAGAAAACTTGATGGTACTTCAGTTAATTGAAAGTTAACCATAAACAATCGACAAAGGCGTTCGCTTTCGAATCTCGGATGATGTCATCTCATTATTTAACACTGTAAAGTCGTCTATGTTTTCGGTAATTCCAATTGAAACGGAATCTTAGGGAAACTAGAACTTATTTCCATCCAAAATGTGGCGCATGTTTTCAATTTTATAATAATCAGAAACGAGTCTGCTATATAGTGTTAACAATTATAGTCTGGTTTGATGTTTGTCACGTCCTGTGCGGGTTATTCCACTTCTACAAACTGCAGATGCGTATCACGCACAAAGATATCCATCTATCTCTCTCTCTACTTCTCTCAGCCTTCCTCTTTATATGCGACATATGCTTTGTCTACTTCGTACATTGAACCTTCAGAGCAGCCCAATAACATCGGGATGAAAGGCTGATGTAATTAAAGAGAGAAATGTGACAATCTCTGCACAGTTCAAATCGAAACAGTTTTCAAAACTTTTGTCTAACTCGGATTGTTCTCAAGTTTCGTGAGTTGTTGTTGTGCTTGGCTTTTGGCTAAAATGGTAAAGGTCATTAAAGCGCAAAACAAAAAAAAAGTTTTCAAAGCCACCAGGCAAAGTACCAAATACAGAAACTTGTTTCGGAACTCGTAAAGTGTCCCAGCGACAGGTTGCCAACTCGACGAAGCTCTCTCAATGGGGCACGACGATGTGTCATTGTCGATTGTCTTAGGCATTGTATTCGGCTTTTGTTTTATTTTATTTTTCATATTATTCTCTCACTTAATTGTTCTCGCATTTCTAGAATCTTAATCGACACTTTAAACGCATTGAGCATCAAGTGTTTTGTTGTTGTTTCCATTTTTAATTACAGTGACGAAATCATTTTTGATTCAAAATGCATCGAGCAAGCGTTTTATATGCATATGCGATATCTTGTGCGTTTCGTATACAGGAAGCCAATTCGCAAAACTTGTTTCTCGATTCGCGTTTTTATGCGGTTTGTAGCTGTTTTTCTATAGCTTTTTATTGCTGATAATACGCGAAGAGTCTTTAAGAGATGCAAACTACGCGACTTTCACAAAGTTAATACAAGTGCGGGGTGTGTCTTCACTATGTGGTTGGCGATAGTGAGTGGATATATGAGAAGCTGAACATCTGGCAATATTTTCAGCTATTTCTTCTATTTTAACTTCGCTGAACCTTTACTTACATTATTTGGAAACAAAGAAGAAGCTCAAATGATTTTTCTTTGTACTTTGTTTCATTCATTGGAAGAAAGAAACATGATTGAATGGTTTGAGCTGAACAAGAAACCGGAATTGATACTAGATGTATTTGCATCATTTCATTATATCTTTTGTTCTTTTGAAATTAATGTGTAAATCACCTTTCAAAATAAACTTTACCAAAAGTTCAAATCTTCTATTTTCGTTGAGAGAAACAGAAAGATACATTTGCTCATTTCCGAGATACATTTGCACAGATAAGGGATCCACAATGATAAATGATAATTGCAGTCACCCAAGTATTCCATTTGTCAATTGATAAGAGCAGCGAAGCGTCGCGTTGTGCTCTGTGGGTCGGAGAGCTTCACTTGATAATTCTGTTGCATATATAGAGACTACAGCTGTTTTCAAAGTCTTCGGCAATTGGTTCTTTGTGTTGTTCTTCCACCTCCTTCCACCTGCTACTCCTCATGCTTCTTCTGCTTGTACTGCTGTTGTGATGTTCTTTCTCGTTTACGGCACAATTGCGCAAATAGAAAAGTAGAAAACAAGACTATTGCTTGGGAATCTCTGAGTCGAGGCAATTACGAATATATATGTATATGTATATATATTGTATAAATATTGCTGATAACGCTACGGACATTTTGAAAAGTAAACAATTAAAACTATATGACGTTTCATAGTTCGCACATAGTAAATAAGAAGTACACTCTAAGAAATCGTTGTGTAGTTGTTGCTGAAAATAGTAAAAGCTGCAAGTTAGCATAAAATTTAAATATTTATAAATAAGGAATGTTCCTTGATTATACGATACTCTGCATATAAGTATTATATATATATTGATTATCTGTTTATAATATTTCTCAATGTTTTTTTCCTGGAAAGTTTTAAAATATTTTTCATTGTGTTTACTGTTTGTTATCTTTCTGAGAACCTTTCATTTTGCTGAGTGTATTGGCAGACGTACTTAGCACTGCGTATACGAGAGCATACGCAAGTCTACCCATGTACGTACATGTCTGAATATGTCCGTACATGTACATAAGTGCTACACTTCGTATGTGTACTCATGTAATGCTGCATAGCCTCGACCGTTTTCATTTGACATTGATGACTTGATAATCTCTCTAGGGAGGGCACGCACGTCTGTTTACTTATTTGTATATGTACTTTTTATATATTGCACATAAATACATATATATTTTTGTTTTTTCTCAAGCTCTTCAGAGACCGGAAATTCTGTTGAGCGTTATGTTGTTGGGGCTATGTACGCAAAGAGTGCGGGCAATTAGCGCGAACCTATTTTACACGCATTTATGTTGAACAATTTACGACATACGCGACTTTGCTCGCCATTGCCTTTCCATGCGCAAATATCAACAATAAGTTTGTATATGCTGTCCAAAACATTCCGTAAATGTCGCATTTAGTTAAGTTTTATTAAACCTATGGAAGTTGAAATACCCTACATGTTGTGGGAAACGAAAATGTTCAAGTTAAATGGAGTTTTAAATAGATCGAAGGTATTATTCAGTAATATATAGTTAGCTTGATAGGCAATCAGCATTTATAATACATAAATTAACTCATTTAAATTCTTAATAACATTTAATTAACATGATAGATGTTCAGCATTTCTTATTCATAAATTAACTTATATAGAATCCCAATAACATTCAAATAATTCATATTGAATCTTTCATCTCAATAATTCCTGCTTCAACAGGTCACATACCCTAAAATATATTATATATAGTATATATCATGTGGTTTTCACTTCCGTCAGTTCTTTCCATACTCTGTGTGGAGTGCACAGTGCAACAACATTATTTCCGATAAGAGTTTTTCAAGTGATTATACTATGTTCCCTTGACTTTACGACCCATATTTCAGCAGCAAAGAAAACTAAAGAAATAAACTATGGTATACAATGTGAAATCGAAGAGACAATTCAGTTTAAATGGAAACAGATGCAATTACTGCTGCCTGCTTTTGTATAACAGAAACAGAAGCTAAGTATTTGTACTATAACTAAAGTTAAAGGTATTTCCTTTGTTTCATACTATTTAGACGGGGGAGTTTTCAACGCTTTCGCTTTACTCGTCCAGACAATCTCGGGTTTCTCAAGCACCAAGCACCTTTCGGTGCTCTCATTTGTTGCAATTCCAACGATTCGTGCAATTACTTCAAGTTTGGAATTCAGTACAAAAATACAGAAAGAGATTGGTTGCATTGTTGTTGTTGTTGGGGGGCTTCCATGTTGTTGACTGACGTGCTGCTTGGCCACCCACCCAAATGCCTTGCGGAGCACATCGTCGAGTGTGAGTTAGATGAGGTATATCCGATTACAATTTGAGTCAGTTGAGACACAGTTGGGGGAGGCAGAGAAGTAGAGGCGGACAGCTAATCCTCTTAGTGAGTTCGTCGTCAATGGTGCACCCCAACGAGTCTCGACGAGGCGTTTGCAATTGTCAGCAGTTCTTTTCAGTATATTTGCAGTATTTATTATTGTTATTTATAATTGTCGCATTGCAGCGAGATCATTGGCATTGCACATCTTTGTCGTATAAGATCTTTCTACACGCAAAGGTGGCGTATAAGTGAGTGGAGCGAATCAAACGAATCAACTGAATCACTCAAGTTGAATGGACTTGCCGCAAGTTGCGGCTTTGATGCTCCATTTGTCAGTTATTGTTGTTGTTGTTGTTGTTGTTGCTTGCTCTTTGTTCTTCTCTGCTCTGCAACTGCTCCTCTGTTTCTTTCATCTTCGGCTTTGGCAAACGTTGACCTCGATTATTGCCAAAGTACAGTTGACTTTTGAGCACCGTTAATCACGCGCTGATCGAACAGTTCAGCAAATGTTTTTGCTTAAACTATACATATATGTCTGTCTCGTTCACTCTACTAATTCAAGCTAGTCGCGTGGGTGTGTTACCGGACTCATTTCATATACGGTCACTGTCTTTGTATCTGTGGTCAATTGGTAATAATACCCGTTTGGCCAGCTCTCAAGGCCAAACGACCCCTCCCCCCCTCTGCATATGTTGGCCATGCTTCAGAGCCAAAACCAGATGATAGATGTATGTAACACATGTGTTATGCAAAATTAGCGTTGACAATAACCTGCATAGGCGAATGTACTGCGATGTTGGAATCGAGTGTGCCAAGACAATGACTTGCAATTAATTAACCATACAAATAGGTTGTCAAAGCAACCAAATTTAGAAAATACTATTTGCCAATACTATTCGCATTAGTGTCGAGTCACTCAAAGCCAAAAACAAATATTAATTAATCGTTAAACTAGCAAAAGTAGTACATTCTTAAGACCGTACAGACATGAGCTATGCTATACTAGGGTTTGCGTTGATTTGACCTATACCAAACAGCTTAATTCTATAAGCGGTTTAGATTTTTGATAGACGTACTACACAAAGTATAATCTAATGATTTTATTTGAAAGATTTATAGATTTAATAGCTAAATATCGATAATAAGTTGCATCCAGTATGTTCAACTATCTTTTGAGAATAACCTCATTTACAAATAGGTCGACGAATCCATTTGTATATTTATTAAATCACTCATAACTAAAAGGAAAAGTTTTGTATTAATTATGGATTGAAAAAAGTACATTGAGAAGAACTTACAGTCATAAAAATATAAATACGACAAAACTTTGTAATAGTTTATAATGTAGAATAGATAAAAATTGCTAAATTAATATTTTGTACATCTTTTGTTTATCCGCATCAAATTGTGGAATTATAAACCATAAAATCTATAGATTCAATAGATAAATATCAACAACAGTTCATCAAGCTATTGCAAACTATCGATTTCCGTTTCGAAATTACCTCATTCTGAAGCGTTTTATTACACATACGTTTCCATACTATAAAGAACTCAAAATTACCACTTTGATCTACAGCAATCCCCTTTTTTTGTATAGAATTAACGCTGTCTTGCAAGTAAAATTGAATCACAGCTTACATATACATGTGTATGATATATTTATCATATCATGCCCTGTGCTGACCTACATGAGTTGGCTAATTGACGGGGTCATTAAAAGCGACCGCTGCATTCGTTACATGGGCGGGAGAGAATTAAAACTGAATGAATAAAGTGTGTATGTTGACAGTTTGTAAAAAGAAAAGATGTTGATCTCCCTGTAATAAAAGGTATCTACTTCGTATATACGACTTTCTGGGAACTAGACAGAAATTACATATTGGGTTCATAAAGTGGGCACAACTAATAAAAGTCTACTTAATCTGTCTGAGGCAACAGTTCTCATAGTCTCAGTTGTAGCATCAGCCGGCAAAGCCCTTAAATAACATTATATGACACGATAATTTATGTTCACGTTCCCCAACCCCTCCAGGTTATCATCAGTTGTTTTTTTTGCACCCATCTTACGTAATGCGTGTTTTATAATCAACATAAAGTGGGGGAGAGAGAGAGAAGAAAAGAGAGAAGGGGAAAAGTGATCTCTCTCGCCCTCAGCCTCGGATCAGTAGTTGGTCCATTGTTTCAGGTTCCAAAGTCATTGTCGTTGCCGAACTTAATGCCATGCATTAACTTTAAGTACCAAAAAGTCAACTGGATTTTAAAATTTCGACTTTCCCTGCGTTCCACAACTCCACAATATGAATTCATCTTGTTTTTTATGTATATTTTTTCGCTCTGCATTAAATCGACACGAAGTTATATAAGCGAATTCCCTGTGGAAATTCCACTTGTTCGATTCATTATCTTTTTTTAATTGAGCGTAGCTGATAACTGCGTGGAAAATGCAATTTAGCAAAAACATTACAAGTACCTGAACTTGTTTCTGCTTTTAATACATTTATCTAATAGAATTGTGCCCTAAATAGACAGGAAGGTAGATAGAGGTGAAGATTGAATAGGGTGCTTTACAGATGAGAGTGCATAACCTATGAGAAATAGGTTTAGGTTAGGTTTTTTTTAGAAATCATTATCATATTTCTAGCATGGTTGTGTAAATATCGTAAAAAAAAACTAAGAATTCAAACTAAATTTGTAATAGATCAGGGTTACCAATTCAATAAGGAATCGAAAACATACAAATGTGAGGTTAGGTATTTGAAATGATTAAAAATATATTGATAGACTATGTGGTTTATTAATCACATGACTTAGCAAAGGATTTTAAACTTAGTTTTTAAGTTTTCAGGGTATGGAAGTCAAAAAAAAGAGGTTAGGTCTTTGAAAAAATTTTAAAATCTCTTGTTGGATTATATAGGTTAATATAGTGATTAAAATCTTGATTTAGTCGGGAAGTTATCACTCATTATTTGAGTTATCAGAGTTATAAAGTCAACAATCAATCGAAAATATAAAAAAAGTGAGGTTAAATCGTTGAAAATATGTTCAAATATCTTGTAGGACTATTTGAGCAAACTGATCAAAACTGTAAGACTAGTTACATGAATTGTATTTATAATTAT
Organism: Zaprionus nigranus; assembly: GCA_018903425.1. Taxonomy (NCBI): domain Eukaryota; kingdom Metazoa; phylum Arthropoda; class Insecta; order Diptera; family Drosophilidae; genus Zaprionus; species Zaprionus nigranus. The sequence continues at coordinate 5,975,144 of JAEIGD010000002.1, forward strand.
TTACATGTATATATCTATATATGCATAAGCTCGCCAAGTTATGGATAATTCGATAAACCAAAAGCTAATACTTCTAAAAACATCAAAACTAATCAGACATCCTCCAAGTGATTTTCACCTCATCAAGTTGGCAAAGTGACCAGACGAAGTCATCAAGCAACCCTCTGCCATATCATGTTATATGTCTCGATTTAATTTAGTTCCATACATGCGTTGACAAGTCAGAGTTAATGCGCAAGTCACATACGCAGTTGCTGCTTCCTGGAGTGCTCGTCCTATTGCCGCGTTTAATTGTGCCTCAAATCCTTGTGTCGTGCCACGGCGAGAACGACGACAAGTGGCCATGAGTCGTCTACTATGCTATGACGCTGGGGCTGCACATGCTGCTTGCTGTTGACTGGCAGCAGAATAATTACAAAAGGCGCCAGGCAGACACTGTCGGAGCAGATCCCCAAGCCGAGGCTCGAGTGAGAGGCTGTTGCTGCTGACACAATGGAAGAGAACTTGATGGGCGGCGATAGAGGGGGGGGGAATAGAGGTGTGGCAGTGGCAAGTGGTGGTCGGATGCGGATGACGCCGTTTCCTATTAAAAATACACACACACTATAACAGTATGTCGACATGTGTGTGATGTGTAGCTGAGCTCGGATTGGATTGGCAACAAAAGCCTTCCAGTCTGAGTGGGAAAGAGACTTCATTGTTGGCGCTGTCAGCTGCTGATTTCCCTTTCATTAATATGCGGCTCAACGGCCACAACGCCCACATTTAGCTACTATATATAGTGTGTATCGGTGTGTGTGTGTGTGTGTGTATATCCTATGCCTGCAGTGGGTTATCGATTGGTCGATTGGCTGAAAGAAAATATGAAAATCAGCAAATGGACAAGGCTCCACCTGCTGCTGTTCCGCTGTGCGCTCTATCGATGCTCAAATACGTTCTTCCAGTTCCCACACTTTCTTTCCCTATTCTCTCCCTACCTTCCTGGCAGCATGGGGGTCTCTGACTAATTGCAGATTTGCTGGTTTAAGTTCCTCGCTATTCCGCTCAACTGTAATTTACGGCTTCCAATCTGACCCATTTGCAGGCAAATGCTCGCCTAATGCGGTTCCTGCCTGCCCAGCGAACCTGTTGGGCAATTATGTAGCAGCACTACTTCGTAGCATATTCAACTCCCCCCCCAACTCTCTTCCCTTCTCTCTATCTCTCTCTCTCTCTCTCTCTCGCTTTGTGTTGACCCACAAATGTTGCAGCTTATTGCTTTCATGTTGCCCTCCTGCGCTGCCCTGCCCTCCCCCCTTGTCGTTTCTCAATTTTCGGTGTCACAGCAAAAACTTTTAGCTCATGTCGCATCTGCGCATCCAATGACAAAATTGTATAATTCCCTTTCCATCTCTTCTTTTTCGGATGTGTGTTTTTGGCCAACAGCCAATGCAATATCTTTCCAGGTTATGTCCCAAAATGAAACAAAATGCAATTGTGGCAAAAATTAATTAAAATCCATTCACATATGGATGGATGGAAATTGATTAGCTTAGGTTTTGTAGAGAAGAAAAGGTTGCTGCAGTTTCATTATGAAAACTAAAGAAATAAAGAGATGTTGGGAGATTAAAAATTAAATATTATAAATGTTGAAGGATTTTTAAATGATTAACTGGGGAATTAACAATGTTCTAGGGGTAAAATAGAAAAAGAAACCAAAAACCTTAAATAATCTTTGGGTGCAAATATTTACTATATATATAGATTCTACAATATAAAACAATAAAACTTATTAATTTAGACTATAAAGAGAAAAGATTATAGATTTTCATTTAAGATAACTTAGGTTAGGTTAGGTTATGAATTAGCTTGTTACTGTAAAACTAACAATGATATAGTAAAGAGCTATAAAACAGAAACTTAAATTAACATAAATCAAAAATTTTAATAATGAAATGAAATTAATTATTTGTAGTATTAAGCCATGAAATCGTGTTAGATTAGGTTAGCAATTAGGTTATAAATCTCACATATACTATACAAACTTAATTCAATTTAATACCATGCTATAATAAGGTATACCACCATGACAAATCAAACTAGAAACAACTCTTAAAACATTTTTAAAAACTTTTTTAAAATCATTTTCGATTAAACTCCTTATTTTTATTAATTATCAACTGTTTTTCTTTATAGAAAATGCCACCAAGCCTTAGCCAATTAGTTGCCAACTAAAGCAGAGCACACACATAGCTACACACACCCATCCACACACACACAGACATACACACTCAGAACTGATTGAATGTGCAAGTTGAAATTGGGCGACGACAAGTTACGTAAAGTAAAGGCAACGTTATGCCAGGCAACGGCAGATCTGGCGGACAGCAGCAGCAGCAGCAGAGTGGAATGGGAGTGGACAGACACATGGAGCAGTATACAAATCCGTCATATGAACAGGACTGCAATCCGGCCACAACAGCCACAGGGAAGAAGGGATCGGTGACAGAGGCACAGAGCTCCTCAGCCGCAGACTCAGTTCCGATTGGGACACCTTGCACGGCGGCGCTAGGCTCGACTGGAGGCGATGTCGAGGCTACTAGCGCAGGAGGCACAGCACATCGCAAAGGTCACAGGTAAGAAGATAGTGAGGGGGAGAGGGAGGGAGGGAAAGTAAACACAGGCACAACATGCACAGTGGGACGACACGTGTTGTGTGCTTTGGTTCCCAAAACGCGAACATTTACATAAATTTGACGCCTGGGCGGGCACAGGCGGCAGTGCAGCGGGGTAAATTGCCTGCCTTCCTTGGCATACCATTCCATCGAATATTCACAGCTAGTATTCACGAGCTATTCACAAGTATTTGTATTTGTGCAATTAGTCAAGGGGAGGAGCAGGAACGAATCGACTTGAAACGAAACCTTCCGTTTCAATAATTCATCACAATCGATGCAAGTTGTCGATTACGATGGGCCGGTCAAATATTGATGGATATTCATGGCACTCTCGGCCGCCTCAACCAACAACGACGAGTGCCTCACAATACCTTACCTTGTTGTCGTCGTCGTCGTCTAGCATGTAACACGCTCGCCCAGTCGAGGCGCCTCTCGCCAAACTGTGGCACGTGAGCCGACTAAGTCGCATTCAATCGACACCGTCCTCGAACTCGTCCTCGTCCTCGGGCAACTCCGCGAAAGATTCTTTAGCAAGCAGCAACCTCGTCTCGTGTTTGTTTGGCATTGAATCGCATATTGCAAGTGAGTCCTTGAATTTGAGTTCCATGCCGGCAGAGAAGACGAAAGTCAAGAACGTGAAAATTGAAAAAAAAAAAATAAAATAAAATAATGAAACGTAACGAAATCGCTTCTGTTTAAGCAGCTTTTAAAAAAATAAACATTGCAAACGTTATCCATTTACAGTTTCCCTTAGTTTTGATTTCCTTTTCAATATTATATACATTCCAAAATGACATGTTTTGAATAATTTGTAAAAGTTTATAGTTTTGTACATTTTTCCAATTTTTATACGATAGACAAAATTCAAAATTTACAGATTAAAAGGTAGTTTGATTGTTTATTAAATAGATAACTTGTTAGGGAACTTGTGAATAGATAAGTTCATAGAGATTGATAAAAAGGGATAGCTAGATGAAAAGATAAATATATAGAAAGATAGATGCGTAGATAGCTGAAGAGATAAATAGACGGATAAATAGATACATATATATATTATATAGATAGAGAGAAGATGTAGATATAGACAGATAGATGGATAAATGGATGGATATAAGATATACACAGGTAGATAGATAGATGGATATAGGAATATATATGTAGATGACAATATATGGATGACAAGATAGTGGTTGCTACACAGATGGATGGTTTGATAGATACTTAGGCAGATAGATAGACAGACTGATAAATATATAAATAGAAAGATTAATAAAAATATAAATTGATACATTGATATATAAGGTAATATATACAAGTATATAAAGATAAGTATATGTTGAGATAGATAAATAAATATATGATGCAAAAAACCCTGCAAGCCTTAGTTCCCCAAGTAATCTCTATAATAGAAATGGTTTAGTAGAATGATCCCATCCAATTTCCCCATTTCAGAACCCGTTATTTGTCAGATTTAAAAAAAAAGCTGCCCCGTAACACATGTTAAATATTTAAATTTTCCTTGGGAACCAGAGCTGAGACCACAAACTGTTGGGCCATGTTGCAACAGTTGATTAAATTTTGATCTTGATTTGCAGGCGACAGGAATCTATGTACCAGATGACAGGCCTCTATTCGGAAGCGAACAGCGGCGACGATAGCAGCATCGATGCAGCCCAGGATGGTGTGACGACGACGACGACGACAAAGATGGGCGTGGCTGCGCCTGGTGCAGCTGAGGCATCGCTGGACAATGTCGTGCTCAAGTGTCACAGTCGTCAGCCCTCGGCAGCAGCAGCGGCGGCGGCTCCGGGGATTAAGTGCAACAATGCTGATCATCAGCGAGATGGCGATGAGGATGAGGAGCAGTTTCATTCACGGGATTGTGGCATCTTGAACTGCAGACCATATGGCATACAGCGATTTGCCCGCATCAAGATATTTGTGCTGCTGCTCTCGCTGCTGGTGATGATGCAGCAGGCACTGAGCTCCGGGTACATTAACTCAGTGATAACGACCATTGAGAAGCGTTTCGATATACCGTCCAGCTATTCGGGCTTGATAGCATCGAGCTATGAGATTGGCAATGTCATCACAGTCATCTTCGTCAGCTATTTGGGCAGCAGGCGACACATACCCGTGTGGATTGGCATCGGTGCAGTGATCATGGGCATCGGCTCGTTGGTCTTCATGGTGCCTCATTTCACAGGCGAGCCCAATCCGGGTATTGCGATCAAGAACAAGTCTAGCGATAACATATGTCGCAGTGCATTGGTACGTGATCAGGATATGGATCTGGGTCGTCTGTCGAGTGGTCTCTCCAATCAACCTTTGGCACCGCACACGCTACGCGAGGACAATTGCCTAGAGGGTAAGGCGTCGACAACGGGACCAGTGCTGCTCTTTGTGCTCGCCCAGCTGCTGCTCGGCTGTGGTGGCAGTCCGCTCTTCACGCTGGGCACCACATATGTGGATGATCATGTGCGCACCGAGAGCTCATCCATGTACATTGGTTGCATGTACAGCATGGCTGCATTTGGACCAGTTGTTGGCTTTCTGCTGGGCGCCTACTTGCTCTCCTTTCACATGGACTCGCTGTCATCAACAATTATCTCGATAAGTAAGTGGAAATGGAGTTGCGCTGGGCAGGATTAGTGCCCTCCCCTTGAGCTCACTTGCTGTTGTAATCTCTGCTTTAATTTTATACTTATTCCCCTCATTTCTTCTACTTGCAGCTCCAGGTGATCGTCGCTGGGTTGGCATGTGGTGGGGCGGCTTCTTGCTGTGCGGCATCATATTGCTGGTGGTGGCAGTGCCGTTCTTCTCCTTCCCCAAGGTGCTGACACGCGAGAAGAAGAAGATACGCAAGAGTAGTGTGGTGCAACTGGCAGTGCCAAACAACTCGGGAGCCGTGGCAGCCACGGATGAACTGGGCAAGGTGAAGAAGGAAATTGTGGCAGTGACTAGCAAAGAGGAGGAAGCACAACCGCAGCCTAAAGTGGATACTGGGTATGGCAAGGACATTAAGGATATACCACAATCGATGCTACGTCTCGTCAAGAATCCTGTGTACATTGTAACCTGTCTGGGTGCCTGCATGGAACTGATGATTGTCTCTGGATTTGTTGTCTTCCTACCCAAATATCTGGAAACCCAGTTCAGTCTGGGCAAGAGTCAGGCGAACATCTTCACGGGTTCGATTGCTGTGCCCGGTGCCTGCATTGGCATCTTTCTTGGCGGTTGCGTGCTCAAGCGTTTCCAACTGAAACCAAAGGGCGCCGTGCAGTTTGTGCTCATCACGAATGTCGTCTGTTTGGCCTGCTATGCCATGCTGTTCTTTCTGGGCTGCGATAATCTGAAAATGGCCGGCACAACGATACCCTACTATACCAAGCATGGCTCAACGTTAGATCAGCCCTTCCAAGTTAATCTAACGGCAGCCTGCAACTTTGGCTGCGAATGCTTGACCAGCGAAGTGGAGCCCGTTTGCGGTAACAACGGGCTGACCTACTTCAGTCCCTGTCACGCTGGCTGCACGGCCTTCTCCTCAGGCCCCAGCGCCAGCAGCAATTACACCAATTGTGCATGTAAGTGGGCAGCTCTCTCCCCTCCCTCCCTCTCCTCTCTGTCTGTCTGTCAAAACTTTACTCATTTGTTTCTTTTTTTTTGCAGGTGTTCACGCCAACATTTCAAGCCATATTTATCGCGGCGCCGGTGGCAGCCAGGCACAAGCACTGAGTGCCAACCAGGACTTCGCCGAGGTCACTGTGGTGCCGGTGGCCACAGCTGGACCGTGTGCCACGCCTTGTCGCACCATTTATCCATTCCTCATACTCCTGTTCTTCATGACATTCGTTGTGGCCTCGACACAGATGCCGTTGCTAATGATCGTGCTGCGTAGTGTGTCCGAAGAGGAACGTTCCTTTGCACTGGGCATGCAGTTTGTCATCTTTCGTCTCTTTGGATATATACCCGCTCCCATACTCTTTGGCAATCTAATTGACTCGACCTGTTTGCTGTGGAAGTCGTCGTGCGGCGAGAAGGGCGGACGTTGTTTGATCTATGACATCGAGAAGTTTCGCTATAAGTAAGATAGATAGTTGTTACTGTAATCCAATTGTATTAAGTTAAACCTTTTTATCTGTCCTTCTGTACACCTATAGATATGTCGGTCTGTGCGCTGCCGTCAAGCTGGTTGCTCTGTGCATCTTCATTGTGGATTGGTGGCTAGTGCGCAGGCGCAAGCAGCTGGAGAAGATGAAACCATTGAATGCCAGTGATCCCATCATAGGCTCCATCATTAGTCTGGATAAACGTAAGTGGCATAACTATTCTCGTATTTACCCTCTCCAACAACAACATATTGCATTCATCCTTCCCTCTTCTTGCAGTCTTCGAGGAGAAGCTCGCGGGCAGTGAGCCGAATCCAGCGTTCGTTGGCGGCAACGGAGAACTGATCATACCAACGGACATATTGCGACATACGCGCAACGATTCACGCATCTTGCAGCTGGAGTACAGGTGAGTGCAGTACTGTATACCCTGTAGAATCCGAATAATTGGCATTTCTCTTGCAGCTACGACAAGTGCGGACAGGTGCTGCCCGCTGCAGGTGCTTGCAATGTGCCGCAGACCAAGTCAAAGAAGCATTTCCGCAGTGCATCCTGCGATGTGAAGATGATACGCAGCTTTGCCAAGGATCACAATGTGACAGCGGCTGGCGGCGTCGTCGCGACAGGTGATGGTGCAGCGGGGGGATAAGTACAGAAATCTAAAGAAAGCTACAATCACATACACGCAATCATTCGACCGATCTCAATCCGCACGATGCACGGCACAAGACACTGCGCGATGATCCCACGCTGCCTATACGTTATATACAGAATCAGTTGCGGCCACAGGATTGCGCCGAGGAGGATGACGACGATGAACTGACCACCGGCTGTGGGCATTTTGTGAAGAAGCATTCACGCAATCACAGCTACGATCAGATCTATATGCCCAATAATATCCGGTTCGATGCCGATTTCCTGCGGCATCCGCATCATCATTCGCATAATCCCAAAAAGAATGTGAATCTGCTAAAGAATGTGGTGAGCGATGCTAGCAAAGTGAAGAACTCCAATGAGCAGGAAGCAGCTGCAGCAGCAGCAGCAGCTGTTGCAACTGGTTCACGTTCTCATTCGCGCAACAATTCCAAGGATCTGAACAGGGATCAGGCTGCTTTAGCTGCCAATGAGCCGACGGCAAGTGGAATCAGCATTTTGCGACATCGTCGCACCAATTCAAGGGAACTTAACTACAGCATTTTGCCTGCAGATGTGGCGGCAGCTAATGTTGCAACTGCCACGAGTGTGCAACATCAGCATCCGCACAGAAATGTATCGCACACTCATCATAAAATTCAAATCGATGACGATCGCAATGAGTTGATCAACGATGACAACGACGAGGAGGAGGAGGAGGAGAGGTCCACATCGATTCACTTGTAGTTGCTAAAAGAAAAAAACATAAACAAATATGTTCCTGATAAAAAGTAATAATACCCCCATCAGTGTCGTCTCACGTAAATTTAAGTACAGCCCAAGCGGTAGCCGCCTCAACATTCCAGGCGCACGCGAATCCTGTCTACAATTTTCTTAACTGAACAGCTGAAAAGAATAATGAATAATGAATAGTATAGCTACTCAATTTGTACTTACAACCAAGTGTTCAATTGTACTTTCATCGTAGAGAACAACAACAGCAACAACAACAACAAGAAACAATGCAAAACAAGGAATAATCTTTTTTTATACAAAGCGGCAACAACAACAGCAACCACAGCAAAAATATTTATGAATAGTTTATTTATTGTATAAGGAATAGTAGAAGCAACAATCCGTAGATTTAGCTCGATGTGATAGGCATATTCAATTTGATACACATACACCGTATGTATTATATATAAGAGCTATACGACTGTCAAAGTCAATAACCAGGAATCCCCTTATTTTGTTAATCTCCTTTCCTAGGCTAAACTCCCCCCCCACCCCCTGCGCTAAAGATTTACTCAAATCTCGGTTTCGAAATAACAGAAAATTTATTGTATAAAAACATTTTGACTGCTGGACTCTTTGCAACTGAATAACATAATGAATATAAAAAAAAAAACAAATGATATATACACTATATACAATAAATATATAGTCGATGTATATGTATGTATAAACAATTGTCAATGGAAATTGTGCTGTGAAACAATGTGTGAGTAAACCAATAAAACGAATGTTTAGAAAATTAACATGAATAGAAACGCTCGTTATAAACTATATAAGGAATCCATATCAGAGCAAGTATAGTCTGCAGTCTCACATGATGGAAGCGAAAGCAAGCGTAGTGGATTTTAGCAGAAGCCGAAGACGAATTCCTTAATTTCCTGTTTTAAAACAAATAACGAAATAGCAACCATACGCAACGTTTTAATACAGAACATCGTACTTTAAACGATAATGCCTTAAATATATCAATTAATTATACACACAGAATTGTAATGCAATGCGAATGCATTTTAGATAGTATCGTATAAGTTAAGATAACAAAATATAAATGTATGAAAGTAAATAGTACCCAGTTGCATCTCGAGATATACCATATGTTAAAGGAATATGGCAATTCAGAGTGATTTGTGATTACACAGACACACACACACATGATAGTGTCGCATAGTGCAATTCCTGTATTCAATTGTTTAGAGCGTATTTAGATTAGAGATATAAATACGTATACGTATGTCCTAAGTTTACACCAAGAAAAAGTCACATGAATGAAAAATGCAAATGCGAGCACCCCCAGCACGTGCTCCCTCATAATATTTACACACACTTCAAATACAATATATATAGATATACAATTATACAATGATAGCATGTATGAAATATGGATTTTAAAAAACACAGCGAGAGAAGTGAAAGATAAATTACACATAATGAATAAAGCGTAGAGTTATAAGAAAAAAAATGCATATTTTTATTTAGAGAAAATATTGAATAAACCGCAAACAGATGAATTAATATATGAAATGAAAACATGAGACTATTGGCAAAACAAAATAAATAACATACATATGTATATGTACTAGACAATTGCAAATTGGATGTTTTTATTGTGGGGATATGAAGAAGCTGCAGACGTGGTAGAGAGGGAAATACAAATGTTAGCTCCTGTAGTTTAGAGTTCACTTGACATTAAAAGGAAAAGAGCAAAGTTTTCTTCAGATATAATACAATAACTTCTCTAATTATAATATATTCCCTTCAATATTCAAGTATTTTGATTAGGCAGGGTATACAAAGACATTGCTACACCCTAGAATTGTTTCAGCCGATGTTACAACCTAATACTGCAAGAGCTTTAGAACGAAAGCCTTTAAAGTCGAACGGGTTGCTGTAAAAATGGTGTATGGATAAACTCACCACTGTATGGAAAACAGGGTTGGAAAACGTTCTACTGATAACATTAATTTAAATTGAATAAGTTTCTTTTCTCTAATACTGTAGGCAGTTTATTATTAAAAATAAAAATAATAATTAATTCTCAAGTTTTTATACTTTGTGTAAGTTTTGCATTGTCATTCTGTGCACAGTCGAAACAAAAGAGAACTGCAATTAATTGATAGCTTATCGTTTTCTGGCTGCAAATAGATAAGGCCTGTTGCCCTTATGAGTAATTGAATCAGTCCAATTCGAAGTGTTTGCCATGGAGCGTTCCTCCTCATCCGCCATGCAGCGGCTCTATGCGGAGCTGGCAGCCGGTGCGTATACACAATATATCTTACTGTAATCTATGTAATAATTCAATTGTAACTATACAAAAGTCGAGGAATGTTCAGCTAGAAGAAGAGAATATAGTGCTACGCCATAGACTGAATCGTGCCTCCACTAGTCAAGGTTCCAGCGCCGCTGCCCAAGTGGATGCCAAGATAAAAGCATTTCAGTTTGAGGAAGAACGAGATCAGGCTGTGGAAACTTTGCAATTGCATAAAACAGAAATACAACAAGCTGCACGATGCGTATCTGGAGAAGGTGAAGCGTTGCAAGGCGCTGGAGGATATGTTCAAGCGCCAAAAGACACTGACGGGGCTGGTTATGAAGTCGGCTATAGAGCAAAGGAACTCGGGTAAGTGAAAATGTGAAAACAAATGTATCCCCTACTTAACTTTCTGCCTCGAGTAGAGCAGCAAATGCTGCTGGAGAAGCGTAGATCGCAGCAGAGCGTGGACAACGATCAGGAAGTGAAGCAACTGCAGGCGAAGCTGGCAAAGATGCAGACGGCGCTGGACGAGTCATACGACATTATTGATGAAATGGACTTTGAGTTGGAGAGTGTAATGAAAATATATAGAAATTCATATCAATCCTGTGCTTAATCATCCCCCATACATAGGTTGAACTGCTTGAAATGCAGAATAAATCATTGCGCGAAGAATTGGAGGCCCTGAAGGCGCAACTTGCAGGTGGAGCAGTTCAATTGAGATCGCAAGAAGAGAAGGACGATCCTCCGCCCGAGTATGTGCCCGAAGCTCCTGGAACTGAACAACCTCGAGCACGCAAAGCGATTTCGTCGCGCATGAGTAATTACTTCCTGCGTCCTGATGATTCCGATGCAGACTCTATAGAGCGCGCCGCCATGACAGAAAGCGTAAGTTAAATCATAGAAAATATAAATATAATTATGTATTAATATTATCGATTTCATTGACAGCTTGTGCAGAATATTGAAGCAGAGAGTAATTCTCTGCGGAGAGAGCTATTACGATCGCGCATGAAAATACGTGCCAAGGTGGAAATGGAGGAGGCAGAAGACAAGGAACAATTGGAAAAGGCATATAGAGAGAGAGAACTGAGCCTAAAAACAGAGGAGGATGAAGACTAGAAGAAAAGTCACGTATTCTTACGAGTTTTAAAGTTAACATATGCATGGACATATGTATATTGGGCTTTATTTTATCAACTTCAATAATTAATTAATACAGGAACTTTATTATATAAAACTATACGATATACACGTTATGAAGATAGCAGCTGAATGACAAAACAGAAAAATATAGTTTAAATTTGAAAATTAGGTAAACAATATTTACTCACACAGTGTTTTAAAAGGTTATTAAATTAATTAGTAATGTGTTTTAAAAATAGAGCTAACGAAGGAAACCTTCACTGTTTTTCGAGCTCAGTACTACTATTCTGTACTTTTATAACACTGCCTCAGCTGCAATTTCCTATCGACCAACCACCACATGTTATCGCTAGACTAAAACACCAGGCACGCTTAGCTGCGGTCACACTTATAGAGAGGCATCTTAGTTTTTGTTTTTAAACAATTTATTTTACTCTTTAATTGTATATTTAACTAAATAGTGACATAATGTCCACGTTATTACGCTACTCCTTTTTGCTGCTTTCGCTGGCCGTATGCGGTAAGTTGTAAAAACCACGTTAAACGAATGAATTCGGTAATTGGGTGTGGCTGCTTTCTGACTGTTTACTAATTGAAATTGTATTGTTTGATTACGCACCCAACAACAACAGGCAGTTTAGCCATACGCTGCTATCAATGCTCTTCGGATCAGGATCGTAAGGGATACGACAGCTGTGGAGCCTACAAGCGTTTCAATCGCACCGAACACATCGCCATCGAGTGCAACAGTGACGAATCGCACATGCCTGGCTCGTTCTGCATGAAGGTGATTCAGCAGGGACCACGAGGCTTCATCTGTGCGTAACTACAACAAATACTAAGTCGATCAAGTTTTTAACAATCTTTTTGTTTCACCGTACAGGGGACGGTCGCTGGCGTCAGGTGATTAGACGCTGTGCTTCTGTCTCGGACACAGGCGTCACAGGTGTCTGCAACTGGGGTGTCTACGAGAACGGTGTCTACTGGGAGGAGTGCTACTGCTCGAGCGATAGCTGCAACGGCGCCAGCCTGCACAGCATGCACAAATCCTTGCAGCTCCTGCTCGGATTCATTCTCATGGCGGGCACAGCCAAGTTTATGCGCAGCTAGAAGATCGCAATTGAATTTTCCACTTCCCAGCAAACGAAAGATAAAGTGCCTTATAAACTGCGCCTCACCCAGCTGTGTAAAGCTCAAACGACCATTAGTTCATAGGCGAATCTCAATTATTTTTGACAAACAATTCCATCTCACACACATTCCACCAATTCCGTCCACAAATTTAAATTTAAGCTAAAGCTATGATAAGTTGTTGCATATCGAAATATATATATAGACAATAGTTCACAATCAAAATTACGAGTTCCCCATTTGGTCTACCAATTTTTTCAAGCCACCGTCCACCCAACCAGCCGTGGGATCATTCGAAACCGCCGAATAGATCATGGTCGAGCCGTCATCAAAGTGTTTCATGGCCAAATACGATTGACCATCCTCCAGCCAGACGTGGATTTCATTCTGTGCGGCTGCAGGTGGATCCGAGGATGTGTTCTGGCATGCACCGCCAAACTGTAAAGAAGGTACAATAAATAAATCGCATACATTTGGGATTACTCTTCCTCGTCACTTACCCATTTCTTGTACACCAACATGGGCTGATTGACCTGCGTCCAGCGCAGCGCCTTTAAGTAGAATCTCAAAAATGTATGCACATTGTATTTAACTTGCATGCACTTCATTTTGTTGAACATTGCCAGATCATGCAGTGTTTGGCGGCATAGCTCGCGATCCTTGGGCCGCCCCAAGGTCTGGCACATGGACCGCGCAGTACGATGCAGGCAGTCGAACGTCTCGTCCAACAGTTTCGTGTTCACAACTGGTTCTTCTTCCTCATTCTGGTTCGGTTTTTTCGAGCACATAAATGGCATCTTGATCAAATTGGCAGGCAAAATTGGTACCAAATATTATTATTAAGGAATTTAAGTATCTGACATTTGGCGTTTTGCATGCCTTAAATTTATTTTGAAACACAAAAAAAATTAACAAAACTTTCAAATGTTCTGAAATCGCTTACATCGATAGATCATAACATATCGATAACATGTCTTGCGAGCACGAGTATTTCGGTCAGCGCTTAAAAGTATGCAACGGCTAGAAACAGCCAGCAAATAAACAGTTTTTTTGCCGCCGTTTCCCAAGACGCGATCCCATTTGTGTCCCGGACGACAAGCATAGGTTAAGCAGTACACTGTTTGACCTTCCTTGCATTTCAATGCAATCCAAGACACGATCTCACTTCTATTCGGAATTGCAGAGGGTATATTTTTCTGACCAGGTGTTTGCACGCACCTTAGGAGCAATTTCTAATTTTCTAAATAGTAGTATGTATATTCTGAAATTTAAGAAATTAGTGCACTTATCAGTGCAACTCATATTATTTAATATACACAATACCACTCAATGCTGTACCATTATATATAACTTATTGGAATCATTGGGGGAGAGAGAACCTTAAAGGGTTGTCGTTTTAGCTCCGTTTTAATTTTTTATTACGAAAATTTCAAGAAAATCTGTAAAACTATTAAAAGAAATCTATGGATCCATAGATGCCACTTCAATTTATTAACAATATATAATATTGTAATACATAGATTTACAATGGTTAAGATGATTAATATGAAAATTAAATCCACTGTGCGTTTTAAAGCTACAAATTTGTCAAATCGTTCAAAATTTACATGGTGCGCAATATTTCAGACGTTAGGGTTCGCGTTGGCTGCCATGCGCCGCTGGCTAGATACATTTGTATGTATGTACATATATACTATATACATACATATGTGAACTGATGTGTGAATAGCTGCACACGTGTGTATGTGATTCTGTGTGCGCATATCGCACGCTGAGGGGGCGATTCATGCGAAACTGCGCAGTTATAAGAAATCTATTTCATTCGCCTCTGCTGCCGGTTTCTTAAATCCGACCTAAGTGTGTTCTCGAATATGGGTTATGAACCAGTGCCACGCGCTGAGCAGCACAGCCCCACCCCCCACTTATTGTTGTTGTTGTTGTATCTAGTCTAATATTTGACAGACATGTGTGCCGGCCGGTATTTCCAGCAGTTCAACAACCCCCACAACACACAGATGGCTGGAACACCCCAGTCAAGGTGATTAGAGCCGAATTGGCGAAACAATCTTTGAGAACCAGGCTAACTTGCGCCACGCAGTTCAACATCTGATAAAACAATCAAATCAAGTTAGATATTTACAGTATTATTTACTTTTTATTGCATTGCTTAAGCACTAAATACTATATAAAACATAATCAAAAAACAAGTTCAGTCAATATGATTGAACAATCGTCTCTCTGGACGGGAAGAACTAAGAACTTATTGTCTATATGAGAAATCAAGTGGGAATCGGTGAAATTTGATGAAGGATAATGTCTATAAGATCAGTAATACAACTAGGCTAATGAGTTTTGGCAGTAGCTGCTTGGAATAGGAATCCCCTTGGAGGTTCTTTGGCTGTTTACAGCTCCAGCTGGAACTGTTCGTGATCCTCAATTTTCAGCGATTGCGTCTTCTTCACCAGTTCCGTTGGGACGGGCACACACTTGCGGAAGGGAGTACGGGGTGTACCGCGCAGGAGGCAGCTGGGGATGTTGCTGGGCGGCGTCTGACTCAAGGGTGAACCACGCAGATTCTTCATGAAGGTGCGTTCATAGATCAACTTGGTGCCTGAAAGAATAAAGAAGAAATGAACTATTAGTCTGAGTGTCATTGCATCAGCCTTCGAGCAGGTGATAAGACAGCTGTGCAAGCACATTGTGTGCTGTGACTGAGTCATGCACAAGTGCGGAAAAACTCATTGCGAGACAGTCTTATCACGGGTCTTTCTACTGATTCACTCTACCTAAAATGTTTGTCAACTTACCGCCAGGTGTGGTGGAGTACAAAGTACCGCCGGGTGTGGAGGAGTACACCTCGGGCATCTGGATGGGGTCCGAGATGACAATCTTCTTGGTCTTGGACATGGTCACGACGGGCATCATGTGGGAGATGGCTTGGCGAGCAGTGGGGGATGCAGACATCTTTGAGGTTATGTAATTTTTCTTTATATGAATTGCACTTGCACTTGTAAATCGTAATCGAACGACTTTTGTTTGTTTGCACGAATTGCGTTGTTCGGAATTCTCCCTTTGACTGTGCTTTATCAGCTGTTGCTGTTGCTGCTGCTGAGTACGTTCTCGGTTCGCTTTGCGAGCACAATTGACATTCAAAGGCAGAAGGCAGCGGTATTTATACCGAATGTGACGCTGTTTGCTGTCGCGCAGCGCGTAAACAAAACAAAACAAAACAAAATACACACACACACACAAACGTGTTACACACACGTGGCTCAATGGCGTAACTGCATTGCGCTCGCTCTCTCACTCTCTGTGAGTGCTTCCCCTCTCTCGATGTTTCGCTCTCTCTCTCTCTTGCTCTATGTCTTTGATGACGATACTGCGCATGTTCGGTCAATAATAACATTTTCAATAGGAATTTTAATTCAGATACGTCTTAAGGGACGCAAAAACATACATAAACATGGGACATATGTATGTACATGCATGTGTATTTACATATGTAACCTGTTTAAAGCGATAACACTCGTGTAGGGTTGTATATATACAAACAAATATGGACAGGAATGGGTATTTTGATGATATTGTATTGTTGTTGTTGTTTTCAACTCTGCAAAAAAGAGGGCTTGACTCAAGAAGTAAATAAACAAACGTTAGTCATAACTGCAGTGTTGCCAGAATTTTAAAAAACCTGATTTGCTTAAACTTGCAATAAAAAGGCTGACTGTAAGCAGTTTTCGGTGTTAAAAATTAACTAGATAGGTCAATATTTTAGACTTTTGTAAAGCGTTTCAAAGAGAAAAGATTTGACGGGAAAAAAGCTGAATTAACAACACTTGTATTACTGTGCTATCTACCATATAAATATGTACATATGTATATCAGAGTAATGCAGTGTGAATCTACGTAAGTATGTTTATCAAATGCAATCTATTGAATAACTCTAAATTGGTTACCTTCTATATATAATAACCAATTGAGTTATTTAATAGATCTTCTTACATAGATTTATGCCCTATACATGGTAGACTCAACAAGGCAAGTTATATATCTTGTCAATACTATAATCTTTAAAAATTCAATCAATAAGCTCTGTCATAAATACATCTACCTCAACTATTTACTCTTTATATGCACTTTAGCTTATACGAGATAAACAAATATACATACATATGTATGTACATATTCTTGTTTACAGTCTTGTGTATCAAATTTATTCAGATATTTGCGCAGCAATTTGTGAAGGAAATTACAAACATATAATATAATAATATGTATCTATATATAGCCTTGATATTTGGTAAATATTTAGTTCAATGGTTTTCTTTATATACCTAAATTTATCCTGAAAACAACGCGACAATAAAAACACAGCAGTTATTCCCGGTATGGGGGGAAGGTAAAGGTGTTTCACATTGTCTACGGCAATTGCGCAGTTTTTAGTTTCAAAACGCAATTTCGTATTCCCGGGGAAGAAAACCGGCCGGTCTAGCCAGAGAAGTTCAACAAACCCCGAAAATACATAATTAAGTACTTATATCGGAGAGGCTTCCCATCAAGGTGAACTGACAATCGCTTAAACCAATTTCTGATAACTTGTTCATAATAGAAAGCGCCCCTCAAGGCTGATCGGCTGATAAAACAATCAAGAGTCGTTGATCGAATTTAGATTATTTCCATTATTTACGTTTTATTGCTTAAGAACTAATACTATACAAAACATAATCAAAGAACAAGTTCAGTCAATATGACTGAGAACTAAACAATCGTCCCTCTGGACGGGAAGAACTAAGAGCTTAAGGTCTATATGAGAAATCTAGTGGGAACCGGTGAAATTTAATGCAGGATTATGGCTGGAAGATCAGTTAAATATGCAGGTGTAATACAACTAGGTTGAGGGCTAATGAGTTTTGGCAGTAGCTGCTTGGAATAGGAATCCCCTTGGAGGTTCTTTGGCTGTTTACAGCTCCAGCTGGAACTGTTCGTGATCCTCAATTTTCAGCGATTGCGTCTTCTTCACCAGTTCCGTTGGGACGGGAACACACTTGCGGAAGGGAGTGCGGGGAGTACCGCGCAACAGGCAGCTGGGGATGTTGCTGGGCGGCGTCTGACTCAAGGGTGAACCACGCAGATTCTTCATGAAGGTGCGTTCATAGATCAACTTGGTGCCTGCAAGAATAAAGAAGAAATGAAATATTAGTCGGAGTGTCATTGCATCAGCCTTCGAGCAGGTGATAAGACAGCTGTGCAAGCACATTGTGTGCTGTGACTGAGTCATGTACATGTGCGGGAAAACTCATTGCGAGAAAGTGTTATCACGGGTCTCTCAACTGATTCACTCTACCCAAAATATTTGTCAACTTACCGCCAGGGGTGGTGGAGTACAGAGTGCCGCCGGGTGTAGAAGAGTACACCTCGGGCATCTGGATGGGGTCCGAGATGACGATCTTCTTGGTCTTCGACATGGCCACAACGGGCATCATGTGGGAAATGGCTTGGCGAGCAGTGGGGGATGCAGACATCTTTGAGGTTATGTAGTGTTCCTTTATATGAATTGCACTTGCACTTGTTGTAAATCGTAATCGAACGACTTTTGTTTGTTTGCACGAATTGCGTTGTTCGGAATTCTCCCTTTGACTGTGCTTTATCAGCTGTTGCTGCTGCTGCTGCTGAGTACGTTCTCGGTTCGCTTTGCGAGTCGAATTGTCACCCAGAGGCCGCTCGCAGCTCTATTTATACTGCCTACGCTCTCGTTGATACGCTCTCCGCCCGCTCTCTCTCTCTCTTTTAACCTAGCGGTCTGCTGATGTTTTTTGTTTTGCTCGTTTTGTTTTCATAGAATTTCTGCGTAGTACAAACTGAATGCTATTGCCTTAGTATTAATTATTGTTGTTGTTGTTATTGCTCTGATGGCTTTGTTGTTTTCAATATCTTAGCCGGTCCGCTTGCTGCAGCCCCCCCACACTGTTCGAGACTCATTTCCAGCCTTGAGTCGTCTTGTTGACCGGTTCTAATCTGTTTATCTTTACCGTTTGTATTTATTGGTAAACACAAGAGTTATTCAAGAGTTATTAAGAAATGGCTGGAGCAGCAAGCAAGATCGATTCGCGCGGCGTATCGATAACGTAGTAGCTCTTCGTAGGTGAGTCAGGCGGGCAATCGATAGGTGGCGTCGCATAAGTGTGTACACACGAAATTAGCATAGCGACACGTTGCCGGCTTTTTGGCTGACGTACTTCGCAGACCCAGCAGCATATCAATTAAATTGAGCAGCACGAGTCGCGGGGGCGACGATGACGCTGACGACACAGCGCGATCAACGCATGTAACGTACGTGTACGGCGTAGTATCAAAAGTTTTGTTTTTTTTATCGTTCTGCGGTTGGCCCATCGCCAGAGCCTGTGAACTTGTAATGGCGCCACGTGGAGGACCCCCAATAAAAGTGGCGATTTAAAATTAGCTGCAAATGATTTTTGTCAAACTACGCGGCCGCCCACGATCTAAGAATATATCTGTAGAACAAGGTCGCGCACACCGGCCACGTGCTCTAGTTTATTATTGTAAAGATCGGACCTTGAATGGAAATGGGAATCGTGCGAGATAGCATGGCCTGGACACGTGTAATTAACCCCATTGTGCCTGTGGGGGGGTGCCTGCATATTATCCATATGTATGGACTAAGTGCTGGCCCCGAAAATCGGGTGATAAACATAAACAGCGCAGGCCTAAGGCGTACCAGTTTTTCTGCCGTGTCATGCCGCACGTAGCCCACAACATAGAACTGCCTTACGTGCGGGTGTCGGCCTATGCGAGATGTTCTCGTGCTCATTCTCACACTCGCCTCTCTCTCTCTCTCTCTCTGCCCTTATCAACCCCTGTGCCTTGAAGGAAACCAGTTTTGTGCTTGTTGCACGCTTGTTTGTACCTGCGCAGTGGACAGCGTGTCAGGGGCTTGGGGAAATGCGTCTTGGGAAAATTACGAAAATGGGTCACAGGTATGGTCGGCACAATGCCACCTTCCCCATCCCTCCGATCCCTTCCTCTCTGCCCCACACATTGATGCGCTGCCAGACACATGAAATGTGTTTTTCGTTTCATTTGTTTCTGTTTTTCGGCACTGGCTGATGAAATTGCACAATTCATTTACGGCAGATCTAGCTGAGAGGACTAGCTATATTATCTATCTATATATACATATATACTATAAACATACAGATGTACACATATCATTAGCATCTTTATTTCGCTAATTCATTTGCGACGCACGTTGATAGTTTGTTATGAATGAAGCGCGCTCTGGCGTCAAAAACCAGAATAGAGCAAAAGCAGCACGCACGAACGAATGCTGTATACCCTATGCAGATATATTCTATCATTCGATCTGCCTAACTGGGAACTTCACTTATTCACGTGCTATAAATATCGTGTGTTTCACACGTAAAATGTCCCCACTTAAACTTATCAATTCAGACGAAATTCGTCTGCTCGTTCCATTCACATTTGTCATATATGGAGAAAGAGAGAGAGAGAGAGAGAGTGAGGCTGATAAGCTTCATAAACAAAAACGTACTTCTAGTGAACCGAGTAATATAAACATTTCTATATCTACTAGACTAGCGAGATAATGTTGATGGGACATTTACCTTTATTATATAGAAAAAGTGTAAAAAACTTGCTAACATGAGGCACGTGTTTTATAAAACATCATATACAAATATTGTATATATGTATATATAAGGGATTATGTAAACATATTTAAAAAAGAGCTTCCCTTGTTTTCTAGCAATTTACAGAGCTATTTCATTTCAATTTCAGCTGATGCAATCTCTTTTCGAATTTACTCAGCCTCCTCAGCCAAGCTTAGCTTGACTGTCAAAGTACTTTGCATTTGAAGTGTATCAAATTCGTTTCTACGGCGACGTCGATGACCCACATACACATACACACTTTCATAAGGTAGGTATATACATATATAGCTATAAGGCGGCAGATGTATAGCTTGAAGATGATGCCGAATCAGTTGACGTTGTTTATTTGGAATATGAAAAACAAAAACGAATGGAAAACAAAGTGAGAATATCGTAAACAAAAGAAAGGCCCAATAGAAAAGTACCCCCGACTTAATGCAGCTATAAATCAGTCGGAGATATTGCAATGTGTTACAGATCTGTGATCTTCTCTGATGCGCCCTTTATGATCCGCTCCAGACGGCGTGGCTGCAGTGTCAATTGCCCACAGTAAAGAGACGTTCAATAGTCGCAAAGGAAGATAAGGAATACACTTTGAATTATTCCAAAATATATTCCCCAAAATAATGATTTGTACCTTTGCCTCATCAGTCGCGTGTCATCAATAATGCATGGGAATCTCAAGAATCTTGCTGGAAAAGGAAAGTTAAAGACGTTACATCAATGGAAATTTTCATTTTTTTCTCATCGAACGAACTTGAAACTTTCGCGAGGAACAATGAACTTATCCAACGCACACGAGCGAGGTTCCTGAACTTTTCGCACTGATCTGTTTTCAGATTCGATGACTAATTCTTGCAGGAATAGTTTCATCTGATATTTTATTATTGCGATCTTGATTATAATTAACATCTTGTTTATAGAAATTTGATCACTCTGCAGATGCGATTCGTTGTTTAGATATATTTTCACATTATGCCAACAATTAATTAGGCTGCAAAGATTGATCGACAAACAAAAGTTCTCTAAACAAAGTTTCCGCATGTTTTTCCGCAAGCGAAACACGAGAGTTTTACATAAGAAAAACTACCCGTTGATATCGTTATCATCGTGCCCGAGGGGAAACCACATTTGCGTAATTGCAACGTGATAAAGTGGGGGAAACGAGCCTCCAAATAGGTGTAACTGTGAATTATTTATGTGTACAGGAACAGGATCTGAAAGAATGCGATACCAAGAATTGTTATAACTGATTCAAATCAATAAAATGCCGATTTATGTACTTAATTTTGAGTGCAACTAGGGGAAACTCGATTTCAAATTTGCGCGCCTTCAGCTAGCGCCATCTGGCGTGACAGTGAAAACAAAAAACATCGTAATGAAACGTGCGTGAGTGCGCCATCTAGTGTCATGTTTTATATATCGATAACGTTGCGCTGCAGTGTTGTGTTCATCGATCGTAATTATTTATTTAGGCGGGAGGTGTGCACACTCTTCGCTGCGTGGAAGGTATTGAAAATTTGTTTAAAAAAATTATATTTAATCAATTAAAATAGTTATGGATCTTAACGATGCCGTGCTTACGTGCGCGGTGAACATACACTGGACAAATGCGGTGGGCGTGACGGGGCGTAAACTGGCGTACAAGACGGCAACGTTGCGCTTGGTTCGCAACGATTTGCGTGAAATGTTTGTCGAGGTGACGCCCGAGAAACTGAAGCCGCTGAAGTTCAAGCTAAAGGACATTATGGTGCACAAGAAGTTCATGTCGGAGGGCAAGGCGACATTCAACTTCAAGGCGGAACAGTGCACGCTCTACCTATCGAATGCTCCGCCTGGCACGTTGATGCTCTTCCTGCGCACAATATTTGTGAAAATGAATGGAACAGGGCAGGATGCGCCCGCCATGGATGAGGCTGCCATGCAGAAGAAACTACGTGAGCATATGCTATCAGGTAAACCCAGCAGCTTTGAAGATATCTCACCCGTGACCACGGTTGAGAAGGTTTTGGCGCGCAAAAAAGCTGGTCTAATCCCGCGTGGCACAACAACAACGCCATCGCCGCAGGCGGCCAAAAAACGGCGATTCGAGGAGCTCAAGACTGGGGCCGATGTGCCCGCTGCCAAGAAACTATATCAATCATCGCCACTGGCGGACACAGAGGATTCGCTGCGTCTCAGTGCGGAGCAAATGGAAGTGTTGCGCGCCTGCACATCGGGCAAGAATGTGTTCTTTACCGGCTCAGCGGGAACTGGTAAGAGTTTTCTGCTGCGCAAGATCATCTCAGCCTTGCCACCAGATGGCACAGTGGCCACAGCATCGACAGGCGTGGCAGCCTGCCTGATTGGTGGCACCACGTTGCACGCATTCGCTGGCATCGGCGGCGGTGATGCAACCATGCAACGTTGCTTCGAACTTGCATCGCGTCCCTCAAGTGCGCAGACCTGGCGCAAGTGCAAGCGACTCATCATAGACGAGATCTCCATGGTTGATGGGCAGTTCTTTGAGGTGAGTTAACCCATGTGGGGCCATACTTCAGTTTAACTAATCTTTCCTTGCTCTCCTTCCCTGCAGAAAATCGAGGCTGTGGCACGTCACATACGACGCAATGAACGTCCATTTGGTGGCATTCAATTGATACTCTGCGGCGACTTCCTCCAACTGCCTCCAGTGCTGAAGGGGGAGCTGGGCGGGGCAGCACATCAGCGCTTCTGCTTCCAGTCAAGCGCCTGGGAGACATGCATCCAGTGTGTCTTCGAACTGATGCAGGTGCATCGTCAATCCGATCCAGAATTTGTGAAAATACTCAATCATCTGCGCATTGGGCATGTGAATGAGCAGATCACCACCCGCCTGGTGACCACAGCCAAGCAGAAGATCGAAAGCAACGGGATACTGGCCACTCAGCTCTGTTCACACACCAACGATGCCAACTCCATCAATGACTCCAAGTTGGAGAATCTGTCGGGGGAGAAGGTTCTCTTCCGTGCTGAGGATTCGGATGCAAGTGTCAGCAAGCAATTGGATCAACAGGTGCAGGCTCCGTCGCAGCTCTATCTGAAGATCAGTGCGCAGGTGATGCTGCTGAAGAATATCAACATTGCTAACGGGCTGGTCAATGGAGCACGTGGTGTCGTGGTGCGCATCGAGAAGGGTCTGCCCGTGGTGCGTTTCAAGAGCAATCAGGAATACGTTTGTCGCCACGAGAAATGGATCATCAAGACGGCCACGGGGAGCGTGCTGACACGTCGCCAAGTGCCCCTCAAGCTAGCCTGGGCATTCTCCATACACAAGAGTCAGGGTCTCACACTAGACTGTGTGGAGATGTCGCTCTCGAAAGTCTTCGAGGCCGGTCAGGCTTATGTGGCACTCTCGCGTGCCAAATCTTTACAATCTGTTCGCATTCTAGACTTCGATGCCAAACAGGTTTGGGCCAATCCTCAGGTGTTGCAATTCTACAAGAACTTCCGGCGACGTCTCATCGACACCAGCATGATACCCCTTGGACCGAAGAACAAGGACAAGACGGCTGGAGGTGATGCCAAGGCAAGCAGCGCTCTGGCTAAACTGAAGAAGAGCCTCATGAACAAACCTCTCGTATCGATAAGCTAGTTTCCAATCATGACTAGTTCCAATTTAAGGAAACTTAAGTATTCTCTAGACAATGACTGAAATCGAA
This sequence comes from Zaprionus nigranus, assembly GCA_018903425.1. Classification (NCBI taxonomy): domain Eukaryota; kingdom Metazoa; phylum Arthropoda; class Insecta; order Diptera; family Drosophilidae; genus Zaprionus; species Zaprionus nigranus. Next base: position 5,999,234 of record JAEIGD010000002.1, read on the forward strand.
TAAGGCTTTCCAGCTTGAAGTGTCTGCTATGCTGGAGGCGCTTTAAGGTCGTAACCCTCGTATACATCCCTAGCAACTTTTTACCTCTAGACTTATTAACAGAATCTTAACATTCTTATTGCAATAAAACACTGCCTACAAAGATTGAAGAATAGGTTTTCTATTGATGAAGGTGGAAGGAGGAAACTTGTAAGTTAAATTGGGATGAGTCCACAATACTTAAGGTAATGCCTAAGTTAAGAACTCTATTTACAGTTCGCATCTTAAGTTTGACACGGGGGTGAAGATTGAAGAAGACTTTTACATTGTAGAAGTTGTGGGAGTAGGGGAAAGTTCTCCCTAAGTGAGGGACCCGATTTACAGCTTCGATCTTAAGATTTCAATTGATGACTAGAGGAAGAAGTGAGACACTTGAGCTTGAAGCGGAGGTAAAAGGTAAGTCTAGGAGATTTACAGTCTGGTTATTCAGTTTGACAAGTGGAGAAAGGTGAAGACTTCTATAAATAAAGGTAGAGGTAACTTGCACTTTCAGTGGAGTAGTCTGAACTTAGTTATAGAGCTGATGCACAGCTTGTATCTTATCTTAACCCAGGGAAAATTGTCTATTTATCTTCTGTAGTCTACTGCCTTCAAGTCTTAAAGCCACTGTTCCGTTTGTTGTTGGTTTCCAACTAATTTCACTACAATTTGTATATATTTTATATTTAAACCTCGTCACAGACTTCGAACAATTGTGGTTTCACTTGAATTAAAGCAGATGTTGCTCTCTTTAATGCTCGGGGGACTTCTCGTCTCCCTTCATGCCACTGCCAACGGGGCCGTGACGACGCTCCCAGATAAGGCGATGCTTCTGCTTCATGTAACAGGTCTTGGCATTGGCATAACCGCCCAGATCACCATCTACAATGGATTAGAGATGATTAACACATAATGCTTATAGAAGTTATCCAAGTGATTCGCAGCTTACACTTGGTGAACCAGTTCTCGGCCGCCTTCTGGTATGTCTCCATGAGGGGCGTGCACTTGGCAATGTGATCGGGTGCCTCATAGATCATGCAATCCTCGAAACGTTGTCGCAGAATGTTTAGGACTTCGTTGTCGACCATGCGATCGCGTCGGAATTGCTGATCGGCCTCAAAGCGACAGACGGCATCGTCCGTATAGCATTCATCTATGGTTGGGACGCGACGGAAGCGCTGGTGATACCAATTCGACTTCTGTTGATTCGGCTCGACAATTGACTCTGCGCAAAGAAGAATATAATGAGAAACTTCATGTAAACAAACAAAAACAAAGCCGCAAAACCACATGATTTGAGGTTATGTCATTATGTAATTGCAAAAATTGTTATTAATGGGTATAAACGGTCAAAAGCACAACAATTACAATGCCCGCAGTGGATTATCACTTGTTGTGCACTATTCTTTATTAATTGCAATTTAATTAACAAATTCTTACCGCGAAACCAGGTAACTGGTCCATCAATTGCGTCCTGTACAGATTGTACGAAGCGACCCATTGGGCTGCGCGGCTCCGGCATTTTTATGTTATCTTCTTAGCACGTACTGCAAAAGGAACGCAATTAGTTGTTATGTGTATTTCCTGCAGTGTTCTGCTAGGTTTCAAGTGCAACAAATTGTTGCAAACTTGAATTTTACCCCAACTCAAAAGTAGCAGCAACTAAACACAATAAACAGCTGTGTTGCGATATATGTGTGTGGAAATATATTTGCATAGAGTTGGCAGCTCGTTGAGTCTCATTTTTGCGCACAGCCAACTTAACGTGTACAATCGATTAGCGTCTATCGATTTCGCGTTTTTTCGTTTTAAATAACGTATATCGGAAGCATCGCATTATGTTGCCTCAACATTATGCAGCATGTGCAACATGTGACAGCATTTGCAACATTGCTTTCCGGGTGGGTTGTTTGCAAAGTTGCAGCTTCTATGCTTAAAAACAGTATGTTTTATGCATAATAATGCAGCTTATGTTTATAACGGAACTAAAGTCTTTGTTGAAGTTTTGCAATTAATTAGTTATTCAAGTAGAAAACGTAAATATTTATATTTTGCCCACTGATCTGCCCAAAGGACAAAACGAGTTTTTGGCAATGCCCCTCGCTCTCTCTCTCTCTTATGCTTTGTTCTCTCTGCATTCTCGGCCGCCAAAATAAAAATAACAACAAAAGCACACACACAAAGAGAGCTTCAGAGAAAATGGTGGTTGCTGAGCGCACGAACAAGAGAGCGAGAGAGAGATGGGAGGTCGCACTCGTGCTATTCGTACACGAACTTGCAAAGTATCTGAAAGATTTGAAAGAGAACTCAATGTGGCGACTATGCGGCTCATTCTCTTTCCATTTGCCGCGTCGAACGGACGTTTCAGGCAGTTTTGTGGCGGTCGTCAGAAAGCTCGCACGTGCGAACGCGTCGTCAAAAGAAGCACAAAACAAAACAACAACAGCAACAACGCAAATAAAAGAAAAACAAAACGAATACGAAAAAGCGAAAACGCCGTGTATTGTATTGTATTGTGGCAGAGTGCAGCCTTTTTCGCGAGTGCATGTGTGTGTGTTTTTAGTGTGTTTTTAAGAAGAAGAGCAAAGAGCAAAATTCTTAATAAATATTCAATAGCGACAAAAAGCGAATCGTTAAAAGAATGAAAAAATATTTGCAAGCACAACAAGCATATTAAGAAGCAGGCAAAGAGAGCAACAAGAAGAAGAAGAGGAGCGTAAAATATAACAACAACAACAAAATAAAATTAAAATTGTATAAAAAAAGTTTATAAATAGTGCACAAACAAGAGCCGCATTAAGAATTGTCAGGCGACGTCGTCGCCAGCGGCGGCAGCAGCAGCGACATCGGCGTGTGTGTCTGTGCCTCTGTGTCCCCTTCCGCACCACCGCCCCCTCTATCTGTCTGTCTGAGGCGCGCGCGTGTGTGTGTGTGTCTGTGCGTGCGAGCTTGCTTTGTACACGTGTGTGTCTGTGCGTGTCTGCCTGCGTGCGTGTGTGTGCGTGTCCGACCGAGCCGGTGTGGTGTCCCCGTGTCTGTGTCTGCCGGCCTGCGTCTCCGTCAGCGTCGCTGCCAGCGTCTGGCGCAGCGTATCCCCGTCGGTTTCTCTGCCTCGGCATTCGTAGCAGCGCTGCGTCGTGCGGTTTTTGCAGCGCCAAGATAAAAGTTCAAGACGAAGAAGAAGAAATACAAATGCGAAATTCTATTGCGACGCCCAAGTGGAAATTAATTTATGGCACAAAATCTAATAAGTGAATGACAGCAACAACAACAAAAAGAACGCAGCAAGCACCATCAGTTGTCGCAGTCGCGTCGCAGTCTCGTTGTCAAAGTGCGCACAAGTTTTAAATTTAGAAAGAAGACAAATTTAAGTATTGCAGCGCTTGCTGCAACGCTGACGCCGGCAGAGCAGCATCAGCAGCAGCAGCAGGCAACACGCGCGCCAATACAAAAGCTCTCAGAGAGTGAGATAGAGAGAGGGACACACGTAAAGAGAGTGTAAGAGAACGGACGTCGACAGCGCAGCGCCGTCGGCAAATGATGTGGAAGAATAAAAATACAACGCGAAGCAGCGTACAAAGTGCCAAATTGTTAACATGTATTCAAAAAAAATAATAATAATATTAATAATAATCAATTAATCACATAAATGCAAATGCAATTTAAAGTGAACGACAAAAATGCTGTCGACGCCGACGCCAGAGTGACAATTTTAACGAAAGCACAAGAAATGCGTGAAATTGTTAACGAAAGGAAGATGTTGTTGTTGCCGACTTGAGAAACCGTTAGAAATTCGAAAACAAAGCAAACCAAAAACAAAAAGAAAACAAAGTAAAGCAACAAATTTGAAGAACGCAACTTTGCGACAGAGTGTGCGAGAGAGACAATTGTGAGAGCAGAGACAGAGAGTGTAGTGTTGTATAATGACCGAGTACGTGACGCCAAACATCAGCAGCGTGCTGAAAAACTTTCAGACAAGCGCTACGAAAAGCCTGCAGGGTCCCGCCGTAGCCCTGATCAAAAAAGGAAATACTCAGCTCGCCGGAGCCACACGAGCTGCATCATCATCATCTGCATCCGCATTCGCATCATACGCCCGCATCACCAGCACCAGCATCACCTGCACCATCACCAGCAGCATCTGCTGCAGCATCAACGGGAGCAGCAGCATCCTCATGAGGGCAGCAACGGCAGCAGCAACGGCGGCAGCGGCAGCAACAGCAACGGCAGCAGCAGCAGCAGCAATGGCAGCACCGGCTGCAGCAGCATCATCACTGGCAGCGGCAGCACACCTTCCTCTGCTGCCACCATTTATGTGGCACCGCCATTGCCCTTGCCACCGGAACTATCGCAACCGATACTATCGCAACCAGATTCGAGCTGCGGCGAACTGTATGAGACGCGACTGGAGGGCAAGACAATTGGATGCTTCTCAGTCGGGGGCGAGATGCGTCTCTGCTTGCCACAGTTTCTCAACAATGTGTTGAACGACTTTACACTGGATCAGATCAATCGCATATTCGACGAGCTGGGCATCTCCTGCTCGCAGTGTACACCCGATCAGCTGGTGGAGTTCAAGGCCGCCAAGATATTGCCCTCGGATGTCAAGGGCAGTGGCCTGATAACGCGCACCGACGCTGAGCGCTTGTGTGCCGCACTGTTGCATCGTTCGGATCGAAATAGTTATGTCCCGGTGGAGAGTCTGGCCAAGGGTGCCCTTAGCTTTCAGGTGTATCACAAGTGCTTTGGCAAATGCGAGGGTATCTGCACGCCGGACATGTACTCGTATCAGAAGCCCACGTGCATTAAGTGCCTCCAGTGCGAGGGCTGGTTCTCACCACAGAAATTCGTCGGTCATGTTCATCGAAAGTTCGAGAATCGCACTTGCCATTGGGGCTTCGATTCGAGGAATTGGCACGATTATCTTCATGTCGCGCTCGATGTGGAGAATCGAGAGAAATATCAACGTATTCTGGATCAGCTCAGGGAGGTTGAGGTCAAGGAGATGCACAAGTGTGAATTGGATCACAAGAAACGAAAGGTGAGTTTGATTTTCTCAATTAATACAATTATTTTTTAAATAAGGGTGCGCTAAAAGAATTTTAGAGTTTAGTAAAGTGAGGAAAGGTTCTTATCTTTGCGATAAGAAGTGTTTGACTGTACTTGCATAGTTGATTATGTATTATTATGTATTCAATTAAAGTCTATTACTGTAGAACTCAAATAATGCAGTTTAGAGCTGCTAGCTACTCCTTATAAAGAAAGGATAGATTAAGATTAAACAAAAACGAATATAAAACGGATAGAGAAAAGGAAAAAAATAAAAAAAAATTGGACAATAGGTTTTTGTTTAAGAAAAGGCTAACATATCATAAATTTGTAAATTTATGCTTTTTTTTTCATGCACAATTAATAAGAATGAGTAGAAAATAAATGTAGTTAAATTTCTTACAATGAACATCATTTTTTTGTTTGCCACTGTAATTTGTTGTTACCCAAATGAAATTTGTAGTACAGAAAAAAAAGAAAAAAACTTTGAGATGTTAATAATAATTTAACGATCTTTCCAGCGGGTAGTTTTCATTTTATTCACAATTAATTGAAACTCGCCTTGTCCATACTCGCATCATTCATTCACTCATTCATATTCATTCATATTTAATGCGTGATTTTTGAATGCTTTACGACGCGTTTTATTGGCCTCTGCGCCGACGCGACGCTGCGCTGCGCAGCTCCTCGGACTCATCGACATGCATTAATAAGTACAACAACAACAGCAACAAGCAGCACACATGATGCGTAGTTAGCTAGTTTCGTTAAGTTTTAGTGCGTTTCGCTGCAAGTTGGCATCCCGCTGCGCCGTTAACTGCGCCCTAGCGACGACGCAAGCAGCGCAGCAGACGCAGCAGAGCAAAGGCGCCGCCGTCGGCTTTTGCACACCTCCAACAGCAGCAGCAGCAGCAAAAGCGGCGCCCACAAGCGTCGACTGAGGCGGCGCCATATTTGGTTGTCGTTATTGTTGTTGTTGTTGCTGTTGTTGTTGTCTTCTCATTCTCATTCACTTTTCGCATTCGCAGTCAATTCGATCTTCTTTAACGACATTTCGTTGCTGTGCGCGCACACAAAAAAAACCAACAACACATACAAAAAGGCAAGTCAAGCGCACTGACAGAGATAGCTAGATAGGCAGCGGCGCGGCAACAGAGCGACTGCGCAGAGCAACATTTAAAATGTATAATACACATTTTTATAATTTTATTATTTATTTGTTTTTGTTCTTGTCTTTGTCTTTATTGTTGTTGTTGTCTGTGTGTTGTTGCTATGCGTCTATTGAAATGTCAACTGCAATTTGCCGCCGCTTTGCATATGTATGCCTCAATTGTCGTCTCTTTTACACCCGCAATAAGCACAGAACAGCAGCAGAAGCAGCGAAACCGACGCGTCGCAGCAGCAAGAACGAACAACAACAACAATGCTGCTCTTGACTATTTTTTATAGCTGTTTTATTTATTTAAACTACTTAATTTTATGCTTAAACAGCGCACTCGCCTTTTTTGTTGTTGTTTATTTTGATTACAATAAATACCAGCGTTTTTTTTGTGTTTGGCCCAAAGCTTTTTTGCAGTTGTTGCGTGCGCACTGCGCAGCCAGCGCGTCTGCTGTGGCCATGGCCGAAGCAACCGATCGACGCGTCGACGCCGGCAGTGAAGTCAACGTCGACGACAACTTGTCTCTGCTGACGTCTGTTTGCTGGCAAGCAACGACAACAACAACAACAGCGTTTATTATTTTTAGTATAGCGCACTGTCAATTTTTGACACAAATCGAACGAAATCAATCGATAAGATTGTTGCCAAGCTAATCGGTCAATCGATGAATTTTTTTTCTACACAATTTATCGTCGCTGTCAACTTCTTGCCTGTCATTGTCGCGACGTCGACTGCGCAGCGTCAATGTTAAAATCTACAGCAAATACTTTGTAATAATATAATGAGCAGCAAAAAGGGCGTGTGGGGCATGGCCAGAGGGCGCTGAAAAGGGGGCAACGGCGCCGACGTTGCCTGAGCAAGGGCAAAAATAAATCGCAAAAACCGGTTAGTTTTTGTCTGTCTGCTGTCTGCTGCTCTCCCTCTGCGCTGTTCTCCTGCTCTCCCTCTCTCTCTCTCTCTGTGTCTCTCTTTTGTGCACTCTCTTTGAGTGCGCTGCTTTTGTCTGGGGCGCCGCGCAGTCGCAGCCAGCGGTGTTTGTTGCGCAAAAAGGGAACACACACACTTAGTACATACAGAGATAAAACAATAACAAGCAGCGACGTAGATGCAGACGCAGCAGCGCAGGCAGTTGGCAGCAGACAGCGACAGTGTACAAGCGAGAGAGAGAGAGTGAGAGGTAGGGAGAGCGCAGCATGCAAACAAAACTCAGCTTTGAAATGCCAATGAACGTGATAGACGACGACGGCGACGACGACGACGACAACAATAACAATAATAACGACGACGACGACGCTGACGTTGTCACGAGGCGCAGACTTTGACTGAGCAGTCGGCAGACCTATTGTGTTGTTGTTTTGCCTGTGCGTGTGTGTGTATTGTATGCTTGCCCTTCGCAATTGTTGTTGCTAGGCTTTTTCTCTTATTTTCTTATTGTTTTTGCTTGTCCGTCTATTTGTGACTAATCAAGTTGGCAGCCCTCGCCAGATTTGACTTTCGCTGCTCGCAGCCAGTGCTGCCAGTATAGCCAAATTATATAAAAAAAGCTGATTGCATGGAGTTTCTGGTATTAAAAATAGCTATATATATTTGATTTTGTGCTGCAATTGATCTATGAAAAAAGCCAGACTTAATGGAAAAATAGCTAAAGTGGCAGCACTGTTTGCAGCTCTTATTGTTATCTCTCTTTTTATCTCTCCCTCTCACCCGCCTCCCACAACTTTATCTTACATAAGCCGCAAATTAGAATCATTTTGAGACGCAAAACGTTCCGATTGGAATTTCATATATATTTTGTTTTTTTTTGTTTTGTTTTTCAACACAAACAGGAACGTTATCAACGGGTTTTGCTTATCGCTCAAAAAATTAACCAAAATTTACATAAAATACTTAAATCTTCTCAGTATGCTCGAACTATATACACAACAGACTTGATTCGTCTTGGCTATTGCTTGCTTTTTGTTTATCCGTCCGTCCGTCCGTCTGTCGTGTTTTTCTGGTTGTATGCATGAAATTACAAATCGAAAAGCGAACGAATAGCACGTCCCAAGTTGCGTCGCATCAAGTCGAGAGAGTTGTTGTAATCCATTGGACACTCTCGTTTATCTTATCTGCTCCCAGGCCAGGCTGATAAAGTCAGCGAAAATATATTCGCTGACCACGTTTTAAATTGCCAAAAAAATCAAGAAGCAAAACACACAAACACATTTACACACTCTCACACACGTAGTCAGGGTTAAGTTTAATCAGACGATCCGTAAAGAACAGCTGATAAGATCGCTTGACTCTCTCAGAATCTCTGTCGCTCTCTCTCTCTCTGTCATTTTGATTCTTCGTCTTTTGCTCTCATTAAACATCTGGCATTATAATTTGATTAGTGATCAGAGCTAATTGGATTGTCATGCTAAAGTCACATTAAATAGCCTTGGAATTTCCGAAACATATTTTGAGGTTAACTCTTTTGAAAGTGTGCAGAAAAATATAAATTAAAACAACTCTTAAGTACCTTAAATCTATTAGAAACTTTTTATCTTTACGTATCGTATACGTATCATTAACTCTACATCAAACTTATCCTGCGTTATGTTCCTCGCAGATCTCTCTAAACTGCCTTGGGCAAGTGTTGTTGTGTGCGCCCCGCTCCAATGACTGTTCTTCTACTTAGTATAATATAAAACTTAAATATATTTACATATATTATATAGTATATATATTATACATACATACATATTATAATACTCTATATACTGTATATGTGTGTGCGACTCATTATTAACCCCAGGGATTTGCTTCGGTGAGCTCGTTTGTTGTTGGGAGAGCTGACAGTTGGCGATGTGATAAGCGCGATAAGCCGTCGAGCGCTTTTTTTGCACCATAAGCTCTTGCTCTAAACCCCCATCCCCCCGTCGCTCTACTAATACTACTCGTTGATCTAAGTATGTGTAGTAGACAAAAAGCCCGCTGGACAGTCTCGAGACCTCCTCGCGCATCATCATGTCATGTGATGTTCGTTTTGCAGTTTCTATTTTTTTGCTCTCTATGGTTTTATATCCAACCAGCTGTGGGAAGAGGGTATATCTAAAAAAGTTGTACCTAAAATTTCTGCAGAATCGTGTATATTTTGACAGCAATATCGTATTATTTGAGATTGGATCACTTTTCAGATTTGGTATCTAATATAAACTTTCTAATTTCTTTTAAATATTTTAGTTTTGGTTTTTTGTTATTTTGTTATTTTGTTTAAATCAGATTAAGTTGACATGTATTTTAAACCTAAAAATTTCAGTTTTTAGGAACTTTTTAAAACTAAAGTCGTATTTTAAGACTTAATATGCTGTTGGTCTAAAAAAAACAGTCCATTTAACGCTTAAAAATCATTGATTTCCTTGCGGGATATAAAATCTTTGTTGTTTTGTCTTAAAATTAATACATTTTTATGGTTTTAAATATTTCAATTGTTTTTTCCTCTTTTAAGATACATACTTTCATAAATATGACATTTCTACTAAAGTCTTTGTGCTAATTAATTTACACAAGTCAAACTTAGAAAAGTCAATGATTATTAAATAGTTTTACAATTGAATTGAGTAATGTAATACAAAAATTACATAAATTTCCCATATACAGTATTGGTTAATGAGTGCAGGGTATTTGACAGTGGAGTACGCGTGCCTGTTGTTTTTCTTGCTGTGTGTGTGGTTTTTTTTGCGCTAATACTTAAGTCCTAAACGAAGCGAACCAAAGGCAAAAGTCTCTCAAGGTGTGGCCTGCTCTTGGCCCCACCGTACTTACTGCTTGCCATGTTCTGAGTACTTTTGCATACGTTGTTGTTGTTGCTGTTGTTGCAATTGTTGGTTGTTGTTGGGACAGGTGTGTGTCTGCCTGGCTGAAGCTCTCTCTCTCCGTTCCCGTCGAGTTTTATGCGTCGTTTATCGTCCGATCTTAAATCTAAATAGTTTGCTTGTTGTTGCAGTTTCATTGGTGGCCCCCCAGGGAAACGAGAGAGAGACAGAGAGAGTCACAGAGACTCAGAGCTAGACCTAGAGCCAGACTCGAGACGCCGACAACGTCGTGGACCTGTCCCCACACACACACACACACTGTACACACACTCTCTCTCTCTCTTTGCGTCTCTCTCTCCACTTAGCAAATGTTTAAAAATCATTCTCGTGTTTATTTTAATTAAGCCCAACGATTTAATTCGAATGTTCGATTTTTGTTGCCTAATGATATTGGCGTTTCTTCTTCTTGTTGTTGTTGTTGTAGCTGTTACGGTCTGTTGTTGTTCTTGTTGCCTATCGTTTTTCAATTGACTTGAGAAATTTGTATTTATTTTTTTTTATTCGCACACAGAGATTTGTAAAAATATTTAAATAACCGAAACGTGTTTCAACATTTTTATTTCATTTGATTTTCGTTCGATTTGCTAAAGTGTAAATTATTATGTAAATATTTTGTCAATGATTTGAGCGATTGTTGTTGTTATTATTAGTATTTTTTAGGGGCTAAAGATTATTCACAATTACAATACATAAATCAAGCAGTGGCCGAATGCTTTGAAGATTTGCTTACAAATTGTATTTGCTTTATTTGTTTTAAATTTAAAGAGAATTAAGCTGAGCAGAGTTAACGAAGAATCTCTATAAAAATAGTGTAAATTATCTAATTTTTTTTCTAATTGAGTTTTATTTTAATGTTGTTAATGTTTTAATATGTTTGATTGTTTTTAGAGTCTTTTAATACTTTGCTTGAGGCTTTTATAAAACATTAGTGGCAGATGAACTTTGGGAACTGTTTTTTAGTAACGCGAAACATCTCGATAGCTTCTGTTTATTTAGCTTTAATTTAATAATTTTTTTTTATAGTTTGTGTTTATATTACTAGAGTCAGAGAGTTTTTACTGCCTTAAAAATATAAGTTGCGTGTATGAAATTTTATAGTTTTACTGCTTTGTTTTGTTTGTTGTTATATTTAATACAAAAATATATATATAATATTTTTCTTATTTTTTTTTAATTTTTTACTTTCTCCGTTCCTTGTAGAGCATTACGCATTCGTCACGTCACTGTTGACATTGCCCTCTGGAATTTGTATTTATTTTTCGCGCAATTTGCTAATAGGCAATGACCTCGTTTTGCCTTGTACTTGTTGTTGTTGTTGTTGTTGCTAGTGTTCGACTTTAAATGTGTTACAAATGCCTCAACTAAGTTGTATACCATATATATAATAAGTATTATGCATATGGTACTATATATAGTATAATATATTTAGTATTTGGTATATATAGTGTGCACAATCAAAGCTGATAACGACGTAAGAATCTTTTGCCTTATCACATCGCGGGGTCTCGCGCTTGTCTCTTGGCTCTCTGCTTATCAGGCTTATAAGAATAATGGTGCTTATCTCTCTCGGTGGCGTATCCATATCAATACAGACTGCGGCAGCGGCACCTTTAGCACCACGTCTAAGCGTCGTCTTCCGTGGCAGACGTGACAGAATTTGCATGCGGCGATTAAAAGAGCGACGCGTATCGCAAATCTTCTGCTGCCCCGTCTTCTCTCTCTCTCTGTCTCGCTCTATCTCTTGACGACGATGATGGTGCTGAAGATGATGATGATGACGTTGATAATAATGGCCATTTCACACACACACACACAGACTTGCATCGAGCGAGTTGTTTACTAGCGATTTCCTAGTGTCATTTCCCATGTTCGCGCTGGCCAACGTTTCCGTCAGGCGTCGCCCCAGTCCCTCCCCCCCCTACCTTTACCTGCTTACCTGCCTCCTCCTCCTCCTCCTTGAGAACTGACAGTTTACACCTGGCACAGGTGACGGTCTATGACGACGCTGCAGCGACTTGCTTCACTGGTTCAGGTTCAGTTACTGGTTCTGCCTTTGCTTCTGGTTCTGGTTCTGCTGCTTCTTCTCCTGGTCTGCTTTCGTACCAAGTTTGTTTCCTTCCTATTTGCCTAACGGTTGCGTATCGCATTGAGCGGAAATTTGCGAACAGGGGAAAGGGGTGCAGGAAGGTACTGCAACTGTAGTTACAGCCCCCTTATTTAAGCCTACTTATAAGGTGCTGCTCTCTCTCCCTCTTCCCTCTCTCTCTCTCTCTCTCAACACAATCATCTTGCTAATTGGCAGTCAATAAGAAACTCTGAACAACAATAAGATTTCCCATAATTGTTGGCAATTACCCATTAAATGATATGAATTTTGGTTTCCCATTCAATTTTTTATCAATTTGCAAAATTGCAAGAATCGCATGGAATGGAAAATAAGAAGGAATTTTCTCTCTCTTTATACTGATTGCTTTGCTGCGGCGATAACAAACGATAATGTTGTTTGATGATTAAAACATTGTTACATTTTGCGAACTTGTTGCGTAGAAGGGGGGGAGCAGTGAAGGGAGAAAAAGTGTGCGAATTTTGACAAAAAATGAAGTAAAGTAAATTACGAATTGCATGAAGATTGAGAACTCAATTGAGGTTAGGTTAGTGGGAGAAAGTTTGGCAACTCAATTGAGGTGAATGATATTTGAAGAGAATAGGAAGATTAGGTTAGTTACTTAGATAGGTAACTGTGGTTTGAAGTCTTCATGACTATAGGGTTAGTTGAGGTTAAGATTAATAGCGGAAGAATTCAAATGGAAGCAAATTTTCGCATGAAATTCGAAGAGGAAACTAGTTAAGAGCGTCGATTAAGGTTGAGTATAGTTTGTTTAAGAATTCTAATGTAAAATATTGCAGAAGAGTATATTGTATCAATGAAGAATCATATGTAATAGATCTATTGTGATAGGGTCCCTTAATTGTGAAGTTACAAAGTTGTTTGAAACATTCTAAATAGAAGAAAGAAGTTTACAGCATCGATTGAGCTTGGTTTAGTTTCGTAGAAGAGTTTTTTCAAATATTTTGCAAACACATTAAGAGAAAGTTTGTGAAAATTGACAGAAAAGTAAAATGGATCAAGGTGGAATTCATTATGATAAGATTAGTTTGGAACAAGGTTTTCTTTAACTATAGCAAACTTTCGACACTTTCTTTGCTTATCAATGTTATTTGCATTTGAAATTTCTGCACTTAAATACGCAAGTTGCAATTGCAGACAAACCCCATTCTATGCCTCTCTTTGCCTCTCCCTCTTGCTGTTGTTGGTAACCTTGTTGCACTTGCAATGGTTTCAGTTTCTAAACGGTTTTTGGTTACACCTTTTGCACTTGTCAGGCACCAAATTGATTGACAGCAATTGTAATTGGAGCAGCAACAATTGCAGTCAGTATACGCTTTATGCAACTGGCTGGAGAATCGCCCCGAGTCCAATTGATATATCTACCTCTCCCCGTTTCTCCCCTCTCTCTCTTTGTGTCTCTTTCACTAGGCGTGGCAAGTGGTAAAAATCTTGAAGGTAAATCCCGATAACTGTCGTGTCTGAGTGGAACTATCTGCCAAGTACTTTCACAAGCAACACAGCAGCAACAACAAAGTTGTGTTAGATTTGCGTGCTGCAGCTGCCTTTATTGTTAATGTTGTTGCTGTCGCTGTTCTGTTGCTGCTGCTGTTGTTGTTGTTGCTGGCGTTGTGCTGGGTGGGTGTTTTGAATTTCAACGGCTACTCGTGTTGAGCGTCGAGCCAAAAGCCGTCAAGAGAAATTCTAGACGTTTTACACGTCAAATGTGGCTGCTGCTGTTGTTGCTGCTGTTGCTGTTGCCGCCTGTTGTTGCTGTTGCTGCTGCCGCCTGTCAGTGCGCATGAGTGAACATTGAGCCGTGTGTCTAGCTATGTTAGAGCTGAGCAACACAACAAAAAATAAAACCAAAACAAAACAAACAATAACAGCCGCGGCTGCAACAGCAACAACAACAACAACGTCGACAACGACGTCAATTGTAAATTTCGCGCGACATGGCGGCAAATGCAACAGCAGGAGCAGCAGCAACAACAACAACAGCAGCAACAGCCCCCAAAGCGCAACAACACCCCAGCCAAACCGCCTAACTGCCTCTTGCCCTGCACTGCCTGCCCTGCCACCTTCTCGCTTAGTACAACACGTCAACGGCATTTGTTCGTTGTAAATGATATTGTCGTCACACGAACACACACACACCAACACACACACACACACAGTCAACTTAGCTGCAAGTTTTGTAGTTGCTGCGAGGATGCCACAATACTTATGCCTCAATGTGCCTCAAGACAGCGCAATGACGTCGTCGCCTCGATACACTAACAAACATTTGCATTAAGCTCGTTACTTAAGCACCCTACACAGTGTGTAGGGCATATGTACTGTGCACAGGCAGTTTGAAACATGAGAGCCTTGAAGAGGCAGTGCTGCTGAATTAGTGAAAACAATACAAAAATCATTATCACATAAATAAATATTATAGTCAAAGTATTTAAAAGTATTTAGTTAAAGTTAAGAAAAGAACTTAGATTTGCAAAGGAAACAGAATAATGAAAGTATAGTACTTATAATAAAGAAAGAATTGAGGGTAATTATATGATAATAATAAAAATACATCTATATTATTCAAAGTAAAGCAAGAATGGAGTAGAAATAATCAAAATAAATAGCAAACTTAGAAATTATATATAATAAAATATAATGAAAGTACCACTAAACAACTAACCGGCCAATAAAAAAGTACAATGACATTATTTAAAACATATAAATGCATATATACATAATATGTGCAGCTGTACAAAGATCTTTCAATAAGGAACTTCTTAAATATTTAAATTCTTCAAATTCTTCTTCAGGATAATCAGCCAAACATCATTGGAATCAATTATAATCATTTTAAATGATTTTTTAATAGAAAAAAACTGAATTTTTTTGCATAATATGTTATTATTAAGCAGTATCTTTAGTTTAAAGTAGAAGGTTCAGACAGATTTCAAATATATACATTACTTTTGAACTGTGTTTCTTTATTTACCTTACACCTACACCTCCTTTCTTTCTGCATCTCATTTTCTTTCTAAACTCACCTACACTCGAGTGCACTCCTTGTCTTACCTTAATTCCATTGCAATCCCTTGTAGCGCAACTGAGATTCGTTGCAATTTGTTTTTTCACTCATCCCTTTCATTTTAGGTGTCTTGCCTTGCCCAACGTTGTTGTTGTTGTTGTTGTCGCAGGGAACTGAACTATAAAAAGCGCGGCCAGTTTGCATTGTTGTCATGAGCCTTCCTTCTCCCCCTCCCTCCCCTTCTCCCACCCCCTTTCGAATGTACTGCAACCCTCAACAACAGTAGCAGCTTTACTGCTGTCTCCCCTACCCCTCTCACTGCAGACGTTGCTTTTGGGTTCGTTTTAATTGGCGCACGCAAATTGCGCGCACATAACCTCAAAGACTGAATATGCCAGCGTCATCTCCCCTTCTTGCCCCCTCCCTCTTCTACTACTTTGCACCCGCTGGCTGCTGTTGATGACGTCGGGCAGGCACGCGACTTGGGCTAATGAAACATTAGAAGCTGACAGGGCGTTGTCGAAGACGAGACTCGTCTGCGGGGGGTTGTTGGCGTGATGCACGGGGGAGCGGGGGGGAGAGGAGGTTCGTCTACTTGGGGGGTGTAATTATAACGTAAGGTGCATTTAACAATTCTGGGCTAACGTTGTTGCTGTTCTTGGAATCAACGAAATGTTTGACTGACGCGCAGTCATTCTATCTCCCTCTCTCTATCTCTATTTCCCTCTGTGTGTCTGTCTCTCTCTCTTTCGCTTACTTTGCGCTGTTGTTTACGGAAATATTGACGCAACAAAGCAAAGCAAAGCGAGCGACCTCTTTATTGCCCCCTCCCCCCCTGCGACCACTACAGCCCCGCCTCCCTTCTCCTCCCTCTCGCTCTACACACCTTGTGGCTTAGCTGGCGCACTTGACGCCGCATTGTGCAATCTATTGACTTTTTACACGTGACAGGCGACTTGAGAAGTGTCTCTCTCTCTCTCTTTCTTGCTCCGGCGCGCGCTCTCTGTCGGCTTTGGTCAAGTGTCTGCGGCGTCTTAGCCAGTACGTAGTTGTTGTTGTATTGTAGTTACCCGTCTAGCCGAGCGCGCCCCTTGCGGCTTATGTAAACGGCCAATGCGTCAACTGTTGCGCCTTGTCGTGGCAATCCCTGTCTTATCAGCCACAAAAGTGCCGCAACAACAACAACTTCATTATCAGTCACATCATTATAGGATGTATTGATAGTATGCACTTACTTGGAGAGTGTACATATTGTTTTGATGACACACTGATCATTTTCAGTACCTTAAAAATGCCAAAAGGAAACAGCTTCGATTCTATTAAGTATATAATCGATCAGAGTATACTCGATCAGTGGCTCAGTTTTAAACTTGACATACAAGTAGTACATCTTTATTATTGTTCATTATAATTCAGTTGATGTTTACTATTCTACACATGAAATATAAATCTTTTAGCTTATAAATCAGGCTTGCAATTTTGACTTTTTCAATTTACTCCAACTAAAGAGGCCTTGGTTAAATACTAAAGCAATCTTTAGTGGCTTGAAATAGTAAAACAAACTGTCATTCAATATGATAGCTGCAGTTGCTATAGTCTCTAAGATCTGCGTGTTCATGACTATGTTGACTCGGCTCTGATCATGAATGTATGCATAAAGTATAGTTTGAGATGCTACAATATCTTCTGCTTTTATATGTACATATATATACATGATTGACTATAATACCCTTTTAACTTAGAATTGACTGAAAACATATAAAAACCTGTAGCATTTTTTGAAAAAATTATTACCAAATTGAGATGATCTTTCTGCTGTAGTTAAATAATAATTGATCCTACTATATAACATATGCTGCTACATGCCATTATTAAATATTCCACTACCTTTACACATGTATTGTCAAAATTAAATACAATTATAAGTAATATACGAACAATAAGTGAAGTCTTATGCCATAAACTGCAAGAGTATAAAACCTTCGACATACGTGTAGTCAAGCTTTCTGTCTCGTCACTATCATCCTGCTCTGCTTCTTCATCTCCTCTTCATTCTCCTCCTTCGTGGTCAGTCATATGTAAGTGTTGCGAGTGGTCTCTAATCAAATTGCAGTTTTGAACTTGATTCGCAAACAAAAAAAAAAGAGACTCAACCCAACTTGCAGTCAGCCTGTTGGCAATTATTTGGGCCGCATAAACCGGTTGCCAATTGCCAATTGCACCAACTACGCGTTGCCAATTGCGAGTTGCCAACAGCGCAGCGGTGACGGCGGTGGAAGCAATAGGCCAAAAACGTTGGCCAAAAACACAAATTTGTGGGCCAATGTTTCTGCTGCAATTGTTGTAAGTGGCAGTTGAAGAGAGAGAGAGATTCGAGATAAATAAAAGTAGAAAATTTGGAAATTTATTAAGGAGAAAATAGTTCGAAATTTTAGGAAAATAAGCACAAATTGTTTTCAAGATTGAATTCATTATGAGATAATAAAAATTACTTAAGTTAAAATATTCATCAAGTTAGATGAGAGTAAATTTTGTTAGTTTATTTAATAAACCCACAACGCAAGTTTACAAACAAAAAAAAAAAAAAAAAAAAAATAAAACAAACAAAAAATAAAGGAAACGACAAGCAAAACAATTTAAGCTGCATTATTTGTTGCATGCAACATTTATTTTGGGCCTGCTGCCGCTGCTCCTCTTTTTTTTGCTGTTGCACGTTGTAATTGCAACTGCAACAAGTTGTTGCCATTGCCATTTAAACCAATTGCTGCCACTGCCGACAACGACGACGACGACGACGACGACACGACCCCCATTGCCACTGCCGCCTACTTGCGCCTCAATTATGCCAATTGCAGTTGCGCCGCCATGACCTTAAAAAGGCAACATGGAAATGTCTGCCTCACCTGCCCCACATGCCGTGGCAACTGCCACTCGGCGACATCGTCGTCTCGAGTTATGCAACTCTTCAGGCGGCAGCCGTTTTTTGGCTAAAAATATTTTAAGTGGTTTTGGCCAACATTTAGCTAAGGTTGTCGCGCTTCGCATTTGACCCACTCAGCTGCAGCAGCGGTGTCGCCGTCGCCGTCGCCGTTAACTGCCAATGGCAATTTTCCATTTGCCATTTTCCATTTATTCCGTTTTTCCAGTGCGCGCATTTTCCAGTTAATTATGCCGCACATTGTTGCCATTTGTCGAGTTGTCGAACAGTTGGCAACCTTGTCCAGTTCTGTGGTCAGGAACTCGGCAAACACCCCCCACACTCCCCCATACACCAGACAGACACCCACCTACAGACGGTAAAAGCCACGTTGCTCATGTGAAATTCTCGCGAAATTCTCATGAAATTCGTTTGAAAATTATTCATACTTTCCTGCCGAGTTTTCTTTTTCAGTTTTTCCCAAAATGAAAATATTTTGTTCATTAACAAAAAGAGGCGACACCAAAAAAAAAGGCAAGAAAAAAATTTGCGCAGACATTTAATATGAATGTGGGCGTGGTCCACCGCGTCGACGACAAACAATTTCAACTGCCAAAAAGAGAGAGAGAGATAAACACGAGCGAGTGAAATAATTTTTGAGAAAATATGCCGAAAGTGCAAACAAGCATAATATTTAATATTTATGGGAATTTCGCTTGACTTTCTCTAACTCTGGGCATATTTGCTAAGAGGAAACTTGCGTAGCTTGAGAAGAAAACTTAGAAGGAAGTAAGAAAATTTTGTAGCCATTTTTGAGCTTCATATTAGACCTATTTTAATAGAAATTTAACCTATTTTGAAGTTTGATTAAAATACAAACCAATAATTGAAGGAATCGAGGATATTTATAGAATATATTTCAAACTCTTGTATTAAATAAAATTTCCTAATTCTTTCCACATTTCTCTAGCCTATTTCTTAGTACATTCCTTCAGTGGCATACTCTCTTTCTCTCTCTCTCTCTCTGAAGATTCTCTATATGTTTTAGGTCTATGCCTTGTCCATTTTCATGTCTTGTCAGCAACAATTAGCCATCGTCTTCGTCGTTGTCTTTGCTGTTATAAATAGCCAGTAAAATAAATCAAATTTATGTGTGAACTGGTAAAATTGAGAAAACAAGAGAGAGAGGTAGATAGATAGAGATAGAGAGACGGAGAGCAATATATTGCGATACGAAAGGCACAAGGAATAAGCACATTATCTATAAAATCCTAAATGCGTACCTAACACACAAGTCGTGAGACTGTTTAGCGAATATTATCAACGTATACGTAATAATAGTTTAATATGCCTTGTGTTCTCTACTTTTAATGACTAAATTCGATCCGCTTGAGTGCCCCCTCTACATAAATATAATATATAGTATCTCTCGATCTCGATTTATCCTTTATCTGCGGCAATTTTGCCGTCTCTATCGCCGTGCATTAATCTCAAGCGAAAAACGCAATTAAACCGTGTGTGCAATGGGCCCCTTTTGCTTTGCCTCCTCAGGCAGTGCTAATTTTTAATGATGGTTTTATCTTGTGCACCCTTTTGCCTCTCTCTCTCTCTTTCTCTCTCTCTCTGTGCCTTTCTCTCCCCTCTCTTTTGCAATTTTTAATTGCAACGCATGGCAAATATTGACGAAAGTGCGTGACGCCCCAACCAGTTTGGACCTAAGACAAGTAGCATAGGTAACAAGAAGTAGTAGATGAAGAAGAAGAAGACGCGACAGGACAACCCCTGCGCAAATGGTTCTTCTATCTGCTTTTTGCTTCTGCTTCTTCGCAGTACAAACACAAAAGCCACAAAAGGCAACCCCAAAAGACAAAAGTAAATTGCGTTGCCTTTCAGTATTGGGGAGCAGAAAAATGCGTAGCATGCGAAACAAAGCAACACCTTGGAACCTTCTGGTACTGGAGGGTTGCTGCAAGGAACTATAGAGTGAATTTATATGTATATATGTATATATATAGTTAATGTCTTCTTTGTTTGTGTGCGTAAGTAACTTAGGGTTGATCGTTAGCTAATATAAAAAGCTTGACATGACATAAACAATTTGACAGGTTTATGGAAGACATTCCTATTATAAAATCTAGACTTAGCTCAGAGTCAAAAAGATTCTATGAACTTTATATACAGTCGATGTAATAAAATAATTACATATATTTTGATGATATATAATCTTCTCTAGTTTTGAAGCACTCATCGTAGATATATTACTTTATTTCTTCATTAAGTTATATTGAGAAAGAATGCAATAACATACTATCACAATGTTCTCTTACTTTAATGCTCATGTCGCAAGAAAATTGCCATTTGTAACTTGGATATATTAACAAAAAATTGTGATTATTATGATTATAATGTTCTGCTACTTTTAAAGCGTCCCTCGCAGAGCAGTTAAGCATTTATATCATTTCTTTATAGACTCAGCTTAGCTTAGGGCATTTGCTTTGTTATTGTTTTCGTTGTAGTTGGGGCAACAGGAGTCGCCTTCTCAGGTAGCTGGCCAACGCAATGCGTTACGCAATGTGCGAGTAGTCGCCTCCTCCCTGTCTCTCTCTCTCTTTCTCTTCCTCTTTTTGTGTTCCTTTGGGTTCTCCCTTCCGTTTGCTGCCAGAGTTCATCAACTTTTGTGCGGCACTTTTGTGCTCCCCCTCGGAGCAAAGTTGAATTTATTAGATTTTTGCACTCGTCTCTGGGTTTATCCTGACATAAGATCTGCACACACACACACATATATACAGCGTACACACACACACTTTGACGATCCCCCAAGCAATGTTTTTGGTTCTCTTCCCTTTTACAAACATCTCCAGTTGTTAGACCAATGTTCAATAAATGCGACTTGGCAAATGTCTAGAAAATCCTTGAAAGGTTAAAGACTTTGTCCCAAGCAGGACACCCAGCAGATGACGTCGTCGTCGTCGGGGTCGCAGTCGTCAAAGCTAAACTCGGTTAGCTAACCTGCTGCGGTCGCTGCCCCTGGCCGCCTTCTGCTCTTGCTGTCTTTGCTGGCTTTTGCTTTGTTAGCCGGCTCTGTTCACGTTTCTGTCGCTGTCGCTGTTGGCTGCGCTGTCAGCGTTGCATTGTTGTTGCGCTTCTGCTTCCTGCTCTCGCCCAGCTCTCAAGTTCCTTTCAATGACAATGCGTGCTCTCGCTCTATTTCTCTTTCCCTCTCTCCCTCTTTCTCTCTTGTGCCAATTGAGAGGGCCAACATGTCATCATCGTCGTCATCGTTTGTACTCCTCTTTCTCTTACTCATTTCACTGCTGCACCTCCTCCTCCTACTGCACGTTCTCCTCCTCATGCACCTTCTCCTGCTCCACTTTCTGCTCTCCCTCCCTTCCTTGGTGCGTTGTACTCATCTGCTGCAGCTTTAACTCCTTTTGCTCCCGGCTTGGCTTTCATTAGAAACACGCTGCTTCTTCTTTCTTCCATCTGCAATTGTTAGGTTATGTACGCTCGGGCACTTTACAGTTAGGGGACGCACAGCTGCAGCAGGTTCTAACTCCTCCCTAACTGTCATTAGAGATGGGCACGTGACAGAAATCATACTTGGATCATAAAAGGGCGCTGCCATTTTCGCTTTTGTGCGCTACAAATTGAGTTTTACAAACAATTTATTGGCAGTTCGGAACGTGATTTCCACTGGTAATTTCCTTATGCAGTAACATGTATAGCACTTTTAGTTCAGCTTAAGGATTTGTGCAGCAATGTGGGATTATGGTAAACAAGAGTGTTAACAGGATTTCAACTGAATGATAAGCAATTGATGGTTTAGTAGTTTCGAGATTTATTCAGAATATGTTTGTTAACATTTGGAAATAACGTATTTAATGTGGTTGATAGTAGGTGATCGTATGAGAATGATAAAACTATAAATAAAACAATATCGATAAATAAAATATATATTAATATCTATGTAAATAAGTATTAAGTAAAGTGTGATTGGCAAATAGAGTGCGTTATCAGATCATCATAGAATTATATTCAGAAATATTACTATATTAATTATTACAATTATCATCATATCTGGGACCATTTAAACGAATATGTTCTGCAGAATATATCTGTAGAAGCTATAAAATTAATATTTCGTGGTGTTATTTAACAATTTACTTACGTTTTTTTGCATCATTTGAATTTCTAATATTATTCAGTCTTACAAACATATTTTTTTAACTATTTTAAAGTAGGATTCTTGCCGAATATTTTATAAAATATGCAACAAAATAGTTCTTGATGTTACTAAAAAGAGTTGTTGATGTTACTCAAAAGTTTTTTTTAAGGTTTTTGGGTTATTATTTTAGCTTATTCAAACTTCTTAAGGCTAAACAGTTTCTTTGCTTAATCCGCTGTACTTTTTAAATACATTTGTTAAATAGAATACTTATATTCTTATGGAATGCGATGACTCATCTTATACTGTACAATGGTCCGATTAATGCAGGAAAAACATTGGAAAATTCGATGAGTCATTTGTTGTGCTATTAACGAGCGTTATCTTTTAGAAAATTCTTAACTAACTCAAAGAATTCTCAATTCTTAATTTTCCTACGAAACGAGAAACGTCAAAATCTTCAGAAATATTGACAGAAACATGTTTTATGCATGTGCTGAGTACGAAACACTGCGTAAATACTTGAGATACTACTATTGCGGGCACACTCCGTTTATCCGTTAGATGGGTATCTGCGTATCTGTGAGATACTTTGGCCAGCTGTGAATTAGTGTCGACTATGTCGACGCGTCGTCGTAGCCTGCGAATTAATGCCGCCAACATAAATTATAAATTAAGACAATTTTTAATTAAAACATTTCGCTGGGTTTTTTCAACTAGCCTTGGCGGGACAGAGACGCACAAATAGGGAGCGTGAGAGTCAGAGAGAGAGAGAGGCAGAGAGAGGGAGAGAGCAAGCAGACGAGTGAGACTTTGGTTCTGTTGTTGTCTGGTCTTTGGCTTTTGCGTCTCATTTGCTTTGCTCTATTTGCATTTCGACTGAGTATATATAGGCAAAATATACAGACAGTTATATAGGTATATAGAGATCTGTATATCTGTATATTTATGAATATTATAGTATGTATCTCTTGGTTTCTGGTGCTGTCGCCAGTTGTTGCGGACAATTGGCCAAGCGCCAATGATTTTTAATACACTTTTCCTACTGTCAATCGCCTCACGTTTCGCTGCGCTATATCTCTGCTTTAGCTACCATAATGACAGATTATAAAATGAAATTTACATTGTGCAATACATAGAACTAGAATATGTTTTAGATATACCTAAGCTGGAAAAGTGCAGAATTATGTAGTTATTAAATTATATGTGACTCGTGGCGTATTGCAAAAGAAAATACAAATTAAATGATTTTCATTTTATTTTATTTATGTACCATATTATTTTATTAGTATAGAAGAGATACCTTAGCTATAACCTTAGGAATATCAACTTGTTACTTCTCATATTCTACTTATTCTTCATTTATATAGATCTACACCTTGTTAGGATATTTGTCAGTCGTTGCATTAGCTTAGTTTTCTTTCTCTAGTTATTGTTATTATTATTTGTATAATATATTTGTATATTTGCACTCTTTTTTCTTGTTGCTACTTTGCGAATGTTTCTATTCGTTTTATTTGTTTTTCGCTTATCGCTTAATTTTTATTTTTGTCTGCTCGTCGCGACATCGTCGACAATTTTTATTTCGTTTTAGTTATTTTTCTGTGTTTTACTCGTCTATTATTATTATTATAGTATTATTTTTTTCGCTCTGCAGTCTTAGCTTGATAAGAAAATTAATGCGATATCTGGGAGAATGTTCCCATTGTTGTTGTTGTTCGCGTTGCTGATAAGATTCGCTCGGCTTGTTTGCTGTTGCTTTAGTCGGAAGAGACTTACGACAGACGTTGACTGCCTTCAAGCCATCAGCACTTGTTAAGGCAATCCAAAGCGAATAGTATAACATACTATATATATTTCTATATGTATATGTATTATATAGTTCCACATTTCATTGAGAAAACGCCGCCGACCGCCGCGGCTGAAGGTCAACGCGACGCGCTGTCATCACTTGACACTCTTCTCTCGCTGCTGCCAAATGGGCCGCATCAACATTTGGTTTCTCCCACTCTTTACCACCTCCACTGCTCTCCCCCCTTTCCTCGTTTTTCCTCTTCTAGATCTTCCTCATGGCTTGTTTCTTTCTTCTACATTCAAAAAACTAATTATGCGTATTGTGTAGGGGTGGCGGGGGGCGTGGCATTCAATCGACTGTGCAGGCGTTAAAGATCAATAGGCAGAAGTATTAAATACATATGCCATTATGACCTTAAGGTCAGCTTATCTATCTATATATATGTGTGTGATGGGGTGGTCTTATTGCAAGTCACCCTGTAAATTTCTAATTGAAATTGCAACGCCAAATGTGGTTGCTTGCTTATCAGCGAACTTTGAAATTTGTTGGATGATTAGAGGAAGAGGGTGTGAGTGGGGAAGAGAGAAAGAAAGAGGGAGAGATGGAGGAGAAGATAGTGAGTATATGTATTTTATTGTTTGTCAAAACTATGAACAGCTCTCGAGGGGCCACTTGGCTTGCCCTACAAAATTTTGAAGATTATTTAGTATATAGGACAGGGTATTATAGCTTATAGTGTATAGTTTTGTGGAGTAACTGAAACTAAGATAGCGTATGTTTAGGCAAATAAAAGAGTATTTCTCACTATTTGTTATGTTGTCAGTATTTTTTAGCACATTTCTTACGTAATGTTTAGGGAGAGAGATTTATTCATCATTGTAAAGTGGTTTTATTCTTTAGTCGAATATATACATACATATATATATATATATATATGATATATACATACTATATGTACATACATAATTAGGATCTGTATATCTTTGCTGTTACTAAGCGAATGACTTGTGGATTGACCATAATCAAGTTGCTTTATCAGTTCTCTGTGAGAAAAATGTGTGAAATACTTATGTGGATATTTCACAGAAATATTACGATGTAATAAAGTGATAAATTAAGTAATATAATGAATGTTTCGAAGTGTCTAGGTATATTGAGAATAAAACTTAATGTTAGTGTTTAATTAAATTGAAAGATTTCTTCGCTTACTGCAACTAACTATTCTCTGTCTTTGTTCTTCTCTTGCAGGTATGTTGTACTTCTGGCCAGCTCGACTTGAGTGAGGAATCTCAACTCTTTCCTGCACCTAATCCATGAGGGTTGTTAGACAACTGTTTAAGTATAGCCTTGGTTTGACTGCGCCTGCAACAATTCATCATGTAGACTGCGTCTTTGTCTTCATCTCCATTGCCTGCAATATTTCCCTCTCCTACAGCGACTCTTTATGCATTTTCTGTTCCATTTCCCTCTCATTCTCCTGCTCTATTTCTAGCTCCAGCTTTAGTCTTAACTCCCGCCGCATCTTCTGTTCCATCTTCGTCTCCTTCAGCATCTTCAATTCCCTCTACCTCTACCCTTGTTCCTACTACTTCCAATGCTCATTTTCCTTCTACTGCGTTTCCCTCTCCCTGCTGCCTGCTGCACATCTTCTTTCATTTTCTGCTCCAGCAACTTCATTTCGCAGTCAGAGCTCTGTCTCGGGCTCTGTCCTCGTGTCATTTGCACAAAATGACAGTTGCCTGGTACATTTCCGGTTCTAAATGCGTAAGTCTAGTCAAATTAAGGCAATAATTTGTTTGCCTCCATCGACCAAAGACGGAGACCAAGTGAAAGATAAAAGTCGCGAGCTGCTTAAGGCGGCATCCTCCCCAGCTGCCTTCCACCTCCAGTGGTGTCCTCCAGCTGTCCAGTCTGTCTGGCCATTGCCATTGCTCGTCTGACATGGCTGGCACTTAGTGCAAAACACCTGCTCATCTTGCTGCATGAAGAAACTGCCTGCTGCCTTGCCTGCCTGCCAGTCTCGTTGCATGGAGAATGTTGCAATTAGATAAGCAGAAATTGTTATGTTGACATTAAAAAATAAACGTCAAGTTGAGACTGCAACATTGTCATTGCCACGCCCCGCTGGCCCCGCTGTAACAGGCCAATCTGAGCGTTATTCTAATTCGTGTTGGCAGCGTTTGGCTGCCACTTGCAACTTGCAACAACATCCTCAACTGATGCTCCCCAAGTGCAACATATCGTGTGCCGTCCGCTTGCAGATCATGATCTCTTATCCCCTTTTTTTCTCCCTCTTCTGCCCTGCTCCCTCTCTCACTCTTCCCGCATTTGCAATTAGTTTGCAATTGGGCCGTGAGACGGAGTGCATAAAAAAAAGTCGCCAGCTCATTAAGCTCGACACCAGCGCAGGGCAAACGCCAGCGGGCACCAACAACAACAACATTAGCAGCAACAACTATAACTCATAACAGCAACAACAGAAACAGCTACAACAATAACGTGTCACCTCGCTAAACGTGAAATACACGAAATGCAATTACAAGTTCCGCTTTTTGGCTTCGGTTTTTGGTTTCGGTTTTTTTCGGGCAGCTTGCGGGCGCTACGACAATTTCGTCGCCGTTTTGCCGTTTTAGTAACCCAAATGTTGTTGTTATTTCTTTTGCCATTGTTGTTGTTGCTGTTGTTGTTGCTGTTGTTATTGCTGTTGTTGTACTGCTGCCTGAGCTTTGCCCGCGGCTAGCCGCATGTGTCTTAAAGTACCCCGCAAAAGCGCGTTGATGGTTTCTGCTGATGATCATAAACAAACGCGATTATGACACTGTGCGCACAGTGGTCTCAAATGATTAATGATCAACAAAGATTGTGTTTACAGAGGGTGATATGCACTAAGGCAGATTGCTCCATTCGCATTTATGTATATATGTCTGTACAATATATATATTCTTGATCCATCTGTTTGTCATGTTAGTCTATCAGTTTCTCTGTACCTATATAATATATAAATGTATTTATGTATGTATTAATACATATATAAACTATATGTATATATATTCTTGATTTATTCATTTGTCAGGTAGTCTATCAGTTTACAAATAAGTGAAAATAAACCAAATGTAAATAATATATCGAATATATTTCAAATAAATTATTGAAATATTTTTGTTGTTTGTCAAGATATCTTATTTAATCATATCATGAATATTCATATACGTTATACATTTATGATATATACATTATTTATATATAAATATTTATATATAATATGATATATACATAATAACAATAAAAAAGAAAGGTTCTAAATAGTTAAGCATACTGTAGGCAAGTTTTCATTCTTATTCCGACTTTGTCGAACTATTTTCAACTTGCGCTTGTAAATTTTGCAGCAATTTTTCACACTGCTGTCCCACTGTGCCACTGTGTCGTGGAGCTTGGACAATTGGCGACGCCGTTTGGCGGTCGCTGCGTGTGGTTCTCTCAAAAGCAGCGTTTAAATGTTAATAATTTTTATTGCCTGCCAGTTTGTGGTTCTTGTTGCTGCTGTAGTTGTTGTTGTTGTTGTTGTTGCTGGCATTGGCGAGAAGCGGGCCGAGAGAGCCCACGATGATAATGCTAATGGCGTTCGCTTGTGTTGTGCTGTGTTGTGTTGCGCTGTGTTGTGTTGTGTTGTGTTGGGTCATTGTCTGGTCATTGGCCGCGACGTCAAAGTTTTGCACACATCAACAGAAGGTGACGACGTCGATTCGCAATTCGCAACTGGCAACTGTCGAATTCGCGACATCGCAACGACATCGAATATGTAGCGAGGAGGAGCGTAGTTACAGCTTAAGGTGTTGCTTATTATGCTCGCCGCATGCCGCATGTGGCACGCCTCGCGAACCAAGTCCAAATCGAAATAAAATAAGAATAGGAATACGCTGCGTTGTCCCCAGCTGACATTGATGCCAGTTTCCGCACAATGCAAATGGCTTTTGGTTAATTAAAATATTTGCATATTCACTGCAGCAGCAGCAGTAGCAGCAACAACTGCAACAACAACTGCAGCAACAACAACTCAATTCAGTGTGTCAATCAAAAGTTGCACTTGAAACAGCAACTGCGCAAAGTCGCAAGTGTGTGATTAACAAATATTAGCAAAGAGACAGCGCAGCTATAGCTAGCGATGTGTATTGACAAAGCAAATGTATCGATAAACATTTACTTATTTATTATTTATTTTTATTAGACATCTATTAATATTATTTGTGCATTATTGTACAAATATCGTTATTGATGTAGTAGAAAATTACCACATCTTATCAATGTATTAAATTTATATTGATAATATCCAATGATATCGCACAATTTTGTATAAGTTCACATCAGATAAGAAAAACCCAATACAATTTATCAATGTATTGCACTTTTAATATCGTTCTAAGGCGCATCGATGAACATGTATTTATTTTATACTTTTTAATCTCTAATATTTATACTAATGATCGTTATTTGTAGTTGATTATAGGAAATATGTATATATGCAAATTGTTAATGATGAAATTCGGATATTTTATAGTTTTCTTATATCGGATTTATTGTTTTAAATGTATATCGATAAAATTGAAAAATGTCGTACCTTAGAGATAAGAAATTAGTCAAAATTTCGTACAAAATATCGACATATTAATACAAAATATCGTGCTAAGAAAACATAATATCGATAACCATGCCTAGCTACAGCAATAGAGCCTAGATACAATTGTATCTGTACCACTGCAGCTGTAGCTGTATGTGCAAATTAGCGTTACAATTATCAATCGTCTGTGCTGGCAGCTGTTTGACTGAGCTGACCAAATGCTCCAGTCATTCAGTCTGTCTCTCTCGCTCTCTGTCCATCAATCTGGCCCCGCTTGCTGTCTTTATTCATTCAGTTTGCCGCAAACTTCATTGTCGGCTACGGTTTCGGCTCGCGCTTGATAAATGGGCTTCCAACACAAGAGAGTCTGCTCTGCTCTCGCGTAGTACATTCATCTAATGTACAGTTTCATTCTTAAGACTCAACTTCAAGTCAACGCGACGTGAATCGTTCTCGTTCGCATTCTTGCGTCCATCCGCCGCCCCTGTATGTCCGTCCGCTTAAAGCTTTCATTGATTTCAAGTTCAGTTTATCATCAATCAATGCGTGACAACTCGACAATACTACAGAAGCCATAGCTATGCTCTATATGGAATATTATGCTAAAAAATTATGACATAAAATTAACCTTTTGCAACATTTTACGATACTCAAGAAACTTGTCGAGTTATTAGAGGAAGATAAAATTGAAATTGGGTTCTATTTTTGGCAGGTAGTTGGAGAGCCTGCTATAAAGCCTTAAATTGAGTATTATTAACTTTATATGTACTTGTCATAAAAAGACAAGAGACAATTTATGATTGATTGAAATGGAACTTGAAAAAAGCTATATATATATGAGCATGGGAGTAATAGATGAGGTGCCTTACTCAAGGGAATTTGAACTTTGATTTGTTGAAGTAAAATATATCTTGGGGTATAGAGCAGGTTTGATAATACATGCACACAGTGCTATATACAATATGACTACAATAAAAATCAACTTAATCCCAAAACATGGCATAATATTGCATTGCTAATTATCTAATTGATTTTCAATAAATAAAATGACATCTATGGAAATATATAAGACATAAAATATAACTTCATAAAATTTCTATAGTCAATATTATACAACTTATCTGCTAATATTGATTGATATCAAGGCTCTGCCTTATCCAACTAAAGTTGTCCATACTAAATGATGTAACAAACCGATAAACGTAGTCGAAGTAACTTTATTGATTTATATCATACTAATAGGGCAAGAAATCAAGCGCGTGCAAGTGTTGTATGTATATTTTGATCGGGCTATGAACCTAGTAGGGGCAGAGTTAGACGTGGAGTGGGAGGCAGTACGGAGGGGTACCCTCTGTCAGCTTATTCCGCAGCACGTCTGGCGCGTAAAAAGTGCTCGAAGCCAGACACTAGAAATGTTTGCTAAACTATCGTAATGTGCAAAGATACAGATACAGAGACAGAGACAACTACAAGTACAGCTAAAGATACAGATACGGATACAGAGACAACTACAGCGACAGCTAAAGCTACAGATACAGATACAGAGACAACTACAGCTACGATCTACGGGCAACGGCTACTCATAGATAGTTGATTGAATTGCTCGGACAGGGGGACGGACGGGCAATTGGACAAACAGAGGAATATGTAAACATCAAAGCATCTGTCTGGGGTTTGGGGTCTGGGGTCTGCCTCGATGTCTGATCGGAATCAATCGAGCGATCGCCGCTACGTTAAGATCGACAACTCGACTCTTTAGTTCTGCCTCTCTCTCTCTCTCTTGCTCCACTGCGTGCTTTTTTATCTTGTTGTTGTTTGATTTGTTGCCTCTTCTTTTGGCGCAGTTTTCCATCAAAGTGCAAAAATAAACAAAATCATGTGCGAGACAGACGACAGAGAGCAGCAGAGACAAAGGGAGAGAAGAGAGAGAGAGAGAGAGAGAGACTGTGAGGAGACTCTAGCACAATGAGCTGCCTTTCTACCGAGTTTTGTTTCTGTTTCTTTAGCTTCTACGTTTTTGTTTTTCAGTTTTTTTTTGCTTGTTTGCTTTGCTAATTTATTTTCGAATATGATGTAGAGCTTTTAAAATAAACAAGAAGCGGGCACAAAACAAAACTTTGACAGAGACAAGGAACAGACAGAGCAAGAGCAGAAGAAGCAGTAGCAATGAAAGGGATGGCAAGAGTAAAGAGTGGGCAACTGTTGTTGCTCTGCTGCGTTGATTAGATCGACGTGCATTGCGTATACGTCGTGTTGACCGATAACAAACCTGAAACAACCAAGGTCAACTCGCCTATTTCGCTCAACTATTTTGGCCATTTTGTCTCTTAACTGTTTATTTTTCGGTTTCAAGGTACTTTTCCATGCGATAAACGAGAATAATCCGGAGTCTCCCCTCTCCCCACCCTGCTTGGTGTTTAAGGTGCTAACAATGACGCTAATGAATGACACGTTTCCCGCAACTCCAGTTTCAGTTTGCAGACATGCAACCCGCGCGTGGTTAAGCAAAAGAATTCCGCAAGGGGGAAAACGGAGCATGGGACAAAAGAAAATTGGCAACAAAAAAAAAGAGCGACAGACAGACAGACAGACTGGGGCACAAACAGATGGCTAATGACCAAAGCCCAATTCCAGTGACATTCTTTTTCGTTGCGGGACTTGCGCCATACTCCAAAATAGTGTTGCGAAAGTCCCAAGATATTATTGGGTGTATTGTATATAACGTTAGAAAATATGAGGAATGCGGATGCAGAAGTATTTTCTATTGCTGACTATGTATTTTCCAGTGTACTTGTAATTACATATTTCTTATTCATGCAAGCTATCGATAGTTTTTGGGTGATATCGTAATCATTAGGTTATCAATATGATGCCTAACTAATGCCAAAATCGCTTCCTGATAATATTTCGGTATATAGTTATCGATAAAATCATATCGATTAATGGATAACATAACAATATACAGCTATCGGTAACATATCAATATATATACATCTATTGATAAATATCAATACATACTTATCGATAACATGCCAATATATCTATCGATAGTTTATCTATACATTATTGACCGATATTTTATCGATACATGTCGATTTTCTATGGATTAACAAAATAAATAAATAACTTTAATAACATATTCAAGAAATTTCACCCATAACATAAGTTTACCAACTAAGAAAACTATTGTTTATCGATTAGTTTGACTGTTTTTTAACTAAAATAAGATGGACGTGAATAATTTGCCATTCTTGAATACTTTTTTATGTTATCCATATACTGCGCCTCTTAAGAATGCAATAGTTTAATATTTATGTCCATCGATTATTATCGATAAGCGATTAATTTATATTTCTTTAATCAAAGTAACTAAAATTCCATGTATGCGCACTTCCAATTGCCCTCATTCCACTGTGCCTGGCTTGGCACACTGGGCCATCTCTCTTTCTGTCTCTCTCTCTCTCTCTCTCTTTGTTATCTACGCGATGCGATATATGCGATAATCAATCAACAGGCGACTACAATGGCGATGACGTTACACAGTTGCGGGTCATAATGCCAGGGCTCCCGCCGCTAGGTGGCGCCTCTGTCTAGACATTGTTGTGACTTATCTGTCTGTGTGTGTGTGTGTCTATGCTTTATATTAAACATGCTAATTGATATCGCGTAGCTACTTGCTGTTGTTGATGTTATTGTTGCTGTTGCTGCTGTTGCTGTTGTTGTTCTTGTTGTTGCTGCTGCTGTTGTTGTTGCTGCAGTTGCTGCTGTTGTTGTTATTGCAGTTTGTGCCTTTTGTTTAATTTGAAAATTGCAATGGCCTCAGCAACAGTTGTTGTTGCTGCTGTTGCTGTTGCTGCTGCTGCAATTTGCTTGCCTCCACACGCACATTTTAACAGTAAACGACGAGAGCAGCGACGTCATGTCTGCCAACATCAGCAAAAACGGGGCGTGGCACATTGACAGGGATGTGGAACGGGGGGCGGGCAACGAACTTGCAGCCCCAGCATGAATATGAAAGCGTATGCAAAATGAGAGGGAAATGCGTGCAACTTTTGCAATTTACAGATTGCGGCTGTCAAAGGGGGAGTGTCTAGGCGAGGGGGGGGGGAGGGAGAGAGGGGTGCGGTGAGTTGCTTGAGGGCTTAGCTGCGGCAGTGCGAGGGTTTTATATTCTCTTTTTTTTCATGGCATTGGCTTGTCAAAGCTCATTGTTGTTGTTGCCGTTGCTTTATTTATTTGTTCAACATTTTGTGCCCCTTGCAACAACTTCAAATTAATTGGCAAATGCGCGCAGCATAGCAACCCCCCCCCCCCTGATTGTCATTAGAGGCGTGGCAGGCAGAACGCCTACGCCCACAACAATACATGTACAGATGCATATGTATTTGTAGCTGTATCTGTATGTATGTAAACATTTTTCATCATTTGCCTGGCTGCTGCTGTTGCATGCAGCACATTCTGTTGCATGTTGCAACGGCAGCTGTAGCAGCATTGACGCATCGCTTTGCTCTCTATCGCTATCTCTTTTTCACACTCTCACTAAGCTGTCTAAGCGCGCGAGTGTGTTTCTATGTGTGCGTGCTTGTGTCTGTTTGTGCTTTGCCCTGGGGCACTTTTCTTATTTATTTGCGTTATTTATTTCTTGGCGCTGCTTTCGCTTTTGGCAGCGCCAGACGCCAGCGTTGTTGTTGTTGTTGTTGTTGCGTTGCGTGCGCGTTGTTGTTGTTGTTGCTTCTGCTGTTTGCATTTTGTGACAAAAATAAATGCGCTGGCATTAATTTGCTGTCTGCAATTTGCCAGTGGCCAGCGCAGTCCCTGCTTGCACCCCTTTCTGCCTCTCCCTCATCCTGTCTTCCTCTCACTCTTTTCCCTCTCTCTCTCTCTGTCTCTCTCTCGCTCTCTATCTCTCTTGTTCTCTCTCTCTCTCTCTTACTCTTCCTGCTCTTGCTGCAATCAGAAATTCAAGCGAAATGCAAATGTTTGACAACGAACTTTTCCCCAATTCTCTCACTGCTGCTGCTTGTTGTTGTTGTTCTTCTTTTTCTTCTTCTTCTTCTTCTAGTTGCTGTTGTTGTTATTGTTCTTCTTGTTGTTGCTCTTCTTTTTCTTGCTGTTGTTGTTGCCCTCGTCTGAGTCAGCGTCGCACAGTGCATTGAGTAACCATTAATACGCAAGAACCTTTCTTTAACTAGACAAAATAGCGAGCGTACAGTGGGATGTGAATGCACTTTGATTGCACAAAAAAAACCAGGAGGGAAATGCAGGAATACTGTTAGAAAATGCAGCCGGCAAAGTGTTTGTGTGAGAAGTGCGTAGAAGGAAAGACTTGGTTGATTATTTTATACCTTTTAGACAAATCTTAATTATTGCAGAGAGTTCAAGGCAAATGGGAATAAAATACTTTGTTAATGTTTAAAATTAATCAACATCTTATTCATGCTTGGTTCTATATATACTTTGAGGCTTGTCATTAAATATTCAGTATACTTCCTACATTATTATTCTTATTTGAAATCGGAATCTGTACTGCAACCTTAAAGTACAATTGTACCTCTGCTCTACCTGTGTTTCTTATCAACTCTAAGATTTTAATTTAAAGTATTACAATGAAATTACTTAATAATCTATTGCACATTAAACTTGTAGTATTTATTTAAAGCAGTTGAGCTGGATTCGATGGTTGATCTGAGCTTTTAATACTTCCTTCTTCTTTCTTTAAATTGCAGCTTCCGAATCTTCTCAAACTTTTTCCATTTGTACTGTGCAAATGCAGAGCAAAGACAAAGACATACAGAGTCGTCACCTTTATGCGCATTATATATAGTATAATCACAATCGACTTAGCTTTGGCGCCAAAGGAATATGCGGAAAAAGGCACCTGGCACTTGCTTTGAGCCTTTGACCTGGCACAAAGTTTGCACGGCGGCGTTTGCGACTTGCCAAAGGTGTCAGCGAAGCAAACAAATTTGCCACACAAATGGGCGTGGCAGTCAGCAGTTGCAGCCCTACGGGGCGGGACCATTACTTGTGCAAACAGGTGTAAAGTCAAAGCGAGAGAAAGAGAGAGGCAGAGGAAGACAAAGACAGAGAGCGAAACGTAGCAAAGGCAAAACGAGGCAATTAAATCAAAAGCAAACAAAGCAAACCGAAGTCAAAGCAAAGTGAACTAAGCCAAACAATCACAAAGCAACCAAGAGACATGCGTATGCATCAGTCAGTCAATCATTCCCTCAATGAGTCAGTCAATCATCGTGAGTTAGTCAGTCAGTCAGTTACTACGTCAGTTAATCAGACATCTGCTGCAGTCATCAGACCTGGGATGGGTATCGATATAATAAAGAGTCTGTCATGCGATACTTGAGCATATGATATATGACATATTGATATATGATTATAATCAATTATTATAATAATTATTATCCTAGAATTGTCGATATTTGGGACAATATATCAGACAATCTTTAATCTTTGAGAAGACATTGTATGATATCCTAAGCTGTTATCGATCTTAAATCAATTACAATTGTTTGATTTATGATATGTTATTTTATTTGATATTTATTTGATAGTTTCCCACATGATATTATACATATTACGATATGATAAATAAATTAATATGCATTCATACTGACTGATATTTTTGGTCGTTGTTTAATATCAATATGGATAGTTTCATGTACCCATCTCTAATCAGTGCCATCATCTCTGTGCATAATTCTAGTTGATATGCAGTAATTATAGATCGCATCGTGTTGTTCATAAAAAACAATAAGAACAAACGAATAACAACAATCAACTTCATAATAAGTAATGTTGTCGTTAGTGGTAATCATTGGACTTATCGTCTGTGTGTACTTATACTCATTACGAGCACAAACACACACACTGAGACACACTCTATACAGTCATAGATATACGTGTACATATGTACAGCACCATGACTTTGCAATTCTAATCTCTAATGAGCTTTCTGCATGTCCATCAGGTACTGCGGGTCATACTTGTAGCTAATCAGTTCACAGAGTGTTTACAAGTTAGTTTCCAGCTGAAAGGGGGTTTTTGAGGATTGAAAATCGATTTAATACTAACGTACTGAAATACTATCATACTATATTTATCGATATAAACTATCGATAGATGCAAATTCAGCAAATTTGGAAAGTTAATTGAATAATGAATAATGATAAATAAATAAATGATTGAAACAAATATGTAACATAATGTTTATCAAGAATTAGTTGCTCACTCATTAATTAAAGACATTCCCATAATTGAAGAATTGCCCAAGCTATAATCTTTTCGAGACAACAACAGCTTAAATTTTCCTTGATGAATTTAATAATTGAATTAAAGTAAATTATCCAAGATCAAAGTAATATATGTAAGTGGATAAGAATGTTTAAGAAATGTGAATAAAATAGGCTTCTCACTGTACAGGAAGTATAAAGATATTATACATTAAGTATATTAAAGGTGTTCCAAATGGAAATCGGTATATATAATATATACATATAGAATAATAATATAATCGAAATAAAAGCAAATAAGAGAATCAATGCTGTATTTTAAATAATGTTTCAGTCATGTTTCAAGTACATACAGGTATGAGTTTTATATGTTATATATATGGGGCTAAATGTGTGCACAATTGTAGGTATCTATGCGGGTGTTGTTCGCTGGCTCTTGCATTACGTATACGCTCCGCATGGACGCTTGCCGTCAAGAGTCAACGAAAATTTATGACATTTTTACGAACTGCATGAAATGCGAAATATGTGTCGGGGCGACAAGAGAGAGGGGGGAAATATAGAGAGAGAGGGGCAGGAGAGGGGAGGAGAGAGAGAGAGAGAGAGGATGGCAGGTGAGACAGTTAGAGAGGGAGCGAGATAGAAGGAGGCTGGTACAGTCAGCGACAGCTGATACCGTTGTTGCCTCCAAAGGGGACATAGCACAGGACACTGCTGTGTGTGTGTGTGGGCAGTTTGTGTGTGTGCCAGTGTATGTGAGTGTATTGCAGTTGTGTTTGACAAAATTTATGAAAAATAGCGGACAGACAGCGGCAGCCTCGGGCTCGGGGCTCTGGCTCGACCCAGACCAGGCCAGGCCAGGTGGCGGTCCAATGAATGCGTTGGCAATTAAAACTGAAGTTTTGCACGCTACATTTAAAGCGGCAACTGCAGCAGCAGCAACAGCAACAACAACAACAACAAACTGTTGCAACAATGTGAAAATGCAAACGGCGGCGGTCATAAAAATTGTGGCAAATGCTGCCGCCGACGCCAGCGTCGACAAGCCTCAGCCAGATGAAGAAGAAGATGCATGCAACGTGGCGGCGGCGGCGGCCTCAACTCATGTGGAATTGATGTGCCATGCCTCGTCTGTCAGTCAGTCAGACTTTACATGCCTTACCCCCCACCCTCTACCCACCTCTCACCATCTCCCTCTCTTTCGTCTGTCTGTTCGTCTCTCTCTCTCTGGCTTTGTTTGAACTTTGTTTTCAATGTTGCAGAGCGCAACGTGTTGCGGCTTTTATGCACAGTTATGCGCCTATGTACGGCCTCCCCCGCCCCCCTTTTGGTGCTTGCCATTCCTCCCTTCTGCCTTAACCTTCGTCTCATCGACAGCAGCAGATTTGCAATTAAAAACTAAACACGTTTTCGCAACGATGACGACGCGGGCCCACCCACAATGCTGCAGGCGATAGTTGTCGATAGACGATTGTCGATAGCTATTGTTGTTGTTGCAGCTAAAGTTGCCACATCAGCCAAGCCAAGGCCAACAACACGTGCTGGTGCTTGGAGTCCCACATGAGCATAGCCTCGTCAACGTACCGAAGATGCCGAAGCGCTTCAAAGCGGCAACATTCATCGTTGCAACAACGTCGTTGACGTTGCAGTCGGCACTGTCTGTCTGGCCTGCGCTAGAGATGAGCGCGTGACGAGTTGCATAAACGCTATAAACATAAGTTCAAAATCAATTAAATAGAAATAATAATAACTTGCTAGCATATTAACACTTGCTGAAGAAGAGAGCTCCAAGATTTTTCTGTATCATTTAAACTTTTTTCAAACCTCTTCATCTTCTTCTTTGCTCTTTTATAACTGGAAAAGTGTAGGACATTTTTAAAACTCTTTTGTTTCTTGCTGATCTTGGCTGTTTGAACAGTTAAATTTATAG
The DNA here is from genome assembly GCA_018903425.1 of Zaprionus nigranus. Taxonomy (NCBI): domain Eukaryota; kingdom Metazoa; phylum Arthropoda; class Insecta; order Diptera; family Drosophilidae; genus Zaprionus; species Zaprionus nigranus. The sequence goes on from JAEIGD010000002.1 coordinate 6,037,101, forward strand.
AAATTTATGTGAGAATTTTTTGATAGCTAAAGCGTCTAAAATATTTCTTAAAACTAACATATTTCTGATTTTCTACAAAATATTGAGCTTAAAGTTGCTTACAAAGTGAAATTGTCATCAAAATGTGTTTATCGACGATCTGTTTATTATAAAAGTTGGAGTTATTAAAATTGCAATGCAAGTTCTTTAATAGTTAAGCATCTAAAGTATTTCTTAAAACTTATACATTGCTCATATACGGGAAGTGCTAAGATCGTGAAATTTGATGCACAAGTTCTTGTATATCTAATACAGCTTAAGTAATTTGCAAATCTGTTAAAATTCTTTGATTCTTTAATTAAACGAAGAATCTAACTAGCGCAATATTCATTTCCTATCACGATCAGCACGCTTGGCATGTGTCCATCTCTAGTGGAGACATCTTTTCTTAGTTTTGGCTGCAAGTACAATATGTGTGTATGAGTGTGTGTGTGTGTCTTCTCTACGTATATGTGTATGCCTGTGTGCGCCGCATTGGCATTTGCATTGGCATTACATTTGGAGTTGCCCGTCGTCGTTGTTGATTATCAGAGACTCAATGCCATTGTTGTTTGTTGTTGTTGCAAGCAATTGCTTCTGTTGTTGTTGCTGTTGTTGCTGTTTAGCCGAGCGATTTGTCTACAGAATGCAGAGCGCAAATGTCAATGCGACAAGGTAGACAGAAATCAAGTCAAAAGCCAAAGCCAAAACGTGAGCTGGCAATTAAGCAAAGTAGAGGGAGGGAGAAGGCAATAGCATGCAGGGGTAAAGAGAGAGAGGTACAGCTAGAACGCCTGACCGAAGCGATCCTGCGATGCCACATGTCACAAACTTGGCAAATATTTGAATTTAGACGGGGTAGACTCCCGCCTCCCCGTGCGTCAACCTTGCCATATAATACACGTCTAGCTCGCTGCCCCTTCTCTTCCACTCTTCCTCTCTCTCCATGTCTTACCTTGCCTTATAAGCTCAACTCAGCTCAGGTAACATTTGCGCGCCACATTTTGCGGCTACTTGCGCCGGGGCTGATTAGTTTTCCAGTTCTCAGTGAGATTTTCTTGAGTTATGCCAAGTTTTCCTCAGTTTTCCCTATTGCTGATGATGAGAATGCGCTGCAATCTGTTTTGACAGCGCCGTAACGAATAGCAGGTAGCATGCAGCAGGTTGCAGGCAGCGGTAGCAAGTTGCATAATCTGCTGCTGCTGCTGCAGCTGCTGTGGCCAATTTGTGTACAGTTTACCATTTCCGTTTCTGCCAATGCGGAAAATGAGTGAAAAGCGCGAGTGTGCGCGCGAAAATTGTGTGAGAACTTTCCAAGAAGAACTTTGGTAAGGAGATTGATTGATTGATTGATTGATTGACTGACTGTTAGGGGGATTGAGTGTATGGTTAGTATCGGCTAAGATGTTGCCTTCTTGGGGGAAACCTCAGTCTCTCTCACTTGCCACTTCTTCCTGCTCTTTCAGTCTTCTTTCCTCCTCTACTACTCTTGTACTTCTTTCTACTACTATTCTTCTTCTTTTACTTCTCTTCTACTTTTACTCTTTACTCTTTACTCTTCTAAGTCTCTACTTCTACTCCTGTTCTACTCCTACTCTCATAAAGAACTTCGATTGATTGACTGACTTTCTGGGGGATTTAGAGAATGATGACTGTTCGTAGTAAGATATTGGCTTCTTTCCTCCATCCTCTCTCAGTTGACCGCCTTCTACTTGCTTTTAGCTCTCCCTTTCTTCTCTCCTCACTCTTTTGATTGACTGACTAACTCAATGAATGAATGATTTTAAGAAGATTGCTTAGCTAGTTCCCTGTTCTATTCTCTGCCTCTTCCATTTCTCTGTATGAATTATTACTGATCGCTCAGGTCTCTCTCTCTCTCTCTCTCTCTCCTTTCTCCCCCACCTTTAATCTGCTTTTTCCCCCCTCTTTTCCTGCATTTTCCGCTACCTTCCCCTCGCCATCTCGTACTTTACGCATAACTCTCTTTGGCGATCTTAATCATTTAATTAAAGTCTGCATTCGCAATTAGTTCAACGGAAAAATGGTTAATCCCCCAATTGGAGTAGGGCGGGCGTTGGTTGCGTTTGCTCACGCAATTTGTAAATTTTACATTTAATTACAGTGAAACCACAGTATGAACAACGACTCTGTACTGTCGGTCTGTACTGCAGCTTATCATTGTATATGGTTTAGGACGCGCACGCAATCTGTGCGCATTTTAGCTAGTATATCTACAGGGAGAGAGTGTTGAGTATGAGAGAGAGAGAGAGAGAGAGAGAAGGAGAGGGAGAGTGGCGTATAATACCAATAAAGATAGAAATGTATCTTGTATCTTGCAGCTGCAATTACAACTTGTTTTATTGTGCGAATTGTGTGCGGCCATTTACATCAATCAAATTGCTGTCTGCAGTTATTGTTGTTGTTGTTATTGCTGCTGTGGTTGTTGCTGCTGCTGCTGGGCTACGATTGGGCATTGGCGCGACCATGCGCACTTTACACCGAAAGTGGAAGGTCGAAACATTGAGCGTGAATGTTGCAAATGTCTATAAAGTCTTTAGCATAATTGAACTTATGAACAATTTGAATGATTATTGTTGTACTAGATCAGAGTTATCTTTTATTTCTATGGGAAATCAGAATTGCCTTTTATTGCTGAATAGTTTTTACCTTAAATCTAAAGTTTACTATTATATTTTCTAAATAAAAACAGTTCAAATTGCTGACTGTTTTCTACCTGTTTCTCTTACTCTTGGTTTCTTTTTTTACCCTTAGACTATTGAGAATGGTCAAATAGGGGTATTCTTACTTTGTACTGATATACGAGAACGTCTGTCTGTATGTATGTCTGTATGCCTGTGTGTATGTCTGTTTAACTGTCTGTCTATGTCTGTCTGTATGTTTGGATGTGTGTCTGTCTGTATGTCTGTCTATATGTCTGTCTGTCTATATGTCTATCTGTATGTCTATCTGTCTATCTTTGTGTATGTCTGTCTGTATGTTTGTCTGTCTGTCTGTCTGTCTTACTGTCTGTATGTCTGTCTGTCTGTGTATGCACTCTAGTATATTCTCAAGTTTATTCTAGTTTTATTTCTTTTTTCCAGCTCGATTTCTCTCCCCCTCTCTCTCTCTAGTTCGCTGTTCTTTCTCCTTGATGAACTTGATGAAATTCTTCAAAAACTTTCCTTTAATTATCCTCTTCAATTAGGTTTAGAATCAAATTGCAGAATATTTTCAAAAAGAATTTATTTATCTCTGACTATTTTCTCTCTCGCTACACAAGTGAAAAGTCTTCAAAGAATGCAAGTAAATTAAACTATTTGAAGAGTTTTCGAAGTGCGTGCATGCACTCTCCTAAGCATCAACACTCCACTGTCTCCCCAGGCCTCTCCAGCCTGCTTCAAATCTCTTCTCGACCTTCCTCGCTTGCTTTGCTCAACACATTTTTGGTTGCATGGCTGGACACAAATGAATATTGTCAATGTATTGGCTGCAGGAGGGACAGAGGGAATGGGGCCAGACAGGAAGGCAGTGTGGGAGATTAGAAAGGAGAGGGGGTGGCCTTGGAACATGCCACAGTTTGGCATGTCCTGTGGCCAAGCAGCAACAAACAAAACACACACATAACTCTGTGACCACAGAGTGGGAGAAGAGTGGGAGCAAGAGGAGAGCAGGAGTAGCTCCGTCGGCTCCTGTGGCCACTTCGGCTACGTTGCCGTGCTCGCTTACCCAGCCAGGACTATTTCTGTGCCAGCAACACATAGTTGTCTGTTTATATTAATCAAAATTTTCTCCCTCTTTTTGTCTCTCTCCCTCTATTTCTCTTTCTCACTGTTCCTGCCTGTGCCTGCCTCTATCCCTTCTTTTCTGTCTGTTCCACTTTGCTCTAACATGTCCCTGTGCCATTTGCATGATGATAACGTGTTTATAATTTTGACCCAGTTCCAGGCAAGGCGCAGTCAGACACGGCGGGAGACAGTGCAGCAGCAGGAATAGCAGGCGGCATAGGACAGGGGACAGGAGTGAGGGGCAGAGTATGTTCTGGCCAGGCTTGGGTGCCCACTTCATTGTTGCGCTGGCACAGATTTTCCAGTCATGTAGGCAGTAGTCCAGCCTGCTGCATGCTGTATTTTTCCATTTTTGGGCAGCATGCCTCTTCTGCTCCCACCCCCCTGTGCCTGCCCCTGTTCTTGCCACTTGCGATGTCCTTAATTGCTGCGGGCTGCGTTGTCCTTGTTAGGCAGTTGCGGTTGAGATTAACATGGCCAACTTTGTTGGAGACTCAACTCAACTCGACTCAACTCGACTTGACGCGAGACTGATTGTATTTATCGCCTCCCCTGCGTCTACACCGCCTCTCACCCCTCTCTTCTCTCTCCCTCTTCCCTCTCTGCATTTTTATTTGACTTGGGCGCTAATTAATATTTCACTGCGCCTCCAAGCAGCACAAACAAAACAATCAGCTGAGCTGAGGCAGACAAGTGTGCAGTGGAGTGTGGGTAGCGGGTTGGTGAGGAGGGGGGAAGGGAGGGAAGGGGCGTGTCACTTGCCATATTCACTGTTTATTTTCGCTAAGAATTTTTCCTTGGACGCGCATTAATTGCAAATTTTCTACGCCACATTTTGCAAAAATCGCCGCATTTTTTTCGTCGTTTTTCTTTTTGTTTATTATTCTTTTTTTTGGTTTTTGTGTCTGTATGTGTGTGTGTGTGTGTTTTTCTTTTTGCCATTTGACGTTTCTGTTTGTTTGTTTTTGTTAGTTTGTTGTCGCTGCTTGGGTTTTTCACAAGTTGATGGAAAACTGAAGGCGACTCTTTTGAGGGTTTTGCGCCTACGGGTTTTCCCCCGAGTTTCCTGCGCAAACGAGACGAGGCAATAATTTAAATTAATCAGATGATATTTTATAAAGGGATAGACATTTAAATGGGAACGCAAATCATAAATTAAAAGTGGATTGCAGTGGCAGAGAGACAAGAAAAGCAGGCAAGAGGAACACCGAGGGGTAGAGATGACAACAGATGGTAGGATGGGGGGTTGGCATTCCTGGTCTGGGTAAAACGTGCAATGTGCGGCGAATCATGAAATGCTAATTTATAAAGGGGTCAGCTGGGAATGAGATTTACCATGGGATGGAAAAGAATCTTAAAGGACGAGAAGATACTTTGAAATGTATTGGAATTTTCATTTGATTGTATGTTACATAATTTATTGTAGATTTAACATTTAATTAGATTTATTGTTAATTTTGCAAATAATTTCACTAATTTACAATTAACCTTTTTATATTTGGTTGTCGATAGTTTTGTTTTGAGATCAATAGAGAATGATTTACTAATTGTTTAATATTGATCTTTATCGATAGTTATCGAAACATACTGATTGTTATCGATATCAATTGATATTACTTAAATCTTGGGCAGTCAATATACACGCACAATTTTAAAAGCCTGAATCTTTTTCTGCTATTGTTATCGATATTTATCGGGGTTGTTATCAACAACTATCGATAGTTTGACTTATTGTTATCTATATTTTGCCATCGATACATGGGGATGTCCCTCAAAATGTTACCCATTTCATGTAATGATTTTTTCGATATTTCACTACGACATCGATTACTTATCGATAGTTAAACTAAAACATAACAGACACTAACTTCCCCCTGGGCAGGGGATTTGTTCAAATGTCTTTTTAGTCAGTGTATCTCGCGGCCATCGCGAACTCATTACAATAAATTATGCAAAATGGACGAGAAAAGGAAAAAGAGACGGGGAGAGAGGAGATAGAGATAGAGAGAGGTGGCAGGAAAGAGTGCACACTGCTCCGCGGGCGATGGTGACATGCAGCGGCGATAACGACGCGATGTCGTCGAAACGAGTTGTAATTAGAAGCCATTTTCAAGCCAACTACACTTTGATGTGGCCTGGCAACCCTGTTTGTCGGTTTAGAACAACATAACATTTGCCAACGCCAACGCTATCTCTTTCACTTTGTTTCCTACTCACTCACTCTCTTTCTCGCTCTCTCTCTCTCTCTCTCTGTCACACGGTGCCGTCGCTGTCTCTCTGTCCTACTCCCACTGTGGTCTGTGGCAAGAGTGGCTCTTGCTGTTGTTGTTGTTGTTGTTGTTGTTCTTGGCGCTTGTTGCTCTTGTTGTCGTGGTCATAATTAGCTCACTTTGCATGCACCACAAGCAGGGGGTAGCGAGCAAGAGAAGGAGGGGTTGAGTGAGAGAGAGAAAGAGTTACAAAAAAGTTGCACCTGTCGCGCAGTTGTTGTTGTTGTTCTTGGTATTGCTTGTTGCACACTGCATGTGATTTATTGTTATAATGCAACGGACAACAGTTCAAGCAGCTCAATTCCTTTTGCTGCTTCTCCTATGTGAACAGCTTCTTCCCCTCTGGCTGCTCCTTCTTCCTTTCCCCTCTCCTTTTCTTGCTTGAGTTTCTCTAGCTGTGGATGCTCCTCTAGCTGCCTCTTCTACTCCAGCAGCTTCACACTCTAGCTGCCCCTGGGGCACCTTCTACACCCTTTTACACCCTACTACACTTTCTTCTTCTAGTTGCTAATGCACCTCTTTAAGCTGCTTATTCTCTTGCTACACTTTCTTGTCCTACAGTTGAGGGTCCTTTCTTTCTGCTGCTGCCTCTGCTGCCACTTCTCTTCTTCCACTTCTTCATCTGCTTCTACTCCTCTTCTTCATCTACTGCCCTGCTTCATCAGCTCCTGCAGCGCATTAGTTGTGTAGTAACCTGAGCAACTGAATGCGCATTCCGAACTTTGGCTAATAATTTATATTTCTCTGCACATTGTTAAATTATGTTCGCACTCGGCTTGCCTCTACACTTTCCTCTCTCTTCATCTCCCTTTCCACACTACTTTCTATTCTCTCTGTCTCTTTCTCTCGTCTCTTCTTCTTGCTCAGCTGCTGCAAACGTTAAATCAAAACTGTACTTTTTTCTGTGGCGATTAAGATGTCCTGGCTGCCAGCCTGACTGTCCCCAGTTGGCTCTGCTCTTCCTCTCTCTCTATCTCTCTCTTTCTCCTCCTATCTGTCCCTCTCTTCTCTCTTACTCTGTGTGGCTACACTCTCTCTCTCTCTCTTTTTCTCTCTGTGCTTCTTTTTGGGGCAATTAGCTGGCCACCGCACAAGTGACTAATGCGCCGCGTGCGACGTCGACGTTGCCGTCGGTGTGTCTGTGTGTCTCTATGTGTGCGAGTGTGTTGTGTGGATGCCACCACGACTGGCGGCACAGGCGACACGCAATAAATTAGCGTAAATTTACAACATTAGCTAAATTAAAAATGGCAAAAAGCGCGTGGGAAGTGGAGAGAGTGGGGGAGAGACAGAGAGAGAGAGAGAGAGTGTGTGCCCCATGATCAGCGTGTGCTGTTGTTGTTATGTGGCACAGACTCGCATACACACATTCTTGCCACATTAAAGTCGTATTAGTATGTGCACGCCCTGCCTCCTTTCCCACTTCCCTTCATCCCTTCCTTGCCTTGCTTTGCTCGTTTATCGTTGCTGTCAGTCAGCTCAAAGGGGGCAATTAACGCGCCCAGTCGCAGCAGCAACAACAGCAGAACAACAACAACAACACAGCAGCAACAACAACGCACTGCAGGCGCAGGCAAAATAATTTTCTGTGCAGAGTTTGGGATCGACGACGTCGCCGCCGTCGCTGCCGCCATATTGGCGACGCCATTTTGCCGCGACGCACGCAAAGGACAATCGACGACGGCGGCGGCAACAACAATCATCACAACCACAACAACAAAGGCAATGTCTCGCCGCTGCGACTGGCGACACAAACAAAACTGTCGCCAATTCGCCTATACCCGCCGCGTCGCGACTCTTGTCTTGCCCTCTACACATTCGCCCCATAGTTCACCCCACAACACTTCCCCTACCTCTCGCCATAGCGCGTTGACATTTTTGTTCTATTTTTTTATTTTTTTTTCAATGAATTTATTGCGTTAATTTATTGCGTTTTGCCCATCAAAGCAGTCAACGCAATTTGCATATTATTGCAGGCATTTCATATAATTTATCACCCCCTGCCCGAGCTCACGCAGCACCCCTTCTCAAACAGAGCAACAACTACGCCCATGAAAGTGTGTAGGAAGTACTGTACTATCGATTAATATGCCTGTGTACTATCGATGGTTGTTGGAATTTTTTATTTCACATTCCAACAAGGTCAAGTGAATTGTGGGAATAATTAATCGATTTTTAAAGTGATACTGTCGATAGTTTTCGATTGTATGGGACTACTTTAATTTCAATAAAACTTGTTATAATAACAAGAATGAAGCTGAAATAATTATCGAGCTCTTAAGGCTAATATCAATAGATATAAAATATATATTTTATATAGATTAATAAAAATAATAAATATTTATCTTTATTATGACACTCGCTAAAAGTGTCTCCCATCTGTATAAACAATGATATATTACTTCCATTCATCTATACTAAAAGAATAACATTGAACTATAAAATATAATTAAATACAGACACATGTATACATACGTATGGTGTATATATTAATAATATTGGAAAACTGATTCTAAAACTAAGATATTTATCGCGAGCAAACACATCTGGTACAATATTTGCAGCATGTCTATTGTCTGTGTAAATTAAACACATGTTACTAGTTCAATATAAAGATGTGTGGCATGGCAAGCACTTAGACAAATATTTCCCCAACAAATATGCAAATATTTTTATGAAGTTAACGAAAAAAAAAGTATTAAAAACTTGAAGAAATCTGAAAATGAAAAAAATTGAAATTTTTATGATAGAAACAATTATTTTGGACACACGAGACGTGTCTATAGAGCGAGTTAAGAGGCAAATGTAATAATTCTAATATGAAAGAGAAAGGAAAGCATAGTAAGTAAAGGGAGAGAGAGAGAAAGAGGGGGAGAGGGACAGAAACAGAAACAGGCACGAGGCACTTTGGGACTGCAACAAAAATTGCAACTTATTTGCCGGGCCGCGAGTCAAACAATCTATATGGCTAGGCCAAAAATTGGTGAAGGAGAGAGGCAAGATATATCTATATATACACATATGTGTATGTGTGTGTGTGTGTGTGAGGCCTTTTTGGCTGGCTCTGTTGGCATGCGGCACAACATAAATCTTTGGCACAAAAGTCAAGCGGGCCAATGCCCAGAAAAGTGCACACACTAAGAATCCCTTTCACATTTTCCAACACTCCACCCCTTCCACAGACCCCTCTACCCCCATCCACATACCCCTCATCCAATACACATAGTTCCCCCAGTTTTGGCATCGTCTAATGCAATTTTGCTTCTCTTTCGCTAAAAGCCAAATGAATTTTATTGACAAATTAATTGCAAGCGATGTTGCAATTAAAATTTCTTTTGCTGCCGCGTAAAATTTGTTGTTGTGCAACAACAAAAACTTAGAAATGGTAGATATACTACTTATATATGCATTGGTATTAGTATTGGTATTGCTGATGTTCGTGTGTGTACGTGCTCGTGAAATCGTCTTATAAATCAGCTTTTATTTCATTTCATTGATACATTTTTCTGATATTTCTTTTCTCTCATTTTTACCTTCTCTTTTTTTGCAGGTGAGTCTGAATCTATTTCAATTGTTGCGGCCGTTAGTAACTGCAATACGATAACAGCTACGTGGAGTGTGTTTAAACGTAATTATGGACTATAATATACCCTCTAAAAACGGGCTGGGAAGGTGCAAAAGTAAGAATTAAAATATTTTATTATTTATTTCTTTGTAATTCTCATGCATAAATGAGAAAAAAAGAACTTTAAAGTTTGTTAAAATTAGCTATACAATTATGTTAGGGGTACTACCAAGTAATATCAAAAAGAGGAGTACAGTTTCCATGCCCTTTTTATTCTAGAGTCGACAGAAACACGTCTTTTGTATTTTTAACAGAGTTCTGAGAGTTTCAAGTTCAAAGAGGGTTCTTCTTTATGGGAATGAATGATAAATGTTGAATAATAAATAGGCAAAACCTTTATTTGTTTACCATGAATATTGTCATAAAGAACTTTGTTGTGATCCCAAACTATTTGTTTATATGTAACTTGTTTGCGATGCGCTTGTAATACCGATTGTAATATCGATAGCATATCGAATTGTAGGCTCTCTTTGCTTCAGCTATTACACGAGTTATCATCGTGGCTTTGTCGTGCGCGCAGCTTATTGCGTAATATCGTAAATCGGACAGTGAGTATGAATTGTATATGCCTGCCTCCGTCTATAAGTATCGAGAGCTTGGTAACAATAATGTACGATTGATTCATTTATAATGCTTATAACAAGCCGGAACGCCAATCGAATTCGTTAGGTACTTTTCGAGTATTTCTCTTTGTATCTCCCTCTCTTCATCACTTGCTTCTCTCTCTCTTTCTCTCTCTTTGCGGGTATTATTTATTTCTTTTTGTCAGATTACAAACAATTAGAGCAAACTTTATGCGTGGTGCAAAGTTTCAATTGAATTCGAATTCGACGCGATTTTCTGTCTTTTTTTTTTGGGGCTCTATACCTAGTTTGGTATTGTTGTTGTTGTTGTTGTCGCACCTGTTTACACCTTTGTGTGTGTGTGTGCGTGTATGGTTGAGTGCGTCTGAGTCTGTGTGTGACCGTAAATCATTAAGCCGCACCAAAAAAGAGTTGACAGCAACACGTGTCGAAGTGTCTGCGCCAAACCTGAACAACAACAGCACAAACAACAACAACACAAACAACAACAACACAACAATAACAACAACAATTATAATTAATGTAGCAACAACAACATGAAGTGTATTACCAACATGCACGTGGGCCTAAAAAAACTTAAGTCTCTTTCGATTTATTACATCGAAATTAAAAAAAAGAAAAGAAAAGAATTGACACCATTTCCAGCCCGGAGGGGGAAACTTGAGACAGCAGCTGAAGGCTAAAGGGAGGAATATGGTGAGGAAGGGGGAGGTACCTCTCTCCACGGGTCAGCAGTCAAATATATTTATGTGCAAAGCCTCCTTGGCCGCCCACTCGCCGATATCGATAAATTGAAAGCGAGAGGCAAAAGATAAAAAGGAAGAAGGGCGGGCGCAATTCGAGATGTTTCACCCTACATTGAGGGCTTGAGGGCACTGGAGCAAAGAAATTGCAGAGAAATAATGAAAAGGAGAAGATGAAAAATACGAAGAGAAGGACAGTGTGCAAGTGGAAGTATGTAATTTAGCCATATCCTGTAAAATGTGATAAATATAGAATTGTAAAAAGGTAAGTAAAGAAAAAAGAAGATGAGAAGAAAGAAGATATGAAAAATATAGTTTTAATGAAAGAACAGAAGACACAGTGAGATGTGATGAAATGTAGAATTGTTAGAAGATAAAATAGTAGTCGATACGTGAAATAAGAAGACTGTACAAGAATATATATATGTATATATATGTATATAATATATATAGAAGAGTCTGGTAATAATAAAAAGACAAAACAGTTCCGCACAGAAATGCATAGCTGCAGTATATTCGTGTAAATATTGAATAAAAGCAGAAATTTTAAAGGATTACATTATTGGTAGATTGTACACTTAAGCTGCTATAAAAGATACCCTGTAGCTTAAGCAAGAGAAACATAAATGCCTCTTACAGTCTCTTTTTTCTAGCATATCTGACATTCTTCTTCATTTCTCATATCTACAGGGTATATGTACAAAAAAGTAGTTGAAACACGCAATAAAAAATGCACCTCTCTCTTTTATATTTCTAATATTTACAGGGTATTGCAAGCAACATCCCCTCGGGATGCTGATAAACAAAATATGAGAACAAAAATATCATTTCAAGGCGCAAAAGGAGCAACGCCAAGGAAATTCGCCCAAGACAAGCAACAACTTTTATAAGGGGGAGAGAAAAGAACTAGAGTGAGAGAGAGAGAGAGAGAGGAAAAGAGAGTGCGTGGTGGGAAGGGGGAGAGACGCTTGCGCTTGTGTGAGTCAGTAGCGGAGGCACACACAGACAGTGCGATAACTTTCAACGGTTTTTTCTTTACTTATTTTTTTTGTCTACCCAGCCGTCTGAGCTTGCTGAGCACGCAACTCCAAGGGAGGCAGTAAGAATGAAATAAGAAGAAGAAGTGGTAGAAGAAGAAGAAGAAGAGGCAATCAGTGTGTGTGTGGGGGGTAACAGCGAGTGCAAGTGAGACAGCACGAACCGAAGGCATCGTGACGCGCCCTCAGACAAATTTTGTTGCTGTAGGTTCTGGAGTTGCCCTCGCTGTTTGGGTGTGTGTGTGTGTTTGGGAATTTGTCTGTGTGTGCCTGTGTGTGTGTGTGTGTGGGAGTGTGGCTGGGCTGAGTCAACACTCACGGCTTACTTAATTGGGTGGCGGCTGGGCAGCGTCTGCCGAGACAAAGGGAAATTGCTTATTTCTTTTTTTTCGGTTCGTTTTGCTCTGCGAGCTGCGGCTGAGCTTCGTAAGTGTGTCGGTCGGACGGCACGACGTGTTCGTCGGGTCAGTCGGGCAGTCGATTGTGCTTGGGTTGTGTGTGTGGGTGGAAAGGGGGGAGGGAAAAGGGGGCTCTGTGTATGTGCGTGTCTGACGCCGTCTGCCTTAGCTTGCGTTAGTAGACGCGCCTGCTGCGTCTCACTCGCTCTTTAGGCAACTTGCTCTCTCTCTCTCTTTCTCTTGCTCTGCCCTCTGCTCTTTGTCTGTCTCTTTCTCCTTTTTAACTGTATTTCTCTCTGTCCTCTATGTCCTTTCTTCTTTTTCTCCCTCTCTCTCTGTTTTCCTCTTTGTACCTCCATCTCCGTTTATATGTTTCCCCTCACTTGCTGCCTCTTTCTCTATGTCTCTCTCTTACTGCCCATCCTTATCTACTTTGCCTCTACCCTCATCTCCCACTCTTTTTCCTTCTATCTCTGTTCCTTTCCCTGCCTCTCTCTCTCTCTCTTGCTGCCCGTCTGCGCAGCGACACAGTTCTCTTGGCTAAAACTTTGTTGTGTGCTTTTCTGTGCCAAATGTCGCTCGTTTTCACTGCCTGTGTGTGCGTGCGAGACTGTGCATATGTGTGTTTATGTATACCTGTGTGAGTGAGTGTGGGTATATCTGTGTGTGTGCGAGTGTATGTCTGCCTGTCTGTGCCTGAAACTTTGGCGCGTGTTTGGCATTAGTGACAGTCATGTCAGCAAAAGTTTGAGGCACATTCAACATTCCAAGTTTATGTCGTCGTTGCCGCTGCCTTTGGGCGTGGCATTCTGTGGGCGTTGGCAGACATGTTTTACGTTCTACATCCGTCGAGGCCTGCTTATCCTGCTTCAACTTCGCGTTCCTTGTGGCACATTAAAGCGCCTTAAAGCCTTGGCGAATATTTCAGCAAATAATTTAGATAAGGGTACGTTTTTGGCCTGGATTGGGTTGACTTAGGGAAAGGGCTGGAGGGGATTGGGGAATACTCGTACTTGACTTCTGACTGCAATCTGTGCATAGTTTGTGGTAAAGTTAAATGAGTTGTGCGAGCTGGGGTGATTTTTGTCACTTGGAGATCGCATGATTTGCTCATTTGTAGTCAGTTTGTGTGCCGAGGAAGGACAACACTGACAGGCTTGTATAGATGGTGGGGGAAAACAGAGATAAAGAGGGAGACAACATATATAGAAGGAGAGAGATATATGATAAGACAGACAGAGAGAGAGAGAGAGAGACGAAGCAGGCAAATTGAGCTAAGCATTAGCTTAATATAAGAGACTAGAAAGTTAAGATTCTGTCCAATATTGAACAAATTAAAGAACTTTACTTGTAAGAAAGCTACAACAGAGTAGGCTCGACTGTGATGATATACCCACTATCCATCGCACTACTTCTATGCTTAATGTATTTTGAGCTGCATACTTTGTGGGGAATGGCGTGGAAATCAGTTACTCTTTAAAATTATTTCTTAAATAACTTTTAACTTAATTAGCAGATCGCAAACAAATTTTCAGAAGTCATTTGGCCGTTGATAGTTATAAGGTTAACCAAAAATGAACTGTCCTGCATTAAAATTCCGCTTGCAATTCGTTTTTTAGCGATCGAACATAGCTATATGGCTTGGCTGTTGATGCTGATGAGGAATATATATAATATATACGTAGTTTATGTGTGTTAAGAGTCAGTAGTAAGTGTTGATTCTTTGCAATACGAGATAAATTGAAGAACAGTGTAACTTTCTATAGAGTTTTATGGTAGGAATTGTTGATAACTAAATAAACACCTCAAACTTTTGCTAGTCTCAGTTCTCTCCGTTAGTTAATTAAGTTATTGTTTATCTCTTTGCTAACAAAAACTAGTTGAGAACTTAATTATCTATTAAATTTCATTTTTAATTTGTTCTTTCACTTTCAACTGAAATTTTTCCATTCATTTTCCCTTTCTGTCAAAGTTTTTCCTGCCATATTGCTTAGGAAGGCGCCTGCCCACCAATCCAAGTTCATAACTGTCACTGCTTCAATTATTTCTCCCCAATAATTTTCCCACGTTGCGTCAATGAAGACATTCCACACAACAACAATAACAACAAGAAGCACAATAAACTAAAATATTTTTGGAGTCATCAATTATTAGCAGAGTTTCCTTTCCTTTTCATTTTCTTGCTACAGAGTCAACTCAATTTGTTGTCCTTGCTTGGGTCACGCAGAAGACGCGCGTGCGACTTGTTAGCGTTTTGTGTGCGTTTTTAAACGCGACTAGACGGGCCTTGCTTTGGTGCCCGCCTAGTGAACCAGTTTCAACCAAGATGCCTATCAATTTGTTGAAATCATTTCCGCAATTTTATTGGCAGGCAGGCAGGCAGCAGCTCGTGCCATGGAGGCGTGGCATGGGGGCGGCAACTTGGAGAACAGACTGGCTCGAGCTACAACTCTTCTTTCTTCTGGCTCAGCTGACTGCGATTTTGCCTGCACTCAGTCTATGCCAGCGATGTCTAAATTCCATGGCCAGGTCAAGTTTTTGGGGCCTTTTAACTGGGCCTGAACACGAGCCGAGCGTTGAGGTAATAACTTGTTAGACTGCCGCTGCCGTTGCTGTTGTTGTTGTTGTTGTTGTCGATGTTGCTGCTGTTTTGTAGCTACCAAATGGATTTTTGCATTACAATGTCAGATTAATCAAAACGAGCAACCAGCGAACAGCACCAACAGCAATAACTAGCGATGGGCAACAAGGCAAGAAAATATCAATGTTGATAAATATATTGTATATAAAATATATATATATTGTATAATATTGTATTTTGCCAGATATGTTTATATTAATCGTTATAGATGGCGATAATATTTTTAAACGTCGAACAAAATCGATATTTTATTAAATATCTTAGATATCAATAGTAAACAACAATTTGTGATATCGAAAAATGTCGTATATGTAAAATAATAAAAATATTCCAGGACTATATCTCTTAAATTTAATTCAATTTCGATGAAGCGTTAGATATCGTATAATATCGTAGAATATCTTACAATATTTATACTGAAGAACAATTTCACATTAATAAATCTATTATAAAATGTTGAATATTTAATAAAATGTCAAATATATTTGGTCAAATCCCTATCCATATCGATAAATCATTAAATATCGCACAATATCGTTAAATATCGTAGATTTCTATAATGAACAACAATTCAAAATATATTAATATATCGGAAAATGCCGTATATAGAATAATATATCGGATATATTCCATCAAATCCTTATCCAAATGGATAAGTTCTTTAAATGTCTTACATTAACAAATCGATGATGTGTATTAAGCTATAACAGAATAGCAAACTCATGAGGGTAAAGTAAGCCGATATATCGACGGAAAATATCGTCATATCGTTTTGCACATAAATATCGATACAGTACCGGCATCGCAAT
This sequence comes from Zaprionus nigranus, assembly GCA_018903425.1. Lineage (NCBI taxonomy): Eukaryota > Metazoa > Arthropoda > Insecta > Diptera > Drosophilidae > Zaprionus > Zaprionus nigranus. The sequence continues at coordinate 6,053,011 of JAEIGD010000002.1, forward strand.
TTCCAAGCCCATCGCTAGCAAAACGCAGCCACAGAAAAAACGTTAGAGAAAACCGACAAATGTTTAGAGAAGCAGCAGACAGAAGGCGGAGGTAGGAGGCGGATCAGTCGGAGGTGGGTAGTGGGTAGAGGGGCGGTTCTTGTGCGCTTCACAAGAAATACGAATGCATAAAATTTTATGTTTTTCTGCTACTTGACGTGGTGGCAACAAGTGGGCCAAGCCAGCAGCAGCACAAAGCAGCCATGGCCACAACCGCAGCAGATGATTATCGGTCGGCAACAGCAACAACAGCAGCAGTAGCAGCAACAACAACAACAACAACAACAACAACTGCCACTGCCACTGCATTAGTTTTTATTAAGGCAGTTGGCTGAGCTGACGGCGTGGCAGACAAAGCGGCGTTGCAACTGCAACTGCCACAGCAACATTTTCATTACCATTCATCACCTGGCGACGACGGCGACGACGATGGCGACGGCCACTGCCGACAAGACACCCAAAGCAGCAGCAGCAACAACAACAACAACGAACAAGCTTTGCCACTGCAGCAAACCTTGTGCCAAAGACACAGACCAAGACAACAACAACAACAACAACTGCAATAACAGCAACGCAAAAGACCTCGACTTCCTTTGGGTCGCCGATGACGAGGCAGACTTTGTTGCAGTTGCAGTTGCAGTTTGTTCGTTGCAGTTGCATCTATCGCATTGGCCGCGCCTGGCGGCCATGAAAAGTTAAAGCTGTTGCTGTTGCTGATTTTTCCGACGAGTTATGGACCTTTGTCAGAGTGCCATATGCCATATGAGCGCCATAAGAAGAAGAGTTTATAATATTGCTGTTTCGCGACTGCTGTGGACTGCATTGAAAGATACCATGCGAGAAACAGTTAGCAAAAAAAACGGGAATATTCAAGAAGAAGAATCAAAACTACGTAGGAATAATTACAATACAAGTATCGGGATACTCAAGAACTTAAAAGGATAAAGGGGATTGAGGAAGGTTTTTTTATTTACGGAAAAACTGAAAAATATGGAAGAAATAAAGAAAAAATTATAATGCATCACAAAATATAATAACAATGTAGTAATTGGGAATATATAGATAAATATATAATGGAATTTTGAGAAATATCATATAAAAATAGAAGAAATTTCATAAATAATATATTGAGCTGTTAACTTCATAAATAATTAAGCTGAGTAAACAATTTATCATTTCCAAATAGACTTTGTAAATATGTATTTGCAAATATTAGTTAATTACTGTTGTCTAATACCTTTTTATAATAAATAGCATAGGTTATATTCAATTAGGTTGTCTATAAGTTTTTCTCGTTTCTTAGCAAGTCTTTAGAAGAAAAGCTACTACTATTTTAACTATAAAAATCTTAAAGAAAGCAGAACAATCTAAATATAATATATTTATATTTTATTAAATACGTAAATCTCTCAACAACTATTCTGAAATTTCGCAGACAAACTATAAATATGGCAAATTCAAATATAGCACACCATATACTCGTAATGCTATAATAACTATGTAATAATCTACGATATCATGTACTCTCTCTCTCTACTCTTTCTCTGGGAATATCTCACACGTTTTGTGTGTTTTTCCTTGCGTCCTCATTAGCAACCCGTCGCAAATGAGTTTTGATTAGTTAGAAGCCCCCGCGCGGGATTAGCTTCAGTTTTGTTGGGTCGAGTTCGAGGCAGATTTTAAATTGCGGAACATTAACAAGTTGACGATAATTTTACGCGAAATATTTTGCCAACAGAGTAGAAAACAATTTGGCACACGATTTATGCGCCATTTATTTATTTGTTGTGTTTACCCAGTTTTCTGTTACTTTATCCTCTTTGTTCTTGGGTTCTCCTTTATTTTTTTTTTTTGAGGTCGCACGCGCGAAATTTGTTGTGCCGCTGCGGGACAATTCACCTCAAGGATTGAGGGCAGGGATTACGCAATTGCCGAGCTGAGCTGGTAATGAGATTCCGCACGAATTAGCGCCTGTCCCAGTTCCTGTTCCTGTCCAGACACTCGCCCAAAAAGTATACAACGAAAAGGGAATGAAAATGTGAATGGAATGTGTCCTTATGCCCTTGTCCAGTTATGGTATATACGCAGTGTACTTGTATATATAGTATATTGTCGGACAGCTCGTCCGTTTGTATGAGAAGGCACAACAAAAGCAAAACAGAATGGCGTCCAGACAGTTGCGACCTTCCCCGACCCTTCAAAAAAGGACTCAGACTCTGCGCCAGACCCAGACCCAGACCCAGACCGAGACCCCGACCGGAACCCCGCAACAGACCCCAAAAACCTTTGCCTCACGCAGTCATTTTCGCTCAGAACTGTAATTGTTTAGGGTATTGGTTTATGTGAAGGTATTTGAACTTTGTAGAGCAGTTTGTAGTAACAAGTTAAGGAAGAAAACAATTTTATTATTATAAATACTTGAATATCTAACAACTAAAAATCTTACCTACTAGTTACTGCTTATGCTTACTCTATTATTACTACTTTATGTTCTACAATATTGCTTCTACTTCTACTGTGACCATAACTTATTGTACTTATACTACTTCTTCTTCTACAACTACTACTTCTAATACTACTACTATTAGTTCTACTACTATTACTACTTCTACAACTACTACTACTAATACTACTACCATTCTACTACTATTACTACTACTACTACTACTACTACCTAGTTTACTACTACTACTACTACTACTACTACTACTACTACTACTACTACTACTACTACTACTACTACTACTACTCTACTACTACTACTACTATTACTACTACGGTTACTACTACGACTTCTAATTGTACTGCGACTTCTACTTGTACTCCGACTTCTACTTGTACTCTTACTACTACTGCAAGTTATACTAATACAATTTATTCCAGTACTACTACTATTACTTCAACTACTACTACATCTACTACTACTTCCACTGCTACTATTTCTACTACTATTTGGTACTTGTTGGTAGAGTAAAATAACTTCGCTGCTGGCTCCAAATTTGTATTCTTGACTCGAGCTGTCCCTGCTGCCCTATCGCCTGTTTTTATGACATGTCGTGGAGGATACATACACAGCAACAACAGCAGCAGCAGCAACAACAGCAGCAACAACAGTAGCAACAACAACAGCCGCAACAACAGCAGCAGCAACAACAAACATTTGCTTTTAATAGCATAAAAGGAATCAAACTAACAAACAAACAGACGAAAGGATACAACGAGGCGGTCACAGCTGGCCCCAGTATGGGGAGGGGTGTAAGGAGGGTGAAGAGGGGGAGTGGTAAAAGGATGAGTTACAGACTGGGCCATTTGGTTCATAAATGCGACAAGGCAAGGCAGCAGCAGCAACAATAACAGCAAGAACAACAACAAGGCATCGATAAGCAACGTAACCGGGCGGCACAATGGACAACAGGCTGACCCAGCAACAGCTAAAGGACGTGCCTGCACACACACACACAAACACACACACACAATCACAGTCATAGTAATACTTAATACCTACACACATATACATGCATACTCATGCACTCGCAGAACACAACACACACACACAAACCCACAGGCGACGACATCCTTTTTCCTGTCTACCCATTTTGCCCCGTCTGTCTGTGTCTGTGTGTGCGTGTGCGTGTGGGGCTGCTTTCTCTGTATTGGTGCGCGTGTCTGCCACGTTCTCTGCGTCGCAGCCAGGACTTCGCCCGTCGCCCGTCGTCGGCAGAGCCTGTCGAAAATGTTTTCCATTTCAGTTAGCAAATTATGTCGGCGTCGGCGTCGGCAAAGAAGACGACGGCAAAATAAATGAAAAACTCAGACGCGACGCAGTTGCAAGCAGGAGCAATAGAGAGAGAGAGGGTGGAGCAGAAGGGAAGGGGTGGCAGAGGCAGGGCGTGTGGCAGCAGTGGGGCACGTTTTTATGACATGGAAAGGACACACAAAAAGAAAGCGAGGCAAGCGTAAAAGAGGAGAAGGAGAAAGAGGAAAAGCAAAAAGGAAACAAATAACAAAATGTTGCGACCATTTTTATTTCCCTTCACACACTCTCCCCCCCCTCTCTCTCTCTCTCTCTCTCTCCCCCCCCCTCTCTTGGCACTTGGCTTTTATGGTCGCCAGCGACGAGTTCCGCTTGAATTACGCGTCCAGCGAGCCGTGCCGCAGCGGGGCAGCAACGGCGACGCAAATAAAGTTGCAGCAACAACAACAAAAATTGAAGATGATTGCAAGGGGAGAGGAGTGCAGGGGGGGGAAGGGGCTGGCACTGGTACGCCATTTTGAAAACAGACTGCTGGCAATCATTGTGTCATCGATGATAAAGTTTAAACGAGGCGTGAGGAGGCAAAAAGGGGATGCACCTCACTCCACTCCCTGCCCCGCAACATTTCTCCTTCAGCTTCGTTCTGTAACAAAAGCAACTGCAATTCCATTGTAAATACTCGTGCACTCGACACACACACACACACGCACTGAGTGCTTGCCACACTTGGTTGTATTTTTGTGTTCTCGCTTTGCTCTCCATTATGTGGTGCAAAAAAAATCCCAGCGCCGAGCCTTGCTTGTGTGTATGCAGTGAGTGTGCGGTGTGTATGTTAGTAGTAGTGTGTGTATGTGTGTGTGTGTGTCTGTGGTTGGGTAAAGTGGTACAAAGTGCTGGGCTGTGCTAGGACTCTCTTCAGGCTGCTGGTTTCTCATTACAAGCAAAGCAACGACGACCTTCAACTCACCACGCCTCCACAACCCACCCCCTTCTCCCCCGCAACTGCAGAAAGTAGTGCTAAATCAGGTCATGCGGGTGGTGGGCGGCAGGGCGTGGCTAAAACCGAATTGTAACTAACAACTTTGTGAGGTCTGAGCAAGTTGAGTTGTGTCGCTTTTGCATTTGCAATCCCCAGCAAATACATTTGCCACACACACACATACACATACACACACACACACAAAGAGAGAAACACTATACATGTACACACACATACAAGTGCAAACAAGCGCAGAGCAACCACATGAAGCTGGTCGAATTGAAAGCTGCCTGCACAGCTCAAGTAGACAAACTCGTCGGACAAACTGCCAGACAGAGCGTCAGACAGAGCGTCAGACAGCCTGTCAGACAGTTGGAGAACTTTTTGTGGCTTAGATCAGGCCAAACTTAAGTTTTGCCAAGGGAAATTGCACAATTCGAAGAAGTTTCGACTTATCTTCGGCGCCCACACTGCGTATGAGCAATTTTTATAAATACACATTCATACACAGACAAGGTATTTTACACAGACACACACACACACAGACACAGACACGTCTGGGCAATTAGCAACTGAAAGTGGGGATTTATTTATAATACTATAATTCAATTTGCCGTGCTAATTGTCGGGTATCTCGACGGTAGCTCAGCTTGTCTGCTGATGTGTCATGCCAGACAATGTGATTGACAGCTAAGTGGAAATCGATACAATGTGCAGTGCGTGTTGTTGTTTATCTATATAAGGTAAATTTAAACATTTAAAAATGCGATTTAAAGCAAGAAGATATTTATGAAGTTCTTATATAATGTCTGTTTTTACTTATATATATGTACGAGTACTCATATCTTATATATAACATATCTCATATACCATATCAATTAATATCAGTTAAATAGTTGCTAAAGATCTAAGCGTTTATTAGATTACTATTTTATTGATCTACTTATTATCATGTACTCATAACGCAGAGCTAATCTTTTTGGAAAGCATGAAAATAAAGCTTCAGATTAAATTAATGTCTTTGTAATCTTGTAGCATATCTTTTATTGTTATGTTATGTTAACAATTGCCAAAGAATCAATATCAATATCAACATCATCAATACAGAGGTTATATTCATTTTGGCAAGGAATTTGCAACGCACTTTCGAAGAGCCCATAAAGTATATAAAATATATTCTGAATCAGCATAACCAGTTGATTCAATCTTGCATAGTCTCTCTATCTGTCCGTCTGTCTGTTGCAATGCAGACTAGTTTCTATAGCTGTAGAACTATCATGATGAAACTTATTGCTGTACGCTGTAAATGAAAATAGAATGGGGCTGCAACGGACCATAGATCGTATAGCTGTTATAAATATTGTACATATGATATGCATATAAAGCTTCATTAAAATCGGACCATGATAGCTTTGGCATTAACCTTGTAACTATAGGTTAACTTTAGGTTTCCTTACTATCTTTATATACTTTCATGTATTATATTTTATTGTACTTTGAAGAACGCAATCTCTAAGTAAACCCAATTGCTTATGCCGATTCCGAGTTTATCTGCCCTAGCACCACATTGTCGTTAGCTATCTCCCTCTGTATATCTTTGTACTCTCTTGTATTCATTCTCCCTTGCTCCCTTTCTTTCTCTCTCTTTCTGTTTTTCTCTATAATCATCTCTTCAACTCTCTCTCTCCGCCTTCAGTTCTCTATCACGTTCTCACTTCACGACAAAAGCTTTTATCGTTAATTTTCCTGTGAAATTTCGTTTGCTTTTGGGGTCTCTCTGAATTCAGCAGTTCTTTTGCTTCTATTCTCATAATGGAGTAGTCCGCACTATGAAGATAGAGCGGGATAGAAAGAGAGAGGTAGAAAAATAGAACCTTGTGGAATGCGAAGTGAAGAACAAACAAAAGCGAACGACAATTTTCCATGCATTGCAGGCGACAGCGACAGCGACAAAAAGAATGCAACTGACAGCAACGACAACGTGCCACCTGACCCACTGACACTGCCCTTACCCCAGCCATGCATTCAAACACACCCACTCGCCCCTCCCCTGCCATCCACTCTTTGCCCCACTTGATCCCTCCTAGTGCAGGTCACCTCCCAGTTGGGCTGTCAAATCATATTTCCGTTTTTGTCGCCCCCACTTGGTGTGGTGCCGATGCCAATGCTGCCACTGCCGCTGCCTGTCTGTCATTCCGGCTGCCGTTCTGTGTCCGGCATTTTGCAATGACATGCAACCGGCAGCGGCAGCAGCAACGTCATCAACTGCAGCATCGCCAGCATCATCATCAGCCGTCGGCAATCATCATTATCACCCGCTCATGAATGTTAATCGTCATCTGTCAGACGCGTTTTGCGGTCGCTGGCAAATTGAATGTAGGTCGCAGCTTCCCGCCTCCCGCCTCTGCTGCATCTTCTACCTCAACTTCTCTGCCTCTGCCTCTGCCGTACCTCTGTCTCTATCTCTGCCCTGCTGTCGTTGTCGCTGCGGCTTACCATTCGCGGACCGCAAGGTCATCGATCAGACAGTGGGCGCAGGAGGCTGCGTGACGCAGGGAGAGGGAGGGAGGAGGAGTCAATGCGGGCTGCTGCTCGACTGATTGGTCGCCAGCATGTCTGCTGTTGCGTCGTGCTGCTGCTGCGTCGCTTTGCGGTCGCCATCCACGCCCAATTAACGTGCCTGACTGCGGTATGCATTGTCGTAGGTTGCATGCCCCACGCTTGCTTGCTTGGCTTGGCTTGCTCCACTTGCGGCCAGCTTGCCACTTGCATAACCTATATATTAGTGATGCGCTCACACACACACACATACACACACAGACGTCCGCTTACTCATGTGCCTTTGGGCTGCAGCGCTCATAAGTAGGCAACAGTTTTTGTTAGCAAAGTTTACCTTGGATTTTAAAGTCTTTAAATGCCGCTGGGAGTGTCAACAGCGGGGCGAGGAGGTAAGGTAACTTACTGAAGGGGGGGGGGTTGGTGCCAGTGCTTGGCAGCCATTAGAACATTGTTGGTTTTACGACAGTCTCTGGCTTGGCTCGCCTCGTCTGTTTGTCTGTCTGCGCCACTTGCGCTGTCTGTCTGCCTGCCATTAAAATTCACATAACAGCAGTCGCAAACACACGCACACACACACACACATACAGCCCATCCATAGTCAGCTATACACCCACACACACTCGTGCTTAGCTATGGCACTATATAGCTGCATGTGCGCTCAAATGTATGCTACATTTTTTGGCGCAGCTGCTGTTTCTACTCCCCCCACCTCACGCTATACGACGTTGTTTGTGTTGTTGTCTCGTCTCTAGAACAGACACTCCTTTTGCGCAAACACAGCACACACACACACACACACACACATACACACACATGCAGTCAGTCAGTCGGCTAACTGATTTTTAGGTCGCTGGCGCAAACGTCAGAGCGACAGAATGTTTGCCTGGCTGACTGGCTGGCTCGGCTCATCGCTAACTCACACACCAGCATACAACCAGGCACACACACACATATACACGCACAAGCAGCAACTGGCAGACAGCGCCAGCAACAACAACAACAAGAACGATCATCATCATCATCATCATCATCATCGTCGTCGCGCTCAGCTTCAGCCACAGTCTCTTCTTTCTCCTTCCCGCGCCAACGATGAACCTCCCAAAAATGCCGCAACAACTAACACAGCCACCCCCTCTGCAGCTGCTCTGCTCAGCCCCCCTGTTCCTGCCTCTCCCCCATCGTCTCCACTGCTGATTAGACATGAACCAGTTTTGCTGCCATTTTTATTTCTTTTAGTTTTATTTTTACTTTTCGCCAACATTTTTGCGCGCACGCTCTCCTCTCTCTCCCTCACTCTGTTTTCTTTTCCCTCTCTGCTTCTCTTTTTCACTGCTGTTTGCGCTGTTTTAGTGCTGCTAGCTGCCGCCAGATGGCGCGCTCTACTTTTATTTTTCCCTCTTATATATTTACCCAAAATATTTTACTTGTATATAGTGGCTTGTCTGAGTGTGTGTCTGTGTGTGTGTGTGTGTGTGTATGAGTGTGCTGGTGTGAGTGCTGGCATTTACTGCACGCACACAAAACCTTTTTTTCATTCAGCTGCAGCGCAGACAGGCGTCTGCTTTGGCTCTCCGTGTGGACTTTTGGTTCGTGAATTGTTTGTCGAGCTTTGTCGTGTTTCCCCTTTCTTCTCTTCCCCTTTACACGTTGTGTTTCCTTCCTTCCCTTTTCACTTTTTGCCCGCCTGCCTGCATGCCTCCTGCCTTCTCGTTTGGCGCATAAAGTTGCCAGTCAGCCACACGCCGCGCGCGCTCAACGTGGCCCGCATTGTGCCCGCCTGATGCGTCTGTCGCATCTCCCAAACCTTCTCTCTCTCTCTCTCTTCATTCGTCATCCCTCTCTGCACCTGCCTCTGCCCAGCGTGTGCTCGTTTTGGCCAGAACTTTTGTTGCTTTTGTCTGCTTTGGTTTTTATTCCTGCCACATACACTGCCAGCCAGGCAGCCTCCCCTTCCCCTCCCCTTCACTCTCTCTCTACACACTTTGAAATTTTCCTGTGACTGGTTTTGTGTTGCAGCTTTTGCTTGCTTTTTGGCACGTCGCCGACGACGACGACGAGGACGACAACACCGAAATGGTGGAGTGTTTTTCAGAGTAGCAGCAGCAGCAATGTGGGCGGGGGCGGTGGGCGGGGCAGCAGTGGCCGACGTTGTCGTCGTCTAAGCTGGGAATTTATGTGCCATGTGCGTTTCATATTTTTACGTTGCTATGTGGACTAAGCTGCCGCTGGCTCCCACGGGCTCTGCACACACACACACATACTAAACACACACACACACAGAGTGACACCCAGTGCTGCTTTGTAACTTAAACTGAGCATTTTCTGCCGTGTCCCGTGCTGGAATTTAATAAATATTTATGTATTGAAAAATGGCTGCGGAAAGTTTTGCTTGCATGAATTTTCACAGTTAAATGAAGAGGAAATGCAGTTGTTTGTCGCACTTGAAAATTGACAGACAGTGCCATCAGTGCAGGTTATTATGTTACTATAGTTGGTCAACGTGGCGTATGCGTAATGTGTGCAACTTTGCAGTTGAATGAGGTAATTTGCTGTGAATGGAATTTTGTGACTGTCAAAGTAAGTGGATAATGGCACAATCTACATATTATTTAACTGTATATTATTTTATTATATTGTTATACTTACTCTTTATAGAGTTTATTCTATGAAACTTGTAGTTGAAATACGTTTCAACAAGTACTTTGCATTCTTCACTTAATAAATATAATACAAAAAAAAAAAAGAAAAGTACTTTGCATTTCTGCATTAACTACTGCAATATGGGACTTTATATACTGCATATGTATACTATATTTATTAGATTTATGTATTTATTAATACCTACATATCCCTTTAATTTTTAGATTGACTTTTAGCTATATTTATTGCTATATTTCTAGCTGTTTTTTAGCTGTAAACATATTGCTCTGTAAGCAGCTGCATTTCAGTTGAATTTTCTTTACTCTACTCCCCTTTTACTATATCTAGTGTGCGTCTATATGCTTCCACTATATAGTCTTCTATATCCACATTAATGCCTATATCTAAGCGAAGAAATTGTGGCCTACTTTTGGGCGTTGTCTGCCTGGCTCAAACTTTTGCCAGCGCCTTCTTTTGAGTGAGTTAGCTCCCTTGGCGCATTAGCAAGTTTATGAGAAGTGTGGAGAGAGGGCAAAGAGGAGGAAGGAAAGGGTGTGAGTATTTCACAAGCTAAGGAGTTTCCTGTCACGTCAGCAGCCCCTCCTTTCCCTCCCCCTCTTCGGCTGTCTCGACGTGGGCAAGTGTCAAAAGTTTGGCTTAACTATCGCACGCGCCTTGTGTGGTTGAGTGTGGTGCGAAGCGGACACAGCCACAGTCAACTTGTGAACTAACCGCACACGCACACTACACACATACACTCATACACACGCACACCCCACACACAGACACTCACACCCATACACACTCTCTCTTGCTTCTTTAGGAAATTATGTCTGCGGGTTGCGTTGATTATGCCTCGCAACATTAATGTGTATCCCTTTCGCTTTTTTGGGGACACTTGCCACGCCTCCTTTCCCTGCTGCCCTCCCGGCTTGGCGTCGCGTTTTCGTGCTTGCGTCATTCGACTGTGCATTGTCTGTCGCCTGTCTCCGTCTCCGTCTTCGGCTTGGCAATGGGTAAGGGTCGCCTTGTGTCTTATGTCTTGTGTCGTTCCTCTTGACTTGACAGCCGTCGCTTCCGCTGTGAATGCTGCCTGCTGCGTCCTGCGTCGCCTGCCTGTGTCTTCTGCCTGCCCCACCCAGCACTAATCATCTTAAGCGAAGACGTCGTCGTCGTCATCGTCCCTTCTCCGTCTTCGTCGCATTGCCTTGACTCTGCTCTGACATTTGTATAACTGTCTGCCTGGCGGCCTTTCTGTCTGTCTTGCTCTCTCTGCGTCTCTCTGTCTCGCTGTCTGTCCATCAGGCAGCTTCCTCCTTAAGCCAATGTACAGTGGGCCACAGGCGATTGAAATGTGCTTGAAAAATGTGCAAGTGGAAACTTTAAAAATGTTTTGCAAGTTAGTAAAGCAATTAAAGCAAATAAATAGCTAAATAAAAATGTGACATTTTTGATATATATAATATATATAATACTTATGTTTTAATTTATAATATATGTAGGGGAAGGTGGGGTAATTCGGTCCTACCTAAGCTAATTGCAAAGAAATTGCCTGTCACGAAATAACTTTCATTAAATATATTTAAACTTTCTAGATTTTACCTGCTTTGTAACTTTTACTCCTTTTATGAGAAATCATTGTGAGAATAGTAATATATAGTATTAATTTAATTGTTCGATATTTATTTAATATTTATAATAGAATTCCAAAATTTTTTTTTTTTCATTTTACAAAGCATTAACAAAACTATTATTGTTATAAATATTTATTATTATGAAAACAAACTGATTGTTTTCATTTGTTTTTTTTCATTCTCATTCTCAATTTTCTATCTTCTTTATGTTTGCACATTTCTTGACAGTTTCCCTCACTTGTGTTCCAGTGTGCACTATCTGTCTTGCGGCTTACACACGCAGACACCTGCACAATTCCCCCCTGTTCCTCCTTTGCTTTGCCTGCCCAGCAAGTTGTGCATGTGCCCGCCCCCTTGTGAATTATTTCGGCACAATTTGCATATTCAATGAGCCTTCGACGATGAGTCGAGACCTCGCTTTGACCCACTCCCCCTACCTCCCTCACTCTCCCTCTCCGTTTCTCTCCTTCTATCCCTCTGTCGCTCTCTTCTTCGCCTGCTTGTTGTATCTCCTTTTTTGGGGATGGCAGACGTCGCAACGCACGTGTTACATAAGTTTTGCAACGTGTCTGCTGCGCCGTGTGCGCCTTCCCCCCCTCTTTCTCTCTCTCTCTCTGTCTCTGTCCTTGTCTCGCTTTGCACGTGTCGAAATTGTTTCGTCGTCAGTAAATGAAATTTGTTTGCCTATTGCGGCCCCGCTCTCCTCCCCCCCAACCCGCACTCGACTGCGGCTCGTCCTTCCCGCAAGCTTGGCTACCGAAAATGCCAGCACGTGGTTGCCATTTGTGTGTGCCACGTTCTGTTTGTGTGTGGTGTGTGTGTGTGCATGCATATTTTATTGATTACTTTCTCTCTCGCTTGCACGCATTGACTGTGTGTCTGCCGAATGCGTAGGCAGCTTTCCATTTTGTTTATAATTGTCTGGCAATGGCGGCGCTTTAAAGCCGTCGACTTTAAAGTGCGTTAATTGAGGGACTGAATGACTGACTGAGTGATTGAGTGATTGACAGACAGAGCGATAGATTGACTAACTGATTGACAGACAGTGCAATTGACTGACTGACTGACGCACAGACTGGCTGCTAGACAGCCATACAGACTGTCAGTCTTGTCTGCCTGCGCATTGCGTATACGCTGCGTCTGCTTCAAGGTCAATGCGGCGCGTGTATGATGTGTTTGTGTGTGTGTCAGTACTGTCTCTGTCTGTGTGTGTGTGTGTGCCATTTTAATGCTGTAATTGCAGACAAATATTTATTGGACGCTCTGCGTATACGTGATATTTTTCAGACAGTTGTTTAAACAGTTGCAAGACACACAGAGACAAACAGATGGACAGCACGCATACACACACCCATGTTAGCAACTACTTAAGCGCAAATCCTGCGCCTAGTTGGCAACATGAGCAGCAGCAGCAACAACAACAGCAGCAACAGCAACAACAGCAGCAGCAGCAACATCAACTTTGTCAACCTAATCTAGTGCCGCGTCAGCAACACATTTCCTATCTCCTGCTACTTGAGAGCTGCTGCTTCTTTTCCTTTCCCTGCTTCCCTCACAGTTATTATGCCAAAGAACCGCAAAGTGGCTGAGTGTGTGACGGCAACATGACGTGCAGATACCACGTAATTTTGATATTTATAGCATAAATAAATAAATGAATAAATTTCTAAAAAAATATAAAATTACCTTATCGAAAACTTTTCAGCAAACTGCCCGTCATCAATGCACTTTTCCTTCTACAGGGTATACAGCACAAGCATAAGTAGCAGCCGTCATTGCGCAATGGGTGTGGTGAAGGGGGGGGTGGCAATATGAGGGCAGGCAGCAGGCGCAGGCAAGAAGGCAAAAGAGAGAAATTGTAAAAAAATGTCACAGGCAAAAAGGTCTGCGCACGTTTTGCACAATTTACTTCACTTCAGCGGCAGCTGGGAAAACCTTAGCAACAACTACAACATGCACAATAACAACTTCTATATGTACAGCAACAACAACTATAGTAACAACAATAACAACAACAACAACTGGCAACGGGGCCTGGCAATGGATAATAATGAATGCGACTGCGGCGGGGATGCTCGACTTGATTTTGAGTGGCAGCTTCAACTTTGCCTTAGCTTGTTGTTGCCATTGTTGCTGTTGTTGTTGTTGTTGTTATTGTCACAATTGTTGTAGCTACTGTTGTTGTTGTAGTTACTGCTGCTGCTGTTGCTATTCGCTTTGACAATGACATGGAAATGAAGACGAGCAAGCCTAGACTGAAGTGGACTTGAACTCGGACTCGTGGCAGAAACTCGTCCTGCACTCCCCACCCCCCTCCCTTGCCCTGCCACGCGACCCTCGCTGTGACATGTGACTGCATTAATCATCTGTCACACTGATGAGGCAGCAAACGGGTTAAGGTGATGGAGTGAGGATGGGAGAGGGCAGAGAGAGAGATGACAGGCGCCTTGCAACTGGCCGCCTCATTAGAAGACTGCGCCCGACTGTGTCGACTTCATTTGCGGCATGCAACATGCATGAGGTTTTTACTTTTTTGCGCTTTTGTTTATGAGTGAGCAAGAAGAGAGAGAGAGACGAAGAGTGAGAGTGAGAGGGAGGGGAGCGAGAGGGACAGAGCGAGCGCAAAAATGTATCACATTCAGCGCGCCTTGTTTCCCTTTTGCGTAATTTATTTTACTTGCGACCCACACACAACACACGTGTGCACAGCTTGCCACGCCCACTGGCAGGTAAGCCCTGCCTGCCTGCCTGCCTGGCACTCGACAAAACAAATAGCGTCCGCGTCTATACACAAAATCAGACGCTCAAGGACTCTTCAGCTCGAGCCCAGCCCAGTCAGCAAGGCAGGGAGGCAAGGCGAGGCAGCCTCGCTTCTCTATATGTAGGTGCTGCCAGCTCCTTCATATGCACACACACATACACACACACACTGGCAGTTACACCCACTTGAAAATGCCGTGCAATGAAAGTAATTTCGCCAAATAGACTTCGTCCTGCTGCCGCTGCCGCTGCTACTGCTGGCATTGCTTGCTGCGTTTCTGCACGCTTCGCTGAGTCCTTGCTTTACTGACGGGCGGACGGACGGATACACAGACGGACAATAGAGGGGACAAACTGGCTACTGGCAAATGATTTTTACTCGGCTGTGCAGCAACAGCGTGGCGTTGAATGAGTCGCAGCCTGTGGCAGTGGCAGGGCAGACTCAGCCTTCGCCTGGCGGCCCCTTTTAAAGTCGACTTTGCTTACTTAACGCGGCTGCTTAAGTAAATCCCTGCACGATTGTTTTAACTGAAAGGGAGGTTTACGTACATGTGGTAGAAGGGAAGGGAGGGAGCAGATCAATAGGAGAACTCAGGCTTTATTGTTACATTCCAAGAAGTAAGAGAATATTTATAAGCAATCAATTGGTATAGGTTGCGTATTAAGTATCATTCACCGATAACTTTTACTCAAAATATCGTAAACATATAAACCAATTTAAGGTTATACTCAAAGTCTAGTCAGTTAAAATATAAGAAAATCAGTAATCGCTACAGTTCGATATGTTTACAATCGGCAGGTTTATTTAATCATATTTTCGATACATTTTCAATTTATATGTTGGTTTATGAATTGAGAAAATTATATATTCGATAAATATCGATACATTTTAAATGGCAACATACGTTATAATTGATAAAAATATATAAACTCGATAATTATCGATATATTTTCAATCGATTAATACCTTTTTAAACTGATACAATTATACAATTTCGATAAATATCGATACATTTTCAATTGATACAAAAGTTTTTAAATGATACAATTATATACTCGATAAATATCAATACATTTTAATTCGATATATAGGTCTGTAATTGATAAAATGATATATTCGATAAATATCGATAAATTCCATTCGATATATGCGTTTCGTACTGATCAAACTGACTTGTTTTCAATATTCTAGCTGTCTCTTGAAAGTCCCTAACGCATCTAGTCATGCCTTAAATTTTAGTCGATAAGTTTCGATAGTTTCAATAGTTTGTCTAGCTTCAATATACTCGTATTTCAGATATCATAATGCATGTAAACTTTCATTTGCAGAGCAGAAACTTTATTTGGCCACGCTGAAGAACTTGTTAAATAGACGAGAACAAAAACGTTGAAAGTAATCGAAACTTTTGAAACAAAACACAAACAGAATGACACTCTTTTCCCCTGTCCCCCACTGGGTGTCTCTCTCTCTCTCTCCTTAAGATTACCAGTCTGCCTATCGTTAATGGAGAAGACTTTTGTAACTTTAAACGGAAATGATATTAATTAGAAAACTTTACTCAACTCTTTGTGCCTGAGCACAATTCAAAAGTTTCCGCCTTGGGGTACGAAATAAGAGTTTGATGAGGCGTCTCGCTTCTTTTCAGCCAGAGATATGCACGTGTGTGTGTGTGTGTCTGTGTTCCTTTATATAGATACAACAAGTCAAATTTAGCACAAGAGAGGCAGGGTGAGGTGGCGAAAGGGGGAACGGGGCTGTGACACGACAGTCGTCAGCTCTAATTGCTTTTCATGGCAATGTCACAACAACAATGCGAGAGAGGAAAATCTCTTTAGGGTATCCCGCTGTGAGCCGCATTTGGCATTTTGCGTTTGCCTTTGCTCTATTAAAGTTTCACGACCCACTGCTCCCCTTTACACCCCCCCCCCCCTTCCTTGCCTTCCTCAACACTCCTGTCAGCGACCAAAAAAGTTGGTACTTCCCTTTTTGCATCATCAGCCTGGCTTGTCCCTTTTGGTGGCCCCCACGGAAAGTCTGTCTCGCTTTCTCGCTCTGTCTCTGTCTATATATATATTTCTATATATATATATATCTCCTTCTCTTACTCCCTTTCTCTCTCTATCCCTCATATCATCGCACTCTCTCTCCCCTTCTTTGCAACTTGAAACCGAAAAGCGCAAAAGTTTTTCATGCGTCTTCGGCTCTTTTCAAACTCCCTGGCATTCCCTTCTGCCACTCCACTTGCCTTTGCCACTTGCCCCCTGCTTCCGTCTCTGCGTCGACAATCATTGGCATTTTCTATGGTTTTATAAGCAGCGAGGGAAAGCGCAGGCGTTGCGGGGAGGGGGCCAAAAAGCTGAAATTCTTAGAAAAGAAGCTGACTTGCAATGCGCTCTCCTCTGCCCACCTTCCCACCTTCCCTCTCACACGCCCCGCTGTCTGTCTAACAGTCTGTCTGTCTGTCAGTCAGGGCTGGGGCTTTTTGGGACTGATGTGGTGGGGGGGGTGTTGGGAATGTGGGTAGCGGAGCTTTTGTAGAATTGTTGGTCTGTTGGTCTGGGCAATATATCTACGTCTGCGTCAACGTCTGCTTTCTTCTTCCTCTTCATCCTCCACCTCTTCTGCTTTGCAGCTCATTTCTAACTGTTCGCTGTCGGTTTGTCTGTTGTCTGTCTCACTGCTCTCTCCCCCTACACTCACTCCTTTTTTGCCTCACTGTCCCTCTGTATGCCTCTGTCTGTCTGTCTGCTTGTCTGCCTGTCTGTCTGTCCGTCTCTCAGTTTGTCTATTTGGCCGCTTTATTTGCCTGCTTCTATTCAGTTTGTTCTGGTTTTTTTGCTCTCTCTCTCTTTGTCTCGCTTTTTTTTGTTGCCAGTTTTTGCACTTCCTCTTCTCTTTTCCCCCCTCCGCTTCTCCTGCCTCTTGCACTCGCATTATTCCGCCTGGCAACTTTACATTTTCATGCTCGTGTTCCCATTTCACAGCTTTCGCTTCCTTCTCAGTTGCCTGCCTAGTTTGCCTCGTCTCTCCCTCTTCCTCTCCCTCCTCAGCCGTCGCCCGCCTAGCGCCACCCACTTCCGTTCTATTTTCATCTACTTGAGTGGAATTTTTATTTGTCTGCTGCCATTTCTCGTTCGTCATCGTCATCGAGCCAGGAGAGGTTGCCATAATACCCTGTTCAGCTTCAGTTCAGCAGCAGCTTGACGTAGAGGGAGGGATTTCAATTGAAAGCGTGCGGGTTTCAGGTAGTTCAGCTATATAAAAAATACTTGTAGTATCTCCACTATATACAAGCTCATTCTATATAGAATTATTTCAGCATACTATATAAGAGCTCAGCATAAGCTAGGTCAGCCCCCTAGAGGTAAGTCAAGTTCGTATCGCACTTACCCCAATGATGCGCAGATTTTCCAGCTCAAAAAACTGAGACAGCTTAAACTCAACGATAGATACCTCTGGAATCTGTACCATGTTGTACTTTAAATGCCTTAGCTAGGGCTTTACGCTTACTTGAAAGAGAAGACGGCTTTATAGACTGTCAAAACGGAGCATAACCTAAGCTCATAACAAACCGCATATAGAATGATTACTATACAAAATTCTATCAATATTTAACTTAGTTTGTTAATCATCTGTAGATCACCAAAGTTCGTATTGTTTTATCCCTTTATTGAGTAGGTTTTTAAATAGAAACTGAGTTCGATTAAACCAAAGGAAAATCAGAACTACGGCAGCTTAAACTCTACCTCAATCTAGTTTACTTTAGTTAGGTGTATCTCCTCTATGGGCTATTACCTTCTTGGATCTGTCATTCTATAGGTAGCTTAAACCAATCACCAGATATATTTCGCATCTTAACAACATAGTTATCTATGGAGTTGAGCTTAATCGACTCCCCCCTTTAAGGTATGTCAAGTTCGAGTGGCGCTCACTTTATATGTTTTATGCTTCGTTCCTATAGACATTACCTTTGGGTAATAAACGTTGCTTTCACTGACGAACGCGCTCCAGGGAATCCTTTGTGATGTGTCTAGAGCTCTTTGAATGTCTGTGTAGGTATATGAAAGAGATTAAGAATCCTTTTTAACTACTTTTAATTTCTAACTGCGACTTGGTCGATTCCCCAAACGCAAATTAATTAAGAGTTGCAACTGCTGAAAAATAGAATGGAGATGGAAGTGGGTAAAGATAAGGTAAGGCTAGTTACCCACCTTGGAAGTTGGTAGAGAATAGGCTAGGCTTGTTACCCTCCCTCCCCTCTTTATCAATCTCTAACTGACCCTACAAAGCCATCAATTGCGATGTCTTCGTTGCGGCTACTTCAGTAGCTTCTCAACTATTGCCTTAGCCCGGCAGCGACTGGCGACTACATCATGTCCATGGCTTAGCCACGCCCCTCAGCGACGTGCGCCCAGCTACGATTTATCTTAAGTGGCCGCGCTGTGAATTACGACAAATTTCTATAATAAAGCAGACAAAATCTTTTGCAAATGGACAAACCGAACGGGCTGGAAATGGTCTCAAACGGGGCTGGGGCCGGAGGCTCGTCCCAGAAACCGCTAGACGTAAGTCGCTAGACTTGGCCATGGCCAAGACCAGGCGCAGATAACAATGTCTGCCAGTGGTTATAGTTGATGTAGTTGTAGTTCTTGTTGTTGTCGATTATCTTGTTGTTGTTGCTGTTGTTGCTTGATTTCACCATGAAAAATCGGCGAGGGAAAAAACCGCGGAACAAATAAAAAGTTGCCTAATCAATAAATTTGACGTTCGTGGGGGTATTATGTGATAAGGTAGCAAAGGTTGTGGCTGCTTGGTAAGAGGAGTGGGGGGAGGTTGCGACAGGGAGGGAGAGGTAGTTGCTTGCTATTACTGTATCGCCTTATCGCCTAAGCAAATTGCGTGGTCCGCTTGGGGCTTGTAAACAAAACAAAACAATCAGCATCAGCATGCGCCACAAAGCAGATAAGCAAACCGAGGCGACCTTTGATTGAAGCCTAGCAGAGAGACAAGAGAGGAGAGGTGAGGGGAGAATAGGGAAAGAGAGTGTGCAGCTGTCTACCCTCAGCCATCTTTCTTCTCTTCACCTCCTCTCGCTCTCTTTTCTTCAACTACACACGCTGTCAGTGCGTGTCGCACTTGCTGCGAGTCATTGTGATAGTAATAAATGTACCTAGAGTAGGAGATGGGGAGGGCTACAGAGGTTGGAGCAACTGATGGTCTCTACAGCAACTGAGGCACCTGTTCAGCAGCAAACCGGCAAACTTATCAGCATCTCTACGACAGCCAAGTGGCCAAGTGGCTACTGCTGCTGGTGCTGCTTCTGCTGTTTGCCTTCATTCTCTCCCTCTCTCTCTCTCCCTCTTGCTTGCCTCTTTTTCTACTGCTGCCACAACGTGTCGTTCACTTTGCAAACGAGCAGCAGGCGCTGCCCTGTTGCCATCGATATCGTCTATTGCCTTCTGCCTGCTGCCTTCTGCCTGCCTTGCTACCTTGCTGCCTGTTGCCGCCGCCTTATGAACTCATTTCGTGTCGCTGCACAGTGGGCTGGGCAATGTGAAAGTTAGTTTTAAAAAATGTTAGAAAAATAAAATTAGGAGTTGGTATGCATGTTTTTTCAAATAAAGAATTCGATTTTACGAATTTTAAATGTGCACAATTTTTTTTCTTTTTAATTTATTTAGAATTTGTTTAACGAAATAAACAACAAAATTTCCTGAAAATTAATACGATATCTTGAATTGAGAGAAATTTCATTCATATATGCATTAGTATGATGAAAACCATGACATGTGTCTTAATTTCATTTTAATCTCCAACAACAAAGTCTCTTTTTACATAAATTAAAAGTAAGAAAAAAAAAATATTCATATATTTAGTTAGGTTAAAATATTCTAATCGTCTATACAAATCAAAACAGTGAAGAAATATCGCAATACAAACACATAAATTCATAAATGTCGTAGTTTTTTAATAAGTAATAATAAAATAAAAAAAAGTAATAAAATAAAAAAATAAAAATAAAATAATTAAATAAATACAAAAATAAAAAAATATATACAAAAGTATAAATAATAATAATATAAATAAAAAACCAAATGAGTAATTTCAATAATCAAATTATGAATCAATAAAAAAAATAAGAATAAACACTATATATATTTATATATATATAATAACATATTAATACATTTACGTCCCACTTTATCAAACGTTGTTCCACGGTGCAGTAGCTACAACGTGGCAGCGACATCAGCCTGCAGTCAGTGGAGTGCATGGACTGGTGCGGCACACGGCACACAGAACTGGGTGCGCTGCTTCCCCCTTGACTGCACCACCCTCTCCCCAGCCCACCACCTTCCACTCAGCTCACCTGAGCAGCCCCGCCCTGCACTGTGTGCCGCACTGCGCTGTGGCCTGGCATGCGGCTCCTCCACGCTTGTTCATAATCAAAATTAATGATTGAAATTATCTAGCAGCTAAAGTAGGCAGCAACAGCAGAAGCAGCAACAGTTGCAGTTGCAGTTGCAACTGGCAGTGGCAGTCGCATTGCACGAGCAACGTCAACAACATCATCGACAGCAGTCTGGCCGAGAGAGAGACTGGCCTGGCCTGGCCGGGGCTGGCGTGGCCCACTGATGCCAGCACTTAGACAAGGCTATCAGCACCCAAGCAGAGCTAGCCGTGGTAGTGGCAATGGCAGTGGCAGAGTGGGCCGTGGCAGTGGCAGCCAAAGTTGGCCAACAATTTCATATTAAATTGCCAAGTATTAAATGGCCAAGTAGAAGTAGAAGAAGGAGGGGCAGGAGCAGCAGCAGGAGGAGGGGCAACTAAAACTGACCGTTTTACTTCCTTGTTCGGCAAGGTGCCTTGGCTGCGGATTAGCAGCAAACTGTGGCAGTAACTGTGGCAGCAGCAGCGGCAACTCCTCCTTATTGCCTGCAAGGGCTAATTTGTGCAGCGCGCGCGCGAGCATAACTCCCCTTGCCCCTCTCTACTCTTCCTGCTGCTGTTGCTCTCCTTTTCCTCTCACTTCCCTCTTGCTGCTCTCTATTCTACTTCGTCTTCAGCTCATCTCCCCCCTCTTATCCTGCTCTTGCTGCTGCTACTCCTCGTCTCTCTTCCTCATCTATATCTGCCCCTCTTCCTTCTATTCCAGCTCCTTCTGACCCACCTCCTGCTGCCTATGCTCTTCTTCCTTACTGCACTTACTGCAGCCACTTTTCCTGTCCCTCCCTCTTATCTATTGTACTCCTACCTTTCCCTCCTTTCTTCCCCCTCTCCTCTCACCCCTCTGCTGCTGCTTTTTTTTACTTTTTTTATTTGCTGGACGCAGCGCAATAAAAACTAATTATGCCGCGCAGCTGAGCGAGACCCCTAGCGCAACCTCAGACTGATAATAATCTGGCATAATGATAACAATACCCAAGTGGAGTCAAGTGGCAGCAGGCACAGGGGCTGTGGCTGTGGCAAGGGTGGCAGCAACCGTTGCAAGCTGCAGGGCAGCATTTAGCAGCGCTTAGCTGCCACTTGCAGCTCGTTGCAGGCTGCTCGTTACTGGCAATCACAGCAAACTGCAACTGCAACTGCAATTCGGACTGTGGCAAGTGGCCCAGCTTGATTGGCAGCTGCGCGCTTCGAGCGCGTTTTATGAACCGCGTCCGAAACTCAATTATTTTAATTAGTAGATTCGCCAATTGGCTTTTTTCGCACGCTCTCTGCTCTGTGTGGCAGTGGCCGTGTGGCAAGTGTGGCAACGTGCGGCAAGTGGCCAACTGGCCTGGCCTAGCCTGGCTGCGAGTGGCAAGTGGCAAGTGCCAATTAAAATGTAAACAGCTTGAGACAATCCCCGGAATGTTCGATCGGTCACTGAGCTGAGGCTGCGTCTTCCTGTTTGCCAACTGCGCCGGCGACAATTCCTAGCGCTGCTTAGCTGCTCCCTCCCCTCCACTCTTCCCTCTCTCCTCTCTTTCTCTGCTCTCTCTTTCAACTGTCTCTTTCCAGCTGCCCCATTGACAGGCGATTTCCGCTCTCGGCGTCTTTGAGCCAAGTCTGGCGCCAGCAAAAGGCTTTGAAGCAGCGGCAGCGCAGCCACGCGCCGGCAGCGCAGCTGGCGCCAAGGCGCCACTCAAATTTGCCTACGCTAATGGGCTAGGACAGGTAGGAGTGAGAGGGGGGGGGAGGATGGTGGGGTGGCCTGCTGGCTAGCAAAGTTCACGACGCCGTTTATTAAATCGATGCATAAACGTTACGATCGCCCCACGGCACAGGGAACACGCCTCAATGGTGGCGAGAGTAAGGGAGTGGGGGGGGAAAAGGGGGTACAGCAGCATGCTAATGATGATGTGCCGCATGTGGCGGCCTGCTGGCGGCAGGTGAGCAGCAAGTGGGGCATCAAATTGCAGCACCATCGATGCGGCTAATCACAGACGCCGCCGTCGCCGTTGGCGGCGCAGCAGCATAGATGCCATACTTGCCACATGTCTGCTGCCACTGCTCCCCCCTGTTCTCTCTACTCCTACCATTGCTGCCCCTGCTCTTGCATCCTTGCGCTTCTGCCCCTTCTACTCCCACTTATTCCTCTACTTTTAAAGAACCATCTTCGCTTCTTTCTCCTCGATAAATTCCTTGTTATTTTCCTCCTTTTCCTACTCCTCGTGTTCTTTCTCTTCCAGCTCCTTTTCCTGCTTCTCCTTCTGCATCCTCCTTCTCCTCTCTGCTCTTGTCCTGGCTCTGCCTTTTAATATTTACTTTAATTAGCATTTCCGCACTTTGAGCTGCTGCCCAAGTCGAGTGGAGAGTGACCATTGCAGATATTCCGCATCGATAAATAACATTAATTAAGTTGTTCACTTGGCACTGGGCCGCGCCCAGATCGCCCACCAATGCAGCTGCACATTTTAATTAGCCATTTATGGCCGTTCTCGCTCTCTCTCCCTCTCTAGCTCTGCATATTCTCTAAGCCAATTGTTGTTATTGTTCATGGCCCCCAACCAAGTTCTAATGGACAAGGGGAGTGGGGCAGGTGGTGCTGGAGATAAAGCTTCTATAAGCCGCTTACCACAACAACAGCAACAACAATGAGTTGCACTCCGCGTTGTGTCCAGGGTATTACGCGTAATACTCTGCGTACCTCCAGTAGGATACTCAGTATCTGCAACTAGAGGAATAATCCGCTAAATCGCGCTTTTTACTTCTGTTCTCCATGTTAACTCGCACTCGGAATTAGGCTTAGTTGATACCAACTTAATCCGTTTAATCTCTCGCTAATAGTATCAATATTATGTCTATTAGATGTTGTTAAAATTTGTGCTTGAGTGATTCTGAAATATGAAAGACAAGTAGATACCGTGTTTACTAATTGAGTTGTAAATAGCAGAGGCTGATTCAGTGTATAAAAAAGTCTTGAACTATATGAAAATCTTTAGGTATAGCATCATCTCTACAAGAAGGTTAACAGTTTCTTAATTAAGTATAATACAATCACTTTTAGAAATATATTCAGAGATCTTTAACAATTCAACAAGCTTCGAAAGTTTTTATCTAAATATTCTATTCTGTATTGTCTAGTAATAATAATAAAGAATTATTATAAGAGTCCTGTCAGAAGAGCTACAACTAAAAAAATTTGGTTGCGATCGGATAATAAATATAGAAGATATTAATGAAATAAATTAAAGAATTACTGATATCCGCTCCCTGTAATATATGCAACACAAAATACGTTAAACATACGTGGAGCAGTCTCGACTGTAGCATACTTACTATTGTCTTTTCTATTTATTTAATTAGTTTATAGTCGGACTAAGGTCAGTCCGCTGTTTAAAAGTAAAAAAAACAATTAATAGTTATAATTTTAATTTAAGTTAAAACTAAAATCTTAACTGTGAAAAAGAAAGAAAACAGAGATTAATTGAATTGAATTGACACTGGGATAAAAAAATGAAAGAGCCGATCCAACATTTGTTGCCTTATTCACTACAATACAATATCTTATGACATTATTATTATTATTAGTCGTAATATTATTATTTCTACACACTTTTTCATTACAATGTAAAGTATTGTGTTTCAATAATGTAATTGCAAATAATATCATGATAAGTATAGTCTTGTATAGTATCAATTATATCCAGAGATCTTTACTTATAATTTCTCTTATATCAATAACCTTTCAAAACATTCCTGCACTTGATTTTTCTATGCCAAAACTGATGTGCTGCGCTTTAATCAGACTGCCTTATCTAAGCTATCCTCAAGCCCAACATCTTATTTAAGCAGGTGAAACAGCTATACGCTGGCAAAGGTAGGAAGAGGGGGAGTAGGGAAAGGCGCTAGAGCACAGCCAGGTGGGTCAGCGCTTGGCTTCTCTTCGAGTGGGTCGACGTTTTGGTCGAGCGAGAGCGACCCGCTTAGTCATTAGATCGCTTAGAGATCGACAATCGATAACAAGGCGGGGGCGGAGGCGTACTCGAGGGCGGCGACAGGCAGACAGCAGAGAGAAAGAGAGAGAGAGACAGACTGACGTTATACGTGCTGCAAATGATCGTAAATAAGCGCTGAAAACTTTATAAATGCAACATCGCATAAACTTGGCCAAAGAGCGCGCTGAAAACTTGGCGTGTTTACGAGGCGGCAACCACAATGGTGGTCACGATCAAAAGCGGTCAACACAATAACAACAACAACAACAACAACAAGCCAGCAAGCAAGCAGTTGTAACGGTGGCGGCGCTGGTGGCACATTGTCGTCGTCGTCGTCGTGTGACAATCGCCGGTCACAACGTGCTCAGAACATGGTCTGCACACTGCGATCGTGGGCAGCAGTTGGAACTGTCCAGTAGTTTGTAGACTGTGTCGCCATTGTGGCTGCCTGAGAACATTCCTGAGAACTTGGGGAACTATTGAGAAATATGTGTGTATTGAACTTTGGCATGAACTTTAGCATGTTGAAGAACTAAATGGAAATTCAATAATAGAGAAGTATTTGATGTATCATAAACTTGTCTGAAGAAAAAAGTAACAAAAAGTACAGAGTACATAATAATAATAAATAGTTAGCTTAATAATTTAAGAATTTAGTAGTAAGTGGGCGTGGCATCTAAAAATTTAAATAAACTTTAGCTGCATATAGTATATAGCAATGTAACGGCCAATTTTAGTGACTCTAGCTTGTATAGTTGCGGAGTTTAACGCGTTCATACAGACAAATTAAGGGACAGATAAGGCAAAACGACTAAGCTGATGTTTGTATATTTTTCTTATAAGTTCAAAAAGCAGCAACACAAAAAATAAATTATTTCAGCTATATAAAGTTATCAAATTCCGCCTTATAAATCCCACTCTCACCTATTTACAGGGTATCATTGCATTGTCATAGTTATTACTCAGCTTTGTGGGCGACTGGACGAACATATGCATGAACGACAGTCTTTGATCTTGCCCGCCTTGCCAAGCAGAAAGAGAGAGGGAGAGAGAGAGAGGGAGGGAGAAAGCGAGGGCAGTCTTGTCATCATTAGGGGGAAGGGGCGTGGCAGGGCATAAATTGCTAAATAGAGAGCTGCTGCACTTGCTGCAGTTGCCAGTTGCAGTTAGAAGTTGTTGTTGCTGCTGCTTTTGCTGTTGTCTAATTGCGGCAGCTGCCACCAGCGTTGACTGTTCTATGACACATACCATCTCCCGCTCACACCTCCCTCCCTCCCTACCTCCCTGTCTTTAACTCCCTGCAGCATTTGCTTTTGCTCGCTGCTGTTCCTCATTTAAATCGCACAATTTGTACGCGTCATCTTGATTGTCACCCCCCCCTCATTCGTGGCTCCCCTACGCAATGGCAACAATTCAAGAAACCAACATTCAACTTGCAACATTCAACATGCCACTTCCACATCCACATCTGCATCTGCATCTGCATCTCCTCCTCGAGCTCTGCCATAGCTGGCAGCTAATTTCGAACAAAAATTAACTCCCCAGTGTAATTTTTCATTTCTTGGAATGGGTTTTGCTTCTCCTACTGCAGCAGCAGCAGCAACACAAGTTGCTTATAGAGTGCACCACACTCCGCCCACCCCTTACTCTACTTTCCCACTCTCTGTCTGCCCCCCTCCCTCTTTTCCCCTCTCTCTCTCTCGTCTCTCTTTCTTTTCGAGTTCTGCCTGTGGAATTGTAGCAAAGACATTGCTGCACTTTGCTGTTGTTTTAGCTTTCTATGCACTGAAAAAAATGTATAGTAACTTTTAGCTGATTGATCAGATTAGTTGTACTTTAATTTTGCATAAAATACTCTAGCTTTAAAGCAAATTAAATAGAAAGGAAATGAAGAAGGCACTCTTTCTAAGTATAAACTATTAAAAACTATTAAAATAATCAATTATCTGCCTTCATTAAAGTTCTTAGCTTTTTACCATACACTGCTCATTTTTAATCCTAATTTAAAGTTTCCTTATACATACAACATATTATAAAGTAGAGCAATAAATTTATAATACAGTCAAGTAGTCAATGTATAAATAAGCTAATAACCGTATAAATTAACCTAATAAATTAACATTACAATTTAAGAAGTTCTCGTCAACTATTGACAAATAATGAAAAGATACATACATATATTGTAGTACAATTGTCTTTCAATTCAGTATGATTTAAATACCAGCCTTTAATCTTTAATAAATAGATCCTGCATAAGATTATGAATCAATGTTAGCTTCAAATTCACTGTATTATTTTTTAATTTGTGTGTTTGTGTTCTCTTACAAAGTGTCAATTTAATGCTCAACAACTACAGCACCTCATTTGATTTCTCTCAGTGCACGCCCTGCATAAGAATAAACATATGTATGTTTACTATGTATATACAATATATGCATATGTAAATATTGTCTCAGGTTATATCATTTGCAAAAATCTGTGGCCAGCCAAGCAGGCAGCATAGCGCTTTGACTTTTCTCTCCCTCCCTTCCCTCCCCCTTCCTCTCTTTTTCTCGCTCCCAAAATGCGGAAGTTTAGACAAAAACAGAAACAGTAGAGAGGAGAGAGAGAGGGACAGGAATATGAAGTGGGTGTGGAGTTGGGGGTGAGCAGAATGGAAGTGTGTTTATGTTGTTTGTGTGTGTGCGCTTTGTGTTGCATGATGCAGAATCTCTTGCAACATTTGCAACTGTCAACGCGACAACGGCAATTCGGCCTGCTCTGCTGCTTGCCAATTTGGAATAGGGCCAATAAATGTGGCAGCAACTATAGCAACTGTGGCAACTGCAACATCAGCAATGGAAGAAGTTGCCTATTATTAATATTTGACAGTTCACAGAGCTAGAAGAGCAGCTATAAGTAATGTGAACAGCTTATCGCAAGAGAGTTTAGAATGTCATTTCAAATATATTTATAGTTTACCAATGAAAGATGCTCATATCCTTTACAAATATGTAGATTGTAACTGCTTTGTAGTAAATTATATTATACTATATATATTTCAATATTTCCCCCTTCTTTTCTTTACTTTAATTCCCCCTTAAATATTTCCTAAATAGTTTGTCCTCGCTGCGAACTTGCCTGTCCCAGCTGTCGATGACATGAGTTGCAACCACAGCAACAACAACAACAACAACAACAACAACACGACAGGCAGCAATGCGCCACAAGCTGAAAAACCAAAGCCAAAACCTCAAGCCATACCAGACGAAGCTGTGACTGGCCACATGTGCCACATGCCGCCAAATCAAAACGTCAAATTATAATTGTCTGCGCCGTGTGGCTATTGTTGTTGTTGCAGTTGCTCGTGCCACAGCAACAACAGTTAGAGCGCACGACAGCAATGCGGGCCAAGCCCCGAACCCAATAAAAAAAATAAAAAGAAGAAATAACTAAGAGAGACGCCCACGCCAAGGCGACGTCGACGGCGGCGATGTTTGGCAGGAAACCGAAACTCAGACTCAAAGTCAAGTCGGCCAAAGCGGCCAAGCGCAACGGGGGCGCGCCACAGGCCTCAAAAAAAAAAAAAAAAATATACAACTGCAACATAGACTACAACAAGAACAACAACAGCAGCAGCAACAACAACAACAACAACAGCAACTACAACTAGAGAGAAGTCTCCACTTTGACTCTGGTCTGGCATTGGACTCGCATATGTTTCCCGCTCTGTCTCTCTGCTCTCTCTCTCTCTCTTTTAGGTTCCCCTTCAACTCCACTCCCCCCTGTTACACCCACCTCCTCCTATGACCACTCTACTTCCCCTCCTCCTCCACCTTAACTAGGCTATGTCGAGGTCAGTTCGCTCTGCATAGCCAATGAGTAACTGCCTCATGAGCTTGGCCAGCTTCGACGTCGTCAAACAGTCTGCAAATTCTTGTTGTTGTTGTTGTGGCTAATGTTGCTGTTGTTGCTGTTGCTGTTGGGAGCAGTTGTTGCTGTAGTTTCTTTTGCAATTAGCTTCGTTTCGTACGTTTCGCAGAGTTCGCGGCACAGAAAGCAATTCGACATTTGCCTCATTGCTCGATTGTTCAATTTTCGGTTAATTGGTTCTGATTGTTTTCGAGGCGTGTGTCTTGCAGAGAGCGAGGGGTGAGTGAGGGTTGGGCATTGGAAATGATGGAAAATGAGAGGGAAACCTTAATGTTCCTAAAATGCTATGCTAACCTTTGAAATGTTTAGGATGCCAGAAAAAAGTGTTAAATTTAAATTGTGACAAACATTTGACGGTCTATTTTATGGAAGTACATGTAAATAAATATTATAATATTCAATGTTTGGGAATTATTAAAATATATCTCCTGTAGACAATATTAGGTAATTAATTTTTAACTTGTCTAAGCAGAAAAACTATAAATTATATGAATATTATATGAATATACAATATAAAAATAAATATATTTGTGTATAATTAAAAACCATTATCTCTTTTCTTTTTCATATCATAACATGCCACCTTCTTGTTGTGTTTTCTTGTTCTGTTTTCCCAATATATCATTAACAATCTTATTAATGTCAGCTAACCCTGCAAACCTTCATATTATTGTATAATGTTGTACTTCTTCAAACCCACTTATAGGGTATCTCATGGTTTCCTATAATTAACTCAACTTTATAGCATATTATGTATACCTTTCAAGCACTATAAAAACCTAATTGGCTGTCGTTGGTTCTAATCGCAGTTGCAGTTGTTGTTCTTGTTGCTGTTGCTGTTGCTGTTGCTGTTGCAGTTGTCGCTGTTGTTGATTGGTAAATTATGCATTTTATTTTTGTCTTTTTCGCAGCAATTTGCATTTGCAATGATTGCTGCGATTGCTGTTGTTGTTGTTTTTGTTGTTGTTGCGACTCTTTGGGGAGGGTGATTAACTCGTTTCATTCTTGATTCTTTTCGGTTTTCGGATTGCAATTGCAGTGTTGACTAATGCACAAATAATTAAACTACATATATAAACTGTAAACTATAATTAACTTGATTTTTTTCTATTCTTTTCATTGCAGGTAAGCAACAGAAACATGTTGATGCCACAAGGTTGCACAGGTTGCGCAGACAATTTGACTATTTGGCAGTAAGTGATGGTGATGGGAAAAGGGAAGGGAATGCGGGGTGGAGAAAGGGCAAGGGAATGGAGAAGGGAAGGGAAGTGTTTGGGGTAAGGGGTGTGAGGTGTGGGGTTGCTGGTACTGCATGTAAAACAACAGCAAATTATCGCGTTGTCTCACGTGGGTGTGACCCACGCGTCGACGTTGCTGTTGCTGCTGCTGCTGTCGTTGACATTGCATGCAAAGTGGCCACAGCCCACACAATTGCAACAACAACAAACAACTGCAGCAGCAGCAGCAACAACAACAAGAACAACAAGTACAGCAGCGACAACTTGTAGCATTTCCATCAACATCGTGCCGCTGGCAATTATATTTCAAGCAAACTATAAATTAATTAAGTGGAAAATCGTGCGCTGTCTCTGTGTCGCTTTACCCCACTCCCCTCCCCCCCCACTCTTCCTCTCTCTCCCTCTTCTCTCTACCTCTTGTGTTAGCCAGGTTCTTAAGAGACCGACAAAAGAAGCCGAGCTTGAAATGTTTGTAATTTTAATTGCTCAAATGCGACTGCCAAATAAGGCAAAAACAACAACAACAACATCAACAACAGCAATAACACTATCAACAGCAACAACAACTGACAGCAAGTGCGCAACAGCGGTCAGCAACAGTTGCTGCTCATGTTAATGTCTTTGTTCAGTTCCAACTTTAACTTCTACTTTAACTAACTTAGTCACTGACTAATTTCAGCGCTAGCAACTTCCTCTTTTAGTTCCTGCTGCTAGTGTTGTTGCTACTGTTGCTGAAGTT
Source organism: Zaprionus nigranus (assembly GCA_018903425.1). NCBI lineage: Eukaryota > Metazoa > Arthropoda > Insecta > Diptera > Drosophilidae > Zaprionus > Zaprionus nigranus. The sequence continues at coordinate 6,083,687 of JAEIGD010000002.1, forward strand.
GTTGCTATTGCTGAAGTTGCTGTTGTTGCCTGCTTCACATTTTGGTGAACATTCCTTGACGTTTTCTTCTGATTTTTGGTGTCAATTAACCAATAACTCGCAAATTCTGTTGAACATGTGTTGCCAGCGGCTGTTCATGTTGCTGCTGCTGCTGTTACTGTCGTCATGCAGCCGCTCCTCTGCTGCTGTTGGTGAGAGTTGTCAACATTGTTGCTGGCAACAAAATTGCTGTCTCACCTGGCAAACTGATGCACTCTTTGTTGTTGCCAAATAAAAATTTTTTTAATAATTAAAAAAAAATTTTATTTTTTTTTTTTTTTTTTTTTTTTTTTTAACTTTTTCAATAAATTAAAAACAATTTATTTTATTCTATTCTGCGCAAATAGAATTCATACTATTTATTTTTAAATATTTGCATTCTCTTAAAAACAATTTTTAACATTATGAAATCTAACTACAAGGAGATCTTTTAATTTCTTTACAATTAAGAATATATGCCAAAACATAAAACATATTTGGAATAATTTCAAAAGACTCTTTAAACATCTCTGGAATTGTTAGTAAATCTTAGAATATTAACAATTTGAAAGTTTAGAATAGAAATTCTAGAATGTGTTGGAATATTGAAAGTTTTTCTAAAACTGACTCAAGTCTTTACATTTTCTTACCTAATTTATTCACACTCCCTCCTTCTTCTCATTCTCTTTTCAACTCAGTTTGACTGTACTTAATACAGTACAGTAAGTATTCACTAAGTTGATCTTTAACTTAAGACCGCAAAAGGGAAAGAGTATTTTATATTTAATTACCCGCCCAGCGTACTGGGGCACTCGCTGACCACTCGACACACTCTCCCATACACACAACATACACACACTTCAAGGCACACACACACACATTCAGGCACACACACTTGCACACACTCACAGGCAGATTTGGCTTTTGTTTGTGCTTTGCGCTTTGTGCATGCCAAAACACTCGTGAAAAGGCTGAGCAAAGTCGAGTGGGCTGGCAGTGGAGGGGGGTGTGAGGGGGTTTGGGTGACAGGCAGTAGGTAGAGGTGGAGGGAGAGGTGACAGGCAGTAGGGGGGAGGGCAAGGCAGGGCAGCGCGTTGCTGAAACACATTTGACGGGGGCGTTGCGCCAGCGTTGGCCAGTTTGGGCCTCAAACGAAGTTGAGTTTGACGAACAGGCTGGACAGCCTGACATGCCCATTTCGTATGTTGTCTCTGTGTCAGTGTGTGTCTTTATGTGTGTGTGTGTTTATGTGCTGTGTGTGCTCGCTTTTGTTTACGCTGCCCCACCCCCTACGCCACACTCGCTTAGCTCGCCTTCCTTATTTTGCTTTTTCTCCTCTCTCTCTTTTTTTTTTGGCCTTTTTGCAATTTGTTTATATTACTTGTCGCCCCGCATTGTTGCCCCACCGCGTGGCAAACGAGCCGACAACTTCAATCAGCATCAAAGGCGGCGCCGACTGACATGCCACGCCCCATCGCAGGCACAGCACAACATTCGAAGCTTTTGGGGGTAATTGGAGCAACATTTTGCTGTCTGGCATTGCAATTTGTGGGTGTTGACAAACGTCTCTGCTGCCGCCGCCACGCATGATATGTATGGATGGGGCGGGGGTCAGAGGAGCAAGGGGTAGGGGTAGGGGTAGTGGGAGTGACAGTGGGGGAGGGGCAGCTAATTGTTGCCGGCATATTTGAGCAACATGTTTCAAGCATGACTTCATCTTGACCTCGTCGACGTTATCGGCAGCCCACACAAAAATGCCGACGACTGTCTCAAGTTGCATGTGTGTGTTTGTGTGTGTGTGTGTGTGTCTCTGTGTGTTTGCGTGTGTGTTTGAATGCTGCACAGACAGTTTGTCTGGCCCGACTACTGGCGTCGGCGTCGGCGCATTAAAAGCTATTTTTATTGATGAAGCGTAGCAAAGAAACAAACCCAAATTGAATCCAGCAACATTAACAACAACTCCAAGCAGCTGCTCAACATTGCTGAGCAACAATGTTGCGTGCAATGGTTGAGAAATGATAGCTACAATGTTGCAGGCTGTTGCAGCGCAGGCGATTACAGCAACGATTAATCGATTAATTGTATTTCATGCAAATGATTTGTAAGTTTAGGGAAATAAAATATGAGATAAGAAAATAGAAACAAGAATAAATAATAATATGTAATAAATAATAATAAGTATATGCATAATAATAAGTTATAAATAATAATAAGTGCATATGTATATATAAAATAATACAAAAATATTTAGAATAATAAACACATAAAATAAAAAATAAATAATATAAATAAATTCATAATAATAAGAGATAAACTTATTTAAAATAATATACAAATTAATTCTAAACCCTTTTTAACATTCCACTGTAATCTTCTCATCTGGCAACACTGAATTCAAAGCGCATGCAGCTTTGTCTTGTCTTATCCTCCTCCTTCTCTTAGCCTTGTCTTCCCCCCCTCTCTCTCTGCCTCCTCTCCCTCTGGTGTTGCTAGGCAGCTTGGGCAACAATGTTGCTACACTTACTGCAGGCATAAAGGAATATGGAGTATCAGCTTAATAAATGCTATAAACTTTGATTTATTAGAGTGCACACCGAACTTTGCCTCAAGTTCTCCAGTTCTTTCACTGTGCTGCCAGTGCAACGCATGTTGCCGCAACAATGTTGCACTGCTGCTGACAATGACAAACGGTCAGTGCGATTGATTGCTGTTGTTGTTGCTGCTGCTGCTGTTGCTGCTGTTATTGCTGCTGTTGCCTCGGCTGTTGTTGTTGTTGCTGTTGATCGTTGTGTGTGGTCTGCGTGTTTTTATCATCCTCGCCATTTAAGCTTGAGTGCCTTTTCTAATTCACACTTTTTTTGTTGCTGCCTCTGCTGCCGTTGATGCTGCTGCTGTTGTTGTCCGCATGTGACGACGTTTGCGTTTTTATGCGTCCGCCAAGCAGAGCAAAAGCAGAGCAAAGCAAAGCGAAGACCACACACAGTAATATCGTCACATCGCCACATAGTCACATTGCCATCGCCAGGTCTAGCTCCGTATCCAAGTGCAGAGTTTGCTGTCGGACGTGATGAATGAACAGAGCGACGACAGGCAGCGTAGCAAGCGCACAACGCACAACGTCATCGTGCTGATCATCATCAACATCATCATCCTCATTGTGCTGATCGTCATAAAGATCTTCATCATTATGAACATCATAAGTTGCCTGTCCGAGTCAGAGTCAGAGTCGGAGTCTCTCTCGTCGCACGACCCGTGCTGTCAGCTTTGTGTGACTTTGTCGCCGCCGCTTGTCATCGTTACCAACGGCGTCGCCGACATCGATGTGGAATTCGCGTTGCGTCTCCGCCCCGCACCTCATCTCGCCATCATTTGTGGCGGCGCACACGTTTAATTTGCAAATGAGCTTTGCTTGAAAAGCTCAGCCAGGCGACTGACAGTAGGCGGCAAATCGCTGCACATGCCATGGAATGTGTCGCAGCGGGTAGAGGGGGATGGGCAGGAGAAGGGGGAGGAGAGGAATATGTATGTTGCGAGAGCGTGGGGTAGATCGGGCAGACGCTGACTAGCCACGTGACTGGTCAAATGCAGTTCTGGAGCAGCCTCACTGCTTTCTTCTTCTTCTTCCTTAGTTACATCTCCGCCTTCTACATCTCCACCTCCTCTTCCTTCACCACCTTTATTTCCACCATTTACAGTTGCAACTAACTGTGCAAGCGACTTAGTCAACAAGGAGGAGACATCGCCACCGCTGCCTGGCCATGCCCCGCCTTGGACAGCTCTTTACCAAAATCTTCTTCACTCGCTAACAGTGCTGCCAATTTAGCTTTTTTTCCGTCAAATTTATAGGAGATCTTGGATTTAGTTGGCGTTTTTGCACAATTTTCCAGTATAACATTGTTTTATCGATTGTAAATCCATTAATATCGGTTTTAATTGCCAAAGACGATAATAGTTCCAACCTTAAAGCATTTCTAAATTATATAATCGATAATACATCGATAGTTATCGCTTGTAATTGCATAGGCGGGCAATATTTTTAAACTTTATCGTACTAAAAATAGCATTCCCATCGATTCTTAATCGAAATGAATCGATAATTATCGATTTTAATTGACAAAGTCGGCAATAGACTCACTTCAACAATGAATAGCATTATTTCTAGCTATCTTTCGTTGTTTAAACATTATTTAATCGATATTAAATCAATAATTATCGATTGTTATTGCAAAGGTGAAATCTTCAACTTTAAAGCTTTTCGCACTAAAAACAACATTCCAATCGATTATTAATTGAGGTTAAGCGATAATTATCGATTGTAACTGCTCTAAAATAACATTTCAATCTCAAATCGATCGAATTTAATCGATATTTATCAATTATAATTGCCAAAATCGTCAATAGCTTACTCTCAACCATAAATTGCATTACTTTCAGCTACTCTACGTGGTTGGAATAGAAGATATTGATATTTCTCCATCGTTTCCCATTAAAAACAGATGTTATCGATGCTCATCGCAAAGTACCCTAAAGATTCGCCGTCTGGCTTTGAGAAGTATTTCAAATCTGTCTCCTCCTTCTCCTTCTCTTCTGCTGCTTCCTGTGCTTTGACCATGTCTATGTCTATGTCGTGAAGCTTTCAGATTCCATTCCCGGAATTGTTTGTCTTTTGTTTTCGTCTTCGTCTGGAGCATCTTCATCTCTCGTTGTTGTTTTCGCATTTTGGCGTTGTGAATTGAATTTCTTGGCGCGCTGCTGGCGCAGCATAAAAACCCAAACAACAACAACAGGCATAAGTAGTAGTAATAATAATAATAATAATGACAAAGCCAAATGGCCACGCACAACTTGGGGGAGAGAGAGAAGAAAGAGAGAGACTGGCTTTTGTCGTTCCTGGAAACGAGACGGAGACAGACGAAGCTATTCATTCATAGAGCCGATCCGATTGTCGATTGAATTACAGCGCACAGGGGGAGAAAGACAAAGAACTGAGAAGAAAGGGTAGAGAGGGAGGCAGATTTGTAGGCGGATGCTGCCAAAAGGTTTCCAAGATACCCCGTTTCGCGGAAGTAGGTCGCTCAGCCGCTTTGAAGCGAATAAGAGCTGCAAAGGTATGGAGGGGGGGGGAGGGTTGCCTGGGGAATCTGCCCGAAACTGACCCAGTTTATTCCCCGAATTTAGCTCGTAAATAACTCAATGCCCGATGCCTACGAGAAATGTTGTCAACCTCCCCCGATGATATACAGTGCTATATGTCGTAAAATCGTAAAATCTTCAGATGATGTGTGTCAAAAATGTTCCCAACTCACAATTCCACAGTTGGGGAAACACCTATGCACACTTTGCTTTTGATTTGTTGTGCCCCCATTCGAATTCGATTTTCAGTTTTCGGTTTTCGGTTTTCACATTTCAGATTTGTTTCCACATTAATGCTAATCAGTCTCCCACATGGCCAGACACAGCCAGAAAAAAAGAGAGAGAGGCAGATAAAACACCAAACTTGTCTGGCCAAAAATAAAATATCATGCGGCCTTTTTACTGCCACATTTGGTTGTGCCTCTGTCTCTGTGTGAGTGCGAGAGTGTCTTCATTTATTTCGGTTATTAATAGAGTCGCGTAATTTGTAGTGACAAGTTGGGCATCTCATTAGAATCGCATTAACAGTCTCAAATCCCCCGATTCCACAGCTCATTTTCATATCATAGAGGCGCTGCTGCTGTTCTACTTTATAATACGTCTCTAGAAGTTAACTGACCATATAAAGTTTATGAAGCTTCTTAAGTCATAAAGAGAGAGAGAAGGAGGGAACCTTGTTGCCACACACAGCGTGGCGTTTTTACTAACTTGCGAGACATAGATTTGGTAAATGGTTATCGGTAGTGGTAATGATATTTATGCCACTTAAAAGACTCCTCTTCAGACTATTGCACCTAGTATGTTGAGGGTTATTTATGTCAGAAGTTTCTTGTAGGTATTTATAAGAAAGTATACAAATTTTTAGGTTTCATCATAGAATTCTATAGTACATATGTATCTAGATAATCCTCATGATTAAGACATGCTTTGGATCAGTTAATTTTAGATTACTTCTAAACTAGAAAGATTGTATTCAGCTTAGTCTTGCTACGAATTAACAAATATATTTTTATTCCTATGAATTCATAATATGAAAACAAGACTATTGCTTAATGAACTCGCATCATGGGAATTGTCGATAAGCTTTTTATATCGTATCATCTGTAGGAAAGGAGGAAATTTATACATATGTAGTTAGAGTTTTTAGAGTTCTACATGAATACATTCAAAGCAAATAAATTGTACATGACGATTTCTTTTATATGTATGTGGATATATATACTCTCTGGGTGTTTACCTCTATAACTATATAGAACTTTCTCTCCCTGCACAATATATCTCTATATAATTTGTCTGTCTCTGTCTCAGTATCTGACTGTGATTTTCGTGATTTCCTTTATACTTTTTCCTTGCGTGCGTTTTCGTCTTAATTTCCTTTCTGTCGTTTTTTTATTTCTTACTCCTTCTTTTTTCTTATTTCTGCTCGCTCTCTTTGTTCTTCCTTACTCATATTTCTTTTCTCTACTCCTTCTCTATTGTTATTTTTCCACTACTTCTCGTTAACTTAGTGTTTTGCTTCTCCTTTAGTCTTCCTCCCTACGAGTTCTCGTTCTTTAAGTTTCATCGCTTTTCATATCCTCTTTCTTATCTTATCTCTTATCATTCTTTTCTCTCACTCTCTCCCTCTCTCTCTCTCTCTCTCTCTCTCTCTCTCTCTCTATCTACTCTCCAATCGATTCCTCTTTATAAATTAGCGTCACTCATTTGCTAAACTCATGAATAATATTCGCACTTCTTCGAGTCGAGTTCTGTTGTTGATAGATTTGCGCGTTGGGTCTTTGAAGTTGTCGCTCGTAGGCAGTAGGTGCCGTTGTCTAAGCAGCACATACAGTGGAGTGGGGGTGAAGAGAGGAAGGGGCAGGGAAAGGGCATGAGGAGCGGCTAACGGGAAAACAGGGCAAAGTTAAAGGGCAGCGACGAGACGCCAACGCAGACAACGCTCAAGCAGACGAGCAAACACATCGAGAGACAGACAGAGAGAGAGGGGAAAGAGAAGGGGGAGAGAGAGGAAAGGGGAAAGAGAGAGAGCAAGCAAATGTGTTAGCTGGAGTGTGAGTGAGATGGAGACATGTTGCCTTGCCACATAAATTAGCAAAAGGCAAAGAGAAAAGGAAAAAAATGTCTTTTACGATGTTGCTGCTGTTGTTGTTGTTGCTGCTGCAGCTGATGTTGCTTCTGTTGTTGTTGCTGTTGTTGCAGTTGTTGCTGGCTGCAGTTTTTGCCATTTGCCGTTTTGCAGTTGGACTCGAAGTTGGAGTTGGAGACGGAGTCGAAGTCGCAGTGGCAGTCCGTTTCCTGCGCTGGCCCTGCAACTGTGCCGTCAGCCCAGGCAGGAGGGAGGGCGGGGCGGGGCGAGGCACTTAAAGGAGCAGCGCGTGTGCCGACGCACAGCAACAGCACAGTTGGGGCAAGTAGGAACTGTGGCACGAGAGGGGAAAGGGGGGTGCAGCCGAGTGAGGCAAAGCAAAATAAGCGGAAAGCACAAAACACAATGTTGTGCAAAGAACGTTGAACTCTCTGGCCTGGCCTGGAGTGGAGCAGAGCGAGTGCCACCTCAAGTGGAGTGAGAGTTGATTGTGTGTGTGTGTGCGAGCTGTGTGTATGCCAGCGTGTGTGTGTGTATGATTTTTCACAATTTTTCATTTTCACGCACTGTTGGGACATTTGAAAAACTCTCGTGCAGATTTGTTGCCAGCTCCCGTTGCACTTGTTGTTGTTGTTGTTGTTGCTTTAGATGTTGCTGCTGTTGTTGTTGTTGTTGCTGCTGCGCTGCTGTTGTTGTTGTTGTTGTTGTTGCAGCTACCCCCTAAAGCATTTTGCACTTAGCTTAATTAGGGGGAAAGATGCAGGCAAACGAACTGGAAATCAAACAGCTTCAGCAGCGCAGTATTCCTCCATCCCCCTCCCAAAGCAAACACAGTTTGAGAGGCACTGCAAAAAAGTACTACAACTGTGTGTGTGTGTGTGTGTGCGTGTGTAGAACTGTTGCCTGCTGTCATAACTTGAGGATAATGCGGCTTGAAATCATTTTGTTGCTGTAATTCGCATAAGAGTCTCTAAGTCTAAAAAGCATTTATTATTTCGACTTGGCCAACAGATCAGCAGCAGGGGAGAGAAGGGAGTGCCATAAGGGGAAAGAGAATGGAAGGGAGAGAAAGAGAAGCGCATGCAGCAGACGATGCTGGCTGAATGCGCTGAGCCTTTAAGCCAGAAATTAAAGAGAAAAGAAATGAAAGAAGACTAAATATAAAAACTGAATGAGAACTCGTTCAATTCGTTTTGAATACCCTGTGAAAATATACAGAGAACAAAAAAGAAAACTATATAATATCAATATAATAGTGCTATGATTATAAGATGATACTATAATTATAAGATATAATTGCAACATAAAGTTTATTTATTATGATATATAATGTATTACATATGATACAAGTTCATAATGTTCTGTAATACATGATTATTTATTATCATATTATCTATGGGCTTAACATTAGAAAGATCTTTTACTTTCTGTGTCATTAAATATATCTTTCAATAAGTCCATGTTTCTATAGAATTTTGCTTATCATTCATTCATTCCAACCTCAATAAAGCACATAGAAATACCTTCTGTGCTGAAATCTCCCTTGCTTTATTGTTCACCTTTATACGACATTAGGTCATTCCTTTTTAAAAAGTATTCTATCTGAATTAACCGATTTCCTAAGTTCCCTTTGAATTGGGAAATAAGAATAGAAACTAATCAGTTAAATGTACTGTGTATAAATGCCCTGCGTAACATATTATGTCTCCATTTTTCTTTCTCTTACTTAGAATTAGTCAACAAGATTGTTAGAGGAATTTACTAATGTTCTTTAAATTCAAATAAGTATTTACAGTATGGTATTTCATTTATATTATAGTATTTGGTTAACATCTTTGTCTGCATCTAATTTATAAATTATTTCTATTATCATTGGTCTCTCTCTCTCCCACTATTATCTTCAAGGAGAGTCTTGCAACAATCTTTTATTCCACTTCATTTTTTGTTATCATTTTCCTCTCTCTCCCTTCCTCTGTTTCTCTCCCTCTCTATCTCTTCGTTTATTGCATTTTTGCTTCATCTTTGCTCTGCTTTTCTTTTGCTCTTTTTTGCTGATATTTTCAGCTTCTTCTTCTTCTTTTCTTCTTTTGTTCTTTTTTGCTGCCTTTCTGTTTTGCGCTTTGATTTTTCTCGAGGACGTTGCCTGAAAACCTGATTTTGCTCTTTAATCTGGTTTGCCTTGGCAACGGGTTGAGCCAGCGACGGCGGCAGCGGCAGCGACAGCGACAGCGACAGCAGCATTGCCTTTCAGACATCTGTGCGGCATTTCAAGGTCTGACTCAGCCAACAAGGAAGGAGACCGTCGCGACGTGGACGTGAACGTGGACGTCGTGGACCGCACTCGTCCGGCAGCACGTTGTGCCCTTTCGGAACGCACGTCTGCTGCTGTCGCTGCTGCTGCTGCTGCTGGGGCCTGAGCCACATTCCAGTTATGGCGTGGCCTTTGCGCCCAGACACACCTAGTTTCGGTCTCCCATTCCCATTCCCATTCCCGTTTGCCATTGCCTTCTTCATCGCATTCGCATTTGGTTTTTGCCTTTTTATACCCTTCGACCTGAAAATGGTCAAAGGGTATACTAACTTGTGCAAAATGAAAATGTATGTAACAGGCAGAAGGAGGCGTCGGAGACCCCATAAAGATATATATTCTTGCTCAGGATCACGGGTCGTTGGCGGCTCGTCTCTGTCCGTCGTCCGTCTGTATGAACGCACAGATCTCAGCTATTATAAAAGCTAGAGTTACCAAATTTGGCAGGAAGACTCCTGTGTGGATCAAGCAGATCAGTTTATTTCAAATGTTAGGTGCCACGCCCACCGCCCCACAAATCAATAATTTAATTTTTGAACTCAATTTTTAAGCGCTGTTTAAAAGATAGAACTTTCTGACTTAACATATACTAAGCTTAATGAATATCTACGTAGTCTCCAATTTCAGTCCGATCGGACAAAAACACAAAAGTTATTAGAAAGTATGAGCATAAAATCATGCGTCAGCAACAGGGGGGCGAGGCGGCAGCGCCTCTGTCGGGATTAATTTCAAAGCATGTGCAATGATGTGTTGAATTTGAATTAAACAGGGACTGGGGGTGTTGCGGCTGTTGCTTTTCTTACTGGTTGCTTTTGGATTTTGGCTTTGCATTTGGATTGTCTGCCTGCCCTGCCCTGCCCTGCTCCCCTGGCAAGCTCTCTGCCTGTCCTGCTGTCTTCTGCCTGCTCCCTGCTCTGCCCTACTCCCTGCCCTGCCCTGCTCCCTGCCCTGCGCTGCTCCCTGCCTGCCCTGCTCCCTGCCGGCCCTGCTCCCTGCCTGCCTTGCTCTCTTTCCTCTGCTCTGCCTTCTCCCTGCTGCTGTTTGCTGTTCCCTCTGTGTTTGCCTGCCTCCCACCTCTGCTCTGCTCTGCTGCTGCTGCCTGTGTCCCTTCACCTACCGCTGCCCCTGCTCTGCTACACTCTGCTGTGTCTACTGTTGGCCATTTCTGTCCAGGAGTATATTGAACTCTTCGCGTGGCTGCTCTCTGCTGACCCTTTCAGCGAGGCACAGTTGTTAATCACACATGGTTTGGCTTGAACACTGCTGCAGCGGCAAGCGCATATCAAATATCGGCAGCAGCCCCTGCCTCTTCTCCCCCACTGTCCCTCTCCCCATCCTTCCCTCTCTTCCCCCTCTCTCTCGCTGGTCACTTCAAAGGCAAAGCCGACACCGCATGACATTACCAGCAAAAGTCAACAACAAAAGTGAAATAATTTAGTTTGATTTACCCCGCAACAACAGCGGACAAGCAGGCCTACCCCCGCACTTACCACTGTCCTGCTTTCCCTCCGCACCCCATCTTCTCTGCTCCTCCCACTTCTCTGCGCTGGTTCTCTTTGTTTTTTTTGCGCTCCTTTTGCAAGTGAAGTATTTAAATTATAAACTGGCAGCACATCAAAGCGTTGGCGCGCTGTCAATGACCTCAGCCCCCTCACCCCTCTCACCCCCTCATCCCCTCATGCCCGGCTGCTGCTCAGTCCTGCCCCCTCTCCAGACTCCTTTTCTGCCTCCTTAGCTGCGATTTGAATTACGTGCTAGGCAAAAACAACACGCAGCACAGAGAGCAAAGAACAAAAAGCCACTTATGAGTGGGTTAAAGGGAGTGGGTAGAAAGAGGGGAAAGAGAGGGGGGACTGAGTGAGGCCGGCTAAGAGTCCTTTGTGTTGGAACCGAAAACTCAACTCTTTCTGCGGCTAAAAAGGTTTCAATTACGCCAAGAGAGAGGAACAAAACAAAAGCCGACAAGGCGTCGTCAAGTGCTGCAGCAAGTAGAGGAAGAATAGGGAAAGTAGTAGGGGAGGGGGAGGGGGGGGAGGAGGAGGAGCTGCACAGCGGCGCCTTAATGCACAAAATTCTATTGACCATTTCGGCTTGGCGCCACCCGTTGGCAATAAACATGGGAAATTAATTTGTAAACGCATTCGCAACGCACGCGTCGAAGGTGCCACAAAAATGCGACCACTTGCCCCTCCCTGTCTCTCTCTCCCTCCCTCTCTCTCTCTGCATTTTATGAGCACAAAGTCCAAAACGCAAATTCCTAAACTGAATTGGCATTCGAGGCGAAGCATTTCACTGCGCCCACGCCCCATTTGGGAGCTTGCTATGCCGACGAAGGCGAATGTGGCGCGCATAACTCATACGCAGCATGTGACGCCAGCCAAGTGAGCCATAAAAAACAATTCCCAATGCAATGGCAAGAGGGGAGGGGGAGTGTAAGCAGCAGCGTAATAGATTGAAGAATAAGCGCATTTAAAGAAGAATGAAAATATGCAAGGCAATTGTCCTGAATGAAAAAAAGAGAAAGAGAAAGAGGGAGGGAGGAAGAGTGAGGGAGAATGAAGTGGGGAATGGGAATTCATTCAATATTGGAGAGATAAATATGCAAATGGTATAGAAAAATATAATAACCATATCTATTTCTTGCCTTGCCTTGTTATCGATAACTGCCTTAGATATTTTTGATAACTTTAAGATTGCTATACAAATCGATCATCAATTTGTACGAATTGAACACTTTTATACAGTTATCGATTGTCGATAACACGGCATAAACACTAAATCTCCTTGTATGCACTATCGATACAAGGTATTCATATATTCTAATAAGGTATTGATGTGTGTAGTGTTTATTTTTTTGATATATTCGATACACTTGTGTTTGCGCATACACTCCATCGATAAGTTATCGAACTTATTGAATAATTGTTGCAATTTTGAATCATTTTTAATGAGTTCACGCTTGTTAATTAAGATTTGCGTATAATTTATCATGTGTACATAGTTATCGATGAATAAACCTATCGATATACTTTGTGGGTATACTATCGATGGTACTTTCAATATTAATTACTTGTAGTAATCAACACTTTCTATTAATTTACAATGTGTACGCAGGTATCAATGAATGAACCTATCGATATACTTTGTAGGTAAACTATCGATGGTACTTTTTGATATGAATGCCTTGTAGTACTATATATACTATATTTGTTAGTACAACTATCGACATACTATCGATATATCGGGATGGTTATTCCTATCAACCTTCAAAACTATCGCTAACTTCTCTCTCTCTCTCTCTCTCTCTCTGCAATTGATTTGCTGTATATCATCATTCTTCTGTCTGCATCGCCTTTATCTTCAAATGGATTACAAACTGTCCGTTTAGTCACGATATTTGTCACGGGGCGATCGCTCAATCAAACGCTGACGAGTTTAGTTCCCCATCCTCCTCCCCTCCTTCCCTCCTCCTTTCTCTTCTTGCTGCCCCTAAACGCTGCAATCGCTTTTCGCCTACATTTTTCAAACTGGCCGCATTTGCCACAGGCCACGACACGCCTTCCTTGCCCCCTTGCTGTCTGAGCGCACTGCCACTGACTAATGAGTGGAGGGGGGGGGACCCAGTCTGTTCCCACCTCCCACAATCAATCAGCGGCAGCAGTAGCAGCAGCAGCGCCGTCGACGTTGCCGGCCGCAGACTGTGGCGCATCTCTTGCCGCAAGGCAGTTGGCTACTGCAACTGCAACTGCCACTGCTGCTGCCACCGCTGCCAGTTGTCAGTTGCGGCTGCAATCGCGGCGAACGTGGCAATTAACTCTTTGATGGATTTACTGCATCAGCTCCGGCAATGGCTCCAGCTTGCTAGCTCCGGCACCAGCTCCGGCTGCGACTGCAACTGCGACTGCGACTATTAAAAATGGCCACGAAATGCGTTTTCGACTGCGCCGGATGCGTTGGCCAAACTGCAGCCTCTGCTCCAGCTTCAGCTCCACAATTATAAAATAACCATCATTTATAATGGACGCCGTCGCCGTCGTCATCGTCATCGTCGTCGTCTGCCGGCAGCGCAGCGGAAACGCAGCGACGCGTCGACTGCGACGGCAACGCCAACAGGGACTGCAACTGCAACAACTGCGTGTGCATTTGAAATATTCAGCCAGACATTTAGCGGCGCTTTTGGCTAGAAAAAAAAACTGCGCAGAAAGAAACACAAAACCAACGACGCTGCCCCTCCCTTTGCCCCTCTGCCCTGCGCCTCCTCCTCCTCTTAGCAGTTTTTCTGAGTCAGAGAAGCGTTTCAAATTACAGACACCAAATAAGCCGCCGCTTCGCGCTCGGCAGTTGCTGCTAAAGACCCAAAGATTATGTGGTTTCCCTGCACCGTCCCCCTGCTGCCTTGCTGCCACTGTCCCTGCCCCTCCTCTTCCTACCATCGCCCTCCGCCCTCTGCCAACCCCCCAACCACGCCGTCGACAATAAAATGCGTGGCAAAATGCAATTGAGAAATTAATTTCTCCCATTCAGACATTCGCATTTGCGCTATAATTAAAACTAATTTGTGTATGCGGCGAATAACAGCAACAATTACAACAACAACTACAGCAACAACACGAGCAGCAGCAGCAACAACAACAACAACAACACTAGAAGTAGCAACAACAACAGTGCCCCAAGCAAACGCCCCAAACAGACACTTTGCTTTGTCTCGCCCCGTTGCTACTTGCCGCACACAGAGACATGCTCTGTCTCTTGCTCTCCTTCTCCTTCTCCCTATCTCCTTCCCTCTTCAGTTCTACCTGCTTCCCCTCGAACTCTAAGAGACCTTAACATATGATATGATATGATGCTGCACCTCTTCTTCCACTTCTATTTAGTTCTTGAAAACTCTTGGCAGGTTTAAGGCACTTCCATGTTGAGGTTAATGGAGCAGCAAACAACAAACACTCAAACAATTTCGCTGAGTGCACAAGAAGGAACTTAACTCAACTAAACCTAACTTAATTAACTAACTTAATGCGCTTCTACGCTGTCATTTAACGAAATAAAACATATTGTGAGCGAAGAGTGAAAAGACCTAAGGGGGAAATTAGTGTCTAGTTATAGAGAACTAGAACTATCATATTGTGCAATTAAATAATCTGCATAATATGTAAATTATATGTAGAATTGAGTACATTAAAGATTGTCCAAGTTTGAACTTAGTTATATAACAATGGAGTAGATAGAACAAGCAGTTTTATATTTTTTGATGTTAACTTAATTATTTTTTCTAAGTGGGGGTTCAGTTTTCTTTATTATCTGAGCTGCTCTTAAGTATCTTAAATTGAATTCATTATGTTATATATTTATTAGAGTACATTAGGGATTTTCTAAATGTTGGGAATAGTTTTCTTGAGATTTCTTTAGGATTTTCTATGAGATCTTATGGGAAAAACACTTAATAATTTGTTTCTCTTGATTCTCTTTACTACGTGGCAGCTCAGTTGGCATGGTACTTATCTGCATAGTTCTTAAGTATCATAAAGGGAGTATATATTCTAAAATATATGATGCTAATTGCTAGAATACAGATTCTATATCATAATTTTATTTCTCTTTCAAACTTGAGGAATTCAGTTCTCTGGGAATCTTTAGATCATGCAGGCGTTTCTTCTTAGATATAGAGAATACTGTATTGTTAAATACTTCTAAATTTAACTGTGATATATAATAAAAAAACTTCAGAAATTGCTATATATGAAAATATAGTATATATATTTATAGTTATCTATTATATTATGTTACCAAGCTTTAACGAATTGAAATTGTAAATTTGACAAGCAAAGCATTGCCCAGAAAATGCCATCAATTATTAATTTAATACCAACTCGATAATAGTTTACTCTTGAACTCTCTCCCTCTTTTTCTACTTCCTTCTCTCTTCGTTCTCTTTATAAATGAAACCCTATCACAATCATGCAATACTTAGTTTTATTTTTCTAATCCTCGCTCAATGGCAAACTACTGGTCGAGAATGGCGAATGGTGAACTGCAATTCAAACAGTTTCGCTTGAATATATCTCGAGGAGCGCACTCGAAGTCGCCGTGGGGGAACCCAATTAAAAATCGCAATTGAAAAACAAAACGAAGCGAAACCGAGTCGAGTCGAGTACGAATCTCTCTCTCTCTCTCTCTCTCTCACTCTCGCATTGCGGACAGCAGTAACTGCTGCTCTACTGAGCCGTGCTAATGAGCGCGCCAGGATGTGCCCTGGGATAGGCCTGGGCCGGGATGGGTCGGCATGGAGCCTCTCCAGGCCCGGACTCAGGCCCAGGCAAATGAAGTGCCAGAAATGTGAAGCGAAATTGCATAAACCTCTCGACGGATGAAAAATCAACTCGAGTGCGGTAAAGAGGTGGGAGATGAGGAGGGGGTTGGCGCAGGGAGGGACAGCGAGCATTGCGGCAAGTAAATAGAAAAAAAGAAAAGTTAACTCATTTTTTTTTTAATGCGACTCTGAGTTCATTAACATGAGCTGAAAAACGCTGCCAGGTGCCCAGCGACTCTCAAACTGTGGAAGCTCCCCGAGCGCCTACTTATCCTGTGGGAAGGGTGCGGGGTGCAGGGCAGGGGATGCAAGGGTTGCCGTGCTCCTGCTGCCATATCTACCCCAAGCAGTGGTAAAATCTAAATGACTTTATTACTTTTTTTTTGCACTTGCTGCTCGACATATTTGTTGATTTCTTTTTTTCCTTCTTCCTCCTCTTCTCTTTCTCTTCTTCTTCTTCTTGCCATTCCACTCCAGTGCAAACTTTCATTTCAAATCCCGCAAGGATACAGCAGCTGAAAATCAGGGAATGGGTAGAGAGAAAAAACAAGTGAAAAGAGAAAGAAAAGAGAAAACAAGTGAAGGATTGCAGCAGCAGGCAATGCAAATACGCGCAGCAAATAGGGAATATGAAAAGTAGTTGCACACAGAGATACCCTGTAGCTGTTGCTGTAATTTGTGTGTGAATTCCTATGAAGCGTATTCCTATGCAGGGTATGCAGTGAGCATATAAGGCTGTAGATATGCTAATTATTAAAGCTTGAGTTTGAAGAAATCTTACCATCATTTTGTTATAACTCGTGTGAATTTGTATGAAATTTGCAGAATATATTTATCTAGAATTTATCTTATAATCTGTCAAATATCAGAGCTGAAACTTTGATAGACAGTCTAAAATTCATTCCCATGCTAAGTAAAGTTGGGATCTAAAAAGAGAATGAAGACATTTTATAATAGTTTTACTCCTTTGAATCCCAAAACTCAATCTAGAAAACTCTGGTCAACTCTTGTATACTCTGTTATATGCCAAACACCTTCGCTTTACAGGGTATTGAGATGAAAATTCTTTATATATAATATTTAAATATGAATGTTATATTACTTGCTGCGTTGGTGCAAGTGGTGGGCGCTGTAGGCGTGCCTTGCCACAGGGTTGCCTTTAAATGCCAGCAGAGATTGCAGGCGCCCGGAAAAATTTAATTAGACAACTGAGCGAGAAGAACAAGAAGATGACGAGGAGAATGGGAAATCATGAGCGCGCAAAAGTTGCGGTTTACGGAGAATTCTTCTCGGCTTCGACTGTGCTGTGGCATGTGGCAGTTGTGGCAGCTGTGGCAGCTTGTGGCGTGTGGCGTGTGGGCAAGTCGAGCCGAAGGATATTGTGAAGTGTGCATTGTGCATGTCGTTTCAAGGGTAAGCAGCGAAGCGAAGGGAGGGAGAAAGAGGAAGAGATAGGGAGGGTACAGGAAGCTTTCTATTGTTTGCGCCGGCAGCGTGGCACTGCTTAGGGGGCAGCCTGGGCAAACAACGGGGCACATTAATTGCATTGCATACTTTCGGGGGCGACTGGGGGCGCAGCAAAACACTGCAAAATCAACTCCAAACAGCCGCCTCCCCCTCCCACTCCTCTCTCTCTGCCTGCACCATGTGCTGCCCCATTATTAATGAATTAAACTTGACTTTCGGTTCGTTGCACGCCCCACAACAACAACAACAACAACAATAACAACAATTTGCATAGAGCTGCGTGGAAAAAAGGTCGAAGTTGAAATGCTCTAGAAAAGGTATGAGGCAGGCAAAAGGCGCGAGGCATGTAGGGAAGGGGAGGGGGGTTGAAGTACCTACATATTACATTTCATAAAAGAAAAGATGCATTTGCATTTTATTCTTTAAATAAAAACATATTTAGTCAGCGTTTTTATGTACCGTTAGGTCTTTAAAAGATTTAAGCGAGATTTTAAAAAAGTTTTTATTGCTTAAATGTTTTTACTTTATTTGATTCTTCTATAGAACTCAGTTCATTGATATCTTTAATTATTAAAAGAGTTTTTAAAGTTTTTATGTATATTATTTCTATAATATTGTATTTCATAATATCAATTTAATTCTCTTATGAATATTCAAGATTTAAAAATGATTAAAAATAATTTCCTGACACTTTATTGCCTTGTCGAATATCTCAGTTCAATTTGAGTTCAAAATATTCTGTAGTTTTCAACTTTCTGAAATTAATTTTTATTAAAGCTTTTATTAATAGTATAAAATTTATTTATATTTTTTATTTATTTAATTTAGATTTTTATATACAAAGATTCCTGTTTTTAAGCAATCTTTAGTCCGTGATTAATATATTATAATATTATATCCCAGCATATTTCCTTTGCACATCAAGTACATGTCACATCTATAGTGGGTAAGCCCTCTGGCCAAAACTTTTGCTGTTAATCATGAAAGAAAGTGGGGAGAAGGGAAGTCATGCAGTTTGTGCAGCAGAACGTAGGGATAGGCTAGGGCGATGGGCGATGGAGTTGGAGTTGGACTTGTGTTACTGCTGCAGCATAAAATTTTGCTTAAAATGGAGAGAAATGGAGATGGAGAGAGAGAGAGAAAATGAGAGAGTGTAAGAGAGAGACAGAGAGGTAGAGCGTTTCTTTTTTTTTTTGTTGTTTTCTCATTTCATTTTATTTTATTCAGTTTACTCGGCTTGGCCTGCAGCACATTTTATATTGCGACAACTCTGCCTGTGCGCAGGTTCAATGACTTTGCGTCAGCTCAAGCCATCAAATGAGATTCCACTTGGTGTGCAATGGCGCAACAACAACAACAACAAGAACAACAACGAGAACAACAAGTGAAGTTTGGCACGCCCCAATGCAAAACCCGCAGCATCATCGCCGTGGCTACTCTAAAGATCGTTTGGGATAAGCAGGCAGTGCACACTCTCCCCCTCTCTCTACTTATCTTCTCTCTCTTCCTTCTCTCTCTCTTCCTCTCTCTCTCTCTCTCTCAATCTCTCTCTTGCCCGTTTTCTAATTAAGCTGCCTGCTCGCCTCACACAATTAAGATGCCAGCGTCGAGTCGTCCTCATCCTCATCCTCATCCTCATCCACGTACCCACATGATTTGGCTTGGCTACCAATTGGCCTCAGCTCAGGCAGCTGCTGCCTCGGAAGAGATCAGTCGCGATCTGTGCTCGTCGAACCGATCGTAAAGTTTTAGAACGGGGCCCCCAACGATCTATTGTGACCATCTTTGGCCACTTGAGGAGACATTCAGCTCGCTCGCTCTCTCTCGCTCTGTGTGCCCGGCTAAATAAATAAATCGCAGCAGCAGCAAAGCTATAGAAGGACATGAGGACTGCGACTTAGACCTCTGGACATGGAGCATGTACATGGAGCATGGACGTTGGTTCGAACATTTTCATAAATCGCTGCAGAACCGTTCGCTTTATGGCATTTTTGTGCAAAGCGTTTGTGCGGTTGCTGCTGCCATTCTAACTGTACTTTCTAGTTGCAGGCAGCGGCAACGGGTCAAGTGGTCAACTGCAATGCGTGTGCTCTGGCGCGCGCATATGCGTGTGTGTGTGTGCGAACAATGCTTTGCCAACTGCCAAACACCTTCAAGAGCGCTCGCAGGCCGCAGGGTCACGAGTCTGCTGTCTACCGTCTAACGTAGCCAGTCTCCAATCCACACTCGAACCAAACTGACAGTTTGACAAACATTGCAAGAGCTCTCAAGCTTCCTGCGCTGTCTCTGTCCCTCCCCCCTGTCTCCCCTCTCTCTCTCTCCCTCTCCCTTTGTTTTTCAAGTGCGTCTCAAACTGCCTCACAACTTTGACTAAGTCCAAACTCAAGAATCTATAGCATATATCATACTACACTTAGTCAAACTCCTTCCCTCCCCTCCCCTCTTCCACAGCTCCTGCCATTTCAAGCTGTCAGTTTTTTGGACCAAGGGGGGAGGGTGGGCGGTGGGGCGTGGCTAGTTGCTGCAAACTGTTCGTAGCAGAAAGTTTCTCTAATTTTTCGTGCTTCGGTTAAACTTTTTAATTTAAATGACAAGGCAACAGCAGCACACAGCCTGGCCACGCCCCTCCCCTGCCACATTTGATGGGCAGTGGGCGTGGCAAGGCAACGGACTTGATCTCTGTGTATGCCAGGCAAAGATTTTCATTAGGCCAAAAGAACAACAAACCGTATCGCAAGTTATCAGCAGCCTTCCCCCCTTCCCACAATTGCAATTTACCGTTGCACTCTGCTCCTTCTCTCTCTGTGTCTCTCTGTCTCTCTCACTCTGCGTGTCCCTGTCAAAATCATAAATTTTACTAGCCCAATTGTCGGGCCAATTATGCAGCAAACAAATGGCCCATAATGAAGCCGCTCTCCAAGTCTGCCCCAACGAACTGACAAAGTCAACATTTATCTTTCCCATTTACGAGACGAGACCATCATGAGCAACAGGAGCTGCAAAAACAGAGCGAGAGAAAAAAACTAAATAATAAAGGAGTAGCGCACTCTTTACCGTGACTTCTAACAGAAAGAGAGGGAGAGAGGGAGGGAGAGATAGATAATAACATGATCTCATATACACTACAGAACAAGAGGGAAATGTGCTACGAAATATGATTGGTATATTCATATTTAGATAATATAATTTTATAATTATATAAATATTAAGTTATAATAATATAAATATTAATTTATAATAATTTAAACATTAATTTATAATAAAGGGATTTTTATATTTATTATCATTTAAATAAAAACATTTCAAGAAAAAGATGATGGTATATAAGTTTTGATCCGCACAGATCTCTGTTAATATCCAAGCTAGAGTCATCAAATTTGCTATGAAAGTTTCTGTATATCACACGCTTCTGAAGCTCTTATCAAATGTAATGTGCCACCGCCCACTTCGCCCGAAAATCGAAAATCAATTGTTGTAATTCAAGACAACCTTGACTCCGTACATTTTAACTTACTCCAGCAGACCTTGGGTTCCCAAAGGAACCTTTACAGCTTCCGTTCCGTTGTTGTTTTCTAAACATTCAAGGTTAAGAACCCTAGAGCTGTAAACTTAGTTATATTCCTTGTTAAATTATATAATCACAATTATATCTTAAACTATAATCACATCATGGTTTTAATAACCAAACTTCTCTGGCTGGCAGTGCCAAGTACCGTTGCACCCTCTACACAGTAATTCATATGGACTGTAATAAGACCTAATCAGCCGAGATTAACTTTAATGGACCTTAAATACTATCCCTGGCCAGCATAGGTTGGCGAATAGAATGGAAAGAAATGCGGATAATGCTGTGCAGAGTGCGGCGCACCTTGGCTCTGCTTACGCAAATGCAGCGACACACAGTAATATCGATAATGCTAGGGTATAGTTGAGGCCTGGGTACAATGTTGCGACTGCCACAAATAAATTCTCAAGCCCCCGTTGGCCTAGGCCAGAGATGGACGAGCGGACAATCGATGCTGCTGCCGCTGCTGCTGCTGCTGCTGCCTTAATTGGCATGTTGCGGCAACATGTTGCCGATCAATAAAAGCCACAATCGGTGGCAGTGGCAGTGGCATTGGACGTTGCACTGTGTGCACTGTGGACGGTGGCAGCGTGCCCCATCAAAGCCATGACCAATGATAATGACAATGCAGTTTCTTTTGGAGGCCCAAAAGGAGCCTGAAAGGCTCCGCCACAATCCATGATTAATGACAATAAATTTTGATTTTTCAAAGGGGGTGAAGGGGGGACAGACAATGGACTTGCTTGATTAACAGCCTAAGCAGGGAAGGGGGAGAGAGGCAGGGAAATTCGCGTTAGTTGGCTAAATGCGGCCAAGTCGTAAATATTGTGCAGTGCAGGCTGTCATAAAAAATTGCAATGCGGCTGCAATTTGTTGCACTGCCTGAGATTAACATAAACGCAAGCCAAGGCAGTGGCTGGGGCAGGGGCAGGGGCAGAGGAGAGTGGTGGCAGGGGGAGCACTGCGACCCTTGCAAACATCTTGCAACTGCGCGCATTGTCTGACTGACGGTCATCATTCAAAACGTCGCACGCTAATTGGACAGTAAAATTGGCCTAGCAGGCCAGGGGCGTAGAAGGGGGGTTGCCGGCAGTCATGTGCGTGTGTGCGAGAAAGAGGGAGTGAGAGAGACGGAGAGAGAGAGACCCCACGGCAATGATTTAGTGCGCAAAACATTAGCTTTTTATTTATTTTACGCGCGGTTTCAGTTTCATTTTGCCCGCAGCGAGCTCTTTCCCTCCCACTGTCCTACCCCCCACTATCTCTCCCCCTCCACGCCATTTATTAATTATGCAGCGGCTCCAAAACATAAACAAAAATGCAGTCAGCGTGGCGCAGGATGTGCGAGGGGGGGGGCGGAGAGCCGGGGGTGGGCGGCACAATGGAATTTGTTTTCGACTTCATTAAAGTTGATTTAAATAATTTCTAAATGCGTTCGCTAGCGATGCACATAATCTTCCCTTCTCCCTCTTCCTCTCGTGGTGTCTCTCTCCTCTTCTCCCTCTCTTATTCTCCCTGCCTTCCTCTCGCTCGTCGGCTTCCGTTTATAGTTTGAATTTTACAGTTTTAATTTAATTGCATTCGGTTTTTTATAGTTTAATAACGTTCTCTCTCTTTCCCTCCCTCTCTCTCTCTCTGTCTCTCTTTGCCCTATAATTAAATCGGGGCATTAATCTAGGCATTCCCATTAGTATACCTATTCCGATTCGGCACTCCCATTATGATCGCAAGACTGGGAGCACTCTGTGGCTGCGGTTCCCATTTCACGTGAGCCAGAGGTGCCATAAAGCGGCTAATGAGCTAACAAGTTATGGCCAAGTCGGAAGCAGAAAAACTCTAGCTGGGAAATTGAGAAAAATGCGAGAGGTTTTCTTTTATTGTACCTGGCAAGGGGGAAGAACTTGCAGAAATCTTAAAATATTTAAGAGAGTCTAAAGTGGAGTCTAAAATGTCGATAGAATGTATAGAGTAAATGGATTGCGATCTATTCATATCAACATGTGTGAATTATCGATACTTAGATCAACTTTCTTCATTTTTGGAATATCTACACTGATGGTAATAATTTAACAATATGCATGAAGTTAAGCAAAGGTATAGTTTCATATAAATACTATCGTTAGTAAAAGGGAAACTGTCAATAGAAGTCTAGCTGATTTTACATGCTCATAAATTAGTAATAGTGCAAGGAAGTGCACTAGTTTATTGCTGCTATCGATAGTTGTCATTACGGGAGTTAAATATAGAAAAAGGATGAACTATCGATACTATCGCTTAATTTCCTTACCTTCTTATAAAATAGAGTGGCTACTAGATATCACAGCTAGATATAGTAGATCATTATCAATTCAAATTAGCAAAACAGGAGTTGATTCTTACCAAGTATCGAAACTATCGATATTAAAGCGTAATTTGCCATATAGTATCGATAAGTTGAGTTTGCCTGCTTTGCATGCCAAGCAGTTTCAGATATATTTTTCTTTATTTCTGTACTACCGATTCCCCTCTCTTTTCTGCCCCCCCCCTCGCTAGCTGACTGCATCGACAAGATCAGCGACAACAACAGCAACAACACGAATTAAAATTGTAAATGTCGTGACTTCTTTGGGGCTGGCAATATCATCGATGCAATATTGTGATGGGCAAACAAGTTTACGCGGCGAGACGGGCAGGGGGGTGGTGTGTAGAGAAGGAGGCTAGTGGGGAAGGGGGAGTGAGACGCAGACAGCAAGGCAAAGACTGCGACATAGTCACTGAAAACGGACGCCATGAAATGCAGATGAAGCTGAGACAGACGTTGACTTTGGCTTTGGCTTTGCCGCTGCCTTTCCTCCCTTTCCGTCTCCCTCCTCCCTCTCCTCTCTCTCTCCTCTCTCTCTCTCTCCCTCTCTCTGTCTCTCTCTGTCGTATCCCTCTCTCTCTCTTCCGTCTGTCTGCCCCTCTCTCCTCTAGCTAGGTTGCATATGGGTCGCTAATCCATTTTGCATTGTGCAGCATGGCACATCCTCATCAATTGGCGCGGGCAGCGCATGCAACATGCCACATGCAACATGCGACAATTGCAAAGCGTGCAGCGAGACCCCCCTTCTCCCCCGCTCTCTGCATAATTGCCAGCCCATGTTTGCTGTTGTTGTTGTTGTTGCCAATCCCCGCTTGCTGCACACACAGACACTTGTGTCAAGCCTCATTGTCAACGCGCCATCTGCCGGCCGTCTGCCGGTCGCGTCGATCGTCAATATTTGCCATGATCTTATCGCGTCGGCAAAGTCATGTCGCCTGCCAAGTCGTTTCGGCTTTCAGCAGCAGCAGCAGCAACAACAGCAACAACAACAACAACAGCAGCGCCACTTGGGCGCAATTATTTTATTTAACACTTGCAAACGGGGACAACACTGTCAAACTGAGCTCATGAGCACAGCTTCAAGGTGTGTTACTCTACTCCCCTCCTCTCCCTTGACCTCTCTACCTCTCTCTATCCCCTCTCTGCCTCTCCCTACACCTCTTAACTCTTCTCTTTCCCTTCCTACCTCTGCTGCCTGCCCATGCCCCATTTGAAAACCAAAGTCTTTGGCTTGTTAGCGAGTGCAGACTGTCAGCTTGAGCTTCAAGTACAGGGTATATGCACACACAAGACACTGACAAGTTGGCAGATTGCACAGGAACATATATATTGCATAACATATATCATTTCATATCATATATAGGGCAATCATTGGCAAGCATGAATACAGACAGTTTGCTTTAACTCTTGCTAACTTTATTTCAGCAATACTATCGAGTGTATCTGTATCTATTTGAGTGTGTATATCATATATTCATATGTATATATATTGTATGTTTATATGTATTATTACATATATATTCGTATATCTCTACACCTTTAAGCGTGTTCCTTTTGAATTTCCCACATTATAGTGCAAAGCGCATTCGTTATGTTTGTCATCATCTGCGATGCGTTGAATTATGCTAAAAGACCTTGGACTGTACATTGTGCAGCGATCGGCTGCGGGTGCGGATCTGCACTCAGTACCAAGCCCAATGCTCCTCTGCCAACCCATCCCTCTGTAAACCCCTCACCCCCTCTCCACCACACCTAAGCCACTGTGCAACGTCTCAGACGTCTTTTGCAATTTGTCACTGGAACGTCAGCGAGACAACGACGACGACGACGCGAGGCGTGCGCCACAGACACCGCAGGCTCCCAGTAGCCACTTCCCCCCTCCTCTCGCTCTACCCCCCCTCTCTGCTCCTGCTACTGCCACCCACCTCTGGCAGACTGGCGACGGCATCTATCGCTGCCTGCCATCTGTGAACAGTTAAAGAGCGTCGACGGCGTCTGCGTCTTCAGCTGCTGCTGCTGCTGCTGCTCCTGCTGCGACGATGGCCATGCCGTTGGCGATTGCCAGACCAGGCGACCGTGGACTATGTGAAGATTGAAGACTGTGGACTGTCCGCTCTGCCCCTGCCCCTGCCCCTCTGCCCCTGCCTGGTGACTGTCTTGGAGACGCGCGGCGGCGCTCCTTCGACGACTTCTTTATGGCTCTTGATTTTTATGATTTTGCTGTTTAATGGTTCATTTGTGTGCGCCCCCCTCTTCCTCTCCCCCTCCCCCTTTTGCCTACTGCTGCCCGCACTGACTAGCTTCCAGTTGTGTTATCGCTGCGTCTATATCTTTCAGCTTTTGTCTCTGCTGCTCACCTCCACCTCCAGCTGCACCTCTTCATCATCCCCTCGCCTTGCCTTGTTTACCCGCAGCGTCGCCAGCTTGGCTTAAGTGTGTCTTGCTCTGCTTGCTCTCCTCCCGCTCCCACTCCCACCCTCCCTCTTCCTGGCTTAATCTCTGTACCAACATTTTTCGAGCATAGTCGCCGCTGCGTCGCCAGCTACGGTTTTGGGGCAACTTGTTTACCCATCGTTTTGGCCAAGTTACGGCCAAGCGCGACGCTGCTTAACAGCATTGTTTGTTTATGTCTTTCTATCCCCTCTCATTCTGTCTCCCTCCCTCTCCCTCTCTCTCTCTCTCTGCTTAGGTTTTTGCTTTCTTTTTTTGTGTGTGGCTCCACTGATCGGTAAATTTATGTTGCATACTTTGTGGCCAACGAGCTTGTGGCTTGTTTTTTTAGCTCGCAACTCCAAAAGTTGCCGCTGCTAAAAGGAAGGTTTGGTTGGCAAATAAGGCAAATAATTAATGACTTAGTTAGATGACGTTAAAGCTAGAGCAGTGTCAAGCTGAGTTTTAGGAGAATACAATATGATATACATATATATGAATGTATGTGTCATGTTTATCCTCTGAAAACTCAGTGATACATTTAGATTAATCTAATATTCAAACAGGTGAAGTTGGATTCTGATGGATGGTATCAATCTACAATCCATAAAGGATTATAAACATCATTATCAACCAGTGTTGTGTCTTCTTTATTATCTAACTCTAATTTCGAGATATATATGACCGTTAACCAACACTTTTTGATCCCATTTTCAATGAAAAATCAAATTTTCAAATGTTTTATTAACATGTTATCTCAAAACATCCCTGTTCCGCATAATAACCTTTTAAAAATAACAAATGTTTCCAAGAAAACTATCTTAATTCCTATATGATCGCTAAACTATCATTTCCCAACACTTTTATCGTCTTAGTACCATCTCTAGTGCATAAAGAACTTCCGGAAACTTCATAAAGTTTTCATGCTGCACAATATCTTAATAAAGACAAAGCAAATCCTTGTCATCTTAAGTCCCAACTCTATATTATCGTTAAGTTATCAGTTACCCACACTTTGTAATCGCCTTTCAGTGTCATCTCTAGCACACTGAAGCAACAGGAAGCAGGCAAATATTTTAGGCATAAAGCATCATTATAATCCTGCGGAATGTTCCATTTATTCAGCTGAATTATGCACCATCGATCCCAATGGCTTCATCTTTATTGTAATCTCTGTTTATCTCTCATGCCACGACATGGTCAATTACCCCCCTCTCGCAGTCTCCTCGGCTTCTAATGGGCTGCGACTGCTGCGCCGTGGCCAATGACACCTCATCAGCTTAACCTGCGATTAGCTGCGTTGTAAATTTTACAGCTCCCCCTTGCAACATGTTGCCCCCTCTGCCTGCCCCCCCCTGCTGCGAGCCATTAGCTGCTTATTGGCATCTTTGGCTGATCATTTGCTCAACTGCCGCTGCGACACCTTCCGCAATGGGGCAGCATAAAGTCCAACCACAACAGCGACTTGGCTGCAACTAAGGCTTAGGCTGAGCAGGGAAGACAGGCAGGGGGGGACGGGGGGAGGTAACTGAGGTACGGGGGGTCTGTGGCGCCGCCTCCATTCAAAATCACTTTATGGCCGAGTCGTCGCGACCATAATTGGCCACGGTGCCAATCATTTTAACAGCTAGGCAAACACGCAACCCAAAGCAAGCCGAAAGAAAGAAGCCAAAAGGAGAAGAACCGAAGGCAGAAGTGTAGAGGAACAGAGGAGCAGAGGAGAGAAGAAACCAGTCGCCAACCAAGTGCATGTTCCATGTTCCATGTCCACGGCGAACCGCCGCCAATGTCGCTCTGATGATAATGCAAAATATGCAGCCAGTTCTGTGCACTGAGAGAAACCCTATGGGTAAATAGAATTGTGTATCTTATGAGAGATTTAAGTAGATATTCAAGCTAAAAGAAAGAAAAGAAAAAATATATTATAATTAAGGGAAGTTGAGGAATGGTTCTGTGAAAAAAAGGTAGATAGGATCTTCATCTTAGACATTTTAAAAAATTGTCTTAATATATTTTAAAACATTGACTTTAAAAGCTAAAATAAAGAAAAGAAAAATATGTATTATAAATAAAGAAAGTTGAGGAATGGTTCTGTGAAAAAAAATAGCTAGTTTCTTCATCCTAGATATTTCAAATATTCTCTTAATATATTTTAGAAATTTGACTTCAAAAGGTATTGCATTTTTTGGATATTCCTTCTGTGGAAAGTGAGTTTGTTAAAGCAAATTTTTGAAGGAAAGAATGAAGGTGCTAGTGTATCAATATAATATGTTTATATATTGTATAATTATATTGTTATTTAAAGATTATTTAGTTAATTTTTATGATCAATATACAATTATAAACGAATGCCAACAGACACTTCATTGAAATCAAATAAACAATCGGAAAATATACATATTCTTTAAGGAATACTGTACACCCATATCTATCTTTGTTTCTTCTTATTAAATTGGTTTACTGTCTGTCGCTCTCCCTCTCTAGTTCATTCTTATCTCTCTATATGTTCTTCTCTCTTTTGTGTTTTCTTCACTGTCAGTTTCTGCTTGTCTTTCTGTTCTTAACTTGCTCTTTCTCTGTCTCTGTGTAATGGAGCTTTTTTTCTTATATCTCTGTTTATTTATCTGTCTTTCAGTCTTTCTTTGTCTATCTCTGTATCTCTCTCTCTCTCTCTCTCTTTCGCATTCTCTATTGCTGTTTGTCTCTCTGTATCTCTCTCTCACTCTCTCTATGACTCCTTCTTATTCCTCTATTGCTTTCATTTCCTCATTGCACTCCACAACTGTTGCCAGCCCTAATTTCTTGCAGTGTAGTCGCCGCAGTTAGTCGAGCGTCTGTCTCAATGACAATTGGCGCCATAACCGCGGGGCATTGTGATTGAGGAGGATCGAAAGATCGCAAGATCGCCAGATCGTAGTATCGAAGCAAGGAGGAGGATGGGGAGGGGGGAAGGGGGAAGGAGGATGGGAATGAGGCACTGCCTGGCAGTGGGACTGTGATCCTACCGGGTAGTTGTTTGTTTATAATTAGCCACTCAAAAAGCAGAGGGTGGAACGGGGGGGTAGGGAGGCAGGCAGGCAGGGGGCGGGGCAATTCAAATTAATGGCAGGGGCTACTGGTTTTCCAGCATCTATTTTTATGGCCGATCAATTTTCTAATAACCACGCACAGACATGTCGAGACAAGCACTAACACGCAGCATCTTTCTCTCTCTCCTCTCTCTCTCTCTCTCTCTCTTTCTCTCTAGCAGATGGAGGACACGCTGCTGGGGCTGGTGGCGCCGCAGCCGCCGTCATCGCATCAGACGCTGCCGGCAAGCCTGAAGCAGCAGCATCTGCTGCATCCACTGGAGTTGTCCGGGAAGGGGGGCAAGGGGGCGTCGTCGCTGAAGGCGTCGCAGCAGGCAGCTGGACTGGATGCGTATCATCCGCTGAACATACAGCGCTACCAGCTGATGTACGCCCACTGCATACAGCAGCAGCAGCAACAGCAGCAGCAGCGCGAACGGGAGCGCGAGAGGGAGCGGGAGAGGGAGAGGGAGCGCGAGCGAGAGCGTGTCAATGTGGCTGGGCAACAGTTGGCGGTGGCCAGCAGCGCCTTTCAGCCTTGGCGCGCCGTGCACGCCTACAACACTCTCGTACGCCTGCCAGGAGCCGCCGGAGCTGCAGCATCCGGAGCGTGTGGTGCGCAGCACGGATCGGGAGCGTTTCGAGCGCACCTTCCAGCCGAATGTGGCGCTGGCGCCGCGCAAGAACATACTCAGCAAGGAGCGGGAGAAGGAGCGCGAACGTGAGCGGGAGCGAGAGCGCGAGATGGAGCGACAGCGGCAGCAGCAAGTCCAGGAGCCGCTGCAGATAAAGCAGGAGCGTGCTGCAACGCCCCCACCAACAGCAGCAACACCAGCAGCAGCAGCGACAGCAGCAGAGGCAGCGCACATTGGCAGCAACAGCAATCACAGCAGCGGCGGCAGCAGCAGCTGCGGCAGCAATCACAGCAACAGCTCCAACAGCAGCTCGCCAATGCCCAAGCCAGCTCCCGCCCACCTGCCCGCGCCACCACCACCACCGCCCGCCCCACCCACAACAGCAGCAGCAGCAGCAGCGGCAACAGTTGCAGCTGCAACGCCTGCTGCAGCGCGTCATGTGCCACGCACTCCCGCCGAGGAGTTCTCAGCGGGCAGCAATGAGATTACCTCCTCCACATCGCCAGTGCCGGCAGCAGCAGCAGCAGCTGCAGCAACGGCGGGAGCAGCCTCCGCCAGCAGCAGCAACTCGCACGTGATTGCCACCGTCAACCAGCATGCCAAGCTGCTGCCCACCAGCAGCAACCACCACCACCACCATGGCCAGCACCTGCAGAGCGAGCCAAGTCGGATCAGGATCAACAAGAATCTGATGAGCCAAGCGCAAGTGGGAGCAGCATTGCAGCCGCTGCTGCTGCACCCATTGCTGCCACATGTGGCGACGGCAACAGCTGGAGGCAGCATCCACTACAAGACGCCATCCTCGGCTGACTACTCCCCCACGCAGTCTTCCAGCGCTGGCTTCAACCTCAGCACGCACTCCTCCAACGTTGGTCAGCTCGCCACATGCCAAACTGCAGCACCACCACCAGCAGCAGCAGCAACAGTTGCCGCTGGGCAATGGCAACGGCAATGGGAAGGCTCATCTGGGCAGCGAGTTCGAGCTGTCCACGGACACGGATGACGACAGCCTCAATGGGGAGCCGGACAGCAGCGCCATGTTGCCGCCGTGGGAGCAGGCTGTGGAGGCGTTGCGGGAGACGCGGCCCAAGGATCGGGAGCGTGTGCTGCATCTGCTGCAGCGGCTGTTGCAGGAGAACCAGCAGTATCGCTACAACAACCTCCAGCTCAGCGAGGTCTGCCACAAGCAGGAGGCGCACATTGCCGAGCTACGCGAACAGCTGCATCGCTGTCGCTGTCAGTTGGAGGCCTGCGACAAGAAGCTGCGTGTGCTGCCATTGAAGATGCACAGGCAGACGCAGCTAGAAGAGGAAGGAGGAGGAAGAGCAGGTGGAGGAGGAAGAGCAGCTGGAGGAGGAGGATGACGAGGAGGAGCAGCAGCAGCGAGAGCAGGAGCAGGAGCATTTGCTGGAGGCAGATAGCAATGAGACGCTCAACCAAGATCAGGCCAACAACAACAACAACAACAACAATGGGGAACTGAAGCCGCAGCAGGTGAATGGACTGCGACGCAGTCCCACGCCGCTCAAGGATGAGGCAGAGCAGCAGCAAGTAGCACCTGCCTGCAAGCGCATCAAGCTGCAGCCTGCGGAGGATGAGAAGTGCGCCGGCATGGCGAATGGGCATGCCAGGAGTCCAAGTCCAAGTGCCGCCAGTCACGAGAGCGAGCCAGAGGAGGAGGAGGAGGATGACGAAGAGGAGGAGAGGAGCAGGAGCAGGAGCAGGAGCAGGAGGAAGAGCATATGGATCTGGAGCCTGATGAGGCGGACATGGAGAGAGCGGGGCAGGCGCCGCACAGCAGCAGCGCACTGCTGGCCACGCCGCCCACAGCGCGCACGCCCCGTTCGCCAGACTCCGCTGCCCAGGCGGGGCGACTCTTCGACAGCAGCAACAGCAGCGATGAGGCCTCCATGAGGAAGGCACAGCTCTCAGCCTGCCAAGCCCTGGCCAAGATACACACCAGCAACAGCAACAGCAGCAGCAACAATAACAGCAACAACAGCAACAACAACAACAACAACAACAAGCAGCAGCAGCAACAACGATAACGTGGCTATAAAGGCGGCCAGGGATGAAGAGGAGGAGACGGAGGAAGAGGAGGAGGAGGAGGAGGAGGAGGAAACGGAGGAAGATAAGGAGCGGCAGCAGGCGGAGGAGGACTCCGACGATGATGAGATGCCTTTGCAGCAGCGCCAGCAACAGCAGCAACGACGTCAGCGTTGCGACACGGCAACAACAGCAGCAGCAGCAACAACAACAGCAGCAACAATTGCAGCTACAACGACGCCAGCAGAGATGCCAACGGCAGCAGCTGCGCCACCCGTTTTGATGGCGACAAAGGCGAGCAAGAAGCAGACGCCGCCAACGCCGCCGACGCCAATGGCAACAATAACAACACCAACAACAGCAACAACAGCAACAACAGCAACAACATTAACAACACCAATAACAACAACGAACTGCGAATTACAAATCAAAAAGGAAATTGCCTAAGCAGCTGCCCCACCCCTGACCCCCCCTTCATTTAACGCATTAGCCAGTATAGATCATAGCGTTGTCTCTTTCTCGCACACAGTAAACTAGCTAAGGCGTTTTTTGCTAATTAGTTTTAAGCTACGTCCCGCTCTGCCCCCTTCCCCACACACAGACACTCTATCTCCATCTCTCTCACTCCAACTCTCTTTAACTTTTACGCTCAACACGAAGACGCACAATTCGAAGAAGAAGAGAGAAAGAGGAGAAGAAGGAAAAGAAGAAGAAGAAGCGACCTTTCTATGAACACCTTTAGCTTGTTTTGATCTCACGTATAACACAAAATTTGTTAGGCTTCCAATTTGCTATAAAGAAACATATACACATATATACATATATATAAATATATATATATACATATACATACATATATATGTTCTGTACCAATCTATCTATATATATTTTCTGTATTTCGTCGCCTTTGCTGCAGAAATATTATCAACATTGAAACCAAAGCTTTAAAAACATAACAAGAAAATTAAAAACGAAAAAACAAAAGGAAAAAAAATAAATAAAATGAAAAAGAAAAAGAAAAACATTGAGAAATCACATTTTATGCGTGTGTTTTATGATTATATTATTATCATTATGATTATTATAATTAATCCTTACAGTTTACTCTAATTCTAACGACTAATTCTAATGCTAATTCTAATTAGAGATTATACTTTATAAGGCTAAGGCATGAAACCACCACAAAAGAATGAAAACTTCGAAGACATTTAAAAGAGAAAACCAACTCAAAGGGAGGCTTGAAAAACACACACACACACACACACACAAACTTAATACACATACACACACAATTTCCCTTCTCTTCCCAAAGCTTCTTCAATATCACCTGCCCCGCCCCTTTCTGCCCTTTTTCACTTATATTGTAACTATTTTAAATTAGTTTAGAGAATTCTACACAGAAGAGCAGTGTAGAACAATGCGAAAGTGAGAGCAAGAAGGAGAAAAGAGAAGAGATGATGAAATGAACACACAAAATGAACCCACCACTGAGAAAACAACAAAACAATTAACAAGTTGCTAAAAAAAAATCCAATATGAAATAAAAGAAAAATAAACGTAATTACTAAAAACATTTTACAACACTGGAGAGTTGCAGAGTTAAAGCAATCGAGTTTATACAATACAAAATAGGAAAATACAAATACAAATACAGCGCAAGCATACGCATACGTATGCATACATATAAGCATATAATATATGGATAATTGAAGCATATTTATATGTATTCACACACACACACACACATACACATACATTAATATTTATTGTAGCGCTTAATTCAACAATTTTATTAAACGTAGATTCTTCTGTTTCCCTTGTAAGCTTTGCTTTTTGTAGGCATTTAGTTGAATAGTTTTAAACAAACAACAAACAAACAAAATAAACTACAGACATATGTATATCTAGTATTTAAATAATACTGAGACACACACACACATCCAAACGCTAGAGTAGTTCGTAAGTAGTTACCCACTCTGACTTTGTACCATATGAATGGCAAATACTCGTCGTTTGTTTTCTGTAAATATCATTTCTGTCGATAGGCATGCATGTATCGATACATCGATATGTTCTATACTCGTATTCGTAGCGTACGTTTTGATTTTGTTGCCAACACCTTGTGAATTTTTATGAATTTTATTCTTTGGAAATACAAAATGAAATGAAAAAGAAAGGAAAGTGGAATGAGGAAGTTGATAGTAGACCCCCCCAAGCCAAGAGAGATTTCAAAAATCTATAAACTTTTTGTTAAACATATTTCACATAAATTATTTACGCCTGTGTGTTTTGTACTTTCTAAAAGAACACGAGTACGATAATCCCCCGTTTTGTTTATTGCCGTAAGTGAATTTCGAAATTAAAAAGATGATAAGATGAAAAAAAAACATAAGAAATACAACTTCAAACCAAAATTCAAATAGTTCGTAAGATTCGCCAGCGGAAAATTTGTAAAATTGTATAAAAAATATGATAAATTAAAGAAAAGCCCAAGAAGAATTAATTATATATATATTATTAAATATATATGTATATGTATACATACGTTTAATGATTAACTACTTAAATTGTGAGAGATTAAGCGACAAAAACATAAACAATTGTTATTCAAATTTAAAAAGTTATATAAATTATACGCAACAAAAAGAAAACAAAAACAAAAAGCGAATTACAAATTGCTATGCAAAAGTAAACAAAAATTTAAAATAAAAATAAAAAATTGAAAAAAAAAAAACAATATACAAATTATTGTGCATTAATTTTGTGTTGATTTTGTGTTTCATTTATGACATTTACGACTTCTACCAAACCCCAGAACCAGAAACTGAAATTGAAACAGTACCAGAACGAAAAGTAACCTATACAAATATAAAATAAACAGACCCTACCTTATAAAGAGAGAGAGAGAGCGTTGAGAGTTGAGAAACAACAACAACTTGAAGGTTAATCAAAAACGGTTTTCAGCAATTTTATATTAATGGCCAAATTTTACATCCGATCCGAAAGGAATTTGCAGTTTTTTCTATAATTTTTTTGGTAACAACCCCAAAGAGAAAGAAAGAGATAAACAAAAACAATCATTTTATTGAAAACATAAATAAAAAAAAATACTATATTTAACAAACTTTTATAATGCGCCGCCTGCGAGAGAATTAATGAAATAATGCTTAAAAAGAAGAAACGACTTGAAATTGTTACAACTTATTACAAATTTAAATGTGCAAAGGCTAAGCAACAACAACAACAAGAACAGCAACAACATATAATGGCATTAATTATTACCGAATAAGCAAAACATTTACATAAATAGCGTTAAAATATGACAACAACAACAACAAATCCGCGTCTTGTCAAACATTATGATTATTACTATAATTATCGATTACCGATTATCGATCATTATTTATTTATTTATGTGAAATTCACAATGCAAATAAAATGTACAAATTATGGAGCAAATTGCGTAGATTATGAGTAAAAATAGAAAAAGAAGTAGACGACGAAGAAGAAGAAGGAGAAGACGATAACAAGCCGGAAGCGAAATGCACCCACAAAGCGAATAAAAAGTTTAATTCAATTAAACCGTTAATGAACAAAGCAAACAACATTTGACTTCAACGTTTCATATTTAAGTAGTGCAGAAACAAATAAAACAAAAGAAAATTTCGAAAAAGAAAAAAGAACGAAAACATTATTACATATGTAAAGTCGAGGCAGAAAGAAAACAAAGCAAACGGTAAATATTATGCATAAATAAATATTTGAAAAACATAAGCAACAAATTGTTTTTTTCGAGTTCCTTGCAGTGCTGCCAATTTAGATAGTTTCCGGGGGTAAAACATCTAGTAACGTCAAGTATTTTGATGCTGTTCGTTTTTTGTGGTATATTTTGCTACAGTTATTTTCCATTTGTATGCCAAAAACAAGTAAAAACATCGATAGGTCGATAAGTCCGAGACACATCTAATACGCTAAAATGAAAGCATAAACAAGCAGTGGACTGCTTACCCAATGCTGTGCGCCGGAACACAAATGGGATCGTGTCTTGGGAAAACAGACCTCTGCTATCGAACAGTCAAGCAGGTTTTCATTTGGAATGACAGTTGTTTATGTTCTATTCGAAATTTCGGGCAAAATAAACGAGATACTTGGTGTTTTGCCAACAGTTGGCGCCACATATACTCAAATAGGCTAAAGATATGTTGTGCATTCCCCATCGTTCAACAAATAATTATTAAGAAGCCGAAAAGTATGCAACATGTTTTGCTAGGCTGCTTGAGTTTTTGCAAAGATTTTCGTTGCGAAGTCAGTTTACACCAGGCGAACAGCAACAGAAGCAGGCAAAAAATAATTGAGAGTAAGTAAATCTAAGAGAGCGCAAGGAGAGTGGATTAGCAGACGCGCAATTCTGCTCTCTTTGTTTTCAACCAATCAGTACAGTTCACACTGTCTTTGCTTTGATCGAGTTTGACACGTGACACCTGCGCCCTCTCTACGCTCGTCCCTCTCTCCCTCTCTCTTTCGTCTGTTCACTTAGTGCTGCCTGTCTGCTGTTTTCTCTGCTCGCCTGGTGTACTTTTATTTTCAAAGTGCACATAGTGAGAGACGGCAAACGAAAGGCAGCCTCGCTTGTTTTGTTGGGTGCAGCACAACAAATTACACCAGGCGATCAGAGAAAACAGCAAGAATCGATTTAACTTCCAGCTATAGCATTCAGCCCTAGATGGCAAGCAAAATTTAGCACATATTTAGTACAATTATCTTGAACTCAACAACAAATGTTCAACAGTAATGACAGATGGCGCTACGAGCCAAACAATTTCAACAGATGGCGCCAGTACATGCCCTTTCATTCTTGGGCAAGCAGTACACTGCTTGCATGGCAGTGCAATCCCATGACACAAACCCATATGGCGGTTACAAAATCTCATAACTTCTGTCAGCAACCGACCACAGAGGGAGCCACTGGCGCTCTGCCTGCGCTAGCATGAGAATTGCGGGCACTTCTCTTATGTGATTCACAATTAATCGCTGTAAACTAAGGTTTATCGATGAATGAGACACGCGCTCATTGATAAAGCTGCTGTTCTTTTAAAATAGCCAAGGCATCGCTTACAAATCAATCAACATTTTCATTATTTTTATTCGCTGCGTCAGGAAAACAATAATCATATAGTAATATGAAACATGAAATTAAGATTTCAAACCGAGAGAACTTATAACTAGAAGAGAACTATGAATAAGACGATCGTTAAGTACTATCAATGGGCTACGTGCGCTGACTGCGCCTGTGCCGCCGCTGCCGCATGGTGCAGATGATGATGATGGTGGTGGTGGTAGGTGAGTGTAGGCGTCGCAGTTGCCACACCGCTAGACATAGCGCCGACGCCGACGCCAGCGCCAGCAGCGGCAAAACCAGCGCCAGCTACCGCCATCTGTTGTTCATAGTTGCCATAATGATCGTAGTAGCTGCCGTAGCCGCTGCTCTGCTCGAGATTAGCTGCGCTGCCGCTGCCACTGCCACTGCCGCTGTCGACGTTGCCCGCCGTTGTGCCCGTGTCGAAGTAGCTGACGCCGCCGTAGCCATTGGCGGCTTCGTAGTAATGTCCGGCGCCGGCGGCAGCGGCGTGTCCATTGAACTGTTGCAGCTCGTAGTCCGCCTTGGACTCCCTTGGATTGTAATAATACTCGTAATTCTCCTCCCCATACCCCGCCAATGGCTGCGTCTCCACGGTGGCGTTGTATTTGATTGTGGGCGTGGCTGCGTCGCTTTTGCAGCTCGCCAACTCGCCGCCCAAATGCTTGATCTGCGAATAGTTTATGAACTCCGGCTCCGGCGTGGCCAGCTGAGAGCCGGAGTCGTAGCCCAACTGGCAACTGGATGCAGTGCCGTAGCTCGAATGGTGCGTCGACTGATGCGTCGACTGCGACAGCGACAGCGACTGCGGCAGTGACAGCGACTGCGGCTGATATGCGCCACTCAATTCGGAGGAGATGCATGTGTACGGCAAACTGGGCGACTTGCTGGGCGCGGCTGTTGCTGCAGTGGGCGTGGCATGGTAAATGGGATAGTTGTACGTGATGTGCTGATGGTTCACGGTGAAGACATTTGCCCCCGGCTCACAGGCAGTCGCCGCCGCAGCCGCCTCCACTCCACTTGGTGTGCCCAGGGGCCACGAGTTGCCCACGTAGCCCCCAGAGGAGGATTGACTCAGCTGCTGCGCACGCGTCGTGTCCTCCAGGTAGCTGCACGTGCAGTGGCTGTAGGTGCTGCACTTGCCACAGGCTGCAACAGAGAAAGAGAAAGCGATAGTGGTGACGAAAGAATATAAAAAATAACTCAATTATGCTTAAAGGTTCTGTCGAAGGTTTAATTTGATCTGATCTGTTATCTGATCTATAAGATATGATATGTTGG
This sequence comes from Zaprionus nigranus, assembly GCA_018903425.1. Classification (NCBI taxonomy): domain Eukaryota; kingdom Metazoa; phylum Arthropoda; class Insecta; order Diptera; family Drosophilidae; genus Zaprionus; species Zaprionus nigranus. The sequence continues at coordinate 6,121,509 of JAEIGD010000002.1, forward strand.
TTCCATTTTAACAACATGAATAAGGGGATAGACTATATAATAATGATAACATAATGTGTATGAGCTGTTGACAGCTGTATATGAGATTATGGACTGAGTTTTCAATAAGATTATGAGTTAATGGAGCTTCAATTAAGTAATAATAACATAAAATAATATATAGAATATCATATATACATATACGAAAATTCAGTAATTTCTGTGTGGAGATGGTTATATTTTCATTTAAAGTTAACGTATGGTGAATATTTAAAAAACTTTGAATAAGTACATAGAATAAAGTAGTATAAGATCAGAAGTATGGTCAGATTTGAGAACTTTTCTTCTCTAGCGCTCTCTTAGAAATGGTTTTAATTAAAAACTCACCATTAAATTGATATATCTCCAAAGCGGAGTGTCCCAGTGGATTGTTGGCAGTGCTCCGCTTGAGAACTTTTCCCATGAGATTCTGCTGCTGCTTGAAGAGTTTGAAGAGAGATTTGAGGATGATTCCAGCTACTTTCTAGGGTTGTTTAACTCACCTTCACTTGCTTGACCAATCCGGCAATGACAGACTTCTTGGAGGTGCCACCCGACCGGGCAGAGGTCGTCGTTGCCTTACTGGATCCCAGAGAGACGCGACCGAAAGCGCGTTTGGAGACACTGGAGTTCTTCGGATCGGGTCGCAGATGATCGTGTACGCCCTTGGCCTGGAAGAAGATGGCATTGCCCGAGTGCCGCCAGAAGTGGGTGACCGGGTAGCCACAGTGTCCGCGGCAGGGCTTAATCTCCAATCGTCCGCCGCGACAACTCTTGTTGGGACACGCCTTGCCCTCCTGTTTGCGACGCGCCTTGTCGCAGATAGCCGGACGCAGATTGATCTTGGTTCCGTTGGGCAGGGTGCAGTGCTGCGAGCAGACCAGCACGCCCAGGCAGCTCTTCTTCAGTATGTTCACGTTGTGGTTGTTCGTGTTGCGCATGGCCCAGCCTGAGATGTGCTTCTTGGCCTCCTCGTTGTGCACCGAGTAGACCAGACGCACATGACCGTCGCTCCACTCGCTGAACTCATCGAACTCAATGTCCGCCACATGGGGCACAATCGCATCGTTGATGTCCCAGTCCCGTTTGGACTTGTGTGACGTCATGCCTCCTCCTGTGCCGGCTGTGCCGGCAAGTGGCTTGGCTGACTCGGCTGCTGCTGTTGATGCTGGAGAGGATGAGGCTGAGTGGGTTGCGGCATGTGTTGCTCTGATTGATACTGCGACAGTTGTGGGTAGTGCGCCTTGAAAGTGTAGCCATTTCTGGGGATGGAACAGAGATCAAGAGGTTTACATAAGAGAACATCATGTTGTCTTACATAATCTTAGGGTATTCCAAAGTATTATTAGTACTTCCACTTCTATTCAAAGTGAAAACTATTTACTTTTCGTACAATAAGATATTTTTAAATAAGATTCTGAGTTATTCACTTCACGCTGTGATTCATCGTATAAAATAACGCTGAGCGCTCTCAGAATCGAGATTAATTAACCGAACTAAAACAAACTGTTCAAGAACTCAATAATTGTAGGTCAAAGCTTTCGCCGGGCATGCGGGTAGCCTCAGATTTAATCTAAATGCTTCTATTTATTGGACACTACTTCGTTTAAAAGGTGCTCCTCAACCTAACCTAACATAGCAACAGAGTAGTGCACTTGTGAATGCCAGTGCAAGGCGAGAAAACTCATTCCAGCCACTTACTTTCAAAGATATAACAATGGAGGTTATTTTTTAAATATAAAGTTAGTTGTTTCTCTTTATATTATATATTTATTTTAGATATGGAAATATGAAATTTGGTAAAGATTTATAGTGGGGTAACAAAAGTATCGCTAAAAATATCTAAATCTAAGCTTACTCTTATAATATTTAGTTTTAATCTATCATAAGGTGAGCTTGAATGCAAAGAAACTCCTTTAATGGTATTTTAATTTATATAGTTTGTTTCTTATCTTTATACTATACATTATTTATAATCAGTCAAAACCAAAATTGTATGACGTTTTTAATACGACTATGACGTTTTTGGTCTACGCAATGACTTTGCCAGGCCTTCCCCTGGGACTTGAACCCTGTATCCATGCTTACGTTGCTATGAGTCGAGACGTTAAAATATGATCGCTTGAAGTTTGTTGACGTAATCAAATTAAATCAATAAAGCTAATAATTATATCTTTAAGTTTGCATGTACTTATTTACATTTCTGGGAAATAAGAATCTTATACCTTGCACTTTAAATTCCCTAAATACTTTCTGTTCCTCACTGCAATTACAGTCTCTTTAAACGATCTTTTCGTTACCCATCACTGCAGTTGATCAAATATAACGCACCCAAAAAGGTAATACGCCCATCTTAATTAGACATCTAAACAATTCCGAGTGAGCTTTATCCTATACTCTGTGTGGGTTGCGTGAGACAATCAAATGAAATGTTTCTGTCGGTTTTATGTCATGTCATGGAACGGATAACTCAGCTGTGATTGTGGTACCGTTAACCCTATTGGTATTAGCCCAGTAAGACTAAGGCTCATGTAATTTAAGCGCCAGAATTATTGACACTTAAAGCGTGGCACGAGACTGAGATGCTGAGTCAGCCTAGAAGCGAATGCGCAGATTGATCGACAGGAGAGGGACGGGGAGACCAAGAGACTATAGAGACAGACAGACATAGACCAAGAGGCGATCGTAGAGACAGACACAGACCGAGAGGCGATCGTAGAGACAGACTGACGATTCGATCTTCTGCTGTCTGTTTGGGAGCTTTGCTTTGCTGCAGATTTATGCGTGAAACGTTTAGGCGATCGGCGATCGCTGCGATCGCTCTGCAATTAGCAATAAATTTGTCCGGCACAGCGTCTCATTAGGTCGGGCGCCCTGTAGAGGGCCCAAGTAGAGGGCGCTACTATCATATGTGGCTAGTTCTCTTCCACTCGAACTGTGTGTTCTCTATTTTTAATGTGCGTACTGGGAAAAGGCAGCAGGCCACTGAAGCGCGTTACCTGAACGATCGCTTGGTGGTCCACAAGATCGAAATGAACCTGTTGCACGACGCGGCGTCGTCGTCGTTAGTCGCTTGTCGGTTGTCGCTTTGTTTTGGGTTCGTAAATTGACCGCTTGACACTTCGTAGTGCTTATCTGAGATCTGGCGATAGCGCATCGTTGTGTTCGTTGTGTCTCTTTCGCCCCGCGCTGTGTTTATAATAACTTTGTCACCTACAAAATATGTCTCTATATGGACCCTTTCACTGACCCCCGCTCCAGATTGATCGGCCCCCGCGTTGGACCTTTGCGTGTGTGGTCCATGACGATTCCCCCGCGGCTTTTTTCGAGTCCCATTAACCCAGGTCTATCCCATGGCGCTGCCCCTCCCTTCCTCTCTTCTCACACAATCTCTCGCCGGCTCTGTGATGGGCAGGGCTCGAAATAATTTAAATATTTTTGGTTTCGTTTTTTTCTTTTTATTGCGCTGGGTTTTTTTGCGATTGGCATTGTTTCTTATCCTAATCTTTTATCATGTAGTGAGCTGGAATTCCACATCATATGATTTCTTGAAAATGTTATACAAACAAAAATCAATCAATAATTTAAATATTGTTTAGCTTTCCCAACACACTCTCAAGATCAATCAGAATTTCTTATCACAATTTCTCAAACAAATTTTTGTAGCTGTATTTTTTTTTTGGTTTCTTTATCTCTTGATTTAAATCGAAATAAATAAATTATATTACTCGGGGGTATTATATCTTCGGACTCTATAAATATGCGTTACTCTCTGTTCCAGTGTTCTTGACATTTATGGTTTTTTATAATACATACGCCAAGTTAAAAAGAGAACCAAAGCTACCTTCCGCATGCCGAAGGTTCTATGCCCTTGCAGGTTTTTATATACTTCGATCGTTCCAAATCTAGCTGTATAAAATAGTGCAAAATTGAATGGTATTGTGTAAATGCAATTTTACACACTGACACTACAGACGGACAGTGCTATGTATTTCGATTACTCTGTTGATTCTGATTCGGGTTCAAAAACTAAAACTCTTTAAAATAATCTGAGTTTGGAAGAAATGGAGTTAGGAATATTGAAATTGAATTTAAAAGGAAGTGATTAATAATTTGGACTTTTTCAGATAACGTACAACAAACTGAATGGTTCTCAAGAAATCAGATAAAAAACGAATAATTCGTTCGATTTTTAGATTCTTTCCTGGATAATGTCGTACCATATTTGCGGTATACTGTTTTATCACATGTAAATATTATTGAAAAAGTTCATTATTTTATTAATTTCCAATGCATTGTGTTATCTTAAATCAGGGTACATTTTTTCAGAATGTTCTCAACGCATTGCTTTAACTTGATTTTACCCGCACTCTGCAACTTCTTAACCGCAACAAGTACTTGTTTAATACTATAAATAAAACAGAGTTCTGCTAAGGCTCAAAAATGTGTATTATTAATTCCACATGGAGCAGTGCTATAACTAAGTTATATAAAGTAATTTGATTTCCTAAGAATCGTCGTTTCTGTTCTGTGTCATGAACGGAACATTTGGAAAAAAAAAAACTTGTATATCGAATTTATTTTGAAATAATACAATAATATATACAAAACATTATAATACTATTACAAATCACTTTCTATTTTGAAAAAAGTAGTAATTATCTTGTAATATATATATTTATTATAACCGAAAGCAATTGTATAATAAGAATGTATTTATTAAACTGTTAATTATGTTTTAATACCTAGTTTTCGACTAACGACTACGATAAGAACTCTATTTATATATTATATTATTATATGTATTCACCAAAAGTTGTGAAATTTAGGCCTATATAATATTTTGTAGCCTCAGTGCACTCGAAGAGCGCTATCAAGTTCTTAGAACTCTTTTGCTTTATGAGGTTCTAACGTTGGGTATTGGTACCCTAGAAAGGGAGCACAAAATAATGGAGTATGAGTAGTCGAACAGAGCAGAGAGAGAATTAGAATAGAATTGGACGGAAAACGCTAAGACAAATTTGGGGAAATTGTTTTTTTAAGTTATTTCCAAGATTTCTCATATTTAGATCCTTATTTCTATTATATTTTCCGAATTTATAGCACAATTACTTGGTGAAAAGGCTACCTCAATCAGAATTGTTTGTGAAAATGTGACAAAGATAATGATATAGTAAAGTTGGGATGTCAACAGCAGTTCATGATGCGTTCTATTCCGTTTGGTACCATACATAGTTAGTAATTAAGGTTGGATTTTTTTGTCTATTATTATCTTTAAATAGGTTACAAATTCCGAATGAATTTAAAATGAAATGAAAGGTTTACAAATCTGTAGACTTTCTCAGCAAGTGAAATCGCTATATAAGAGGTATAAACACGAACGATCGTCAACTTATTGGTGATTTTTCTGTTGTTGTTTCTATTTTTTCAAAATCATGTTTTGCAGCTGTTTTTATCGGCAGTGAGTGTCAGGGGACTTGGGTCGGTTGGTTGTGAGGAGAGTCTGCGATCGATCAGAACTTACAAAACAACCATATTCCACAAGAATGAAGGCAAGATTAATCCCAGAGCGTGTGTGCGGTAAGTATGTGTGTGTGTGTGAGTGTGTGAGAGTGTGTTTGTGTCTGGTTAATCCAATTGCTGAGCTGCGACACGAACTTGTCAAACTGTTTGCACTGCACACACGACACAAATCATCTTATGGAATTGTGAATTTGAAATTAGAATTGCCCGAGATTTGTAGCTGTATCTTTTGTTCAGCTGTATCTGATGGATAGACGCGTATCCGTCGCTAGTTAACGCTCACGCACGACGTAGACGACAACGGCGACCTTTCACTGCGGCAACCTGTGCGCGCTCTGTGTGTCTTTGCAGCAGGGCGAAATTCACGTATCTGCCAGATACAAAACCGACAACAACAAACCAAAAATCCAAAAACAAAAAGAACGACATCAGATGAGGAAAAATGAGACAAAAAACCCAACGACGCTGCCTGCGTTTTTGTCAACAATGCGAATGATGAGTGTGTGTGTGTGTGTGTGCCTGGCTCCACCTACAATAGAGATACAACAGCAACAAGAACACACACACACACGATGGGACAGTTAGCGGGAGCTATCGTACACCCGCATAAATTTGGCAAAAACTCCTCCGACGTCGGCGCATAATCAACGCAGCCAACAACTCCAAGAGCAATTTGGGAGCAGCGAGCAGACACAGCTGCCACTGCCACAGCCACAGCCACAGCCACAGCCGCTGCCTCAGTCGCTGTCGCTGCCTCTGCCGAGCTACGGCTGCTTACGAATGCTGCTCTCAGCTGCGACTGGCTTTGTGTGTGTGAGTGTGTGTTTATCTGGTACTTCCACGGCTCTTCCAGTCGCAGCTGATTGGTCGGATAACAGTGAGTCTCACACACACACACACAGAGGCACGCTGTGTGTGTCGTGTGCTCTCTGAAGTGAGTCGACATTGCTCATTATCTGCGCGCAAGTGTGCGTGTGTGTGTTGAGAGAGTTTTGAAGTGTGGGGGAAGGGGAGAGAGGGAGACGGGTGAGCGGGTGCCTTGTCTCTCTCGCCTGATAAATATCATTGAAAATTTAATTACGTACTTATTATGCGCGCTTATCGCTCACTTTGTGCATTGTTTTATGCCTGCAAAGGCTGAGCGAGAGAGAAAGAAAGGGAGGGAGAGAGCGAGAGAGGGAGGAAGTCCTTTCGCCCGCCCACACTGGCTAGAGAGATATTGTCCATATGTCTGCCATAATCGATCAATATTTGATTTGAGTTTCAAGGCAAATGGGAGCTGGCCTTTTGGAAAATTTCCTTAAATGTTGGTTATAGCTTTAAAGGTTTAAGAATATGTTAAAGTTGATGGCAGTTAGATAAGCACTAAAGTTATAATTAATATACATTTTTATTACTATTACAGATAATATATATTTACAATATTATTTCTTGTTAGTTATTATGAATAATTAAGTGTAAAGTTTGTTTAAGATTATATTAAAATATATATTTGTATGATATTATATAATATTAATAATTAATTGTATGTATATTTATATTTAGTTTCAAGACTGCTTATCTAGACTAGTATCGTATAACATATAACTAAATATACAAAATTATTTTATTCACATAAATCTATCATTACTAAAACTATTCTAACAGCTACGAACACCATTTTATAAATAAGTGTCTAAGCTTCTTTGAACTTTTTGACTTTATTTCTTTACATTGAAACGTCAGACAGATTCTGGATCATAAATACATAACCTTTGATTATTCATGCAAAATGAAAATTCAAATGAAATTCAAGTTTCTTCAATTTAATCTTTATTGAATCAGTAATGATTCATATTTCTACATTATACTTGAATATAATATTAAAATTTGTACAATTTCATTCTGAAAATTGTTAAGTTTTCCCTCTCAAAAATACATTCGCATTTCAATTCCCCTTTATATTTGTTTTTCAAAACGAAAGTAGATTTCTCTTCAAAAGGACTCTTCTATATCTTTTTGCCAGTCTGCAATTACATTTATCATTTTCTTTATTTTCATTTCCACGAATATTTACTTCCACAAACATTTTGATGGCTTATGTTGGGGTCTGGCCACAGTCGCTGGCGATATAATTTGAGACGATATACTGGGAACACACAGTGGGCTCTCATTAGTCGAATCTTATCGGGGACCTTAATCACGGCACAAAAGTCAACACGGCGCAGCCAGAGAGCAATTTCTTGTGCCAATAATTCGCACACGCTTCTCTCGAGGAACTTTGATTAAATGGGAGGCCAGGAATCGCCATCGGGCTGCTATAAATGACATAATTATGGAATTGCCAATAAAAGGACTTGCCACAAAATATGAGTGAAGCGAGAGAGAGGAGTGAAAAGTAACTGTAAGTGTACAAAATAAGCGCAAACAAATGAAGAATAATAATATGCCCCAGAGAGAAGAAAGAGAAGTCTCGAGAGGGTCTCTCATGGCTCTCGGGGCTCTCGGGTTTCTCGGTCTTTCACCTGATCGGCCCGCATCGCCATTTAGCCCAGAAGTAACAAACAAAACAAATGAAAATAAAACAAATTTATGCGTCCAGTTGCAGTTGGGCAACAATTAAGTGGCCGATGGCACTAGACCAGTGCGGGGAATGGGGAATGTAGAAAGGGGCGGGGGGGGGAAAGCACTTGGCAAATAGGCGTTAAAGTGAAAATTGACAGGAAATGCTGAAGAAATGCGACTTGTCGGTGCTCATCGAGTGTGACCCATAATTAAAAGGGGCAGCGACAGAGTCGCGGAGTCATCGCAGTCAACTGAGCTGATTATACGGGATTGGGCCTTAAGATGTGTGTACTACCAATACGGTTAACAGCCACTGTGAGTGGCTACCCACTCCCCTCCCCTCTTCTCTGCTTACTCACCTTTCCTCTCTCTGTCTCTCTCTCGCTCTGGGCCTGTTGGCAGCGTTGTTGTCGCTTTAACGCTCCACTCGGCAAATTATACGGGTGACAAAAACATATTTCAACGAAACAAAAATGGTAGAAGCACACACATACATACACTCTCGCACACACTCACACACTCACACACATTAGTTTACAACTCGTAAATGTTTAGTTTGTTGCAGCTGCGCACGCTTCGCTTGACTTTTCGCAATTAATTGCTCAACATTATTATAATCAGGCCTTGTTTAATGTAGATACGCGCTCTCGGTGTGGTCTCCCCTTCCCCTTTCACATTCCCTTCGCCATCCCAGCTCCCTTTCAGCCTCTCCTACACACTCTCCAGGTGCGACTCCAACTGCGTCTCCCGACTGTGCTCTAATGAACGCGTGCTCTACGACTCCAATAAGCTCAAGCTGTTCCCCCAAAAAGGGCCTGTCATTGAGGAGACCACGGAACCACAACGCAGTCGTAATAAATCCCAAATATTCATTGTTTCCGATACCCTTTAAAAGAAGAGTTATCCAGATTGAAACATAAAATAAGAATAGAAATAAAAATATGATAATGAAAATAGGAAAACTATTGTAATTTTGTTGAAGATAATTATTTATAAGTGCTATGGTAGATAGAACTCTTAAATACGAGTGTTAACGTGGAACATCCTTTTAAATATTTTGAATAATGCAACAAGAGTCTAAGAGTCTTCTGATAAACTCTTAATATATATATAATATATTCGAACAAAATGTTCTCATATTCAAATAAAATCTTCAACTCTGTAAAATAGGTCAAATTAAAGATCTGAATAGGTTTAATGAAACAAATCTTGATATGATAGTCACGTCTAAATTCAGTCTAGCTGTATTTTAGCCTCAACAAAGCAAATATATAGAGTATTTAGCAGTCTATCATTGCCTTACATCCCTCGTCTATTTTTGTTCGCTTTTTAGCGCAACAAATTAATCATTTTGCTGTTAAAATAAATAAAAATTGGTATAGTTTGAAATGGATTTCTAACGCTTTTGAGCAGAAATATTATTAATTAATTAACTTTTTAATGCACTGCAAGAAAAGAGGGCAAAACATATGATTAATTATCTGCTTATAAATAATGCAATTACATGATAAGCTAAATGAATATATAATCTGCTTTATACATCTTTGTAAATTTATATTTTTGAATAGCGCAATTAAATATTATCTCTCCATTCTTTTTATTTTATAAATTGTTTTCAATACAAAGGCTTGCAAAAGATTTTTCCCTTAAACAACCTCAAATCAATGCACTAACATATTTCTTCAAGTGTAAAATTGGTCTTAAGCTCAACTTTGGGGCATATTCCAAGTGCGACTTGTGGCACCCAACAAAGACAAAGACCAAAGGCAAAGCCCTTTTTCCATTTACGCAATTAATTGGTCGTCTCACTGGGCGGTCCACTAATAGATCAAGGGAAATAACAACAACACAACAATAACTTGAATGCGGATTAACATTTTGCCCATTGACTGATTAATATTTAACACAGATCGAACAAGACGAGAGACACCTTCACCCACAACGAACAAACGAACGAACCTTTTTGACAAATGTCTTTCCAAAGGTTGAGGCTAATGATGTTTCCCCAAGATAGAATGGAGATTACGGGGGAGGGCTCGCGCTAGTGGGGGAATTGTAAATGAGCGCGATTAGAACCCAATTATAAAGATGTCTTGTACTCGGCTCAAATGAGCCTCTACTTACGCTTTAAAACAAAAGAGTTTTTGATTATAAAAATTACGTCTCATAAATTTAATTTTATGACTTCTTTCGACATGATCGCGAGCAAAAAGAGTTGAACAAAGCAGGGATAGTCTCTAAGTTACTCAGTACTTAAAATTTAGATTCAATTTATACTATGTAGGTGTGTTTGTTTATTTTATGATGCGATTTCTCTGAAATTCGGTTGAAAAGAATATTGTACATTTATTGTTATATATTCGCAATCTAAAGATATTGTGGTTTATATATACCTAAATATCTGAGAAAATTGCTTGCTAACACGCTCTCCAGAATACCCCATTGCCCGACCGATTGCTGGGTATAAAAAGGCAAAAGGTGCCAAAATTACACATTCTCATGGACTGTAATTTCGTCGCTGCAGCTTAAAGAGCGCTCTTCTCTGCCGCGGGTTCGGGTTCGGTTCGGGTTTGGAGTCCACACATTTCTTCATCAGGCAAAAATTGGACAAGAGGGTTTCGGAGTGCATTGAAGGTGCCCCACACTTGTAATCAGTTAAATGAACTGTTGAAAATTTGCCACATTTGCGATATAATGATTTTAATGACGGGGGCTCACTCGATACCCGAATCTCGCTGCTTGGCCACGCGTTGTGTCGCGCCTGTTTAAACAATAAGCAGGCAGCCGATCTTTTGCAGGTCCCTTCTCGAGGTGCTTCTTCTTCTTCTGGCCAAAAACCCATTTGACACTAATGTGTTTTCGGGGCCCCGAAACATTTGATTATCGCACATGCGAGTCAAGGAACTTCGCCTTAAATACAGTACTTGATGAGGAAATCAACCGGGTACGATCATCATTCGGGCATTCTTGGTTCCTCTTCCCCTCCCTTTCTCTCTTTTTTTCTCTCTCTCTACCTTTCTCTATATCTCTCTGTCTCTCTCTGAAATGCAGTTAGAAGCCCGAGGCACATTGACATCGTTTCGTCGATGAAATCTTTTGCACATTTTGTTGCCGGTTCCTTTACCATGACCTTGCTCTTGACCAGGTTGCTTAACCCTTTTCTGTTTTTCTCCTTGTTCAATCTTCATTTCTGCTCTTTGTTGTGTCTCTTCTGTTCATCGAGCCTTATCGCAAGTGCATTAATTAAATTCCTTTCCACAGTGCAGAGGAGTTGCATCCAGGCGAGTTACCCTGATAAGATAAGCCAAGTTGTTTGACAACTGGGTGGCGTTGCGGGCTGAGCTTCTCCTTTAGATGCACTCAGCATCTGTGGTATATTGATTATGCTATACGATTGGATGTGAACCGATGAATAAAGCTCATCTGAAGCTATTTATGGAGACTGTCGGTAATGTTTCCAAGTGTCATTGTCATTCATTTATTCTTAAACTAACTACAACTATAAACCTCATTTAAAGTGGGTTAAACAAATATATAAAAAACAACGTTTACTTTATAAATCATAATCATAAATCTGCACTTAAATTGGCTAAAAATAACTTGTTTATTTCTAGCTAGTTTGTGCTATTTCTGTAGAATAAACAAATCGCATTGACTTAAGCGATTTGCACGGGCACAGATCACACTGTTTTTTTGGCATTAATGATGTCTTTACGACACGATCGTCCTCATTGTTGTCCTCTTCAGCTGTCAGTCGTCGTCGATGAGGCTCGACGCACTCGTTAAGTCCAATTGCGAGTCCGAGTCGGGGCCAATCAGGCCGAAGATGTGCGCAATGTGGAGGCAGCAATTGCCTTCATCCCGCATAAAAATCAATGCAATCAAGTCGAGAGAGAGAGTGAACCGAGAAGTAGCGTAGCGCCAGTTCGCCAAGGTGCGACCTGGGCAGATGCACGCATGACCTACGACAAGCTGGAGGCGGGGGGCAGCACAGTGGGACACCTGGAAGGGGGGCACAGGGGACAGTGGGACACGGCAGCCGGTTAAGAAGACGCCAGAGAAAACTGGAACGGTTGTTCATACAGAGACGTTTAACTTAATTACGATTACGATGACGATTACGATTGCGATAACGATTATGTTGATTATTATGTTGGCTCAGGAGTCGAAGGCGATTATAGAAATGAAAAGTGCTGAGGCAAAATCAAAGGAGTCCACACAATTTATTAATATTCAATTAATGTGCCACAAACAGGTGCAACACTGTGGCAGAGAGGGAGGAGAGGGAAGGAGTGTGTGGGGCAGGCAAGTAAATAATAACAACAATTAATTTAGTTCGCTGTCGTCGAGGATCGTCGCGACACTGCGCACGTAGACGGCACGGGCTAAATTCTTAATTCGATTGCCGATTCCGATTCTCAAGCAGACCACGAAAAGGAAGTGGCAAAGACTGTGGCAAGCCGCCAACGGCTGCCACAGACGCTCAGCTGCAACAGCTGCACATCGCGCCTTATGCAGGCGGTTGTTGTTGTTTGTTGTTGCTGTGTTGACTGTGGGCTGTGTTGGCTGCTGCAACTGCTGCAAGTGGCACATACAGATTTACATGCTAGGCAGCAACTCTCGAGGCTGCCTCGTGTGGCACGTGCTTCGCCTGGCAACGCTGCGACTCCTCAAGGTGCAAAGCGTGAAACTCCCACGTTCATTTGGCCCACTCCAAATTGATGTATGACTATCAGACTCCCTGCCCCTCCTCCCCTTCTGCTGCAGCTCATCATATGATCAATCACCAGATACCCTGTCTGTCTGTCTGTCTGTCAGTTTGTTGTGCCTCCTCGCACAAAGCCGGCGTCGATTGCCTTTGACAGTTTTTACCGTTTTCCTCAATTGTTGTTTATGTGTCGCGCCTGATTATTTGCCAAGGGTAGGATTATCTATCTGGCCCGGAGTGTGTACGAGTATGTGAGTGTGTGTCTCTACATTTTGCATATGCTCATCTGATTGATACCTCCTCTTTGGCAGCTGCTCAAGTACCATTACAATCCCATTGACTGCACTCGATTGCCATTAATGACATTTCGGCATTCTCGAGAATATTTTCTATGCGAATATTGGATTAGAAAATTAAAAGACAATGTTAGATTGAAATGATTGTTTAATAATTTAATAAATATAGAAATATGCTTTAATTATGTGATTTTTCTTAAGTATTTCTATGCATTTTTATAGAAATTTTAAAATATTCAATATAATAAAATATAAATGAATAAGATATTAACAATGTATAAATAATAATAATAACAACTAGTAAGAAGTATAGAAGTAAGATGATTTATTATTTATTACCATATTAATATTATTTGGGGGTTACTAAGAGGAGTTTCTTTGTTATTGTTGAGAAATATATTATGGTAATATCAAAGCATCTTAAATAATCCGTTATTATTGAGCTTTATCAATAACATAAACGTCTAAGATTGAAGTTTAATATTCTTCTTTTATTTTATAAACATAAGTAAATGTTTTCTTGTTAGTAATATCGTACTAAAATAAATAACTTGATATTGTAGAATGTAGTGTGTTTTTCGTACGAGTCTCTGTTTTTTTCTGAATATTCACATACCTCCTCGTACCCACATTCAAAGCTATTCAAGCTTGTCAGTCTGATATGCAATGTTGGCAATAAATTTCAAGGGACATCGCGCCCCCTCTCCTGGCTTTATCTATTGTGGAACACCTTTGTCGCGTGGCTATTCGAGGCACACTCCCCAGCACGCTCCATAGAACCAAAAATCAGAAATCAGAGACCATAAAAACCCGACAAACAAATCCAACTAATTAGCCAGCATTAGTTTCTCGATTCGCGGGCGTATTATCAAATGCAAATTGGCATAAAACAGAAACAGGAACCGAACGGAGGCACAATCAAATAGAGGGAAAACAAATGAAAAACATGAATAGTCCACGAATAGTTTAGGTACTTTTTGGGTGGCAAACCATAAACAAAAGCCACGAGATTTTGTGGCCCATAAATAATGAGAATCATTTGGCCCAGAAAGACCTCAGAACGAAACACACTCGAAACGGAGAAGGGAAAAAGGAAAACTGCAATCGAAAACGAATCGCTAAAAATTGCATTAGTCAATGCGCAGTTAAGGTTGCATGCAACGAGGGGTGGTGGCATGCAACGGAGGGATGATGATGCAACGAGGGGTTGCCAAATAGAATGGAATGCTAATTTCGCTGCTTTCTCTCTCTCCCCTTCTCTATCTCTAATGATTATTCGCAATAAATTATTTATTTTGACACTCGTGTCTTTCCAAGAACATCATTGATTGATATCTAATAGATTTGGCACTTAGATAATAATAGAGACAGGTCGCCCTGGACCCTCCACACAGAACACCCTGTGCGTGTTTACATGTGCCAACTAATTAAATCCAAATGAGAGAACACTATTTTTTAATAGGAAAAACCCACAAAATCACCGCGGGGCAGCGTCTTGAGGCGCGGCAGGAGTCATAAAATCAAACACACACACATACACACTGCACAGTCGCACACTGGTAGAACACACTTCACACCCAGCGACAACGTTGCAGACGCATCCTGTGGCGCATTGGCACCACGTCCGTCTGGTCATTAGTGTCGCCACAGCATCAGCAGCACCGGAGGCGTCTGCGTCTACGCTCTCTTGTGTCACCTGCCGAGCTCGTGCTCGTGCCTGGGCTGGTGAAGATGTTACAATTATTCCTGGTAATACCTTGGGCACGACGACGACCACAGAATGTCTAACAACAACGGCACAGCTTGTGCCATTTGTGCCATGTGCCACGACCACTTGGGTGTGGCAAGAGTAGAGTGCAAGAGCATCAATTATGAAGAGAGGAAGAGGTAAGAGGGGGGAAAAGAGAACGACTACAGCAGACAACGGCAGTTGTAACTCTTTACCTTCATTTGACCTTGCTGGCAGTGTTGTGCTCTAAATGTTAAGCTAATAAAACACTTTCATTAACAACTTATACATATTTATTTACTTATTTATTTGATTATTTATTAGATTTATTCTTGCAATGATAGCTTTATTTAATTGTGACTGACTTAATGCAATCCACACGCAAGTGTGCTTAGTCAGCCTACAATATAAGATGCACACACACGCATATATGCCTGCTTAGAATACACATCGAAGTGGATCACATGTCTGTAGTGGAGCCTGTGCATGTTCATACTTATGCTCTCACTCTGATAACCATCCACACTAACATACAATCATACACATGGTGACATTCCGCCGAGAGTGGGCATCGTTTGTCTCTGGCTCTGCTAATCGTTCGTCTGCTCTCCTCCCACTTAATAGCAGCTCATAAAGCACACACTTACATGCATAAATAAACATGCATATATTTGTGTATGTATAAGTTGCACGTGCAGTGGACATCGTTGTGGCTCACTCTAACACCTACGTGCCGACAGCAGTGTGGACATTATTGCAATTCTCTTTCGCAGTTCATTGCGCTCTTTATGCAATCCACATTGATTCGCATTACTAATAAAACCCTGATGACTAACCTTTTCTTTTTTTTTTGTTGATAAAATATTGAATCAATAATTATAGCTGCTTGACTTGCTTAGTAAATTCCTGCAGGGCTACCCTAAGCCATTGGTTCCCAGCGAAAACCCTTCAGAGAGAATATTTTAAGATTGATATATGTATGAGAGGAAACCCTATATAGCCCTGCTGTCGTTGTACCCACGATAATTGTTCACACTGTGAAGGAAGTGAAGAAGGTGCTACCAACTTGGGTTCTTCCACAATAGCTCAATATAAATCCAATTAGCACGCTTTTGTCTGTCTCCACAAAACGAAAGAAAGGAACGAAAGAAAGGAAGCGCAAACGGAAGAAGAAGTGCACAAAGAAACACTTAAGGCTCTCACTCTCTCCTTCTCTCTCTCTCGATCTGTCCTGTCTCTCTTCGGATTCGCCTCGTGTGGATGGTAAGAGAGTGACAGAGGGGTGTGTCGTCATCATCATCTTGCGGTGCGCTCGAAAACTTTATGACTTGCGCTCACCTCTTGTGCTCAACCATTAAACGCTATTAGCGACCATTTAAGGATCGTTTTTCACTTCGTCTCGTTGTTGTTTTTTTCGGGTTTTTGGGTAGGTCACAGAGTTAACCTCGCCGAGTGTCGAGGGTAGGGTGTCTAAATGCGGCGTTAATCTAATAAGCCGCAAACACGCGAACAAGTTCACGTAGGAAAATTGGAGCAATAACAAATTGATAGACAATGCAATAACGGTAATACCCGAGTTAGAACAGCGCCTCGCCTGCGTGGGCCGATGGCAAGGCCCGACAACGTCGGCAGCGAAAGGCGTGTGTGGGAAGATTTTCTTCGGACAAGACACGACGACTCCGCGAACTATTTGTTATTTATGGACCCCCCACACCAGGTACAAGGGCGTAGTCAGCACGGGAAGCGTTCGAAATTTTAGTTAAAAGTCAGACTAATCGCAAATGATCTTGAGCTTGGGAATATAAAGTAGAATTGAGAAAGTCAGTATCTCTCTCTATATATATGTAGTTAATGTATTATTATACATAAATTATATTATCATCTTTTTTATATTTCTTGAATATTATAATATATACATTTAATTACTTGTACTATTTGATGAAAGTCAAAATATATTACAGATTATTTGATTATGAAATTAAATAAATTATAGATTTGTTATAATTATTAATATAAAGGATTTTGCTTCAATATTGTTGAAATTCAGAAATATACTAATAAATTAATTTATATTCTTCGTTTGTCCTAAACGAACTATTCCAAGATTCGTAGTAATTCTAAGAAAGGAAAGAAAGCCTTTAAATTCAAGAAAACTTAATCCAGCATCATCTTCATTTTTACCACCCCTTTTAAAATGATGCACTGCGCCTCTGCGCATGGCGAGACAATTGGAATGATGAGGAATGAAGGCCATTCCAGAACAAGGAAGCGAATCAGCCCAAGCCAGAGCAGGCCAGGCCAACGCCCACGTCCAACTGCAGCGCGAATCTCATTAATTTGGGTATTTTATGCTACATAATCCCGCTCCTCCAACTGGAGGGCTATAAAAGCCGCGAGCTGGCGACTCAGCCTGCACAGTCTTGTGAAAATGTGGAGCCTGCTTGGACAGATGCAGCTGCTCCTTCTGCTGTTGTTGCCGTTACTGGTTTGGAGCCAAAACAGCAGCGACTTGGCCAAGATCTTGGACGATGACGACGATGATGTGCCCATTGGCAGCGATAAGGAACTGTCGGATCTGGTTATTACCACAGCGCTGGGCAAGATCAGGGGCACCATACTGCCCTCGCAGGCGGGACGCAACTTTTATGCCTTCCGTGGTATACCCTATGCCAAGCCTCCCGTGGAGAATCTGCGCTTTAAGCCGCCCGAACCCATCGAACAATGGTTCGACATACTGGATGCCACCTTCGACGGACCCAAGTGCCCCCAGCCGGGCCTGTTCAGCGACGATGTGAGCGAGGATTGCCTACAACTGAATATCTACACACGCGAGCTACCCAGCGAGGCACAGCCCAATCCCAAGAAGCCTGTCATCGTCTTCATACATCCTGGAGGCTTCTACTCCCTCTCCGGGCAGAGCAAAAACTTTGCCGGCCCACAGTACTTCATGGATCGCAATCTGGTGCTGGTAACCTTTAATTATCGTCTGGGCACTCTGGGTTTTCTGGCGACGGGCACGGCACAGGCCCCAGGCAATATGGGATTGAAGGATCAGGTGCAGCTGCTGCGTTGGGTCAAGTTGCACATAACTCGCTTTGGCGGCGACTCCAATGCGATCACGCTGCTCGGCTATGGAGTGGGTGCTCTGGCCGTCACTCTCCACATGGTATCGCCCATGTCACAGGGTCTCTTCCATCGAGCCATCGTGATGAGTGGCGCCGCAACGGGCCAGTGGTCGCTGCCACAGCATCAAATGGACGTGGCCAAGAAGCAGGCCGCCTTGCTGCAGTGCAACACGGAGGAACTCAACGATATGTTGCACTGTCTGCGCGGGGTAAGTTGATGAACGATCACAACTACTACCTGAATACAATACTATCCTTACAATTATCTTCGATCTAACTGAATTGAGAATATGTTTCATTCTTTTCTCAAAAGATTCCAGAGCTAATCTACTTTGTTGCTCATAATATCCTTATCTTTAACACTTCATCGATAAACTGTATCTACTTCAGTTATAGAAATAGTTAATAGAATAAAGTTATTAATAGAATATACTTATAGTAATCTCTTGAGCTTTTTATCTATACCTTTATAATTTCACGCCTTATCTATCAGTCCAATCATTCACTATGCTTCTAGAAACACTATCTAGAGTATGCCAATAGTCTACCACGCATGTTTGACTTTGGGCACAATAATCCCTTGATGCTGTGGAAGCCTGTAATCGAACCCGACTTTGGACAGGAACGTTTTCTCATCGAGGATCCCGTGCGCAGTTATCAGAACGGCGACTTCATGAAAATACCCATCATAACGGGCATGACTAAGGATGAGTTTGTGGGACCAGCGATATGTGAGTAACTGTCAAAGAATTTCGTGATATTATGGATATATTGTAGAAGAGAATTACTATCCTGCTGAAATAAAATATCTAAAGATAATCAAATAATTTTACTAACCATGTTCCAGCTATACTACAAAGTCCCGCTCTCTTGACGGCCTTCAATGAGAACTTCGATGCACTGGCGCCCGTCTGCTTCCTCTATAATGCGAGTAATCCTCGTGTCCAGAACATCAGTCGGGAGCTGCACGAACATTATTTTGGTCAGCTGCCTCTGCAGGCGAATAGTTCTCTTCAATCTCTGGCCACACTCTTTTCGGATGCTCTGACGGGATTTGGTGTACATCGCTTTGTCCATTTGGCCGCACGCTCCACCAAGGTTTACTACTATCGTTTTGCCTATCAGGGCAAACGCAGTCACATCCACTTTCCGAAAGATGCACCCTACGGTGTCGTACATCACGACGATCTTATGTATCTATTTGTAGAGCCCTCGGTTAGTCGCATGTTCACCGAAGATGACGAAGAGTTTCGCATGGTGGATATTATGACCAGAATGTTCTCTGCTTTTGCCTACAAGGGGTGAGTGCAAGGGGAATCTTTAAAACTATCATATAGTTGGAAACAGAAAACTATCGAATTGAAAGGGAACTAACATATAATAACATAGATTATAAATCATTTGAAACTATGCAGAACATCGTATAGATATGAAAGCACTTTTTATCGCATTGTAAATAAACAAATA
Organism: Zaprionus nigranus; assembly: GCA_018903425.1. Taxonomy (NCBI): domain Eukaryota; kingdom Metazoa; phylum Arthropoda; class Insecta; order Diptera; family Drosophilidae; genus Zaprionus; species Zaprionus nigranus. The sequence goes on from JAEIGD010000002.1 coordinate 6,140,919, forward strand.
ACAAATGAGCTTAAGGTTTTAACCTATCAAAAACTGTTAGATCTAGATAATAATGATATTCCCAACTCCCCCACAGGGATCCCAACAAACCGAGCGATGAGCAGCTTCGTAACATACGCTGGAGACCTTTTGGCTTCAAGAAGCGATACTATCTGGATATTGGCAAGGAACTGCTGCTAGAGGAGGGTCTCAATGCTGCACGTTTTGAGATTTGGAAGCGTCTCTTTCCACTCAACTGGCGTCGTCAGACCAAGGATCATTGGCTCTGAGAAGATTTGGCCAGAGAGAGAGAGAGAGAGAGAGAGGGTTAGCTCCCCTTGGACACTACTGTACTTGCGTGCGATTCGAGTGCAATTTGTAACTCTTTTTTCGTGTCGATTAAAATTCGTACAATTTGGCATTTTTAATTTGTTTTTCTGTTTTTCCCTCCCTTGACTTGTTGTTGTTTTCTCCCTCTACATTGCCAGTTGCCAACGTGATAAACCAATTGGCATAATTTCCTATTTTCAGTTCCAATTTGATGTTTTGTCTCCCCGCAAGTTGTGCAAGTTGTTTACGTTTTGTTTTTGTTGTTTCTGCTTTCGCTCTGCGTGTCATCGCTGTGTGGGTGCATATATTAAGGCGAGTCGATAGCATTGGTACGTGTCGACCCACTGATCGCGTGCCATGGCATGCACTGAGAGAAACAGGAGATGAGTGCGGTATTGATTGATCATAATTTAATAGTTAAAAAGTTTAGAAATACTTATTAAGTTGAAGTTTAAATTATTTATTATTAATAATTATTATTATATCATTTGTTCTAATGCTATAATCCTTATTATTTAACAAAATTACAAAATTTTTAGTTGAATATTGCTAAAGAGTTTGAAAATATATGTATTCATGCACCTATATAGAGCTCAAGAGTTTTTTTGTAAATTATAAAGGAACATCTGGCGAGAAATATGTTGTATGAGCATAAATTTAAATTTATGGAAAACTTATAATAATTCTCATTAAAAAACCCTTTTAATCAAATTGAGCAATTAAATTAAATATCTATTTAATCTGCCTCTTATTTAATTTTATAATTTATTTTAAGTTGTATCTATTTTCTTTGTATTCAATTATAATCTTATGGTTTATTTTTTTGATGCATCTCAATATATTTATTATTTGTGAGCTCATCTTCCTTGCATCTCTGCTTCTCTGAAATTTCTTTCAGTGTGCAATTCTGCCTCAATGCCAACTCACACACACACGCACGCTCCTTCTCGCACAGATGTTGCTCGCTGCGGAAAAGCTGACTTAGTTGTTGCCGCTTCTATTGCTGTTGTTGTTGTTGTTGCTGTTGCCGCCGCTCGCAACCTATTTTCATTTTTATTGCTCTTATCGGAGCTTGGTTACGCTTGACAGCATGACAATGTCAAAAGCCGATCGTATTGGAGTGGATGGTGTCCTGAGCGAAGGGAGAAGGTAGAGAGGGAGTTGCCTCATTACCATAGGGCGCATAAGGCAACACATGACGCGTGGTCCTCATCCAATTGGCAACTCAGAATTCCAACACGTTGATGATGAGTCACGCCATAGCATCATCACTTACTGCGTCCTGCGAGCGAGGGTGTCTCCAGCCACCCAGTTGGACTCATCATACCCTGCACTTTAATATATTAATTTATGCAAATTGCCAGGGCATGCGGTTTGCTTGTCGCTATCTGTGGGCAATAGATCTCTACATATGTGTAACGGGGTCGCTCATTTTGATCGTTTCCACTTTAGTTTTAATTGTTTTCCCTGTCAGCGCAACATATGCCACATGTCTGTCCATCTCCCTCTGTCCGTCTGTCTGTCTTCCTTCTGCACGTTGCCATAATTTGTTAGAAGTCTGGCCAAGCAGAGTGTGGACAGGGGGTGACGGAGGGAAACTTGTATTTGGCATTCCAATTTCCAGCGAAGTATTTCGACGTGCAGATTTCGATTTCCTTTTCCACGAAATGCAATGCAAATAAAGTTGTGTGAGGCACCTACAGTGGGTGGAGGAAGGGAGGGGAGTTTGGTCAGTCTAGCTGAGACTTACCTCCTCCTCCTGCTATCAGATGCAACTCGCCTGCTGTGTACACACACACACACTCACACAGAAACACTAACACACACTGAGTGCACACGAGCTGCGCCTTCGACTGTGCCGCAGTTTTTATTGACTGATGGAAATCGCTCAAGAGTCGCAGCAAATGGCGTGAAAAAGCTATTGAAATTTAGCAGCGCCTTTTGGCCACAAAATCTAATTAGATTTCGCCGCCAGGCACCAAAAACTCTCTGTCTGTCTTCGCATTTGGAGCAGGCAGGCGTGCACGACGAACCGCAGGCGACTTGAGGGAGACTTCCTTCTGTGGTTTCGCCCCGGAGGACGTCAGTCTTCAGCTGAAGATGGCAGCGTCAAGTTAACTCAAGTTAAATAATACTTATAGAAACTGTATGTTTAATTGCGGGTATAAAAACTAGAAATAATTTTATAATTATATACATAAATAAATAAAATAATTTAAAATAACGGTCACCAATAAAAATATAATACCAATAAGTAAAGAACAGTAAATTTTATTGTAAAATAAATGTAATCAATTTATAAAGGACAACATAATTTTTGATTATTAGTATAATAATAATATTTAATATAAAAGGAAAAATAAACTGGTATTGCTAAAAAAAACCCTGTAAAATATTAAAATCCAACAAAACTTCATCTATTTGTTTATCTGCAGGTGAGGTAACTTTGTTGCGGGGTATATTCAAGTCACATACTTATTTTCTTTTCATTTTCATTCCGCTAACACTTCAAATGGAGTGCAGCAAACGAGCTTTCGTACACTCGCGTGTCACGAGTGTTCCAACACGATCCACGCAATCCACACACACAAACACAGACAGAGAGTGCCGTCGCGTTGGCAGCACAGCGAACTCCTGCTGTCAACATCAATGGGCAGCAATCTCAGGCTTACAATGAAGTTGTCTGCGCAATTGACGTGCGATAAGAGCGCGCAGAGCACAGAGCACAAGTTCAACTAAGCTAAGAAAAACAAAAAGGAGACTTCACTTACATAGAAAAATTTGCAGAAACATCACAAAACTCATAAATAACACAACAGCAGCAGAGGCAACAACGCCAACAACAACTGCAATTGAGATGCCAAACTGTTGGGCAGAAAGTGTCCACAGCAGGCCCAACCGTTGCGCGACTCTTTGACTCGTTTTGCTATCTCGCTCTAGCAATAATGTGCATTGCAATTCACAATTTATGACTCAACTTCGCGCCTCTCTTTTCTCACTCTCTCTCTTGCTCTCTCGTTTCGCCCGCTCTCTTAGCTATGCCAGCTATTTATTGGGTTAAACTCGACTCTTGCCACAGTTGAGCTTAGATGATCGTTGGATTCGCGTGGGTGTGGGAAATGTTGTGTGTGCTAAATTTAAGTGGGTTAGATCTGCAGAGAGAGTGAGACTGAGATAACTCGGGAAGAGAAACAACTGCAGATGGAGAATAATGGAAGGCAAGAAGAGGAGAGAAATTGATTCATAGCACTTTTTGAGCTGAACTCGACTGTATTCGTCACCCGCAATCTCTGGTGGGTACGTGCCGGAATCGTCGACCTTATCGAGGAACCGCAGGCGACCCACATGCCAAATTATATACTCTGTGTGCTACTTCGTTTAGTTTTCGAGTAATTTGGAGTCGGGTATATTACACGAACTCATGGTGCATGGCGAGGGTTGGAAAACGGAAAACGGAAAATGGAAAATGCCTTTTCCTCTCCATTTTCTAATTAGCATAGGAAAGTGCGTGTGGCACGTGGGTGCGATAAGCTCTGCGCGAGAAAACCATTAACAACGGCAACATCATTTTGGGTTTTAATAACTGATGAGTTCCTGCAGCGTTGCATATTGAAATAAAATAGTTGAAGTGGGCAGCGACGCGACTGTAGCAGCGACAGAGAGGCAGCAGCTTTATGTTTGTCGCGTGCCGATCGCAAGCTGAGCTGAGGCAACTCATCTCATCTCATGCTGTGGGCTGTCTGACGTTGATCTGTCAGTCAAACTGCCTTATGACTCCTGTCTCTCCTGCCTGCTGCCTGCTCTCTGCTGCCTCCTGTTGTCCCCTTGTCGCAATGCGATCTTCCTCACTCCCTGCCTCCCTTCCTCTTTGTCTATGCCTTGTTTTGTCTGTTGTCATCGCGCATCGTATTTCAGTAATAGTTTTCAGCTCGTCCTCCTTCTCCTCCTTCTTGTTTGCCTACAGCTTTCAACTCAACTGATGATGGATCATGTTGCACGGTGTCGCTTATTGACTAACTGATGGTTGCAAGCGCCGGAGGGGTGCCTTCTCTATGAAGAGGGCTCAGACAGCCTGCTGCAGATACTTATGAAGTTTTTTATAGAAGTAAAGCAAATATTTTATATTAGCAAGGAGTTATCAACATTTCTATTTAACTGGTATTTCCGATACTTACCTGAAATAAGTTTCTGCTCTCTGAGCCCTTTATTAGATTTACATCCATATCTAAATATAGTAGGATTAAAATAATATCTTTATGAGTGTAAGATATACAATACATGTTACAATATAAAGAACCTTTTTAATAAAGATACTTATAACCAAAATCGGTTGCAGCTATTACAATGACACAAAATGATAATGCAGTATTGCTACTATATTCCCTAGGAATATATTACTTTTGTATTGTACCAATTTTTTCTTTTGTAATTAAAAAACTTACGTGTAAAACAAAAAGCTTACAGTCCGCTTCGAGTACTATTATGATTGAAGTAACAAGATTGTACATAGTTTATACTATACGCACAAATATTTTTTTCTAAATTTAAACAAATGCTGGCCTTGAAATTTATGCACTTGATAAAGGGCAATTTTCAATTGCGTTCTGATTTGCGGTTTTATTGCTACTCGCCTGTGACTCAAAATATAGTTGGATATATAAAATCAGTAACTCAAATCTTGCAAATGGGGTTGTTTTCCAGATGTAAATAACAAGCATATAAAATGCAGTTATATAGTATTCAAATTGAAAAACATTGCACTCGCATTGTTGCTAACTTTCCTTAAGCTCCTTATAAAAGAAAGATTAAAGAGAACAATCTGATAGAATTGGACTTCACATGCAAGGATATTAGGATATTTATTTAATAATGTAAGTTGAGACCTTTATTGATTAAATTTTCATGTAATGTTTAGTTAAAGTAGAAAGATCGAAGATTTAAAAAAAAAGAATCACTGTCATTCCCAAATCCTCTGGGTTGTTTTAAAGATATACTGTACTGTATGCACTGTATCTAACAAGATAAAACTCTTAAAGTTATTCATCACCTTTCAAATGAAGTATAAACCTCCAGCTAGGCTAACCCAGGAATTTGGGGCTATCTGCGACCGTTTATCCCCGTGGACAGCCCTCGCATTCCTGGGCCCACGAGCTATTTGTTTTACCTTAGTGACTCGTCGCAGTCGCAGATAGTGGGGGATCTATGAGGAAGCTGCTTAAAGGTTGCAAGTGGTAGATGGAGGAAGGCAACTCAAATGAGCTTGTCAAAAATTCTACTGGTGGTCGATCGTCATCGTCATCGAGGGATCCAAACGGAAAAGAAATCACTTATAAGATGAACGAACGCTGACAAATTGTTCTCCCATGTGAAAGTTGCAGTCCAAAAAATGATTGATTTATGGATAGAAAGAAAAACGTTAGTTTGAAAACCAATTGATAAAACGTTAACTGTCAACGGCCACTTAACTAATTGCTCAATAAGGCTCGAGCCAAGCTGAGATGGGGCAACTCTCATTAGAACAAGTGCAACATGCAACAAATGTGCTCCCCCTTGCGGCATTTCTCAGGCTGCCTGCGACGGCGCAAACTATTAATCAACAGCCAGAAAAAAACAGATACAAAACTATAACTAAAGCTAAAACCGAAACTGTAGAGTAGCGTACAAGTACAACAACAACAACAGCAGCAACGGGTAACAACAACAATTTCATTAATTTATGTGCAGAGGAAAAACCACACCCGCATGCCGTTTTGGAGAGTTTCCCACGGAATGCCACGGTGGCCGCGACAGCAGCTCATCATGTTGACCAAGGCCCGGGGTGCGATCCGACCCCATCGGACCACAGAGAGAGAGAGAGAGAGAGAGATCCCAACCGACCAGACCCGGAGCCGAGAGCTGGCGCTACTATTAGCGAAACACGCGAGTGGAAACGGGGCTCAGGTGGCAGCCACAGCCACAGTGTATTAGCCAGTCGAGGCACGTAGTATCTAGCTGCACTTGAGCGCACTCGACTGCCAGATACCCTACTGAGGACTGGCATAATCAGTTTAAATAAACTATATGTTTTGTATGTATTATAATATAATTATTAACTTAGTATGTTATTATAATACTGTATACAATATAATACCATTACAATTGTATTTTGTTTAAACTGTTTATTTGATTTCCCTTTTAATGGGCGTGTCACTTTAAAATTTGCAAACTACTCTAGATGCGTGATAGACGAAGGTACATCCATACCAAACTTCATAGCTCAAGCTGCTCTGAAAGCTAAGATCTATAGGAAACAAACTCATATGAAGTTTATATAAAGACAAAATTGGAATATATACCTTACAAAATGCTCTCTATTTTATCTTAGCACCTACATAATATGCCAGTTAAGTGGCATCTTCAATGAGTACTGCCTGCAACATCCACCAGTTCCAGTTAAAGTTGAAAATTAAGTTGAACTCGGAGTTGGAGTTGGAGGCGGAGAGCGCGAGTATCGCGGCTGCAGTTCACGTGAAGACAGCTGCCGATTCCACGGCAGCAACATGCGCCCTCATATTGCAACTCGAACAGCAGAAGCAGCAGCAGCAGCAACAGCAACAACAACAACAGCCGCAGCAGCGTCAGCTTCAACGTCAACCACGTAATCAACTTACAACACATCAAGCCTGCCTGGCGCTCTGCCAGCCGCGTCCGTCCTTCCAAAATAGTAAACATCCCTTTGTAGCGGAGAAATGAAAATACAAAAAAAAAAATTGCAACACTTTTGTCGAGGCAGACAGGCACTACCCCCGGCTATACCGAACCAGAGACCGAACCAGAACCAGAACCAGAAACATATTGAGGGTGCCAGCTCGCTCTAATGTTTGGTTTCATTAGTCCTAAGCGACAAATCAAACAGTTTGTGGCAGTTTTTTGTTGCCGCTTCCTTCTTTGTTTTCCCAGCATGCGGCACAGTGGGCTAAAATGTCTCCAAATAGAAGTTAAATTTGGAATTTTAAATTAAATTGATCATTTAATATATGATAACTACAATTATTTAATTATGCCTTTTATTTTAGGAAAGAATTTGGGATATCAAAAAATTATACATTAGGTATATAGACTTTTGTAGTTTTTCAATTATTTCCTAATATATTTTAACTACATAAAAAAAAATAGTTAAATAATATCATAAATATAATATAATATAATTATTTATAATATATTAAATACTTTATAGAACTTATACATAATTCGATATCATTTTCCTCAATAAAACAATAATAATTACAATTTAAAGGTATTAAATATGGTAATTTATATTTCTACGTTAAATTCCAGAATTCCAATCCTGCGACCCACTGTGCGTTGTTTACACTCATTAGTTGGGTTCCACGGATTGTCACACCCTCCGACAAGACAACTAGCATACGCTCGAGTCCTTGAGCTCTGAGATTGGATTGAGGGTGCGGTGCTAAAGCTGATGGTATTGAGTTCTGGGTGTGGGGTGCAGGGTGCAGGGTGCTGGATGTGGGGTGGGGTTGTTGCCATTTCGTAGCACATTAATAATCACATTTGACAACAACAACAACAACAAGAGAAACAATATTGACAGGAGTCGCATTTGGCAAACAAATCCAAGTGTTTGCACAGGGTGTTGCGAGGTATCCGGCAGTCGGAAGGTTCAGGCACTTAACACGCCTGTAATTATTGGGCCATTTCCCCGGACGCGTTTTGTGGTGTTGTCGATGATTGCGCTTTTTATGGGTTTTCAATTGGGTTCGGGAGATTATCAGCTAAAAGAACGACTGTGTGGGCGTTGCACTTTTATTGAGTCCCCGCTCCGAGATCTAATTGGCCCGCGGTGATTCCGTTTAGAGACCAAATCTGAGTGGCAATGATTATATTACTGAAAGGGTGTACTAGGTTAATAGCACCCAGAAGAAGGCGTGGCAGAATCTTGAAATTATATACTTTAAAAAATATAGAAAGCCTTCCCTCCCTCATCTTGCCCCAAAATAGATTTGAAACTTTTAAAAGAGATTTCTGGAAATTAGATTGGGTAAAACATAATTTAAAATTACTAGGAAATTCGATAAGTTGCTGATTAGATTCTGGAAATTGTTTAAGTTTTTTGGTAAATATTACATATGTAAGTAGTTTGCAAGGGCGCACTAGAAAAATTAATAGAAATCTGTTGGTATGGTGGCCTAGGGGGATTTTTGCCCTTATATCCCCAATACTCTTAAGATTTTGTAAGCTATTGATAAGCTTTCTAGAAATACTAATGATTGGTATAATTGGCGCATTAAACATACTAATAAGTTACAAATTTGAAAAGTTGATTGATTTCTGGAAAGTACGTAGGTTTTTAGGAAATACGTAAAAAGTTAGCTTAGACGTCACATAACCCGCAGGCAGAGCTCTGTAAAATATTCTAAGCATATGTGTATATACATATATATTTTATATACATACGTGCACTTACCAAAAAGGTAATAAAATTTTCTCAAGAATTTGATTTTTCGAGAAGAAATGTCTTTAAAACTATTATTATCTTATTATATTCTTATTTATAATTTCCCACACATGAGAACCTCCTCTCTCTCTATATATTTACCTCTTACTTTAGTCCTTTGTCTGTGATGCTATAAATATCTGTGTGATTTAAGTTCAATCTTCGAATGGGGAACCCAATGCGAGGGTGGTCCGAGCTGTTCTCATCAGCATAAACATTAACGCCATTATTAACAAGGTCCCAAAACAAGAAACATGCATAATTATGATTGGGTCGCGGGTTCCCCAAACAGCACAATCAAGTTGTGTTGTTCTTGTTGTTGTCGATGTCTGTCGCCGTGGCTTCAAACAAAAGCGACGATATCAGAGCGAGTGAACAACAAAAGACACTCAAACGGCGACCACACACAACTGAGATACACACCCTGCACACACACACATGCACACACTCATATTCACACACAACATATCATGGAGTAGCCAACGTTGTGGCCTGTGACAGACAGCGAGACAATGGCACAAGGAAAGGGGGGGAGGAGAGGCAGGGCCAGAGAGTTCTCGGGGGCAGGCCAGAGAGTCACACATACATATGTATAAGGCGTGAGTGTGTGTGTGTGTCTGCGAGTGTTTATTTGTTTATCGAATACACGTAATCAAATTGTTTATCGAGCTCAAGTAAAACGTGAAAAAAAAGGCAAAACAATTAATCTGAGGCCGCTTTTGATGTGAACACTTTCACCCACAGCCGGGAAGAGGACGAGACAAAAGGAAAAGGGAGAGAAAGCAGCCAAGCAGAGTGTCCTTTCTGCTGTAAATTCTCTGTTTGATCTTCGACTTTGGGTGTCTGTGTGTGTGGGAGCCTGGGAGTCACTGCAAGTGCGCAACGAGGACAATCATTAATCAAGGCGATTTACAATCTGAGTAAAATTTGTATAAATATTTAATTAAGCGATTCGATTTGGGTCTCTTTTTGTTGCTGTCAGTTTTGGGATACCCTGTCAGTTTTTTAGGCGCCAGACAAGTTAATTAATTGAATCGAATGGGAAATTCTGTTTAACCAAGAAAGGCATTTACTATGATATCTTAAGGTTATCAATAAACAGCATGTTCCAGATGAGAGAAAAAGTTATATAACATTTTAGAATTGCTCAAAATAATAAAACAATTGAGTTTACCGTTGTTTATAATCTAAAAATACTGCTTCAAATGTATCTATTTATCACATTTCTTTAAAATAAAAGGAAGAATACTTACAAAGTAACTGAGTCTAGCGTTTCTGAACCTACATTCAAAATGTAGTGCAGCTGTGTTCCATAGTTTCAGAGACTTGGGCGTTTTGTATAGTTTAAACTGTTAGAAATGTGAAACTTACTTTGGATATTTACATTTGATAGAACTTTATTAAACTAGGTGTCACAGTTCCAGATATCCAGGCATTTGTATAGCATAGACTATTGAAAAATGTTATTCTGGTAAAGGATATAAGCATTTTTAAAATGCCACAAGCTGTGTATATCATTCCAGAATCTACATACCAAATATAAACTAGATGGCACCTATAGTTCCAGAGCCACAGAACAGCACAGAATGAGCCAGTGACTCACCATCGATATCTTCTTAATAGGCAAAGCTTCTCGCCAGCCCTTCCACGAATTTCAATCAATTGCCTCAAGGTGGCCATGGTGTACAACCCCAAAAGGAGAGGGGGGGAGGGGAATAAACGGAATTCACTTAAAATGCCAAACAAATACGAAAATGTGGTTTAACAAATTTTTGTAAGTACGCTCCGCCGGCTGTCCGTAGGCTTCCCAGAAAAACCAACAAAGCGCACGATCAAACGAACGCTCACTCCCTCTCTCTCTCTCTCACATACACAGGCAGTCGCGCTCTCTCGCTTGCACTCAATTTGTATTGTCATTAGCGATTATGGGCCTGTTTTTGGTCCTTGGGCGTAATACGATATGTTGACAAAACGTATAAAAGGACGAGCAGACAGACAGGCAGACAGACAGACAGACGGAGAGACAGACGGACGGACGGAGAGGCTCGATCGCTGACAAGCCTATAAAACATTTTCGAACGGCGCTACTTCAAAATGTTTACTCCTTTTGCCTCCTGTCCTGCGTGCCCCCTGTGTCCTTTGTGTGCACTCCATAAATACGTAATCAAAACCACAAAAAATAAAAAGAGAAAACAAGGAAAACAGACGTGAACGTAAACGTGAAAAGAACAACGATCGCGATCGAGAAACCACACGGTTTTTCAACTGAAATATCTGGCGTAACGAAAGTGAAATCGAGACCGAGTCCTGGTCGAGGAGGCAGCTGAAACACCTTCTCATTCGTATGCCCAACATCATCGTCATAGTCATCGCATCCTCATCATCATCATTCCGTCTGCGTGTCCATTGTTTGGAAAGTCAAAAGGGGCACGCGCTCTCGACTTCCACTTCAACCCCGCAAACAGATCGAGCAGCCCTTAGAGAGAGAGAAACCCCCAACCCTTAGCCCCTACCCCCTGCCCACACTAATCCATTGCTGGCACGTCTAGACGAGAACACAAGTTTAATAGACTTATTGTAATTGAGTCACAATCGAGTCACTCGATATCCGATCGCAACTCTTTCACATTTCTCACACATTTTCCACAATTTTCCAGCTGCTCTTGCTGTTGAATGCAATTTTACATGTCATCCGGTGTTTCTTGTCGCAATTTAATTAAAAATTTTCGCAAATCTGTCAGGGGTTTTTCTTGCTTTGTCTGCGCTTTCTTTATCACCTTTCCCTTCTCTTCTCTCTGCTGCCTCGACATGCGTTTTGTCAAGTTGACTTGCCCACCTTTTTTGTGGCCTTTTGTCCCAAAAGAGAATGCGTATAGTTAAATGTTTGCTCATGCCCCACAACACACACACACATACACACGCAGTCGCACACACACACTCTCACGCACACCCATATAATTTCCCGTGTGGTTGCCGGCCAGGCTAACAAGTTAATTTTCCATATTTTCTTTGGCAAAACTTTGCACGAACTCTACATCAAAGTCATTATGTGGTCGAGAGTGGGCTGTATGTGTGTAAGAGAGATAGAGAGGACAGAGAGAGGGAGAGGGATATAGGTGTGTGTGCGTGTGTGGTTTACTTGGGTTCTCCAGCAGCAGCCTTGTTAAGAATATCTGTAAAAAAAACGTTGTGTAAATTGTGAAAGAACCAAAGGCTAAAACCAAACAAAAGTTTAGATTATCGTCGTCCGATCTTAATCCTTTAGTTGGGCATTTTAATTACGACTTCATATACAGAAGAGACGATTTTGAGTCCTTTAGTTGGGGAATTTAATTAAGACTACATAGTAGAGAATAAATTAGGGAGTAAATGCCCTTACATATGTAAAAGGTTCTTTAAAAAGAAATTCATATTTAATTGAAGTAACATTTTCTTGTTTGATAATTAAATCTTGATGTCTTGAATACTGTAGATGTGTACATATTGAAACAATAATAAATATTATAAGATTATTAAATCTTATTGTATTATAGATAAAACTCAGTCCCCGTTTTACAGATGGGAAGAAAATCAGAAATCACACAGTTTACAAAAAATCTATATTTGTTTTTATTTACATTTTTAACAGATTGAAGATAATTTTATATGCTGTTTATGTATATTCAATTTATTGACTACGTATAAAATAATAATACTTATCACAATTTTAAATGTACTTATAATATATAATATATATAATATTTATTGTAATTAAATATGTTCCACATTTTAAAACACATCAAGTTCTTGGAATGTCGCTTAAGAAAACTCGGATTAAATAGTTATACACATTTTACACATCAAATGTAGCTTAACTCATAGTGTGAGTAAGGCGGCAACCCTAGTAATGTGGCAAACTAAACCCCCCTTGATCGGGGGGCTGTTAATCCTTTTGTAGACCATTCACCCTGACTGAGATTTTCACGCAAGAACAAACCGCTTAAGTGCTGCCAATCTCAAATGTCAATAACAGGGCAAAGGGATTGTGCCACTGATGAGGAGGGTTATAGGCAGGGGGAGGGTGCTGCTGTAAAGCTTTTGACATGTGCGAACCTGGCAATTACAATGGAATTTATCGCACAATTACGGCCAGTTAAGGCACAACGAAAAAAGGTCAGCAGTTTCTTCGGTTTTGGAGCCCATTTAAAGAGAAATTAATGTATATTTAAGCTGCTCCTCTGCGCCAACACCCTGCCCCTTCCCCCTTACCCCCCGCTGCCGAGAAGACTAATTGCTTCAAGGCGCACAAGAAAACACACTCACAAACACACACAGAGACGGGAAAAATCTCACGCCTGTGTTGATTAATTAATCAAAGTGAAATTGCTGCACGGCGAGGAGAAGGTGAAGGAGGAGGCGTTGGCGCTGCGTCGTCATTAGGCTTATCTAAACGGCCCATTGATAAGCTGCACGCTGCCACGCCCCTCCCTACATTAGCCTGGTCAGCAAGCCGAGCAGCAACAGCAGCAGCAACACTGGCAGCAGTTGTCCCCCTCGGGTGATGCCAGCCTGGCCCGACGGCTTGGGAAACAGCTTATCCCAGACAGCGTAGCGTTCCGTGTAGGCAGGGAAACCCAAGTTGGCGACACGATTGTTGTACAGCAACCTCATGTATGTAGCGTTGCAGGGTGGCCATGCCTCAGTCTCATGCAAGGACTCCCTAAAAGAGTTGACCATATTGTAGAACACTCTCTCTTCTTTCTTTCCGCCGCCCTTACTTACCCCGTTTTGGCAAAGTGCGTAAATAAAGCTGTCATGCGCTCCATCATGAAGAGATCCGTGTGATTGCGTTCCATACGGTAGCCATACCACAGACTGGGCATTATGTACTGCAAGTCATCGGCATGTCCCACTCCGACGGGTCTCTGATATTGTCCCATTGGCGCCGAGAGACTCCTCTGGCCCACATAATCCATGCGCGCATAGTAGACCGGGGTAAACCTACGCGCCATATCCACAAGCCGATGAATCCCATGTCCAATAATCGCATCCGAAAACATGATTCCCAAATCCTCGATGTCAGCGGGCATCAATTCGTTCGACCCAAAGCCAAAATAGAAACTCTTAAGTCTCCTACTATTTGCCGGATTGTAGTCAAAGAGGAACAGTTCGGGTGCATAATCGTGAAAGTTGGCATTGATGTCGTGCAACAACAAATAGTTATCCTTTTGAACTGCAGAGGTGTCAGAGAATCGATAAGGTTATGGTGAATAAAAGTAATCGTTTGATCATTGAATAAGTAATATATTGTAGTAGTAACAAGTGAAGAGAAATACATTTAAAGAACAGTATTATATGTACTATATATACATGATATACTGTGTAGTTATTGTAGTTATAATAGATTAAGTGAGTAGCTTAACACTTAATCTATTATAACTACACAATAATCTTATATTACATGACACCATACTCAAATCTTCTTGATAATCCAAAGCAAATGGAAATTTGTGATGAGTTTGCCTTTCTTTTAGATCTAGAAAACATACTTTAAGCTGTCGCATATGTATTCTTTAAGAATCAGAATCAAAATCAATATACCCTCTGCAAGAGTATAAATATTTCGAATTTTATAGAGTACTTTAGCAACGTATAGCTTTGATTTTCATTTCATATACCCTATAAAATCGAACTCACAGATAAGAACTCAAGCAAGCAACCCGTCAAATTGAATCTATGATAAGATCTATTTTTATGTCTGACAAGAGCTTATCTCTTAAGTTCGACTAATCCCCGATATGTTTTTTACGCACCTAATGGAGAGTAGTCCAGCTCATGTTCAGTAAAGGTGACCAGCAGAGGCACCCGATTGAACCCGCCATGGTCAATGAGGGTGGTGGGATGTCGCGGCATAAAGTAGCCATCGATCTCGTAGTTCCACTTCATGTTGATGAACTTGTACTGCTCCCAGTTGGCGCAGACCTCCACGATGCGCTGCCAGCTCACTTTGCGCAGGCACTGGGTCATATCGAAGCTGTCGTACATGGGACACCCCACCTGGCGGGCCAGCAATCGGGTCCAGAACATGTTGTGGATGCTGAAGTGGTTCGTGGCCGAGCCACTCATCAGAATGGCGCGGTGAAAGAGGCCGGCGGAGAGGGGTGACGCCAGATGCAGACTGACGGCCATGGAGCCGGCACTCATGCCTAGCAGTGTAACCAGATCGGGATCTCCGCCGAAATATGAAATGTGCGATTTCACCCACTCGAGGGCCATGACCTGATCCAGATACCCATAGTTGCCGCCACTGAGAAAGCCCAAGGCGCCCAGGCGATAGTTGATGGCAACGAGAACTACATCATGATCGAGCAGGTACTCGGGACCCGCCTCGTACTCGCTGTGCCCGCTGCCCAGCACATTAGCTCCGCCGTGTATGTAGACCATCACGGGCGACTTCGTGGTCAAGTTGTGCGAAAAGATGTTCAGCTTGAGGCAATCCTCGCTCATCAGCTGCGTCAGGCCACGTTGCGGACAGATCAGGGAGTCCTCAAGAGCGAGCAGTACCTGCTTACCCCACGGTTTCACTGCCTTGGGTTGCTCAAAGCGCAGATTTCCCACCGGCGGCTGTGCGTAGGGTATACCGCGAAAGGCGTAGATCGTTCTCCCTAGAAAACTCTGCATTAATGTACCCTGGATTTGACCCAGGTTCGTGCTCACTAAGGGCGGCTCCTCCTCCTCCTGACTTGCAGCAGTACCTTGCACCAGCTGCACTACAGCAGCAGCAGTGGCAATACTCGTTGCAGCAACCGATTCATTTTTCTCTCCGTATTCGATGTGAAAATTCCGATTTGACTTTAGATATTTTGCATCGATCGCAAGTCCCTCGGTGCTTGAGTGCGCTCCTTCTTTCCTGCTGGGTGGTGGTGGTGTTGCTTTTGCACGGCACCCGCATCTAAGATCTCCGACAAGGACTGCCTGTCGAACTCGAAGTAAACTTCAACCGTTACCTTCACACGGGGTCCGTTTGCTATCGCATTGGTAGCTGGTTGCGTTGATAAGCGCTCACCGGCCCGTCCCCGATAAGCCTTTGTACGATTACAAATTATCGATAAACCAATAAAATCAATATCAAAACAAAATATAAATAACACTATTAAAAAAGCATATTGAAAATTTTTTAAGAAATTTTTTAAACTAGTTACGTTAACAGTTTGCTTAGATCTTATAAAGAGAACTTTCTAAAGTATTTGATTACTCGAAGAGGTACAAAGTGCATGATATAAGTGTGTAGTGTCTATCTGTACTATATATAATATATATATACATATGTTTATTATACCCATTATATTTTATATTAACTAGTCCAGCATAAAAAGTTCGAATCAACAATTAATTGTTTTCACTGTCCAACTTTACATGCTGAAATATTTCATCATCAAACATAATTTCATAAAGAAAAAGTTTCTTAAATTTCCATTTGAGTTTCTCTCTTCCAACCTACAGTTCTCTTGCTCATTCTACACATATGTACCATAGATCACCTAATTTTCAACTCCCACCATTTGCTTGATAGTTTATGGGCTGACCTTGGAGTAGCGAACCCATTTCAATTGAAAGTTATTGCTTCATTTTCAAGTACTCGATCGGTTCGCATGGCATGGGTTTTAATTTCGCAGGAGTTAGAGCCGCCCACCCCCCTCCACGAAATGCAGATCCTACGCCCGCAGAATTTTTTTTTAGAGTTTCGTTCGGTTGTTTTTCTCATGGGTTTGGGTTTTGGACTGAGATTTAAATTGATTTCCTTATTAGTGCACATCCCTCTTGTGATATTTAATTAAAACTACCCACGAGGCAGTCGCAATTGTAAGTATTACTGTGTTGTGTGTGTGTCTGTAGTAGTGTAGTGTAATGACTATAGCTGCACATTGATTGATATAAGCCGAGTGGTAATTACTCGGAACCCTGACACTTTTCCTCACCCTGGCTGCACTTTGATTTCTTCGTGAAAATTATGGCGGTACTCTGATCTCAGTCTCAAATCCCCACTCTCTTCCCCTGTGTGAGGAGCTGACAATAACCTTAGTTAAGGAAATTGAATTTATTATGGCTCTTTCTGATGCAATTGTGGGAGATTTCGGAAATGAAACAACAAAGATCTGGCCGAATCGAATAATTAAGTAAGAAATTAAGTAACAAATAAGTAAAACACACTCCATTGATATTGAATGTGACAATAGTGATTATGTTTAATGTATACTGGTGGAACCCTAGAGTATATACATTTTATATAATTTCATATTATATTTCTAAATATTATATACCTAAACTCAAAACAACTTGCCCAAACACTTTCATAAAGAACATTCTGAAAACCTTTTAATATAAAAACTTTATATATCTTTAAAACAACATTATATACTTTATATATATCGTATTTTCTTTTTAATTTATACTACAATATTTTCTTAATACTAAAATATTTTTGGTTCTTCATTTAATTTATTGTAAATCTATCTATCTCTTTCTCCTCCAACCTTTTAAACAAAAAACTCAAGAGGGTTTATGAAAACTAAGCGACATTTTTTTCACACATCGCCGACTTGCAATATTTTAATCGAGAAAATTGAAACAGTCTGCTGCAAATATGAGAGAGAGAGAGGGAAGGAGTGAAAGAGGGAGAGCGTTGTAGAGCTTATCGCAATATGAAATACTTGAGAGTACAACCGCGCACCGCAGCGCCGCAGGAGTCGACGTGGCAGACGAAGCGACGCGGCAACCACCCGGTACTGCTGGCGGGTGCCTCTTCAGTTGTTGCAACTATATGAGTGGCCTCTTGACAGACATGGTTCCATCGTCGTCGTCGCTGTCGTTGCCCAAGCTCAAACCAAGCTCAAACTGTGCCCCTCGAGTGGCGAATTGTGTATTGTTTGTGGCAGCGCCGCACCATATCGAAGCTTCCTGTGGCTTGATGACGTCGACGCACCACAAAATTCTCACGCATCGTTTGCAGATGTTGCATGGAATTGAAAGATCGCCGAAAAAGAGAGAGAGAGAGAGAGACTGAGAGAGAATAAGAGGAAAATAAAGTGAGGTAGGAGCAGCATCGCATAATTGGGGGTGGAACTGATGTGCCAGAAAAATTTGATCAAGGATTGTAGACAACCCAACGATATTTCTTATCCACAACATTTATTAGCTTGATTAAATCTGCTATAAGTAAGTTTAATGGGATTATAACTTTATATAGTTTACGAGTATTTTATATCTACATTTGATAACAACCACATTCCTTAGAATGCTACGACTTGAGGGCGAGTCGAGCTGAGATTGTTTTCATTTTGGACGTCTGGAATATGTCGCAATCTTGAGGCTCGCCCCGAAGTCACGATCTTTCATAGCAGACGCTACTTAGCACATGCCACGCCTCTGGTGGCCTCAGCTATCGATTTCACTTATGTCACATTTGGCAGCTGCCCTTGCTGCTACATTGATTCAATATAGGTCCTAGAGAAGGCATGTGCAGCCATGCAAATTTCAAGATATTAGAATAATGTGGACGCGACTATTCAAATGACCCGAAAGGAAACAGAGCCAGAGGCAACTCTCAAGTGACCAACATGCTGGGCCCTGAATGCTGGAACAAAGAGAAAGAAAAGAGAAAGAAAATTCCCGAACAACAATCACGAATACGATAAAACCACTTGAGTAATCAATCAAAGCGATATACATACAACGAAAAACGAAAACCCCCGAGCCCTTGTAATGAATATTTAAAGACGAGCATTATCGCAATGGTATCGTGTTGAGCTCGGGCTCGAAAAGAGGGGAGGGGCCGCAACATTTTGCATAAATGTTAGGCGAAACAATAGACCAATATCCCAAAGTCTGAGCGATAATTTGAGCACAAAAGTGGGCACACACTCACATACACAACATATTGCGCCTAATCTGTGTAAGAGAGAGAATATGAATATGGAATGAACATATACTTCTGATATTCTGGTAATCAATATGCGAGGCATGGAGGGCTGCTTTGAAGATCGGCGATCCTTCGCTCAAGTGAGCAAAACGCACAAAATGTGAAACAAATAACAAAAAAAAAGAGAAGAAGTAAGAAGATGAAGAAGAAAAGCGAACTTCTGTCAGGGGTTGTAAGGAGGCCCCTTGCCATTGTGATACATATTGTAATGAGCGTGACGTCTTATTATGGCCAGACAAAGCAGGGGCAGGAGGAGAGCCTCGAAGGAGTAGCTCGACCGCAACACGAAGGGTCGCGGCATCTTGAGTGTCCTTTCCCCTTTGCCGCAGACAATGTGGCAAGAGTTTCATACCACTGCACAAACACACACACACACACACACACTCGCACACATACGCATTGTTGTGTAAATAGGGCCTAATCTCATTCCCACTTGTTGGTTCTCTGTGCTCAAGTGTTCCAATCAAAAGCTTTGTGCAAAGATTTGCACACCACTTGGCTGCCTGAGCAGGGTAGGATTGCCCGTTGCGGTTGCCCCCTCACCTCCTTCGTGTAATTTCCATTATAATGCGACTATCGCTGATGCATTTTGCAAATTATTATGAATAATTTATGCAAAAAATTCGATAATGTTCAGTGTAAATGCGTGACATTTCTAACTGCTAACTAAATCAATATAAATTAAATACAAGCAAAGAAAATAGCTAATGCTTTATAACCATCTGTTCCCTTAATAATATTTGTTATTAAATAGATTCTTTTTCTTATTATGCCAATCACTAAGTAATTACACACAATAAAATAAAGTTAAAGCTTTAAAATTACTTTTGCAAATAGGTTCTTAAAGAAATGGGATAATAGAAATTCAAAATGAAATTAGATATTATCTAATAGATATGCGTAAGACATGCTCTGCCTTAATTTTAAAGCCCTACATCAAATAGTTTTTGGAATAAAGCTGTTCATACAGACGGAAATACTGACATGGCTATATCAACTGTTTCGTAAAGGCAAAAACTTCGTTAGATATGTATAATACCCATCTAAGTATGAGTATCGGGTATAAAACTTTATTTTAACTCATTATCTGTAACCATATAAATTCGTATGATCCCCAAGCAAATGATCTTTTCTCACACGACTATTTTCCATTTAATTTTCGGTATATTTTATTGCACACTGCAAACGAATTTCTGTTTTCATCGGCTTTACAAATAAATTTATGCCTTAACATGCCAATAAAGTTGATGCTTTAACATTTACAACTCCAATTGCCAAGTTATACAATGGGAATTAATGTGCCCAGGGCCTAACGCTCAATTGGTAGAAGCGACGCCCCCTTTGCCCCTTCTACACACGAAAAAGGGCTGAGCCCTAAACACATAATAAAAACTTTCCAAAACTCGAGAAACTTCGTCTCAGCGTCGCATTTTCGCCACTTAATTGAGATTAATTGAAGTTATGCCTTCGTCCGATCTGAATAAACAACATTGTCGGCCATTTTATGTGCACAATGCCAGAGCAAAGCTACTACTACTATTATTATTATTATTATTATTGATAATAATTAGAAAAGGGCACCCCGAAAATAGATGCGAGGGTTCCCTTCCCAAATGTTTATTAAATTCAATTGAGTGTGGCGGAGTTGACTGCGGATGCGAGATATAAGTTCAAAATGTATCTGTATCTGTGACTGTAGCTGTATCTGCAAGATACAACATGCACATGCATGCAAATCAAATACGATGCGAGGTGAATGCACTCAGCGCTCGTTACGGCTACATTTCGAATGTGCGAGTGAGTGTGTGAGTATTTGTGAGTATGGCCCTTAATTGGTCTATTGGCCTGTGCGTGTGCTTGGCCGAGCTGTTAATAGTTTTTGGTTGCTTTGTAAGTCAAAACTAACAATTTAACTTAATTGACATTCAAATGCAGTTGAATAAATTGTGACTGCGACTGTGAATGGCTGCAGATTAGACACGAGAGCGGTGAATACATTCAAATACTTACATCGCTTTTATTGTCCATCTACTGCAGCAGGAAGTAGTTGGTATTAGATACACAATTAACCAGATACTATACGCTACTTAAGTAGTAGTTGCAATTTGAAATTACTTAAGATTGAAAGGCCCCCTACAACATTTTAATATAAGATGTGTAGTTATGAATCGCAAACATAAAACATAGTCTAAGTTTGGCTGCCTAGTATTTGCTAGTATAAAATATTTGCATTCAGACTGTGTTATAGCACAAGTACATAATAATAATCCTATTCATTCTGTCCTAACCAATTTGGCAAATATGAAGTAATATTCAAGGTGTATAGTTATTTTCAAAATAGTTTAGTTATCCAAAAAATCATTCATCAGGCCATTTATGGTGTTGTTCGTCCTTGAGTAACTATCTGCATGCTATACCAGTCTCTATATTTCACTCTCTTTGTCTCTCCCCAAGGCAATTCAGTTAAATATTTACCCACAGGATCATTTATCATCTTTGGCAACTTTAAAATTCGCGCCCATCATTTATAAATTGGACGATCGAGCGAGCAAACGCTTGAGTAAATCCATTTAATTGCCGTCTACGTGTCCGGGACTTGCGACTGATGTCCGTGTAATGTTCCGGGCGGCACCCCGTTCACTCCGGATGTGTTCGCACTCGTGTAAACATGCGTTTGTCATTAGACACACCGGAAATATTCGTCGCGATTCGACACGCGGCACTCGAGAGAGAGAGAGAGAGAGAGGACATGCCACTTTATGTGGCAGTTGATTTTTTAAAATCACAATTCGCAAAATTTTCCATTTCACAACATTTCTAAAAAACGTTGTCCTTGCGCTTGAGTAAGCAGCGAGAGAGAGGGCAGAGAATAGAAGCGAAGAGGGGGGTAGGGTTGTTCGCCTTATCGAGGGGCGTGCGCGCGTGTGTCCTTTGTTCGACGCAT
Source organism: Zaprionus nigranus (assembly GCA_018903425.1). NCBI lineage: Eukaryota > Metazoa > Arthropoda > Insecta > Diptera > Drosophilidae > Zaprionus > Zaprionus nigranus. Next base: position 6,162,624 of record JAEIGD010000002.1, read on the forward strand.
CCTTGTGTGTTGTGCTCAAGTGTCGTCACCATGTCCAATTCCCGAATGGAAGTACCTGAAATTTTACAGTTTTACCATTTCACTTTCGGTTTTCACGATTCTCCTGCAGTTGTTCTTGTTTTTTATTTTACGGGGTTTCTATTGAGTTTACTAATTAGATTTTATTGCGTAGCGCGAATCGCTTTGTCCCTGGAGGCAAGAGTGTATAATTTGCTTTTTTATGGTGAGAATCATCCTTAGTTTTTTATTCTTTACTGTTTTTGTTAAAAAACCGCCAACATTTTTCAGAAAATTGTGCTACGCATTGGAAAAGAATTTTTATTATGATCGATATTTAATACACACGAAATATTTCAATTGAATAACAGTATATATATTGTAGTTTAAAAGTATATACAAATAACAGTACAAATGGGATTTTAAGGAGTTTGTTTTTCAATCACAAATTTCATGTTTTTCTTTTCTGATACTGGCAATAAATTCAAATATATTATAAATTGAATAAATTAAATTTACAAAATATTGAAAAGTCGCCCAGTGCATTTCAATGGAGGCCACGATCGAAATACACGTAGACCTAACATATAGTATGTGGGTTATTCATGTGAAAAACAAACTAACGCAAAAGAATGGAATGCTGTCTTAAAAAAATCAAGCACGAAAGCTACAGTCCAGTGAGCTCGACCGTAATATACCCGCTAACCCCCTGACCTAAAAGGGTTTTCATGACAACTAGAGACAATTGTTACAAGAGAGACGATGTTGCCAAACATTGAAATGCTCCCGAAAGCGAGCAACAACTTAAACTGTTATTGATATGCTACTTTGCTTATTTACAATTTGTATCCATACTATGATTAATTACCATGATACTGATTAAGAATATCTCTTTCTGCCTGTTACATATATTTTCGGTTGACAAAAAGTAATTATAGTATACCCTTCTACCCTCTGGGTAGCGGGTATACAAACGTGGCTTATAGTAAAAACCCTGATAAGCTTCCTAGGCATCTAAATAAATAGAACAAAATTCAAATAAAAAATATTTGAGGCATTTTAAAATTTCGAAGAAATCCATCCACGGCTTCTGTAATTGCCACGCGCTTACGCAGCAAGAGAATCTCTCTTTCTATTTCTCTCCCACTCCCCCAACATTGCCTACTATATTTCGATGGGAACGGTGAGTCGGACGCATTACGATTAGGCAATGCGGGTACCGATAGAACCCTTCAAATTGTGGGAGAAATTTGTATATAAAACATTGTAATCCAATGCGGCAATTTCAACAGAACCTAAACCAAATAATATGCACGATAAATGCAAAAAAAAGATGAGAAAAACGCACAAAAGATGCGCGTGGGAAATTATGAAAATATTTTGCAAATATTACAAATATATTTGAAAATATTTCACAAAATACTTTACACACATTTTACTAATCCGTGTTATGCCAATTGTACCAACTGTCACAATAGAATATGAGCCCTAAGCCCATTAGCTGATGATCGGACTATCTGGCGATTTGTTTGGACATTCGGATTAGTCGTCCGAGCTACTTAGCAGCCACTTGTCCGAGCGATCGAGGTCGTAGTTACCCTGCCCAGGTCTACCCCCAACCCCGAGCCGAACCACCACCTGAACCTCAGAGTCGAAACTGAACCTCAGGCTAAACATTTCAATTCTCTGGCTCGAGATCGTATTGTAGGTCAGCGATCTTGTCCCTGTGCACCGCAGGACGCACGAGCTCACGCAGAGTGTGAAAGGTATTATCAGTTTGACTCGATCTGAGCTCTATATGTATTTTCTCAGCTGAACAATGGAAAATTATGAGACTTGCTTTAAATCATTTACCATCGATCCTAAGTCCAATCAGTCGGACCAGCCCTGTCGCAGGGTTGTTCTAACTTCCTCAATCACCTTATCGCACCAAGAGGATCTCTCTCTCTCTCTCGCGTCTAAAACGGATATATTCATGTTGCCAAATGAATGATTTCCTATATGCGGTTTTAATTGCGGCCGACAGAGTTGATTTCTGTAATGAAAAGTACAGTTAATTAACTGTGAATTGTTGTTCGTATGTTTTCCAGAGATGCCTCTGCTTAGATAAGCCACGAAATCGTTGAAACTTGCGATTGATAGCTGCCGCAAAAGTGTCTGAATAGGAAAGAGCAGGGAGTGCGAAAGGAAAAGGAAACTGTTATGATCTGATGAATAGGGGAAAATGTTTATGAATGTTTTTATATGATGAACATAATCTATATATTACTTTAAATACTATACATATATTGGATTATAATGTGAAGTATATAATATCTCTTTTTTTTTTTTTTTTTAAATTTTTTTGGTTTTTGATGATGGAATTTAAAGAAGTCAATTATTAAATACCATAATATTTAGATTATAACAATTTAACAAAATATTTGGTGTATTTTAATCACTTTATTTGAGCACGTTTTATAGAAATAGTGATTAGAGAGTACATATAGTACTTTACATGTACTATATACAATGCTTAATATTTGTATACAATCTATAATAATTCATGTTTTCTAAATAATTTTTCTTCTATTTTAATAAACTACGAAATTAAATTTTAATAAAACACACTCTCTTTAATCTCAAATAGTATTTTCCAATTAAATATATATAAATAAATGTATGATTAAAAATTTGCAATGGGTCCAAGTATAAAAAGTAATAATTGGATAAAAATCGGTGCAAACCCGCTTATGCGAAATTACCACTAACTGCTCTTGCGAATGGAAAGTACGTAAAAGTGAGTTAAGCAGAAAACCGTTGGTAAAGAGTACTCACTATAGAGTATACCCCATTGGATAAATGATTCCCATAGTAATCGATTTCTGTTTGGGGCGTCGAATTTACGATGACATTTATGCGTAATTTCTGGTCTAAATTTCAACAGAGAACGCGCAAAGAGTTTCCGATCCTCCCCGGGGAGAGTGTCAAATAAATTGGACTCTCGTAATTGTGTTGCAATTGTGGAGAGATGAGAGAAAGAGAGCGGTGAGCGGAACAGTTAATTTGAGGCATCATTAAAGTGCCACACCCACTTTGTGCACTCGCACTCGCAGTCAGGTAGACAGCGCAGCACAGTGCGGGGCAAAAGTTCTCACTCGAAATGAATATGCAGAGTCATGACTCTCGGCAGTCAACGCCCCCCGTAATCCTCAATCCTTTGAGGGTCCTCCGAGTGAGGCCTATCGCGTGCGAGGCGTCTCAATCTATTGAGGCGCCGCGGGTTGCCTTTCTTTAGCTTCCTTTGCTTCCTTTTCTTCTCTTGTTCTTCTCTTCTCGAGTTGTGACGTGTCATAATTGCATGGTTTTCCTCTGCCTCTGCCTCTGCCTCTTCCTCATCGTTGCCTCATAGAGAAGTGTGAAAATTATGGGGTTTACCCTTCCCCTTCCTTGCTTGCGTGCAACCCTTCGACGTGCGCACTTAATGATTATATTTGTTTTTCTTTATCTTCTCTCGAGGATCGACTCGACAATTTGTTTGCCAACTTTGTCGCATATGCCTGAGTTATGGCATGGCTCGGCCTCTTGCTCGGCCTCTCACTCGGGTTTTCATGCTGTATCCTTTTCGGGTTTTCTGCTTTTTTTGTTTTTCCTTGGGGGTTGCTTCCGCGTCTCCTCCTTTTATGATCTTGCGTGATTTTCTTGTAGATAGCGTCAGAGCTATGTTCCGTCAGCGTGTTTCTTTTGCTTCCTTTTTCTTCGTCCTTTTTTTGCAAACGTTTAAAGCTTATCTCCGGCCAGATCGTGAGAAGTAATGCCGTTAGGTTTGTTTACGGCATCCGTCATGCAATCAGTTTTTAAAGAGCATCGCTTAAAGTAAACTGTTATAATCACTTTTTATGACTCTCTATATTAAGTGTGTTTGGCTTTCATTGTTTTACCCGCACCAAAAAAAATTGAGCGAAACATTTTTATATACTTATTGATTTTAATGTTCTTAATTTCAATGAAAATTTTGCTGTGTTTTTTTGGAATTTACGCAAAGTTTTGATATTAATTTTATTTTTATATTTGAGTTTCTTTTGATAATACTATTAAAACATAATCTAAGTTAAATAACATTTTAATTTTTGATTATATTTTTTATCTTTATATTGAAAATGTATTTTTGTCTTAAATAATGTTTTTATACATTATTACAATATTTTATTTTAATATTTGGTATTATATTTTATATATTATTATTATTGTATCTTAAAGGAAATTTCTCTCGTAAGCATCGCAAATCCTTTGTTTATTTTATTTATTATTAACGTTCCTCAAAATGTCAAAATGTTCACTGTTTCCATGCTTATTAATTAGTAGAACGATCTATATTTATTTTAAACAAGTCTTTATAACTTTAGAAGACTTTGAGTGTTCCTCATCACTTCCTCTCACTCTTTCCTTCCCCTCCGCATATCACTCCCTTTCTCTCTCTTCATCTTTGGGCGCCAACTTCAATACAAAACTTAACCACAGACTACACAGCTGCTGCGCCGGCTGCCACTGCCGCTGCAACTGCTCCTCCTTCTGCAACTGCTCTTGCAACTCCTCCTGCACCTCCTCCTGCATCTCCTTCAGCTCCTGTTGCTGCTGCTGCCTTCGCCAGGTGCTCCGCAAGTCGCAATTGTTGTAACAGTTCGTTGGTTTTTTTTGCTTTGCTTTGAGCTGCGACTTAATTAGCTTTGACTGGCTGCTATAATAAAATTACCCCGGTCTCTCCTCCACCTGCTCCCCTACCCGCCCCGCCCCCCACTCTCTCTCTCTCTCCACTCTCTCTCACTCTCTCTCTCCTTGCACTCCGCTACTGCTGGCAGCAAACGACGCGTGCTGCCGGGGGAATGATTTGGATCGGAAAGAGAGCTTTGTGTTAAGGGGGGGCGGGGGGAAGTTGCAGCGCAGGTGTGGCAATGCTAGAGCAGAGCTACTGTTTGTCCAATCAAACGCAAGCAGCGACGCTGGCAGCGTCAGCAGTGGCAAAGAGAGCGTGCGCGTCGAGTGTCTGTGCTCGAACGGATAATAAACGGATAACCGGATAAACTGGAAGCCTGAGCCAATGAGAGCGCAACAACCACCACCAACAGCAGCAGCAGCAGCAGTGGCAGCAGCAGCTGAGGCTGAGGCAGAGGCAGAGCAAATGCGACGCTGCCGTCGTAGTCGCTTCGTTGAAAAGGAACTTAACGCGCTGCTCGCCGCAGCCAGAGACAGTCAACATTGCGCAGTCGTTGTGAACGGACGTGTCCATCAAACGTCGCGTAGCCGAAAACGAAACGAGGAAAAGTACGAAAGAAAACACCGACACAAATATCATAAATACAAATACAAATACAAATAGAAGAAGAAAACAGAGAGAGATAGTGAGAAGATGGTGCTCAACGCGTGCCTACCATTGCCGCTGGCCAGTCCGCCGGCAAGCAAATCACGTGTGCAGATCGAGTGGGATATCAACGATACTGTGGTGCCGACGGTGCACGAGTTCGATGAGTTCAACGACTGGGCGAACGGGCACTGCCGTCTGGTCTATGCCGGGCAGAGCGAGGATGCCAAGAAACATGCCAGTGGCTGGGCAATGCGCAACACAAACAATCACAATGTTAACATACTGAAGAAGAGCTGCCTGGGCGTGCTCCTCTGCAGCGCCAAGTGCCGCCTGCCCAACGGGGCCAGCGTGCATCTGCGTCCAGCCATATGCGACAAGGCGCGGCGCAAGCAACAGGGCAAACAGTGTCCCAATAGGTAAGTCTAATAGAGAGAGTTGCCCCCCTGATGTAGTCAACTAACCTCATCCCTCGTTTGCCTCCCCTAGAAACTGCACTGGCCGCCTGGAGATACAGCCCTGTCGGGGCCACTGCGGCTACCCCGTGACGCACTTCTGGCGTCGCGCTGGCAACGCCATCTACTTCCAGGCCAAGGGCACACACGATCATCCCCGGCCCGAGGCGAAGGGTTCCACAGAGGCGCGTCGTCTGCTCGCAGGAGGCAGACGTGTGCGGAGTCTGGCCATGATGCTGGCCAGGGATGCGGCACTCAGCGACAAACTGTCCAGTCTGCGCCCGACAAAGCGCCAGACGGCAGACAAGAAGAGGAAGCTAAGCTCGGCGGTGACCACGACGGGATCGGCGCAACTGGAGCTGCTGCAGCAAAGTCAACAGCAGTTGGTGGACTTCCAAGGCAGCCAAGCTGCTGCCCCTCCCACTGCAGCCACTGCAGGCGTCTTTGGCCAGACACAGAGCTACATGCCACAGCAATGGACAGCGACGACGGCAGAGAACTCTGCGTACGCCTACACAGCGCCAGATGCCTCCAACTTGGGCTACAGCTATGCCAGCTACGACATGCTCCACTCGCCGCTCTCCTCCAACAGCTCCACGAACAGCTACACGGGCTATGCGACAGAGCAGCAGCAGCAGCAGCAACTACAGCAATTGCAGACACCACAGCAACAGTTGCCGCTGCAGACTAACGCAGGGAACACAGGCTATGCCGGCTACCAGGCCGGACTGCAGCTGTACGAGAGCTGCGATGATACCTCCAGCCTGACCGGCAGCAGCTCCGGCTACAGCTCCGAGGACTACGGCTACTACAACGGCTACGTGGGCTCGCAGGGACTCGACATTAGCGGCGGCAGTCCCGATAGCTTCTACACGCCCAACTCGGAGATCTTCAGTGTCTTTGATCCGAATATCAACGGCGGAGCAGGCAGCACTGTGGAGCTGATGTACGATGAGGCAACTGCCTATCAGCAGCAGGCAATGCAGCAACAACAACAGCAGCAACCCTACGCTGTGTCCTACCAGCAACAGCAACCACAACAACAACAACAACAGACTGCAGATTATTATTACAGCAACTCGGGCGTGGATAACGTGTGGAATATACAGATGGACGCGACTGTAGCAGCGACGCCAGCAGCAGCAGCAGCAGCAGGCTCAGCATATCACAGCGTCGACTCCACTGTGGGCGTCTTCTGCTAATCACCTTAATCAATTCCCAGCGAGGATCTCATCACACTCAAGCGTTGTTCTAGTCTCTAGTTGATTGCACCATCAAGTTATGTTCCCCCAACCCATGCCCCGTTTCCCCGTTTCCTTCTCTTCCTTGTTGTGTTTTTGTCTTCAATTTGTACACAAATGTTTTCAATGTTTCCAAATGTTCCCATGTTTCCCCAAGCTCCCCAAGTCGGGACACTTGTTTCCCCCTCAGCTATTCCAAAGTTGTAACCTAAGTCCTAATGCCTAGATAAGTTTTGTATCTAATTTGTAGCATAGTGTTAAGCGTCGAAGGATAAGCCCACCTATTTATGAATTTTTATAATAAAAACTCAAGAATTTTTGATTGAAAATGAAATGATATTTTGTTTATTTATTGTAGTTTATGTATATATAGTTTGGTTGTCACTATGCGATTCCATTCAAAGAATCAGCCAAGAGATTGACTTCTACAGAGGTAAATATGTTGCAATGGAACCTCAAGTGTATTGTTTAACTACGTTTCTACAAGAACAGTGATTATACACCAACTATAACATCGCACGCATTAAACTAAGTTCTATAAAACTTATATAGACCGCAGATATGTATATATTAACCTTAATACTAGAGGCAAAATTTAAACAAATTCAAAAAAATGTTTAATATGCTTAGCAGATATTTAAAGAGAATCACTCTCGCAAAATCTCTGCTATATGGTTTATAGAACTATTTGTATTTATTTTTATTATGTATTATTTGAATTGAAAGAATTCAAGTTTATTGCGTGGGGTATTTATTAACCGACACAGTTGCTGAACTTACATCCGATGCATTAGAGGAATCACCGATCGGAGTTTCGCTTAATAGGTTACGGACGTGTTTATATATATCTAAGGTCGATACCGCGGGGTCTGCCTCGACCTGTGGCAACATGTTGCACTCAATCCCTGACGACTCCGGTAACGGCAGAAAGTTTTGATGCTCTTGGAACGGCATTAGACCAAACAATCGGCACTCGGCCAAGCCGTTGCGTATATGATTGAATATATTATTAGGATCAGACTGCAGTCCCATATTGTCATCTTCGTTCCACGAGTATATGGTACCATCCAGGCCCCGTTGGGTCGCCACCATAACTGTCACGTTTGAGGTTTGGGCGGCAACTGGCTGCGGTCGGGGACAAAACAATTCAATGGGAGCTCCAATGGCTTCGAGTAATGCGGTACGTTGGCGGTCTTTAGATGATGTAGTACACCCTTGCACCGGAGTGATCTTCGATTGGGCCAGGCTGAGTAGCAGTCTATTTGGCAATATGGGTTTACACATGGGTTGATGCACTGTCGCTGTTCGAAGACGATAGCGCTGCTGATTCTGTTTAGCCCGCCTCTGGCCCTCCGGATTCACCCGCTTTGCTGCCTTTTTACGGCCAGTGACTTTTGGCACCTTGATCGTTTTGTTGCGCCACTGCTCTTGGATGCTAATCGGCCAAATGGACCAATCGAAGTTCACGCTAGTCAAACTCGACAGCAGCACCTCGCACAGGTTACTCTCGCACTTGATGACCAACGGTACGGAGACTTTCTTTTGGATCGTGCGTCGTGTCTTCCTGGCAACTTGCGGTTTTGCTGTGGCCGCAGGCGCTCTTCGAGAACGTGCCATTCTAAACTTTGAAAAAATGAAACTGAAAAGTTTTATTTTCTCTCAAGCCAAATTTAAATTATTGTTAAAAAAATAAATGTAATGATCGTGTGTTGTTTATTGTCTTGTAAACTGAATACAAATGAAACTACTGAATGAAAATGAAACTGGATATGCTTAAATTTGACAACCTTTTCTCATATTTTAAACAAACTCGATCTAGATTTAATCAACTTCATATACAAATTGCAGTTTTCAGCAGATTGTTCCTATCATTTTGGTTTCTATAAAATTTGTTGGATTTGTTACTATGTACAACTACAAGCACATAATGGTCAATTTTGAATAGTTATCTTGAGAAGAGCGGGTTTCGCACTAAAACTCTTATTTCGGATTATTGTTTCTATCATAACTATACTGTTAGAGTGGTCCGAAGTTAATAAAATTGTATTACCTTATTATTTACAGATTAAATAGCTAATGTACTTAGTTTGGTTGCGATATCTATACAAATAACGAACATTTTGTTTTTTGGATTATTTATATTTTATAAGGAGATCTTCACTGGGACCTATAAAACATATTCTACTCCTGCTAAGCTTAGAATTTCATTATCAGTCTAGTTTTTGTAATGAGCTCTATTATTTTTCCGAGACTGATTAACATTTTAACTTTATTTTTAACAGGTTCTTTCCTAGATAAGTTCTATATCCGTTATACCATATATTGGCCCAATCCGGGAATACAATGTGCAGACAGACGAACTGCGCCCTTCATCAGTTAAAAGATAAATTCTTATATATCGTATTATATTCTGAATATCGATTCTACAACATACAATATTTGAATATTCAATAGAATCGAGTGAGTGAAAATATAAGAATTCTTTCCCTTCAACAAATTTTATTACCTTCCCCCTTTTGTTGGCCTAGTATAATGGCCTAGTAAATACAAGGTCTATCCAATAACTATCAAAAAGCTAAATAATTCTTGAACTCAATAGTGTTTAGAAATCGTCTAACAAACACCAATATAACTCCATAATCTTCAGAGTACAACAGGCAGGCGATCCCCTTATGTGGCAGCGGACCCATTCTCCGATTCGGCAATGACGTCGCCGCGCTCCTCTTCTGCCATTTCGAAGACCACGGTCAGAATGCCATTCACCTGGTTGACAGCATCGTAATCTTGTCCGTGCACCACAATATCGACAATATCATCGCCAAAAGCTGGCGATGTGCAGGCCCTCACGGCCCCCTGATCCATTTCAATGGCCAGCGGAGAAGTCTCCGTGTGGCGTCGCATTAGCTCGTTCAGCGTCTGGTCAGTCTCCTCGCCACGATGCTCGGCCACAAAGCGAACACTGGCCATTAGTTCCGGCAGTTCGGAATTGGGCAACTGCTGCTCGGCAATCTGGCGACTCTCGTTCAACAACTCCTGCAATTCGTGCTGTAACGCATTGTTAAACTGCAACTCGTGGTGTAACGCATTGTTAAACTGTTGCTGATAATGTAGCCCCTCCTCCGGAATAGGTTTGTCATCATCCTTGACTAGCTGCTCCACCAGATCGGACAATTTGCCGCGCTGCTGCTGACACTCGATTATATTGCGTTCACACTTGATCAGATATTCATGCAATATGTCAAGGCTTTCGCGCGATGTGCGCCAAACACGCGGTACTTCCTCACGCGGATTATTGCGTCGATTAACGCGTCCGCTGGAGCTCACATCTACCGGATTACGAAGACGTGGTCTGCGCCCAGCTACGCGAGCGGTTCCACGTTCAGCGGTGCCCGAGCCTATGGTTGGGCCTGAGCCCGGTATCAGACGCCGTGGGCGACCTCTACGATTAGGCGGCGCCGATCGAGGGGGCAACGTTTATGCAACGGGGGCAGAAGATACAGAATTGCTGCGACGAGCATTCGCCCTCTGCCTCTCCTTCGCGTAAGCGGCATCAAACAAATGTTGAATCTTTACGAAAAATATACTTTTGAAAATAGAAAATTTTTTGTATATATTTATGTTATGTAAATATGGAAAATTTGTGGAGTTTTGATCGGGTTTTGTCGATTCTCGACACTGAATAAAATACAGCACAGCAAACCCTATATGGAAAAGGAAACTTGCTAAGCTCAGCTGACTGTGTTCACTGTGATTTCGTGGGAATACAAAATTACATAATGCTCATTAACAAACCAGTGTTTTCGACTAGTAAATACCCTGTCCCAAGCGTATAGCAGAGAGCTGTGTAAATAATATAATATTTATAATAAAGGGAGAACCTCTTGGTACTTAAGAAATAGTTTCATATATCTACAAAGTTTTTCGGGTGTTGTTCATTAAAATTTTCAATATTTAATAACATAACATTTTGAGTATATACATATATTTATATAAACTCATATAAATATATTTATATATATGTAGATTTTGTCCTTTCTTTCTATTTAAATTCACTTATTAAAAACAAAAATTTTCCTCATATGTTTTATACAGTCATTTTATTAGATAACACATACTACTCAAGTAAAAGAAATTATTCCTTCATCCAAAAACCTTCAAATCAAATTTCAACCAGTAAGAAAAGCAACAGTCGCGCAGCACGCGACAGTGGGATACCCTTCGACCTATGTATGTATGTTCCTATGTATGTACTCATATATGTACATATGCACATGCTTTGAAATTAATCCCGACAGATGGCGCTCGCGCTTCGCGCTCGCCCGCCTCCCTTGTTAGCTGACAGAAGCACTTGGTTTTATGCTCATACTTTCTTAAATAACTTTTGTGATTATTGTCCGATCGGATTGTAATTTGGAGACTACGTAGATATTTCATTCAGCTTAGTATATGTTAAAGTCAGAAATTTGTATCTTTTATACAGCGCTTACAAATTGAGTTCAAAAATTTATTTATTGATTTGTGGGGGCGGTGGGCGTGGCACCTAACATTTGTAATAAACTTGATCTGCGCCGAGTACATAGGAACCTTCATTCCAAATTTGGTATCTCTAGCGTTTATAATAGCTGAGATCTGTGTGTTCATCTGGTCAGACGGACATCCGGACATCCGGACATCTGGACAGACAGACAGACATAGCTCAATCGACTCGGCTAGTGATCCTGAGCAAGAATATATATACTTTGCGGGGTCTGCCACGCCTCCTTCTGCCTGTTACATACATTTGCATTTTGCACAAAGTTAGTATACCCTTTTTGACCATTTTCAATGGTCGAAGGGTATAAAAATTCAGAAACTTCATCAGAATTGATAGACCTAAATATGTAAATCGAATAAAGAAATCAAATCGTTACGAACAGCTTTATTAGCTGCAAAGAACCTTTGCGAAAAAAGCAGCATGTACAAATTGCGACAGATATTCGCATTGAATTAGCCTGGCAAATTTGCGTAAACTCAATTCCAACCCCCGATCAGGGATACCTTCTGGCAACCGCAGTGCAAAATAAGATCATTTTCGCGCGAATATAGAATTACAAAAGGTGAGCAGCGGGAAGAGAAGGTGCAGGGGGAACAGGGGCAAGTAATTTGCATAATAGTCGTAGTCATATCAGGAAGGGATAACAAAAAGCGCAGTCGCAAAAGTCAGGAGGACAAATCATGTAAGTCCCCCGTTCCCCTAGATACATAAATGCCCGACAGGAAGCACACGCTTCTCTCTCTCTCTCTCTAGTCTTCTGATTTATGGCTGAAAATTAACATAAACGAAATCACAACATTACGAAATGTTTTCATTTGCACAGGGTTGTATGCATCATATGTATATGCAAATATCATTTTAAAGTGCTCCAGACAAAGTCATCTGAAAACATCCTGCGAAGGTCGCATGCGCACGCGTCGCACAGCGCACGCACACACGTACACACAGTGTACACGCAATGTTGGGCGTTCCGTTAAATCGCTACCCTCAGCGACCCTCATTTAGGGACGTAAACCCTTCCCCTTTTTGGTTACACTTCCTCTTGCTTTCGTTGTTGTTGTTCCTTTTTTTAATTATTTATAATCAGCTTAGGCAAAAAATCGAAAATAGTTGAGTGGCGCCTGACAGGCTTTAATTGTGCATAAAAAATGCATTTCGTATGACACTTAAGTAGTTTAATTTATTCGGGATTATGGCAGTAATAACCAACACCAAAAAAAACCCAAAAAATCTTTAATGTCTTCATCAAGTTCCTATGGGCATTGAGTCTTTCCTTAGTAATCCGTATACATCTAAATATTATCTAAATATTTTATATAAACTAAGAGTATGTATTTCATATATTTCTATAGTATGCATGTAATATATATTATATATATACCTATTAACGTATATCTATACATGTTTTGCTACAATATTAAATAAACATAGATATTTAACCTACATGCATATGTATGTACCTAAATCAATATAATATATACATATATAATAGGTACAATATGTAGTTCATATTGTATAACAATATCTGAACATAATACTTACGTACAATATATAGTTCATGTTATATAACAATATCTGAACATAATAGGTACCATATGTAGTTCATGTTATATAACAATATCTGAACATCCCCGCTAGGTAAAATTCTCTCTATTTTTGCTTTGTTTTGATTTTGTCAACACGATTTTCACGCTGACCAACCCGGCCGCCGGAGCGTCAACCGGAGAACACTCATGTTTTTTCTTTCCATTCATTGCCTGACACGGATGTCAAACGAGATTATTTCCAGGTCATTTCGGCGCATGCGTATCCGCATTGAAGTGCGCATTACGCTCGCCTCATTTGGCCCCGGGCGTGTCCTTTGAAGTGTCCAAATTGCGGTCTGATGGCTTCTCAACGAGCCCGACATTGTTTAGGTCATTGTTGTGGGTCGTCTGTGCGTCACTGTCGCAATAGCTTTTGATTTTGCCACGTATTATAAATCGCAGAGTTAATCGTTTTTTCTGACATTTTTCGAAACCAAAGTCGAGATCAAAATCAAATTTAGAATCGGGACCAAAGAAAAAGTCACACTTGAGTTTGACGGGCAATTCGCTGACAATTCGAAAAATGCTGGTCCTCACAAAAGGACTCGTTTTTTTTCTATTTCAAATTGAAGTCAAATAATCTTTTCGGATTCAATTCGTCAAATTCTGCGGACGATTCTTTTATTTTCAATTTGAAACTTTTTATTTACGATTCTTTGATAATAAAAAATACTAAATCATTACCATTTCGTATACAAATCTTTGTTACACAAATTCATCAGAATAACTTCAACTTTTATAACGATTAAATTCCATTCAGAAACGCACATTTAAAATTTGTACAAAAAAAGTACCATTTTATTCTATTACAATATGTACAAAATACCAAATGCATGTACAAAACGACCCATGAATGGAAACCATCACTCGATTAATAAATGTGGTGGCCAACCGATAAGACCGATTGCTCACCAAACCTCTACCGACTTATATTATTTATTCAATTCTACTTAAATAGATGGAAAATCCATGTTATTATTATTAACAGCAATTATAGTTTATAAATTAGTCTGTAATTCATCAACATTTTTAATACTATCTATTCAAAAGGATATAAAATACGAATATAAATACAATCGATAAATTGTTCACGAAACATTCTGCATGCAACAAGTCAACTTAAAGTGGCGGCTTGTCGATAAATTGTTATACTCGTTTTTATCGATGTATGCTGACTGTCGTTGTGGATGACTGCGGTGTGCAACAAGTCAATTAGTTTCCTCGCATCATTTTTTACAATAAATTATTATTTTGATAAGCATAAAGTAGCAATAACAATAGTTAATTATAAGTTCATTGCTAATTAACGAATTGTGTCCAAATAAAAATCAACGGAATGTCGGCAACGAGAATTTTAAGTGCAATCGGCCAAATATCGAGACAGCAATTGCTGCAAAATAAATGCATTCGAGGTAATCGGTCATAAATAGATTTTATATCTTTGAAATTACATTAAAAATCTTACAAACACTCAATATAGTATCAAAAAGTAGGCCTTTTCAATTCAAATATGTATATTTCAACTGTCACAGAGATCGATGCTGGCATAAGTGGACTTTGAACTTTGTACTCCCCCGACCTGCAATATGAGATAATAGAAACGAATTTGATTGTGTATTCCTATTCTAAATATTGTAATTGGCTTCCATTAATGTTCTTTAGCCCATCCTGCGACAATGGTTCAACTGCAACGTCGTCTAATGACCACGAAACCGGCACCGGCTGTCGTCACTTCAGCTGCCTCCACCAACAAACATTTGCACACGAAGGTGGTAAATGGTGTGCTGGTCATAAAAATAGATTCACCCAATGCCAAGGTGAACTCACTGGGCTCCGAAGTGAGCGATGAATTCGAGCGGGTGATCAAGGATCTGGAAACGAATCCTGCGGTAAAATCGGCAGTACTTATCTCCGGTAAACCCGGTTGCTTTGTCGCCGGCGCCGACATTGGCATGCTGGAGGCATGTCAGACTGCCGAGGAAGCGACACTGATATCCCACGGAGCTCAGCTGATGTTCGATCGCATCGAACGCAGTCGCAAGCCCATTGTCGCAGCCATCAGTGGAGTGTGTCTGGGCGGTGGTCTAGAGCTGGTTCTTGCCTGTCATTATCGCATAGCGACCAAGGATAACAAAACTAAGCTGGGCTTGCCGGAGGTTATGCTCGGTCTCCTGCCCGGCGGTGGCGGCACTGTGCGCCTGCCTAAGCTTACTTCGGTGCCCACCGCATTGGACCTGGAATTGACTGGCAAACAAGTACGTGCCGATCGTGCCAAGCGCCTGGGCATTGTCGATCTGCTGGTGGATCCCCTGGGACCTGGTCTACAACCAGACGAACAAAACACCATCGAGTATCTGGAGAAGACGGCGGTGCAAGTGGCTAACGATTTGGCCAGCGGTAAACTACGTGTAAGTTGCAAAAATTGATAAAAAATCAATCTGGTTCTGAATCATCGCTTTGTTTGACCAGGTGAAGCGTGAGAAAACTGGCGTGGCCAACAAACTGCAATCCCTCATCATGGACACGGACTTCGTGAAGAACAAAATCTTCGATACGGCACGCAAGCAGGTGATGAAGGCATCCGGCGGTCTCTATCCTGCGCCTCTTAAGGTGAGTGTGAAAGAAGAAAACTTTCCCAAGCAGTTGCAACATTTCCTTTACTCAACAGATTCTCGATGTGATTCGCACGGGAGTGGACAAGGGTGCCGATGCTGGCTACGAGGCGGAACGCAAGGGATTCGGTGAGCTGTCCGCTACACCAGAATCGAAGGGACTCATCAGTCTGTTCCGGGGACAGACTGAGTGCAAAAAGAATCGCTTTGGCAAGCCGGAGCGTCCCGTCAAAACTGTAGGCGTTCTGGGTGCTGGCCTCATGGGTGCCGGCATTGTTCAGGTAACTGTGGACAAGGGCTATGAGGTTGTAATGAAAGATGCCACCGATGCGGGTCTGGCACGCGGTATTGGACAAGTGCAAAAGGGTCTGGAGACGGCGCTGAAGCGTAAACGCATCACAGCCCTGGAACGCGATCAGACACTTTCGCATTTGCTACCCACATTGGACTACAACGATTTCAAGTCGGCAGACATTGTGATCGAAGCTGTCTTCGAGGATATCAATATAAAGCATAAGGTTATTAAGGAACTGGAGGCTGTTATCCCCAAGCATTGTGTCATTGCCACCAACACCAGCGCAATTCCCATCACAAAGATTGCAGCTGGAAGCTCAAGGCCCGATAAGGTAGTGGGTATGCATTATTTCTCGCCTGTCGACAAGATGCAGCTGCTGGAGATTATCACACACCCGGGCACATCGAAGGACACCATTGCACAGGCTGTCGCTGTTGGCCTTAAGCAGGGCAAGGTTGTGATCACTGTGGGCGATGGTCCCGGTTTCTATACCACGCGCATTCTGGCCACCATGTTGTCAGAGGCAATTAGGTAAATCTTGCTGACTTTCTCTGGCTTCTTTGCGCTTGTTAATCCCATTTTTTTACTTAGACTGCTGCAGGAGGGCGTGGATGCCAAGGAACTGGATCAGTACACCAAGAAGTTTGGTTTTCCCGTGGGTGCTGCTACCCTGGCCGATGAGGTTGGCATTGATGTGGGTGCCCACATTGCTGTGGACTTGGCCAAGGCATTTGGCGACCGTTTCAGCGGCGGTAACTTGCAGGTCATGCAGGATCTGGTGCTGGCCGGTTTCCTTGGACGCAAATCCGGCAAGGGCATCTTCCTCTACGATGGCCAGAGCAAGGGCAGCCGTCCCATCAATACAGATGCTGTGGAAATTGTAAAGCAGAAGTATGCTCTAGTCTCAAAGGGTGCCAACACCCCCGAAGATCTGACACTTCGCTTGGTGTCGCGTTTCGTCAACGAGGCTGTGCTCTGCCTGGAAGAGAAGATTCTCGACAGCCCACTGGAGGGTGATGTGGGTGCCGTATTCGGTCTTGGCTTCCCACCATTCACTGGCGGCCCATTCCGCTGGGTGGATCTCTACGGAGCTGGCAAATTGGTTAGCAAAATGCAATCATATGCCGAACTCTATGGAGCACCATTCAAGCCCGCCCAGACTCTGCTGGACATGGCCAAGGATCCAGCCAAGAAATTCTATCCCAAGACTGGCGGCGCATCTAAGTTGTAAGGAGTCACACTACATCAGCTACAACAACTGTCGACATTTAGCTTTAAAAACCTTCAACCCTTTTTGTAGCATTTTGCATTTTTCTCAAACGATCCGATCGCCGAATAATTGTTCATTTAATCTTTAGGCGACTATTGTTAACAATAAATAAATATACGATATTATGTAGTATTTTCATACATCCATTTATATATGTTTTCTTTATATTTGACACGACTTTGAGCGAGTTTAGGAATTGCTCGCCCTTTATCTTAACGAATTCTTTGTACATCGATTCAATATCTTTTAACCTATTTGCGTAACATTCATGTCTATGTACAAAGCGTCTTATACACGATATAAACATATACTATATATGGGTAGATATATATGTAAACAACAATTGGTTACAAGTAGTTTTACCTTATGATCTAGAACTAACACATTGAGCACACAACACATGGACAGACGCATGCCTCGAGAACTGGAAAGCTATAGAGAAACTCTGTAGTATCAGAGAAGTGAAGCAGGAGAAATGAATGACTTGGCTAAATCAATAATATAGATTATTAATAATTAAGGGAATATTTCCCTACGTCCTTTTTGGTATTTCTCTACAAGATTCGCATAGTTTCTAAACATATTTCCATCTCATGAGGCACTCGCACTTTTTACTATCGACTTAAACTAATTAAATTTGTTAACGCATTTACTTGCGCCAATCCCGTGCAGAATTATGACGCTTTCGGTGGCCTGAAGAGTTGCCACAGCCACTGCCACTGCCTCCTCCAGCAGCAGCGCCAGCTCCTGTTGCCGCTGTGGCACTGCCGCCACTGCTGTTGCCATTGTAACGCTCTTGGGATGGATAACGATCGACCACATCATCGATCAGCTCCAGTATGCCGATCTTAAACTTGCGACGCTGTTGCGGAGTCAGAGCAGCAATATCAGGCAGAATGCTGCGAAAGAACTCCATGTCCGTGTGCTCCACGACACTGAGACCGCCATAGTAGGTGCCGTCACCGCTCGTCGTCGTTGTGGCTTCGCATTCCGTCTTGATGCGCTTAGCACTGCCTGGCTCAAAGTGGGATTGCTGGTGGAGCTGCTGCTGCTGCTGCAGTTGTTGTTGCTGGTGATGATGATTGAGGGAATGCGTTGACTGATGAGGATGATGGGGATGATGATGCGGACGCATTGGAGTCGATGTTGCATCATCGTAAATCAGATCCTGCCCAGACTCGGCCAGTTGGACGTCGGGTATGAAATTCTGTAGACTACTCGCACTCGCCGTCTCACTCTGAGCAGGCGAAGCGGGCGGATTGGGGTTCTCCACGGTTCGATGGAGTCCCAGGCTGGCAGCTATGACCGGATCAAAGGCATCGATGGTCTCCTCGTCATCGTTGTCAGACATCGAATGCTTGAGTTCCATACTTTCATTCATGATATTGTTGTTGTTGGTGGTGTTCAGGTTGTTGTTGTTGTTGCAATATAAATGCTCCTGCTGATGCTGCTGGTGTTGTTGCAGCTGTTGCAACTGCTGTTGATGTTGCAACTGCAAATGCTGCTGCGAGAACTGATAGAGACTCGCCAAGCTGTTGTTGCCATCCAGCGAGTTGCGCGTCGACTTGAGGAAGGGGAGAAGGAACGCCATGTGCTCGGTCAGGTAGTAGGGTTTGTGCTGCGGCTCCGATCCGCTCTGCTGCTTGATGTACCGCGAGAGGCAGGCACGCAGATTGCGCCATCGCTCCTTGCAGTGTATGACTGCGGAATGGAAATTGATTAGTGTGTGTGTGCAAGTATGTACAGACTATCGGTAACTCACCACTCTCACAGGTCTCTGTCGATATAAGCGCCCAGGCTTTCTCCTGGTTGTCTCTGCAATGATGCAAGGAAAAAACATAAAAATGTTATCACCAATTGGTTTGAAATACCAGCGTGACCAGTCTTGATAGATGAGAGTTTACATATGTAAGTTTATCGATGAAAGTGATTGTAAGCCAGTGTTGTAAGTAACCCTCCATAAAAAAGGATATTTAAATATTTCTATCGTTCTCGGTGCAGGGTTCTTTTTTAATGTGAAAAAATGCCCAGTTCAACGTAGATTTATGAAATTGTTCCTTGGCAATGTTAATTATTATAATTGACAACTGATAAAAGCTCGATTAGATGTTTATATTTAAAAACTTACTTAAACTCGATAGACAAATCGATATGCCGTGATAACGAATTGCACACAAATTGTGATGGCACGTCGATTTTTGGAACTATTCGTACATAAGTGCACTAAGTGCCTACCTTAATTTGAATTTATATTCCTATTTTTATACGATTTCTGCACGACTCACGCCTCAATCACGCTGCCATCGCTGGCACTCACCTGTTGCGATACTCGGGCACTTTCTTGTCATAGAGACAACGATGCGTGCGCACCAAATTAACAAATCGTATGTTGAAATCCTCGTCCGCTTGCATGACACGATTTGTGGGTGTGTATCCTATGTGGGTTGTTGTTGTTGCACCCGCACTGTTGTCGTACAATGTTGCTGTTGCTGCCTCTGCTGCTGCACCTGCTGCAACGGCTACTGCTGCTGCGGCTGCTGCCGATGTTGTTTGTCGATTATTGTTGTTGCTGCTGTCGTTGTTGTTGTTGCTACTGTTGCAATTGTTTCTGTTGTTGCATTTGATGCTGCTGGTGCTGCTGCTGCCACTGCTGTTGTTACTGGGCGTTGAGGTGGTCATATTCGTAGCACAGCCTGTTGTTGTTTCTCGTGTGTGTTGCTGCTGCCTGTTAATTACAGAATGTGCAATCAGTTTGCTGTTTAATGTTGCAATTTTGCTGCTGTTGTTGTTGTTATTGTTGACGACAGACACTGATAACAACGACGACTATTTTGCAAGCCAGCAGTCGTAGCTGTTGTTGTAGTCGCTTTTCTTGTCGTCGTCGATATTGTTGCTGTTGTTGTTGTTGTTGTTATTGCTGGCAAAGTCAGAACAACAAGCGAGAAACGTTTGCTCAATTCGCTTCGTTTCGTTTTGTCGTTTCGTGAGCTGCTGCAGCTGCTGCGTCGGCATAGGCAACAACAACAACAACAGCAGCAGCAGCCGCAACAGCAACGTCAAGTGACGACAGCAGAG
This sequence comes from Zaprionus nigranus, assembly GCA_018903425.1. Lineage (NCBI taxonomy): Eukaryota > Metazoa > Arthropoda > Insecta > Diptera > Drosophilidae > Zaprionus > Zaprionus nigranus. Next base: position 6,183,027 of record JAEIGD010000002.1, read on the forward strand.
CTTTTTGCAGCTGTTGTTGTTGTCGTTGTTGTTGCTGCTGTTGCTGTTGTCATAACTATGTATATTTTATAGCTACCCCTGCTGATGCTGTTGTTGTTGTTGTTGCTGCTATTATTTTTTCTCTGAACAGTTTCGTGACAAAGACAGCGGCAACATTGTTTACTTTACGTATTATTATAGCCGCAATTCCAGCGACAACAACAGCAACAACAACAAATCATAATAAATAACTGGCAATTTGACTATAGTTGTTGTTGTTGCTGTTTGTGTTGTTGTTGTTGTCTGTATTGTAACAAGTTCCTGCCAGGTTTTTGCTATATTGTTGATAACAACAGCAGCAAATAGCTCTGCCTTCAACTGAGTGAATACTCACGCACTCAGCATATTCATATTCATATTTACTTGCCAAACGAATCATTTTATGACTCGTTGATTGTTGCAACAGCTCAGTCTGTGTTGCTGTTGCTGCTGTTGTTATTGTTGCGACTACCTGTTTTGATTCTAATCAACCCACTCAGTTTTGCACTGTCTGCCTCCTTCGCTCTGTCTCTGTCTCTCACCCTCTCTTTCGCTTGCTTGCTCTCTTTGTGTGCCCTCTTTTTAATGCTCCCTCTCTCTTCTCGCTCTCCCTCTCTCTCTCTCTCCAACTTTGACTGTCGCTCAAATCTTTAACAAATTTTTCCCGCCACTTTCAGCACCTTGCGCTAAGCCCAGAGCAGCAGTTTGGCACAAAAACAACGTGCGCACACTGGTAGAAGTATGATTGATTGTTGCATTTATATGAGTATTTTATGAAAAAATAATTTAGTATTGTTATTTATGTTATTATAATATGATTGTTATTTATTTGCGATAGAATCATTTTAAAATTGATTATTTATATATTTTTTGAAATAGATTTTTATAAATTGTTTATGATAAAATTAAAGAGTTTTGTTTAAGTTGTTTTTGCTTTTTTATAATATTGTATGTTATATGTTTCTGATTATTTTATTTATATTTATTTTTATATTAGTTTTATATTTCAGTTTTCTACATTCTTATTTCTTTTGTACGCGTATTCTTAAATTTTTAGGTTATGTTTTTATGTTTATGCCTTGTTTTCGTCAAACCTCTTATACAACAATATTGTTTGTACCAGACACATGCTGTGGTGGCTGTGCTGATGTTGTTGTGCCCGCTGTGTCGCAGTTGTTATGTTGTTTTTGTCGTCATCATTATTATCAACATTGCCAACTTCATTATCATCATCTACGCTGCGCGCGTGTTACGGTTCTGGTTGCTGTTGTTGCTGCTGCTGCTGCTGTCGCTATTGTTGTTGTTTTTGTTAGCGTTGCTTTTGTTATTGCCATCGCGCTGCTGCTGCTGCTGTCGTCGTCGTCGTCATCGCTGTCGTCGTTGTCGCTGTCGTATGTTCTGTATTATTCGTCATTTGTTTTTGTTGTTTTCGTTAGTTTTGTTTGTTCGCCTTTAACAGTTGCCAGCGTCGCTGACGCAGCAGCAGCAGCCGTCGACGGCGTCAGCAGCAGCAGAGCAGCGCGTTATATTGTTTTTGTTATTGTAGTTTCTGCTGCTGCTTGCTGTTTTCTGTGCTTGTTGTTGTTGTTGTTGCTGCTGCTGCTGTTGTTATTGTAGTTGTGCCGCCTGCGCAACTGTTCATATTGTTGCTGCTGCTGTTGTTGTTGTTTTTGTTGGGGAGAGGGCAAACAGTAAACTAGCTGGCGATATTAATTGTATTTTGTCTATTAACATAAAATACATGTGCGCGCTTGCCTCTGTGTGTGTGTGTAAGCATATTTGTATAGCCACACAACAACAACAACTTGAGCAGCAAACAGCACACAGAAAGTACAGCAACGTGCAAAACAAGAAACGACAAAAAACACAGCAGCAGCAGCAGAACAACAACAACAACGTCGACAACAACAATAACGTCGAGAATAACAACAGCAACGTCGACAACAACAAAAACAGAATATTTCTAAAGCTAACAAAACAGACAGACAAAACTTGCAGAAATGCCCGGCCCCCTTCTGCCCTCCCCCGCCTCCTTCTCCTTCTTCACCCACTCTATCTCTCCCTCTCGCACCACAATACCTCCCTCAGCCGCAGACTCAGCAGCAGCAGCGCAGGCAGAAGCAGAGGCAGAGGCAATAACTTTGTTAGATAGAACAAGAACAACAACAGCAACAACAACAAGCATGACAGCAGCAGCAGCAACAAAAGGCACAACACATACTCACACACACACACACGTGCGTCTGCACACACATACACACGCACACACAGGCAGAGAGACGTACGAACAGTTACACTATGACATATAGAACTGTTCTTGTTCTTGTTGTTGCTTATCTGGCCAAGGCATTGCTGTTGTTGTTGTAGCTGTTGTTGTTGTCGGTCCTCGGGTGGTTTTTGTTTTATTTTTATGTATTTTAAAAACATTTTCTTGCAAATTTCGTTGCCATTGTTTACTTTACCTGTGTGTTCTCTCTCTCTCTCTACCCTGTGTCTCTCTCTCTCTTGTATTCCTTCGTTACGTTTTTAAAAAACCGTTTTACGATGCGCTTTCAAATTCGCGCTTATTTTTTTCACACGGAAAACGGCGCCAAAAATGTCCGCCGTGACAGCGAACGCGACGGGGACTGCGGCAGCGACGGCACGTCAAACGAATAAATGGAGAAACTGACGTAACGTACAATTTAAAGTTGCAGTTTCAGTTTCAATTTCAATTTCGATTTCAATTTCAGTTTCAATTATATTCGCGTTTTTCACACTGTCGCGTATGTTTCACGTTTCAAGCGACGAAAGCGACTAAACACACAGATACTCAGTATCTATCGGCTACAGTAGAACACAACACAATAACAACAACAGCGTCAGCAGCAGCAGCAGCAGCAAGCAGGCAGCGGCAACGACGCACAGTGGGCCACGCGTGGCATTAAGGTGCTGATTATTTTGCGGTTTGACTTCGATACAATTTATTTTTAAATATTTTGTTTAGGTATTTCTATTAGTAACAATTTATTTTTCTGGTATACTGTAAGAACTGAATTCTAATATGAGTTGCAAGTTTTTTGATAAGTTGAGAAAAATGTTAAATAAACTTAAAAATACAATAAACATTTTACATATTACACGCGAGGTGATAATAAAAAATATACCTTTTTATATATATATGTACATTTTAGTAAACATGAAAATCGTATCCTGAAATCTTTACATTTTCACTCTAGAAACTTATTTTATTGATATTATAGTATTTCATTTTCAATGGTATACAATATATATTTCGTATAAATCAATTTATTTAATCTTACGACTTTTCTTAGATATCTTCAATACAAAATAATTTGCAAATAGTTTACGATGAATGTACCACTATGCATCGACTACAGCAAACAGAGAACAACGCATAAAACGCTGCTCTCTTGCTCTCTGCACACTCACACGCACGCATATATGCACGGACACGCACACACAAACACTCATTCACGTTCACACAGCTGGCAACAACAAGAGCACAAATTTTATTGTTGTTGCTGCTGGCGAACAACAAATAATACAAACAATACAGACAGGCACACATACACACACTCATACATACAGGGGCAGCGCAGCAGCAGAGCAACGGCAACTGCGCGCTACAAAATGCAAAGAGACAGAGACACAAAGCAGAAACGACGAAACAGACGACGACGACGACAGAGCAACAAAAGTTTCCTTTACTGTGGCTTAAGGGTCAACATAAATGTTGATTAAATTGTTTATTTTTGCAGAAATCTGAAGATTTAAAAAAAGAAAAATAAATAAATATATAACAAATAATTATGATTTTAATTTGCTATACAATTTGTTTACAATTTTAGAAAACTTTAATAAATTTACAATATTTGTACATATTTCGAAAATGTTTTTAATAAATTTTTCACTTCACTCCCTTTAAATATAAAAATTCTTTTAATTAGTTGCATTTTCATGCACGGAAGTATCGAAAACTCCTTCCATATGTTTCTAATCGCATTCCTATGGAACGTAGCCCAAGGTACATTGTTGTTTGTGTATGTGTGTGTGTGTGTGCATCCACCCGAAATGAATTTCTAACTCTCAGCGAACATTGAAACAGCGACAGTTCGCATTACTTCGTGTGCTCTAGTCCTGTCTCATTCGCACTAAGAATAAACAAAGCGATAAAGCAAACAAAAATACACGCGAAAATGTTGTTGTTGGTGCTGTACGAAAAGCTCTTACGGGTCTGCACAAAGTTTGTTATCATTGTTGCTATGTTAATGCTCGTTGCATGAGTCGGCGCAAAAGCTCTTTTGTTGTTTACATTTCGTTGAGGGAGAAAAGCTTGCGAAAGCTTTCATACAGACAAGGCGCCATTAGAGAGCGTTGCGCTTTTGAAAGTGCAGTGTGGCAACGATTTTATTGCAATTCGATGACAATTTATCGGTAGCAGGATGAACTCCCACAATTATCGAATATGCTTTTTTTACAGTACCATATAATTAGTGATCGCCCTTGTTTATGTTAGTGATCGTACTTGGAACTGCGATAACACTTCTTCACAGCTTGTACACGAAGTTATTACTTGACTATTTGTGTATTTAATTTAATTACTAATGAATTTTGTGTAGCAATACGAAATCAGCTCAATTAAATGTGAATATTAAATGACTTTGACGAGCTTTTGCTGCGCCTACCCCAACCAAGAACATAAGCTGACTAAGCCAACCTAATGATTTGTTTACAACTATGTTGCGGCTTCGATTGTCTGCGTTCCTCGCTCTCTCTATTCTTCCTCTTTCTTTCCACCCTCTCTTTGTGCTTAGATGGCCCACTGAAAGCTCATAGCGGAAAATTCAATAAAAAGGAGGCTCGTTTCTGTTTTGGCCTACATGCAAGGCACGAGTTGAGCCGAGTGGCCAATCCGAGTCGAGCCGAGGGTAACTTGGTCAGCGGTGGCAGAAGCTTCAAGTGCAATCCTTGAGGACGCTTTAAAGCTGACGAACTTTCGAGTCGTGTCCTCAGTTGGCAAAGGACAGTCGAGAGTGGCGCAAGTCCTGCCTACGCGCGCCCCTCGAAAGCACACAACACTTTTTTAGCTCGTCGCCTGTGTCAGTTACGCGCTGTGCTGGTGTTAGTGCGTGTGTGTGTGTGTCGGTGTGTGTGTGCATTCAAATATTCGTCATGAATTATTAAAAGCAATGTGGAAAATGGAAAATTTTTTAAGTGAATGCTGACAAAGAGGAGCCGCAAAATGTAAGCAAAAGTGTGGCAGGCAAACTTGATTTGCCCAAGGCTTTTAATTGCACTCGCCGCAGCAGCAGCAGCAACGAAATGCATTTATAAAGCGCATTTAGCGCGCTCTCTCACACTTGCCCCCTCTCTCTCTCTCTTCCTCTGTTCCTCTCTTGAGACTGCTCTCGGCAATTCTCTATTCTCTCTCTCTCGTGTGGAGTTTCGATTTCGTTGGCAAATCGAAGCGAAGCGAAACGAAACGAGAGTCGGGAGGGATGTGGGGGGAAGAGCGATTATTGTGGGTGCCTTTGCTGCGGCTACCTGTAGATGCCACTCTCGACTCCATGTGTGTGTGTGTGTGCGTGTGTTGGTGGGTAAGTGACAGTGGCCTGGCGAGTCCTTGAACAGGGTTTTTATTGTTTAAACATCATTGCGTCGCGTTTGCCCTTGTCGTCTTGCTCTCTCTCTCTCTCTCTCCCTCTGCCGCCTCCGTCCCCCCACCATTTCCGACTCTAATTAATCTATAATTCAAGGTCTAATGAGTCCGTCACGAAGGTTAAACATGACGAACTGCTGCTCCTCGAGACATCATGAGTCTTTTCTATCTAGTATATACTAGTATTCTAGTATATACTTTCATCCGTATCAGGGGGCATTGCAGGGCATTCGGAATTAATGGGATTGCCTTCGGTAAGACAATCAGCTTAAAAACTTTTTCCGAATTGACATTGCGCTTAGGAGCAAAGTTGCCTCGAGGCTGGGGAAATCAAACAAGTTACTGCTCGTTTGCAGTTCAATATAATCCTGCTGTCAATATTGACTTGAGCAGAGTTAAATCATTTTGCAATTAGGCAAAGTAAATTTCAATAAAATAGTGTAAATGCTTCTTGAGTTATGATGTCATTTCAGAGAATTTCCCTAATACATTGGCATATGAGATGAAATGTTCATCAATGGAAGGCCTTATAAAGTATATATAGTTATTCTTGATTTGAATACAATACCATAAGCTTAGAAGTAGCTTAGTCTGTTTGTTTGTTTCCTTTTCTATAAGATATTCAAAAGAAATTAACCTTGTATATGAGTAGAAACTAGCCAAAGTGATCATTATTATCATTGCTGTAGATCGATCCATATATCACTGTTAAACTAAAGATATAAATACAAGATATTTGCTCCATATTCCCATTATTTCACGTCTAATATCGATTAAATTGTTGATGATTGTTTCGCTCTTATATTTCTTCAAACATACTAAATTAGTTTCAAAATCTTCAGAGAATATTTCTCATTTGTTTTTAATACAGAAAACTATACTTAAAGTTTGTTCAATAATTATAATAATCAAATCCACATTAAATATAAATTATAGAACTTGTATATATGAGTTAAAACACTTTTCTTCTATATTATATTAGAGTTCATTTACTTAATCTTTAGTTTAGATAAACTCAACGTTTTTCAACGCTCTTTCATTTAATAAATGCAACTATCTTATATAAAAAAACATTCTCAGATTCCATTAGAACTTAAAAATATACCGCCAAGAAGTTTCTTTTCCCTTTTACTGAGAAATTTGACTTGATTTGTTATAAGAAATAATTTGATTAAGACGAAAATGTCACGCTTGAGAATTCTGTTTTGTTATTCAACGGCAGGATTTCTTTATGGGACACATGGTACAATGTAATTGGAATCCGTACTGTGCCTCCTTCCACTCAAGACTCGGGCACATAAATTGCCAGCTACAATATTTAAATTCCTGACGCAGCGTCGAGGATAAATCCCGTTCTCCGCAGACACAACCGCAACTAAGAACGCGAAGCATTAGTGAAACGGCCAACGAAAACTGCTTCACACACACACACACACAGAGGCACAACGAGTGTAATACTTGACGTTTTAAAGAACCGCATTACGCATACGCCATGTTGCCGTCGAGGCAGTCTGGCAACTTCGGCGTGCGCCATAACAAAAACAAACAAACAAACAAAGAGCCGAAGAAGAAAAAAGCTTTTCATTGCTGGCCATTAGCGCTCACAGTGTTCTCCTTCTCTCCCTCACTCACTCTGCTACTCAAACTCAGCTGGGCCCCTTCTCCCTCTTTCTCTCCCACTCTTCCACTCTGTTGTCCCTCTCTCTTGCACTCACACTCTCTATTTTGTTCGCTCTCTACTTGCAGTTTGAAAAAACAAGAGAGTGTGGTTTTTTCGGGGTTTTTCCTGCGCTGCGTCGCAGTTGCCGTCGCCGTCGCCGCAGACAAAAACATTTTCGCTTGAGTAGAAAATTTCAATGATTTTCATTTTCCGTCAGTGTGAAACGAACCAAGAACCAAAACGAAACGAACGCGCGCGCATAAACCACAACACAAGAAAGAAAGCCAAGAAACAACACAGCAACAACAACAACAACAACAACTAGAATAACGCACACAATTAACACGCCCCATCCCCCTGCGCTCACTAAACACTTGTACTTATACGTGTCTTATAAACAATAATCATTTCATTATACCGAAAATTAACAATAAATAAGCGAAGGAAATTCTCGAGAGCAACAAAGGAATCCACAAGTAGCCGACGCAGAGCAGAGCCCCGACATATAAATAAACAGCCCGAGAAATACCTAAATATACTCTATACGATAGTATGTGCCCCAAGAGCATACATAGCTCTATATAGTATATAGACGACAACTGCATTGCATTTGACATTGGATGAGCTCTCGGGGAAAACGTGTATCGAATCGGAATCGGAATATTTATCGCTTTTCGTGCGGACTCTTTGGAATGATTCTTCTAATTTGATTTGGCGGCATTCTCCTCCTTGGGATCAATTTGCGATGTGAGTGTGAATATGAATATACATATATGTATTGTAATAAATGAGTAACCAGTTGAATGTTCTCTTTAGATTAATTACTTATCATTTATACACTTTGATCATTGACATGAAAATGTAAATAATGTTTTGGCATTTCATTTTTTATGAAATGTGGATTGATTGCTGAACATAAATAGCATATATATAATATATATAGCTTTAACTGAGCTCAATTTCTGAATATTTATTCAAATATTGCCCATCAAAATAGAGTATTGTATATTTCTCAAAATATTTGATAGCATCGTACTACTAAAAGTGATTTTGATGGATCGTTTATGGAATTATTCTTGAGTATTATTGAAAAGATTCCACAGAAATATCAAGATGGCAAAGATTTGTTTAAATTTTTTAATAATTTTTTATTGTATATGAATGTAAGTGAACCATTAAAAACAATGTTTTATTTATATTGTTATGATATCATTTAAACAAATGTAGATTAATTATATTTCCCCATCCAACTTAAAGTCGTCTGCCTTCCTTTGGTTCATTAAAACATAATTCCCATTGTAATTACTTAGTATTTTTACTTACGTATTCGATCTAATTTTGTACCTTATTCATTTATGATTCATAACGCGTCATACCTTAGGCTATATATAAATCGCAGCGTCTGATTCTTTTCACCCCCACCACCACACGTGGAAGTCAGCAATCTTTGTTTTATGAATATTTGATCAAATTAGCTTCGTGCTCTGATAAAGAAATCGAAATAACAAACATTTTACAAATCGAAAACACCTGCGTCACACACATGAATTTTCCTGCACGCCCCCTTCCGTCTGCTGCCCAAGGGGTGCAGCCTTTTTCCAATTGCTACTTACCTGCACTCTTCTTATTTGTCGCACATGCTTGTCATACCCAGGGAGAGAAGTAAACAAAAAGGGGTGTATTCAGTGTTGGAATAGGAGATATTCATTTTGACATTTCTTTTCCTTTTATTTTGCAAGGATCTTGAGAATTATGAGGGCTGCTGATATGAAATTTAGTGTGTAGATTACTGAATGTCAGATGTATATTAAGTTCATATTAAATTAGAGATAACTTAATGTCAAATATATATGAAGTTCATATTCAATTAGAGATATATCTTCATGTTCTTTAAAATATTAAGAAAACATTTATTTTTCTATTTTGATTTTTGCTTGTAATATTTATAATCAATTGTAGACTGCACAAAATTGTGAGTTGCATTATTATAGGGTGCTCTCAGTGTAGTGCATTTTCCTCTGTTGCTGCTTTATACTTGGGACTTACTGCTACCACGGGACGTATGAGTGTTATATATGCTTTTATGCCAGAGTCGCATTCACACAAGCCACACAATCAACCGGCTGTGTCTCTCTATATTTCTCCCTTTCTCTCGCTCTCGCTCTCTCTCTTCCTCTCCCTCTTTGTCTCTCTCTCTTTTTGGCTGTCAATTTCAATTTCTCACAGGTGTATGTGTGTGTGAGAAGGGGAGAGAGAGACAGAGAGCTATAGAGAACCGGAAGCAACTGCAAACTGCGCTTCATTGCAACAGACTGTGTGTGTGTGTGTGTGTGGGGCCTGTTTTTAGGACGGCACTTGTTAGAACGGAAACGGATATCCTGGTGTGCTCTCTGCACAGTTCGCTGGCGCTCACTCAGCGCGCGCCTCCTGTTTGTCATTTCGTCAAAGTGTCCTTCAGAGCGCAGGAAATTCTAAATTGAATGTGCACTCTAACCTCCCTCTCCCTCTGCCACCTCCCACTATCACCTACCGCCTGTCATTCGGCATTCACTCTTTCTCACTGTGTTTGTTTGTTAACTTGTTTGTTCGCCTTTGTTGCACTCTCCTTTTCTCATGCCCCCCTCAAGGGTCTACGTACACGGCCGCTGGCCAAGATTTGTGGGCTTAAACTGAGGATTTGTGTGCTCAAGCCTTGTGGCTGATTGTCCACTAAGCGAGCAGCTAAGCGAGCACAGCATGCAAAGGGTATATCAAAAAGGGGTGTATCAAGTGCAGGCAGGCGGTCAGAGGACAGAGGACAGCAAGGAGAAGAGAGCAGGCAGAAATGTGCTTTAAGAACTGCAGGCCAAAGCATAAAGTTGAAATGTTGCAATGAACATGAACAAACATGGAGTGCACGACTGTTAAATACCCTGCTTTCAACTCTTTAGACGAGGCATCATTCTTACTATGTATGCTTACTATTCCATTCCAATTTTGCTTTAATTTTGCGACATCCTTTATTATAATAATTATCAATAAATCAGGGAATACTGAAGTAATAAGTACGGCATGCAAATCTTTATTTATCTATCGATTATATGGATTGCATACATATGAATATGTAGCGCTCATTAATTTACCGAATATGTTTAGGTTTATATTATATATTGAAAAGTTTAATAGGAGAGTGGACGTATAATCATCGTGATTGCTTTGAGCTGTCGATATGGTGTCCAAAAATAAAGATTGAGTTCACCACGAACCTCCTCCTTAAAGTATTTGCCATGTACATTGCTGAAATAAAAAGAAACCCCATTTAAACAAATAGAATAATGTTAGAACAAGTTAAATACTAGCCAACCCCAACAGTTCTTTTAGCACCAGCCACCAGTTCCGTCGGCACAATTGATGCCACATGCATCGTTGTCATTATCGTAAGTGGAGAACATTTGCTTCACGTGATATCTGACCTCGTCTCTGGCATTCCCAGAGAAAGATCCCACACTGAGCAACCTGTATTTATCATCTTCTCCTGCAATGCTGAAGTTGTCGTATCGAGCGTAGAGAGTTTTACCAAACCATTCCTCCATATGAATATAGAGCTCATGAGGCTGATCGCTGGTTAGACGATATATCTTCTCAAGGCCCAGAAAGAAGTCACCGGAGTAGGAGCCAAAGCCATTCTTATATGTTTCCCAGTTCCTAGTGAAATTCTCTTCTCCATTAATGCGCTGTTCTATAACCAACCAGCCAAGTCCGGCCAGCTCACTATCACACAGTACCGTAAAGGTATCGAAATCGGGTAGATTAACATTATAGATTCCATTAGAATCACCACAAGTAATGCAACGATTTGGTTCATTTTCATTCTGTTTTATTTACTCTTTTAAGTAAGTGACTTCCTGTTCATATTGCTAAATACTTTCATTCTGTTTCGTTAGCATAACTTGATATTTCTTTATAGCTTCTTCTTTAGTTAGTATTATTGCTGACAGTTGAGTTATCGTTGCAGTGTTTTCAGCAATGGTAGTATTTTTCATCTGTAACAGAATCTCAGTCTCATTTCATTTATGTTTACAGTTCTTCAGATTAATATCTTTGATTTGTGCAGTATTTTCAATAAAGTTCTTGTTTTGGATTCTCTAAATAATTCTCAATTTTAGTGTGTTCTCTTTTCAATATCTCTTTTAATAATGTTTTAAGTTGATGTAGCTCACTGTTAACTGATTCAACAACTTGTTTGAAGACATTATTGGTATTCTGCAGTTCAGAGTTTATAGTTTGCAGGTCTTTGATATGAACGTCCTTACTTAAGGCGGCACTTCGTAAGGAAACAATTAGATCATCTTTCAATTTTTCCTCGGAGATTTTAAGCTGTTTAATTTCTTTACGCATATTGTTTATTTGCTTCTGTTTGATGTCACAGTTATTGCTCATCTGAACAAAATAAAGGGAATAAAACAAATTAAGGCTGATTAAAATATTCATATCTTAATACTAATAAACATTATCATGTCTAGAATAAAGTAATTCAACGTTGTAGTTTAGTGAGTCTATTTTATTTAGCAATCACTGAAACTTAACACAAACACTTGGAATATTCGAATGTATATAGAATATTTCTAGACCTTAGACTCTCAATTGACTAATGTCTGTTCTTATCAAAGACAATTTCCGTACCTGGTTGTTGTCAGTGGCAAATGCAAAAGAACCCGACAGTCAGCAGAAGAATCCAAAAGTAGATCAAAGGAATATGCATTCTGTCGTGCAATAACATATAGAATAATATATAGAATAACTGAACCGCACTCGAAATGAACAACAGACAACTGAAATCATATTCAGATTGCGCAAGTAGAAGAATGAATCTTCTGAATGATAGAGAGTGATAACGACTCAGGTCAAGTTCAAAGCGTTTAAAATTCTCTCGAAAAACAAAAACAGAAAAAAAAACAAAAGAGTAATAAATTGTGCCTTATGCTTTATGCAATTCAAGGTACTGTATATGTAAGTAAAGTACTCTAGATACTTAAGCTGATACTTATCATAAAGCCCAGTTCAAAGTTAAATTAAATATGAAAGTGTTATAGAAAATCCTTAGTTAGTCTTATCATTATTTAGTTATATATTGCTCTAAGTTTGTTGTACAATATATAAGCTAGAGCAGCAGGGCTCCTTTGGCTTTCTAATACTTTCCTTAGCTGATTCTGAAGACTCTCTATTCAACTTTTATTGGCTGTTCCCAGTGCCAATGCTATGTTCGACACCATCTGCATGCGTTATTTGGCCTCCTGTTTTTATTTGCCATCAAGGAACTGTAAATTGTTCTTGTGCCTTGACAATTGTTGCTTTGTTGCTGTTTTTGTGCCCAATTTCAGCCTTGGGGCATGAAATGAATGTTCGTTGGCCTTCTTGGAGTTTACGTTTGCAGTGGCCTTTGACTCCGCTTGCTCTCTCTCCATCTCTCTCTCTACTCGCTTGCTCGACCCCCCGTGGAAGTGATTCATGTGCGCGCCATGACTTCGCTGTCTGTTTGTAGTTGTTGTTATTGTTGCTAGTGCGTGCCACCATGCTGCATATGCGTTTAGATTTATGTGTGTGCGTGTGTCTACTTTACACATGTTCTCTTCCCAGGGCCCTTTTATATATTGTATAACCAGACTCGACTTCGACCCAATTTCACTTGCTTGCTGTTTAAACAAATTTCGGCATGCGCCAAGTCCCTGCACATCCGCAACCGCATCCGCATTCGCATCCGCAACTAAATGACCTCGATTTGGGACACAGCCGGGCGCTGCTTAAGATAACACTCTATCCAAAGCCATTCGTCTAGCATGTGCCTGCTCAAGTGTTGTTGTTGTTGTTATCTCTAGACACACACAGACAGACAGACAGATAGGGACACACACATACACACATAGATTGGTCGCCTTATCCCGATAAACACTTAACGGCGCAAGTGTTGTCGATTTTCCTTGGCTTTTGTCTTGCGGCTTTTGTGCTTATCGCGGCAATCAGAGCGGACGACAGCGCGGGACAGTCCTAACTAAATACTACATAAGAGACAGGCACACATACATGCACACACACACACACACATGTACACGCACACACACGCACACTTGAAGCAGCTTCAAGTTGTTGTTCGTTGTTCTCGTTATTGTTATTATGCCGCCCGCCTGCAGTCAAGCGGCCCCTTAACGACTTTGCCCCCCCTGCCTCTCTCTCCCTCTCTCTATGTGTGTGTAAGGCCTCTCTCTGTGTGTGTGTGTGTGTGTTGCCTTTCAATCCTTTTGTATTTGACACAACAATAAAACGCTATACAAACACACTTCACATACAAACACACACACACACACGCAGAGTTGCGTAAATATTTTATTATTTATATCGGATTTTTCCGTTTTGAAGTCAAGAAATTGCCGAGTTTGCAGCTTGGCCTGATTCCGAGCCGTTGATAGGAAATGCAGCTTGTGCTTTAGTGGGTAATTAGTGCAGCGATTGCACTCAATCGGGGCGTATACGCAATAACAGCAAGTAAACAATCACCCCCCACCTATTGTTTATTTATAATATATTCCATTGATGATCTACTGCTGAGCTAAGCAAATAAGGAATATTTAAGTTGTGTAAGCTTCTTCTTCTTCTTTTCCTTCGCTTTCTTGCTGGCGACTCGCTGGCGTATACGTAATATGCGTTAAGCTACAGCTTCAGCTTCGCCTGGCTTTGTGCGTCTGTTAAGGTCTTAAATCAAAAGTCACACACAATGTTCTTGTATGCTAACATCGCATAAGTAGCTTATATATCTCTCATAGGGAATGAGAGGCCCCTTGTTTGCCATTTGTTTCATTATCAATAAGTGAAACATTTCCTTGGCTTTTCCTTCCCCAAAGTATTTTCCATAAACTTCACATCAATCAAAGCGTACACCAACCTTCTTTATCATTCGCTATCATTTGGCAGCCAGGCTCCACAAGCTGCCACAGAATGACCTTTCATCTCGTACACTCATCATTGTCGGCTGATTGTTTCGTATACCCTGTAGAGGGGAATGAGGACTGTTGAGGTATATATGAATTAAAGAAAAGTCTTTACGTCTTTATAAGATAGTAGAAACCTTAGCCGAAACGTCTTAATATAATATTGCGTAACTAACCTCATTGAACTGGGCAGTCAAAGCAGCTACAGCCGGGAAATTTGGTAGAGAGTTTACTTATGGTATATAAATATAATACAAAGTAACTTTGAATAGAAATCATTAACTAACCTCATTGAACTCTGCAACCTAAAGAGGTAGCACCATCAAATTTGGCAGAGATATTGTCTTAAGGTTCTTGAATATGATTCAAAGTGTTTTGAATGGAAATCACTAAACTAACCTCATTGAACTCGGCAGTCAAAGGAGCTAGAGCCAGGAAATTTGGTATAGAGTTTACTATAAGTAAGTAAAGGTTTACTGAATACAAAACAAAGTGATTCCATATAGAAATCATTAACTAACCTCATTGAACTCAGCAACCCAAAGAGGTAGCACCATCAAATTTGGCATAGACATTGTCTGAAGCTTATCGAATATAATTCAAAGTGTTTTGAGCAGAAATCCCAAAACCAACCCTATTGAACTCGGCAACCTAATGAGCTAGGGTTACTAAATTTGGCACAGAGATTATATAAACCTATACAAACTGTTAAATTAAATGATATATAATATAAATAATTAAACAAATATTATAACTGAGTATTAAAAATAAGAAAGTCTATCATTTGAAGCTAAAGTATAAAGGGTATCTCGACGTCGAGTACACTGCTGACACTTGCTGGGGCTGGCGAAATTCCTTTCGCATGGTTTATTTACGTGTGATTCATGGAATTGAGACTGACGAAGACGAAGACGAGCAAGAAGACAAGAAAACAAATTAAATGTCTGCCGAAATGGAATGAAGGCAGATAGCGAAAGCATAGGAAGGAATGTAGCTGACATGAAAAGCGGAAAAGCCATCAAAATTAAATTATAAATAAAAACGTTTAAATTCATAATTTGGCAGCAGGCAGAGGGCGCCAGTGCGACGCTAGCGATGGCAGGGGGGGGGGAAAGGTTGAAAGGGGGAAACGCACTTGAATTTCCAGGCACGTGGCGAAGCGAAGGCCAACAACAACAACAACAACAACGAAGAACAAAGTTGAGAATTTTGTGCTCATATTCGATGTAGCTTATCGCATTTCCCCTCCTCCTCTCCCCCCACCAGACTGGCTGCCTAATTGAAACGCAAATTTGATATCCATTTCCTTTCATTTCCCATTTTCCATTTGCCATTTAGCATTTTTCATTTTCCATTTCCCTCAATTATAAATTCACTGAGAGTCAATTATGTAATGATGTTTATATGGCAAACGTACCGCACCAGCTGACACTTCCTAACAGACAGTGGGTGTTGGGGTGCGGTAAGGTTGGTAGAGGGGGGTCAGCTGGGCTGGGCAGCTAGTCATCCTTCTTGGTAAGCAACCTGGGCAGCCCACGCACGACTTTGGCAGACAGCGGACATTGACGCGCCCCAGAACTGGCTTCCACCACACACACACATACTACAACACAGACACACACCTGACTCTTCTAGCTAGAGCTATTTACCTAGCATATATAGCAGCGTACATGGCCACATGCATTGGCCGGGCCAGAGCCAAGGCGCTGAAAGAGCGCAACAATCAACACGCTCTCCTTCGTTCGCCCTTCTCTCCTCTCTCTCGCACTCTCTCTCTCTTTCTTTACCCCTCTCCCTCTGGTACTGCATGTTGAGTGCGTGTCCACTCTCCCCTGGCAGCTGTCCACCCTGCGTGCCGGGGAAAAACAATGAAAACAATGCGACCGCGAAGAAAATGAAATAAGCGGCAAAGTCTTTGACAAGTGTGAGTTGTGCCACAACGCGAATACCCTGCAACCAACTGTTGCGTGTGATTAGCATGGAAATCTAGAGACATTTGATTGTTTACTAAGCAGAAAGAATGTCCCATTTCCAAGTTGCTACTAATTATGTATATAAAATCCAAAATTATCTTTATCGAATTAAATGCGACAGTTGTGGCAGTGTATGATAGATATGCCATGCCCCCCCTGCTGTTTATTAATCAATTTATTTATTGCTTATCCTAGCGCAACAAGCTTAAACGGATTCATAAGAGTTTAATTTATAAAAATAGTTGAAAATAAATAGAGTTGATTAACAATTTTTTTACATTTAACGGAGTTTTCTTCTCAATTTGCAATTCAAAGTCCAAGAATCTTCACAAATATTTGAAATTAACCTTTTTATCACAATTTTTCAACTTGTTGTAAGTTTTTTATCCTCTATTCTTTCTTTGAGCTGAAGGCTCTGGTAGGTTGTTCTCATTATTTGCATTAGATCTATTATTTATTACTAAATTTAGGTTATAAAGATAGTAGAAGTACCTTATCATTGATCTTCAATATATTCCTTATATCTACATTATCATTCTCATTATTCATTCACTGTTAATTTCTTAAGCATTCACTTAAAAGACATATCCATTTAAATAATCACTTTAAACCTTTAAAATCCTTTATCTTAAATATACAATTTTCATTTTCTACCATTACAAAGCATCTCACATAGCCAAGTGACCCGCAAATTGCCTTTCAGAGCAGGGAGACACTGAGAGGGTGAGCCAAAGACAACAGAGCAGGTGACAGAACGGACAGGGGCAGGGGCAGGCAATATCGTGCTATATTGTCTTTATATACATTTGTTATTTAATTTAGAAATTGTATAACCTGATTACTCGAGAGCATTCCGGCTCCGTTGTCCGCCACATGCACTCTGCATTTGCCGGATCGCCCCATTGCGTGTTCTTGTGCTTGCTTGCTCTCTCACCCTTTTCCCTGAGGAGGAAGTTGAAAAGAGGGCATGGGGCGGATGGGCGGGGCAGGGTGGCAAGTGAAAGTGCTATTAACGCTGTTTGTGGCTTACATTTTTAATAGCACACTTCATGTGGCGACAGGGGACAAGGGATGAGGCAAGAAGAGGTAATTGCATTACATGCGAGACGCGCTAAGTGGGTGATAAGCACTGCGGAACAAGTGTTACCGTTATGTGGAAATATAAATTCATCTGCATTTAACTGTAGCACACACATAGACACACACATACAATCGCATCGATTCATGTTGGCCACACCCGATGGATGGGGCGCAGAGCTCAGTTCGGTTCGGTTTCGACTCTATGACTCAGTCCACCTGTCATTGGGCCAATTACCTGACGGCGGGGCAAACAAAGCGCCATAATGTCGATGTATACATGTACAAATATATACTATATATGTATGTACAATTGTATACAGCATATAGCGGGGGCAGATCGGTGAATGCCACCGGCGATTCATTCATATTTTTATGTCTTTATTCTGTTCGAGTGGGCAAACTAATTTATGCCCAAAAATTGCCAACAGCTGTTCGAGAGAGAGTAAGAGAGAGAGAGAGAGTACTCTGCCACTTTCTCTCATCATTTACTGCTGCTCTCCCTCTCTCTTTGTGGCCGTGTTGCCTTGCCGCTTTGCCGCTTTCCAGTCGTCGATCGGATGAATTCAGCGCGTTGCAGCCCGTGAAAAACTGTTGCGCCAGCTCGATGAGCATTTTCTTTTCGCCTTGCGAACGTTTCGCGTTTGGACGTGTGTCGCGCGTGTCGCTCGCATCGCTCGCAGCATCCGCCGCGTCCATTTACTGCCACTAGTTAGTGTCCACCGGGCGTATACGCAACGCAAACGAACGCAACGCAGCACAACACGCATACGCCCCGTGCGCTGCCCAGGCAAAGCGAATAGCACAACAACAACAACAGCAACAAGAAACAGCTGCCACTATTACTTCGGTGATCGACGATCGCTTTTCCCAATTTCCCATCGCCTTAGCCGCGACAGTCGCGCGCTCCGTTCCGTTCCGTTCGGTGTTCTCTCGCGCAGCTCGTCTTCCATCTGTCTTCCGTCTGCTGTCCGTCGGTTGTCGGTTGTCGTCTGTCGGTTGTCGGCTGTCGCCTTCGCTTGTTGTCTGCCGTTGTCATTTCCATTCGCTGGCGCACGCGTTGCCAGCTGTCAGCGCCGCGTTTGGAACTGAAAAACGTAAAAACGTTTCAAGGCACGGGATTTTCTTCTTCGGCATTTCGCTCTGCTATTTTTACCGTGTGTGCGTGTGTGTGTGCGCGTGTGTGTGAGTGTGCAAGCACGGCCAAACACAGAAAAATTCACATTTTTTAACCATTTGCCCGAGTTTTTCTCTATCTATGTACGTAGAGCAACGTTGTGTGAGTGTCTGTGTGCATGTGTGTGTGTGTGGAAAATTTCGATGAGTTATAAAACAATATGAATCTAATCAAAAGAATCCGCAGCTCAATATCGATACCAAATAATTGCAAATCGTTTGAAATGCGCACACACACACACACAGGTGTAAATCGTATACCATATATGTACATATACACACACAGTTATACTTGTATGTGTAGTATATAGCTGAATAGCCGAATTGGCAGCTCAGTGGAAAATGGGAAAATGCAAAATGAACGTCTAGGCAAAATACATATAAATACAAATACACGCAAACCGACGTATATGTTACACCTTGCTGAAACAAATTGCAAACTGAAAGCTAAAAAGATTAAACTAAATTATAATTAAACTACAATAAATAACAATAAATACATTATAATATTAATTAAAGTTCAATTGATACATGCGTGTTTACTGTGACATTTTTCATTGGAACTTGTGCGATATATTTGCCAAAGTAATTATTAAAAAAATATATTAAAAATCCCTTGGAAACAAAAGGTGTTTCATAAATTCTGTTATTCTTCAAAATTCATAAACATTATTAAACTAAATTGATTATAATTTCATCTATAATATATTGATAATTTCCCTTAACAAAAAATTATAAATTGAAACAAAAGTCAAATCGTTTTCTTGAATTTCAATTTTCTTTTTCAACGTTCAATTCATGCAATTAAAATTTGTATAAATGAAATAAAATCCAATGAAAATTTTTGTAACATATTCTATATCATTAAAATATATGCAAAACATAATATGAAAGAATTAAAACAGAATAACCTTAAAGCAAAAGCTTAAAGTTTTCTAAAATATTTTCTAGAATTGCAAGTTAATATTAAAAAGTTATTTAAACAAACGAAACTTGTTGTCAACTGCTTTACTGAATTCCAAACAGGTAAATCCAAAGTAAATCCTAAGCTAATACGCTGCATGTGAAGTGTAAAAGAACCAAAATCGATCGATAGTCAGGCAGCAGGGAGAAACAGGAGAGAGAGAGAGAGAGTTAAGGTGTAACTACAGTTGCTGTCGTACTGCTGCTGTTGGGGTGTTAATACTTAATTTATGCGAACCTATAAATAATTTCGATTTAGAGAATGTGTTGCCTGCCAGAAGGCATACTATATAATACTATATAATACGATTATACGAATAGTGCGCGTTGTGCGAACAAAAATCTGCTAAAAATACCGACAAACTGAATGCTGCGTGTCGCTCTGCGAGTTTTTCTTTAAGTGTGTGTGTTTCTGTGTGTGTGTGCGAGTGTAGTGAAGATTGATTGAAATGCAGTCGCAAAAAGTAAATGCAAACGCACAAAACAAACAAAAATTGCTAAACGCACTCGAGAATAGGCGACACAACGACGTCGCTACCCTAAAACACACACAACCCTCTAGCTACCCTCACCACAAACGCGCTGCTAACTACGTCAGTCTATTAGACTATTATTTAATTTTCATCAGACAGAGAAACAGAAACCGAAACAGAAACAGAACCAGAGACACATCGAAAAGACTCAGCCAAGGCAGGCGAAAAAAACACAGTTCATGAAGAATATTACGAGTATTTTCGCTTTTCTTCATTGCTTTATTTATTCTTCAGCTTGCGTATTTATTTTTTGCTGCGAATTTTATTTATTTTCCTTTTGGTCGTTGGCTGCCAAGCAGTTTTTAAAATAACAATGATACATGCTGCCTGCCACAGGCTGCTCGCTCTGTTTATAAATAAATGCGCATACGCAAATGCCTTTATCATATCAGAGCAGCACAGCACAGCCCTGCTCGGGGCAGCTCTGTGATAAAGTGCCTGGGCAACCACGAGAGGGGAATGGGGCGGGATAGGTGTTCTTTCTCATTGTAGTTTCAGTGCAGAGTTATGCAGTCTGCTGAGCCAGTTTCATATGGTTAAAGAGAAAACACTCTTTTGGTTGGCATAAAAGTCTCTTTGTCTTTATCTTTCTAAAAGGATAAACTGATTTAAAAATTTATGACAATTAATATTTCAATTAACTGAGATGCAGGCAAGTAATTGTTTACTCTTTTATCTAGATAGATAGTTTCATGCCTAATAACAATTAATTACTTTAGGAGCAGTTTAAAATATATACTTAAAATGATTTCAGTAAAACAATGTTATATTCCTTATTCTAATAAGTAGTAAGAAAAACAATGGAAAATAAATAAATACTAATCTATATATATTATTATAGAAAGATAAATAAGTAATTAATTATTGATGGTTATATATGTTGCTAAATGCATAAGAAAACAGATACAAAGTAACACAGATTGATATAAATAGATAGAAGAATTGAGCTATATAGAAACATAAATGGATAAAACAATAGAAAGATAAATAAATAAGTAAATCAATAAATAGTTTGTTTGTCATAAATATATTCAAGAGATGTCGTAGTTAAAGGTATATTATCAGGGAAGTATTATAATTTCAGTAATGTTCATCATTGCCTTTTATTCCTCAGGAAATTTTCAAGAGTAAAATATATTAATAAATTAATTTGTAATTTGTATATGCAAAGTTCATTTGCTAAATTAATATCATATTATTTTTTTTTTAATTATATTATTGATTAATTTAGCTTGAAATAGTCAGATTCGCAATTCCTGTTTTTAATATGTCAAACAAATTCTAAGCAATTCATTTTTACCCCTCTTAATAAGTGTGGTGGAAGATTAATAGCAAGTTTTTTATGAGTGAAACAATTTGTTGTGCAGACGTAATTTGAATTACTCAAAAACCTTGCTGAAAATTGGAAAAGTTTTGCATAACATCAGGTGCACTGTGGCAATAAATTATGTCCAGTTCCGTTGTTTGCTACTCTTCCTCGTTGGCTTCTTCTGTTTGTTACGACGGCAGGTATTCAGATTTATGACTCTCATTCCGGAGAATTAGGAACAACTATGAAATTGCCTTTTCCCTATTCTACAAATTTCTTTGGCATAAATAAATTTGTTTAAAACAACTGTAGAATGAGAAACAGAAGAAGAAGTAGAAGTAGAAGCAGAAGAAGACGCTGAATATGACCACGAAGACAGGTTGCCCAAGTGCGAATACAAGGAAGGCACTGTAGTTGCGTGTGTTTTCATCATCATTAATGTTTAAACAAAATCACATTGGCAGCCAGCACAGCAAGAGAGAGAGACAGCAACAGACGGCAACACAGCATTCTACCTCACCTCACACTCCACTGTCTCCTCTCCCCACTCCCTCAATATTCTGCTGTTAGTGCACGGTTCTCTGCTCTGCACGGTGTGTGTATTTTGCTATTAATAACAAAAGCTTCAGAAGAATTCTAATTCAAATTTGATTTTCAATTTGAATTTCGTTTCGTTGCGTTTCGTTTCGTCTCTCGTTTTGTTTCTTTTCTTTTTGTTTCGTTTCGTTTGGTCGGCAACTGCAAGAGAACAATAAAACCGAATGCCAAAGGCGATGAGAAAAAGTGGCCAAAAATGTTTGCGGGAATTTTACGAGTCTCGACAAGAAAGGAAAGGCTCTAACAGCAATTCGACAAGTAAATACTCGTCTCAAAGGGATATTCTATATATAGAAGGGGTATTCTAAATAGAAAACAACAGATAAATAAATAATCTAAGTTCAAGTAAATATCGCAATACGAATTCAAACAATGCCAAACTTCAAACGGGGTCGATGGGCAACAGACTGATACGAGGCACTTATTGCAGAAGATAAACAAATATTTTGAGAGGCAATAAATGTGCAAGATCTGCGAATCATTGATCATTAAAAATAAATAAAAATCCTGCTCAAAAATATTACGAACTTTATAGTTGTTTTTCAAAAAAAATAAATAAAGAAATTATTCGGTATTAATGGGGAATTTTATAATTCACATTTGCAGAAATCTTAAAAGAATTCGTTGTGTTTTGAAAAAACTTTGATTGCTTTTTAAACGAAAATTTCATTCAAATTGATTAAAGATCAAGAATGATTGGAAATTGCGTCAATTGTCTTTATCATCGAAAACAAAAGAAATTGCAGTGAATGTTTTTATTTTGTATAAATACTAATATTAATAATAATATTTGAAGACCTTATTAAAGGCTTATATACTTTAAAGAACATAGTAGAAAACATTCACAACTTCCATATATTGTATATAAACGTTTAAAATATTTATTAGATTCATTTAAAGAACACAAAGAACTTGATTCAAAGGAAATTTCAATTTAATTGAAATGCATTTCATTTCAACAAGAAACATGGTCAATTTATTGCTATTTGTGGGCATATTCCACATTGACTTCTCATTTAGGGCCACTTGAAGATATCATCGAATTGTTATTTAAGCAACATTCCACACCAAATTTCATGGGAAAAACACAATTAAATTCTTCGTTCTGTACTTAAAGCCAGCAGGTGGATTGTTTTCTTCATGAAGACACAAGCACACATACATACATATTTAAACAGACACACACACACACACATCTACATATAACTTAACTGAACCATGTGATAAGCCTGCCACTGCACAGCATCCGCTCTGCCACCATCTCTCTTCTCATTCCCCTTGCACCTCCTTCTTTCACCCTGTTCGCACAATAAAACCGTAAATTATTTGCAACAGAGTGAAGAATTTCCAAATAAACAATTTCCGCTGGCAGTCAGCAACAGTCGGGAACTCTGGTTTAACCGCCCTATCGATATCGCAATGTGGAAGTACAGTAAATACTTCAGCGCGACCACATGGCGTATACACAACGCGAGTTGAACGCAAATTCCTCACTCCCTTCACAAGTTGTTGCTGCTGTTGCTGTTTTCCTCTCTCTCTCTCTCTCTCTCTGACACTGCTGCTGTCATTGTTGCAAGTTGGCATATTTAATATACCCTGTATGCTTAAATGTTGGGTTGTATAGACATTGTAAGAAAGTAAAGTACTCTGTGTATATATTAACAGATTCTCGTGCAGTTTCCTAGAGTTAGAATAGTTTGCTTATTCATATTAGACCATAAATACATCATAGCCATCGTCTTTTCCACATGCAGAGTATCTGAGAGTCAAACCTTCTACTTGTTATTGTTTTGTGCACAGAAATTTGAGCAGGCAAATACAATACTTGATATACTTGAGAAGAGACAATTTCATTTCACTTCTTGACAAATTTGGAATGCAGTTTTCTTGTTCCTCAAACTTTTGCTCGATAACTTTCAGTTTTCAATTCAAACTATAATTGAATAAGATTATTCTTGGAAGTTCCTTAATAAAATGTTATATAAAATGTATAGTTTTTTTAATTGTTTTTACAATAAATTATATCTAGATATAAAGAAAGGTAAATAAATATTGCAACAACTCTAAAAATATTTTTTTGGTATTCAAACAGACTCATAAAACGTTCTCTAAATCTGTTTGTAATCAAATTATCAACTCGAAGGAATATCTACAAATATATATAAATAACCATTATATAAGAATCATACATTTAGTTATATTGTATTATGATTAAATTCCCAAAACATTTCTACCGTTAAATATGAAATACATTTATCAAGTTCAAGAAACAGATTTGTTTAAATGTAGAATAAAGAACATAATAAATACTTTTAACAGAATACTTTTTCATTCCGAAACAACTCCTAAAACTTTTCCGAAATCGCATAACTCATATGAATCACACGAATGTTTTCAACAACAGATTCGAATTACTCATCTCAGCTGAATAAAACTTATATTGTACTATACGTTTGATGGTCTATGGTACTAGATCGCTGGGCTCACAGGCACAACAATAGAGAATATGATCAACACATGGCCCGATGCGAACGAATTACAGATCTATTAAGGAATCAAGCGAGAGGGGCAGATGGACATAAAAAATTACGAGGCAGTAAAAACAGAACTTGGCGAAAGCACGAACAAACCGCAGACAAATAGCAAAGAGCGATAACTAAAAAATACGATGTACAATCGACAATATAATCGACGATATACACGAAAGAGTTGAGCACGATAAACAAAAAAGCGATGAGAACGTTGCAAGTGATGTGCGCGGCCTTTTTCTGCTACTACACGATCCTTCTAATATTTTACTACTATTATCGAGCATATGTGCAAACAACTAAAACAAAGTCCAGTCCAGCCTGAGCGGATGTGTGTGTGTGTGTGTGCTGACACCGGGCAACAGCTGAGCACGCCACCTTTTCGACGCGCCATTGAGAACAATTTCGTGTCTTTGACGTTGCTCGCTGTATATACACATACACACACGGATACAAATACATATACACACGAAGACAGACATATGTACACATACATACGTAGATAGAAGACGTGTGAGCCCGTTGAATATACAAACTGTTGCGTCTATACATTTCAATTGGCCCGCCATGAGAATCGCCTCTTGTTATTAACAAACAAATCGCGTTCAGTTAGCACAGCATTATACAACTTTAGCAATGCCACAAACGATATATAACATCATCATCACCATCATCATCATCATCTTCACGAGGTACTTGCCCTCCCTCTCTCCACCAAACATTTTCCTAAACATTTTTCAATTCATCATTTTTGAATATGCAAATAAGAAAAGCGTATGAAAATTAACTTGATTGCATTTTGTATATCTTTGGTTTGGGGCTTTCTCCGAAATATTTATGCAATTTGTTTACATGGGCACTTTTATAGCAACTAATGAGCGAATAGTATGAAGAGAAAGTAAATATATTCACAAGTTTGCGTAAGTGAAAACCATTTAAAACTTACTTCTGAAAATTGAAAAGAATCACAAAATGTTTGTTTTGATTGAGAATGTTTGTTTTTTATATTGCATACTATATATGTATGTATATATGTGTGCCATTTGGATATGATTTACTATATTTCTTGGGGTACTTGAAAATGTGTTTAAACTTTTGATATACCTATATTTCCGCTATCAATTATATTCAAATATTTGTTTAATCAGAAACCTTGAGGTATTCCAATGAATATAAAATATTGAATATGAATAATATCAATAATATAGATATTTTAGCATATTTTTCTATCTCAAAAACATAATATAGCATATTAGGATGCATAATGAATATATAAAATTAATTAAAAGAAAGATTCTCGTGAGTTTTCAATCAAATCTCAACAAAAAACTACTATCAAATGGTATTTTCTATCTGTAGTTATTCAAAAAAGATGTATCGTTAAAATATGAGTTCGAATAGTGCTCAAGATCATTGTCAAACTTATTTCAAACTTTCTTATGATCGATATTCCTTTCCTATACAATGAAAGATACTTTAATTTGCCAACTAACTGATACTCTTTTTTTTCTTGCAGCCTTTGCAGTCAATCCAATGATGGCCTACGACATTAGCATAAAGCACTGTAACTGTAACTGTCAGATCTTAGAGATAGAAACTTGATCGAATCGAAGACAAAAAAAGGAAATAAGAGGGAGAGCTAAAATCCAAAATCAAAAGCAGAACCAAACTAAGAAAAAACTAAAACCTTAAAATTTTGCAACTTTCGCGTTTCAGTGGAAAAAAAAAAACAAAGAAAACCCAAAAGAAACTAAACAAAACTCCCCGCCCACAACTAACTTTAGACTAAGCAAAGCAACAAGAGAAACAAGGAGAACAACAAGGAAAGGAACAACAAAACTAATACAAAACGAAACTAAGCGAAACGAAAATTGAGGTTAGATTTAACTGAAAAACCAAAAACAACAGCAAGAACAAATGCAAATGAGGCAGCAACAACAACAACAACAACAAACACAACAGCAGCAGCAACGACAATTAAGCAGTAAATCAATGCGCAGCATACGAAAGCACAAAAAGCTCAAAGCGATAGCAGCAAAAGCAACATTTAGCAGTAACAATTAGTGATAATACAACAACAAAAGCAACAACAACAACAAACAACCACACAAGCATTGAGTATGCAACAAGCTGACCAACTAACGCAACAACAACAGCAGCAACTACAGCTACAGCAGCAGCAGCAACAACAACAACAGCAACAGCAGCAACAGCTGCAACAAAATGGCGCCGACATGGCCGCCTACGCCGCTGCCCAGGCTGCCGCCGGCGGCATCAAGCGCGCCCCGATGAGCGGCGGCCGCTTTGACTTCGAGGACGGCGGCACCTACTGCGGCGGCTGGGACGAGGGCAAGGCGCACGGACACGGCGTCTGCACGGGACCGAAGCATCAAGGTGCCTATGCGGGTGCCTGGAACTATGGCTTTGAGGTGTCCGGATCGTACATATGGCCCAGGTGAGTGTGGACGGGATGTAATGGAAGTAAAACGGGAAACGTTACGTTATATTTTAAAAATTTGTGTATGTATGAACATCTTTATCTCAGAGACTGTAAGAGCTAGGGCTATCAAATTTGGGGAAACTAACTCTTATTACTGCACAAAAATAAAGTTTGCTCTAACATTTAGCCACGCCTCTTTCCGTCTACGTAATACGACGAAATCAATTTAATACTCGTTGAAAAATTAATAGTGAGTTATTTTAAGGTAAGAGATTAAATGGGTAATAGGTTTATGACTTATTTAATTGTGACTCCTCTATTTCAATCATTAAACTAGGTAAATTCAAAATAAGAAGTGTTCCTTGAATTCATATTGAATGCAAAGCATTACTTGCAAGTTTCCATTTTTGTTTATTTACAATATATATCCATATCAATGTTAGAACTAATAAAGCTTATTTGTTTACAATTTTGAATTTTACGATGTTTTTTGATTTTTATTTCATTCAAATCGAAGATGATTAATTGCTGATTCGTAGAAGAAAGGGTACATGTGATTTGTTGATTGATTTTTCGCAATAGATCAAAATTTAAGGCGTGGGAGGCTCTATACATAGTGTAGAATATATATATTGAATTGTGCAATGCATTGAAGAGTTAATCGTAGCTTATCCTCCATCTAACGTGCCTTCTCTCTTCCATTGCAGCGGATCACACTACGAGGGCCAATGGCAGAACGGACGTCGACATGGTTTGGGCGTGGAACAAATTGGTCGGCAGATTTATCGCGGCGAGTGGTCCAAGGATGGCCACAAGGGGCGTTACGGAGTCAGGGAGAGCACCGTGTCTACGGCCAAGTATGAGGGCACCTGGAATGAGGGCTATCAGGATGGTTCCGGTTGCGAAACCTATGCGGATGGCGGTAAGCTTCTACAGGGCGTATACGTAACGCACGGCGCAGGGTATGAGATCATTTTGGAGGTCTATTCTCAGGCCTGAAGCCAAAGTAGAAGAAGAGGAAGCTTCAAGGGGCGTGAAGGGAGACCGTTGAAACCCATTTGTAGTTTCCATTTTAATTTACTTTTGACGTTTCTGTAATATTTCAGTTCGGTTCAGTTCGGATTTTTTCCTGTTCTGTTCTCTTTTATTTGCCTTGCCGGTAGGGTAAAATCATACACACACACACAAACACACACACACAGACGAATATTGTATGACCAAAAACTGACGTCATATTTTCATTTCGCCGCGCGGTTCAATGATATTTTTCGTAGTTCTTTCACGTTTTTCTTTCGTTCCGAAGCATTTTTGCAACATGAGTGGGATTTTTTTCTGGGGAAATTCGGTTAGCACGAATCAAGCATATGGCTCTCTATATATATATAGTGTCTGTGGATGTGTGTGTATGTGTGTGTGTGTGTGTGTATATATAGTTAGTCCCGACCGAGATGCAGCTACCTATAATGTATGCGAATATTAAAATAAATACTTTGCAGTTTACATTGTTCTAGCTAGATGTCATTGTGAATGAATGTCGAGTACTCATTGTTCGCGTATTGAGGTTATTATTCAGAAATATGCCTCATTGGTGTTCATGCCATAATATAATGTAATATGTTGGTGAGATGCATTCTGCAGAGGGGATTAATAAACGAGTGAATACCGTGAAAAGATGAGAACTGAGAGTTTGAAACTTTACTTTACTTTCCATTTTCTATTCAAATATATAATAGAAATGATATATTGAGTGATTATAAGGTTTCCTTGTCATTTTCCCGTTAGGCTTGAATAGTTTTCGAATAGGTTAGTGATATGAAATATACTTATATCGATTAATTCCTTACCCACAACCTTTCTCTGAACTTGTTATGGTCAACTGGCGAATAATTGCAGTAGTTACCGTTAATCCAGGCGAGTTAGCTATGCAAATGTTTGCCTGTCGCTCGAAGTGACTATAAATTGTCATTTGCTAAGCCCCCCCTTAATACTCTTTACTAATTAAATAACCCAACCTGCGACGACATTCCGCGCAAATAACAAACAATGCGCGTATAAATAGGCTTAGGGCTTAGGCACTTTCAGGACCCTCTTACACTCCCCACAACCTGTAAGCTTTTTGCTTTTACTTTCACGAGTAGACAAGGCGTTTGAGGAGAAGAAGAGAATCAGTCGTATTTGAAGGAAATGCACAGTAATGTGACTGATAAAGTAGTACAAGTTTCGAAGTTTTACTAAAGGTAGAAATACTTATACATAGCGGATAGAAGTACTAGCAAGATTAATAATAATAGAAACAGAAATAGTAGTTGAAAAAAGACAAACTATTATTTGTCTTAGTAGTAGTTAGTAGAAGTAATTAGTACAAATAGTAGGAGCAGTAGTATACGCAAAAGAAGGATTAGTTCTAAAAATACAAAGAGTAGTAGTAGTAGAAACTGTAGTAGCAATATTGATAGGAGCCGTATAAGTAGTTGTAGAAGCATTGACAGTAGTAGTAATACTAAAAGTAGCAGTAGTAGTAGTAGTAGTTGTAGCAGTAGTAGTAGTAGTAGTTATAGCAATAGTAGTAGTAGTAGTAGTTATAGCAGTAGTAGTAGTAGTAGTTGTAGCAGTAATAGTAGTAGTATAAGTAGTATAGTATAAGAGAAGTAGTTGTAGCAGTAGTAATATTAGTAGTAGTACTTATAAGAGTAGTGGTACTAATAGTAGAAGTAGTACTTACAATAGTAGTGGTAGTAATAGTAGAAGTAGTACTAATAGTAGTAGTTGTCGTAGAAGTAGAAGTTGCCTAAGTAGTACTAATGTTAATAGTGGTAGTAGTAGTAGTAGAAGTAGTATTAGTAGTACTAGAAGTAGTAGTCTTAGTAGTAGTAGTAGAAGAAGATATTAGGGAAATGAGCTTCAAATAAATTTTCTCTCCCTGTAAGCTAACCAATAGCAGTAGGGTATCTGTAATCCGTGGAAAGGTTCAATGGTGGGAGGAATGAGTTGGGGTTAGACGGGGTTGCACTCCAATGGATTGTCGCACTGCGGCTGCATTTGTAATTTGCATTTCAATGGCGCCGATTGCTGAACAGACTCCCTGCCACTCTCTCTCAGTCTGCTTTGCAGGCAAGTACCAGGGCCAGTGGCAGGAGGGTAAGCGACATGGATACGGCATACGCACCTCGGCACCCTTCGGCCTGGCGTCGCATCATCGGCGCAAGAATCTGCACGCCTCGCTGAGTTCGTTGCGCAGCGCCGGAGAATGGCAATGCCGCCAAGGCCGTGGAGAAGACGGAGGAGGTTCGTGGTGGCTTTGTGCTGACTGCCAAGTCGGATAAGCTGCCAGTGCGACGCAACAGTCTCACGGAGAAGTCAAAGAAGGGATTTCTCATGGTAAGTGGGCCCCCGAAGAGAGTCTTCTGAGTTGTTCTTGAATAAATGTGATCGTCTTTTGTGTGCAGGGTCTGAAGATGCGCAAACAACGCAGTACTGGCGACCTGGAGAAACGCGGCACCATCGCCTCGGGTAGCATAAGATCCACCATGTCATCGGCATCCTGGATTAGCACCGGCTCCGAGCAGTCCAACCTAACAACAAAGTGAGTATCGGGGCAGGAAAGATGAGGCTAGAATGTGATCTAAGTTAATTTTTTGCTTCACTGCCTGCAGATCTGCGCATACGGAGTCCAATGCCAGCTTCACCATGGAGGATGAGCAGCTGGATCCGACGGTCGTGGAGACCTACATGGGCGAGTGGAAGAAGGACAAGCGCTGTGGTCACGGCGTAGCCGAGCGCAGCGATGGCCTCAAGTGAGTACAAGGAAAGGTTTCTCTAACCCGGAGTGTGATCTAATCATCCCTCTCCCTCTCTTTCTGCAGATACGAGGGAGAGTGGTATAACAATCGCAAGCACGGCTATGGCGTAACCACCTTCAGGGACGGCACCGTCGAGGAGGGCAAATACAAGAACAACATATTGATCACCAGCCAGAAGAAGAAGCATTTGTTCCTGGCGCGTTCGCGCAAATTCCGTGACCGCATCACGGCCGCGGTAAATGCCGCGCAACGCGCCCTCAAAATGGCCATGCAGCGCTCCGACATGGCCATCTCGCGCATGGCCACCGCGGCGGCAAAGGCCCAGAATGCCGATGTTGCTGCCGAGCAGGCGCGCATCGATTGCGAGAACGCGGTGCGCATGGCACGCGAATTCGCGCCAGATTTCAAGCCATCTGTGCTGGAGCGTTTCGAGAAGTTGCGCTATCGCGAGCGGGAACGTTTTCGTGGCAACACTGGCACCGCCACCGCCGGCCCAGACATGAGTCTGGGCATGGCGAATGTGTCGGGCAAGGCCAACACGACGGCAACGACGACGACGGCAACATCGGCGCAACAGCAGCAGCAGCAACAGCAATTCTCACCGGCGAGCAGCGCGTCCGGCACAGATGCGTATGCCACGCAGGCGCAGCGGCAGCAGCACTATCTCAACATGCAGCAGCAGCAGCGTCGCATGTCGCAGCAGCAACAGGAGTCCGAGTGCCCCGTGCCGTCGTCCATGTACTCGCAACAGTTGCCCGTCTCGCCCCAGACAGATCTCACGGGTCTGGTCAGCCACGGGCAGCCGAGCCATGCGCAAGTGGTCAGCGCCATCAATCAAATGTATCACCAGCAGCAGCATCAGCAGCAACAGCAGCAGCAACAACAGCAACATCAGTTGCAGCACCACCAGCAGCAGCAGCAGCAGCAACAGTTGCAACACCAGCAGCAACAGCAGCAGCAGCAGCTGCAACAGCAACATCAGCTGCAGCAGCAACACAATCCACAAATGAATCCTGCATATCAGTTCCAGCAACAGCAGCCGCCTGGCAGCAACATCAATATGTCGCCGCAACAGCAGCAGCAGCTCTTGCAGCAGCAGCAGCAACAAAGACTCTACCAGCAGCAACAACAGCAACAACAGCAACAGCAACTGCAACAACAACAGCAGCAGCAACAGCAGCAACAGTTGCCATTGCAGCAGCAACCTCTGCAGCAGCAACCCTCCTTGCATGCCTCGCCCAGCCACAATGCCGCCAGCCTGTTGCGTCGCGCCTCGCAGCAGCAGCAGCAACAGTTGTCCGAGGCCGCCATGGCTGCTGCCCAACAGCAGCAGCAACTACAGCAACAGCAGCAGCAACAGCAACAGCAGCGCGGCCAGCGCCCACCCATGCTGGGCCAGATGGGTCAGCAGTCGTCCATTGACCACTTCGATCACTACAAGCGTCCGCCCAGCCGAGATTCCTCCATCGATCGCTATGCACGCGCTGCCAGCCGCATGAGCGGCGCCTTTGCCGGTTCGCGTCAGGCTTCGCTGGACCGCTCGGGGCTGGCTGAGACGCTGCCCAACGGTGGTGCTGGTGCCAGCACTCCCGATGGACGTCCGCGTGCCGGCTCAGTATTTCGAGGCACTACGCCGGTGCCGACAACAGCAACAACAGCAACAACAACAACTGCCAATTCGCCACTGACGGGCAACGGTTCGCTGCCCTCGGGTACTGGTGTTGGCGGTGGGCGGCTGTCGCGCGCGGGTACGCCCAGTCTGGGGGCTGGTGGACGTGCACCCAGCACGGAACCAATGTTCTCCTCACCCAACCAGCCCTTCGAGGATGTGCTGCTGCGCCAGCGTACGCTCGGTCAGGATATCATTCCCTCGCCCTTGCAACCCAAACGCACCGAGAGCCTGTATCTGCCGGCCAAGCCTGCGACTCCGGTGGGCATGGCCATGGGCGGCAAAGGTGGAGGAGGTGGCGGTGGCGGCGGAGGAGGTGGCAAGAAAATGAAGGTGAGTCGAAGAATGGGGTAATTCAGCGTTACAATCGAAGCATAGAAAATAGGTTCCCAATAGGTCAAAACGGTGGGGAAAACACTATTGTAAAAAACACATAATACTAAACTCCATCAGTTAACTATTTAGACATATTTGACAACTCTGAAAATATAGGGAATTTGTATAAAGGAACATGCAACATTTTAGCCAATATTCTTTAATCTATTAACTATTAACTATTTAAGAAAATACCTTTAGAATTCCAAGTTACAAAAGTCTCATGCATTTTCGAAAACTTAACAGTTTCTTAACCTCCAACCTATGTATTTGGAAAGGACAGTAAGTGGAGACCTTATTAGATATATTTTTTATAAAACAAGCACCAGTATACGGTTTTTTAAAAGTTTCTTAAATGAATTCAATACGTAAACAGTAAGATATACAAGTTATAAAGCCAATTCTGCACAGAATGGAGTTATATTATTCACAAAAGCTTATTTAGAAATGATTTGGGTAAATAATATTTTAATATGAAAGAAACTGAACAAAGATAAAGGAAAGAGAAACACGCATCATTATACGAAAATTGTGCCTAACCTTTTCTGTTTATTATACAAATATTTACAAACTGTTCGAAATGAAAAGATCTTCCGAGTATTATCAAAATAATTGAATCTTTAAAATTCCCGTTGTTGTTTGTTTTCAAAAAAAAAAAAAAAAATTTGAAGGAATTTTGATTTCCATTTTATGTTGAAATACGAAAACAAAATTTGAATAGATCTTTAAATTTGAAGTACTTAACTTGATGTCTGGCCATTAATCCAGCCAAAAGCAGCCGAAAATAAATCAACTCTTACTGTGCGAATGCCAATTTAATTCCTGCAGCTTTCCCAAATCGGGAAACATTTGAAAATAATTTGCAATTAGATTTTTTACTGCAGCACTTCGGTGCGGGCCATAAAACTGCACGCGTCTCACGTCTGTGTCTATTCGAATTCCCGGGGACTCGCTCCGTTTACCAAATATTTCATAACACACACAGTTAATCTGCAGCAATTAACTTAAATCGTGGCATATATATCTCTGCCACACATCGGGGGGGAGAGCCGCGTTCCATTTCTAGTTCGAAATCTCTCTCTTTTTCTCAAGCTCTCTCGAAGAACATGTGCCCATTCTCCGGCTATTTATAGGCCTGGTCACAGTGGAATGGTTCATCCTCTCTCTCTCGCTCTCTGCTGAATGCGATGAATCCATTCACAAGTGGCATTGGAAATTGTTGAAAATGTCGCCGCGCTCGATTGTCGCGCTGTCTGGCGACACATTTCCGAGTTTTCCGAATTTGCTACAAGCAACTTTGGTAGTACCGAAAGATGCGTTGATCTCGCCAGACCTCCGATTTTATCGATATAAAAATATATTCTTTAAAATTTTATAAGAAATCTTCATTATATATAAGATTTGTCGAGCAGAATCTGTTGTTATTGTTGTTGTTGCCTTTCGTTCGGTTTGTTTTCGTTTTCGGTTTTTTTGTTGTTATTTTATTTTGTCTTTTTGGCTCATTGCCGTTGGCCATTGGACTATTTTTGGCCATTTGGCGACTCACTCGACTCACTTAAGAATTTTCGTCAAAATACAAATCGAAGCGTCATGTAAAACCGCGTTAACAAGTTCGAAACAACGAATTTTGAGAGACTTATGCAAGCTGCGGCCAGTGGCTGCCAAACTGTTGTAAGCTGCAGCCAGTGGCTGTCGAACTGTGTGCTTAATATCAAAAGCCATCATGGATTGGTATCCCGAAGAGGATGAGGAGGAGCTGATGTTCTCACCGGCCCTGTTAGCGAGACGCGCCAGCGAGAGTTGGATTGTTGAGCCGCCGGTGGAGGTGCTTGTTGCATGGGGCAAGAAAAAGGGGTGGGGCAAACCATTGCATTACTAATTTTGCCTCTCTCTCTCTTTCTTTTTCTCACTCTTTTTGCAGACGGTGCCCATCAATGTGACGCTGCAGCGCAAGAAGTCCATGCCAGACTTTCAGGAGCTGCCGCGTGCCACGGAGGCAATGAGTCGCGAGGAAGTCTCCGCCCTGGGCTCAGCACGTCGCGAGGCAGTGCGGCGACAGATTGAAGTCAACGAGCGCCTCAAGGCGAATCCCTTGCTGTATTTGGTTAGTCCGCAAGTAAAGGTGAGTGAACAATAATTACGATGCAGATACAGTAAGCTAGTACTTACAAAGGACTCTCTCTATCTCTATGAAACAAGCTATATCATCTTTATAGTATAAAGTAAGAAGAAAGAGTTGGAAAATGAGATTTTATTAATATTTGTTTAATGGTTTTATTATTTATAAGCTTTGAACTTTGATTTAAGTTATCCCAACAAGCTAATAATTGATTGGAAATATTGAAAACAGATTTAAGTAAAATAGGAACACAAAATCATGTGTTTAATAGAAATAATTGATAGAAATTCAAAATTCCAGTTGGTACAACAATTTTAAACTTGGTTTAAAACTTACCTTGAATTCATTTTCATAAATTATATATTGATAGGCATATTCTCGAAATTGTAGATATAAGGACAATCACTTCTGGAAATATCTCAGAATTTATAAGAAAAACTGGACTGATAACGGAGCTCTAAGCTCTTTATCACATAATAATAATAGATAATACTCCCCTCTCTGATTACTCTGCAGGATTGGTTTGTGCGTCAACAGCTGATGCTGCTGGTACTGTTCGTCAATGTGCTGTTGGCGCTTTTGTTTGTCAAGATGCTTACCTAGCGCCGGATGCGCCAGACCACACGGAAACGGTTGCCGCCGACCAACAACAAGAACATAAACAACAACGACGACAGCAGCAGAGACAGCAGCAACAAAAGTTTTAGCGACACTCGGCTTAGCCCAGTGCAGTTTGGAAGCCATTGCGGTGTGTTTTGTGCTACAGTTTGAGAGGCGCGTGCCCGTTTCGTTTCGTGCGGTCCACAACTATTTTGTGTGTTGGGGCTAAAGCTAACAATTTTTTAGCATTTGCAGTAAAAGCAGATTAAAAGAAAACAAATATATATAAATATATATATTACTTATATATATCTAAAATACTGTATGTATATTATCGAATTAACCACTAGACTGCAGCCAAAGTTGAAAAAGGAAGAGAAAAGAAGCAAAAAAATATATAATGAAAAGTAAAATTACAAAATGCAGAACTGCAATGCACAAATCGTAGTAAATTAAATATTTAAATAATAATATTTTGGTGGTGCATAAACCAAATTTGACAGGCCAGGCAAACAATTTTGTATTTGTGGCCAAGAAACGGAAACAGAAACAGAATATGAAACAGAATAGAAAACAAAAAGCGAAAACCAAAAACTATATGCAAATCAATTTAACGAATTTTTCTACACATTTAATGTAAAAGTACTATATATATACATACATACAGACACGCATACACAATACATAAAGAGAAACCATTTAAAGTACACCCTAACATTATCAATGTTTCAACCATACACACACACACAGAACACACATACGCACACGCACATGCATATATCTATATATAAATATATTTAAACCATGGCTATAATACCAGAGAAAAGCAAATTTTACACAAAGATAAACGGACAAAAACTATTTCCTATTCGCAATTGAATTTAAATTTAGTCAGCAAGCTAATCAAAAAGGCAACTAACTAATATTTATAAACAAAAAACAATTTGTAATAATAATTAGCGAAATTGTGTGGGACCCAAAAACGATAACAGCAAAGGTAAAAATGTTTAAACAATGCAAAAAACAAAAAGATGAGGAAAAATAATTTAGAATGAAAAAAACGTTTTGGGCTAATGATAATAGGAAAAGTTTTGGATATTCACCATGAACTACGATGAATTGAGATCGAGGTTGTTGAGGAATGAAGCTGTATATATAACTTTTAAATTTATCATATACACGTACATATAACTCTACAAGTATAACATTTAATTATCTTTCTCCATACGATTATATAATTATTTAATTTCATAGCTGAAATTTTGTCATTTTCGAAATGTTTGCAATTTATAGTTTTTCCGTTCGAAAAATCAGTTCAGATATATTATAATTATAATTATTTTGATTTTAATTCTTTTCATTTGTTCTTTTTTTATGCGGATATTATTTTAAAAATAAACAACAACAAAAACACATGAAATCCATTGCGTTTATTATTTTTCTCTATACTTCTTTTATCTTTATCTTATATTTACAAAATTATATTAATGGAAAAACTCTCAAGTGCAATTATATAAGCTGTAAAACCTTCTGCTTTCTTCAACTGCTAAAGAAACGTTCAAGATTGGCAGATAACCTTACAAATCGAAAGACTTGAAACTGAAAATTGTTGGCTGATGTTTGATGATGGAAATTAAGTTTGTCGCGGCAAATTGGTAAAAAAAAAAAAAACAAATTAAGAAAATTACAATATACATATATACGAGTTTACGAAAGCATACACAAATCAAGTAATCTATGTGTGTACATACATAAAATATATGCCTATATATACTATATCAGATATCAGATGTGCTAGCGTATCCAACAAGAAACAAGCTGGCAAATTAACATGCGAGAAAAACAAACGATCAAATCTTATTAAATGTTATCAACAACAAAAGTATATCAAAAGAACGCATAATGAAATGAACTTTTTTCAAGGCCATAATAAAAGAAAAAAAAAACTTAAAAATTATACGTAAAACGAGAAAAAAAAACCAATTTTATTTGTTGAATTCTACATTTTTGGGAATTTGCAATTGAATTCTTTTAGGCTATATTTTTTTTTTCAACTTATGGAAGTAATGAATATATCTCAAATTATTTTTCAATTTTTTATGTTAATATCAAGAGAATTTCAAGTTCTCCTCTACTCCACACATATTCCAATTAATCTTCCGCTCAACTCTCCCAAAACACTCAAATTAAAACCACTTTTTTTTATGTATTCGAAACGCTTTATTATCTTTTTCATTTGCTTAAAGTTTTTTCTAGGGATTATCAAAAATTTTTGGGAGTACATAATTTGCTGAATTTCTTGTTGATTCTTTGCAGATATATATTTACGTATAGTCGGATCAGCATTTTGCAACAATACGATGAACTACACAATTATCATCTGGCTGTCGCACATACATATACACATACAAGTATGTATGCTCTCAATGACTGAGTGTGTATAAAAAATGTAAGTAAATTGCTAGCATATTGTACTATATAAAAAGGGCTGTATATAATTGTAAGTATGGTTCAAGGAGATGGCAAAAGAAACTACCTGGTATAAACATATACATACATACATACATACATGTATGTACATTTATACATATATAAATTTATATGCGTATGCATGTGTATGTGTAGCTACATATTTTGTAGAACTAAGGTCAACCTAATTGCGCCTTGCTGGCAGTCAAAACTATGAAAACGTTTGAAAAAAATAAAAAAAAACAATGTAAACGATTAAAAATTAAAATTAATACAACAAATGACTAAGGAAATGGTTTTAATGGTTTTAAGCGCAAGCAAAGCGCACAATTAAGGTAAAAAAAAGATGAAACAATGTCGCAAAAGCTGTTAACAAGAAAGAGGGACATAAAGGGGCCACGCCCACAACGGGAACGCCATGTGATGCGGCGGCTCATAATGCCCCTGGCTTCAAGGAAAACGATAACTTTGGTCTTGAATTATTTTTGCCTAATATGACCTTTTGCTCCTCCTTGACCCTCTTCTCCTGCTCTTTGCGCATACGCTGACGCTCCTCGTCCATCAGCCGTTGCTCCTCAATGATGGCCAAGCGCTCTTCGGCCTGTAGAAATATAGAAATACATATGTTAGTTCCAATCATAATTAGATATTTCACTCGCCAATGTCTTACCAATTTTCTTTGTGCCTCTTCGATTTTGCGATTATTTTCGGCCAAAATTTCTTCGAGCTCTTCGCGTTTTTGCTTTTCTTCCTCCTATAAAACCCAAATAAAATGGAGTATTAATAAATCGTGTTAAGGACTTCGGAGCTTGCTTAGTATCTAATCAGAATTATTATATAGAAACGGTTTTTTTAACATCGGCGATCCAGCAAATAGTTCTTGATTTGCTTTCTCTGTTTTTTGGCTTTTTTTTTGCTGGTAGGTAAAATTTAATTTAATGTTTTACATTATGTTACATAGAAGATTTTGGTAGAAAGTAAAGTAAAAAACATTTAGTAGTATCTAATAAAAATGTTTAAATGATATTTTGTTTTTGAAAAAAAATTCTTTTTTTGTTTGTAACAATAAGAGCACACAACATTAACAAATGTACTATAATTTAGATTGATTAATTGAATATGATCTTTTTTTTCTTGATTCTTGTTTATTTTTTTTTTTTTTTTTTTTTTTTTTTTGTATTTTTTTTTTTTTTGCTACTTACTATTGAAATATATCATTTTTCCAGTTTAATGGCTAAAACATTTTGTTAATTTTTGGCATTGCTGCGAATTTGCATTTTGATTTACGGTATCTCAGCTACATATAGTTGATTTTAATCGAAATGTTTACATCATGTTATCATGTTACGAAATCAAATGAAAATATGATTTTCGAATAAGTTAAACATAAAATGTGAAAATTCGAAAGTTTCGAAAACAACGTGATATACATAAATTAAAGTTGGCACGACAACAACAACAAGTACAGTCATACCCATTTGGAAAATGGTAAATCCGGCTTATGAGTTACGAGAGTTAACAATCTTAAGATCTGATTCAGCTTTTCTCATGTCGTATTCCTATTGAAGAATTGTTTCTATATAGAGATAGAAAGAGCGTTTCCTTGAGTCTGTTCTGCATTTACGTGTTATTGTTTTTTTGTTTTCTTTTGTTATTTTGATTACACTTTACACACTTTCCTTTCGGTTTTATATCCATTGTCGTTCGTTGTTTAGAGGAACTCACTCACCCGTTTGGATCGTTTCGTGAATCGGTACGCCGCTTTTAAGGGACAACACTTTCTGAGGCATGCTTCGTACAGTTGGAACTAAGCTAAGCTAGGCCCGTCCCCAAAAACAGAATCTAGACCAACTGCACTAACTAAATCACTAACATATAAAACCTAGGATGACTCGAACTGCGCGATTCGAAATCGTTCTGTATCGTTCAGTTTTGAGTTTTGAGTGTGTGTTTTACGTGTGTTGTACGTTCTCCTAGGAGGAAGCTGTGTTGCTCATCCTTGTCTTCAGAGCTGGAGGGGCGCGCCCAATGTGTCCGGCTTAGGTTTCGTGCGGAGGGGCGGGGTAAGGCAAGGCGGGACGAAGCACTATATACACCATATACAAACATACATAATGTGGTACGTTGTATGTGGTACGCGGGCACATCAGTAATGCACGCAGTGTGTGTGTATAAAATGTTGTTCGTGACTCTCATTCTGACACACACACGCTTACATACACACAAGTTCACACACATACACACACCCCACTCACAGGGTATTCGATTGAAGCATTATGCGCGAATTATTTATGTTACAACAACAACAACGAGAGAGTTACAGCAACAAATTAAAAGTTGAAAACTAAGATTAAAAATCAAAATAAAAATAATAGATGAAGCTAAAATTAATGACGTCAAAATTGCAAGGCACATTTTTGGCTTTAGTTTTCTTTTTTTTGGTTTTTTAAGATTTGTTTGGTTGGTAAAAAAAATAAATAATAATAATTACAAAATTATTTGGCAAGATAGAAGAAGAAGCGAAACGTGCAGCGACGTGTCTGGCTTGTGTATTCCTGGTGTGTGTGTGTGTGTGGGTGTGTTGCAATTGCCAAACAAAGTGATAAAATGTTATGATATGTAGAGGTTGACGTCAGCCTCGTTCTCTACTCAACCTCAGTTCTGGGCATAAGGCTTGCGGTTTCTTCAATATGAAAATATTTCTGTAAAAGGTTTTATCAGCAAGAACAAGGCTTCACCAGCTTTCCATTTGAATGATAGATTAATAATGCCTTGGCACACACTCATTCAAACACACACATACCTACACACACACAGACACATAGTCATAATCAAATTTGAAAAAAATATTTGAAACGTCGCTGCACAATTTCGTACACAAAATGTTATCAAGACGACTGTTTGCAACTGCTGTTGGTTTGTAGTAGTAGTTCGTGTGTGTGTTTCGGTAGGTATCGGATACGGATTCGGATTCGGATTCGTTATTGTTAGAAATCGAAGGCAGTTGTATATTGTGCGTGTGAGATATTCTTTGTTTTTTTGTATTGTGGTAGCAGCAGTCGTCCAGCGAAATCTGAATACGAGCACCTACCTCGCGACGGCGTTCGTCTTCGCGTATCTGTTCGCGGCGCTTTTCCAGCTCCAGCATCATTTCGCGTTCCATTTCCGCTTTGGCAGTATCAACACGGCGATTCACCTCCTTTTCGATCTCGTCACGTCGCTTCTCGAGCTCCTCTTCGACACGTTTCTTAACAAGCATTTCAATGCGTTTCGCAGCTTGCTCCTCGATTGTTTTCTGTTCCGCTTCTTTCTGGCGACGTTGCCTCTCCATTTCGGCCAACCTTTCCACCTGCAGTAGATTTTGCTGCAATAACCAGAGAGGGGATTAGTAAGCACTGTAACTACACAGTAGCTGGCCAGGATTGGGCAGTCACCTCATCGAGTTTCTTGAAGCGCGCGCGCTTTTGTCGGCTGCGCTGCGTCTCGTGGTCCGAGTACTGTTGGCTATCACTGCTCGACGAGCTGGAGCGCTTCCGTGACTTTGAGTGCGAGTGCCGCGAATGATAGTCGCGCTCTGTGTGTGAGTGCATGTGCGTATGCGTGTGCCTGTCGCTGCGATGCCTTTCCCGCTCTCGCCGACCATGCTGATCTCTAATCTCTGATGATTTTCCTCTATCCGTGCGGCTACTTCGTGTACAACTGCTGCGCCCG
The DNA here is from genome assembly GCA_018903425.1 of Zaprionus nigranus. Taxonomy (NCBI): domain Eukaryota; kingdom Metazoa; phylum Arthropoda; class Insecta; order Diptera; family Drosophilidae; genus Zaprionus; species Zaprionus nigranus. The sequence goes on from JAEIGD010000002.1 coordinate 6,224,668, forward strand.
TGCTCATGGTCTCTGTCTCGCTCCCTCTCCCGCTCCCTGTCGCGATTGTGTGACTTACTCTTGCTGCGTTTTTTGTGCTTGCTCTTGTGGTGACGACGCTTCGCCGATGGACTGCGTGACCGTGAACCCATTGTGTATTTTTATTTCGGGGTTTATATTAATTTATATTATATTTTCACAGTTTGCTAAATGCTTTGCTCAGTTTTCACAACAAAATCAATCTACAGATGCCTTAAAAACAGTGTTGCATAGCGTATAAATTCTGTATTTTAATGAAACGCCAAGCAGCACTACATTTTTGGTATTTTTAATTAACAATCGCATTTACTCTTATCCATATTTAAGATAATTTCATGGAATCGGTCAATCATATCCTGATTATCCCTAAAGCCAACGCATTCCTTTGCTGCATCTTTGGCAAGCCATTTTAGATCTGTATGCTCTTCAGAAAGAATAGGCTCTTGGTTGGGATTTCGTAACTCTGCTAGCCAATAGATAACAACCTTAGGTTTACCTTTGACCTGATAGTTCAGAGTCAATGGGTTATCACGATAAATGATCAGGTCCTTCTCATCATAGCTGCAGAAGATCTCTAAATTAACAGATATAATTCTTATTGAAATTCTATACACTAACCCGGCTTCTTCCCTGGTTTCACGTAAAGCTGTAGTAAAGTCGTCTTCTCCGGGATCCACATGACCTTTGGGTGAACTCCAATGAAAGTCTCCATAAGAGGCTTTCAATAGCAAATATTCTATTTGCCCGCATAGGCGGCGAAAAAGCACAAATCCAGCAGCCCGCTTTGCCATTATTTTTGTAAACAATCTAATTAGTGTCAGTGCTGCAAAACACGTCTAAATCAGCTGTGATTATTTGATAACAAAAATGTGATTATACTCATTTTATTTTCAATTGAAGGTAAGCCGACATTAAATTCGAAATAAATTAATTAAGTCTTGAATCATATTACAAATATTATTAATATAAAGAAATGTTATTGAACAATATATTATTTTATGGTTGCATAGATATTACCAAGTAACGATAAAGTATACAGTTCACGTTATTCACGATATTCACTTTTGCCGAAGAGTAACACGTAACACGCTGTTGTTGTACGTTTAACAACACTACTGTATTTATTTACGTTACTTGCGCGGTGCACGTTGTGGAAATCCATTATATAAAAACATTAAAAGTCCTAACAGAAATGTACGCTCTTCTGCGCCGCTTTGCGAGCGCCTCCATCACTAACAACAGCCCCGGCCATTTGAGATGCTATGCTTCCTTCACCGTAAGAGATGTGCTGCACGAGACATCGGATGAGACCGGCACACTGCTCAGTCGATTCGCCAAGCACATTGCCGTGGAGCGCTACAAGTGTGAGGATCACGTGTTGCCGCCGACAAAAGTTCGCTACTCTGACTATTTCCCAATAACGGATGAGGGATATTTTCGCCGCTCGCTACATAAGACAGACGCGGAGCAGTTGCCAGCTCTGATAATACACGCCTCCAGTTATCGGTCCAATGCAGCACCTCCCATGTATGCCATGGCGTTGAACGCCCTAGATGCACATGCATTGGCACAATTGCAGAAAATGGACACAACCATAGTGCTGGAGACACTCTATGCTTTTTTGTTTCTGATACCCAATTGGCTAAAGCGCACCGATTTCTATTCGGCAGCAATGCGACGATTGACGGAGCAGGAAGAACCCGATTGGAGCAAGGAACGGTTCCTACAGATCTGTTTCTATCTGGGCTTACATAAGCAATACCAACAGAACGATTTGGACACGTTGTTGACCACTCGGTTGGCCGAACATCTGCCCAATCTGAGCCCCTTGGAACTGGCATTGATAAGCAATGCTGCCTACAAAAACGTCTACACTGGTGACTGGAGCTGTGCGAGAGGCTTATGAATCAGCGCTTGTGGATGGGGTATTAAACCTAAAATTGGATGCTCACAATTCCGCGGACGCCTTGTTCGTTTGCTATGTGAAAGCGCTGCGCCTTCAACGCGTTCGCGATGAACGCATTTGTCAGTACCTGGGAAAAATTTGCTTGGAACCATCTCAACTGGATCTACTGGAACCTCGTGGCTTAGCTCATCTGTTCGCCTACTTTGCTGAGATGCAATGGGATCAGCCAGATTGCTTACAGGCACTGGTGGATCGCCTAATGAAGTTCAAACCCAGCGAATTGCGAGCCAAGGATCTTTCCACATTCCTCTGGTGCTGTGCCCAGCTGAATTGCTCTCTCAATCCCAACCAGCTTAAGCAACTAGAGCTCATTGCTTTCCGTAAATTGGACAATGGCGAATACGAGCGTTTTGCCGATCAGTTGGTGGATGCATGTCTCTCTCTTTGCATTCTAGGTCACCATTCCAAGCAGCTTTACAATGCGGCGGAGGAACTGAAGGCAGCTCAACAGCAGCGACAACGTCAACGTGCACAGCCCAAAGTAGACAGTCGTTTGACCACTCTACGCACTGCTGTAGCCATTGAGCAACCCAGCTGGACGGACATTCAAACAGAGCAAGTCTTCAAGGAACTGGCTCGTGCCCCGGGCTACCTGCTGAAGCAGCGTGTGGATTTGACAGCTTATGCTAATCAACTCTCTGCCGATTCTGAAGTTGAGGGTGTAGATCTGGTCTGTCCCTTGGGTGGCATCAATTTACCCAGTCTGCGGGTGCAGACGCAGGGGCAGAAGCCTTCCGTTTACTTTGTGGAGTTGCTGACGCCGCAGCAGTCACTGAAATTCAGCGGAACAGCCACTTCTCTGTTGCGTCTCAAGCGACGTTTGCTTGAGGCGCTGGGACACCGCGTTGTGCTGGTTGGTTGAGCTAAATATAAACTGAAATAAGTATCTAATATATAATTTTCTTTTCACTTCAGCTGAACTCAAGCGAGATGGCGTCCAATGCGCAATCGCTGCGACAGCTTTTCGAGCAGACCACAGACGCCCAACCTGACGTAAGCCCCAAGGAACTAAAAGATGTGATATAGAGACTACCTACCATAGCTTTAATCGGGTCAAAAGATGTATATTATAATAATAATTATATGAAGTGCAAAACCAACATAATAATATTAATAATAATCTTAATTAAATGACAATGAAGATAGAAAAATGAATCTTAAATCTTACTTGAGCCAATAGAAACTTTAGTTTAAATTGTCATACAACAAAAAAAGAAAAACCTTGAACTTCCCATATCTTTAATTAACAAGTTTTTATTAAAATAATTAATTTAATAAATTTAAAAAAATAACACTAAGCATAAAGTTCAACAATTTACACATAATACACAAGGGGGAGGGGGTACTGGCAAGTTGTATAGTCGATGCTTATCTGACCGACTTCATCTTGGCCTTGAGCACAATGAATGCGCCTGCTCGCAAGATGACCATTATTGAAACCAATGCAATAATATCTATCCAGAACTGATCACCCCTCATGGTGATCTCCTCCAGAAACTTCTTTGGATATCTACAGCAAGAAGGGAAATTCGTTAATCCTCGAAATATATTTTATTTTAAAGTGTTCCCTTTACCTGTAGTGGCAGTAGGGAGCTTCGTCGCAAGCCAAAACGCCACGATCGAGTCCATAAATTGCGGCTATAAAGCCCTCCAGACCGTAGCGTAAGTGCGATATATGACTACCCCATTTGAGATAACTAGGCAAATCGCGCAGCGTCACACCAAAGCCGGCGAACATCATCATTGGAATAGTCAGAACAGGTGCCAAGAAGGTACCGTTGACTACGTCGAACCAGGCGCCGATAATGAGACCAAAACTCTGGCCGACAAACACCACAAGTAAACTGATGGCAAGGAACATCCAGAAGCGCACCCATTCCATAGGCTGATAACTCCAGAGATATATAATAATCGTAAATAGGGTTGTACTGATGATCTGTGTGTGTGAGAAGAAGTAGATGTCATTAGTTTAAGGTTGTAGAATAGGAATAGAGTTTAGAAGAGATGTGAACGTGAACTAGAACAATATAACGCTTACCGTTATAGGCAAGTCAACCAGCGTCAAGGCAAAGTAGTAGGCTTTCAGGGAATACCAGCGATTGAAGTGTTCCTTTATCAATATCGTCATCTCAATGGGGACTGAAATTTAACAAATATATTTTTTATAAATAAATATTACTTAAGTAAGAAGAAGACTCTTGCTAAAGTCGATTTGATCAAGCCAAAATACATAAGCAAAATTAAATGGAGAAAACCTGAAGCTGAACAGGGTTATAAAAAACAGGCCAATAAAAACGGCCCACCTATTAAAAAACTATATATACATCTGGGTTTTAACTCACATGTGAGGACTGTTAACATCATTGTCGTCATGGAGTGATGCATCAATATGGCAAAGAGCAAATTGTAATTGTCGAGAACTCGCGAGCCCTCGGTACCGGAATGATCGTACATGGCACCGTAGACTATCGCCAAGGCAATGTTGACAATAATACGAAGATGCGTCATGGTTGTATCGCGTCGTGCCTTGATGTAGCCCCGTCGCAGCAGGACAGAACATTGATTCGAAAAACTCGTATTCTCCAGGGACACGTTTTTGGTGCGTTTAGGTATGGGATGTTTGCGCATTAGGGCCTCGGCACGCAGTACCGCGGCGGGATTATTAAACCACGTCACGCACCTGCCATTCTCCGTGGCGCTCTTTAACGTGTCGATCTTATCATAACCGTACTCCCCGCATGCCAGCTCGATAACTGTAAACGTTAAATCTTTAATATCTCTCTATCCCTTTTTTTCTCTTTTTCTGAAACTTACTGTAATCCGCTGGATTGTGGTACATGGGACAGGGTAGGTCCACCGATTGCAAGAAGGGTACCAGCTTTTGGGTACCTCCTTGGTAGACGCAATTTCCGGCTGATAAAACATAAACCTGATCGAAAATCTGGAACAATTTGGCAGTGGGCTGATGTATGGTACAAATTATAGTGCGACCCTGAGTCGTAAGTCGCTTGAGCAACTCCAGAACTTTGGTGCAGGAACTGCTGTCCAAGCCCCTGTTGAATAAAAATGAATTCAACAATTTAAATGTTTATAAAGACAAAAAACAATAGAGGCTTGTGCACTTACGTTGTTGGCTCGTCCAGAAACATCACAGTAGGATTATTAATCAACTCCATGGCAATGGATAGCCTCTTCTTTTGACCACCGGACAAACGCATAGTCAGTGTCTGGTCGTGATCGTAAAGACCCAACAGCAATAGAATGTCCTCTATCTGAAAACAGAAATTATAAACATTAAAATTCAGTTAAAATACTTAATTTTTCTAATAATATCATACTTAAGTTACAATTCCGCTTTGAAGAAGTTCAGATTGTATGCTCTAACCTACCCTGTTTTCCTTCTCCTCATAGCTGACATTCTCGCCCAGTTTCAGATCGGCTGCGATGTGCATATTTTCACTGACAGTGAGCAAAGGCTGCAGACGATCGTCCTGTGTAATGTAGCAGGACATACGACGGAACGAGGCTGTACAGGGAGTATAAAGATTCTCTAATTCGAGTGTCTTGTTCAATAGATTCAACTCTCTAACTTACGCAAATCTCGTCGTCGTCCATTAGTCAATATGGAACCATCGACTCCAGTTGTCTTATAGCCAGAAAGCGCATCCAATAAGGTAGATTTGCCAGCTCCAGATGGACCCATTATCGCAATCAATTGACTTCCCGGAAACTTTCCGCAGACATTATGTAAGATCTCCTTTTCACCTGTTTACCCATAACAAGATAGTAAAACAAATTAATTAGAATTAATTGGAGCAACTTTTCTAATGCAAGCACTTCGTTCGATAGGTCTTGAAAGCGTGTATCGCAGAGTCATATACCCACTAATCATTACACAACTAATTTAATGCTAAAGTAGACTTGTATTTCTGAGAAATGGAGCTATTTATTGGCAGGTTCATTCTGATTTATTAATGACTCTTAATAGGTTTTGAGCGATAATAATGACAGCTTAATCTTTGATCAATTAACACTGTTAATGGTATATAAAATATAGTGTTGTTTTAAATCTTATTTGTTAAAGAGATCTTATATTTTATTAATTTTATATATTAGTATATTTTAACATTTTTAGTATAATATAGAAATTTTTAACCTTTGCTTGCATAGCTCCAGCTAAATGATCATTGCTCCTAACAGCAACTTAACAGCTTAACCTTAGCTTAAAGTTAATGGGATTATATCTCGAATAAATGGAGTATGCCTCGACATTAGCTTTCGGCTTAAAGAAGAAGATTCTCAATGCCGAAAAAAGCATGTGTGTGGAACAACGTATCGTAATCGCGCTTTAATAAAGTTACCAAACACAAAACTGACCGACGATATCAAAGTTTATGATAAATATTTATTATCTTGAACTTTGATATTAGAAGTCAACAAAAAGTTAAGCACCCTATTGAAACAAACTACACCAATTAGTTCTGTGTAGATCGAAATTATACAACATAGAAATATCTTAATGAAAGTGCACTATGGTATTCTATATTTTTCATAGGTTAAGAACCGGTTTTTCCACTCAACTCGTATATTTTCTATAAGAATTTCTCGTCTAAATCAATAAAATAATTTTATATAATTTTCGCTATAAAAGCGTGTTTTATTATCGCTTTTATTACAACTATTAAACCCGTAATGATGATCTTTGAGCTTTTCGCCAAGCTTTATGCTCTTCCATGCGAATGACTAATTGATAGACCCGAAAAGGGTGGGAGGAAGGGGGCAGAGAAACGTCAACAAAAGCAATGCCAACTTTATCTAATCAAAGGGGGAAACAAAGAAGAAACAAAGCCAGAAGGTAGTCGACGACATGAAGAAATGTTCGGGGTTATCAAAGCACACGATATAAGACCTCGAAAGACACATGTGAATGGACATTATCTAGGATACCCTAGTATGGTATATGTGTATATAAAATAGAATATATATTACAACTACTACTACCGATCCAACGAACGAACGTTTTAAAATTGCCGCTGCTTTTTGGCCATAAAGTTGAACTGAGTTCTTGTGTTTTTTTGGCAATCTTATCGTGGCATGTTTCGACTTATATTACCACCGTCCATATCGTGGCAACTGAAGCTGGTCGTAAATACAACACACACGCGCACACACGCCCCTATACTCACCACGATTGAAGCCCAATTTGACCGTGAGCGACAGCTCCTTGAACTCAATGTCCACCGGTTGACGGGATGGAAGATTTGATAGCGCATCCGTATCGAAGTGCAGCTCCTCCTCGCCTTCGCCCTCGCCCGCCTCGGCGACAGGTTCCAATGGAGCCAGCGGCGTCGCTGTTACACTGGGCGTGGCAACTGCACTGTTCGTCTGTCCCCTTGTCACGGCCACCGTGGTGGCATTGTAAACACCGCGTCCCGACTGCGAGGTGCTGACCTCACCGATCTCGATGCCAAGTCCGATGCCGGCAGTGCCGACATCGCTGTTGAAGAACTGCTCCCGCGCTGATAACATTGTGGTCGATCAGCTGAAAGAACGAGAAGAGAATTGCATATAGTAAATATTTTATATTATAACTAAAATTGTTCATAGTATACTGGTTAGATAATATTACAGATACCATTCATTCATTCATATTCATATACTGAATACACATATCTAAATACTTTGAATCTAAGCCACAATTTGTTTTACAATAAGCGGTGTCTGTAAGTTTATCAGCATTCTTATTAATACAAACAACATATCTTAATTATCTTCTATCTAAATTGATCATCCCAGCCATTAAAACAGTCGCAGTTTTCGAATTCGTATTTCGAAATTCGAATTATCCAGCCCTGATGTAATGTTGATTGATCGCTTGATCGATTGCGTGGCAATGCTGCTACAACGGGCGTCATGCCTCACCGAGCTGTGCCACATTCGGGATGCGTGCAACAGCCGCTGCGTTCATCGAAGTCCACATGGATTTGTCTACAAATTTTGGTTGAACTGGTTTCTGATTGCCATTCGTGGCATTTAGCAGCGCGTCGGGTGTATGTGTCATTCTGGCAATGACTGTAAAATGTACACCTGCTAATTACTACGGCTGTAACCCCGTCGCCCCCACCACCATTCTTGAGCGGTGAGCAGTAGCAGACCCCTATGTATTAGGGCTCGTCTTTGTTTAGTCAACTCTCTTTGATTTCCATGTTCGGCTTGTTTTTGTGTCACATTTTTAATGACACAAAATGCCGATTACACTTGACGTCACAATTATGCAAATATAAACAAATACACAATTATAAATGAATGCATGGTATACGTACATATTTATATGGTATATAATTGTGTATTTTCTGTTTACTTGCAAAGCGCACACAAATCAAAGTGCAACACACTCGAAATCAAAGTGGACGTTTCAACTACCGAAGTTACGACCAAGTATGCGGAAGTATCCAACGGGTGCGAACGGGAATATACACTAGATATACCAAATATGTGTGTATGCATGGCTGTATGTCTGTGCATTGTTAGCCCCTGAATAGGGTTATTTGTTATAAAGGTTGTGTTAGTTCTGCTTAGTTACATTTAGATGGAGTCTATCGGCGATCTGTAATGCTTTGATTGAATGCATATTAGTCATGTCTACATATACTCTAAATGTTTGAATGATCATATGAGAGCGTTGATTATCATCGAAATTCAATTATAGTTTTCATATTGTCCAGGTTTATACAAAAGTTAGCAAACATGGATGGTAGTTTATTTACTTCAGGTTTGGTTTGTCTTTAAACACAGATAGCGTTTCTGATCTCGTCATACTTTTCATTAACTGCTGTACTTTTTAGGGTATTTTAAATCGAAATTAAAGAAGCACCTATCCCTTAAAGTCTTGTGATACTTGATTACCAAGGGCGATCTCCCTACTCATATTCTTAAGAAAGTTTCGGAACTTTTACTACTTGGGAACTTCCATGGCGCGTAAGCCGCTTGTACACTTAAGTAATTAGCGTGCGACTTTCATCACATCTTCTATAAATGTATGTATGTATGAACATTGTAGCTCCGATATGAACAGCTGACGCAGTGCTTTCTGGGTTTACGGACTCGTAGAATGCACGTCGCGTCGTGTTTCGAGTACACAAAATGTATTTCAATTATCTGCAACAACCTCAATAAAATATTTAATATAGCACGCAATTTACTCCACATTTGTTTCCACCCAGTGGTTGCAGGAGACCCTCTGCCCCCTCGCAAATGCATGAATATTAATTGAATAGAAAATGTATTCCGTAAGATCAAGGTACAGCTGTCATTATAGTATATACGCCTAAGTGTACATTTATATACTAGGTGCGTTTGTAAGCTCATTAATCCACACACAAACAACAAAAGCATTGTTTTTGCTTCATAGTACATGAATATATATGTATATACTCTATATAGGCATCTGATAGGTTTAAGAACAGAGGCAGTTCTCGTCGTTGGCTTATGACGAAGTCCTCACAATGTGTCATCTTTAACCCGCAAAGCGAAAAGAGCTTATCTGCAGGGCATCTCGGTCTATCTCTATCAATCCCTATCTGCATCGCTATATAGACGGCTGATTCGACAACCCAAAACTATAGTGCCCCATTGGAAACAGTATACTATACTATTTGCTATATAGTAAAGCTATGTCAATGCCCTCTGGGCAAAAACTACGCCATTTCTCGCTATAATTCTCTGACGTGCAGCGGTGACTTTATCAGCTGAGATTTCCATATTGATTCCGACACATTTCGATCCAGTTCGACAAGCGCAACAAGAACTTCACCTTGAGCACAGATTGAGTTATGCCCAAAAATATTTCCAGTTTTTCTCTCTCTCATAATTTCTTCGGCTATTATATTATTATTATGTGGGCCTGCACAATTATGTTATATGTTTGTTCGTGTTTCTCGTGTGTATCCGACTAGATCTGTGTATGTATATGATTTGTTTTGTTTACTCGACTCGGAAGTAAACCGGTTCACATATCTATGTCTCTCTCTTCCCCCAGTCTTGCTAGTTCTCTTTTTCCTACTGTGCAGGTTGCAGCTGTAAGGTACTCCGGGAGAATAAGACAAAGAGAAAGAGAATAAGCAGCTGCTGAAGAAATCAAATCAAAGGAGACAGCAATAACAACAACAACAAATCGACACAAGCAAGGCTTTTGTTTAAACAAATATACATATGAATTATTAATCTACATATCGCTTAATAACGTGCTAATTTCTTCAACTTATCAAAATGCAAATATCGTGTTTGAATCGGAATATCGACATTGACTTTGATTGCCTAGGACTGGGATTTTTCTTAACCTTTCTCTTTGAGGGGAATCTGGCAAAAGTTCAACTACCTTGTAATCTTTCTCAAGCTTAGTGCAAAGCGATCGTCACACGAAAATGACAGCTAATCAATCGGATGAGTTATCAGAATGCAAACTCAGCTGACATGAGGATAGGATCACATGGCAAACAGATGATGAGATACGACGTGTGTAAGTTCGATCTGCACCAGAAATACCGTCGTGCGATTACAAAATAGTTACTAAGCTTTCTTTGCAATCTTTACATAATATCATATACATATGTATATGTTATATTCAACACCTTGAAATGTTAAGCTAGTCAAAATGTACTTATTTGTGCAAGGTTTGCAAATAGTTGCTCGACAAGCAATTCTTTTGGGTTATTAATTTCTTGTAACATAATTTCTGATATCTTGTCAGCGTGTTGTATGTCAAGTTATGACTGTTTTAATCATTTACATACTAAAATAATATAAGTGATTTTATTTATAAATCTGAATTTAAGCTTTTTCAAATTGATTTATTATTTTAAATTCATTTAAAAGTTTTTATTTATTTATTTTATATTATTTATTTTTCAGTTATTTTGATATTATTTTAACTTATGTCTAATATTTTACTGTGTTAATTAATTTATTTGTATTATTTTTTATTCATTTTTTTTTTTGATTAACATTAATATTTTTGCAAATTGAATTTCGTCTATAACATTTTTTAACAATGTATAATATTTAAATGACATTATTTACACTTAAATTTATTTTTATTTTGCATATTATATGATTTATGAATATAAAAGAGTATTTGTCTTTATGCTCATTTAAAATTCATTAGAATTTCTAATTAATTTGTATTGATAAAATGAACATTTGTATATTTTAACACGAGTAACGCTTAAAAAGTTTATAAGAAATCACAATATTTAATTCCCTACAATTTATTTAACTTGAAGTATTTAAAATTTTTTCTTTACAAATGTATTGTTTGTTTTTTGTTTTTTATTTTTCTATTATATTATTTATTATTCATATTGTTTTGGGCGCACACTTCATTTAGGCCTCATTAAAATTAGATCCACACACTCGTCGAGCAATTATTTTCTGATTTCATAGTTCTGGTTTGCCAATTCGCGGGCGAATTTATTTATCAAATGACACATGGAGAATTTGGTTATTCCTACAGGTATCTCCTGCTTTTGCGTTTTCTTATTCTCTTCTTTCTTTCCGCAAAGTGATTAACTTGTTTTATAAACTCAACGGAATTGTCGCCTTACCCGTGTTCGAAACGATCGCAATTAGGGTTAAGCAATTGCGTATAGGAAGTACTTTTGTCTTGAAATCTTTTGTCTTCTTCGATATTTTCAACTACTTTACAGTTCATGCGCACTTCACAAGACCGCGTTACGGCGTCTTCGATGTGACATCGGCGACTGGCGGCCAGCTAAGCAGCGATCCCTCAGAGTTCCCTCAGTCGGTAGAGTCGGAGCTAGCGGGTTAGCGCGGCTGTTGAGAGAGACGATCGAGCGTCTCAGCTGTTATACTCGTACAACTGAGTGCCAGTGTGTATGTATGAGTGTGATCGTGTGTGTGCATGTGTACCTCTTTGTGTATCTGTGAAATGCAAGCTTTATCACGAAGTCCGTTCGGCTTTTTATTGTAGTGTAAATGTCTCACTGTTTTGTTCGCTCTTCCCATCGGTTATTGATGTTTTAGCGTCGTTATATTGTAGTTTTCCTTCATTGATAAGCTTCTCGCACACACATACAAACACCTGTATATCTTACCTGTTGACTACCTGCTGATTGGCGTTTTGGTCGATCGCAAAATTCGCTCACTTGACAACGACGACGTCGACGTCCACTGTGGTTCGGGTCAGAAGTCCATAAGGAATTTTGTTCTTTCTTCGCCGAGTCACATACGTAATATGGGGTTATAAAAGCACGAATTGCCCCGTTCTTTGTTGCTGCCAGTTCTTTCTTCTTTTAATAATTATCATGCTATTTTATAGTGTTTCGGTACGCACAAAAGAAAAAGAAGAGCGACAGCGGACTTACCTGTTGACGGGTTTCGTGCTCTTTCGTGAATCACAGTTCATTCATTGAGTTATGCTCGAGTCTTAAAGTCAATGGAATTTACTATATATAGAGCACATACCTATTATTTAGTTATTAAACAGGTTTATAGCGCCTTATTTAGCAAGGAGAACTGCTAATTTTGGTATCGTCTGATATATTATCTCAGAATTCCCATATTTTTGTGAATTTTTAAGCTTGATTATAGTTTTTGTGTCAATAAAATAAAAAAACAGTTAAGGGTTTTTTTTTTTAAATAAAGATTTTATTTAGCGTTCTCGATAAGTAAAACGCTTTTAAGCATGTAAATTCTTTACTAATTATATTCATAACCTATTATAACTTTCAAAACTTTTTTACGCTTTCGCTGAACTTAGTCTTTGGGAAATCCTAAGGTCTTTTTTTATTAGAGTTTGTTTGTACCTAAAACCTTTGTAACTTATTTATATTATATATATATATTTACATTATATACAGAGAACACACTTTTTCTGATGAAATCAAAATTATTTGGATTATTTTAAATTTATAAACAGGAAGTCTACCGTTCTTTCTTATAAGTATATTAGATCTACAAATATTTATAACATTTGTTTTCTGCGACCATAATAATCACACCATATATATATCTTATCCAACGACGATATTTTAGGCATTCCATTTTCCTTTATCAACCTCGCTATTTGATAAATCAACCGAAACCTTTGTACTTTTCATAAATCTTATCGCGAAACAGGAAGCTAAGTATGAAGTAATTGTCATATCAGTGCACTATCTACTAATTTTTAGCACGATTTCAATATTTAACAGATAATAATAGCTGAGAATCTATGAAAGACAAAGTTCAATACAATTAAATACTCGTTTTACTACTAAATAGAGCTTTGTCTAGTAATTTAATTGAACGCAATTCGAAGTCGAAGGCTCTCCACTTCAACTCAAGCATGTGAGATTAGCATTACATGTACCCATTTATGTAGACTATTCAAGTCGCAAATGAAAAGCCCCAACCGATCTGACTCATATCACAAAACTGTCCAAGAACAAAGCTCACTTTCCAACCACTTACTTAGTTATTATCGTAATTGTTGCTACAATTCCCTCGAATGTCGCCCTAAGCTTTTTCTACAATACACGTATGTAGGATGCCGCTTAGTATTATATCATTTTCATTGCCGGACTTTGGACTGCGTTTGATTTGAACGAAACAAAAGCAAATGAGGAACTAGTTTCGTATGGAATAAAGAATATATGGAAGTAATATACAAAACAATTTCATTGTAATTAAAAGCTACGTTAGATCTCTCTTTGGACTTTAGCGGTTCCCGCGGGTCTGGGGCGCTGAGTAGCCGATCGTCAGAAGTGGCGGGACCACTTACGATCTGCGACATATTAATTACAGCTTGCTCGATGCTATAGAAAGTGAAAATCTATAATTGTTGGTTTATATAAGAGTTTGATAATCGACAATATCTACTAAAAGAGGAATTCACCTCACATTTTCGATAAGATTAAAATTTGTACGACAAGCACATGGGCAGAAATTCTACAGTAATACATTTGTGCTGTTTTCTTCAAGGCTAAAAAACTTAACGATAGAGTTGATGAAAATTATTTTTTTTTAAATATTAAGATCATGATAATAATGCTCTGTCAAGAGACAGAATATAGTAAATTTACTAATTGAATAACTCTTTAAACGTTTAGAATTTTACGGACTATACATATGTACGTATTTCAGAAATAATAAGCGATCTTGGATTCAAATTAATATTAATATTGTAGTTGTTTGTCAAGTATTAAATGGCTTTGCTACAGCTAATCGGACAGATCAAATAGAGAAATGAAACTGATTTGTTTATTGCGTTGCAAATGTATGGAATGTATCACTGGACTATACATTTTTTAATTCGTTCAATATGTTAAATGATATTGTAAAATCTCCTTCATTGTCTCTCACCATTCTCCAACCGTTTTCTACCCTTACGTTTTATTCTAATACAAATTTCGTACTTATCGGGAATTTACTGACATGTCGCCTGGGCATCAAAGTCCAAATAATTGCGGCGTCTTTTGAGAACTTCCAACTCATTGGCGATGTCAAAGTCGGCACTGGCGTCAGCTTCGGCGTCGACGATCTAGTGGGTGTTCTGCCCAGATTGATATGGTCTCAAAACGTATTTGTATTGTTTGCCGTTTGCTGTGCTTTGTTTATTTTCAGCTGATAACTGCGAATGAGAATTAGTAATTGTCATGGGCTATTTCGTGCGGCAATTAAGGCATGTTGACGCATCGAGAATCTTGTCAGAAACTCTGCGTCTCTGCGTTCTTTATGACCGATGGCATTTATTGATGCCGATGGCGTGATTCCCATATACAAATACTGAGTGCCTAGCATACCATGCCAACTCAGGTTGTAGCCAGCACTATAGGAACTATAGAAATTGCTTAAAATGCATATGATAAAGAAGGGCTTTCATAATTTAAGATTTCTTGTCTCTCGCTGTCTATCTAACTGAGTTCTCCTTGTTTAAAGTTCCCCACAGAAACAAATATTTACTCTATATACTCACGCATTGCAATGATCTGCAATTTCCTCTTCTTGGAACACTTCTTGCTTATTGGAACCTTTAACACTTTACGAACATAAAATCTCCATTGAAGATACCGCTGCAAATTTCTCACACACCTGAAATTTTGCTCAACCGGATTAGGTATTTTCAATTGTAACGGTTCAGCAAGATACAGGCGCGAATGAAAGATGCCGGCCAGATTGTGAAGCTACACAACTACTATAACAATATTCCAAGAACGCAAGGATGTCGCAGTAGGAATACTGACAGTACCGCAACTATTCCTGGCAACGTGCCGGCGACGACTGATGCACAGACCGCAGCCAGAGCTGCTAGGTAGACTCCCCGAAATGCCACTTGATCGACCAACTGAACTGAGCTAAACTAAACTAAACTTTTATATACAAAAAAACCACCTAGAGTTGACGTAGTTGCTGTTGTTGTTTTTCAGTCGGGGGAGTCGACATTAGAATTAGACTCGGGCTAACAAAAGGAACAACAAAGCCGGCTGGCCGCTTGGTTGGCTGACTGACATACGGCCACCTGGGACGGAGGGACGGACGCAGTGAGCGACTGGGTGGGTCACTCGCATGTTGCAACAACGGCGGCGCATGCTTTCTAAACGCCACTGTTGGCTTAACTATTGTGGGACGCACCTTACAAATGCAAACACTGGGGGTGGAAAAGAGACAGCAAGAGAGAGAATGGGTCTGAGTGAGAGAGAGAGAGAGAGAGCGTTAGTCGGGGCGACAGCTGACACCAGTGAACGCGCCTTTTTAATGAGATGACCCCACCTAGTTACAGTGGCTGCGAGTATATGCTCACACTAACCCGCGGCGGTGAGGAAGGTGTGTGTGTGTGCGTTGGTGTGTCTTCCCCCATGGGTTGGGGGTGACTTGCGCATATAATGTAACCGTTTATCATTGGACAGTCGTACTCTCTATGGTTATATCCTGTCATATCAATTTTAATGTCCTTAACTAAATGGGTTAATGACTCGCCAAATGCATTCCTTGATTAAATTCACACATCACTTACATAGTTTGGGATAGAAAACCTTATCTATTTTTAGTTTTGGACAATAGGCTGACATGATATTATCATTATGCTAAAGACAAAAGAGGAAATTAGGCTTCAAGTTGAAAACAAAGAATTCTAATTCGTTTAAGTTTTTTAAATTTGTAGAATGTTTTATGCAGCAAAACTTTATGTATTTAAATTGATGATTTTAATATTGTATTTATACATTGTACACAGGTGCTAAATCTTATACGACTTATAAAAAACTATATATATGTATGTGTGTAACATCTATATAAAGGATTATAGTTTGTCACCAAGACTTTTTTAGACCCTTGACAAGATATGTCCTCATTACAACACCATCGGCTTATTTAAAGACACAATTTAGAAAAAACAAAACTCTCAATAAAAATTTAATAGTTTGACATGTGATTTAAACAACTTTAAATTAAAGTAATATAAATCCATGGTTTAAAATTGATGTTCAATTAACATCTATCCAACAGGCCCTCAGGTGTCGTTTGGAAACTGCTTAGCCATTTCCAAGCAAAATTTATATGCCACTTTTGTGTATATAGCGAACGTTGCTCTGCAGCACACATTGTTGAAAAGCCAATCCTTAAAGGATACATATATTTCGTGTACATCAACGTATATACATAGATATAAATATACATATACCTATATGTTTATCGGGACACACCCAAGGCACGACGACGTGCCAGTTTTCGCGCCCCACAAGTTGCCCTTTTTCTAGTTTATCCAGCATTTCACTTCGTTTGGCTCCGTTATGCCAAATGGCCACGCAAGAGCCCCGAGCAGGGATGATCTGCGGTCGCTAAAAGGGCGCGTTCCGCATTAACACATAGCGGCAAATGTCAGTCTGGCAATGTGTTATAGCGACGAGAACTGGGCTCGGCCCCAGTTGAACTCCAGCTTTGTTAATTGAAAGGAATTCGCATTAGGGACTTGCGGCTATATCCAATGATCTATCGATGTGGATGATATAACCATGCAACCTATGAAGATGTCAAAAATGTAGACCTTTGGATGTACCATGTTAATATTTAAATACTTCAAAATAAAAACGATAATCTCAACAGTATTTGCAAATAATTTATTTGTTTTTTAAATTTGCTTTACTGTCAATTTAATTTTGATATAGTTTACATTTCAACCGGATATTTGCAATGTAGAGAAGAAGATATTCGCAACCCTAAAATTGTATAAACAGGGCTATGCATCCATCTTCTATGCATCAGTTAAATCGATGAGCAATATTTGGTGTTAATATACAACCATCTTATAGTTTTTCAAAATACTTAAAGCTGTTACAACGAACTCTTAGTAAGATTTTTCAGAACTGTGTATTAATAGTTCTTACCTTAGATATTATATATTACATTTAAGAGACATTCAAATAACTTTTAAATCTTTCATGTCAGACTAAAACAATACCGTGATTATTTTTCCGCACGATTAATAGTCAATTACGTTACAGGTTTTCCTCATGACGTAAGAAATGAAAAATCAGCAGATCTGTATGTAAAGTAAAGTCAACAAACGACTTAAGTATCAGCGGAAATAAAAGAACAATATTCGTAAGGGCTAATGCGATTTTAAAACTAAATATTGCAAAAAAGGAAACACATATAACTAAATGTATGTTTAAATATGTTAAATTTGTTACTCATTTACATAATTACACAATACTGCTTTTTATATACATAGATTTATCATGTTAAAATATCTTTCCAAAACCCTACCAAATGCCCCACATCCATCAACGGGGGGGAGCAACAAAACTGGGCGTGTTGACCGCGTTGACCATTGGCTGGGCGTTCCTTATATACAATTAAGATATACGTATGAAAACATATATAACCGTGCACATACACAGGTATCATTCTACTGACAAAACAATTTAATCCAACCGTTTAGCTCGTCCATGTCGCTATGCCTCTTCTTTCTCTGTGTTGTCATTAAAATTGAGGCGAGGGTGTGCTGGCTGTTTGAACAGGGTTTACTATCAATGAAAAAACCATTTGAATGCAGCTAACTAATGCTGTAACTGAATCTACAGCTAAATGATTAATTCAATTTACGCTGAGCATCGATTTGTTTGCATATAATTAAAATAACAAATCGCCGACTAATTAATCAGGCCGGGCAGACAGAATTCAACACTATAATGATCGAACTAATCGAACAGATTTCCAAACTGAATCATATTGTTTGAAAGGTTTGATACGTTTTGCAGTTGGCTTGTTTATAGCATAGCCAACAAATTGAACTTAGTTTCTAAATTGAAATCAAGTTTTAGTTTAAATTATAATCCATTAACTATATTACTTTATAAATCAATAACAAACATTGCTCTAGTTTACAATCGTCATTAAAAAAGTAAACTACGCCAATTCAGATGATTCCGGTACCTTCGTTTCTGGTTGCGCTTTGCTGACTTTCGGTTGCAGCGTGCCCAACGCAATAGGCAAGCGATCACCCCAGCGACTCACCCTGGCACAACTGTAGGCAGCCCTGGAAAAGCAAACAATTAATAAGATACAATAGGAAGATTTGATATAATAAAGCCCTCTCCACTTACTTTCCATGCTTGGAAGCCGTAAAGATGACCTCCTGCAAGTTTCCGGCCTCTGTGCACATTCGACAGATCGAATGCTTCGAACGCACCAGCGTTGGTCGCACAATGCGTGGCCACTGTTGTGTGGCATCTGTCAGTTGTCCCTTTTTCAATATGGCATAGCTATAGACAAAGTTCTTACGATCTCCAGAGGAATCGCTGACAAGACGCAGCGGCGCATACGAAATTTCAAAATTACAAGGCGTGCGGTCAGCCAAATCCGATAGGCGCGGGCAACGCAGATCGTGTGGGCACTGTAGTAAAAAGTAATTGTAAAGCTTCGAATACACTTTATATATAAAGATTGACTCACCGGCGCTAGCGTATGTCCAGGATGCTCATCGCCTCCCTCACGCAGAAGAAACCTTCTGGCCTCGTTGACTAGTTCGCTGCCGCGCCGCGTGCCTTCCTCTGCAATGACCATGTAGCCATCGCATTTGCGCCACAGTTTGAGTAGAATCTCCTCGCGCTGCTGTTTGTCTGCTAGCTCAAAGAGTGTGTGTGAAATTACGACCAGGTCGTATGTGGTATCAAGCGCAGGCAAAAATTGTCTATAGAAAACATTGCGTAGCTCGACCTGTTTATTTTCCTGACCCTGCTGCAGTATCAGCTCAGACAGTTCATTCATTTCGCGGGATTTGTCCACATTGTAATACTCAAAGATGCTGTCCCGCCACAGTTCACTGGCCACCCACATGCCAGTTCCGATGCCCGAGCCAAAGTCAATATAGCTGCGCGGCTTGAACTGTTCATCACGCAGCTGCAGCTCGGTGAGCACACGCTTCATAACCGCATACTCTTGGGCAGCTCTGGCCACGGCATAAACAATCGCCTCGTAGGGTCCATACTCGATGCGTTTCCAGGAATATGTGCGCTGCGCAAGGCGCTTGTTGATCTCATGCTCTCGTTTGCGTTGCCATCGTGCTGCCTCCTCATCACTTAACGTCGCTAATCTGTCTAATGGCATCTTGGAATTGATCTCCTCAATAATCAGCTTTTTCTTGTTCTCTACTTCCAAAGGCGACGGTGGCGGGTGTCGAGATTTTATATAACGATTGAGCAGCTCTCCATCTCGCAGTACTTTTCTCACCGGATGATCACCCACAATTCTCTTCAGTGTATCGCTCAGTTGTTTGGGCAGTTCCACATAGTTTGGTTTAATTATGCCAGGATGTTTACGCGGCTTGAATACTGCCTGTTCCAAATCTGCAAGCACGGCCGGCTCCAGTTCCGCGCTGATTTTGCAGGTGTACCGTTGAGACAGATGTATGCTGGGCACGAGAAAACGTTGACATAGTATTAACTGTCCCGTTGTATTTAGTTGCTTAAAAAGTGAACCCATGTGCTGTTATGAATTTCACTTAAATTATACAATAAATAACACTAAGCAACGCATGTGGCGCCAGTTGCAACTAGTTGTGTATTTTGATAAATTGTGCAACACGTTTACCACGTTCTTCAACACTGGCTTAGCCATTGAAGCCGATTTTGTAGTCTGATTGGTATTAAATGCAGTATTTATGCATGCATTTGTTATCGATATATTAATTTAAATCTTATTTTTTATTAATAAGTCCAGTAAAGAAACTAAGAAATATTTTGCATTTAATTGTGTTAACAATTTGTTAACTTCAAATGATATAAATTTGCTTCACAAAGTGGTATAACGTTTAAGTGAACAGCGTATTAATCTTAAGTGTTGCCAAAAAATTACAGCTGGCATAAATCCTCTTGAAGAATATAAACAAAAAATGTTTGCACGACTAATATAATATGGATGAATATGAAGCACAAGTGAGTTGTATGGAAAAAAGAAAACACTGCAATGAGGCATACAATACAGATATATATACAAATTTCAGTTACTGGTGGTCAAACAGGCATTGGAAGTGACCACAGATGAGGAGCAACGAAGTGAACTAATTGCTCTAAAAACAAATTTGGAAGAGTTGCTAGCTCTAACCAAAAGCAGTGAAAATGAGACAAATCCTCCAGAGCAGGCAGAAACAGACAATCTTGACGACGAACTAAAGCGTTTTCAGAATGAACTTAATGAACTCGAAGAGCAGGAGGAACAGGTTGATCCCAGAGATGACCAGGAGAAACTGGAGCAACTGCGAACGAAGTACAATGCGTTGTTGGGTGAAAAGTGTTCGGCACCACACGAACATAGTTGGGGCGCCAGAAGCTATCACAATGCTCTCATTTGCGGTGTCGATGATGAGGTAGTCATGGATGACAATGGAGGTCTAGATGTGAGATTGCGTGTACTCTACACGAATCCAACGCATCGCGAGATGTTGCCCTGTAACTATTACTTAGAAGGAGAGTGTCGTTTCGACGAGACGCGTTGCCGTTTCTCTCACGGCGCTCTTGTGCCTGGAGCTGCCATAAAAGAGTACAATGCACCAGATTTTCATAGGCTGGCACGCAACTGCCTGGTGCTCGCCAAGTTGAAGGACCGACTATGGCATCGTGGTCGTGTGCTGTGCGTGAATTTCGTAGAGCAAAATTGTCGCGTGCGCCTGGACGGACAAGAGCACAAGGAACGAGAGAGAGACTTTCCTTTTGAAGATCTTTTTCCCCTGATAACCGACCAGGATGAAGAGCTATCTAGCGACAGCAGCAGTGACTCTGGTGAAACAAATGCAAGTGATGCAGCAAATGATTCCGATATGGATGACTATGAGGCAGTGCGTCAGGCGCGCATGGTAGAGCTTAGTTTGTTTACCTTCAAGCCTACCGAAAGATTGGGTGCCTGGGAGCAATATACACGGGTAAGTCGGTCGAGTTGACGAATTAGTACATTTATTATCGTACTGTTACTTTTTTGTAGGGCATTGGCTCCAAGTTGATGGCCCAAATGGGTTACATACACGGCACAGGCTTGGGTTCAGATGGTCGTGGCATTGTAACGCCTGTGAATGCTCAGATATTACCTCAGGGCCGCTCCCTCGATGCCTGCATGGAGCTGCGTGAAGCAGCAAACGGAGACAAGGATTATTTCAGTGTGGAACGCAAACTTAAGCGTGCCAAGCGTCGCCAAGAGGCGGCAAATGAGAAAGCCTACGCCCGTGAGTCCCAACGTACAGATGTCTTCGCCTTCCTGAACGGCAACGTGCTGGGCAACGACAGACAGCAGCAGCCCGAGAGCAGCTCCTCAAAGTGCAAGGGAAACGACCTGCAACAGCACTCGAACAAAACCCTAAATGTGGAGACAGTACGAATTGCCGATGACATTCGCCGCAAGCAGCGGGACATTGTGAAGGTTCAGCAATCACTGGCGCGGAATTCAACCGATGTGCAGCTGCAGAAACGGTTACGTGTTCAACTGGACACACAGCAGAAAGAACTGGCGAAACTGCAGGCGCAGGAGAGCAGCCTCAGCAAGGAGCAGCAGACGCGCAAGAGTAAAAATAAAATGTTTGAATTCTAATCTGAACACGATTTTGGCTTAAATTAGGTTTATTTTATGTTTTGCCATTCTAAATAGTACCAAATGCACCGGCTGTTAGTACAGCTGTCATATACTGCTCCAACAGAGCCTGTGACAGATGAGCACCGTGCTCCACGGCCAGCGCGTACGCCGTGTCGCCGTTCTCATTGGTCGCACTAAAGTCCAGATCTCTCGATAGCAGCTCGTTACAGGTATGAGGATGGTTTCCGGCTGCGGCATACATCAGTGCCGTGTTGCCCACAATATCCATGTGTATGGCACTGGCCCCGCGGTCCAGAAGCAGACGCACTATTTCGTTGTGCCCTCCGGCAGCTGCCAGCAACAAAGGGGTAATCATGTCCGGTGCCAGACTATTCACATTAGCTCCGGCTGCGACAAGCAGTTGTACTGACACCATCTGGCCATAAGAGGCAGCCCAGTGCAGTGGAGTAAATCCATGTGCATCCTTGTAATCTATTTGCTGCTTTCGCTGCAGCTCAGCCTTTACTTGCTCCTCCGTAATTTCACCTTGCCCGGCACGCTCGTGGAAGGATAATGACACCTCCACCGGACAGAAAGTTGCCTCCGTGTTGCCACGTTGAAGATTTGTTAAGACTGTTGATTGGGGGCGATAAGGCAGAAAGGCGCTTTTGCGCTTCGTCGAGCTGGCATCCAGTAAAATACTCGAACCATGCAGCGAGGACGATGAGGGCGGGTGTACGTGGGCAGGCCGGGAGGGTTCATCGTCCTCGGAATTAGTGCTGCTTTGCACTTTGTTTGTAGGCGCCACCATTTGATGACTTTATTATAAACGAAAGTTTGACATACGCAACTAAAATTCCACAGTTTCGAATGTTTTGTTTTGTTGTTAGTCTTTCACAAAAGGAAATCAAAAATTTCCCTGCTAAACTCACGATCAGCTGTTTGCTAACAACTGTTGTTCCAGCTGATCGAATACAGAGTAACAATTCGTTGCTGCTGTCATTGACCTTACGAATTTACGACCCTTTTCTTTAAACAAGCTACATTATTAAAAGTTAGTTGTATTTTCTTCTTTCGCTGGCGAAAACCTCAACTTTCAGCCTTATCAGCTTACAAACATTTGTACTTTAAAACTTATCGATTACGAATTGCCCATCACACTCAGCTAGTATATTTGTTGTGTTTTCTATTCATACCGTTTTATTTTGTATGCAAACACATTTCGTTAGCTAATAAATAATGAATTTTAAAACATTATACAAATAATAAGTTAGATTGTCACTAAGCCAAAGGATTACATTTGAAAATTGCCAGCGCGAAATATCGATAACAAAATTACCCAGCCATTGCCGATCGCATTTTACTTATTTGTTTTTTAGATATTCTTTGATTAGCGAAATATATTATGTAAATATATTTAACTGATTCATTAGCACGGCGATCTTTGTGTGTATGTGTATACGTTTCATAACTGGTTATTTGTTGATTGTTGCG
This sequence comes from Zaprionus nigranus, assembly GCA_018903425.1. Taxonomy (NCBI): domain Eukaryota; kingdom Metazoa; phylum Arthropoda; class Insecta; order Diptera; family Drosophilidae; genus Zaprionus; species Zaprionus nigranus. Next base: position 6,248,201 of record JAEIGD010000002.1, read on the forward strand.
TAGTTATACAAAAAATCCACCCTGCACCTGTTGTGCTGCGTTCTGTGCAAGCCTGCGTCTTGGGCCTTTTTCTTCGCCCCTTTAACATTGAGGAAATTTTTTTGCAATTCAATTGCGTCGAAGTTTGGACCTACGAACACACACAGACAGAGAGAAAAAGCACACAAAACAAACGCGAAAGAAAAATGGGAAACAATGGGAGTACCAAGGCCGATGCAGATGGCAGCGAACCACCGCTGGATGGTGGGAAACATAAACAACAACATCACAAATCGAACACACAATTTTTCTATCGGCAACAACAATGGCAGCGATGTTGTTGTCAATAACAGCAGCGCCAACGCCAGCAGCGGCAGCAATAACAGTCTCAAGGTGCAGTCACAAACGCAAACAATGACACGATCGGCGTCTGGTGCAGATGTGACGGAAAAATATCTGACACAGCTGGTGCCAGTGGAAAGGTTGGCCGAAATATTAAAGGAACAGACGAGTGCCAAGTGCAATGTCAACGGCATTGTCTCGGATGTTTTTGTGGTGAGTAATTAGCCCGATTGTCAATTGCCTGATAACAGTTTTCTAACAGTTTCCCTGTTTCCCCTGTAGACTAAAGTTTTTCCACAATACACCGACTTGGGACATCGTCTCTTCAAGCTGATGCACACGAATTCGAAGGCAACCACAAAGCACTTGGGTACCGTCGCGTTTCGTCAGCAATGCGAACGATTTCTGGGCATCATGGATGACAACAAAGTTCTGGAGAGTTACATCAAAATGTACGCGCAGGACGATAATCCCGATTTCATAGACAAAACAGGCGTGACCCGTCTGCTGCACATTTGCTACACAATTGCCATGCAGCATTCCGGCAATGCGGTTCTCTGCACAGCCATAAATCGCACCTTTGGCTCGGTGACCAAGTCGATATTCTTCAGTCACGATAGCCTTAGTATTGGCTTCGTCTGCCGCTGGTTTGAGCAGAATCTGATACGCCTTGTGCTACTGGTGCACAAGTATTGCGTACACACACTCTCCACAGCGTATCGCGGCTTGGAGCAACAGTCGCAATCGTGCGGCATTGAGCTGCAAACTCCAGTGCTGGAGCAACGCAATCCGTTTACGGATACTACAGATCACAGTGCTGGACACCTGGCAGTGAGTCACATCGAGTCGTTGATGCCTCTCTCTCAGGCATGGCTGCTGGCTGGAGCATTGCCGCCACTGTACTCCAAGCCTCAGACATTAACTCCGCCCAACAGTAGCAACAATAGCAGCGCCTCGTCTGCTGTGCAAATCTTCAAGGATAAACTATCGATGATACCATCGCACTGGACACTGCTGTACGATTCCAATGAGCATGGTGTTGGTGCTAATCGTTTTTTGCATCATGTTCTCGGCTATCGTGGCCCGACTCTGGTACTGCTGCACACCAAGGATGAGCAGACTTATTGCATTGCTGCGCCCAGTGAGTGGAAGGAGACGCATCTGTTTGTTGGCAGCGAGGGAAGCTGTGTCATTCAGCTATTGCCCAAGTGAGTAGACCACAAGATCCCCTATCTATAAGATATTCTACCTTTAAACTTTCTATTTAGATTTGTGATACTGGAGAAGAAACCGAATATTTTGTACCTTAACACTAGCATACGCGGCTATCCAAAGGGTTTGCGTGCCGGTGCTGATCCACGCAAGCCAATTCTTGCCGTCGATGAACATTTCGAGAATGTGGACTGTAAGGGCATTGCTGCAGGTCTCATGTCCATAGAGGTAAATTAATCAATCGATCTTTTGATTTTCCAATTTTTATATTGTATATTTCTTGCTATATTTATATGCGCAATAAGCCTTAGTCAACGTACTATATATTTATATATATATATATGTATATGGTATAAAAATCCATGTATGTGTGTATGTGTATATATATGTATATCGCATATACGGCATAGTTTTTCCAGTCTAAGCATTTAAAAACAAAACACCTTTTGAGCCGATGTTAAGTCCCTGTTAACGCCGCGAAGGCGTTGCCAGACCTGCGCCTGATGAGGCCCGACTTAACAATGGCGCGCAAAAGTGTATTTTAATTTGAATTTAAGTCTAAATTTCTCCCAATGTAAATGATTACCAACAACAACAAATACACTCATTTCAGGTCTGGGGCTGCGGCGATAAATCATCACGCGAAGTGCAATTGGATATTAAGAAATGGCAAATCAAGGAAGCGGAACGTCAACGCACAGTCAAGTTAACGGCCGCCGACTGGATGGATCATCCGGATCGCTATTTGCTCGAGTTGGGCGGACGACAGAATTACAACAACTAACTAACAACATTGTTGTTGTTGCGTGTATTAAATCGAAAGCAATAGGTGTTGTGCCTTAAACGCGGAAAATACGATTTTTGTAAAAATTAATCACAAATTGAAACTATTGAATTAATTCATTAATTAATTATTCACATTGTTTTGCACGCAACACAAGTTGATTTATACACTGGACTGAATTTCTTTGTATTTGCACGTTACTCGATTACCGAATTTTCTTTTTGTAAAATCTTATTTCGTTCGTTTAACCGCAATTTGGAATTGATTTGATTGATATTTTTTGTATGATTAATGCCATTTTCATTAATTCGTTAATCGCGTATTTTGATATTTGATTATGTTTTTCCATTTGCCTGTACTTAAAAGCCACACACACCTTGTTTCTTGTCGCCAGTTCTGTATTCTTTTCTATTTCGTCAATCGTCCTCTATCAAGTAATTTTCCTTTATCCTTTCTGTTTGTTCTAATCTTAGACTGCAAGTATTATAGAAAAGACATAAAAAATGCTTAAAATATAGAAGTAAAAACAAAAACAACTAATAAACATAATCAAATGTTGCTAAAAAGAAGAATGCGTTATATCTTTTTATGGTTTGGGGGCTCTGATTTCGTGGAATTGTTTCAGTAATTTCACGTGCCTTATCGGCTGAGTACTTTAACGGGGGCTCCAATATACAACGTACACACGGCAATAATGTACGGATTTTATCTTCAAGCATGGGCTTGATTAAAAAAATATAATACTTTTTATTGTCTAGGGTGTTCCAGATATGATATCGGGGTAGGTGCAGATAAATATTTTTGGAAAATTTCACAATTTTAAAATCACAATTGGGTACAATTTTACTGTAGCCCCATCAGAGAGGAAAAGTGTTTTTCGATTTTAAATGGGTTCGCTGATGATTCGAATACTTTCAAGTCTATATAGTAGATAAAGTTTGTTGGCTGATTAAACATCTAGCAGAGACGCATAAGTTGTCTATTCTTTGGAATACTTGTATATATTCGATCTTCTATTAGAAATGATATTGTCAGTAGTAAAGGATTAGTAACAAAATGAATATGTTCTGAAAAGTGAATTAACTCCACTTGAGTTCAAAAAATATTCAAATCTTTCAAAAATTATAAATAAACATCGACAAAAGTCATTATAAATGTGTTTGAATAAACATGCCAATAATACAAGCAATTTAAAATGATAAAAACCGAAAAAAAATACAGAATTTAAAAGATTTTGCATAATTATATTATTGAATTACATTAGTTTACAATATAGTTATGTTTCGTTTCGTTTTTGCCCTTTTCTGACCGGCAGTCACATAATTCACAATCGTTTGCTTTAAGGTTATGTATAAATTTCACTACTAATGCCGCATACGACGAGTAAGGGGATTACAACTAGCCTAATGATCATACATGTATATACCAACTACTACTGGCGGCCACATAGCAATTGTAAAGAGTATGTGTGTATATGTATGCGTATGTCTGTTGATAATTTATATAGAATTGTCTAAGATGTTCGGAGTGTATAAAAAATACTTATTAGAGCCTACATTACAAATATGTATGCATAAATAAAATGAAAACTTTTGCATACATATAATGAAGATTCTTTGGAATTCTATATGTATGTATATGTGAATAACATATATGTATGTATGTACGCATGTATATATACATATGTGTAGTTAAAATCAGTTATCGCTTTCGAAACTAAGGCCACACAATTTCGAGTTTAGCCCAATTTAATTGGATTGCCAGGAGAATAGTTGAGTTTTTCGAAATGAACTGAGGGAATTTCGGCTTGCCAATTCTACAAATATACGAACTAATAATTATAAATATCGCTGTGGTTCTATAGAATATATATAGATGCATATGTATGTGTAAAGGTATAGGTCTTTTTGCTTGGATCTAAGTGATGTACTCTCGATCACGACGACGCCGCGTAGTGGAGGCGACAACCACAATCGGCATCTGTCCTACATTCTCTGAATTTTCTACTGCGCCAGCCTCATCGTCAACCTCAACGTCCTCGTCTTCGTCATCGTCTTCCTCATCGTCATCGTCATCGTCATCCTCATCGTCGTCCTCGTCATCGTGGTTATCATCATCCCCGCCCGTTGAATTGGACCACTCGGATGCAGTTTGATTGCTGCACGTGGCGCTGAATTTTAAGCTACTCGACATGCCAAATGAAACGGACAACGATGCACTCAGCGATGAGGCATTCAAATTTTGACTAACATCAATATCGTCACCCCCCGTCCTCGAGCTGATGGTGGTGGTGATATTGTTGCTGCTGCTGCTGATGTTGTTGCTGATGGTGGTTATGATGATGATAATGCTGCTGCTGTTGCTGCTGCTGATAACGTTGTCATCTGCCCGCGCCAAGCAGCAGAGCATAATCATCATTGGACTCGGGTATAGGTGCAGCCACGGATGTGGCACCGGTGCGCGCTTGTAGGAAATTGCTACCAATGCCGCCGCCGCCGCCGCCGCCAACGAAATGCTGTTGATCCCGTTCGCGCAGATGCTGATGTGGATCGCGTTGACGCGTTGTCGCTTGTTGCAATTGACTTGAGCCCGGCAAGTGCAGTTGTTGTTGTTGGTAATTGTTGCTATTGTTACTATCAGAAACACCAGCCCCAGCCGCAACGGCACCTGCTATGGGAAATCGAGATGGAGAATGAGTAAGATTTTCGTTTAAAGTGCCTAGCTGCCCCACATTGACGGGCACAATTAGACGGCTCGTTGTAGCGCCATATTTCGCATGGCTGTTACCTGCTTGAGTCGAGCTGCCACTGCTGCTGCCCCCAGCGCCTGCCCCTGCACCGACCATCATCTGCTGCTGCTCACTCGCCTGTCGCTTGTCAATTAAGTACTCGGATTCACCGCTCAAGCGACGTGGCCCCCGCGACAGTGGCTGATATGTGCTGCGACCCTGAAAACGACGAGTTATCGAGCTGCCCACCACACCCAAATGTTCCGTAACATCCTCCTGCATGTCCGAGATGTCCATCATGGAGAGAAACGCGCGACACCAACTGTGATTGGGATTATTCCAATACTGTGGCGAATTTATGTGGAACGGATGATGCGGGAAACTGTAAATGTGCGCCACAGCAGCAATAAACATTTCAATACAGATGAGGAAGTTCTGAAAGCAAAAAGAAAACCGCAAACAATGAATGAACGCACTGTGAGCCTGTGGCAATACTTTACGCACTTGCAGCATGGAAGCCAAATTGGCATCGCCCACAGCGGAGCCAAATATATCCTTAATGATTTTATAGTACACTAGAAAATTGAGTAGCACTCCTTGACTGTAAATTATAACAATTATAAATTAATTTCACATCAAATTCACTAAACGATTCGCTACTTACAAGAAAGAGAAGAACACCACGGCCTTTATGCAAAGGAACTTTGGTATGGGCTTCATTGGCTTCAAGTCCTCCCTGTTGGCCCGATAAAAGAGCACCAGACAGTACATGGCCACAAACTGTGAGATGTTGTTGATGACCACAATGTAGGGGAACGCTACATTCGCCGCGAATTCGCCCTCGCCGTAAACGCCGCAAAGTTCGCAAATGCTGAATGTAAAAGTTTCATAATAATATTAACAGAACTCATACACATTTTTAGAATCCAGTGAGAAAATTACAAGATAATAAGAACATTATTAATAAGACTTAATATTCCAAAAATTTCTCTATGTTGTACATATTATAGATAGTTATTTTCAATATATTATTTCTTCTCTCCAATTTTGAATTGATTTTTTCTCATTTTAATATCAGTTGTTTTTTTATTCCATTTTGAAACTTGAAGCTGGGATTCACACTCGTGCGTCACACTTAAAATCGCTTTTTAATCTTGGAGTATAAATCCAATTCAAGATAAGCCACAGATGAAGAAACCCTCAGGATCGTTTATATGGTAGAGTAATTCAAGTACAGTGTTCGTATGTACAAAGTATTTAAAGTATTATCAAACTCACACTGATATGAACGTGGTTATGGGTCGCACCACAGTGTACTGTAATATGCCGTGCTTGCAATTGTGAATGAACTCGCGCCCCATGACCCAGGGACGTACACAGCAGAGGGGAAAGAAGTGATAAACCTGCGGCTTGTATTGCATTGTTGCCTCTAGGTCCATTCCGAGATTCAGGTAATGCAACAAGTAAACCATGAAATTATAGATTACATATGCCTCGTAGCATTCACGTAGCGAATCCACGTAAATCGAATGCTTGGGGAACAACAAACCGATCCACTGTAAAAAGAAAATCGAAATTATTATCAATCGAAGCGGTTCAAACAGGTTCGATCTATTCATAGCTTCGTTAAACGATGTGAACCGAGACGGTAACAGAAATCAAAGCATTACGAAACTAAAACCGATGAAAACAAATACTTAAATGTATGATAAGCCAGGCATACTATCGATAACTCTGTATTATAAGTATTATATCAAACTTGATACTAATTATAAATGAATACAATTGTTTATCAAACTGAACTCGCTATCACTGTTATGTATAGATCATTTGTGCACATTGGAGCTGCAAAAGTTGGCCACATATGAATACCCAACGTACGATAGTACTAACGATAGTTTTTATTTTGATTGCAAAACGATTGCAAAAGCACTTCAAACGAGATTAGATTTCCATAGATTCGGTTTCGATTTCGATCGCCGCTGCTTCAACCACTTGACCCACTTACCGCATTCAATGCATAGATGGGCACCATCCACAGTATACGTATGATATGCTTCTGGAGAATCGGCTTGGTGAAATGTATGACGTGTTGTATGATGTGCCAAATGGAAATGGGCACAGCGGACAGCACAAAGAGGCCGCCAATGAGAATCAGTTGATCGTTGCGCTGGAAGCCATCCTTGACAGAGTTCACGATGAGTAGCGGGACAACAATAATGGCAAATATAACGTAGGTGATAATCAATAGGGGACGTATCCAGATGCGCCATTCTTCGCAGAAGCGACGTATGTCTAGGCGACACATCCTGCACATATATTAGGAATTTTTTTTTTTTTTGCTTTTTTGAGAAACGTGTTGAGATTTGCTTTCGTCACAAGACAAAGCCGCAAGGCAGAAGCAGCAGCAACAGAAACTGCGGCAATAGCTACGTTGTTATCGTTGTTGTTATTGTTATATTTGTTGTTGCCGCCGCCCCCGTTATTGTTGGTTTCTTTTCGCTACGTTTACGTTCTCTTTATATCTTTTACATTCCACGGCACGGGCGTTCGCGCACCTTTAACAGGCACATTGCGCACATTTATGTACCATACTCCACAACAACTAAGATTTAGGTCAAGCAACAGCGGGAGTAAAATATTATTTATATTTGCTAAGTTTTACGTTCGTTTTGTGAGTGGGAAGCGACAATCTTTTGATAAGGGGAAATTTACAAAGTCTGGCAACGCTAACACTTCGGAAGTGCTGAGAAATTATACCACCATTTCGAACAACTTACAGCACTTAACATAGGCAGAGTTGCTTTGCAATAAAAAAAATGTTCCTCACCAATAGAATTTTCCATGAGCTCTAAATAAAAGTCCCTTTGGATATTATCTATTATGTATGTATTTTAATTACAGATTATAGATTAGCATACATATATATATGATTATGTGATACAGATAAAAACGTGATAAAAGCTATTCAAACATATATGGTATCCTTTATGCTGTTATTGCGATTCAGAAACAGTATCGCATCAATCTGATTTTGGCTGCCGGTCAGCATATACCGCTTATTATAATCGTAGATCTGTTCACGGAGAACCTTCTTGAAATTTAAATTCACCACCCCGGGCACACCCTGATACAGCGTCGCCAAATCGCGCAATGTGCCATAGATATGACCCATTTTGTTCCACCATTCAATCGGTGACTCGTCCAACTGAACAATCACCTCGTTCCTGTAGCGTTTGAGATCAGTTTCCACTGTGCTATCGGCGTCCCGTTTTGGCGGACTGGGAATCTCTGCAACATCGAATAGCAGCTCCAATTCTAAACAAAATATGTCCGGCATTAGTTAAACTGTTTCAATTTTAATTAAACTAAAACTTACTTGACTTTTTGGCGCTGTTGGCGGAGCCGCTGCCACCGGCAGCATTGCCCGACTTGACATTTGGTTCTGTTTTGATGGTCACCGTTGGGGTGCTGCTAACAGATGCTGTGGCAGCCACCTCAGTCGAATCACCACTTTGACTGTCCGTGCCAGCAGATCCACCGCCAAATGTCTTGTTGTATTTCTGTGTCAACATTCGCACACAACTGTCAAAGTTATCAATGGTGGTCAATCGATGGAAACGCGGATCCAGCAGAGCAGCACTGGTCAATGTATCGTTCGCAATGATGTGTGTCTGCAGCACGGAAGCAATGGTGCGCTTGATGTTCATCATTAGCGGCTCATCCTGCTCGGCAATGCCCAGTTTCTTGATCAATATCTTTGATGTAATGGGGGATAGCATGCTGCACAGGGGCATATCCTCACCGCGCAATGTGTCTAAAGCAATCTAAAGGAATTTATGGTTAATATGATATCGTTGAAATGTTCCCTTAATCCTTTAAGCACTTACCACCAAGGCGCTCAATGCTTCGGTCACTGTTTTGGCTGTAATAACCAGCTGATCCATGTCTTCCGACCAAGAGATGGATTCGGCAAAGAACTTGAGCAGCTCGTATAGAGTCCATGGGAAGTGCTCATTGTAGGGCGGCAGCTCAGCAACCTTGGAGCTAATCTCAGCCGAGTGACGCTGTATGATGTCTTTAACCTGCTCGAGGGCGGTGGAAACATCGTCAAGCTCGAAGACGCGTCGCAGACACTTGTCAATAACCGATACATAGCAAAGTACAACGGGTATATCTGAAATGTATCGATTAAATGCCGTTAGGAGATAACGATTAGTTATTGCCGACTGATATAGCAAACATTTTGATTTAGTTATCAACAGATAAACAAAATTTAAATATCCCCAACTGAACATTACTTACTCTTTTCCTTCAGATAGGTCTGGAGCAAGTCCTCCTCGTCATCATAGTTCACAATGGCCAGGGTGCAATTGGGCAAGTAGAAGTCGGTGAGAATATCATCGAACGAAATGTAATCAGTATACTCGATGGTCGCATACATGACGCTGCGGACGCACTGCGTCTCGTCGCTCAGATAATGATGATAAATGCTGAGGAAGCGACGCTGCTCCACATTCACCCACTGCTCGAAGGCCAGCGAGAAGGGCTTCTCGGCGGTGAAATCTCGCGTAAAGTCACCCATTTCCAAGAACTTGGACGCATGCTGCTCGTTAATGAGCTCGTCAATCTTTTGCGGCATCGGAAGCGATGCCAAGTTGCCCATTGCGAGGCGTATGAACTCACTAATTCCCAGATCATATAGGGTCTCCACATTGCGCATATCGCGCACAACAATGTCGGCCAGAGACTCGGGTAAATTGGTTATGTAGCTGCGCCCCTGATGCAAATTGGCACCGGGAGTTCCCTCCTCGTGCTTGATGTTGGCGCGCGTAAAGTGCATAGTTCCCGACGCGGCTGTACTTTTGCGCTTGCGACCGAACTTGAGATCACGCGGTTCAATGCTAATGGTGCGATCTTCCTCTTCGACAAGATTCTCCGCATCGTCATAGGTCAGTGGGACCATTGTCTCGTAGAGCATGGTCTGAGAGGCATCATCTTCGGCCTGCATGGCAGCCGCCGCAACGGCAGCCTCGTCCATTTCCTCATCCTCGTCATTCTCGTGATGATTGCGATTGTTAATAAATTCCAATTTAACGCGGCGCGACGAGACGTTGCGCTTTGACAACGGCGGATGATTCAGATTGCGTGGCGTCTTGCGTGGCGGCACTTGGATATCATTCTCCTGGCACAGGGCCTTGAAGAGGTCTTTGTGGCGATGTTGCAAATGGGCGCGCAAATTGGTCGTGTTGCCGTGATTGGTCAACACTTTGTGGCATTTGATGCAGACAACGTTTTGCTTGGTAATTACCTCGTCATTGTCGTTCGATGGAAAACCGAAATAGCGCCAATAGACGCTTTTCATTTTCGGCGAATAGAGCTTGGAAAAATTGAGCTGCGAGACATCCTCGTATTTGGCCTCAACAACCATTGGAGATGGAGCCACTTCGTCGTTCATATTTACTGGTTTTGATTGTTGATTGATATCTGATTACCGATGCCACACAAAAAAATAAGCGCGCAATTTCTCGATTATAGATAGTCAGTTCAATAGTCAATAGTTTTTATCTGTATCAGAAAGTACAGTTCAGAGTTGCCACGCGACAACGTAGTCAATCGATAAGGCAAATGCTAGTATTAAATGCAATGGGTGTGCACAAATTGTCAATATAATATTTTTGGTTTCTTTACAATTAATAATTATTGCGCGTTGTGAATTTTTTTCAGCGTTGTGTCGCATTTAACTGTAAACTGAATGAAGTTTCTTGCTAACACTGATTGCATCACCAATCGATAGCTGGGGATATTTGTATAGCAACAGCATGGGAATTTTTGATGAGGGAATTTTTTTACAATACTCCCTGCCCACGGCGTGAAGTTGGCTGCGATTTCCTTTTTTGATTCGTTGTTGGGTAGCTAAAGGTGTGTAAATTTGTATATTGCATAAAATAATTACATTTTACACTGAAATTGTGCAAAAACTAATTCCAATGATCGCATTTGATATGCAGCAAATGTCAAGCTGTCAATTGACATAAGAATATATTGAGAAATATGAGAAAAGAGTGTGTAAAACATGAAAATTGACTGCAGCCACGTGGTGTGGCATACCCTGCTGTTTGGTTATAAACTAAAAACATATGTGTGTGTGAATGATAGTTAATTGTACTATGTTTTCCATATATTGCAGAAAAAAATAAGCCGCCAAGATGGGTAAGGGTAATAATATGATTCCAAACCAGCATTACCACAAGTGGTGGCAGCGACATGTGCGCACTTGGTTCAACCAGCCGGCGCGCAAGGTCCGCAGACATGAGAACCGCGTCAAGAAAGCCAAAGCTGTCTTCCCACGTCCTGCTAGCGGTCCCCTGCGTCCAGTTGTGCGTTGCCCCACCATCCGTTACCATACGAAATTGCGTGCTGGTCGTGGTTTCACCCTCGAGGAACTGAAGGTTTGTCTGATTGCCTAATGTTTTAAAAATCCAATTGGACTAAATGCAATTTTTTTTGTATTATTAGGGTGCCGGTCTGAGCTACGGCTTCGCCAAGACCATCGGCATTGCTGTCGATCGTCGTCGCAAGAACAAGTCACTGGAGTCCCGTCAGCGCAACATTCAGCGCCTTAAGGAATACAGAAGCAAACTGATTCTTTTCCCCATCAACGAGAAGAAGATCCGCAAGGGTGAATCTACTGTTGAGGAGTGCAAGTTGGCTACACAGCTTAAGGGACCAGTCATGCCCCTCACAAAGGAGCAACCCCAGGTCGTTGAGTTCCGTGACGTCACCAAGGACGAGAAGAAGTTCAAGGCCTTCGCTACTCTGCGCAAGGTACGTTTAATATTTATTTAACTACTTGTTAAATTTATCAATGATTTGATTTCTGAATTGTTCTTTAGGCACGCACTGATGCTCGTTTGGTTGGCATTCGCGCTAAGCGCGCCAAGGAGGCCGCCGAGAGCGAGGAGGGCGCCAAGGGTGATGCCAAGAAGGCAAAGAAGTAAATTGCTAACTAAACCTGATTCTAATTCTGTCTACAACACCATCCAGAATAAATATTTAGTTTTTTCACAAACTTGAATCCTCTAAACGGAAGTGTTCTCAATTGTCAATAACAATATTTAGTTCCCCCTCCCCTTCTCGGTCAGCTGCTAAGTGTCAATTGGAAAATATGTGCTGCTCTGGTCAAAAGTGGAAAATCTTATGAAAGATTTGTGGAACATTCACTAAGCGGATTCCCTTTCTAAAGGGATTTCTCTTGCCTCTGGCGAACAAAAGCCAAGTACCTTGGACAGCTGGATATCAATAAAAAGATCTTAGTTTGTTTGCTGTGGGCTCTGTTTGTGTTTTTATTTTGTTGTCAACAGCAACATCCGTGCCAGTTCACGCAATGTCAGTTCAACAATAGAGCAGTCGCAGTTGAAAGATCGAGAGAAATGAGATTTTAGTTCATTTGTATATCGTAACTCAGGTAGCAATTTTCTTAAACAACGCAAAGAAAATGGCGCCAATCTAACTGTTGTCTATAAATATATCATTTCCTAACAGTTTGTTAAGTTGTGATTGTGGAATTGTGTGATATTATATCAACTATATGATATGGTGTTCCCATTTTGATAACAACTATAAACAATAAGACGACTTCGTTTAAAATAACATAGAATCAAAGTTTTTTTATTAGAAATGAGCCAAAGATTCATAAGCAGGTCCGTGAAGAGGATATCAAGTCGATGGTAGTAACCTACGGATTCACAACATCGCTTGCATTACGATAGGTTTATGTATGATACACTGGTTAAATCATATTATACTTAACAAGTTGTTAAACTATTCTCAAAGATTCTAGCTTGACAATGCCATCTTCCCACCCTTCCATTTCATAGGTATGTTAATATTTAATATATGAAAACTTTGTTTTTGTATAAAATCTGTTAATTTTCTTGCATATTTAAATTTATAGTCGTTATACTTTTATATATTATATTTCCACAGTAAGAACCTAAGGCAACTACACAGCGGGGTTTGAGTTTCGCACCCCTGAGCAAACCTTGTGAGGGTAACAATCTTCTCAGCAGAAGGTCATTTATAATTGTTGTTTCAAGATCATGATTTTTTATAAATAAGAGTTCCCTTAGGTAGGTAGTCACTTAAAAGGTCCCTACATAGATCAGCAGAAATATACTATTACAAAAACAATGTAAATTGATTAAATTGAGCAGGTTCTAACCCACAAATTGAGGGTTATCCAGGAGCAGTTGCACTTTTGGCCTTTGGCTTGGAGAAGGAACCACCTTTCAATGCGAACATATGACCACAATTCATGGAGAAATTATAATCAACAGAAATCATACAAGATTTACGACTGCACACACACACATACATGCACACATATAGGCACTCTTGCACAACATATGCAAAAGGAGAGCATTTGTTTTCTCTTGCTGGTAAAAAAGGGTTGCAACCCAATTCAATTATCCGGCTCTGTGGCTGCGGATGCTGTGGCTGCGATTGAAGCTGTGGGGTGGGGGGCGGTCAGGGCATGGCAGAGCAACCCGCACCTTAAACCTTGTTTATGCATTTCCCCGATTTTTATTAGATTTAACCTTGTTTTCGGCACAGTTGCTTGTTTCGTGTCAAATGCATTCAAATTTTTATTATTGAAATTTATGAGCGCAAAAGTGATTTTCCTCATAGTTTTTCCCGGCGAGTCCCTTCGGGTTTTTTTGTTCTGTGTTCTGTGTTCTGTTTTTATGCTGGCTTAGGGTGTCGCCTGTCGTCGGGGGTTGACAGTAACGGTAAACAGGCGAGCTACCGTAATTGGCAATTGTTTTTCTCTTTACTTGTTCGTCTGTGGCACCTTTTGCTGCCGAAACTTTTTGCCCGGTGTATCCCTCTCTCTCACTCTCTCTCTCTGACACACTTTCGCTATCTCTCTCCCACGTTTTTTGCAACATGTGCGAGGCCCATCATATTCAGATATCTGTCAGAGTGTTTGAGGTCGAGTTTGTGTTGAGTTTGGGCTTCTGCCTCATTTGAATGCGGTGCGGGAAAGTTGTTTTTGTTTTGATTTTGGTTCCAATTTTTTTTTGGAACAAAACTTTTGGCTCACTTTAAAATTCATTTTAATTTCGCACTTTGCGCCTTTAATGCACTTTAACTGTGGAATCAATTTGCCATTGGAATCTAAATGCTTTTATGCTATACATTTGCAACGTGTGGCCGTAATTCATGCCAGGCCAATAGCAACAACTACTGTAACTACTGTTAAGGTTGTCGATTAGTGAAGGGCGCGTGTCGTGACACGAGCAGCTAAGCCCGATTTCCGCACTTGGTACATTTGTACCAAAGTTAGTCAACTGAAAACAGTTTGGAGCCTTACTAAAATAATGGGAAATTGCGAACACAGCTATATTGCCCAATATCATACAATATATCGATAGATACGAAATTAAAAAACCGATAACATGGCTTTAAATTTGTTATATTGCCTTTTCTGTTGACGATGCACAGCTCCTGTTAGTTATACGCACTCACGAACACATCACCCATGGCAACCTCGCCGAGGCTAACCAGAACGCGCAGTCTGAGGGTTAATCTGCATGCATGCACACACACACTCAAGTATACACACATATATACATGCATATGTATGTCATATGTGCGCAATGCACAGAGCTACTCAGGAAGGTACACACACGCGTCCACGCATACGATTATTGCGCGAGTGTGTGAGTGTCTGCAGCCTAAACGCAATCAGTGCTTAATGATCCATACAGCAATTGGATTAGTGTGTGTGGCAGGCGCAGGAACAGAAGCGCAGCAACATTAGCGAGAGCAGAAGGACGCAGTGAAAGTGTGTGGCCAAAACCAACAGGCGACATTACTCTGCTGTGATTTACATATGAAAGAGAGAGACAGAAAGTGAACTCGAGCTTAAGTCGATAACATCTGCACAATAATCGCTGTGATTGAGGTTAAGTTGATTGGCCAAGACTAAGCAAAGTCTATGTATGTACAATACATACATATGTACATATGTATGTTAGTTGATGTATGCAAGTGTGTGTAGCATTCTAGTACTATTATTCAATGTCAACCCCAATAACTATAACAAATTTGGCAAAAAACGCGCATCCCTCCTACCCCCAATAAAATGCTTATTATTTTTCCATAAAAAACCACCCAAAAGAGAGGCGAAAAAAATCAAATTAATCAAGTATGCAAATAAGCAGGGGACACAAACAGAGCCCATCGAAAAACACTTACCTAGGCCAGGCCGCAGTAATTTGCGAACATTCTGAATTTTCACGCATCATCTATCAGAAATTGGCGTGCCATAAAAAAGTGCTCAAAGGACCCTCATAAAAAAGAGAAACACCTCATCTGGCCCGGCTGTTTGCCTTTTTGCCCCTGCTCTCCTCATGGTGCCAATCAAAAGACAACAACTTCAGTTCGATTATGAGATCAATACTATACCCACTTGAGAGGGGGTGCCAGCAGGCCTGGCAAAACAAATCGTAAAAAATGAAAATTGCAAGACGAATGGAATAAATGGGCGCGATATGAGCCGCGAAATGTTTCGCATATGCGAAATATAATTGGCGAAAAATATGTAAATGAGCTACAAGAACTCAATAGATATTGCCCGAGAGCGGGAGAGGGAAGTGCGGTAGCGTGAAATTTGTAAATCGTAAATTGAAAATTGAAAAGTCAAAATGGGAAAGGGGGAATTGGAAAACGGTTGCGCGGAAAACCTCAGCTTGTACCCGGTTCATTGCCCTTTGACAATGTGCTGGCCCCGCCTACCCAAAAAGCCAAAATCCATTTACATATGTGAGCGTGGCACACACAAAAGTCGACCACATTTTATGTTGATGGAGGGGGGGGGGCGGTTGAGGTGAAAGGTGAGGGGCGTTGGCATAGGAAAATTACAAATTTCACTTGTCGTTGCAGTCGGAAAACTCAAGAGCTTCGGATAATTAATGTGACACTCTAAGGAACCCTGCTATGCGACTATGTGTGTGTGTGTGTGTTTGTGCCTGAAGTGAGAGCATTTCATTGTATACTTAGGGTCCTTTCCCCTGGACTGGACTGTCAATTTCGATTTGTAGAAGGTTCTTGCAATGGGAAGATTGCTTTGATTGTATGCAAAAGGAACCCCAATTGGGGCACAATGGCATGAAATTATTGACACAATTTGAATTTTTGTCAGGAATTTCAGCCCTTAAATATTCCTATAAATTAAATGTTGTTTACAAACCCAAAGAAAGTCATGAAAACTCTGTTTTGCATCTTCAATCCGGATTTCCAATTGTAGAAGGTTCAGTCGGAGTGGACTCGTTTCTTTACTTACTCTGATAGTTGTATCTATAGCTAAAATTTAAATTCCAAAAAGAATAATAATAAATTATATATTTTATATATTTTATTAAAATAATTTTATATGCTCCCAACGTAATTTGAGTATTTTGAAAAATTACATTTATTTGCAAATTGGATATTTTAAAAAGTCAATATTTAAGTTGGTGATTTACAAATCAATTGTTAGCAAATTTATTATTTAATAAAGTTTTAATCAGTTATTAGGCGCGTCGACGTATCATCATCTTTATTGTTTTGAGAGAGATAAAATGTGTCCACCAATTAAAACTCTTATCATTGACCTCTTCTTTAAGGTATTTTCCATTTAGGTTGCTTAATAAGAAGAAACAAATTTTAATAATTTTAATAAGTGTTGTAGACATTAAATTACTTACCATGAGTCACAGTAATCTACATCCGATTCAGCAAACCACCAGCCACCAAAACGTAAACTCGCACAATTGCCTCTAGGCCATTCGTCGTTATCATTATCATAAGTAGAAAACTGTTTGTTCTTGCTAAATTTGAAAGCGTCAATGCCTGCATTTCCAGAGAATGTTCCCAAACTGAGTAACCTGTATTTATCATCTTCTCCTGCAATACTGAAGTTGTCATAACGTGCGAAGAATTTTAAGTTTTTATAATCATCCACTTTAAATGCCTCCATATATATATATAAGTCGTGAGGCTGATCCTTGGTAAGGCGATGGATCTTCTCGAGGCCGAGGAAGAAGTCGCCGAAAAAGGAACCAAACCCGTTCTTATACGTTTCCCAGTTTCTATTGAAATTCTCAACTCCATTAATGCGCTGTTGTATAAATGTCCAACCACGATTGCACAGTACTGGAAAGGTTTCGAAGTTGCGTAATTTAATATCGTGGACGTCGTTAGAATCACCGAAAGTAAGGCAGCTATTTGAGTTCTCTTCAAGCTTTGATAACTCTTGTTCTTTCTGTTGAATGGTTTCGTTCTGTTTCAATATAACTTCATGATTCTCATTAAGTTTAATTTGCATTTGAATAATCTTATTATCACTTTCATCAATAGTTTTCTTTTTAATCTCCAACTGGTTTTTATATGCCTGCATTTCTTTTTGAAGGTTCTTTACTGTATCATCTCTTGATTGAATTTCAGCTGTGAGTTCATTATTTTTGTTTGTAATCAGTAACTTATCTTTAAGTTCATGGACTTCATTGATGAGGTTCTTTAGAATATCTTCCTTAGCCAACGCCTCTTGTAAGTCTTTTATGTGAACATCCTTACTTGACACAGCATTTTGTAATGCAGCTATTAAAGCATCTTTATATTTTCCTTCGGCTATATGCAGCTGCAATTGTCGTATCTGTTCACGCATTTTGTTCATTTCTTCCTTTTTTATTTCCCAATTGTTGTTCAATTTTTCCGTTTGCAGCTGATTAACGTATTTCAAGATGGGCGTCACTGATTGGAACGTGTGCGATCCACACAGATCTTCCAGGTCCTTGGAAGCTTTGCAATTCTAACAAAAAGAGGATAAAGTTAAGTCATTTGCTTGAATTCTGCAACACGTAGAATAAAAACAAAAATAACCAGTAAGAAAAGCAACAGTCGCGCAGCACGCGACAGTGGGATACCCTTCGACCTATGTTCCCGTGTAGTTTAATTTGTTAAATTCATGCACATATGCATATGCACATGCTTTACAATTATTCCCAACAGATGGCGCTCGCGCTTCGCGGTCGCCCGCCTCTCTTGTTAGCTGACACTTTTATACAGCGCTTACAAATTAAGTTCAAAAAACCAAATTTTTAATTTACGGGGGCGGTAGACGTGGCACCTAACATTTGAAATAAACTTGATCAGCTTTTATAATAACTGAGACGAACGAAGACAGACAGACAGACAGACAGACAGACAGACAGACAGACAGACAGACAGACAGATAGACAGACAGACAGACACACATGGCTCAATCGACTCGGCTTGTGATCCTGAGCAAGAATATATATACTTTATGGGGTCTCCCACGCTTCCTTCTGCCTGTTACATACATTTGCACAAAGTTAGTATACCCTTTTTTGACCATTTTCAATGGTCGAAGGGTATAAAAAGTAACAAAAGCTACGCGATAGTAAGATATAAAGTGATATATAATATAAATGATATATAAAACCAAACCAACCCCAGCACAACAAGTGGAAACATTTGAATGTGATGCGGCTCTAAACTCAAGTGTATGTATGTAATGCGATATTAATATATAATATATCGCTCTAATTCCCAGCATCAAATGATGTTACAATTCTTAAACACTCGCACACACATAACAGGAATAGATAGTCCAGATTAAGGCGCTAAATCGACTCGGCTAGTATCTTGATCATTCTTTTCTTTCATTTCTTTTATATGATATACATTTGCACAAAGTGTCTAAAAATCGAAGAATAAAATACATATACACATCTGCTACTCGACTAATATAGTTATTTTAAAGAAAACGTAGTCACCTCGTCATTATTAGTTGCTATAACAAAAACAGCGCCACTCAGGAGGAGGGTGCACAAGTAGATCACAGAATTGTGCATAGTTCCGCACATTCACTTGGTATATTATTTGTATGTACTGCACTGGAACTGAACAGAAGATGACTGAATTTATATACAGACTGCGCAAGTAGGAATCGTTTCAAATAAAACAGAATATAAATAAAAATAATTGTGATTTAACAGGTCAGGTTCAATGATTGCCCAGTACGTAAATACGTCAATTGTACTTGCTCCGTGTTATCAGTGAGATGCTGAGCGCGTGATTTGTGAAATTTGTTACTAAGTATAATATTACAGAAACCGCAAAATCGAAATAATAATAATGATGATACCCTTAGATTGATTTAAATAATAAATAAAAAGAAATAATAAGTCTCTTTTTTAAACTACAGTTCCTTACAGTACCAAAAGTTGTTATTATAAGTAGCACAGGCCGTAGGGCAGTTCATTTTCCAACGACAATCGAAACCTCAAGCACTACGCAAAATGTAATTGAAGTACGCCAATTACACAACTGTCGAATTAGCAAGAAAAGCGAAAGGTTCCCCTCTCGACAGGCCAAGTTTATCGCATAATCAGAAACAGACAACAGATTTAAATTTTATACTAAAAAACACATGTTCCAAAATTGTCCAGAGACCAAAGAAACCACCAACCCAGCGACTGGACGACCAACCAAAATCAACCCACAATCGAACAACAAGTGGAAACATTTGAATGTGGTGCGGCTTTAAACTCAAGTGTCTGTATGTAATGCGATATTTAAATTTTGTATAAAAAACGAGCCAAACTGATATGATACGATACGATACAATATGATATGAGGGCTAGCCACAGATTGGGTGGGTTGTGCAAAACCTGTTAATGTGAATACAATGGAGAGCTACTTGAGGGCGACCCTTGTGCAGGCGAAAAACGATCATTTAATCACGCCGTGGGCCGCGAACATAAGCAACCCTTAGGGGTTGGGTTGGGTAAGAGGGAGGGTATGGCTAAAAAAAAAAAGGTCGCCTGACTTTCAATTAATCAAATTATCGCGCCAGGGGGTTGATGAAGGCACCGCGGCGACACTTCAACTCGTCGAAATCGCAGACGGGCAAACATTTGTCCACTTTTCGCAATTTGTACAGGTCAAAAATTTCGAACTGTCGCAACGGAACTTTGTTTGCCTCCGTTTTTTGATTGTTTTCATTTGTCGCGCGCTCTGTGGAAACATCAATAAATTGTCAAAAGCTGTCAAAATTTTTAATGACTGTGTGACGCCTAATAACTGAAAATCGATTTGTTCGAGGCGCGTCATAAACCCAACTTTTGCTATGTTTTCAGTTTGCAATTTTCTAGTTGCCCGACTTCGTTTTTTTTTCATAATGCTACCGTGAACAGTTTTATGAATTGCCCGTCTGAACAATTGGCCAATTTCTGTGGCTGATTTTGAGTTTTTAATGTCAGCTGAGCAATTTTTCAGGCTTCCTGAAAAATCGAACATGTGGGCAATACGAAACATCGTATAATATACTATCCATTTTTTTCATTTTATTTGGAAACACATTAATCAATTTGTTTTTGAGTTTTCGTCTGATAAAACCTTTCACAACTTTAATGAAGAATGTATTTATAAATTTATAATATTTAACATTTTATATTTGAAAAAATTTGTTTTCTATTTATTTTAAGAATATATAAAGGTTAATTTTTACCAACAATGTAAATTTGGTGCGATATTTATTCACAATAGCCCGAATAGCCGCTTCAGTGGGTCGATTAAACTGACCATACGAAGTGGAAGAAGCGCGCGATGAACTTTCTTAACAGAGCACGCATTTTGATAATAAAATTTAATAATTCGCAAGCGTTATTAGTTTGCAAAACGATTCGTGGTTATATTATAGACCAAACTGAAGATGTTCGATAGTATTATAGAACACGATACGTGTGTCAGGTGTTTAAACCAGTCATGCCAAAAGTATAATAGCTTAAAAATCACTCTTTATTTTTAGTTTGCTTAGATGGCCCTAAACCTAAAGCCTGTGGAGGTCCATGAGAATTGTTAAGAGTTAAACTTAGACTTATCATTAAGTAAATTACTTGTAGAAGATTTAGTTTTGATCTAAATATTAACAAAAAACAAATACTAAATATAAAGAGAAATTTTTTGATATCTTGTTTCAAAACGGATTTCCGCCCAATAATTAAGCAAGTGTCTAGAGAAGCCGCAAAGCTTGAAGGTTCCCATGAAATCTCGTCTGATATCAGCCGTCTGAAAAGCAAAGTGAGATGGACATGAAGAGAAGAGAAAAGAGTAGAACAAACCGCAGAGCTTGACACTTTTGCACCTGTGTTCAATCAGCATCGACCGCAAGTGGAGTTTCGCCTTCGATGCGAATGCGATGGGAAAACCACCCGATGTCATATAATTTCTGGTCTAAAACATGGCAAAGTGCAAGTTGTGCTAACCCTTTAAAAAAACGGAACGGGTGACAATGGCGGCGGGACAAGTCAATGGTTATATAACATGCATAAATTGTCGTAACTGTAACAGTCCGCACATATTTCACTTCATTAAGGGCCAGACAAGAGACAACCCCTGCCAGGGTTAACCCTTTCTGGACAGTCTCGTTCCGCGTCCCGTTGACTACGGCATATGCAAATAATGCCGCATCATTAGTGCGTGTGCAATCCGTATCCGATTTGAATTGAGAATCACAATCAAAATCAAGTGCAGTAGAACGAAAGGGTTGCGGTCTGGGCCCGACTCTGTTCGAGGAGCACGTGTCGGGCACCAACTCGGACCGAACAAACTGCACCATTAACGCATGTCGAGAACCTGCGAAACTTCCATACATACTCATATATGGTCGAGTTTCTCTCGAAGCTTTTGTTGTTTTTCCCGACATTTGCATATGTTGTTGTTCACAGCGTTATGTGCTCTGTGTTCCATTCTAAAAATTTGTTTCCATCTTTATTTTTTGAGCCGTCTTGAAACGGTTGACAAAACTGAACTGAAACTGAACTTGGAAATAAAAATGCTGATATTTCTCTTGATTTACACACGTTTTTTTCATGCACTTTATATATTAGTTTTAAATTGTATTTGATTCAATTATATAATTATAAATACTTGAAAATGTAATGAAAATTTCTCACCTTTACTTCGCAATTATATTGCTAAATAATTTGTAGAATTTAAATAAGTTTTATATTTAAATTGCAAAATGTCATAGAGTACTTTAATATAGGTTATATTCTATTGAGGCTCTTTAAGCTCATTGATAATTTTAATTTAATTTTTAATTTAATTTAATATTTTTTTTTTAATTTAATTGCTAAACAGAAAGTCCTCACAAATTCGCTGTAGATTCGAACTAAATAATAATAATACTTGTTTATATTAGGCTATTTAAATAAAGTTCTATAGTTTATTTGAAACTATTCCGTTTTTAGAATTCTTTAACATATTCTAGCATGAATATAACTAAATTTCACATAAACAATCTTCAATTCAATTTTTTTTCCCTTCACACACTCAAATCTCAGAGGAGCAGGAGGAAAAGGAGGAGAAGGAGGGGCACTTAAGGTCCAAGATAAACATTAATGTGGATACAAAACGACGGCGTGACTTATGAGTGGATTAAGCATGGACGTGGATACCTGTCGGCTTGCAACGCGGATTCCCTTGCATGCTCCCTTCTGGCTTCTCCCTATCCTCTTCCCACCCGTTTCCAGCACTTGCCATTGGTCGGCTACAAAACCGCGAACTGAGGTAGGCAACTGCCTTGTCGACGCTTTTGGGTTATGTGAGCAGGTCATAAAACAATGCTGGGAATCTGCACAGGCTCCTTGATTTTTTTTCCCGATGTTTCCTTGCTTTTTTTTTTTTGCCTTTCTGTTGCAAACAAAAAACTTAACAAGGTCAAATTTGTTGTGGCTTAATTTGCCGTCTGTCTGTGTGGGAAAAATCCAAACTAGAAGAAGAAGATACAGATGAAGGAAGGTTGTTTGGAGGCGTTTAACATATGATAGGGATAAAGATGGGAGCCAGAGACAGGCAGAGGGAGACTGGTTAGGCAAAGTTAATGGTTTAGATTACGGGCGAAGTTGAACTTCTAGAGGATATTGGAAGAAAGCAAACCAACCATCTTTGTCTCTCTTTTCTGTACACTCTCTCTAGAAATTTCTTTAACTATGCTATGTATTCGTACATTCCCTTTAATTAAATCGCGGCGTGTCCACACTAAATCTCCCCAGACAATTTGTAGACTTCGCCCTCAAACATTGAACGTTGACTTGACTAGCTACTTAGATGATTCGCAGCTTGAGGCCGTTTTGGAAGCTTTCTCACATCATGACACCATCTACAACACAATAATAACAACAACAACTACTACAACTACAATTACAAAAGCTGCCCACAATAAAGAAGATCTTGCGGACACCGCCAAGTGTAAAAAGCAACCACAACAACAACAAGAACAAGAAAAGAGCAGCAAGAAATGAAGTTGAAGTTGAAGCTAAAGGTAAAGGCACAAGCAAAGTAAAGGCAAAGGTAAAGCTGAAGCTGATGCTGATGCTCAAGGAATCCCAGGCACGACGATCGCCTTCACCTTCGGCCAGGGCATATGCATACGATGATGCGACGATGTGATTGAAACAAAACATCTTATTATTAACTACAACCGAAAGACCGACGGAACGAACAGGCCGACCGAACAGATCTTCCAAAAGAACGACCCCGTGCGACCTCGATGTGGACCTGGAGCCGAGGCTGGACCTGTACGGGAACAAGCACAAAGCAAAAACAACAAAAAAAAACAGCGTGCAAAAAGAAATTCCCACGCTTAGAGGCTGCCTTTGTCGTCGTCGTCGTTCGTCCCCATATAAGGCGCAATCTGGGAAACGTCCTTACCGCCCCATCGTAAGATTGTGCGAAAAGAGTTCAACACGTTGTCCAAAATATTTCTGTGGCTTTCTTGCTACGCCCCCTAAAATAAAAGTGTTTTTGGTTTTCTTTTGTTTTTATTGTTGTTGTACTTTTAATATTATTTCTTTAGTTTTTGTTGTAGTTGTTGTGATTGATTTCACTTTGGTTTTTTTGGTTTTGGGTTCGGCACATCATTTCTTGACTTTCACAGCTCATTGAGTTCACTTTTCAGAATGTCGCTCACACGGTGATGTGACCAGCCCGCCAGACATACACACACACACACACACAAACACACACACATCAAGGCACTCCCGAAATCGACAGGTATCAAGTGGTGAGCGGTCATAATAATAGTATTTTGTGGTGCGTAAAATGTGATATTGCATTGTTGTTGTTGTCGTCGATATTTTGCAATTTTAATGAGTAGGGGTAGTCACGAAGAACATTAGCTAAAATTAGAATAGAAGCAGATCTAAATGGTATTAATTGAATAAAAGAAAATTATTTTAAAGCTGAATATATTATGGCGACATTTTATTAAATATAAAAATATTATTCTTAATCTGTACATATTTTGGCGACATTTTATTGTTATCAAAGTTTTTTGTAGGCCAGAGTCTGGGCGCCAGAGGGCAAAAGACTGTGATAAGAAGATTGTGTTTATTATTCTTATTATAGCATGTTAAAATATTTCAATATTTGAATATACAAATTGTTCAGTTACAGATTAGATAGACACAACATAAGAATATAAGGATATTATAGTTATTTTATTACTATTTCATATAAATGAATGAAAAAATCCCTGTCCCCTATAAAAATGACTTATTATCGATAGGATCGATTATGAATTAAATAAAAATTAAAATAAAAACATAAAAATAACCTAAAATATTTGTGTTTAAAATAGAATGAATCTTGATATACATTAATAACTTACTTAAAATTAATGCAAATTTATAGAAATCAATTACGATACGTGCGCTTAACTAATACTATACTTTCTACAAATATGCTAAAATGCAAAAAAAGATCTTTATTATTTATCATTTATTTTGTATCTTATTTTTTGTTCAATTTAACTTCTATTACTTGAAACCATTTAATTTTGTACACCTTCTCTTATTTTTATCTTTTCTTAAATTTTCGCCTGATTCACCCTATGCCAAAATATACTCAATGAACGTAAAATATTATTTTCAATTTATTAATGCAGCGTAAAATCAAAGAGCATAATACTTGTACTTAAACTTAAGGCTGCAGCCCAATGAAAGTTGAGATGCGCAACGATCAGAGAAGGCAGCTGCTTGGGCAGCCTGGGAGTTCCACTCTCGATAGAGTCGGCTCGACTTGTATCGGGTTGTTGTGTTTGTTGCTGTTGTTGTTGCTGCCCGTGAAATCAATGTTATTGATCATAGCTGCATA
Organism: Zaprionus nigranus; assembly: GCA_018903425.1. Classification (NCBI taxonomy): domain Eukaryota; kingdom Metazoa; phylum Arthropoda; class Insecta; order Diptera; family Drosophilidae; genus Zaprionus; species Zaprionus nigranus. Next base: position 6,273,475 of record JAEIGD010000002.1, read on the forward strand.
ATCAAGTTACAGACGCTTTTTCATTATGCTGCCAGTTGCCGAAAAAGCAGCGCAGCCTGCGCAACCACCACCAGCAGCAGAGGCAGAGGCAACGGCATAGGCGGCATTAACAGCAACACCAGAGCCGTTACATTAACCATAACCACTACCACCACAGCTAACATACACCACAGTCAACCTCAACAACGTCATTATCATCATCATCATTATCAGCTGTAGAGTTCACCACCGTATGCTGACCAACAGGTTGCCCGTAATTCACCTTCACCGCGCGCGCAGAGGGATGGCACACTAACTCAACACACTCACGGCCACAGACAATGCTTGCGTTGGTGGTGTGGGCAGTTGCAGCTGCTGTCGCTGTCGCTGCCTCTGTCGCCGTCGCTGCTGTGGTGATGTTCGCCTTGGGCTGCAGCTGGTGAGTTTTCGTCCTCAACTTGTTCGTCATTCGCTCGCAATTCGCACTTGTGAACGGTTGTGTCATCGCGTCGAATCAAAACTGACTGGGATTGAGAAATCTGTTGGTAAATTCAAAATAAAGAAGAACGTCGTGCAATTGAAATCAATTGAATGCAATTTGCAAGTGCTTACTGAACTCAAAATGTTTGCCTAAGAGTATTTTCGCAATTCATTTGTCGCGTGTGCATGTGTGAGTGTGTGTCGCTGTGTGTGTGCTGTGCGTGAGTAAAGTAATCAGCGTCGATCCCAAAGAACGAGGAAGAAGAGAGCACAAAACACATAAACATAAACAAAAGGCAACTCTACCATCATCCCGTTATATTCTTGTTCATCATCATCATCATGGCTGACGAAAGTTTGCACACAATGCCATTAGAGCACAATATAGACTACCATATAGTCACATTGTTTGAGCGCTTGGAGGCGATGCGCAAGGATTCCCACGGCAATGCCATCAACAATCGTCTCTCGAGCACCCTGCAGGTGCCCAAGCGCAGCATGCAGGCCGAGATTCGCACCTTAGAGTTCTGGAGGTAAGTTTAACGTGCTCACCTACCTCCCTTCCCTGCTAGTTTTGTCACTCACTAATCCTGCAAGTTTATTCGTTCTATTGTTCGCCTTGTCTATTGTTCTGTACTACGTCTAACTAAGTGAGATTTAAGTGTTTTCTGTCTGTTTTTAGAAATTTGATTGTTTCTCCTTATTTGTCTGAATTCGCACTTGTGTTAATCGATATTCTCATAATCAATCAAATATAACGTATCAATCAAGTACGGCTATTTTTGTTGGGGTTTTAATCTGTAGAGCAGCCCACACATTTATAAATTTCATTAAATTTTCCCTAAAATGTTTCCAGAAAAATATAAAGATAATTTTAAAGTATATTTTATGCAATATATTTATTTATGTATACATATACATATGTATATTTTTAAATATCATAATATTTATCATAATATATTTAAAAATAGGTTGTTATTTTTTTCAATTTTGTCACTTAGCAAAAACATGTTTACATTCAAAATGGTTTTAAAATACTCCCGTATTATAACGTAGTTTAGTGTAATCAATTTACTGAAAAATAGATAAATTCCCTTAAATTTGACTTAAAATAAACTTTTGAAATTATTCAACGCTTTGCAAAAGTTAAGCCGAAACTATTTTATGGCACCAAAGCGAAATCAGTTTTTAACTTTATTGTTTTCCTTACGCTCTCTTTAAGAACTTTGAAATGTCCGCCCCAGCAAATTTAAGTATACAAATTACCGTTAGGAGGCGGCTTTATAAAAGGGGGTATACATTGTACAGTTTCATCATAGTGCGTTATAAAGTAATAAAAGGCTGAAGCATTTTTCTGGCCATTTTTTTATGTGCTTTACCATAATTGCTGTATACAAAGCTTGCTTTAGTGATCTGCATGAACGGGATCCTGAGTTTGGCATGCGGTTTGTAACTAGTTGCAATTAAGAGAAGGCAGGCAATACGAGGAAGAGGAAGAGACAAGAACGAAATTTTATGGAAATTAACAAAATGCTAAAGTTGTGCAAGCAAATTTTACAGCTGGCTTCGAGGAGGGACAGAGGCGGACAGGGGGGATAGAGAGACAGAGGAGCACAGGCGGTTTGTTTGTTTGATTCTTCGTTATCGTTGGCAGGGAATAGTTAAAGGGGCAGGGAGCTTGAAGAGAGTAGGGGGCGTTGTCCGTTGGCTTTTCATGTTTATATTCTTGTTGTCCAGCGACCTCTGGAAATCCACAGCTGCAGCTGCTTTGCACTTGGTTACGGATTCGGAATCATTTGGGGTTCGGCTCTGGCACAGTGTGCTCCCTCTGTGTGCATAATTGTCGTCAGGGCGGGAGGGGATGATGGAGTGTAGGAGGAGGAGGAGGAGGGGAACACGAACAAGCCTGACATTGTGTGCAATTTGTAGCGCAACATAATTTCTGGAATATTTACTTTAATCATATGAAATGACATGCCCCAACCCAAGTTGTATCATCCCGCACGCCTAACTTACTCATTCTTTGTCTCTCTCTCTCTCTCTCTTTCTACTCTTGCAGATCCATCATCAGCGAGTGCTTAGCCTCGTTCTTGTATGTGTTCATCGTTTGCGGCGCAGCTGCGGGCGCCGGTGTTGGTGCCAGCGTCTCCTCCGTGCTCCTGGCCACGGCTCTGGCCTCCGGACTGGCGATGGCGACGTTGACGCAATGCTTTCTGCATATATCGGGTAAGGCGAAAACAAAAACAATCCTCCAAGTCTTAGTGCGACTCACTAATACTCTGTAACTAATGAGGGTTCCATTCCTAATGAGAAATTTATATTGTTCTTTAAAGGATTTTAATACACTTTGGTTTGCTTTGTTTTTTATTTTAAATTGTTGAGACTTTGGCATTGCAATAAATCCAGACTTATGCAGCATATTCGTTATACTATAAACTCCCACTTCATGCAACTTAAACAATACTTCAAACTTTAACATTCTCAGTCAACAATATACTCTTTATTTGTAATGTTCAATGCACTACAGGGTATACAAATAAACAAACAAACAGGCGACAAGTGTTGTTGCATGTTTTCTTCTGCATCATATCGTTGTTGTTGTTGTTGTTGTCTCGCTTGGTGGCGGCAGCGACAGCGGCAGCGAAATTCCCACGCGCGTTTGTCTCCCCAACAACAAAGAAGAAGCAGAAAGAAGAGCCGGCAAAAAGAGAGACCCCATTTCACATACTACATGTATTTTGTCGTTTGGTTTTCATCTTATTCTCTTTTATTTTTTGCGCCTCTTTCTTTTAATTTTCGAAAAGCCAACGCACTGCGGTTGTCATCCAAGAGGGAGCACCCCCTCCATTCTCACCCCTTCTCACACTGCTGGTGCTGCTGCTCCTCCTGGCAGGCATACTCCGACCTACTCCTTCTGTTATCTCTGCCAGCGCACTTGCAGTGGCGTAGCCTCCTGCTCGTGTCCTACACCTCCTGCCCTCCTCCTCTCTCCTCCTTCTCCTCTTGCTCCTCCTCCCATTATGCTGTTTGTGTTCTGTTCTGTTTTCTTGTGTATTTGTTCATCTGCGTTGACATTCGAGGCAATTAAATGTTTCCACAAAAACAGCATACTTCACCAACGACAACGGAACCCGCCACACACTCTCTTCCCAAGTCACCCACTCTCTCGCTCTCTCTCCCCCAATCTCTTGAGTTGTTGGCAAGGGGTGGGGGGAAGGCAACATGTGTTCTTGATTTGCCTTTAAGTTTCGTTTTGTAGTTTCTTTTTCCGCCTTCTTTTCTTTATTTATTTTTCACAGCCAATTGGTTGAGCATTAAGTTATGATGTTATCTTTCTCTCCCTCCCTCCCTCCCTCTATCTCTCTCTCCCCCACAATTGAGTTATGTTTTTCCGCGAAAGTGTCGAAATGTTATTTAACGGCTTTTAGCGAGACCACAAAGATAGTGCCTGCAGTAATTACACAGTGGGTGGCATAGCAAAAACTTCCAAGAAAAAATTGTAGATTGAAAAGGTATTTGGAGACGCCTTATAGTGATTCTTTAAAAAATCTTAACTTTTGTCAAATTTCAGGGGGGGGGGGGGGGGGGGGGGGGGGGGTTTTTCTTTTAACTATTGCACAAAGAAATGTCAAAAAAAACCGACATTAAAGTAATTAAAATAACATCAGTTAAGTTAGAAAAGATGTACAAACATAAAAGATTCTTTCTTGAAGGGATATTTAAACATGCACAGTATCGGGAACTACTGATATTATTTAGTTCTACAGTGTTAGGTATTTGTGTCAATCCAATATAGTTCCATCATTCTGTAAAACTTTACTTATCGCTTTCCTCTTATTTCTTTACCAATTCTGTTCTTTACTAAGTAACTACATAATTTGTATTTACTTTTCCTTCACTCAAACTGTTTATTAATCCAGCTAACTGTACTTTCATTTCGCTCCACAGGCGCTCACATTAATCCGGCCGTAACTCTGGCCTGCTGTGTGGTGCGTAGCATCTCCCCCATACGTGCTGCAATGTACATGACCGCCCAGTGTGGCGGAGGAATCGCAGGCGCCGCTCTGCTCTATGGGTAAGTCCATAAAACATATAGTAATTAAGAGATTCAAGACTTTATAAATAGAAGAGAAGTTAATAACGTTAAAAGAAGTATCAGTTACTATTATTATTATATTTTCAACTGCATCTATAATACTTCGATTGGGGATCTGTTATCCGTTGTATGCAGTTTTTAAGACTCTTAAGTCCTTCCAAACCCAACCTTACTCACGTGCCTCTTATCCACTAACTGTAGGTGAGATGTGTTACTGATTTCTTTGCTATTTGGTTTGTGGTCAGTGGATTTTTGCAGTGTATGCATGAACAATTGCAATACTTTGCTGCAGTTTCTGGCTCACTTGACATCTTCAGCTGTTTCTGGGAAATCGCATACAAATTGTAAGCAGCAATCAGCATGCAGCTTCTGAGTATTTCCATTTCTAATGAGACACAACATGAATCGCACTTAGGCTGTGAAGTGAGAGATATTCCTCTTTCTCTACTATGATATGCTGAGATATTGGTACTTCAACATCTCATTCTCGGGTCATGCCGGTTGCTGGCATTGGGAAAGTTAATTGAGCGTGGAAATTCATTTGATTTCGATTTGTGGACTTTTCTGCACTTCTTGTGTGTGTGTGTGTGTGTTGTCCTCGGACTTGTTGCAAGGAAAGTTTTCCAATGTTTTGAAGGCTGTGCCTGGTGCTGACTGTACCAGGACAAACACTTTACCGTTCCACAGGAAATACGCAGTTTCATGTGCAAAACTACAGAAATCTGAGATAGTGTGTGTGCATAGGATATGCAGGTAAATGTCGCACACAGAGAAAGAGGGAGAGGGGAGAGCGGCAGATAGATACAGCACCTGCTTGCCACGCAGGTAGCTGGAAAGGACTCTAGGACTCTACCCACGTTTATCTACTAGAGAAAACATCTGCCGCTGCGAGTCGAGACGTGATTCCCCATTTTTGTCAGGACCGGATTCCTTTGTGTGTAAACTGCCTAGATACACGCACACACACACACGCACAGCTCTGTCAGCGTCTTTTGTGCGTAGATAGTGCGCAGGATATGCGTGTGGAATATCAAGAAGGAAGAGGGTAGAAAAGAATAAGAAGAACAAAAAACCTAAACGAAACAAAAATGTTGAAAAATATCTGCGCGCCTGCGCATCATTTTTTTCAAAAACCAAATTTCGCTCCATTTCGATTGTGCGTTGAACTCCTTTTTTCTCTTTTTCTTTCCTCTCTCTCTCTCTCTCTTGCCCTTTCTCGGTCTGTTCGACATCTGTTTCACTGCCGATCTTTACCCCTGGCTCCCATTTTTTCTTCACTTCATCGGCTGCGTCTTCTTCTTCTTCGTGCCACTTTCTAGACCGAAACATGTTTCAGCTGCTGCTGTTGCGATCAGGTTCGTTTCGTATCTTCCTTCCTTTTTTTTGTCTTCGCTATCCACATGCCGAAAAAGCTGAACATATGTTTCCAAAACTGTCTTCACTCTGTGCCTGTGTGTGTGTGTGTGTTGATTAATTGGTTTAGATTTGGTAGCTGATCTTGCGGTCTCGCCGGATTATTAGTTTTGCGCTTTGGTTTCGCCTGATTGATGGGTTCTAGGCACAGATTGCGGCCTATGGGCAATAATCAAGGCAGCTTAAATTTCATTTAAGCATGAAATTTACTTTAAAGAAGAAAAAATGAAATGAATCGCTTTGTTGTGGTTTCTACAAAAATTGCAGCGTAGACATGCGAATTCTGGTAGACACAGAACTGGAAAATTTCAAATTGCTTTTGACACTTTAAATACATTATAAGTATAGACACTGTATTGGGATAGATATGGAAGTGCTTTAAGAGTTTTACAAAATAAAAATAATATAATTTAAGATATTGCCAGTTCAATATAGTACCTAATATTTACTAGGTAAAGATTGGTTACATTTGAAGTTCTTGGTACTCAACTGCTTTATAAAGTTTAATGGAATGTTGGACATTAATTTATGGGAAATTGTTATAATTATTTACTTAAATTATCGTGTTAAATTTAAACCTAAAAATTATATTTCCTCCCTTAAATTCTAAACCAAAACATTCAATATTCTTCTTTAGTTTTGAGTAGAAAATTTCCTGATGTTTTCAGTATTTCAGGGACAGTTTTTATATAGAATATGTTGGTATAGTATTTCCCTCGGTATATTGTCATATTTAATCTTAAGTTTTTACTTCAACGACAAGTTAAGCTTCAGTTATGGGTTTGAAAGTTAACTTCTCAATCGATATTAGCTGCTGTTTCCTCAATAAAAGTGCCCTAAGCATGTTTTATATCAAATTTCAAGATCTACTACAGATTTTACTAAGTGAGACCTGCAGCAGTTGATCAGCCTATGGCACACCTCTCTCCCTTTCCCTCTATCTGTGTCTCTTTCTCCCTTCCTGCCACGCTGTTGCTGTCACATATCAATTGTCACTCTACCCTAATAATGGTTGAGCATGCGGCACATGTACCAAGGAGCGAAACTGTAGCTAGGATGCGTACTTAAGAGACCCGCTCACTTGATTATTTTTAATATTCTTCGTTGTTTTTTGAAATGTAAAAACACTCGAGACCCGCAGCATATTTAAGTATCGATATCCGGCTGTGGCATATTTTAAGATCTTCTCGGCTTGGTTTAGTTTTATTGTTGTGCTTCAAGCATTCTCAATGAGAACGATTCGGTTTGTTTTTCGCTTCGTTTCGTTTCGTTTTTTTTTTCATCGTCTTTTGTTCTTCTTGTTCTGCTGCTGGGACAGCGTGCGCCAAGCACGTTCCACAAAAATGCCAAAGCAGCCTTTGAAAATGACGAAAGATAAAAATCAGGTAGAGGCCGCATAATTAAGCATTGCCCCGATGGACGGACGGCAGAGACTTCGACTTCGACTTCGACTTCAACTGCGCCTGCGCGCAGGATGTGCGGCCACAGTCGGAAACTTGAAATCAAACACGTGTCGCCTGAGCAGGCGATGCTCCTTTCTGGTTGGTCAGCTCGACGCGATGAGGGCAGCTGGAACAAGCTGTGCATAAAAGAGCTCAGCTCAACGGACTGTAGACAAGCCGGGAAGGAGGGACAGACGAAGACAACACACACCTGCCGCCCAAAATTACAGTAGTTTCACACACACACGCACACACACACAAAACGGAGAGACGAAAGAAGAGAGAGAAGAAAAAAATGAAGAAAACAAAACAGGATTTTGGAGTTGAAATTTGAATTTTAAAAATGCTACAAAACAAAGCAAACTGCACTGAAAAGGGACAGCGAACGGTAACGGACGGCAGAGATGAGCGCGTGACACGACTTGGCAGTGGGATTGGCAAGGCAGCGTGCAGTGACGAAAGGTGAAGGTTTACAGCCCAGAATAATTTCAAGTAATGAAATACAATACATAAATCGTTAGATTCATTACAGATTTTTAATAACTCTTAAAGAATTTGATCTGAATACAGAAAAAATAATATAACTTCAAGAATGCTTTTTCCAATTAATTGTAATTTAAGAATATTGCTTTGAATACTCTTCAAGCAGTGTATATAATTTGTATATAATTTACTAATCGACAATCTTTCCACCAAAGAAAAGGACCTCAATTACTTTCGAATATATTTATTCCTTTTTCCTTTCGTATATCGCCTATCGCTTCTCACCTCTGCACAATCTTCTGCCATCACTAAATCCACTGACTGCAAGCCTGGCGGCAAGCGGCAAAACTTCAAATCACGGCTAATAATGCCTTCATTAAGTAGTCGCCAAGGTTTAACGGACCAGGGTTGCCAGGTCTTCGATTTCGGCTCGCCTGGGATTTGTATCTATGCACTTCCTGGACAAAGAGGAGTGTTGAATCGATTTTGGAATTCAATTCGTGTCACATCGGCAATTGAATTACGGAATCTGCATCGTTTATTTCGTAGCAATTCGGGCTGCCTTCGGCTTATCGCTTGCGACATGAGGATGGCATCCTGTTGATGCTTCCGGTTGTTGCACCCTGTCCACAAAAAAATAAGAAACCACACATACACAGCTGGTCCACTTGCAAGCACGTGTGTGTGTGTGTGACACACTAAGAAGCTCATGCTGAGTGTGCGTGAGGTGTGTGTGTGTGGCTGCAACACACACGATTTTGTGGCACATTCGACAAACGTTTTGAATGCAACACAATTTAGTGGCCACTCGAAAAGCAAAATATTTGTGCAAAATTGATAATTAATTGCTTTGTGCCCGAATCGATAAACTGTCGATAAATTTATTGGGTATTTTAATTGTTCTTCATATGGGGAATTTGTAGTTTGCCCGCGATTATGCGGGAAATTTATTGTGACTTTTATTGTTTTTGTTTTTTTTGTTGTTTATCATTGCATTGAATTGAGATATTCAACTGAAATATCTTAATTAAACACTTTAATGCTGTGCAAAAGTAAATAAAATGTAAGATTATAAGAAAACTAGACTCACGTTAAATTCTAAATAAAATAGAAACCACGTTGTAAATTTAATTGAATTCATTTGAAAGGAATATTTAAAACTTTAGATAATTGCTAAAAATTGCAATCTGGCTGTAAAATATTTGATTTTACATAATAAACATGGTTAGGAAAATGCACAGTTGAATATTGGAAAGAGAAAACACACACACACACACAGACACACACACACACAGATAGTCACAGTTGACGTCAGCTTGCCAGTATTCACAGTTTCCTCGTTTTTCGGTGCAGGGTAGGGAGGCAATTCACACGCATCTCTGGGCTCAGAGCCAGACCACAGTCAGCCGAGCGTGTTGCACACATAACCTCACTTTCAATGCGGATGCGGTGGCAACAAATGTGTAAGGAAATGTATATCCTTTACTTCCGCCTCCTTCCCCAACTTGTTTCTCTAAACTTGAGCTATAGTTAGAGTTTGCAGTTTGTTGTAAGCTTTTTAATATATGTTTTTCTCCTTCTCCATACTTTACTTTATTTTCAGCTATTCTGGTCGCCCATTTCCTACTTTTCTTACTTATTTTTGGTTATTTTTCTAAGCTGAAAAGCTTAACGGCACATAAAGTTTCAACTATGTTGTGTTACTAAGTAGCTGGATGTTTCTCGCTGTGTTGTCCTATAGAATTAGCACTATATAAATTTATTTATATGTGTGTGTAAGAGATCCACGAAAGGGGACAACAAAAAACGCTTGTTTTTCTATGCAATCAAATTTTAATAAGCAGCCAGTCGAGTGAAAAATTGTTTTCCACAGCGAAATTAGACGAGAAAGTGGCAGGGGAGGATTAGGAAAGGTTACAAATAAATATTTTAGAATTTTCGTGTGTTCTAAGAAAACTTTTGAGTAATGGAGCAGTGGCGTAGGCAAGTTGAAGAGGAATCTCTAAATAATTACAATACAACTTCAATTAAATTAATAAACATATGTTTTATCTGGATTTAAGTTTTAAAGTTTCCACTTTGTTTTATTTTAATAAGTCCAAAATATTAAAAGTGAACTTGGATATGAATATTTAACCAACAGCTTATGCTTTTCTTACGAAATATTCGAGCATTTATTATACACATCTTCCCACCCGCTGTCTCTCCCCCCCTTTTGCCACGCCACTGTGCACTTTTGACCACTTTCGGGTGTGAAGCATTACACACACACACACACACACATGTCTGTCCAAACAGAGTTCGCTCTTGCTCTTCCGGCTTTCAAATACCACCGAGCTTTTCATTGGGGGTACTCACTTTATTGGCCCAACTATTTGCTCAGGCAAAGCTGTCGCTTATTGCCGCTAAGCCGACAAGGATATTGCCCAACTCCGACTTGCACACCTTTAGACACTCCCCCTTCCCTCCCACACACACACCCTCAATAAGGCATCCTTGTTGGCACTCACTCAATGTCATTTTCCATTTGGTAGCCAACTCCCGCCACGCCCCACGCCTACTTCCGCTCTTTGCTCTATGTATTTGTTCATGTAGTTTTAAGTGCATTGGGAAAGCGTTTATTTTCCGGATTTTCCGCACTTACTCAATGCACTTCTCTGCTGCTAGTGGTGCTGCTGCTGCTGCCAAAGCAGAGAACTCATAACGTGTGCACAATCCATGTTTATTTTCACTCACTTTTCCACATTTCTTCTCACTTGGCGACTGTGTTTGCTGTGCAATTGCAAGAAAATATTTGCGAAACAAGAATCTCGTAAATTTCAATAGAAGAATTTTTCTCTCGAAATGTTTTGAATGTGTTAAGAGTCTAGAATACAAATTTCAAACAGAAGTGAAGAAGATACTATATACAAAAAGAGTGGATTTAAGTTTAATAAATTAGTTTGAACATTGAATTAAAATTAAGCATTAAGGGAAAATTGACTCGAATCAAGTTAGGGATATGTAAAACTCAAGAGTTTTCACTTGTGAGTAATAATACATATATGCAAAATAGTTACATTTTTTTTATGTCTTCTATTTCTGTCTCACACATTCAATTTACAAGCTTTTATCATAGTATCACCAGCTGCAAGTGGGTAAACTCATTAGCATTAGCAGCAAAGTTTAATTGTTCATGAATCATAAAGGAAGCAGCTGAAAATCCAAAACACACATTCACACACACATCTTCAGTCTTTCTCTCTCTCTCTCCATGTGCGCCTAGAAATAGGCAACAACTTTTGTCACTTGGCAATTGAAACTTTGGCAATCTGAGTTATGTGCTGGGAGCGCATACACTTACAAGTAACACACCCACATCCACTCACTCACACTCACACCCATTCCCACTCACACCCACATTCACATGTGCTGCTTCCTACTGGGAAGTTTATCGCTTTGAAATATAGACCTTTCACAGGGTATTACTTGTACATAAATTACAATTGAGTGCAAAACTTTTGTCAAGCTGTAAACAGTGAAAAATTCCACTGCGCTGTGTACCCTGCAGTCAGTCAAAGCTGGGGTATATTGGGCTTATGCTAATGCATTTAAATGTTGTATTATTTTTAAAATCTTTATGCACTTAAATGAGTTTACTCTATGTAATAAGCAAAAAGCTTAATAAACGATTAATAAAAACGTATCTATTAGTCGACTCTCATATCAAGAAAAGTAAATGTTGCTTATTCTTTAAAAATAGTTTATCTTCTATGCAGTGTATTCAGCAGTCGTCTCTTAACTTTTCCACAACACGTACTTATCTCGCTCTTCCCCTCTCTCTCTCTCTTTTGCAGCGTCACCGTACCCGGCTACCAGGGCAATCTACAGTCCGCCATCTCGCACAGCGCTGCGCTGGCCGCCTGGGAACGCTTTGGTGTGGAATTCATCCTGACTTTCGTCGTGGTGCTCTGCTACTTCGTCTCGACCGACGCCATCAGAAAGTTCATGGGCAACTCGTCGTTTGCCATCGGTGCCGCGTACAGTGCCTGCTGCTTTGTCTCGGTAAGTTTGACATTGATAATGACGATGCTCCAGGAATGCTACGCGATATAAACGAAAATCTCTCAACTCTCTCAAGTGTAGAAAAAAACGCACCTGCCGTTTTGCGCATTTTTATGGTGCAAAAATCGCAGCGTGACAGCGCAACAGCAGCGACTCTTTAGCGGGGACCCTTCACAGCAGTAAGGGGAGCGTGGGGCGAGGGGGGAGATAATTAATTTAGGCATGCTCAGAACTGGCGTTTCTCCTTCGAAAATCATAAGCAAATATTTAGCCACATTTTTTGTCAGGCAATGACGGCACTAAAAATAGCTATTTATATATCGTCTGGCGATAAAGTTCGATCCAAAGAGGGCAAGATGAACCAGGAGGGTTTGCGTGTTCAGTAAAAAATGTTCTGAAATTGAAAAAAAAAAAAAATAAAAATACACATTTTTTTAACAGTCTCATAGGCTTTTAATGCTTTTACGTGAAGTAATATATATTTTAGAAAATATTTATATAAACTGTAGGAGTAATAAACTTAAACCTTTCACACATTAATTATTTTCTATAGACAGTTTATGAACAGGGTGTATATACCTTTTCTATGGCACAGTACAGTCAAATTAATTGTTGTTTTTGTATAAAGCTCAAAAATATTTTAAAATTCTTCAAATTAAAGTAGAAATCTTTAAATTTATTAGGAAGTTAGATGTTGTTTTATGTTGTTATCTAATTAAATTAATTTGTAGTATTGCCATCCAATAAATGGTTGTTTTCTCTGATAATTCAAACATACTAAAAATATTATACACATTTGTAAGTTGATAACTCGATTGCTATAAAGCTTTTATTAAGAAATGTATACAAAGATATATAAGTATATATATTATCGACCTATACTGCTAGTTTCATTAAAATTGACGAGAAATTTGGGATTAATTAAGAAAACAACATAGCAATAAAGCAATATGTGGCATTACCATCTTCTAACCTTATATCTCCTCATTGCTCTCCTTACAGATGCCCTATCTGAATCCGGCACGCTCGCTGGGTCCTTCATTTGTGCTTAACAAATGGGACAACCATTGGGTCTACTGGTTCGGTCCGCTGGTGGGCGGCATGGCCTCCGGTCTGGTGTACGAGCACATTTTCAGCTCACGTCGCAGTGTGCGTCACGGCAAGGGCAGCATCGACAACGACTCGAGCTCCATACACTCTGAGGATGAGCTGAACTACGACATGGACATGGAGAAGCCGCAGAAGTATCAGCAATCGCAGGCCACTTATCCGCGACAATCGAATGGCGCTGGTGGCGTTGCCGGCGGCGCTGGCGGCGCAGCAGCAGCAACACAACATGCTGCTGCCAACATGGCGCAGATGGGCGTGGTGGGAGCGGGCATCGGAGCTGGCAACTACTGCCAGAATTTGTATACTGCTCCGCCACTCTCCTCAAAATACGATCAGCAACAGCAGCAGCAGCAGGAGCCCCTCTATGGCGGCACCCGCTCACTCTACTGTCGCTCCCCGACCTTGACGCGCAGCAACCTCAACCGGTCGCAGTCTGTCTATGCCAAGAGTAACACAGCAATCAATCGTGACATTGTGCCCCGTCCGGGTCCCTTGGTGCCTGCACAAAGTCTCTATCCAATGCGCACTCAACAGCAGCAACAACAACAGCATCAGCAGCAGCAGCAGCAGCAGCAACAGCAGCAACAACAACAACAGGCAGCTCAGTCGTCGCACTTGCAGAACCAGAACGTGCAGAATCAGTTGCAGCAGCGCAGCGAAAGCATCTATGGCATGCGTGGCTCCATGCGCGGACAGCAGCAACCATTGCAACAACAGCAGCAGCAGCAGCAACAACAGCAGCCCGTCACACTGCAACAACAACAGCAACTACAGGCACCGCCGCAACTCATGTCGGAGCAGCAGGCGCAGCAACCACAAGGCTTCCAGCCCGTCTACGGCTCACGGACCAATCCCACGCCCCTTGACGGCAATCACAAGTTCGAGCGCCGCGATCCACAGCAGCAGCAACTCTACGGCATGACCGGGCCACGTAATCGGGGCCAGTCTGCACAGTCGGACGACAGTTCGTATGGCTCGTATCATGGGTCGGCTGTCACTCCGCCAGCACGTCATCCCAGCGTGGAGCCATCGCCACCACCACCACCGATGCTGATGTACGCTCCGCCTCCACAGCCAAATGCTGCGCATCCGCAGCCAATACGAACGCAGTCGGAGCGCAAGGTTAGCGCGCCCGTTGTGGTCTCGCAGCCGGCAGCTTGTGCAGTTACCTACACCACGTCGCAGATGCCCGCCACACAGGTGACAGCAGCAACAACGCAACAACAGCAGCAGCAGCAGCAACAGCAACAGTTGATGTTGCAACAGCAACAACAGCAGCAGCAACAGCAGCAGCAGGCACACCAGCAGCATTACGGCATGCTGCCGTTGAGGCCTAACTGAAAGCGGCTGTCCTGGGGCCCCGTAACGACGCCGCCGCCAACAAGTCTTCAAACAGCCCTCGCCCTTCATCCCGCGGGCAGCATGACCCTGCACAGCTGCAGCCTGGCCAAGCAGAGCAGCCTGTTTTGAGTCGCCCCGCCCGGCCATCCAAAGGAAACCTTGTACGCTTGCAAGTTCTAGTTTAGTTTACACTTATCCGACTTATAAGTTCACTACACTATATAGTCTAGACTCTAGTGCTTATCCACAGTTATAATGAAACATAGCCGCATTGTATTATTAAACTACAGGAACTCGCACCTAGCAGCAGCATGCAACAACGATACAGATAGAACCATAAGACAGCATCGCATACATAGAACTATACATACATACATATAAAACATATACTATACTACATAACATACTCTATAATATATAGTATATTTATAGTACACATTATACTTACACAGATTCCACTTGGAACCACTGAAATCAATTTCGAAACTCAACTTATCTATAGCAAATCTGACAAATCTAAATAAATATATAAACAGATCATATATATTCCTAATATTCATTCACTGTCATTACATAATATTCATGAAGTCTTCGCATTTTAATTATTTTTTCGTTCGTTGATTTGTTTGAATTTAAAGTTTCATCATTTTTTAATGTTCTTGTTTTCCAATCTTCCATTTTGATTTCACTTAAATATAGATACGAATTTGTTTTACTTAAACTAATTATAAAGCTGTATATAGTACTTATGCATATGTAGTTTAAATGTTACGAATATTTAACGATATTTATGTGTAAATTTTAGGCTAATAAGCTTACAAGTCTCAACATCTATAGAGCATACTTATACAATATATACAATACATATATCATAGAAAATAACTCTGTAAACATTCAAATGTATTTGTATTAATATAATAAGAGTATGCGCAATGTGAAACAAAGATATACTAAATACAAGAACTGTTCCCATAAATCACCAATAAAGTCTTCTTTTTCTTTATCTATTAATATTTAATAACTTCTAGGGAGAGCGCAAGTTACGTCAAATATTTACACAAAAGTTTGTCTAATTAAAAAGTTTTCGCTGTCCTTGAAAGGCACTTTATGTCGCTTGGTAAATAAAGATTATACAACTTTTTGATTCCAATTTAACTTTGAACTCGAAGATGTTAAGTGGATAGGTAAATATTGTAGAAAGAAATCATTTGAAGGCTCAATGTGTGTTTTTTGTTGAAAATCAAAATAAGCCAACAACAAAATACATACAATTTTATTAGATTTCAAAAATTTAATTGAACAAAACTGGAAGCGACCGCCTAATAAGTCCTACTAAGCTCTTGATAAATATAACTCAAAATCGGTAACGTAGGCAGCTATGTATTTATTTAACCTTCATCTGAGCAATAAATATTTCAGCATAACTCCAATTGGAATTCGTTTGATTTGCATAACAGTGCTGCACAACGTTGCACCGCTTAAAATGGCTGCCAGGCGATAGAGCTTAATGCATTTT
Source organism: Zaprionus nigranus (assembly GCA_018903425.1). Taxonomy (NCBI): domain Eukaryota; kingdom Metazoa; phylum Arthropoda; class Insecta; order Diptera; family Drosophilidae; genus Zaprionus; species Zaprionus nigranus. Next base: position 6,289,379 of record JAEIGD010000002.1, read on the forward strand.
TGAGCACTCTTCAAGCGCTTTGTTAGATGTTCCAATTCAATAAGGGATTATTTAATTTAATTTCGTTAGTTCGCAATGCAGAGCTGCCTCTTCACGGTCTGCCGCCTGTCGCCGAACGAGAGGCGTACTCGCATGGCCATTGCAACAGCGACGCCGACAGCAACACGAAAGTGCCATCGTGTCGTGCTCTTTACTGAGGATCTGGAAAACACGTGCCACGGCCAAGACGACCAACCGAATAAAGTGCACATGTTTGGGCAGTTTGATGGTTTCTATGATACAAATCATAAGAAGCATAACGTGACAAAGCTGCAACTGTTGCAATTTCTAAAATTGGCCAAGAGCAAATACAAGCTCAAGGATTACGATGCCATGGAATTGTTGTCATTCTACAAGAGCAACCTTACGGAGGCGTGTCGTCATCTTTCCTCCAACAACAATAGCAACAATGGTGGGACAAATATGCTTCTAGATTTGGACATTCCTTGGCGGCTACAGGGTAAAACAATTCGCGAATCACCAGGCATAAAACAAATGTCGGCGCACAAGTTCTTCACGAATAGCAAACACATCTTTGTACTCGATCCCACCTACTCGATTAATGTACTGCCCCATCGGCCGATGGCTGAGCAGTTTGCAGGACGTGATATTCGCATTCAACGCACCTATCATGGCGACAATCTGCTGCAGGTCGGCTGTGTGCTGGCCAATAAGCACAAACCCTTTGAGGTGGCCTCTCTGCTGTTGCATGCCAAGGACAAGAAGCAGCTACATAACTGTACCAAGATGGTAGATCAGTTGGAAACGTATATGGCCCCGCTTGTCATGGCTACTAAATCCTGCTCCTCGAACGAGCGTATATATCACGGTTCCATGTTTCAGGTGTTTCCCCAGACAAAGCCTGCCAAGAATCTCTTCATTAAAACCGAAGAAGTGATTATGGACGACCCCGAATCTATTGCACCTTTCTATATTTAATGAAAATCATGTTTATATATATTATGTGAAAAGTTTCTCTTCCATCTGATGGAATCATAGAGCTCTATGGCCTCCATAATTTCTCCAAGTGTATAATTACAATTATTTATGATCTTAATAAAACTTCAAGATTTAAAATTTGATAAAAATACAGTTTTATAAAAAAATAGAGAAGGGTAATTTGACAACTTGATAAAAGATCAAAGAATACATTTTATATACTATTATAAAATCAGAAATTCCGCAGTAAAAATTGTGTTTAAAATAGGAACTAATTACATGCAAAAAAAAGTATTGTATCGTTTAAGGGAAACATAATTCAAAAATAATCAGAAATGCGGCTCTTTATACACTTTTAAAAAATATTAGGGAAGGATAATTTAACAACTTCATAAAAGATTAAGAAATACCTTTTATATAAAAACAGAAATTCCGCAGCATAAATAGGAACTAATTCTCGTTTAAGGGAAACATAATTTAAAAATAATCAGAAATGCGGCTCTTTATACACTTTTATAAAAAATATTAGGGAAGGATAATTTAACAACTTGATAAAAGATTAAGAAATACCTTTAATATAAAATCAGAAATTCCGCAGTAAAAATTGTGTTTAAAATAAGAACTATTTACATACAATAAAAAAGTATTCTATCGTTTAAGGAAAAAATAATTTAAAAATAATCAGAAATGTGGCTCTTTAAGTCGACGCGTTCTACATCCTGCAGATCGCTATCTTCATCCGCAGAAAAGGAAACGTCATTATCATACTCGTCCTCCTGCTTCTTCTTATATTGATTGCGCTCGTAGCGCAGCCAGTTAATGCATCCCTTTTCCTGTTTGGGCAACTTGCCCCGTTCCGTGTCGTAGATTAACCAGTGGCTATGATGCTGCGCTGCCAGTGAACTGAGCAGAGTGGGCCAATACATCGTCAGATCCTGCTTGGCCAGCTTGACGTGGAGCTGGTAACCGTGTTGTTTCTCCGATAATATGCTAACCTCCCCGAGCAGATTCAGTATACAACGCTGTGGGGGGCGACGTCTCGTTGACCTGATAGATGAGCACATTGCGCTGATGCAGTAACTCATACTGCGGTACCTGCTGCTCAAAGATTAGCTCGATCTGCATGAGGTTCTGATGCCAACGCACCTTCGGACGCACCGCATTGCCCGCCACAATGCCACAATAGATGGCACATCTTGCTGGCTGGCTGCCTGCAGAGAGAACTGCATTCTTTGAAGACTGGTCCTCCTTCCTTTTACTACAGGATTGTGCAGACTTTGGGCGACTCTCAGTAGTTCCTAGTAGTTCCTGAACTATTTGCTTAGTGCTATCCATGAATGTCTCGTCGGAAGTGGACACATCCTGCAACAGCAGATCCAGAAAGACTGATATTTTATCAACTTTCAAGGATTCTTCTTCCTTACCCTGTGGCTCTTCAGTTTTCTTTTTTACCTCCTGATTCTAATGGGGGTGCTAATCGATCTGCAGCTTTCTCTGGTTCAGATTTCGGGGAATCTTCTTCAGTATACTGTGGTTCTACAGTTTTCTCCCTTACCTCCTGGCTGGGTGTTTCTAATGGGGGATTTAATTGGTCTGCAGCTTTCTCTGGTTCAGTCCTGTTTCTTCTTAGCAAATAACCCTGCACAGCGCTCAGGAATTGTTTCATTTTACTCCCCGACGATGGCTGTGACGCCGTAACAGTATTTTCACTATCGAAAAAGATATCATCGCTTTCCGTATCGGACTTCTGACCACGCTCCCCTTCTGTCCCATTTATTTCCTCGGGGATGCTCGTGACTGCATTCTGTTTCCAGTTGTTCTCTTCATCTACGGATTTGTCTTTGGTTTTCCCTGTTTCCGCCTTCTCATTCTTCTCTTTTTTCGCCTTTCTGCTGCCATTGATCAAAGAGTTTATGAAGTCTTTCCGTACTCTGCTCCTCGTGCCGAGCAAATCCTCGTCGTATCAGTTCCTTACTCAGTTGCAACGCCTTCACGGAGGTCCTCATTGTGGGACATTGTTGCAGCACAGTCAATTCCTTGACATAAGCCACATGGAACATGGAGAATGCCACAGTTAGTTGCAGTTGCTGACTCTCCTGCAACCCGCTGAGTGCCTCATTAACCCACGTCGTTGCCTCCGCTTGCCAAGTCTTTCCACCACCGCCAGCCGCCAACGCAGGAGACAATCCACAAAGATGCATATCCATGGCCAGCGATGGCTCCACCTTGAATCGTTCCTCACACTCGAGTAGTTCCGCTGGCTTCACCCTCAGCTGCTTTGTGCCCTCATCCATCAGTTGCACGGTAACCAGTCGTCTGTCAGACAGATCCAAGACGCGCACGCGTTGATAACGTTGAGCACGTTGCAAAACACAGATATCGGAGATGTTCAACTTTTGCTGCACTCTACGATTCTGCTGCAGACTCATGTGCATGCACAGCTCCGTGCTGAGCTTCCTTAGCTGGGACAAATTGGGTGCACTCTGCCAACTGATGCCATCGCTGCTGTAGCTCTCCGGTATTAAGACATAGTGCACCGGGCTGCAGATCTTCAACAGCTTGCAACGCACAATCATTTGAGGTTGCCACAGTGCCCCACTTGGATCATGTACAAAGTCGCCATCGATGATAAAGTGTCGCTTCGAGCAGGACATTTGCCGGATGCACGCGCCCTTGCTTAACAATTGTGGGCATATGGCACGATTCTGATCCGTCAGATCACGACAATTGGCGACCATTTTATAGATCTGCTCGTCCAGCTTGATGTGATGCTCATGAAGAAACTTCACCAGACGTGGAAACTCATAGCTGTTGCTCTCGTCCAACATCACATATGACATAATCCGCTGCCTCTTCTCCGACACTCCCGCTGGGCACAAACAGTTGGCGATGTTGTTGCTGAAACCTTGGAAACGCTGCGAGAACTTTGTCCATGTCCCGGGCAGACTGTAGTGCACCATTAGCTCCAGATTACGGCAAGGCAGTGCATCTGTTAGCAGCAGCAATTGATGCACTTGCTGTGGACATAAGAATGGGGGAAGATTATTAAATTACTTCAGTAACTTCATGATCTGCACTCACCTGTTTAGCTGCATCGCTAGCACCAATGCACTCCAGACCCGCAGCTGTCAACGCCTCCTTAAGGACTGCCAATTCTGCCTCATGCTTGCAATAGATTGCTGTGCGTCTCTGCGGACTGCTTTGCTCCTTCAAATAGCGAATCAGTTTGTCGGTCTTCTTATCCGAGCGCAGCAGCGCTATGTCCAGTTTAAGATTGCCATAAATCGCGGCCTTAAGGAAGTCACCAAAGAGCAACAGTGGATTGATCGCTAAACGGTTGATGAGCTCGAGGAAGACCCGAGCATGCCACTGCTGTGCGACAAGCATAAGCTGCAGTCGATTGAGATTCAAGCCGTATATGAAAGGAAGCAACTCCATCAACTCGGAGCGCATGCGATCGTAGTCATCGATTATAAAATACTTTAAGCGTCGTGGACTGATGAGCTCTAGGGCACCAGGCAGCAGCAGTTGCTTTAGATGTCTCGTGGTAGTGACCAAAATGCCGCAAGAGTTAAGCAGCATGAGCTGAACATCCTCCGTGGAGTATTCGTGCGTGTTGAGCACTTTAAAGAATTGTGTTTGGTAGAGCTTCATCAAAGTCTTGCAGTGATTGGACAAGAGCGCAGCTTGCTCCACTGAATCTGCCAGCAGCAGTGCCAAGGGGCCCAGACCAACGTTGGCTGAGTCTCGCATGCTTCGCATTACCAGCGAACATAAAGCTGGCAAATAGCACCAGGATCGACCTCGTCCAGCATTCTCGACCAGCACACATGAGTTGCCCAACATCAAATGCGGCCAGGCATAACGTTGCGTTGCCATGGGCAGCTGAAGATCTACTTCGATCATTGCTTTCTGCACGTCCGCACAGAGCAAGGACTCTGATAAATGATGGGACATAGGCAGCACCTGATCCGCTACACTGCTCTGCGCCAGCACCTGCAGCTGCATTTCGTTGTTGGCCGAAGTTCTTAAAAGTTGAGCACGTGCTTTCTCTTGGTTAAGCTTGGGTTTATCCTGCAAGAGCTTGGATAGTTCCTCCAATTTAGACTTAGTAGGGACAGCTTGAGCTTGCTGAATCACGGGTTTTTCCTGAGATTGCTTGTATGGTGCCTTTCCCTCATACATGGAAGCAGCTTGAGATAGTGATTGGTTTCGGTTTAGCTTGGGTTTGTCTAGTGGTTTCTTGACTTTGCCCTTTTCGGTAAATAACTTCGATTCTTCCACTTTTCTTATAGGTAAGGCAGATTTGTCTTGGGCTGACTTGGGTTTATACTCTACTTTCTTTAGTGATTGCCTCTTGTTTGGAAACCTAGATACTTTCTCAGACTTGTATTTAGCTGAGGCAGTTTGAGAACGTGGCTTGTCATTATTTAGTTTGCGGTTGTTCTGTTCTTTCTTGTGACATGCCCTCTCGTTTGATACTTCTTCATTTTCTTTTCCCTTATTAGACTCGTTATATAGCGGTTGCCTTGGCGGAATCATGGGCTGTCTGTAGAGGTCCAGAATATTTCTAGCTCTTATTGGTGGTGGTTTCGCCGGCGCTTCTGCTGACTCAAAACTGTCCGCGGAGCCGTTACTGTCATGACTCGTGCTCTTACTGCTGCTGGCGGACCTGTGGTTTTTGGAGCAGGCATTAAACAGCGCCGTCTCCACACTGGACTCGTTGCGATTCTTGACCACACTGAGACGCTTTGCTGATTGGGGAACACTTAACATTTTATATGTCTGCAGCAGTGTGTCCAGCCGACTCGGCAGCATTGAAAGATTGCTCATACCTTCCACTTTGGCGTTCAGTTTTCTGTGTGGCATTCTGTCGTTGCCTCCACATTAGTTGCAAAATGTATACAGCACGTTTGCTGGGTCTGATATCTTCATCATTTAGCTCCGCCAGCTCCATAGCATAGGCCACGTGCAAGTCGCTACTCAGCACCTTGCGCTCCTTTTGTATGGCACAGTGTTTCGCCAGCAAGTATTTGGCAGCATCTAGCGTAGGTTCCACATCGATCGACAGCTGACCTAAGCTATGCTTTCCTCCCGTGTTCCTGCTAATCCTGTAGTGCAATTTAGTGCAATGTTCTAGGCGTTTATTTAGCACTCCCACTGCAAATTTGCACCATTTTGTACTCTTAGAGGGTGCCACATCTGCCACACCGCCCCACTTAATTTCGAGAATCTGCTCGCAGAGATTTTCGGGCATTTTCCACATATCCTTAGCGCAACAATTGATGGTGATACCATAGTCGATGGCCCAGACAAGATATTCTCCCCGCTGGTGCAGTTTAACCAATCCCCGCAAGAACTTATTTCGTTCCCAGGGCAGAAATCGCACTATGACAAACTCCTCCAGCGCATACTGCTCCAGTGGTTGCTGCTGCTGCTGGGGCTGGCAGTGTGGGGCCAATTGTGCCTCCATTTGGTTTACCCAAGCGCCACGTGCCTCAAGCTGTTGCATCGTTATATAAGCAAACAATTCAGGATTCACATAGTGCGTGATCACAATCTCCTTCGCCTCCTTCTTCACCTCCTCCTTTCCATTCATTTGTAACTGCAATTTCTCTGCCATTTGCGGCATCCTCTGCTGCCACTCCTCCTCCTTTCTCTGCTCCGTTTGCCCTGCAAGAATAAGGAAATTCAATTTCACATTTCAAACTCCAGAAATAAATTAATAGCCAAAGCTTAAAGTTCAAATAATTTTCCACAGCGTCGGCGACAATCATTCATGCGGAAATTTTGGTGATTTCCACGCACGAGGAACTTTTATCGCCGCAGCAACAACAAGAATAGCAACACAAAATTGGAAGAAAAAAAAAACAAAGAAATTTATTATATTCTTTTTGGCAGGCGGACAAGGGACTTGATTGAATCAAGTTCTCATATAGTATCTTTCGTATTGAGACTATTGTACTAAATGTGATTTATGTACGTGTATTAAATTTAATCTGCTTAAAACTTTCCCCACAATAAAAGTTAAGCTTGCAACTAAAATGTTGTTGTTATTGTTGTTGTTGTTGCACACAAAGCTTTTGCTTATTGCAGCTTAAACAAAACGTTTTGCTGCACTGAAGCGCAAAAGGGGGAAAAACAAAAGTGCCAAAAGCCGCAACTGGCGCGTCTACAGAAGGTCCTTGTGCCTATTTGCCAATTGTTTGTGCTGCACTAGTTGCAACTGCTTGCTCTCTGCCTCTTTCTCCCTCCCGCTCTTCAGCATTAACCACTCTATCGACAACAGTTGCTGCCTGCCTACTTGAGTGAGTTGTTGTATTAACACTTTTGCTGCGGTTGGCAGGCAAAATTAAAGTCAACATGCTTAACCCATTGCTAGTTACTAGTTGAAGATATTTATTAGACCTTTTTAAAATGTACACTTTGGGATAAGCTCAAGCAAAGACCACAACCACAGCGATGATAATCGCCTTACACATGTACCAACCCCACCATGGCACAGGGGGTGCACGCTAAAAAAATATCTCACCTATCACTTATCTCGCAAAAACATCATAAAAAACGTACAAATTATTTAGCTACAGTAACACGATTATGCAAATAGCCAAGGGTTGATTATAATACAGCAGATCAATCAAATGTTGACTATTCAACCGCAAGAACCTAAGCTAATTAATTGATAAAAAGAAGTACGGGGTGCACTTACATTGGTCCAAATGAATGTCATTGCATGTTGTCATGATAGAAGAAATTATGTACAAAAAACGCCAATTTATGCTAGAAAAAAAGAATAGAAAATAAATGAAGTGTAAAAATAAGGTAGGCAAGATATTTTTAATTGATGTTTGAGTACGTAATTTGTTTTGTTTATAACTTTACGTTATCGATATCGATAAGGATTTTGTTTGAAAATCTTTGGCAGGCGTCAATAACAAGGCATTGAGTGGAGAGAGAAAATCTCTCTCTCTCCTTTTCAGACATGAAGTTGACATTCAGAAAGCAAATGTAAACAAAGTTATGTGTATATGCATGTGTAAATCAACAGCTTCTCAAAATGCGTACTATCAGCATTTATTTATTATACCCGCAAAGTCTGTCGTACACATGTGCATTAGTATTTGTGAGAGTATGTAAATATATTCGTGTGTACAACGAACTTAGAGAAATATTAATTGAGCTCTGCTTGAAAACAGCTGATAAGAATGTATATTCTAGAATTGAATACACGTTTTCACTATTTTCCAAACACTCACCTAATAAGGGGCGGAAATATTTATCATAAACAAATACTTAATTTGTTAAATTTATGAATCTTGACAAGCACGTTGCGAAATAAAAGAGAATTGTGCTCAAAGCGAAAGTAAAAATATCAAACGATTACCACGTGAAGAAAAACTTCAAATAAAGAGAATATTAATGAGTGATTTCGCTTCATAATAATATATTGAACTTTAAAAACATTTATTGCACTACACTAATATTATTTTGAGTTTAAACAAAATAAATATGGAAGATTTACTTTAAACAACTCGAGTCAATAACGCGCTCCGATCAACTGAATGCTTCATTTATTTTTCCCGGCACAAAATTCACTTATATGCATATACTTATGCATACATACATACATGTGTACATAAGGATTTTGTTTGAAAACGTTTGGCAGGTCACAATATCAAGACATACATGCATGTATGAGTGGAGAGAGAAATTCGCTCTCTCGCTCTCATCAGACCTGAAGTTGATTTACAGGAACCAAATGTAAACAAAGCTATGTGTGTAGGTATGTACATATGTACATTAATCGACGTCTCAAAATTCAAACTATCAGCGTTTATTCTTTGTACTGGCAAAGTGTGTCGTAGACATGTGCATATGTATGTGTAGAGTATGTAAATACATATGTGTGTGTGTGTACAGATAAATGCAATAGACTTCGAGCAATACTACTTGAGTTCTCCTTGAAAACAGCTGATAAAAATGAATATTCTAGAATTAAATACACGTACTCGCAACATCCCAAACACTCACCAAACTAAAGGCAAATATATTTATCATAAATAAATATTTCATTTGTTTGCAAATGAATCTTGAAAAACACGTTGCGAAATAAAAGAGAATAATTCTTAAAAAAGAATGTCAAAATATTAACAGTTTGAACCATGCGAAATAACTTCAAATAAAGTACATATGTATGTACTATGTAATTGATTTCGCTACAAAATAAAATATAAAACTTTAAATTATTCATTGCACTTCACTAATATTATTTTTAGATTTAACAAAATAAATCTGGAAAGATTTTGTTTTAACGAATCAAGTCAATAACGCGTTCCGATCGACTGAATGCTTCAATTATTTTACTCTGCAAAAATTTACTTATGTGTACTTATGCATACATGTACATACGTATCATCTCTTAACACTACATTCACAGACACATGCATGCATATGTAAAGTACTCAAGTGCTTGTGTGAGTGTCATGGGCAAAAGATTTCTTGCATGGTCATCAACTTTGGAATATCCCAAAGAGTCTCATATGCATAAATTATTTCCCAATAATATGCACATTTGTTCCCCAGTATTCGTTGCTATACATTTCAATACTGCATCTAATTTAATTCAAATATCCTATATATTAACCCCTACTCTGCGGCCAATTAAAAGCGCACATTATCCCCTATAAATCACTGCACCCCTGCTCAACCCCTTTTGTCCGCTAATTGTAAAACAAAGTGTGAACAATTTATTTACCCTTAAAAATGTTGCGACTTTTGCCCATAGGAACTGCAGAATTTCACCCTTTTTTCCGGCAAAGTTCACTGTTTTGTTGGTTTGTTTTACCCTACTTTTTCCTTTTTTTTATCAGCATCGGTCGGCTATAAAAAAGTTTTGTGCCACTGGGTCTGCCCGGGCCGTCTATCATCGTACGCACATGTGCGGACCTAACCCCAGCCCTCTGGCCATCCCAGGAACACTTGTGTGGGTTTTTACTCCTTTTTTTATTTGATTGTTTCATATTTATGAGGATTATGGTTTAGTGCTGAATGCTGTCTGCCCCGCCAAGTGCCCCGGCCTGCTACGTGTGGCAATTTATTTCGCGGTTAAGGACTCTTGTCTGGACTCTTACTGATGGATGCTAGCCAGGCTTCGGCTTTGGCTTAAGTGAAAGTCTTTCAAATGCCAAATGGCGGAGCATTGTTTGCGAAATTGCCAAAAGGACTGAAGGTCGGAGAGATCCTATGCACAAGATAAACACGGCAATTGTTTGCCAGACAGTTATCGAGTTGAGTTACCAAGGAACTCAATTGAATTTGAACATTTGCAATGCGCTTTGCGACTGCTCAATGTTTATTTAAACAAATCAGGTCGCTCGGGTTATGAGTGAACGAGTTGTGCTTTGACTTGGTGGGGTAAGGGTGGAATGTGTGTGCGTGTGTCGAATTGGCACGCACTTTTTGTTTATTTTGCGAATCTGTGGACTATGCGTTTGCTTTATGGTAGCAGTTTAATTTATGGCAGATTATGCAGGTTGCTCTAAAATAATATTTTGTTAGTAAAGAAACTATTTTTATTTTCTATTTGCATAAGGTCAGTGCAATCAAATTATAGAAAGAACTTTTATTAAAAACTACTTTGTATTTAAAAATGAAAATTAGAGATCAAAAACCAAACCTATATAACATGAACAATTATTTTGAACAATAATTTGAAATAAATTTTTGAGTTTAAAGACCATTTCAAACAAATCGAAATGCAGCCATGCAAAACTTCTTCAGCTGGTCACATTTTTGTTTACATTCCCAACTGGTTCTCAAAGGGGATGCCAACTTGTGAGAATGAAAAAGTACCTAATTAATCGATAAAGATACACGCACCACATGTCGGGCGCCATTTTAGTTTTCGATAAAAGTGCTTATCGACAAACACAAAGCGCATCACACATACAAAGACAAAAAAAATAAGCAGGCTGCGTACGGAAAAATAGAAGAAAAATAATTAAAGGCTGCTCAACGACGGAATTTGTGCTTTAACAAATTTACCAATTAGTTTTTTGTGTGTGTGTCGTGCCAATAACAGCAGCAAAATAACCAAGTTTAATATACGCCTAGATAACATCATGTCGAAAAATAAAAAATTGTCGCTATCTGGCGACTCGACAGAGAAATTTATCTACAAGCCCAAGGATTTAATTTGGTAAGACTTCCGTATGTGCCAAACCGAAAACAAGTACAGTGTTCTTAACACAAACAATAAAATACATTGTTTATTATCAATAGTACTTTGTGGCCATTGTGTGGCAAGAAAAAAAAAAGTGAAAACATACATAACCTCAAATGGCCGCTCCATTGGGCAAGCGAAAATTTGTAGATGAAAAATGAAAACGGTTTTAAATGCCAACTAATGTACAATTTTACAAATGTCAGATAAGAACATGAAATAATTAAAAAACATTAAAAACCGAATGCATTGTTTTCGGGTTGATGATGACGCCGAGCCGACGTTGCGGCGACGTCGACGTCATTGCGTTGGCGCTTTTTTCGCGCGCGCGCGCTATTTAATAGTCCATAGTTTATTTATTGTTCTGTAATTGTTATCAATTAATTGAACTTATGCATTCTTATTGTATTTCAGGGCCAAAATGAAGGGCTTCACACCTTGGCCTGGCATGGTAAGCAAAATAACTTATGCTGCTGTCGACGGCGACGCCGACGTCGCTGCTGCTGCCGCTGCCGTGTTTGTTTTTGACTGTACTTTTTTTTATGCAGCAACGGGGCAGCGGCGTTGCGGCGTACGGCGCTAATGTTGCTGCTACTGCGGCTGCTGCCATCGACGTCATAACGCACTTTATGTTGTTGTAAATGAAGTGTTCCTATGTTTATTGTATGTGTGTGTTTGTGGGTGGGAGTATGCGTGCGCCAGTGTGGGAGGAGGAGGAGGCAGCGTTGCTAACAACATCGGGCGTTGGAATTTGTGTTAACTTTAAATTTGTTAGCTTTCTTTTATGTACAATGAATTGAATGAACTTTGCCTGAGTGTGTGTACGTGTGTGTGTGAAGAATCGAGCGCAGACCTGTAATTATTTGTTGCTTTTGATGCCATTTGCAGATTGTGGAGCCGCCGCTGGATCTGCTCAGTCAGCAGAGACGCGCCAATACAAAATGTGTCTTCTTCTTTGGGTCGCGTAACTTGTGAGTAACAAATGAAATATATTAATGAGTAATATATAATATGACTTAAATATATTGTGCGTAGTGCATGGATCGAGGAGAACAATATCAAACCCTTTGAGGGTCCCTGGAAAGATGAACTCGCCAAGGTGAGCAAACCGGCTGCTTTTAGGCACGCCATGGCGGATATTGAAAAATATTTAGACAATCCTGCGGAAATCGATGAACAAATTGATGAGAACTGCGGCATGGGTGGCAATCATGCAACCGAAGCTGATTTCGATAAGATACGTGATGGCCTCGATAGCGATGAGAATCTTGATGCAGCCTCTGGAGCTGGAGCAGCAGCAGCGGGAGGAGATGCCAACAATGGCATTGTGCCGCATGTTGTTGGCAGTCCAGATGAATCGGATGCACTGCCTCCAGCACCTGGAGTGGAGAACAAAGCAACGTCACCATCTGTGCCGACAACTCCAACTGCCAAGAGTCAATCGAAACGCACACCCAAAGCAAAATCCAGTGCAGCTGTCACCGTCAGCAGCAAACAAGCGAACAAAGCCGCATCGGCGAAGTCTGCAGCGGCACAAAAGCGTCGCATCTCGGCACAACACACGCCAACGGGTGGCTCGGCTAAGCGTGGACGACGCGCTGCTTCAGGGGATGTGGATCGGTTCGAAAGTCCTGGTGCGGGAGGTACAGATTATGATGGTGCCAGTTCCTCATCGCTGGCAACGCGGGCACGTATCGAAACAGAGGCCTTCTTGGGCACATTGACAAAGCGCACACCGAATGCAATTGCACTGCTGGATCGACCTGTCGTGACGCGACCCGAAACGCAGATAATCGATATGAATTCACGTTCAAATACGTTGGCCGATCGCGATATTGTGCCGTCAGATCAGACCTTCGGCTTTCTTGGTCTGGGCATAATGGGCTCGACCATTGTCAAGGATTTGATCTACACGGGGCACAAGGTGGTGGTCTGGAACCGCACCATAGATAAGGTATATATTGAAAATATAGTTTCTACTAAAACTCTACTAAATATTTACCCCTCCCCTTCTGCAGTGTCAGCCCTTCGTAGAGGCTGGTGCCGAGGTAAAGGACACGCCCATGGATGTTGTGGAGGTTGCAGACATTATATTCTGTTGTGTATCAGACCCGAAGGGTGCCAAAGACGTAAGGCTCACGAACATTAATCTCCATGTTTATTTGTTGTTAAATTTGTGATTCTTTACTTCAGCTCGTTTTTGGCAACTGTGGCGTCCTGCAGCTAAAGGATTTACGCAATAAGGCATATGTTGAAATGTCCACCATTGATCCGGACACGTCGCTGGACATTGGAGAGGGCATTAAGCAATGCAATGGCCGCTATTTGGAGGCACAGATCCATGGCTCTCGGCAAGATGCCGCCGATGGCATGCTCATCATATTGGCCGGCGGTGATCGTTCAGTCTTCGAGGAGTGCCATTCCTGCTTTAAGACTATAGCCAAGAATACCTTCTTTTTGGGCAGTAAGTTGAGAAACCATCGGTGATCATTCTTATCCTGATGTGGAATATATGTATATATTAAAATTCTCTATCGTTTCCATCTAGCAGATGTTGGCAATGCCTGTAAAGTGAACCTCATTTTGCAAACCATACTGGGCGTCAGTCTGGTTGGATTAGCAGAGGCGTTAGCTTTGGGTATGTATCCATTATAAGTCCAAGCGATTGATCAATCTTATATAATTTAATTATTGTACTTTCAGCCGATCGCTTTTCCATTTCTTTAAAGGATATCATAGACATATTTGACTTGACTTCTATGAAATCACCACTACTACTAGCCAAGGGAAAAGGTGAGTGAAGTAACTGACTAACAGAGTGATGTTCTTTGGAATTAAAGAGTAGGGAAATAATAGATCAGTTGCACGTTCAAATCATTTATTGAATTCCTTTATTTTCGTAAACAATCTCTAGATACTTGATTAAATAAGCTATATCCTCTAATGTTGACTAGTTGACTTAGGCTTGGTTAGGTTTATGAACCTTATATATCATATATCTAATAGATTTCATTCCCTATTCTTCCACAGAAATGGCCAAGGGGGACTTCAATCCGCAGCAGCCATTAAGTCATATGCAACGCGATTTGCGTCTTGTGCTCAACATGGCTGAGAATCTAGATCAGTCGATGCCCGTGACGAGCATCACAAATGAGGTGTTTAAGCATACGAAACGCTTGGGTTATAGCGAGCACGATTCAAGTGCTGTATTCGTAAGATCCAGATTTTAACATTTAGTTAACACGACTACCATTTAAACTATACTTTATCATTTAGTTTAAACACACACACACACACACCGTACACGAAAAAGAAACGAAAACAAAACATAATAAAACACACACACACACACACAGATACAACAGACAGACGCGCACAACACTCTCATGCATACACACACGCATTGGAAGCGCCAAGTGCAATATACATACACATGCAGGCAATTTGTTTGTTGCATCAATCGATGAACACTGCAACTTGCAACATATGCAGTGCTATTGCAGCATGTCTTCTAATTTCGTTCATATCTTTCACTCCCCTCACTTACTTCCCCACTCAACCATCACACACACACACGCTCGTCTCATTCAACTGCATTCGCATACACAACTAGAGTAACTTCTATGCAGATCAAAGTCTAAAGCAAGATTCGTCCAAGCCTCTGATTGTGTCCAGGACGAGGACCGAAGAGACGCCAGTGCCGCATTGAGAGAGAGAGAGAGGAGAATTAGAAAAGAAGAACAAAGAAGAAAGAGTGAAAGGAGAAAGAAAAGCAAATTGGGCAGCATGCTTAACCCAACCAGAGAGAGAGAGAGATAGATCAATGCAGCTCGTATATATATATATATATATATATATCGTATATAGCCAGTTGATGATGATGTGTGTGTGAGCGGAGCGCTTTCATGCTTTGTGCATTATAAAATATATATACATAATTCGGATGTTGTTTTTAAATATCATTTATTATTATTATTATTATTGTTTGGACTTACGCTTTTTGCCCCAATGTCAGCGATGGTCGTTGTGCGAACAGAGATTGTAAAGGAATAAGAAATTTATGTATCCTATGCATACATATTGTTCATATGTGTGTATGTGTAGAGAACATGAGAATAAAACTGTACAAACAATTGAATTTGATGACCAGCATATTTGTATTTCATTGTGAATTCTGTTTTGCACGCGGCGTTGGTTTAAATTATATCATAAATAAAAAAGCAACCTGAAGTTTCAAGAGTAAATCTGCACACATTATACAGTTAGTTAGTTAGTTTATTTGTATTGCACATTGTATTTGGTATGCAATTTGCGCTATGCAAGAACTGCAACAACAACAACAACAATCGTAACAACATTATCCGTTTTCGTTGTTCAGCAAACCATTAAACAACAACACAAAAAACCACACAAACCATAAACACCCAACACACACACACACACAAACTGGAACAGAAATAAAAAAATTGAAAATAAAAAACAAAAAAAAATCAGAAAATAGTGTAAACTTTTTAGAGCCAAGAGAATTTCGAGGGATCTATATTAATAATAATAAGAATATAAATATATATATAAATAAATAAATATATTTTACTTATTATTTAGTCTGTATTTTGTTGTAAAACAAAAAAATAATAAAAACCTTAATTTTTAACTATACAATGAGTGTTTGAAACATATGATTTTACGAATATTTTTTTTGTATATAATTATCCGCTTGTTGAGTTATACGTTCAATAATGCACCTAAATAATACGACTTTGCTGACTATGTTACAATGAATTTGTCAGAATTTCCTTGAGTATATTTTCAGCACTGTGAGCCCACATAAACATACATAGATATAAAAGGGAAATACCTACACAGACTTGCCACAGACACAGACCAGTGACAGGTAAGAGTTAGAATTGTAATTCAGCAACTAATTTTAAATTCATTTTCAGACCAAAGATCGATTTACAAAGATGGAATATGCATATCTCGTCTGGTTTCTGTTTCTATTCAGTTGTACCAATGCCAAAGTAGACGATGTGCGGCAGTTGAGGCTGCAAGTGTACGTTAATTTAACTGTGCCATACGGAAAGACGACATCCGTAGTCATTACTATGAATAAAATGCCGGATTATCAAGTTCAATTGCGTCTGGGTACGCCAACATATTTATTGGCATATTGTACTATCGGCAGGGGTGCTCCAAAATTCCCGCTGATATTTTCCAAATGCGAAAACATTCGTAGTGAGCTAACGAAGCTCGGCATTGTGCCATACATCCTTGTAGACTATGAGAGTGGATACATTGCGAAGATAAACGCAGTTTTCTGGAATTTAAATGAAACTGAGCTAAAACTAGAAGGTAAAGTGCCCAATAAACCCGATGTGCATATGGTAAAGGTCATATACAAGTTTGAGATCAAGAAGCCAGATATGTGTGTGCCACAGATTAAAATTCAGCACTGTGATTCGCATGAATCCCCCATGGATGTTGTCGTCGTGCGCAGTTTCTCAACTTACGTGATCTTTCTGGAAAATTGCAATGTTAAAGAAACATATCTAAAGTGGAGCCTCTACGATTTAGAAGAGAGAGGTAAGGTAAATGGTTACTAATCAAAGATTGTAATTTGTATTTAACATTGTTATTCTTATGTTTCGTGCACAGTGACGATGAGAACTTTTTCGTCTCATAGCCAGCGTCTGGTTATACAACGTAATCAACTGAATTATTACACAAAATATGAACTGTGGCACAATCAGTATCTGATATTCGTGAAGGGTGAACGGAATGGTATCGAATATGCAGCACGTTGTTATATAAAAAGAGCAAAGGAAGAGGTGAAGGCGATCATTATCGGGGGATCTGCACGGACTAGTGTGCCAAATAGGCCATTGATCATGGATGGCTCGCAGAGTCGCGACTATTCTAAATTGCCGGACCAAAAGCAATTCAAATCCTATTACTGGAACTGTCAATCGATTAGGGATCACAAAAATGATCACTGCATTAATAATATATCCACAGGTGATGCTCTGAAGAGTCAATCACATAAATATCTTGTTATTCATTCTTGAGATATCCTTAAACATTTTTTCGTTAATGTCAATGCTAATGTCTCGACTATTTCCAGCTATGCGATTCACAATTCCCGCCAATGTCTTTCAAATGGGTTCAAACTATTCTTTCACTCTCCGCGTCGTGTCCGACTACAATGCAAAGGTTTCCTCGTTTGCAATACAAACAGTTACGATGCAAAAACAAGATCAGCTCTCTGTGTCGATCGAGTGCCTCAAAAACTGTGCAGAGAGAGTCTACAATCCGAATAAGAAAGTGCAGCTGGAGGCCAAGTGCCACAACTGTGGCCAGCAACGGACTGTACTATATAAATGGCATGTGTATGGCAAATACGTAATGAGCAGCAAAATGTTTACGATCCATTGGAATAGCGATCAACAAGGCTTGCAGGTCGAACTGCTTGCGCAGGCAGCCGATGGGCGAACAGGAAGCGATAAACTGCAGTTGATAAAACATATCCCACTGATTGGGGGCACTTGCACGGTAGAGCCAAGCAGTGGCATCGAGGCAACAACTCTATTTAGATTTTGCTGCCAGAATTTCAAAACGAAAACGCATCCGCTGAGTTTTTATTTCTATTCCAATCTGTTGCTTTTGATCAATTGTAAAAGTTGCGATTGTGAAACCTTTTTGCCATTGGATGCGCAACAAATTAAGGTCTTAATATGTGGCGATATGCTCACGTGTACAGAACTCCAATTACACGTACATGTGACGGCTATGCAAATTGGTATGCTAATCAATACCACCGAACCCGTTCCCATAATCCGAACACAAAAGACGAATGAAGATCGTTTCTTAATGATCGCTCAATCGATGGCTTCACGCATTGAGCATACTCACGAAGCTCTGGCTCTGCTTGGTACCTTCCAGAAAGTTTTTCCGCGTTCGGTGCTTTCACTCGGCAAAGTGGCCAATATGATGTTGACGATTGCCCATCGGTTGACGCCAATTAATTATGCTGAACATGAAGTGCTAACCAGAACGCTAACTATACTCAATGGAATATTTAAAAGTATATATGAGGATGATATGCAAAGATTGTTGCTTAATCAGCCGTTTCACAACATATCTATTGCCTGTGTCACAATCTTTGATATGATGCAAATGCTTAATAAAGCACTAATACATCCGCCCCAAAATATTTACGAACAATATGTGGAAGCTGTGAAGAGTGAATCGCTAACACAGAACATAATCGATAAACTGATTTCTGAAGCCAAAAGCATTGCATATGAATTGGGTCAAGATATATCGTTGTGGTTAACTAGCATGTGGCAAACAGAACGACTTTATCGTTATTTGAACGTGGTTCGGCAACATGAATTTCAGCCGAGACAACTTAAGGTTAAACCGGAATCCTATGACGACAACATACATTGCATAAAAATAGAGCCGGATCGCCAATATACATTCACGTCAAGGGATAAAGTGCATACAGTTTACTTTTCGCCCAAATTGTTGCAGAGCATGAAGGACCCCGAATCGCAATCGATTTGCCTTAAAATCACTTCTATTACTCGAATGTTAGATTGGTGGTTTCCCGAGGGGAGTGAGCCCAGCGAGGCGTTGCTCTCTGTTCATATTTATACCCACAAGGATAATTTTAAAACCGAAATCTACTTGTCGAACAGCGACATTACTTTCCAGACCCACATGAAAATGTTCAAGCCAATTAACAGTTCAGCTACAAGCATGAATAAAACCATCAAACAAGAAAAACGCGACGGTAAGTACTGTTAAAATCGAAAAGCATTTCAGTTAAAATAACAATTTATTAAGATGAAAAGTTGCGGGAAGAACGCGTTGCTAACCGGGAAGATTTGGCAATAACTAACGATCGTTTAGATTCCAAAAGCATTAATCGTAAAGGTATGTTTACTGAAACTAACTTAAGACGGAAGTAAAATTATACAAATAATTCCACCATTACTTAAAGATGATGCGAATGATAATAGTGATGAAAGTGATAATGCTGACGATGACGGTGGTGATGATGGCAGTGGTGATGATGACGGTGGTGATGATGGCGTTTGTTATTATGATGTTCAGGTTGGGGATAATGGGCATATGTTTATGCCTTACATTGTCGGTAAAATAAAGTTCATACAGCATGTGCGACTTTATCGCGTTAATATAAGGAAACGCTCAGTGGTCGCCGTTATCTTTCTGCATGTCTCGCACGATATGAAAGTTTATCTGTCTGTCGGCAAGCCTCCCAAAAATCTTAGATTAGCACTTAAAAATTCGAAGTGCTATTTGTTTGCCAAATCTATAAATAAAACAATGCTGATTCGAAATAACTGCCGTACTTTTAGTCAGGTTTATATGGCGATGCAAGTAAGTACAATGTTTTTTTAATCTTTGTAAAGAATTATAGAAAATGTTATTATTTTTGTTTCATGTTAACTATACATTTTCTCTGTCTGGATTTCGATGTAAATCGATAATTGATTATTTTATTCTCTCTCGTTTCACTTGGGGAAAAAAGATAAAAGGAGCTGAGGTCTTTTACAACAAACCGGATTTGTTGGTGCCATCAGGTCCTGCATCTTTCTCGTTTATTTTCCAAGTTCGGAACTGCGAGCATTGGAAGTACAAGCAGAAAGAATGGTCGGGTCACCGTTGCGTGGCCGCATTCAATACAGATGAAGACATTATGTGCACCTGTTCTGTACTGGGAACCTATACGAGCTCTATCTACAATATTGAGTCGACACGAGTGCCAGTGACGCAGAGGATTGTATTAAATGTTAACTGGTATCTAGTCACTATCTATATATTAACAGTATGTTTGTCAACTATTTGGCTTACCATTCTATATATTTGGTTTAACAAGCGACCCGGAACGACCGTTTTCTGTGATATGAGCTTAAGGGAGGCGGATTTACATCAAGATCCGCATGATATATTGGTATATCTAAAGACCGGTGGTCGCATAAATTCTCAGACAACAGCAACAGTTCGTCTCGTCTTTCAGACAGTGCAGCACACAGAGTTAGAGATAGATATCATGCAGAATCCTACTGAACCGTTGCTAAAGAGAAACTCCACCTATGTGCTGTGGTTGCGCACTCGTAACATACGCATACCAACTCGCATTGCCGTATCGCACAACAATGCCGGACGCTATCCGAGCTGGTTTCTAATGAGCATTGAAGTTGTCGACATCAACATGGGTTTGACGCAGGCCTTTATTGTGAACCGTTGGATACGCACCAAGATGTTGATACTCAGCTCTGCCATGATCCTGCGGGTAGGCAGTGCAAGTACTGTCGGGAGTTGGTGCCAACGTTTCCGGGCCGAATTCGAACAGCAGTGGATTAACTGGGGCATGTGGCGGCCTGTGACAGGGGAATGGCGCGAGTCCAAGGATCAAATCGGCATGTCACGCTTTGAAAGATGTTGTATTTTCCTTTGCAAAATCGTTGCAAGTATAACCGTTGTAAGCGTCTATAAGGTACATAAGTTTATGAACGCAGCTATCGGTGAAAAAGAACGGAATGTTTTTGCCACTGAGATTTTGTGGATGTTTGTTTATTCTTTTATCGCCAATATCATTATTCAAATTATATTTATAAATTTACCGCAAGATAGGAGTTCGACAATAAGCAGAACTAAAAAAAATATGAACTTTACGGTAACTAATGCCTAAAACTGCAAAATGTATTAAAATGCTGTGAGAACACCTGAAGTCGTTTATAATTTATTAAAAATTATTTAACATTAATTAATATTCATTTAAATATATTTTTTGCGGGCTTTGTAATTGTTTGCTAGCAAAGTATCTTAGACATGTATCGTGCTGCGCACAGAACAAATGTACAAAAAGCAGTATTTTTCTTGGTATTATTTAGTACATTTCGTATTTACTTTACACAGTTGCATTCTTCTTCTTCCCGTACACTAGTTGGTCGTGCGTGTGTGGCAGAAATATTGAAATATTTAAAATCAATTAATAAAAACCTTGCAGTTACGTAGTGCTTGACCAATAATGTCGGAAAAGAAACGAGCACGTCGCCGTAAGGATGTAAGTTAATGATAAAAGTCAATTATCGCTATATACCGAACGTCGCAAAAACCCTAAATTAACGTCTTGCATGAGTGCCTCTGTGTGTGTGCGTGTGTTTTTGTGCGTGCTTGCCTGTGTGTATGTATGGGTGCGTTCATGTGCCACAGTCCAATTGGCAAGCTCATTGTGTTTGTTTTTATTTTGATGGGTAGTACAAATTAAAATCTTTTCCGATTCACATAAAATATATAATGCTGATATCAAAGATACAAACGTACACCATATCAGTGTCTCTAGGTAGGGGGCAAGTTCAAGATTAATGAAACAAACGAGCCATGCGGCTTGTCTGTTGTGTTGTTTCTAAATGAGCATATGTATACATACATATATGTATATGTATATGTGTGTGTGTGTGTACATATGCGTCCGGGCATGCATGTAAGAATATGCGCAAGTGCCCTCCTGCCTGCACCCGTCTATTATTAACTTGTAATTGCCCCTTTCGTGTCATATTAGACACTTACATTCTTTTGTGCATTCAATATTTTTTTTAATGTGTGCAGCTTTATTTGCTTAGGGGGCAACCCTTCTACCGACCCAAACAGCTGTGAGAGCTTGTAAATTTGTGGTCTGGCAACGCTGATAAATGGAAAGCTTGAGTTGTAAAGCAACAGCAGAGACGATTCAACTGATCAACAGCAACAATAGGGCCGTAGCGAGGGTCTTGAAGGGCCCTCGTGCAAAACTTCTCGGGGCCCCTAGTTTAATTGCTTAGCTTTAAAATATTTGATGAGTTTACTTTTACAAAATTAAAAAACTTAATGTCTTATGTACATTTTACATACTTATTGATTTTATTGGAAAAATCATCGGTAGTTTTCAGAAATCTATATTTTGAGCCTTCTTGTTTTCGATTGATCATATTTTCAATGCGTTCAATCATTCTTACCCAATTGTATTTTGCAGGAGGCGTGGCAAACCTCGAAAATTATAAATATTGTTCCCTTCTCTTTTGGTAGCGGGGGGTCCAGTGCAGGCACACCCCGCAAACGTCTAGCTACGCGCCTGAGCAACGACAACAGCAGCTTACATACATACATACATACATAGGTGTTTATATGTGTTGAAGCCATGTGTTCTCTCTTTCGCTCTCTCGGTCTCTCTTTTACTCTCTCATGATGCACCTACTTATCAGCGGTTTTGGTTTGTATTCTTCAGTTGTAGTTGCTTTACGACTTGACGCTGTCTAGTTGGCTCAGGGAAAGTTTCTACCACGAAAGATTGTGTATACCCACATGTGTGTACAAGTATACACAAGTGATACATATACCTTTGCATGTGTTGGTGTGTGTGTGTATGGATCGCCAGTCGTTTGACCAGCCAGCTGCCAGTTTAGTGCTGAGATTCAATACTTTCTAGACTTGCTTAGCGATTGTAACACGTAACCAAGATCGGGAAAAACAAGCAAAAACAATTAGAATTAACTTTAGTTATTCCCTCATTTGAACATTTCAAACAGTCACCAAATATAATGAGTGAGGACGAACGAGACTCAGATAGAGAAGATCATCTTGCAGAGGAGGAAGAGGAACAAGAAATCTTTGACGACGGCTTGGTATTATTATTATTTTTAGTTTATTTGTCTGATTCTCTGGTGATACGTATGTTAATTGCACAGTGTGTCACAGTGTGACGAAATATGAAATTGATGGCGTGGCCCAAATTGGTTGGTTGAAAAAAAAATAGAGTTGTAAATTGACACAGTTTACTTTACTTTACAAATGTTTTGTTGTCTAAACAAATCCATCGCTGAAAACTGTAATTACTACAATATTTATTTGTTTTATCTGATTTTACAGTTTCAATTATTGAATAATTTATCTGAAATGGACATAAAATTCTGATTTGTTGAAAAATGTATCAAATATTACACAAGAATATAAAATTAGGTGTCGCACTGAAATATATGATACAGAATTTCGTTTATAATTAAAAATATGCTAAAAATAAAGTGTAAACGTTGGAATTTAACGTATTCATATTTGTATTACAGGAATACTCTGAACCCGGACAACAGAAGGTCGACAAGCCATCGAAAGATGAAAAGAATGTGGCGAAATGGCTGAAGAAGAATGTGAAGACAAAGAAAACAAAATTTCTGAGTCACATTGTCGAGTACTTCACATCGTGCAAAGCAATCGATGCGTTGATGAAGTCCAAATTTGCCGAGGGCGATAATCCTCTGTTCACTACACGAGAACAGGCAGTTGAGTTTTTAGACATAATGTTGGAGCATAAGTTTTTCCATCGGGCCAAGAAGGTGCCCGTTACACTGGACGAATTGCGTTGCAAGTCTGAAAAGAAGTCGGAGTCGAGCAAATTGCAAGAAAAGGATAAAACAGATGCCTCTGCAGGTGGTGGTAAAACAAATGCAAAGTCCTCTTCAGCGTCAGACAAGAAAGACACTGACCCGGAGGTTGAAGGAGAAGCTGCACAGGCTGCAGCTGCTGAAAAGAAGGAGAAAAAGAAACGTAAAATACGTTTAGATATGCACCCAGAGCAGATCTTTGTTGATGGTTCGGAGGCATATGTATGGATCTATGATCCTATACCATTACATTATTGGATCTTTGGTTTCATACTACTGCTTGGCGCCGTTGGCATTTGCCTGTTCCCGCTTTGGCCGCCACTGCTGCGCAAGGGCGTATATTATTTGTCAGTTGCTGCAGCGGGTTTCCTGGTGTTTATACTGGCCCTGACCGTGGTCCGTTTGATTATATTCACCATAGTTTGGGCACTTACTGCTGGCAAATTGCATTTCTGGATCTTTCCTAATCTGACCGAAGACGTGGGTTTCTTTGCTTCCTTCTGGCCACTATACGAGGTTGGTTCTTATTCAGTTATTCTTTTGTGTAGTCAACTGATCAAATTTATTTTCCGCAGAACAACTATGTAAGCGATGCTTCCGCATCCACATCTTCCTCAAAATCTGATAAGAAATCCAAATCCAAATCGAAGAAAAAGGATAAAGATAGCGATGCTGAGGAGGATACAGCAGTCGATGCTGATGGCGATGTGGATGGAGATGCAGACGCACATACGGTACCATTAGAGCCGGAGAAGATCGAATTAATCAAAGAGCACGATGCGGACATGGAGGTCCGTAAGCGTCGCAAACTTGGTGCCGATGAGTACGAGGAAGATGATGCCGATGATGCTGCCGCTGCAGGTAGCGGTGCCGAGTCTAGCTCATCGCACACGGATGCAGCAGCGCAGGCTAAGGATACCAAAGTTGGGTAAGCTGTCACGCATTTTAGAGATGTGACGCGAATCTCGTTTATAATGCATTTGCTCGAATATTTAACATACGATCGGAACTGATCGCAATCTATATTTTGATTTGGTTTTGATTTCGTTTAATCGCAAGTCATACGATATTAACTATTAACTGTAGTTGTTAATTGTGTACATTTTTGTTCCTTAATAAATTAAATATAAATATGGTCCTATGATTTCGATATGCATTAAGTTTTCTTTTGCGATTGATTTGTATTATTTGGTTTCATTTCATTCGAAGCATGACATTCATTCATAACTCATTCAATCGGTAGTTGGAGCTCGATTCTGTTGTATACCATAATTGCGGTTGGCCAACGGTTGTTCAAATTATTCCATGTTATGTTATAACTAAGCTTAAAACTTTTAAACAAAGGGAAATGCCACAGCTAAAAAAAATTGTTTATTTTACTTTTCATTAAATATGTATAAAGAATAGATCTTCATTCAAAATCCCTTAAAATGTAAATTCAAATTGTTATTTATAAATCTGTTTTCGATAACTTCAAAGTTTGGCCTACCTCTCAATTGTATATATATGTGTATATTGATTTTGAATCCCATGTGGAGCTAAATGGATTTAGCTCACACTCTATCCCCATAGTATACAACATTTTGAATCCTTGTGTCATACAAACTCCATTTGCCATTTGCTATTTCTCATTTGAGACTCATGCAAGCAGCTCTATTGCAGTCTGTTCTGATACCTTGAGTTTGAGCCGCTTTGGATATGTTTAATATCAAGATTAATCCAAGCATTTACTGAGTAAGTTTTCGAAGTTTAATTTATCACAAACGCAAAAAAGTTAAAAATTTAATAAAAAACCGATACACTCACACACACATGCACTCCCCACACACAATACACATTTTGGATTCTAGTTCGTTTATTCAATTTTATGTTGTTCACTCTGTTATTTGATTTGCTATAATGAAAATTGCTTTCCTTCGATTATCATCTGTACTATAATTATATTAAAAACTCATTTTGTCTTTTACAGTACACCCCGCAACTCGGAATCAGACTCGGAGAGCTCCAGCAAAGATTACGAAATAATTAGTTCAAGTGAGGTGCAGAATGTTACGGACAACTAAGGGGCAGCAAAACGACAAAATAAAACATTAAATAAAATAGAACAAGAAATCGAAACAACAAGTCAATCTATGCTTATTGTATTTGAATGAGAGAGAGACACACACACTCATCCGAGATTCTAGCTAATTGATAAGACAGACAGATATAGCAGTTTCTGTTTTTATATTCCACGCATGTGTCGGGCTTTTCCGCACATTGAGGAAACACTCTAGAAAATTTCCGATTCACAATTGTTTGTTGTAATAAAAAGTGTATTTGATGTAATTGTTGTTTGAGCACCATTTCAGACTTTAAGATTTGAATATTTCAACACAATTGTGGCCCAATGGCATTTTGTTGTTTATATTTTTTTCTTAGCTGTGTTTTTGTTTTATTAACATAAATATATTTTTAATTTTTTTTAAGAGTAAATTGCAAAGATGTTTATCGTGTTTTTATTATTTTAATTTGAGGTGCAACGATTGCAATTGATAATGTTTGCGATATGTTCATGATTATGATTCAATATATACACGGCATTCATACATAAATATATGTATACAAAATAGTTATATACACATACAATATATATTTAATGTACGATCGATCATTTACTTTAAATGTAACTAAAGCAAATTAACATTGAAATTAGTAGCGTATAACATCTAATTAATTATTGATTAAATAAAGCTAGGTAATTCTACTGTGAGAAATCAAAAACAAAAATTATTGTTTTACTTAAAATTAACTTTCATTCACAGGAAAAAAAACAATTTATTCTAATGCAAAGTTAAGAACTTAAAGTAAATAGTTCCGTTGTAAAATATATCAACTATAATTCGTCTTTAAACTGTCGCTCGACGTGGTATTGGTTTAGCGCGTGATTCAGCAAGTACCATGTTTTTCGTGGAAACAACAGACCCAACACGGTGGTCGTACCTGCAATCTATAGAAAAAGATATATACTTAAATGTTAAATTATGCGCTATATGCCACTCCGATACTTGCCACTATGAGAACTTGAGCGAGCCAATAGAACAGCCAAAAGAGTACGCTAGCACAGGAACCGAAAAAAGCAGCTAAAGGATTTCGATAATGAAACTGCATGAGTTTGTGGTCCATTGAAGGTTCTGGCATAGAAAGGTTCTGGAAAAACATCAAAGAACTACACGAATAGAGTTGTGTTTTTATCTGAATTTAATTCATTTGTAAACTTAAGGCAAAGTATCTTATATAAAATATATGTAATGTTAACTAGTATTATGATAATAGTTTTATGGGTTTGGTCATCATTTCGTTGATTTGGTTTTGTAACACATTATTTCCTATCCAACGAACGTTTCTCTTCTTTCTTCTTGTCTTATTCGAATCTGCTGTATCATAGTGCTCAGTATGTAGTTTTTCAATCTGAACATTATCTTTATCGACCAAAAAGGTTGGCTCTTCTTGCATTGCTTTGTATTTAATGTGTTGTTTTCGATTTCGAGATGGTCGAGCCGGCCACACCGGAAGTTGTTTCCTCTTCAACAATGTTTTTTCTATATCTGGTATCGAAGTTTTTATTGGATCACCGGATATGCCATAACTTAAGGACTCTAAGGTCACTTCCCAAGTATTCTCAGCATTGATACCATTTGATTCTGCCTTTTGTATATCTGGAGTTCGAAATTCAAGCAATTCCAAGGATTTAGCCGACTTAGGTTGTCTCAAAGAATATTTATTAAGCTTTCCCACGATAATTTCCTTAGAATATGACATTTTGGGCATTAATATTTCGCTGCATTCATATTGAACTAGTCCCACGACTTTCACAGTGTGCACAACTTTTGGTGAACTTGCTTTAACTACTTTCAACTGTTGCAAGAGTTCCTGGAGCTGTAGGTCTCTTCGTTCTTTTCCGGGCTTTAAATTTGAGTATTTAGACGATGGTCTAATAGTACCAAAACAAGATTCGAAATGAGTGGAACTTGTTTTAGTTTCGGTTTTTCTCCTACTTTGCTCTACTTTCGATTTTGTGGTTCTATTAGTTTTTAATTTATTGTTCTGTACAATATTCCCAGTTACTATGGGTCTATTGATCTTCTGCTCTGGTATATCAACTGGTACATGCCGAAAATCCCTAGATATGTCGTTTAGATCTTTCTTCAATTTTTCATATTTATTCTGTTGGATCTCAGATTTTTCAATTTGATTGTTTCCGTCTTTAAGATTTTTCTGCGGATTATTGTTGACATGTTTTGGCGAAATGGTTCTGTGTTTCTTATTGTGTATCTTTGATTCTTCCCCGGGATTCTTTACGATTTCTTTACTAGTTTTGCATGATTTGGAATTGTCAGTGACGTTAGATCTACCGCTATATTCTTTCTTCGTTCTGCACTCGTTTACATTTCGAACGTCTTCCAACAATCTACAACTAATTTCCTTCTTTCTTCTTGATTTGTCCTGAATGCAACCTCTAGTCTTTGGATTTTTTACTTGATCATTGTTCTGCTGACTGTGAGAAGCTGTTTGTGCTGTCTGATAAATACTCAATGCACTATTACTCTCAGATGATACGGGCTTACTTTTCGGCAGGTGGCTTTGCGGTTTATTTGTACACGTTTTGGACCGAATCCGGCCGCATTTCTGACAGTTGGAATGTACATTGTTTAGTAGTTTCGGAGGCATGCGTTGCTTACCCTGACAGTTGGACTTGTCTGCCTCCGTTAGACTGCTTCTATTGCCGTTAATAGCACCGTACTGTGATCGCTGGCGACCTTTCAGTCCTTGCAATGGCTGCAATTCTTCATTTCCTGCTGCTGCTGTTGTTGGATCGATGCCTTTTGTTCCGTTTCCGAAGAATCCGCTGATTATCGACCACATGGACGAGCTGCTGGTTGCGGGGCCCCCCACGCCGGACAAACCCTTGAGATACTTTGCATCGCCTGCTGATTTATTTGTAGAATTTAAATGCGATTCGTTTGACATGTCAGTGGAAGGGGAATTGGAATGGTGATCTATGTCTGGCGGAACAGCAGGAGCAGTTGGATTTGTTTCGTGTGTTTCTTGAGCAGTTGTTGTGAGCAGGTTCTCTTCAAGATTGTTTTGCATTAATTTTGAATCGATATGCAGACTTTCCATAAATTGCAGCAGACCCTTGACAGAATCCGTGTGCGAATCTTCTATTAGATCCGGAGATGCTTCAATTATCATGGGATGATCTGCAGCATTCACCTCGGGCTTCTGTTCCATGAGCCAAATGATCTTTTCCATTATGGATATGTGAGAAATGTCCGGCTCGACAGTCTTTCCAAGAAGCAGTGGCTCTTCGCCGCCGCGACTGCGCGGTGGCAAAGCGGAGCTGTCGCTCTTGTGGCTGCTTATGCTGTCCGTGCTGCTACTCGAGACGCTGCTGTCGGACAGGCCCGATTGGGCAACGGTCTTCATCATGTCGTGCAGCCGCAGCGGAGCACCCATTGTGTAGCCATGACGCAGATTCTCAGTTGGCGGCGCAGAGGGAATATCGAACGGGGACGATGAGGAGCAATCGCTGCTCGGCTCGGATTCAAAGCTCGAGAGTCGTGTATTGGGTAAATCATCTCGCTCGCCAATATGCAATGCCTTCGGCTGGCGCAGCATCTGTCGGGCACTCTCCACCACAAGTGCATCTTCCGATGGTCCCTCGTAGCTGTCGAATGGCGAGAATTGTGTGGCCGAATGTGCTTCATCCACTTTGGGGGTCAGGCCTCCTCCCTTAGCTCGTAGCTGCTGCTTGGATATAATCTGGGAGAGCAAATGGGAGAGCGGCGGCAACGGTTGGCTGCAATGCGAACGTCCAAAGATGCGACGTCGCTTTGAGATGGCGCCACCAGTGGCATCCGTGATGGGCTTGTCCAAGGGTATTAAGTCGGAAACGAATAGATTGTCATAGAAACTAGACTGACACTGGCGCATATGCAGCGGACGATTGAAAAGCTCGTGGGCAAAGGCCACTAGGTTGGGCATATCCTCGGCTGTCCGCTCCCACAGCGATTCGCCGGCCGGCGGCGATGGACTTGGCGGTGGTGGAGGCGCCGATGGATGTGCTTCGGCCACGGCCTCTGCCTCAGCTGCGTTGTGTTTCTTGGACGGCGATGCTAGGCTCAAGCGCTGCGGCTTTGCGATAGCAGCCAAAGCGTCCAGTGTATGTTTTCCACTTGTTGTTGTTGCTGCTGCTGTTGATGCCGTGATTGATGTTGCTGTTATTATAATTATTGTTGCTGTGGTTCGATCGGAGCTGCTGTGCACAGACCATGCCAACCCTGCACTTGTTGCAGTGGCTCTTGCGTCGCGGCATCGGCCTCTTGGCACTCATCGCGACTTTGACACGCACCAGTCCGCGACGCTCTTCCTGATCGTTGCGCCGTCGCTCTGCTAGCAGCTGCTGTCGTAGCTCCGCGGCACGCTCCTCCTCATCACTGGAGGAGGTAAGGCAGGCGCGCGGCCGACGTCGACGGCCGCAGACCTCGCACCAAACCTCCGGAGTCGGCGCAATGTGAAGTATGGACCGCGGCAGCTTCTCGCACAGACACCAACCGGGTGAGGTGCCGCAGCTGCTGGACATTTTCTTCAGATAGAGCGAATACAACTCGTAGAATCGGAACATCCAAGCAGAAAATACAAATATTTTTTTTCTCTACCGTGCGCATCCGGTTCAGCAGCACAGCTCGACTGGGGGACCCACTATCAAAGATTCGATCTACCGGCGACGCTGCTCCAATAGCCTGCTTGTTTTTGTTGCCATATACATATATAAATATATAAGTATATGTATATCTTAGCATATAACTGTAGTTCCTACAAAGATAACTACGCACGAGTTGGTTCCACGAATTTTAATTCCGCGTTAAACTACATACATACATACATATGTAAATACGCAATCGTTGTTTAGTATTGTGTAACGCGAAACTAATGACAAGTTGAAAGTTTCCGTCTAGTGTTGAAAAAGCAAAAATTAACCTGCACAAGTGCTTTGATAAATAATGACAAATAGAAAAGTTTGCGGTTAGTGTTGAAAAAGATGTAGAAAAAAGTAACTAAAAAAGTAAAAAGTAACACAAGTGCTGTTACATATGTATATTTAATATGCACAATTACTGGACAGTTCGATTGCATTAATAATTTAATATAATATAATTTTTTCTTTTCATACTCATGAAAAGTGCGTTAACACACACCCGTTTATTTTAAGCAATTCTAACCCACGGAAGGATATGTGACGTAGAATTAAAGCCTCAAAGTATGTATGTAAGTTGTGTATATACTATACATATGCATGCATGTACATATATTTATAATCTGCATCATAATTTGACCAAACAAAGGTTTGATTTCGTGTACGTTTTCTCAAGGTGTTTGCAAATTTTAATTAATCCGTTTTCGTCGCAGTTTTAAAACTTATATGATGTTTTCGCAATGTTTACTATCGATTGTAATCCTTGATAGTGACTCTTTCTCTTGTTTTCACCATTAAAAAGATGTATGCACACTTATCTAAATTTATGCATATATATATCACTGTAATTACATATTTTTTAAATTATTTTATTTTTATTTCATACCCACGAAATGTTTAATCAACTGAACAATTCTGTTTGATTGCTTTTCGTTATTCAGTGGGTTTCGCTACATACGCACACATGCACACAATAATCGCGTGTTAATTCAAAGTGATTTGTCATGTAGTGTAATAAAATTGTCCATCATTAGACTTAACCAAAGCTGAGTTACCATGCATAAATCTATAGTTTTTTTAGTAACCATAGTGAGATTTGATTTTATTTATAAAAAGCAAATATTTAAGGCTAAAACTGAGTAAATAATACTACAACAATATGGAACGAGGTGACCATTATGTAATCCAAATTATAAATAAATATAAAAACAAACACAAACCGAGTGATGAATTATATTGAATTGAATTGAAATATCGGTTGACCTTATAAAATTACTTTGATTGATCTGGACAGTATGTGTTCACTTTTTGCTTCTGGTGGTTCTGTCTGAAGTCAGAGAACGCATTAAAAGCGCAATGGCCGCAGCGTCATGTATTTCCGGCTCATTGGACGGCAAAAGGCGTTGCATACTTTGGCGGAACGAATTTATTGAAGGAACACGCCGGCGTTGTAAGGCTGTATGTGAGTGTAAATGTGTAATGTGTAATGTGTGTGTCCAAATCAAGCCTAACTATAAATTATAAAACAAGTTAGACGTTAGAGTTTCGGCAAACCGAATCTGAAATATGCTTTTAAGTGAAGTGATGTAGTAATTTATATATTTTATTTTATAACATATATTAGAGATTTCTATTAGATTCTAATCTGGTATAGCTGAAAATATATAAATTTCCCGATGCTCAATCTAATTGGCTTCACAGCTGTCATCGTAAGCATACTCGCTAAGCTCGGCTCACAGGGGTATGTATGTATGTATATATGTATGTATATTGTGTGGTAGAACGCGTTGCATGCACGTTCGTGCGTCCCACTTGAGTTAGGGAGCAACCGTCGGCGATTTATGGCAACTATTTGGCCATAAAAATGTGTATAATACGAATGATATTCGCAGACGCAACGCCCCGATATTGTGCTCTCGCATTGGCGCCTAATTGTGCTCTGCTTTCTACTCTACTTCCGGTCGGAAAAGCCCTCCAACAACAAGAGAAGAAGAGAGAGAGAGCTACGAAGTTAGTGGAAAAATGTACTCGGCATTTTAATGCATTTTCATTGCAATACTTTTAGTTTCCCTTTATTTTCGGCATTTTTACTTTGCCCTGGAATTTTCCGTATATTTTTATTTCTTTCTTTCAACTGTTCCTGATGGTTTTTTGCTCTTCTGCCGGCCGCTCCAGTCAGGGCGTGGCATTTAGTTGGCGTTTATTGCATTTCCTCTCCACATTTAAAACGGCAACATTGTGCCGTAATTTAATGTGTGCCAACTATTTGGGGCACGCACAGAGGGCGTCCATGGGAGACGTGCCAATGGGCAATGCATTTCGATGAATATTAAAGTGAATAGAATAAGAATACTAACTGAAAGACAGCTATATGATTAAGGAGTAGCCTGGTACTTAACTAGAACAAGTAAAAATAATAAATAAATAAAAAATTATATATATATTTACATATATATTTAAATTTAAGAAATTTTAAAAGGTAATGAAACTATGGAAAGTAATTTTATATAGCAATACAAAGTTTGTACATAAATACCATAGCATTGCATACTTTTGTAAAGCGGAGCAGAATGCATAGAAGAAAAAGTAAAACTTCAAGTCAACAAAATTCAGCATGAAGTTTTTTATATTATATAAGCATAAAACGCAATCAATATTACCTCAGAAAATAAACAATGAATTAAACCAGTAAATTTCGCTTGATCTGCGTTATCAGCGGAGATTTTGCACCTGAACCGACAGAGTGTTGCGTATTTAATCTGAGGGTTTAATGGTTATTGTGCAATTTGGTAATATACTTGTATGTATATGCATATGAGAATATGTACATTATAAATATATAAGAAATCATTCCTTAAATAGGTCGAAAATCATCAAACAATTGATAGTGCGATAATTGTAAAGTGGCTGCCACAACCCCAACAACCTCAACTATACAAGTATTTTCGCTTGAACTGTGACTGCCGCATACTTCTGAGCACATCTGTAGCTACAGCTCGAGGCTTAGACAGAATTTTAATTGAAATTTCGTACTTCCGCCCAGGTTAATACAAAAACAATTTCCGCCGTTATTGTGGGTCTGCGATTCCATAAAGTATAGGTGTAGGGTATGTCTGTGTGCAAATTTCGCTGGATACAGAGGGCGTGGCAATGCTCCGTCTGGTCGGTTTTTTTGTTTGTTAGTCTAGCTGGAAATTTAAAGGAAAAGTTAACTTTGCTACGTGACTCGTGCGTGAGGATGGGGCTGCAACAACAAATGTGTGTGTGTGTGTGTGTGTTAAGGGGTATGCGGTATGGAGTATGTAGCACATGCATCAGAGAGCAGCTGTTGCAAGTGCTGCGACGCACCGAGTGTTTACTTATTTAACACAATTTGTACATTTCATAACTCTCGACGTTGTCGGCCGTCCAGACAGGTGCATGTGTGAGTTTATGTAAGTGTATGTGTGTGTGAGTTTCTGCCACGCATGCGTAGCCTTTTGCCACGCCTCTGGGACTTAGACATGTTTTGAGCGTTGCTTACTTAATGGAATTTTCTATGCAGTTTTTCTTCTCGCTTTCTTTAGCTTGTTTCCTTCGTTTTTCGGTTGCTGTCAACTGAAGTTTGTTTGGGTAAGTGGAAAGCGTTGTCAGTCAGGCTGGTGAAAAGGTGAAAAGCGCTGGCGACCGGGTTGTGCAGAAAGGGGGATAGTACTTCTAGTCACTGTAGCAGAACTGCAGCACTGACCTAAGTCTCAAAGCGATGTCGCCCAGCCTTGAGAAGCACTCAACAAATATTGCCGAATACAAATACACATACAAATGCACATACATATATGCATTCTATTCACACACACACATAGACAGACAACTATTGTACGGAGGACCTTTATCCGTAATTATGAAACTGACAACTTTCCTGAAATACCATCGAGGGAGATCACGTATCTCTTTCTCCCTATTCCATTTTGCCAGGCTTGCTTGGTTCATTTGTGCTTGAGAAACTCTTAAATTTGAAGTTGCAAATGAGAAAACTTTAAGTTCGGTTCAAAATCTTCAGATATTCTCAAGGGGAATTAATGTTTCGTTTTGCCAATTTTGTTTAGTCATCCTTTAATCATTTGAAAATTGAAGATTACAATTTTTATTATAAAGTTTACGAGATAGTTATGTCTATCGATTAATTAATAACGGAATAATGTTATTAACAGGTCTCTGTTATTTTATAACATAAGCACGTTGTTAATTTGACACTATCCCGTTAATTCAGAATATTTAAACTGCAGGGAAACGTTTAATTTATTTTGCAATAAAACGAAATTGATAAATTGTAAATGAATAATAATTTACTATGTTTCCATTCGAGGCTCGATTACTTAATTAGTTCTTTAGTACAAAATTGAATTTCTTCTTCCACATGCTGCTAGAATTAGTTTATTTTGCTGCTAGTAGTTGCTTTTGTTCATTATATATAAAATGGGCCATACAAGCGTACATGGCGTAATGGAGAAGACATCGTGATTGCACACAAAGTGCACGCTTAATAACCCCTCACTTCCCTCACCCCTTTTAAGGGGTGCTTGACCATTGGCGAGGGTAGTCGAGTTGAGGCTTTTCTGGTTGCCCAGTGACTTCCGCTGGCATAAAAGCCTTGCCAAAGGTAATTGTTTAAAAATAAATTCCATTTTATTATGGCGCAGTAACTGGTACTAACACACACACTCATATTCATACTCCGACACTCATACATATATATATACTTATATTGCCTGCCTAGTCGACGTGTGTGTGTGTGTGATGCGTTTCAAACTCAGCCCGAAACTAACCGACAAAATTTGCTGCTGCTGCGGTTTATTTTGTGTTTCAAAAATATGCGGCAGACTTTCGCATCTACTCCCTCTACGCCTCTGCACAATGGTGGTATGGTATAGTAGTCCTCTGTCTGACGCTGCCCGTTTAGAGTGCGCCGTGGCGCATTGTCGAGCTTGACTTTTTGTGTCGGTCGCGCCTGGAATGCTGAGTTTGTTGTGCTCTGTTAGACTTCGCTGTTGGCCTGGCTTGTTATTTTGGCCAAAAGCTGTTAAATTGCATGAAACAAAACAACACCAAGTTTGCAAACGTGTGTGTGTGTGCGAGTGTGTGTGTCTAAAAGGTGGCTGCAAATGTGCATTTAGCTCGAGCAAACGACTTGACCAACTGCAAAGCATCCAACAAACATTCAACAACAACAACTCAAACAACAACAAGTGCGGCAACAACAAGAAGAACTCAAGCATTACGCTATAAATATTAGAGAGGGTGTCAAAATGTGCAAAATGTTTGGGGTAAATTCCTCAGAAATGACTTGCGAAACATTGTGAAATTATATCAAGCAAACTTGCAGTAGCCGAAATTCAATACGTTTAATGGATTTACATTGGAAACGAGCCGAAAAACGATTTGGGCAAACTTGAATGACCTTTAAAGGCTCTGCAGTTGAGCTTGCAAATTGGAATTTATTAACTTTAAATTAATTTGATTAGTTTTCAAAGTGCACTAGATTATTTCATTCGAAATTATATCAATGAAAAATATGCTTTATACAAATATTCCCTTCATCATTTCATTAGCTTACTTTCTTCCTTTTTGTGTTTTAACTTAATATAAGCTCATTGAAAAGTTGTTTTATTTGATTAAAATAATAATTAATTCCTTCTTTGACAGTTTCCTTTTAATGCTTTCTACCTTTTACAGGGAAATCAAGTTTAAAACATAATTAAAAGATATCTTTATGGTACTCATAAAACCAAAGTATAATAAATATTTTAATCAAGTTGTCGAGTGGGAAAAAAACTGAAATCCGCTCAAAGGAATTTATTTGCTGTGTCTTCGGGAGTGTGTGTATGTGTGTGATAGAGTGTAAAGGTTGCTTGCTTTGAAAAAACATTTCTCAAGATGTGTTAAGAACTTGCGGCCGCCATTGAACTACGCGGCGTATACGCAATGCGCGAGTTTCTTTTACATTTTCTTTTACATTTTGCTTTCTTTTTTTTCTCTTCCTTTGAGCCTAACTTTTGGCTACTCAAAGTATCGAGCCGTGTTTTCAAGTGAACTTCAAGTGTGCAAAGGATGCGCTAAGAGGAAACGGGAAGAGGAAGGGGAGGGGGAACAGGGTCGAGAAGGTGGAGGAAGAGTACAAGCAGCAGCCGTTGAGGTCTGTGGGAAGCTGCTCAAGTGCAGCCCTTTGACTTGGGGCAAAGGCAAGGTCTGTTCCTCTTTCTTCCCCTTCTACTCCCCCTTTCCCCCACTCCATAGTTATCAGTAGTTTACTTCCTGTGTGTGGGTGTGCGTGTTCACCACAACTTATGTAGCAGGAAGTTGTTGGCTTCCTAAACGGATATACTGACTTCGCAAATAATGGTTTGTTGTTGCCCACCTTTGCTTGCTCCCCCTGCATTCTTTTGTGCCACGCTTTGTTGTTGTGTAGTTTGTCTTCCCCTTCTTCCTTGTTTGTGCCGAAGTGCAGGCAAAGCTGGCATGGATGATTTCTTTTCATTGCAAAGAGTGAGTGGAAGAAACGGAGAGAGAGAGAGAGAGAGAGAGATATAGAGAGTGATGCAAGTGAGCGCGATGGTGATAGGATGCACGTGCCGTTGGTATGTACAATGGGCAAGGGCTGAGTATAACACTTAATAAACTAGTAATAATAATTATAATACTTTCCAGTATTTTATTTCTTCTCATTTTCGACTTAATTATGTTCTTAATTTCATGTTTGTTTTATTTTATTTTCAATATTTTATTTCGCTTTGAAATTATCTTTAACATATTTAATTTAGGTAACCACGACAACCCTCCGACAAGCCGCATTAACAGAGCAAACTGTTACGTTAGCAGTGAAAGTTGACTCTATTCGTTAACAGAATGATCATGGCGTTGCCATCTTGCCGTTGCCATATTTAATTGAATGCAACTTTGCACAAGTTCTTTCCCTTTTTTCTTTTACTCACCACTGTGCATAGAACATTTATTCTGCTGTAGGAGTTGTTGTTGCACTGGCAGCACCTTCGACACCGACACCAGCGTCGAACGGGCAACTGAGTACCTTGAAGTGTCTTGGGTCTCAGGTCTTGTCTCCCCTTCATATTCCCCCACCCCCGGTGGCAGCAGTTTACCGTCTTCTTTCCACTTAACTTGGCTGCTTCATATTTACCAACAGCCACTTGAAGCTTAACTTTCAGGCAACATATTTTAGCCACGGTCAGTCGAAGCTGCCCTTCGGGTAAAGTGCTTATCGCACTCGACTCGCCTCGTTCTCCCGCTTTAATGTGGCCTTTGATCTGGTCATTATGTGCACTTGGCTATGTGTATATGTATGTGTGTATTGGAAAGTGCTCAATCTCTGCTGCCATAAATCATGTGCAACAACTTTCACCAGCACTAAAAGAACTTGGACAGCAGCATTAGAGTCCACGCTGGGGAATAGATTACGACAGTGTAGCGAGTGAAGGAGTGGATATAAAGGAGTGCAAGCATTTTTATTTGTAGCTTGAAAACGGTCATTTAGCATAATTAAAGCTAAAGCTAGAGCATGAACAATTATGCCGCTGTAGTAAAATTTCTCGTGCAATGTAAATTAATTTCGATTATTACAACACGCAGTTGCAACACCAAAGACAAAGCCTCGGCTGCGGCGACGCGATATAATAACGCCCAGACCGAGACTAGCCTCACCTGTCCGCGAGGATAAACCCCCCATGCCAACCTCTCACTGTCCTGTGCTTTCCCCTTCCCCGCTGGCCCGCAACTGTTGGGCATTTAATCTCGGCAACATTTCCTTTTGCCTCTGCCTGCGGTATGACATTTCCTCCCAGTGACCAGTGTGCCACGCCTCTACCTCCGCCTACAACTGTGAACGTGCCCTTCCCGGTGCCGCATGCTGTGCCAACGTCGACAGGCTGCGACAGCCCTTTGCCGTTGTCGAAAACAAAAATTAGCCGTGCAGTAAAATGGCCAAAGGAAGTGGCAAGTAACTACCTTGCTGCAGTGCCTCGCCTCTGTCGCTCCCTGCGCTCCCTCTCTGTCTTTCTTCTCTCTCTCTATCTCGGTCTCTGTCACTCTCCCATTAGCCACTGCCACATGCAGTAAAAATTCGTTAATGTGCAGCTAATTAAGTTCAAAGCATGGCTCCGGGCTGGGTCCGTTTGCAGTCAGTGCTACCTCTCGTTTCCCTCCTCCACCACCACCCCACAAGCTCCATTTACATTCTCCTGCGGCAGTTACTTTTTTAGTGCAGCTACTTTCCTGCGCCCCTCCCAGCTGCCATGCAACATCTCTTGACTGGGTAACAGTTTCGTGCGTGTTGAGGTACTCATTTCACGGTGCCTTCTTCTTCCCAATTAGCAGGCTGGTTTTGCAATTTACACAAATTATGCTCGCCTCTTCTCAGCAATATCGAAATGGAAGTTTAAATTCGGGTTAAGGCGCTGTTAAAGTTTAATATACAATAGTTCAAATAATGTTATCAAAACTAGTCATTAAATTGATTAATATATC
This sequence comes from Zaprionus nigranus, assembly GCA_018903425.1. Taxonomy (NCBI): domain Eukaryota; kingdom Metazoa; phylum Arthropoda; class Insecta; order Diptera; family Drosophilidae; genus Zaprionus; species Zaprionus nigranus. The sequence continues at coordinate 6,328,278 of JAEIGD010000002.1, forward strand.
TGATATGTTATGCTTTTCAGTTTCTGTGCGCTTCAAATTAAAGTTAATGATGAATTTCTAAAGAAATTTAAAGTTAAGCGTAGCTGGACGGCTGGTACTGAAAGCGAGGCTGCTAATCCTTCTCTGTTAATAAATGCTGTTAACGATCACAGTTCGTGCGTTGTACAACACTGTTTTATCATATTTAAGGCTTTTCTGTTAATGCAATGTAAGCAGCCATTTAAGTAGCTTGCATTTTGAGGAGATAATTATGAAGTCGGTTGAAAAACGTACAGCGAACGCGTTTCATCGTCTTTCCCACAATAAATCACAACTTTTCTCCCAACTGGTGCAACATTTTATTTATGGCCTTCCAGTTTTTGGCGCCATTAAAAATGCAAATATATTGTCTGTACATAGTATGCCCTGCACACACAATTCCTTCATCAGTCGCGTTAACAAAGTTGTAAGACAATTTTTACACTGTGCTATACAGCTTAAGCTAATTTAAATGCAGACTGTACTCTCTGCAAATCATGTACAAACTGTAGTTGAGTGTTGATTGACTACTTCTGCTCTTTGCCGATTTTTGAGTACCACTTGATGAGGCCAGTTAGTAATAGGCAATTTCGCCAGTTGAGTGAAAACTAGACTCAAAGAAATTTTCTCAGCCTCTGGAAGACAACAACAACAACAACAATGGTTTTTTATTTGCTGAGCAGTTGGTAAAACTCTGTTCCTAACTGTCATCATCTGTGGGCGACTGCAATTGCACTGGGACCACAATCCCAGGCGAAGGAATGTCTAGTCCGTCCTCTCCGTCTTTGGCCATCGTCTGCAGCCGCATTGTCGTTTGTCTGATGAGTTTTTAAGTACGAACAATTACAAACGACAAATGCAACAGCAATGACAACAAGTAAGCAGAAAACTTGACTTTCTGTAAAAGGCTAAGAAATACCCTGTATGTTGTTGAAAAATAATTTAAATATTGAAATTCATAAACTCAATAGATTTAAATTCATAATATATTCTTTACCTTTATTGATAGACAATATAGATCTATATATATACATCTTTATTATCAGAAATAATTGACCGGTTTTTAAGATTCTTAGTTAGCTTGTGGATGTTCTTCTTTCTGCCATTAAAGTACACAAACAATAATGTCTCTTTCATCGACCTTATAGGGTATCATAATAAATACAAATGCATGGCACAGTACTCGAATCGTGCCACAGTCGCTTAGTTATTTAGCCAAGTCTGTGGACCTCGACGTTGTTGCGGTTATCACATTCTGTTGGGCAGTTTAGTTAGTTGCGTAATTGAATTAAATTAAATTTTAAAATGCAAATGCTTTTGATTTGGTTTCAACCAATGTCCCCCACACCCTTATTCTTTTTCCTTTCAATTTAATCAAGTCTTAATTGTCATTTGTTTTGCAGTGTCTGACAAGTTTGATGCGGTACTCAAAATGCCCAAGGCGCGTCGACTGTTCAGAAATTGAGCATTACTCCCCCGAATTCTGTAACATTTTCGGGCTTTGGCAGGAAACTGTAAACCCTAAATAGGCTTTCTACGCATTTCAGCATAATGAAATGCATTTGTTTACCAAACACTCTAAATTGGTATCGTGTTCATTTAGCTTTTACATTTACCTGCATGCACTGAAAGAAATCGTTTGAAGATATACATTTTATGAGATTGCTGCGATGACTTAGTTATTACTTATGCTAAAAATTTTTGTTTTAAATATTGGAAAACCACGAATGTTTTTTAAAAACTTAAAAATTGCCATTGAAACATTTTGAATATACTAAAATGTTTGTTTTCAACAACTTAAGATAACATAGAATCAATTTCCCACCTTATCCATAGATTAAAATGTTTATATTAAATGTTGAAATACATTTTACATATATTTGCGGATTTATTGATGTATAAAATACATCAATTTATAATAATAACCTTTCCTTTGCCTTATAATTATACAATGTCATCGCTTAATTCTTCAAGTGTATGCAACAAATCGAAGGGGAGCACCTAAACCAATTAAAAATGCAGCTGCACGGTCCGCCAACAGTCAAAAAGGGGACAAAATAAACAAAATAAATGCCAACATGGCCAAAAATCCGCTTAGTTTCAGAATGTGCATTTTCTGTGCATTTTCCAGCGACGCGAATGCGGATGTGGACAACGACACGGACACGAGGGGCGGCCCAGCAGTTACAGGTATGTAACATCAATGACATGAGCAAATCTGCTGGCACGCAGTGCCGTTGCTCATTAATTAAAAATTGTAGAGCAGCAACAACAACATCTGTAGCAACGACAACAACAAGCTGTTGCGACATTATGTGGCATGCAGCATGACAATGACACGCACGTGACACGTGTGTGAAACGGCGTTGACGCGACGTTCAGCACTTGCCACGGCCACTGACAGGCAGCGTGAGCTGCCGCAGATGCCGCCCGCAAAGCATTTCACCTGTTTCTGCCCCCGCTGCCTCTTTCCTCCTTGCCCTCCTGCATCTTCATCCATCTCGTCGGCAGTTTATGTATTAAATCACTCGAGCGTATGACAGGATTATGCTTATAGATACCTGCATAAATCATGTCGAACAAATTTGCGAGGTTAACTCGTTGCGCTAATAGGATTCCTCTCGAGACAGTGTTGGAAAGTGAGTGACTGAATTTGGATTGATTAAAAAGGGTACGTCTTTGAAAATTGAAGAGTAACATAATTGAGAGAATGTTTTAAAAATGCTGATTAAAACTTTTATAAAACGGTGTAATATGGTAAAGTTTACGCTTTTCCCTATTGTAGATATTTATTTATCGTCAAATGGTGTTAAAAACTAAGAAAATATTTAATTTAATTTTGAAACTCGAACATTTCAGTGCTGTACAGGTGCTTTAAAAACGTTTACAGAGTTGAAAACTAAATGGATTCAAAATGTTTAAATAATTACAATTGAAATACCCATGTATAGCTCAAAGAGTGTTGTAAAACTTCGAGATCAACGACAAATTAATGTGACCCTACCTAAAAAAAGCGATATCTAATTGAAATTTACAACTTCTGCGATTGCAATGACAATTTCTGGTGTGTTGAAAAAGTTTGTTTGCAATTTGTGCGAAATTTTGTGACTAGCCATTAATTTAAATATATGATTCCATCTATTGAAGGCACTCGAGAAGCTGCAGGCTAATGACTGTGAAAACTTTTGCTGGCTGCAAAATCAACATTTGGTTTGGCTTTAAAGAATGGCCAGCGATTTGTTTAGCAGATTCTCGCCCTCTCGAATGATTTTCCCCCGGGGGCGCATTGTCGGCGGCGAATGTTGCAAGCACAGCAGAAAAGTGCCCGATAATCGCCGGCTAATACAATGGACGAGCGAATGGACAAAACTCCCCACCGGATGCGGAACCATTCGTATTGCCATTAAATTCAATTACACGATAATAACGCGGCGCTTATGCTGCGGCAGATCGGTGGCGAGGAATTGAATATAAAAATAAAAATAAAGCTGCGAGCAGATAAAAACTGCATGCCAAAGAGAAACTAAAGCAAGAGTGAGGGAGAAAGAGACAGAGAGGGAAAGAGAGAGAGAAAGACAGAGAAAGAAGAGGGGCATAAGGACGGGCGGCAAGAGAGAGCGAAATTATGATTAGCTTTTGGTAAAGTTTTTGGTCGCAGTCAGCAGGCACTTGAGCCCCGTTGCAGTTGCCAGTTGCCATTGAAGCGTGCACGAGACAACCCTGGAGGCAACCCTAGAGCTAACACAATAGACGCAACATTTCTGCAACGTTTCGTTTTCAGTGGTTCGCTTTTGATCCACATTGTGTAATCGCCTCACAATGCGCCTGAAATTATGCTAAGCTATTTTTCTATGCGGACTTAAGACTGAAGGATTATAGCGCTCGCAGGCAACAATGACAGTTTAGCTGAGCCACAAGCAGAAGAAAACCCCACAAAGAAAGCTTGACATCACATTAAAAGTAGTTGGTAAGTTGCAAGCGGGTATTAACGTGCTGCAGATACTATGGAAAAGAAAATATGACAACTGGAAAGACAGACAACACTAAGGTGAAAAGAATGGATTGAGTATAGCACAGGGTGATTCATAAGAAATAATAAAAGTATACTATAGATACCTCGACATATTGCAAACTTCACTTTATAGTTCAGCGCCACAAATGGAATTGATAATAATAAATAAATTGTATATATTGTATATACACATCTGTATATGGACATTATCAACATTCATACTTGTGTACATACATTTATATTATTTTTTTAAGTAAACAATTCAGATTGAACACACAACGTCTGTGGGTTTAGTTCAACGCTCAAGTCTCTGCTGATAACGCTGAAAATGTGCAAAGCTTGACCCGAGTCTTCACTCTTTATGGTTTGTCAATTAGAATTCAGTTTATTTTGCTTCAACTCAAGTGCAGTTCGGTTATACACAAAATATAATACTATAGATAATATAGATAGTACGTTACCATGAACACTCCATTGGTCTATTTGTGGATCCTTGTCCTGAGTGGAGGCTTAATTGCTAATGCAACAGACAACAATCAGGTTAGTACACTATCTTTTATTGGAGCAGAATTGACATATTGCTCATCCTTCGACTGAAAGCGGAAGTTTATGGATTATCTACAAAAATATTTATAAAGTTAATGAACGCATAAATGTGCATACGTGTCATATTGCATAAGTTTGCATCAGAGATAAGGTAACATCATCGACCCCATACAACTTATTATTCAGCTTCAACATGCGTATCGAGCTAGCGTTGTGTGTCTTAATTTACTACACACTCTACAAATGTAATTTAATTGTTATCAAACTATTAAAAAGTTATTTTATACTTTTGCAGTTGAAACAATCGGTATAGATGTTCTGATTGCGTAATTAAAACCCACTGCATACTTTTTTTTAATCAGGTTCAATATTGTTTTTACTGTGTTTTGTAAGGATTGCAAAGCTTCCAAAGACATGGATGATCTGTGTGGATCGCACACGTTTCAGATAATAAAGCCCATCTTGACCTACGTTAATCAGCTGCAAACGGAGAAGGTGAACAATAAATGGGAAATAAAACAAGATGAAATTATCAAAATGCGTGAACAGATTCAACAATTGCAATTACAAATAGCCGAGGGAAAATACAAATATGTTTTAATAGTTTCACAATAAGAGAATATCAAAGACCTACAAGAGACATTAAGAAGAGAGCTTACGAAAACCGATACGCACGCTTCTAAAATGCGGCTTTATGAGGATCAGCTTAATAATAATAACAAAACTTTTTGCTGCATATGCTGCACAAATCAAATATAAAGATGATGCTCTTAAGAACCTTCAAAATGAAGCGCAAGGATATAAAGATCAGTTAGAGACTACAAAGAAAACCATTACCGAGAATACTGCTAAAATTTCTCTGCTAATAGCCGAAATAAAGTTAAAGAGTAAATCTCTGAAGGAATCTCAAATAAAACTGATTGAGAATCAAGATTCTATAATAAAACAGAACGAAACCATTCAACAGAAGGAACAGGAATTATTGAAGTTGAAAAAGCAGCTGAAGAATAACAGCGTTCACAATATTGAAATACCCCACTTCGAATCCTTTTCGGTATTGTGTAATATTAAGATTGCTGGTCCAGGTTGGACTCTTATACAACAGCGAATTAACGGCAAAGAGGATTTCTATAGGAATTGGGAGTCTTATAAAAGTGGCTTTGGCTCCTTCTCAGGCGACTTCTTTCTCGGCCTCGAGAAGATTTATCGCCTTACCACCGATCAGCCGCACGAGCTCTATATACATATGGAAATGTTTAATGGCGAAACTGTCTTTGCTCGTTACAATCACTTCACAATTGCCGGAGAAGAAGATAAGTACAATTTGACCAGCTTGGGATCATACTCTGGAAATGCAGGTGATGATCAAATGAAATATCACGAAGGAAATGCGTTCTCTACTTTCGATAGTGACAACGATAAATGGTATCGCAATTGTGCGGAAAATAATCATGGAGGGTGGTGGTACAACTCATGTTGCTACGTGTAAGTAATTGGTTAATTAATATTTTATGTAAATTAATTGAATATGGTTTATACTTAGAAACCCAAATGGAAAATACTATATGGAGAAGGTCGAAGAGATCGATTCCATTTTGTGGAATCCGTGGAAGGGTCTCAAAAAAATTGTTATGCTGATTCATCCGCGCGCCAATTAAAATGCAAAACAAAAAAATTATTTTGCAATGGTTAAATTTCAATACAGTTTTAATAACTACTAATATATTAACAAATTTGTTTTTTAATTACAAATATTACTTAACCTTTTAATGAATTTAACAAATTTTTAAATATGAATATGTAATTTCAATTCTCTCTTTTCTTTTTTCTGCTACTTAAATAAAGAGCTTAACAACTAAAAATTGCATTCTACCACAAAAACATATTGTTGAATACATTTAATATTATTATAATCATTCCATATCCGCTATCCCAGAGTTTTTATTGCATGCTTATTATTTCATTTAAATAAAACAATCTTACAGAGATTCAAAGTTAATTTACCATCAGGCCTGGAACATTTCGCTCGGTCAATTTACTCATAATCAGTTTTCTTAGCATTATAATTTGCATAATGTCGGCGCAGCATTTAGGCAACAATTTGCTTACAAATATTGCGACAAATGTCTTAAATTGTGCTTTAAAAATGTGCTGCCTGGTGGAGGTCATGGCAAGGGAAACAAGGCGGGGCCAAGGAACAAAGGAGTCTGTGAATATGAAACAGGCAAATTTAGCACAAAAAGACAATTTGTCACAATCACAATTATTACACACACAAAATGACAGGCAAATGAAAACCCAAGCAGCTGGAAAACAAGTCAACGCATCTGAGAAGAGGGAGGAGGGCAGGGGGAGTCGAGATATTTCAGATGCTCTTGAAACTCAGCTTCTCCGGCACAATGATGCAGCAAACCTGAAGCTGGAAAAATGTGTATGCACAAGAGGTGAGTAGGGTGGCCAAACAACAAATTTTGTCATATTTTTTAGTTAATTTCCAAAATGCAAATCATCAATGTAGGCAGCTGACCACGCCCACAATGGGTAGTGTTTGGACAGTGCAAGACTCGGGCCCAGGGCTAAAGCAGGTGCATATATCCTTTTGACAAATTTCACCAACATTGTTCATCGGCTGTGCACGCTCGTTAAAACTATGCAATATTTCATGGGCCGTTCCGTGTAGGATTTCCATTTGCCATTTTCCATTTTCTGCCAACATGCTTTCCCTGTTGATGTTCCTGATGATGTTGCTCTTGCTTCTGCTATTGTTGCTCCTATAGTTGCTGCTGTGTTTGGGGCCACAGTTCGTTGTTGTGGTCGTTAATGTTGACAGAGTTGTGGACTCTCCATTTGATTTTTCAGCTTTTTTTCGACGTGCTGAGTCTGTTGCAATAAACGCAGTAACCCAAACATTTTCCACTGTTGTTTTAATATCACCTGTTATAATTTAACGTTAGCTCGCAGCACCGCATTGTTATCGATAGTTGCAGCAATTGCGTGTTCAATGCACTGTTAATAACAGCCTGTTAACGGCTGCATTTGCTGAACTTGCGTGTTCAATGCACTGTTAATAACATCTTGTAATCGGTTTTTGGCTGCACTTGTCTGTCTATACAATCATGTTATCGATACTTAACTGAAAATGCATTTGCAGTTGAATATCGTTTAATAAATAGAGACATGGAGACGCTTTCAGTATTGATCAATTAAATAATTAAATAAAATAATTTAATTAATGAAATTAAACATTTTTCAATTGTATTGCTTTCTATATTGATCAGAACAGTTTGATTTGTACACCTCCAATTTCCAGCTGGGACGTAAGCAACTAAAGAAGCTTTTCTAAAGCTTTCAATGAGCTTATCGAGACGCCGCTCAAAGCCGGTTTTGTTAATTGCGCATGCGCCACCGACGCCGCCTGCCAAGATGCATTTTGCATACAGTTGTTAACATATTTAACGTCGATTGTTGTCGGCTGTGCTGTCGTTGTTGTTGTTATTGTTGAAACTGGTCGCCGAGCACATTTAAAAAGTATTTTTCCCCAGTGCGCAGCGCACAGTTAACTCCGAGACGGCGACGCGTGCGCACAAAGCTGACGAAACGGTAAATATTGCAATGCTACGCAGGTTAAACAAATTGGAATTGAAACAGTGCAAAGTGACCGAGAAAAAAGTGAATAGTTGCCCAAGGCAATAAGAGAAAACTAATGTACAAAAATCCATTAAATATCAAATTTAAAAAAATAAAAACAGAGTGTTATTTGAAGAGAATCCAGTTAAATTGAACTAAAACTTCTCATTCTACAGGTTCGAAAAACTGGTTACAAAATGGCGTTTATGAAAATTTGCATATTCGCCCTGCTTGCGGGTAAGTTTCCAAAGCGACAAGGCGAAAAAGTGCTTAATTGCACACGCCAATTAATGAAACGCCCAAAAACTAAGCAATTATATTTAAATATTTATTGTTACGCCTATTTCAATATCGCATACAATTTGCATTAATTTCGAGCATCAGCTGAACATTCAGTTTGAAAATCGATGCCATATTCCTGTCGTAATTTAACTGCCGACATCAGAATGGTTTTCATTTTGCTGCTATTTATCCTTTCATTTTTGCTTGCATTCAAATTGCAAATGTAAATAATGCTCTCACTCGTGTCCCAATTTATTATAATTATTATTTGACTAATGTCGCGATTCGCAAAGTTTTCATTTGTGCCATTCGAACTGAGTATTTAGTGCAGCTCATTATAATCATGTTGTGTGTGTAAATTCGTGTGTGAAAACATTTAAATTTTAAACCGAAGGGCAGAAAATTTACACATAAAGGGGTATGCTGAACCGAGGTTAATTCGTGTTATCAATAAGCTCAATTTACCATCTTTGATATTTTATACATATGTTTTTTGTATTTTAATGAATTATAAAACGAGTTTCTTGTCAATGTTTCATCTCTATATTTACCACTTTTTACAAATAATTATTCTGTAAAAATAGTTATAAGGTCTAACCTGACTACAGGGTATCTTTCAGTCGTTATCGGACTATCCGACAACTTAAATTGATATGCAGCAGATGCCGTATTTGCGTGGGTGTTAACATATATTGTAATTATGTTAAAATGGCCCTGAAATATATTGTTGATTGTTTGCATTTCTCTTCGGCCCTCAAAATGTGCAAATAATTTCATCGACTGCTAGTGTCAAAAATGAAATTTTTGCCTAATTGCGGGCTATATTTGTTTACGGAATTCCAATTAGACCGCAATAGAAAGCAGTGAAAACATATATTTAATTTTTAAAGTTTATATAATTGGCTAGAAAAAATTTTTTTTTTGATAAATTCAAAATAAACAGACAGATTTAATTAAAGATGCAAAACAAAAAAATGGTTCTGTATACTTTGCTTTGCCTAAGTCTAGACAACTTTAAAAGCTCCTCCGCTTTTAATCAGCTCGTCAATTCCCATGAAACATTACAACGCGCTTTAACTGGACTTGAAAATGTAAATACGCTTCTCTGCCTAAGCAACTTTATTTTTAATCTATTTAATGTTCAATGAACTTAACACGCATGCACAACGCACATTTATTTCTCCGACACCCACCCAAATTATTCGAGTATTTTCTGCATGTGTGTGTGTGTTTGTGACTTGAATTCAATTTGACGATGAAAGCAAACAAGACACAAAAACTTTGATTTTTTCTTCACTTTTTTTTCCTATTTCAACACGATGTCAGAGCCGAGGCACTCAATTAATCTAGTTTAACCGGACTGAAAACCCAGTCAAAGGGGCCGGGTCGTGCTTGGAAACGGGGTCGGGGCCGGGTTTGACTCTGGATTCGTTTCTGCTTTCGGCTTCGGGTTCATTTGAAAGCGGCTGCTGTCGCAACCGAAACGGGACTCTATGACAAACATGTTGACAGACTGTCAGATCGACGCTCGACAAGTCCAGAGAGTATGAAAAAAAATCTCTTATCCAAACCGCAGCGTTGACGAAACTACAGAGGAAAAAACCCCTACAAGTTTCCGAGGAAACATTTCTTTTTTCTCGTCGTTTTTGGAATACCCTAAAAACTAGTTTAAATATTCTTTCTACTTCCTTTTTTCCTTTCTTTACATGGTATTTGTAATGTTTCTTAGTTTCTTTCTCTCTGTGTTTCTCTTAATTTCATTATCTACCATTTCCTGTCTTAGTTAACAGTTTCTAAGAATTTTTGTTATTCAGTTTATCATTTCTTTCTCTCGTTTGAGATTGACGATTCCTCCTGTAACAACTGTAATCCATTGAGATTTAATCAGCTTAACACACTGTTATTTAACATTTGCAATAAACAGTTTATGTTAGATTCTACTTGATTATGTTAATTATCTTAATATGTATTTTGCCTAAAGGTATTAATAACGCCAAAAGTATTCAGCAACCTCGTTAGGGCATACACAAAATCAACTACGAAAGTCACAGCGCCTTTTGCTGTTTTTTCAGTATTTTTTCAGATGTTTTTTTTTTATTTTGAGCAAGTCGTGTACGAAACGTGTTTCAATGACAAGCGGCAGCTGCAGTGTCAACAACAACAATAACAACAGCAACAGCAACTACTTGTTTCTTGTTGCTGCCGACAGCGACGTTGGCGTCCCCGTTGGCGTTGACTTCGTTGTTGTCGTTGCCGCGTCGTCATCGTCGGCTTAAATGTTGGCTGACACTTTACGCACTAATTGCTCTGTGGAATTGTTTCTTTATTAACGTTTAATCGAATGTCAGGCTCTCCAGCAGCCCGAAAACCCGTCGAAATTGCTCTATGTGTATGTGGATGTGTGTGTGTCTTGTGCCTCGAAATTGAATTGAATTCACAATTGTCGTGTTCTTCGTGTGGTTCGCTATTTTTTGTTGTTTTTCATTTTTATTCCTTTTTGTGGTCACTTAAAGTGGTCCACCTTGAAGCGTTCGCCACGCTGCAGCTTGTCGGAAGTGCATGCGTGGCCTTTGATTGATGATTGGCTCAATCAAGCTGTGGCTCAGCTGTTGCTGGTAAACAGCTGTTTTATTTTTTTCTTTCCGAGTGGAACTTTCACTTTTAAGGTCGCTTATGTCGCAATCTTGGCCGGTCAAAAACAAAGCGCTAACTTACAAATTAAGTTTATACAATAACAGGTTTTTAGCGGCAAAATAAAGATTTAAATACCGAAAAATACACTGTGAAAAATTTAGATCATTGATAAAGCTGCTAAAATGAGAAATCAATTTAATCATATTAGCACAGAGTTCTTTAGTTTCTAGACAAGTTTAACAAAGCAATTGAATGAATTAATTAATTATAATTTTAATAAAATTTAAATACATTAAAAAGCAGAAGACTGAAAATGTTTAACATTTAAAATTTCAAATGGTCAGAAGTTAACATAAAATCTGAGCATTCACATCGGAGCTTTACTATTAATGAGCCTGGCATAAGCTGTAAGGCATTAACAGTGGCTGTATTTACGGCACATTTTAATTTTAGCATAACATAAATATATATCTTATATTATTTATATTCAAAGATAACTCGAATAAGCAGCAGTTATTTCCCGATTTAGTGCTATTATTTATTTTCTTTTAATATCTATTATATATCAAAGCTGGCGTCGGTTTTACTCTCATCTTGCACATCATCTTTATCTGTCTTGTCCTCTGTTGCTCTTTTTCCGCACAGGCACCGCACTTGCTCAGCGCGAACGTGGCAATTTCCGTGTGGGTCCAGGACATCCGCCATCCCAGCGCCATTTGCCGCCAAGAACGCGCGATCCCGTGGAGGTGGCAGCCGCAGCGCCAAAACGTAAACAGGCCCAAGCTCCGGAATACGAGCCCACCGAGCAGTGCCCGGAGGCGAATGGTTTTTATCCGGATGGCAAACAGTGCGATAAATACTATGCGTGCCTGTAAGTTGCCAATACACACATAAATACATACTTACATAGGATAATACATGTACGTCGTATGATATTCAAATATTAGTTGAAACCAATGCGGCGTATGCGTAATATTTGAAGGTCAGATTGAATTGGGCAGTAGCAGATAAGAATCTGACTTTGAATTTATATTAATTTATCAACATAACTTCTCACTGACTAATTTAAAAATCATTTTTATAAAATTGATTTTTCTGTTACAATATTTTTCTGACATTTCACCAATGTTTTATTAGCGTTAATGTATTATTTAAAAAGATTTCTATTTAAATGCAGGTGTTCCAATATTATGCATATTATTAACAATTGAAGTGTAAAAAAATTGTGCAGTTTTGTTATTGGCTTTTTTATATACATATAATATTATACACAAATCATATATTTTTAAAATATCCCTCATACGAAATATATCCACTGGTTCTCTTGACAATGTGACACCTTGGGACAGATTTTCACCACCTTCGTGTGGCCAATGATGTGAATAAATGCGCTTTGCTCATCTCTCGCGCCATTGGAGCCCAAAGTGAGCGTAATCAATAATTCAGGCGTGGCACAAAGAAAAAAGTGTTAAAATATGACTTGATTCATCTGATGTGTTAGCGCATCAGAGACACCCGACGGGGATGGGTATGTTGGGGGCATATTGATTGCGATAAGTTGCCAGACATTGAGGTATTTAGTGGCAGGTGATACAGAAGTTGGACGATTAAAATTTGTCTTTTACAAAGTTTCAAGGTATTTTACATTATTAAATTATCTTTTGAATTTAACTTGAAATAAGTAATTCTATAAATATATAAATTTATAAATTAAAATAATTCTTACTATTTGTAAAACGTACAAAAATTAAATGAATGTAATATTTAATATACTAAGGTGATAAGTACCCTATGCACATATAGCTAACATTTTTTTTGTTTGGGTATCGTATGAATAATCCTTTTTTGTGTATTCTTTCTGCTCATTCCTTTTTATGTTCATTTATTTATAGTGATGGCATGCACACGGAACGCCTCTGCGCGGACGGGATGGTCTTCAATGATTACTCACCCATCGAGGAGAAGTGTGATTTGCCCTATAACATTGACTGCACCAAGCGCTCCAAGCTGCGTGAGTACACCTTGTAACACATACTATTATACTATATATAGCACACTATAAACCTATGTATGTGTGAAGAACAAAGAGCGCGGTTCTTAAATTATATTTTAAATATGCACAGCGTGTTGAGCACTGACACAGGGCGCGGAAACTTCAGCTTTGGACCATATTTAAACCTGGCCAAAATCAACGCATAAACGCGAGCCGTGCCCGCACTTATTCGCCCGTTATTTCATATATATAATATATATAGATATGTATATAAGTAACTAATTTATTATGCATGCGGCATGCGAAGCGGTTAACCCAAATTGTTGTCGTCAATGGGTCTCTTCGTTGGAAGTTCGCGGTGGAGTGTTTGGGTTAGGGTGCCCCCTTGTTTTGGTATTTTATTTTTATTATTTTAGACTCGTTTTATTTGTGATTTTTATTATTTTATTTTGTCACGCTCTCAGTGGCTTAATGTGAGCATCGAGAGTGCTTCGACACGTGGCCCTTGCAGAGTTCACTCTTTATATGTCGACAGTCTTCCGCGTGCCGTTTGACAGTTTCGAGTCTCAGCTTCGTTCAGCGGATGTCTTTAAGATGTTTGAAAAACGGTCTACCAGTTATTGTGACTTGAATTCCAATTCTAGATTTGGATTAAGATGTAAAGGATCTTAATTGAACTATTGATTGATTCTTTTTATGAACTATCCTGATAGATTTTCTATAAAATATAATTAAATTAAAGTATCCATTCAATACTTATTTAAAGATTCCAATCCAATCACCTTCATCTAATGCATATTGTATTTTACAAAAATTTTATTTCTATAATACCTTAGATACTGCGTAAGGTTGCATTTACATATGTCAAAGTGGTTAAAAGGATATCTTAAATTCTCTTGTGATCTTTCCCTGCACTCAATTTATTTCCATTTATAAATTCTCTGTTTCGATTGCACTTCTAACACATTTTTTATTTTATTTTAACGTGCAGTTAGAGCACACTATATTGGTTCTTTTTTAAATTTCAATTAGCTTTGTCTGGGCTATTTCATTCAAAACTGTTGCTCCCCCAACATATGAAACCCTTCCATAATCTACTTAAGTCTGGACACACGGTCATCATATGCAACGGAAGTTGCCAGTGGGCAACAAGATGTAGCAAGGCACAAGATACGGGACTGCAGTTCCCTACGACTCGTGCTCGCATTCTTGGCAAACTGCTGGAACGATAAACTCTTTGTCTGAGGCATAAACTAGTTGGGGCACGGAATGTGGGGCTTGCCACACTGCAGCAACAGGACCATCTATTCTTTCTAATGAAGCACACACAAAAGGGGAATAAAGTGTAGGAAATAAAGCACCTAAATGGGGAGAACAAATGCACATGTAGATTGTGCAGAACAAATGGAAATTTCCTACAAATTAAAATAGGGTCGACACTTGAAGGAATCATTTATGAAAGTATTTTCTATAGTTTTACTTTGATAAAAATAAAATTAAACGACAAATGCAAAAGGAAGACAGAGAAGTATAACAAAAGACTTTTCAGTATAAATAAATAAAATTGTAAGAATTATTTCTTTAAGTTTAATCAAAACTATATAATATAACAGTCACATTCTGTTATTTTGCATTACTTGCAACTGATATAAGCGTTCTTTCCACAGAAACTCCTCAATCGTCGCAGCACTGTCCGCGTAAGAATGGCTATTTCGGCCACGAGAAGCCTGGCATATGCGATAAGTTCTATTTTTGCGTTGATGGACAGTTCAATATGATCACCTGCCCGGTTGGACTGGTCTTTAACCCCAAAACTGGCATTTGCACATGGCCCGATGAGGTAGGCGTCACCGGTTGCAAGTCGGGGGATATTTTCGAGTTTGAGTGCCCCAAAGTGAACGAAAGTATTGCTGTGACGCATCCACGTTATGCGGATCCCGATGACTGTCAGTTCTTCTATGTTTGCGTGAACGGTGATCTGCCACGTCGTAATGGCTGCAAACTGGGTCAGGTGTTCGACGATGAGAACAAAACCTGTGACTGGGCGCGTAAGGTGCCGGAGTGGTAAGCACCAAATGATACCATTTAATGCCCGCAAACAACAGAAATTAATTATCTTAATTTCGCATTTCATTTCAAGCGCCGACTGGTATAAGGATCGCTTTTCTGATTCTGAGTTGGATGAGCTGGAGAATCCCAAGCCAAAGTCTACCACCACCAAGAGGCCGACTCGTGTGCGTGGCTCATTGCGGCGCAAGCCACAGCCCAAGGTCGTGAAGGAGCCAGAGCCGGAGGAAGAGGAGGAGGAGGCCTAAACGCCGACTGTTTAGTCTTAAGTTCATTTTTACTGATAAAAAACAAAAATAAATGTTAAAATTCGTAGAAGAAAATATCATTTAAATGCGATAAATGATTTTTACAGTTCCAAAAAGATGTTCGCAATTCGTTTCAGAATTAATTTCATTTTATAACATGTTTGCGTCATTGTGAATAAGAATTAGGTCATTCCAAAAGGTGCTTTATTGTATCAATTATATGGTTGTAAACTGGTTTATCAGCGTATAAATGTACTCTACATAGTTTCTAAATGAAAAATGTTTGCATTCTGAAAAACAAACTTTAAGTTAACTAATTTATCAAATTAATTTAGTACAATAAGCTTACCGAATCGATTCACACAATGAACTTGGAATATCCCAGAAAGTTTCATATTTATTAGCAATGGAATTCTGTTGAAATTGCCGTTAGACATTTCCAGATGACAAGTAGCGAATGTGTCTGGCTCTCTAATGCCACAGCGTGTTTTCCAGTCTGTTTCCCACAGACAACTTGCAACAAAACAGAACAACATAACAACAGCAACAGCAGAAATGTCTTGCATAATAATAAAAAAATGTTGGAGAGCACAACTTGAGGCGCTGCCAAAATGACAGGATTTTTATGCGCATCCCGACAAGAATGTCATGGCAGCAAAAACGGGATAACCGTTTTCTAGTCCTTTTACTAGTTTTATAGAACTAAATCAATGCATGAAGCTCCCCTCGCTACGCTTTTCCTGGCTCTCCTAGTCGCCTGCAGCGCATAAATTCAATTTACCGTAGAGCATGCACAAAAGTATGCAACAAAATTGTAACAAATACATACAAACAAGCACACGCGCACACACGCACACAAACTTGCATTGGACATGTGTATGACGTTTGGCAGACAAGAAACATTCGATAAAACGCATCGAAATTTCATTGTAAAATTCTTGAAGCTGTTGAATGACGGGATTTACTGTCGATGAGGAAAGGAGAATGGAAAGTGCTGTGTGGGGGATGCGATAAAATTGTAAATTGTATTGTTTAAGTAACAAAGTAAAATCTCAGATAACGATAAGCAGACAATTCACTTGGCATCTGTTTATGTGTCTTTGTGTGTGTGTGTGTGTGTTGAAGGGCAACGCTGCCAATTGCTAAGGGGATAAATTGATAACCCAATGAAGGGAGATGTTCAAGTTAAACTAATGTGATCAGTAGCAGCAGCGGAGCCAGAACTTTGATTACCGACTAAAGTGTTTGGGGCAACAAGAGTGGTTTAAATTTACTTTGATTGCTCTGCATGATGATGTGAATGATTCACAGTTTAACATACTGTAAAACACAAATGTTTGTAGTTAATATTCGATAAATCTGTATGTGAAATGCTAACACTTTGCAAAACACGTTGCTGTTATCTTGACGGGCGGCACTACTGTTAACTTGACAGTCTGCACGCTAACAGCCGCGTTAGACAGCTGTCGATCATAATTATGTTATCAATATCGCTATTTACACTCAAATGTACCAAATGCATCTGCTATAATCAACTTAATTCGTCGATTTAGCTCAATTCAACATTCAAGTCAATTGAGCTGAGAGTGACTGGACACATTGCTTTTCATTTAATTGACACACAAAGCTGTGTGTTGCCATTCAACAGTTCTATTTAACAATGTATCCCGACCTGCCTATGTGCAGGTCAAACAATTGATCCCAAGCATGGGAACGTGCTGTTGGAGACGGACTGTCTTTGTCTCCCAGTTTGGTGTTAATGAACAACTCAAACTCAGTGGACACACACTCAAACTCAACTCAATTCAACTCCGCCCAGTGGCGACTTATGACGCGGCGAACTGCCGCACGCACGAACTGCTCGCATGGTGGGAAGAAGAGAGCAGAGAGTGGAGTGTGGTAGAGTGGGAGACCTGTTGGCCCATTGGCTTTTGCGTCTAATTAATCAACCAACTCAGGCAGTCAGTCGCAGCAGTCAGAGGGCAAAACTCGACGAGTCTCTGGACAAACTGGCGCCACGCTGTCAATAATTTGGCACGTTCACTAACCCACTTGCCTCGACTGGAGCCGGACCCGGAGCACCTGCTGCTGCTGCTGCTGCGGGAAGCCATCTAAAAAAGCATTTCGTCGAACTCAGCGCCTACTTAATCAAGTGTAACATGGACATGTCCGAGCATACCTGGTGGCGGCTGACATGTTGGGTCGCAGTGCTTCCTGTGCTGGGCCAACCCTCTGTGTACACTGGACGTACACACACACACACACACACGTGAGTGTGTGCTCTCGTTTCCTCCCGCAGCTCGTATCAAATGTCAAATTTGACATAAACAAGTGTTTACATAATGACAACAACAATTTGCGTAATTGTCGGGGACAACTTGGGATGGCAGTCAGGGTTGTCAGAAGTCCCAGCACACATTACCCCCAACCCATATCGCATCTTGTCTTGCTTATAAAGCATGTCTCTCGTTTTCGCGTTCTTCTTTTGTTTTCTTTGTTGCCTTTGCCATCTTGATTGTCATATTGAATAATTAGTTGGCCGTCGTGAGTTGACTAATTGATGGAATGACCCAAAGGAAAATGATTTGAGACTCGCAGAGGTAAAAATAAACGTTGCAAGTGAGAAAGGTCAATTTAAAAAGTATTTTGAGAGAATCATTAAATAATTAAAGCATACTTTAAGGAGAAACAGAAGAAGAAATAAGGAAATAGCTGATATTCTCAGAGGAAAGTTAGAAAATGTATGTAAAATTCAATTTCATTATTTAATTAAAGTGTTTGCAGTTCTAAACCATTTTTATGCTCCAACAAACAGGGAAATGCTTTGCTGGCCTTGCCCGAGTGATAATTTCCTTAAACTGCAAACACTTCTGCTCCTCAGAAATCCAAAAATAAAGTCATTGTTTGCCCAAGTTGAACCAGCATGCCTAGTCGAGGGTTACGTCTGCTTTGGTCCGTCGTTATGTGTGCAAGTCCCTTCCAAAAAAAAAAAGAAGAAAGAGAAATAATAAGATGAGAGCACGCGAAGAGAGAGCAAGAGAGAGAGCGAGACAACGTGACTGAGAGTAAGGGAGACGCCAATGCCTTATGCCTGCCTGATGTCGGCCAGAAGTTGATTGTTTGCTCCTTGGGCTATTTGCTTTCTTGATGAAATAATTAAATGTCATTCATTGAGGTCCGTTTTGGTCGGAGGCAGCTGCCGTTGCTGCTGCTTCCCGTTTGTCTTCAGCCGGCGTAATTGTTGACCACTTTCGCATATCCCTTTTGGGCCGCAGCTTCTGCAACTAATTTGTGCAGATGCCTGCGGCAGAGGCCGTAGGGAAAGGAGAGAGGAAGGCAAGCACTTTTATTTTGGTTATTGCAACTGTGTGATGCCTCCTTTCTCTAACAAAGTTCATTAAACTTTCGTCAGAGGCTGCACATCAAGTCGAGCCTAATTAAGTGCTGCACAAACACTTTTTGCGTCGCGCCACTGGTCGAATTTAATGAACCATCGGCAGTGCGTAATGTCACACCTGACAACGCCTACGAGACGCACAATTTGCATATTCGCAGCGCGGCAACATCAGTCTGCCTCGTTTAGATACGAGCAATTTGTCGCCAAAGTTCGCGCACTTTTTGTTATAATGCAAGACAATTTTGAAGTCGCATTTCAGCAACTTTTCTCAAGTTCAACTTCTCTATTATTCTGTCTTGAATTAGCATGTTTTAATTAGAAATGCATCAAATATATAGCATAATTGTGAATTCTTATTGTTGCTGCCAGCCTGCCAAAAGCAGCTGGCTGAGCTGAAATTATTTTACATTACTTTTGACCTGATGCTGGTCAGGATTTGTCCAGAATTTACTGCCAACAGTTAAAGTTGCTTTGAATTAACTGTCAGCTACAAAGTTTTATGCTGGTATTTGACGAGACTTTTGACAATTAGTTGCCAGAAATTTACTGACTGCTTTTTTAGAATTGTTTACATACTAGTTTATAATTAAGTTCTTAAAAAAATATAATTAAAGTTTAGCTCTTTTGTGTTAAATAGTTGTCTATAGCAATAGTTAAACCATTGCAAGGTATCGATAACAACTGCTTTAATAACTGCTGCCATTTAACAGTGCTGTTAACTTAAAGTACTCTTTGGGAATGTTAAAGCAATTTGAAATTTGTTTCTTATAACAACAGCAGTTAAGACATTTAACAGTGCTGGTAACCTACCAGCTGGCACTGTTAGCAGTACTGGAATTTTAAAGCTGCAGAAATACATTTTTGGGCAATTTAAAAATTTTCTTATTCATAACTTAAATGCGAGACCCAAAACTGTCAAAAGTTATGAATTCTCATGCCCCACAGAGCAGGAGAGAGAGATAGACATAGAGCAAGAGAGGGCTTGCTGCAACTGCATTGCAATTAGAGAGGAGGCAATTTAAACTAGTACAGTGGCCGCAGCTGCTAGAAAAAAAATATTGTAGCTCGCCTAATGCATGGCAAATAAATCACATAAATTTATTATGATGATGGCATAAATCATAGGAGCATATATAAAATTGCAGCATAGTTGCGTTGTTTTCCTTTTTATTATTTTTTAGACGACTTTTGGCCAGAGCATTGTTTTCGTTGTCTAAACGCCGCAAAATATGCAATGCAAGCAAGCTAGTTGACAACCCTAAACGGGAGTACGGCATCTGAAAATTGGTACCAACAAAGTGGACCCCTGTCAACGCTTAACCCACTCCTAAAATGCACCGCTGCGGCGTAAATTTTCGGACACTTTTCGCCTGCCTTTTTGGCAAAACGGGCGACGGGCAAGAGGGCGGAAGGGGAGGCATGCAACGGCAACAAAGCAACCCCCATTGGGTTCATTGCTCAAAAATCACTAAAAATTGTTGTGCTATGAAAATTATTTTCTTGTTTTTGTGTCCGGCAGCTTGCAGGCAACTCGTTGGCACTGCAGTTGTTGTTCTTGATGTTGTTGCTGCTGTCGAGTTGTTGTTGCCTGAACCCTGTTGGTTTCGCAATTTGTTTTTAGTCTCCTGTTCGCATGGCACCCTGTACTACTAAAGGAATGAAAGGTTGTATTTACTTTTGGGAAATATTCTGTATTTAAATTAAGTTATGGCAAAGAAAGAAATTACAAATATTTAAATTATAATTGAATTTAATTAATAATTATGTTTAATTTAAATTTAATATTATTTAACTCTCATTGAAAAATATACATAAATATTTGCAATACAAAATAAAAGAAATGGTTTTAAGCAAACATATTTAATTATGAAGTATTAAGTATTAAAAAACCAATTTAAATGTATATTTAAAAATAGTACAGGTCAGACACATCATATAGAACACACTATTTAGGGAGTATCTGTGTGGCAACCGCAGCCGCAAGTTGTTCACTTTGTTGCTGTTTTTGTTGTTAGTGCGGCGGTTGTCACTTTTCATTGGCCGCCATTTTCATAATTTCCATGTTAATTTTGCCCTTGAGTCATAATTCAGGAATGAAATTAACTCCGTTGCGCTTTGTCTACTCCCCAAATGAAGCCAAATGAGCAGAGCTAAAACCAGAAACAGAAACAAAACAATGCAATAAAATCATGTTTGGTGCAATTGGCATTTGGGAACAGTCATGTGCTCAATATGGGCGTGGCCACGACTGTATTTTATGAATTTCGCGTGGAATTTTGTTTAGGGATTCAATAAAATTGTTGATGATTTCCAACAAAACCACATTGGTGAATTATTTATAGTTCAATTTATTAATTTATGCTGATTGCGTGTCGATTGAAAGGTAGTGAGAAGTGACGAGTGTTTACAGACTTTAATTGTGGCTGGCATAAGTATAGGCATAATAAATGCTTCAATTTAATTAGGCTTTAAAAGTAAAAACATCTTTAGTAAAATTTTAAATTAATATTTAATGCAAAAAAAGGAAAGCCCCTGTTGATGACTTTAAATATCAGCTGAAAGAGATGATGCCTGCACTGAAACTTGGCATAGATGCCAGCTGTGATCTCTTTCTCTCTCTCAGAGATACGCCCCTAGAGATACGGTGTATGTGTGTTTTCTGTTCTTTCCATGTTAAATTTACTTGTGCGAGAGCGAGATGACTAATCACTCTGCGATTGTGTTTGTCTTTTGCATAATTTAAACTCGAATAGCTGCACGTGTCAAGTTCTTTAACTTTATAATAATAAGTGAATGATAGTGTCACGGCTGCAATTCAGTGAATATTTATGAACACAACTTTTCATATTGTTTATAAATTAATAACAACTTAAGCTGTACTGCATTTCTAACTTTTTCGTGAATTTAAAAGTTTGCCGACATGGGGGAATTTTTGAACTAATACATGCACAACACAACTCCATAAATGAGCCATGTGTGTTTGTGTGTGTTTGCATAAATATTTTCTGTGATTGCAGCCTGTCTGGTTGTTGTTGTTTTTGCGCCTGTGTTTTTGCAGTATTCAGTTTGCCGTACAATCGATAAATTATGCAATAATCGAGCATTTTGCCTGAGGGAGAGAGAGAGAGCATTCTTCGAATTCTGCTCTGCTAATTTTGCGAGGTACCTGGCAAATTGTTGAACTCTAATTGAAATTCGGGCGGTAAATATTAATTTTCCAGATTTTCCAAACGAGCAGCAGAGGAAATTTGCTTTCAATTTGCATCGATTTCCACATAAATCATTTACCGCCATGCAAAAGAAAGAAATACAAATTGGATTTCAATTTTATAACATACTTAATATTAATGTTTGCTGATTTTATCTCATTTTGTGATGAATTTAAATAAGACTGACTCGATATCATATATTGTTGTTTCACTTCATAAGAAATCAACTTTGTATTAATTGTATTAATAATTTAATTATTGCGATCCTTATTAAAATGCAATATAAATTAAATTGAGCACAACAATAAAATACGTATTAATTCACTCAAGGGTAGTGGCATCAATTTGTTGGTATTTAAATTATCGACTGCAAATAATTGTCTGATCGACATTATTACTATTATATATAAAATAGAGTGAGACAAAGAGAGCGAAAGTCTGTAATACTTCGATAATTTCCCTATGAAAAAGTCCCCAAATGAAATCAAGTCAACCAATCGAGTTTTTTAAGTGAACAAATCCGCTTGGGACTTTTACGCTTTATCCCTTCTGCCTGCAAATCCGGCTACAGTTGGTTAGCTGTATTCGGCTTAGTGCGAGTGCTTAGCAGAAAGCGCCACCTGGCGACGCCACTCGACACAGCATACTCTGCATATTTAAAGGCGACTAAGTGCCGGCAAAAAGTGCATAGCTCGCGTTGTCAGACACATCATGCATGCTGTTTTGCCTCGCCTGATTGTTGCGACTGTCAACAACAACAAGTGTGAGAACAAGAGAGAGAGAGAGAGAGAGAGACAGAGAGAGGAGAGGGAGCATTGATTGCACGTCTGTCTGGCACGCCCACTCCAACGCCCTAGCCCAGTTGAACAATGCTGCCGACGAACCCGGACGACACTTGCTAATGCCTAAAAATTTGTAGGGTCCTTGGACTTGGATGCCACTCGACGATGCCGGCGTCGACATCCTGTGCAGCAGGAACTGAATCTGGAGCAGGAAGCGTGACTGCAAATGGGGAGCAAATAGTCAAACAATGAGTGAGTTAAGGCAAGATGAGGCGCTCAATCGAATCTCTATTGTCGCGCACTTGCTGCACTTGCAAATGTGCAAATATTGACGATGCTGCTGATATTGATTGGGTTGGTTGTTCTGAGTCTGTATCTGAGTCTGATTCTGAGTCTGTTTTAGGATTTAAGGATAACTGCACAACTGCTAAACAAGTGCCACGCCTGTCTCGGCTGTCAGAGTCATCGCACCTCATCAACTTGTTGACACTTTAACAGCTGCTCGCGTGGCCCACGCGGCGGTTACGTGTTACGGCATACGTTGCGTACAGTCGACGCGACATGTTGACACTAAACGGGCGTGGAGCACACTGTGCAGCTTGCTGTAGAGTGGAGAGAGGGGGTTAGAGGGGAGGGGAGTCGCTGTTTTATGGGCATGCAAAATATTTGATGCTGCACGTCAACGTTGTTTGACAGTGTAAAAATTGCTTTAATTAAAACACGCACGCTGCAAAAATATCAACACGCGTCGCTAAGCCGAACAAAAGACGAGCACAACTAACGGTTTTATGTGTTTGCTTTATCTGCAAGTGCTAATGCCAATAGATATACAACAATATCTAAAATATTTCAACTTAAACTCTGCTAATCTTGCAGGAATTCATTGTAACTTTCACTCGATATTCAAAAAGCAATCAAATCTAAAAATGTATAATTTAATTTTCAAATAAAATATATGTAGTTTATTGGTATAGGGGTATTTTATAGGTTTATTGGTTTATTTTCAGTATATTCCCATCATTTTTATTAAAATATTTTAGTTCTAACTTTAGAATAATACTATTTCAATCAATCTAATTTAAAATATATTTAGCCATGTGGGAAAACTGAACTGAAATATAAAACGTAACGATCGGTTGGAGTAAGGTAAACAACTGGTTAAATAATAACATTTGATTGTGTTTATTATATATAAAGCTTCTTAGCTCGATTGTTTGCCATTTGCCAAAAATCGGATTATGATTGGAATTGAGAACGAGCTTGAAGCGTGTACGAAATCCGCTTAGCAACGTTATAATTAACCCTCGTTGGGGTAAGTGTGGGAGAATATGTGTGCGGGAGTGGCTATGTGTGTGTGGGTATGGGTGTGTGTTTGTTTTTCAGCCAGCAAACACTCGTCATCGCTCATCAGGTTCTTTGTTCCCTTTTTTATTGCATAATCTTTAAAGCTGGCGACAAGAGACGACAATTTTCGAGTTTATTATAATATATACTTGTATATATATATATAGAATATATATATATAGTGTATAGAGAACCTAAATTAATGCGCATATCTAAAAATCAGTCAGAATCATGTAGAGCACTCGAAGTTGATTTTGCTTGACGCCACTCGCATTGTCAAATTGATTAATTTTATTGTCTGTTCAAAATTCTCGTTCGATTTTTGATCGATTTATGCATTGTGGGTGGCGTTTGAAGGAAGATTGTTGCAGCTAATTGAGAGTATTCAAAATAGGAAGTGGTATTTTAAATTAGGTTTAAGATGAATAAAAAAAGTGGACTGACTTGACTTACTGGAAAACTCCAACGATAAACTGAATGAACTTTATCTTGACTCTTAAAATAAAGAAAGACTCTTAAAAATTAAGAATCTCTCCCCTAAAAATTAAAAGTCAATCTGGCCTATTTCTTTATCTATCTCAACTAAATCAGAACTTTATAAATTCTTGTATTATTCAAAACGAACTTTAAACATTCAAAGAGTTCCGTATTAATAGCTCGAATGGTCTTACCCAACCCGTATGTCAATATTGTATATTCGTAATCATATCTGAATTTCCGTTTCAACGCCGAATTTGATGGCTTATTTGCGACTTTGCGACAAACAAATCTGTGTGTCGACTCTTTGTATGTGTGTGTGTGAGTACACTCAGAGTGTATTCACAATATTCTTGTACACGTACCTGGGTGATTCGTCTCGGCTCGTTTGTCTCCATCGCGGTCTGCTTCACTCACTCATTCATTCATTCATTGAATGCGGAAAGGTGTTTATGAGTTCGCATTTGTCTGTCACAGTGAATTGTCGGGGGAACTTTGATCGATATAGCATTATATTAGCTATTTTCGCTAGCCGGATAATTGGCTTAAATTGTATAAAGTAGATTTCGAACTGCTGCTCGTGCAGTTCCTGTTGGGAAAATTCTTTGGCTTAAAATTAAAAGTACGCTAAATTGCACTAAAAGCGAGAGCTGTATTCACGCTGCACTGCACTGAGAACTGAGAGAACTGAGAACCTTGACAGCATTTCCATTTCAATGCCTTGCTCAATGTCCTAGCACAGGCACACACACAAAGACCTTCTCTTCATACACCTTCTTCTTTCCCACTTTCCCACCGCACACATAGAAAACATTGCTGTATTTGTGTGTGTGATTTTTGTATAAATTGTCTGTGGAACTGGCGTCAAGAGCATTTGCAAGTGGCGCCCACTTTGCATACCCCTTGGAGGAAGGTGAACAGTGCTTAGAGTTCTTACAGTGCCTTAAAGTGTGCTCGTGCTTCACTGAACTCATGTCTTTGGAGTCTACTTCGTAATATCAGTATTTCAAATAAATAAAAAAATAAAACTTAAGTATCTAACTTATTTAAACTAATTTAAATGCGTTCATCTTTAGTTCGTTGCTCATCTCTAGTACAGGGTGTTTTCAAGTCGCGTCACAGGGTGGCACATTAACCTTAGCTGTTACCTTTTCATGGCACTTGCTGTGATTTGAGTATCTCGTTGGACCAACACTGCTTTTCTCTGTTAATCTCTCTCTCTCTCTCTCTTTTGCTGTCTGTCTGTCCTGCACACACACTGCTCATTTCGCTAGCTAAAAATGCATTTCCTGTCAAGTGTAAAAAGGAAATGATGTGATGCTCTCCAGCTTTAACGTGCAATCAATCATTGCCGCCGTACTCGTCGTATTTTTTGCTATTTTACAGCCCGACACACAGTACCCTCGCCCACGTCCCCCTTCTTCCCTTATGCACCCAATGCCGCTTCAGCAGTTCTTGGCGGCGTTTTTCAATCTCTCACACACTCTTACTCTTCTTCTCCCACTCTCTCTTTCTCTGTTGTGGGGGCAATGTCAACGAAAACGGGTTTATTAAGCCAGGCAAATAGTGTTAAGTATTTGTCAAATGTCAAAGTGCACCCGTGTGTGTGTGTGTGGGTGTATGGGTGTGAGCTTGAGTGTACTCACTTTGCACTCGTTACATTCCACTTTGATTCGTTGCATTTCCGTTACCGCAATTTCCGCAATTCTGCCGTTTGCCGTTTGCCTTTTGCCGTTTTCCCCGCCTAGTGGGAATCATTAACGGCAACTTCCTTGATATCCATTAAAAATAAACAAGATATAAAGAAGGGTGTAAATAGAACAGTTGTTCTTCGTTTTGCTGCAGAATTCAATAATCTAGAAAGCAATAAAAACAGATTAGGAATGGATTCCTATACTTTACTTGCATTAACTGTTCAACTTTAGTTGGTAAGCAAAAAAGGTTTTCATAATTATCAAATCTTCTAAGAGATGGGTAGCACTGTTTTGCTCTGTCGACTGCAGGGCAAGTGAATTATCGAACTGAAATTAAACTAATCGAGAAATTCAAATTTCCAGAATAGATTGGAGGCTTATATATTATATTTCTGTATGTATTAAATTTTATATAAATAAGTAAGAATTAACATAAAATTATTATATTATCTTATTAAAATCTCTATATTGATTTATACATTGGAAAATAAACTACTGGCAATTCAGTTGAAGCCTTCGTCAATTCATTTTTTGTTGCTACCAATCGTCATCCATCTTCCAACCTTCTCTTTGCCCTGAACCTGCTCTGTATCTGCCTACACATCATTATGGGTCTGAGGGTACGTGCCTGGACGTTGTAATTGGTCTTTAATAGTCTTTCGAGCAGAATGCGTCAACCTCCGGACTCCAGTGTTGGAAGCAAACGCGAAACCGCCTTATAAACACTTCACGCACTTTTAATTTTCGACCGAATGTGCTTGTTTGCTTTTTCGAGTGTTAACCCGTAAGAAATTAACGCAAAAAGGCCACAAAAGAAAAGAGGGAAAAGAAACAGAAATAAAAATAAAGATGCCTTGAACATTTTATATGAATAGGCTCGAAATTCATTGAAATTGTTTAATTACATCGATTTTGACCACAAAATGAGTTGACAAATTTTTTCCCACCCATTTGGGACTAGAAATACCTTTTTTCCTCTTTGAACAACCTTCAGTCTTTTGTATTAAATGAAACCGATTTTTCAATTAATACTTCAGCCAATTAAGTTTGAATATTGCTGGTTAATTGTTAAGCTCTTGCGAAGGTAACAATAGTCGATGGAAGAAGGTCTTCTGTTCTAAGTGTGCTGGGTTTCCTTTTGAGTTTCCGTTCGAGAAAATTGCAAATTATTGGCTGAATATATTTCTCATTCCTGAATACAAATGTTTATATTAAGATTTCGAGTAAATAGAAGTAATCAAAAATAAAAATTTGTAGGCCGCCACTTAAAGATTTTGTTGGCAAACAAACGACATAATCCCTCGTAATTCACACTTATTTTTATTTTAAGCTATTTCAAGCAGTGTTTTGATTAAACCATAACCAATATTTATATTTATCTATTTGCATTACATGTGGCATATCCGTGGAATCGTGGAGACCCAGGCAAAGCAACAATTAACAAGTCGACCAGTTCGTCGTAAATGAAGCCCTAACCAACGAAAACGAAACTAAAGCCGAAAATGAAGCTGAAAACGAGCCAAAGCTGACATTTGGGGCATGGACCCAATACGAAAATGGAACAAATGATAATACCACATACACATTCTCCTCGAAAAGAAACAGAAATTGAAATTGAAACAGTTACTGAAACCGAACTGAAACTGAAACTCATGTAGCAAATGAAGCAAACCTCTCTGACATACAAATGGACCGTCGAAAAGTGGAGTGAAGCAGCCAAAAGAGGCAACGGTGTTGACAGACAGTACACTGACAAATCACCTAACAACACACACAGATAGGGCCGGTGTGAGGAGTGTAAGGGAAAAGAGTTGGGCACGGGTCGTGACTAAACACGAGATAGCGAGGAACAAAGAAGGTGCATATATTTTTAAGTTTGCTTGCTTTTTCAATTGATTTAATTATTATATTATTTATTTCTATTATTTTTAATATTCTCTAATTTTTAACATTGTGAAAGAAAGAAAATGTTTATTTTATAATTTATTTAATATTCAAATAAGTAAAATGTGCTAGAAATTTAAATAAAAATATTTTTAGTTTAATTATATATCATATTCCATCATATTATGAAGTATTTTTGGTCTATGGTCCATTCCTTTTTGGCACATATATCTTCTGCAAAATATATCGAGCACGTGCCCATCTCTATCGGGTAAACAGTTCCTCAATGGTTGGCAATGCCGTGACAACTGTGAACGCCAGAAATTGATGGAATTTCAAGTGCAAAATGCGACAAAATGTGATGTAATCGAGGATGATTGGCTGAAGAATTGGCTGGTCTAGGACTGTCTCATACACTTCACACGGTACAATTATGGACATAATTAGATAATGGTCGAATAGGCCTACAAGGAAGCGCGCCCAAAGCGTTGAACTTGAAAATAAACCAAAAACCAAACTCGTCTAATCGGAATCGGTTAGCGAAACCGAGACCGAAATTAAAACTGGTTTCATTTGCAATTGTCACAATTGTCAACAAGCATCTGTGAGATATTTTTGTATCTTTTGTACGTGTTACCGGTTTGGCACGGTGTTGTTGAGTGTGTGTGGGTGCATGGGCAGACAGAGCTGCCCATGCCCAGCGGCGGGTGGCCTGTGCTCTGCTAATTCTAGACCCGCACGCCCGATCCGATCTATATAAAGTGACATGCAGACAGGGCGAACCACATCATTACCGCAACGTCGCTCGCATTGTCGCCAAGTCTCGACTCTTGAGGACGAGAAAGAAATCCACGTCGCGTTCCGTCACCAATCTACATAACCAAATTTGCATACCTGCATTCGTGTGTGTGCGTCTGTTTCCACGTGCCGTGTGTGTCTTCAAGTTTCAATAACAATATCACCAAAATGGCAAGCCAAGTAAGTTCCCCGGATAAACATTGAAAACAGGGATTATAAACGAGGATATTAAAAGTGTTAGGTTCCAGTGCTTCTAGTTTCTATAATCCGATTAAAGTTTAATTAAACCTTTAAACTTTATAGTCAGCATAATTTTTGAATGCTTGATCAACAAGTTTTATGGTTTTGTGGAAACTTTACAAAATTGTTATAAAATTTCAAACGCAAGGAATAATGTACATTTATATAAGAAGAAGCTTAGTTTCTTTACATATTTGGTATGTGTTTAAAACTTAATGGGATTTTATATGCATTTTGAGCTATTTTTTGGATAAATTTTATGAGATGAACTGAAAGTGGTTCGTAACAAGTTCGTATTTTATTAATAAACAGTTAAGATAGAGCTGTTTTTTTTAATTCGAACAACATTTTGCCTGAATTTTGCTTTTGATAAGGAAGGATTATAAAAGGAGATGGAACTAGTTCCTAACATAATCAGATAGAACTGATATACACACATACATATGTATGTATGTATTCTGTTTTTTACAATTTTCCGAAACATTGCAAATAGAATTGAAACTAGTTTTTAACTTCCATACGAGTAAGAATATAATTATTTGAACTGGTTCACAATAAACTGCTTTTCCCTCTATGATTCCATTAATTTCCCATTTCTCCCTGATTTATTTGCTTTAAACTTTCCATTAATTTCCCATTTCTCGCTGATTTTTGTTCAAACAGTTTTTGATTCCTCTATCGTTGCTGGCGCTCACCGGCAGCTGCTTGGGCGGCTTTGCGGCCACCTACTCGGGCTTCCATCCTGGTTATGCCACCTACCATGCGGCAGCACCTCCAGCACTGTATCATGCGGCGCCCGCTGCTGCTGTTTACCATCACCAGGCGACGGCTCCCATCTTCACCAAGTCGTATGCGCTGTCTGCACCCTTCGTCAAGGCCGTCGCACCAGTGGCTGCAGTGGCGCCTGTGGCTGCCGTTGCCCCAGTTGCCCGTGTTGCTGCACCTGTTGCTGTTGCTGCACCTGTGGTAAGCACCTCTGCCGCTCCCGCAACTGTGGCTGTAAAGCAGGTGGAGCTGGAATCCTCACCTCGCTATGACTTCTCCTACGGCGTGCATGACTCCATCACTGGCGACATCAAGAGCCAAGTGGAGAGCCGGGATGGTGGCAATGTGGTTGGTTCCTACAGTGTCCTGGATGCCGATGGTTACAAGCGCACAGTTACCTACACCGCCGACGATGTCAACGGTTTTAACGCTGTGGTGCAACGTGAGCCTCTGGCAGTGGCCCGTGCTGCCGTTGCTGTGGCACCTGCTGTGGCACCTGTTGTGACACCTGTTGCAGCTGCCCCAGTGTCATCTGCTGTGCTGCCCGCCCCCATCTACTACCCACAGCAGCAGCAGCACTTCTACCCTCCACAACAGCTCCAGCAGCAGCAGTTCTTCCAGCAGCAGCCACAGCAGGAGAGCGAAGTTGTTGAGGCACCTCAGCAGCCCGAGCAGGAGCCCACGCCCATTGACTACAACGAGGAGCAGCAGCAACAACAACAAGAACAGGAGGAGCAGCAACAGCAGGAGATCTACCCTCAGGATCAGCAGTTCCCCCCTTACCCATCTGCCTCGCCCGCTCCCGTCGTGGATGATTCCGACTCCGATGTAGTTGAAGCACGCTCTGCCCCACAGGACGCCAGCAGCACCACCGCTGCCCCCGCTTCGGACGTTAGCGAGGACAACAAGGAGCAGGAGAAGAAGTCGGCTTAGATTGTGATTGATTGGACAACCCTGAATACTCTAACTCTTTACTCTCAAAATAAAATCATCTACAAATATAAAAGAACTTTGGTTTATTCTATTTTCTTGTGCAAACGCGATGTTGCCAAACTTCAAGCTGTTCAATTAATTTCAAATATTCATTTTTAGAATGTCATGGAAGTACTTTCACATAGAAAATGTATTTTGTACAGTTAGTGAAGCAAAAGAGTAAAATATTTATTTTATAGTTCGATCATAAATAACTGTGAAGACTGAAATCGTTGAGCGCAGTAAGTCTTAAAAATAAGTAAGTAGGTAGGTAGGCAGTAAGTTTTAAAAATATATATTATATTATTTAAAATTTAGTTTAGTTCATAAATTTTAAATATTTTAATTAATTCCCGCCATTTTTGGCAGGAAGGAAAGGGAAATAAAGCTGACAATGAGCAAAGTTTGCAGATTCCGCCCATGTGGATGGTGTGTGTCTCGGCTGCTTGCGTGTGGATTGTGTTTCATTTGCGTGTAAACAGATTGTAAGTTAATTTGTAATTGACAATTTGTAAGATAAATTACAAATAAACTTGACTACACATACCATAAATATTCTTATAAACAGACCAGCTGAGAATTCCCTTTCTCTATAGATTTGTTTAACATGCAACTTGAAATGCTATGCGCCCTCTATTGCATGATTTAATCAAACTACATATTGATCGCAACAAATGCCACCTACCGGATAATCATAAACACCAACATACTGATCACATGTAAGAACAGGGCCATTTTGAGTTAATCACATTTTACGCGTATTTTATTTGTTATTTAGCTGAGTTAACTACAATAACAATTTTCTTAATTTTAATTGCATTTCACATTCTCAACAGCAAAATATATAGTACAAATTTGGCAAAATATCGATTTGGTCAGCTGATTGGGCGCGAAGTATTATCGGAACAAATAGAATATCGATACAATAAATAATAAGCAACCCTTGCGAAATCAAGCATCTAGTTTAAACTAAACGGAACTTTCTTTGCGCAAAGCAGGCTTTGAAAATCAAACTCCGCTGCAATCATAGTAATACAACAATACAGTTATTTGAGTTCATCCAGTTTTATTTCGATTTTAAACGTGCTAACACGCTTATAAATTTCATTGTTCAAATACAAATTTTAAATTATAGTAAATTGCTACGATTTTTAGGCAACATTTATTGAAAAACGAATTTTTTGCGTCAATTCGGAATCATTTTTTTCATATATACAGCTAAAAAGGAAAAAGGTGAGTGCAGAAAAAGGCACCCGTATAAATGGCGGTCCTCTGGGCTAGCGCGGTCTCCACTTGCACAGTTAAATGCAGCGCAGCTGTTGCTTTGTTGCTGGCTGCGACTGCGACGGCAACAGCGGCTGGTTTGGCCTTGTAAAGCCGGCTCTGCTAAGCGCGCAAAAGGTAGACGAAAGGAATTAAGGCACTCAAAGAAGTGCAAAAAGTACGCACACAAACGTATTTTTGAGCGCTCACATGCGTGTCTGTGTACGTGCTGTCTGTGTGCTTAGGGCAATCAAAGCAGCTCTTGACCTCAGCTTCAGATAGATTCTCACTTTTAAAGCATTTACTTTATTTTCGTTACTACAGCTGTAAACTTGTAATCGGAGCATTGTATTATCCGAAATATTTAAACATGAGTAAATCGGACGCTAGCGCACGCCAGGGCCACTACAAGGCCAACACACTCAATACCCAGGTAAGTTGGCGCGCGCGCGCTCTTGTTCTCTCCCCCCTCTCCCTACCAATTCCCTCTTTCTCTCTCTCTTCCCTAACCTCACTTTGTGATTCACATTGAAACAGGACTCTCGGATGCGTCGTCATGAGGTTACGATTGAGTTACGCAAATCCAAAAAGGAGGATCAGATGTTCAAGCGTCGCAACATCAACGATGAAGAACTAACCTCGCCCCTCAAGGAGCTCAATGGCCAATCGCCGGTGCAGTTAACCGTGGATGAGATTGTCGCGGCCATGAACAGCGAAGATCCAGATCGTCAGTTCCTAGGCATGCAGCAGGCACGCAAAATGCTCAGCCGCGAACGTAATCCGCCCATTGATTTGATGATCGGACATGGCATTGTGCCCATATGCATACGGTTCCTCCAGAATTCCGGCAAGTAAGTGCACTCTAGTCCAACACTAATTCGTGCCACTTTAATTCCTTGCGTTGTTTTCCGCAGCACAATGCTGCAATTTGAGGCAGCCTGGGCACTGACCAACATTGCTTCGGGCACATCGGAACAGACGCGTTGCGTTATAGAGCAAAACGCAGTGCCTCACTTTATAGCTCTGCTGCAGTCCAAGTCCATCAATTTGGCAGAACAGGCAGTCTGGGCATTGGGCAACATTGCCGGCGACGGTGCCGCGGCACGTGACATTGTCATTCAGCATAATGTCATCGATGGCATCTTGCGTCTGATCACCAACGAGACTCCCCTCTCGTTTCTGCGCAACATTGTGTGGCTGATGTCGAATCTGTGCCGCAACAAGAATCCATCGCCACCATTCGACCAGGTGAAGCTGCTGTTGCCCGTTCTGTCCAAGTTGCTGCTTAGCACAGACTATCAGGTGCTGGCAGATGCCTGTTGGGCCCTCTCCTATGTGACTGACGATGACAACCACAAGATACAGGCTGTGGTTGATACGGATGCAGTGCCACGCCTGGTGAATCTTCTGCAAACGGATGAGCCAAGCATTATTGTGCCGGCATTGCGTAGTGTTGGCAATATTGTCACCGGAACGGATCAGCAGGTCAGTTAAAAAGGATCAGTCAAACTTTGTCAGGCCTGTGGTTAACCAAACCTCCTTCCCATTTTCCACCAAACTGTACTCTTTACAGACTGACGTTGTCATTGCCGCCGAAGGTTTACCCAAGCTGGGCATGTTGCTGCAGCACCCCAAGGGCAACATAGTCAAGGAGGCTGCGTGGACTGTGAGCAACATAACGGCTGGCAATCAGAAACAGATACAGGCCGTCATTGATGCGGGCATATTTCATCAACTACGCCACGTCCTTGAGAAGGGCGATTTCAAGGCGCAAAAAGAGGCCGCTTGGGCTGTGACCAACACGACCACGTCTGGCACACATGAACAGGTCGTCGATCTTATCGAGAAGTACAAGATACTAAAGCCGTTCATTGATTTGCTTGATGCCAAAGATCCGCGTACCATTAAGGTAGTGCAAACGGGCCTATCTAATCTCTTTGCTCTGGCCGAGAAATTGGGTAGCACCGAGAACTTCTGCTTGATGGTAGAAGAACTGGGTGGCCTGGATAAGCTAGAGGCACTGCAGCAGCATGAGAACGAGGAAGTGTACAAGAAGGCCTATGCCATCATTGACACATACTTCAACACCGGCGACGATGAGGCCGAACAGGAGCTGGCACCAAAAGAAGTAAACGGAGCGCTCGAGTTCAATGCCACACAGCCCAAGGCACCTGAGGGTGGTTATACCTTCTAATTGGCAGCGCATTAACCTTAAGAGCATCCAACACACAGGGCTCCACCACCAACACCAACACCACACGGCAAACCATACAATCCTTAGCATATTATGCGACCGCGCCTACACAATTAACCCATTACCACCACCGACCAAGACACATGTTTTGCAACATAGCAAAAGCGGAGACAATTGCAGAGGGCATTTTGGCTACCAACTCTAGTCGATTTGGCTGTCGCTTTTGTCGCTTCACACAATTTCGAAATAGTCTATTTTCTGTCGTCCATATCGAAGGCCATGAAAACGCATCTACAGCGCGTTCCTCCACACATTATCACATTAATCGAGACCCGACACTGAA
Source organism: Zaprionus nigranus (assembly GCA_018903425.1). Lineage (NCBI taxonomy): Eukaryota > Metazoa > Arthropoda > Insecta > Diptera > Drosophilidae > Zaprionus > Zaprionus nigranus. Next base: position 6,363,067 of record JAEIGD010000002.1, read on the forward strand.
ACTGCAAGAAGGAAGCGCACCTGGCCAGCTGTGCTGGCCAAGTACGTTCCAGGAACGTCGCCCGTTGCGTTCGCATGGCCAATGTGGACTCTGTTTTTTTAGTGTTCACTTTCAAATCAATTTCAAAATGCGCTCGCGCCCCCCAACCAAACTTTTCGGATATGTATTTATAATACCTCCGTTTAGGTGTATTTAGTGTATTTATTGGAAACGTATATGTAATGTACTTTCGTGATTTCACACTCACCCACACTCACCATACCTTAGAAACCCTTTACCCATTTACATTTCATGCTATCCACAGTCCCAATCCTTGTTCCTCGTACTATAAAATAATAAAATATGTTGAATTAAATTAACCCCAATTTGTTAATAAGGGCTCACTTTAAATACACTGGGAAATAAATTTGAAACAATTGTGTTGCGAGTAACTCCTGTAGATCAATTTTTTATATACTGATTATTTCTGATTATTTTTAATACTTTAAACGTTTTTTTATAATACTATCTGCAATGCTAAAAATACAATTATTTAGTGACTTACAAAATATTGTTTGTTTTATTGCATAAGAGACGCCAGAATTTGGTTTTTTTTTTATCGATTAGAAAAGTTTTTATCGTTTCGAAAATTACTTCAAAGTTTTAATCCAAACTGATTGCCATAATTTTTAATATGCAAGGGTATAATCTGTAAAGATTTGTGGCATACTTTGCAAGATCATAAAACCTTCAGAATATATGTATAAATATATATCCTTTTTCTATTGTTTATTACATTATAGTTAAGAACTTATTTTATAATCATTAATACAGTGTGAAACTATCCAAAGAGAATCGCAAGTTAGTGCATATATGGATATTTATTTAGTTATAAATATGTATATACATACACCCTGTAAACATTAATATAATACAATTGATTTATATTATAACATTGTTACTTAGAAAACAGCACAGTAGCATCAACTGGGCAGCTGATCCACTTCAAAGCTGCGTATCTGCAGTGAACACAATAACAGTACGAAGACCCTAGTGTGCTAGATTAGATAGGCTGATTAAACAATAGAGCCGCGCGTAGTTACATATCTATAAGTGTATGTATATATCTGTGTCTACTACAAAAACAAAGCGTGACTCAGTTCAATCAAGCGACGCATCGTATAGCGTGCAGCATCCCCATCAGCGGCAATTCTAGTGGTTTATCATTCTCCCCGTTAGAACTTTGGAAGAGTCACCGATAGACAGCAGAGAGAAGAGTGTAGATCCAAAACTGAGAGAGCGACCGTTCGCAGTTGGCAGTGCGACGTCGCGACGTTCGTTACGTTCTTTTCGATAGGGAATCGGGAGAGGAAATTATAAAAATAGATTCAATTTGTAGTTTGCAGAAAATTCGAAAAAGCTTTCCGCGACGCGGCATTGTGTCGTCATCAATAGGGGAAGGAGGGCCAATTAAATTAGCTTTGTTTTCCATTTCTTTTTTTTGCTTCGCTCTCAGCGCGCGTCTAATGAAAATGAACATCTAGTTTAGTCGAATTCTGTGCGAAGCTGCGTGCGGGTGTTGATTCTTCCGACTTCTCTTCGTGGTGCTCAGTCTTTTGATTCACTCGGTCTTTCGCCAAGTGTTTTATGTAATTTTTGTTGCTGTTTTCGTTTGTCGTGTTCGCAACGCATCGCGCAGCCAATTGGAATATTAATTTTTTGGTGGACAGGAAATCTTTTATAGGTACATTTAGAACATGTTCGAAGTGTTTTCAAGAAAATGTTTAACTGTAGAATGCAGAAATATAAGAGAGAAAATATAAATTTAAGTTATTATTATATATTATATTTGAGGACAGGAAATGTTCTACTAAATTAGAAATTAACATCAATTTTATATTGAGTATTCGTAATATATTTCTGAATAGACAAATATTTATGCGCATAGAAAATATTTGCATCGCTATTTACTTCGTATGAGAGCGTAGATCATATAAAATATCAGTTTTTAACTTAAAAAAGTATCCAACATTGAAAATAAAATAATTATAATCAAAATAAGATGAATATAAATACTGTATATTAATGAACCTTTCTTGCCATTTGTTATGTGAAGAAAATACAATAATTTCTGTAGGAAATACTGAATTAAATAAAATATTTAAATATGATATATATTATAAATATTTAAATATAGTATAATAGACGAAAAACTACGTATCAAAACTGCCTTTATTTTTATCGAAAAATACTTTTGGCACAGTGCAATAATTACAATCTGTATAAACTTACGAATCAATCAAAAGTTCATACGGACAATATATCCCCACCGACATGGCACATAATCATTATGATCGTGCTGATCACGATAATGATAATCACCACCGAAAACGATTCTGTGACCTCATGTTTAGCCATTGAAAATCCCCCGAGCATTCACCATCTGCCACTTGCCAAGCAAAAGATCTCGGTTCTCTACACAGATACAATATATGTATGTATGTATAAGTATAGCCACACTATATAGACAAATTTGCTCTACATCTTTCGCAAAATGCTCTCAAAGAGAGCAAAAGCGTTTTACACTTTTGACAAATTCATGATGTAATTAATTTCCAAAAGAAAACACAAAATTGGCACACTGAAAATAAACAATAAACAATGAAGGAGTGCGTACTAGAAGTAGCGCTACTTAGAGAGGAAAGGTGGTCGACGACAAACCCAATTGCGCATGAACTAGGTAATCACCCTGTAAAAAAGAATTATAGAATAGGTTAAAATGATTTTAAATTTACTTGAAACTCTTAATTCGTATGCCTTTTTGGCTTATCTTGTCTTTTTCGACAGAGTATTTCGTAGTCTCCACTTTTATTTTCATTTATGTGGGAGGCAACGAAACCCGCTAGAAATTCGCGTGAGATTGAAAGTTGCCGAAAATTCTACTTCTATTCAAGTGTATAAAACACTGTGTGTATGTATGTGTGTGTATCTGTGTGTACGCTTGTGTTTTCTTTGCTGCGCGCAATGTCATAAAGTTTTTCCGTTTCGTGTTTTTTTTGTTGTGTACTTTTGTTGGCTAACCCAGAATAGTGTCAAGTTTTGTTGTTTCTATTGTGTTTTCACTGGCGCAATTGTCTCGGCCCATTGTTTTGCACTTTGTGATTCTTTAGCGGTATCCCTACGATTATACCCTGTGAAAGTGTGCAAATGGTATGAAGAACTATGATATGTAAACCTTTCGTGCAATATTTACTTACTTATTTTACGTTATTTTGTGGTATTCTTTGAAAATATATCAAATTAATTCAATGTTTTTTAAAATAACTGTGAAACAATAATGATATATATATATAATAATATGAAATATCGTGTTAATAAAATATTTCTGATATCTGATTAAGAGGCAACAACAAGTCTAGCATACCCTCCCCCCGCTTCTCTTTTATTTTCATTAGCGTTTCCGCCGTCATTCTAGTGAAACGGAAGAAATTGAAATTCAATGTTCTAATAAACAAACGCAGTTTTGAGGCCACGGCCAAAAATTGTGATCATTGAAAAAGTTCCCTTTTAATTATACGGATTTAAGTAAAGCATTGAATTAAGCATCGCACTGTGCATGAAAGAATCGAAATATTAATAGTCTATTGTAGTATAGTATAGCATATTGTAAGTACAGTATATTGTATACCATATAGTATAATATAGAATCTTTTTAGATCGTGAATTTTGGCCACATGTGTTTCGCATTATGCTGCAAGGGCGATAATCAAAAATTCATATATTCTACAAATGTCGACTATATCGTAAATAACACCTAGAGATTCTGCTCAAGATCGTATTTAGGAATTTATCTGCGTGCACTTAATTATTAAATCAGATAGGAAATTATTCTTGAAAGGAAAATTATATTATACTAATAATTAATACTCATGTACTCACCTTGAAAGGTATTTTAAATCGTATCCGCCTACACTAACCATTATCACAATAAGAACACTTTATAGTCTCCCTTTCCTCTATTGCCATAGCCACAATGAGTGCTACACCAAATCCCAAGGCACCTGGGATACCGGAGGAGATCAAACTGGGTGCAGAGATCTTTCATAGCGTGGCCAGCAGTGCAACAGATGAGAATGTGATTGTGTCGCCGCTGCTGCTGGAGTCGACGCTGGCGGTGCTTTTTCTGGGCTCCGATGGAGCTACGGCGGAGGAGCTGCAGCGCTTGCTGGAGTTGAAGAAACGCTTTGCCACCAATGCCAAAATGGCAAATTTTTATGCAGCGGAGCTAAATGCAGCCACAACTGATCCGGACACACGCATCGAGCTGCAGAACCGCCTCCTTATAGAGTCCAGTGCGGGATCACACATTGCCGATGATTTCCAGAAGATCGCTCAGACCTATTTCCATACAACGGCGGAGTGTGTGGATCTGCAGCAGGCGGAGAAGTTGCGGCGTCATGTGAGCGACAACATCCTGGCCAGCTTGGGTGGCGGCAATTGGAAGCAACAGTTGAGCGTTGAGGCCTCACAGTCATTGCTGCTGTTGCTCGCTGCGCGGCTGCAGAGCAAATGGTTTCTGCCCTTCAGCGCCTACCGCACGGGATTGTACGAGTTCCACAGCCACGCCTCCAAGTCAGTGCCCATGCTCTTCGATGACGATATGTTTGTGAAGTATGCCGAGCTGCGTGAACTCAATGCACGCGCCATCGAGCTGCCCTATGAACATGGCGAGGAACTGGCTATGCTACTAATCCTTCCCAATCAACGGGACGTCACAGCTTTAACGGAACTGGAGAATCAATTACGTTCCTTGGACTTGGGTGCACTGCAGCAGCGCATGCAAATGGAGAGTGTACAGGTGCTGTTGCCCAAGTTTAGCATTGACTTTGAGTGCAGTCTGCGGCAAGCCTTGAAACAGGTGCGTAAACAAACAATTGAAATGTTATTAAATTGAAAATAATTGCAAAATGAAATGAAATGTTGGCAACGTTGCCAACTACTTGATGAAAATCGCGCGCGTATTCAATAATCTAAGAAATTTTAAGCATGCGTTGCCAACTCAACATAGAAATATAAAATACTGGCGTATGTATTAAGGTATTTCAGCTTTACAAATATACGGTCACACGTGCGGGTGTCACTGTCTAACTTAACGAATGTATTTGAAAAGAGAGAAAAAAAAAAAGAGAAAAAAAAAAAACCGCGGGCCCGCCCCCCCCCCGGGGGCCCCCCCCCCCCCCCCCCCCCCCCCCCGCCCCCCCCCCCCCCCCCCCCCCCCCCCCCCCCCCCCCCCCCCCCCCCCCCCCCCCCCCCCCCCCCCCCCCCCCCCCCCCCCCCCCCCCCCCCCCCCCCCCCACAAAATATGGGCGTATGTATTAAGGTATTTCGGCTTTCCCAAAAAACGGGCCCCCCGGCGGGGGTCCCCCTCCCCCTTATCGTGTGTGTTGAATTCTTGCCGTTATAACTGTTATTTATAAACATTATGAAGTTAATTTAGTTTTTGTTGTTAAAAATCAAATTTATTTTATTTTCTCTGCTTACAGCTGGGCTTCGCAGAAATTTTTGGTTCCTCTGCCAACTTCAAGCATTTGCACACAGCCGCCAACCTGCCCATTGTCGATGTGCTGCACAAGCTGCGCATTAATTTGAACGAATCGGGCTCCGGCTCAGATTCGCCATCGCCAGCAGCAGGTGTGTTCAAAGGAAATTAAATTATTCATATTTATTTTTCTATAGAAAATCCATTGATTTTTTCAGGCTATAAACCGATTGTGATCAGCAATTCCTCACGCCAAAAATTCTTCCGTGCGGATCATCCGTTCTTCTTTGCCATACGTGGCGAGAATGTGACCCATTTTATGGGACATGTTGTTAGTTTTTAACGAGCCGGAGTAATAATAATAATAAAATAATTTAACATAATCTAATCTGTACATGCTCTTTCGAACAATAAATAAAACTTGTTTTAGGTTTTTTATAACAAGAGTCTTGAGTTTATTCAAAGATATATGTGTATGTATAATTTGTTTGTTACAGAAATAGTTCTGCTATGTTATTTAGTTTTACAATTATTGTATTTTGTAGAGCATTTCATCATTTGACTTAATTACTTGTATCGTTTAATTCTTTGTATTTATTTGGTTTAGTTTTATTTTTATTTAGGTCTAGGAAAATTGTTTTTAAATGGAATCAAAAAGTTAAACACATTTATGTTGCTGTAATGTGTTCACACAATGAATAAACCTAGCATTAATTTATTTAGTTACTTGGTTTTGATGTTTTATTTGTAAGTCTAGCTAAAAACTTGCCGTTAGTTTAAATTCTTTCATTTTGCTTACTTGACACTAAATTTGATTTGATGTAGTTTCAATGATGTTTTTAAAATCACTTTACAGAGTTGTCATATTTGATTTGATGACATGAATGTTAGTATGGAATTGTGTATGTGTATTGTATCGTTAGAACTAGAAGTTTATTCACACGAAAAATGGAAATGGAATTCATAAAAATATTTGTAATATTTATAAATGAAAACATTTAAATTGCAATGATACGGTTTTTCAATATATAATATTTTCAATACTAATATTTACAGGGCTATATTAATTTTTTGTAATGTATTTACACGGTCTTTTAGGGACTAACCCTGTTCGACTATTTAGGGCTGGTATTTTGGTATATTTTGCGATAGTTTTGGCATTACAATTTGCTGCTCTGTTGTTGTTGTGGCTCGTCGCATTTCATTTGCACCACGGCTGGGGGTGGTGGAGGAGGCGGTGTACCTGTGTCCACGTCGAGACTGCCTCGATTCAGCAAATAGTCCAAATCGTGTGTAATGCGATCCAGAGTTGCATCCCCCACCGAACCTTTGCCACTGTCGACACCCGCCGTCTGCGTCGATGGCGTCACAGAGACGCTAGTGGTGGCCGTGCTGGTGGTGGAGACGACGGCAGCTACCATTGTGGGCAGCAGAGGGTCGAATGTGGTGCGTGATGTGGGCTCCAGTATGGTAACACGCTTCTGCGTCTTGGGCGTCGGCAATGTGGCGCTGGATATAATGCCGCCGCCACCCGCCGCAGCCGCACCCAGAACACTCAGATTGCCACTTATGGTGGGCGGCGGCGGCAGCGTCGGTGCAGCCGACACGCTGAGTACAAAGTCTACATACGGATTGTGCTGCAGCGGCACGTAGTGCGGCGTGTTGCTCGTATGGTGTATGCCAATGATGCTGTCTGCAAATAAATATAGACATAATTACAATAAAATGTATTTATTTTTTGTTTGGTATTTTATCGCGGCTTAAGAGCTGTAACTGTTATGTATTTCTCTCTTTTACACTAAAATAGATAACATTGCATTAATCTTAAACATTTAATGTCGATTACTTAATCGATACCAGCTTTGCGGATGCAACTAAGTTAGTGCGTATTTTTATCTTGTTTATCCTCACATATATTTTTATTGATTTTAAAATCTCTCTTCTCTTTTCACCTCATATGAACATGCCAATTATTTTCTTATGCGTCTGTTTTCCTTATTGCTTACCTGCTGCCAATCCCTGCAGTATATCCAGTGTCTCCACACCGACGAAATCATCACACGCCGCCGTCGTATAATGTGTAGGCAGCATACGCCTGCCCAGGCTCCCCGTAAGTCCACCCATTGTGTAGGCATCGTAGGCATAGCCCAAGGCGTTGGCCGCCTCAGCGTTGCCGCCACTGAGCAGCGCACAGCAGCGTGTGGCTGGCGAGGCAGCAGCGCCCACCGTCAACGGCAGCTGTGCCTCCGTGCTGCTGACAACAGCAGCCGCCTGGCAACGCGGCGCTGTCGAGATGATTGTCAACGGCAGCTGAACGCCAGCGCCAGCTCCCGCTGTCACTGACAGCTCGAGTCCTTGCTTCGGCTGCAACGTTGCTGCGCCTCCCGAAGTGGCCGCAGCTGACGCCGCCGCCGACGCTGCTGCTGACGATGTTGCCATACATTCACTCTCCTTTTCCTTCTCATGGCTGGTGTAGACTGCAAGTGAATAAAGGTCAACGTGTCGAGGTGAGGTGAGTGTGCTGCTCTCTCCACTCATCTGGGCTAGTTCGTGGTACTTACAGCTCAGTGGACTATTGATGCTGGCCGTTGTCGTCGTGCAGTAGTTCTCGTCCAGACTCGTTTTGCTTGTATTGAATTTGGTCTGCTTCAGCGAGTTGTTCTGGCTGCTGCCGTTGCTACTCAGGAAGGGTGGTCCACGCAGTTGGCTCTCTGACTTGATCACAAAGCAGAACAGTATGCCAAAGCCCTGGAATCAAAGAACAAAATATAAATATATAAATTTAGATCATCAAAGCAACAATAGATATTTAAAAAAAAGAACATTTCTATTAATATTTTGGAACAGTTGTATAGGGGGTTTCAAACGGGGTTTGACTCATCCTCATCCTATTTTCGCCATAAGAACAATTAACAGTAAGGTCTTTTTGCCTGAAACTTATATTGCGCCAATTACTGTGTATGGCCAATCTGTTCACGTTTACCTTCTATTATAATCAAGCAATTAAAAGAACATTAAAAAGTTAGACAAAAAAACGGTCTATCGTTTACTTTCGGAACTCATTCCGATTCAGTTGTCTTCTGACAGAGGTAGCAAGCACATTGATTTTTATATAAAAAAACCAATAATAGTAATTTAAAGTTCTTATCTTTTTCATTTAAGTTTAGTTATTTTTTATTATTATCGTAATTTAATAAACTATTTTTCTCTTTATAATAGTTATAATATTTGTTATTTTTGAGATTTTATTTTCCAATTTTTTTGTAGTTTTTTAAATTCACAAATTATATACTTTAGATATATTATAATTTGCTTTTATATAAACAATAAAATATTTGTTATTGCTTAAAAGATAAAGGTTTTTATTTCATTGTTAATTTTTACTACTTAATGCAGATTGACATCATTTCTCCTAAAGTTAATCTGCAGAAATTAAGAAGAGTTAGGATCGAGCAAAATGCCAAACACTGCTGTAACCTTTGACGATTTTCTGGGCCTGCCCGTATACTTCTACAACACGATCGGAATAGAACCTTACGAGTCCAAGAACAACACCGTTGCCTGGAGACGTTTGCTTTTGTTCAAGTTCCTATTTCTAATAGCCAATCTGAACTTTGTACTTGTGCTCGAGATCGCCTTTATAGTGCTGGCTTTCAATAACAGCGAACTCTTTGTGGAAGCATGTATGGTTATGGCCTACATAGGATTCGTTTGTGTCGGGGAGCTGAAGATGATTACCGTGTGGTGGCAAAAACCTAAGTTGACACATTTAGTAAAAGAAATGGAGTCCATCTTTCCAGGATCTCGGGTGGAAGTGCAGCAGCAATATCAGATTGAAACATATGCAAAGCGTTGTCATTTCTTCACCAGAGGTTTCGCATTTCTATATCTTTTTCTGGTTATCACCTACAATCTGTATGTACTTATACCTTTCCTGGTGCACCGCTTCATACTTCATTCGCCAGACGTTCAGATGGTTATGCCCTACACTCCAGTCTCTCCATGGGATCTGGAGAAAGGTTGGGGTTTCTGTCTAATGTACTCGCTTCAGGCAATGGCCGGATACACTTGTACTGCCGGCAACATGTCCAGCGACATCCTCATCTACTCGGTGGTCATTCAGGATATTATGCACTTTGATTATTTGTCAAAGTCATTTGAAGAATTCTATGTACGAGGCGAAGAAGTGCGTAACGGAAGGAACGAGGACCTTATGCTTCTGCAGAAATTGGTCGCATATCATATCAGGCTGTTGGGGTAGCTCAGCATTCATATAATTACTATACAATCTGTCTTTAATAATCTTTATTTATATAGTCTCACGGATGTCATAAATAGAGTCTTTGGGTTTCCGCTTCTCCTCAACTTTATGGCATCTTCTCTTCTGGTCTGTTTCGTGGGTTTTCAGATGACGATTGGACTGAGTCCCGAGCAAGTCTGTAAATTGGCTGTTCTTCTGGTCGCCGCCACATCGGAGATTTATCTGATTTGTTATTTTTCCGATCTTCTGATGACTGCAGTAAGCATTCTTCGAAACAAAGCTGCTATGTGGAAAGTATAATTCTCTTTTTATAGAGCGAACATGTTGCTTCGGCCGTGTACAATATGCAATGGTTTCCAGCCGATCAACGGTTTAAAAGAATTCTAATTTTTACTGCTCAGCGCGCGCAGAGGCCCGTCTTCCTGAAGGCAACAATATTCTTGGATGTCACAATGCAGACCATGACTATGGTATGCGCATTGCAGCTATGTAGAATTTTTCTAAACTTATATATTTTACTTCTCTAAATCAGTTCCTGCAAATGACATATAGGTTCTTCGCCGTAATACAAACAATGTATCAGTAAACCGAACAAGAAAACATTCAACAAATTATTCATAATGTATATGTAATGTAGTAAACATTCTGATAATGCACATTATGAGCAACAATTTAATAAAATTATAGCAAGTCACATCAGCAATAAAATAAAATACCAGATTTTCTCTTATACCTTTCATTAATTTTGAGGTTTTGGGAATGTCTTTAACAGCTGAACGGTTTCTGTTACCCATTAAATTGGCCACAGGGTACTCTAATGACTCTATTGGCAAATTCAGCACAACAAATCGTAGCCCGGCGACAACTATAATTTGCAGAATGAATAATGCAAGAGCCCTAACCACAAGCAGGTTCTAACTGCTGAGGCATACCCTGCCGTACCTGGCTTTCGAAACATTAATTAAAGCAAACTATGTGGTATGCAGAGCATTATCTCTGCCAACGAGCTGAAGTATTCAAAGGGGGATTTATTTCAATGGGATATTTATCTCTCAAAATACATACTATGAATGTTTTGTTGGTGTTTATGATATAATGATTATTAGGAATTTAATTTGAATTCCTCCAGTATATTAAAATTTTATTCAAATTTAGCACTTTAAATCCTTATTTTCAATTGTATTTTCAGTTATCAGCTTAAGTTTTTGTTACTTTAAATCCACTTAAGTTAACCTTTAAGAGATGTTACATGTACCAACTTTGCTTCTGTTTCGCATACACAGAACTATTTCAATAGCTGTGAAAACCATCCAATTAAAAGTCGATTACCATTCACCATTGCGCAATGCAAAGTTTTTTCTCACCTTCGGTTATGAAATCCCTTTTGAATTCAGTTGACATTTGTCCGAGGTGTTAAACACATTGAACTCATTTTTAAAACAGCGAAGGGAAGAACCTAAGTTAAAAAACTTCATAATCATGACTTCATTCTTAACTTTATTCGAAACGCCAAGCTCGGTTATCACTTTTGAAGATTTTATGAGGTTGCCAGTGTTCTTCTGGCATACGGTCGGAGTAGATCCCTATGAAACGCTCCATGATAAGGCAAGCAAGTTTTGGCTCTACACCAAGTTCCTCATTCATATGGTCAATCTTAACTTCGTTTTCGCTATGGAATTGGGTTATTTATACGTATCCTTTAAGAATAGAGAGAACTTCTTGGAGGCTACCATGGTCGCGGCCTACATATCGTTCGTAAGTGTCGGCGAATTGAAGATCGTAACCGTGTTTCGGCAGAAGGAAAGGCTAACGGCTTTGGTAAAGGAAATGGAAGCCATGTTTCCTTCGCGAAGTGCTGAGGATCAGCGGCAATATCAAGTCAAGGAGTATCTAGAACGTTGTAATCGCATTACCAGGAAAATGGCCTACCTATTCATGTTGCTCGCTGCAGTCTACAATCTATTTGTGGTCCTACAGTTCGTTATCAAGCAATATGTGTTTCAAATGGAAGAAGCAAAGATGGCTATGCCCTATACGGAAATGTCTCCTTGGAGTATCGAAAATAAGTTGGGATTCGTTGTGATGTATGTGCTGCAGGCATTGGCGGGTTACACCTGCATAACGGGACAATTGTCCAACGATATTCTTATCTATGGCATTGTTATCCAGGATATTATGCATTTTGATTATTTGTGTAAAACCCTCAAGGAGTTTAGGATGGAAACTGGAGTGGTAGAGAATGGATATGAAAAAGATCTAAAAAAGTTACAGCAACTTATTGCGTATCACAATAAGCTTTTGGGGTAAATCAAATCAAACCAAATCGGATGGCACATACTTTCTTTCCTATACTTAATCTCTCTTTTATGTTTAGCATATCCGATGTCATCAATGAGGTTTTCGGCGTAACCTTACTCTTGAATTTCCTTTCCTCTTCAGTTCTGGTTTGCTTTGTAGGCTTTCAGATGACCCTCGACCAAAGTCCCGAGATCGTTTGCAAGCTGGCTGTATATCTTGTTGCGGCTACTGTGGAGATATATCTGCTCTGCTTTTTCAGTGATTGGCTTATTAGTGCCGTGAGTTAGGAAACATATTATAGCTTTGATCTTAGTTTGCCTAATCCTTATGCACATACTAACACAGAGTGAGGGTGTCGCTTCGGCTGTTTATGAAATGGATTGGTACGCAGCGGATCCACGGTTCAAGAAAATGCTCTTGATTATTGCTGTTCGTGCTCAGCAGCCGGTGTTCTTAAAGGCCACCATCTTCTTGGATATATCTATGGCAACTATGACTATGGTGAGTTATTAATATCAGTCTAACTTCTACTTAATCTTTCAATGCTTTTCAGTTTCTGCAAATGAGCTATAGATTCTTCTGCGTCATTCGTACTATGTATCACTAGGCGAGAACTGAAACAGACTATCTAACGGCTCATTGGAATAATGTTTATTATTAGTTTCTTTTTTTTACACCTTGTACTTGGCGTAATTAGTTTCATATTTATCATAGATACACGCAACCATTTCTTACTCAGCTTTTAAATAAAGAACTTAATGTCGCTTACGCCTTTCTTTAATGGGCTGATTTGGAAGGGAACAGCTGAACGATTTCAGAAACCCATTAAATATACCTAGAATCGGTCAGAGTATGCAATAAATAACTCTATTGACAAAGCTGGCACAACAAATCGTTGTAGGCTAACGACAACTATAATTTGCGAATGAATAATTCAAGAAGCTCAACCACAAGAGGCTCCCAACTGCCGATGCGTACGCGTTCAAAACATAAAGGCTAAAACACATGTTGTGGTTTTATAAACACGTACAGCCTTTACCCAATTTATGTATTTCTTATACATCTTGTGGTTTGTTTAATTTTTTGGTGGTCTTGGGGTCCTCAGGTAAAATGTTAGTATGGTATTCCTTCAGTATCTTTTGAGAATTGAGTTGATAATGTTTGGTAATCAGGTGGCCAAGGTCGAACCGGCCCAAAAATTTGTTACCTTCAATGACTTTATGAGTCTACCCTTATTCTTCTATCATACGGTCGGAGTGGATCCCTATGAGTCGACTCACTCCCAGGCTGTATCCAGTCGTTGGCTCTATGTGAACTTTCTGCTGCATGTCACGAACATGGGATTCAATTTCTTCTTCGAGTGCGCCTACGTGGTGCTCTACTACAAGGACAGTGAGAGCATTGTAGATGTCTGCATGACTATTTGCTATATTGGATTCGTATCGGTTAGTCAACTGAAGACCATCAGTGTGTGGCGCCAGAAGGCAAAGCTGAGTGCCCTTATACGTGAAATGGAATCGATCTTTCCGCTGCCAACGCGAGAAGAGCAGGAGAAGTATCGAGCTGATTGATATTTACGACGTTGTCGCTTCTTCTTGCGCGGCTTCAGTGGACTCTACTTGCTGTTGGTGGTCACATATAGCTTTTATATATATATTCGATATGCCATACAGCACTGGCTGCTGCACTCAGAGGATGCGGTAAAGGCTATGCCATATTTCTCGCTCTCGCCCTGGAACTGGCACGACAACTGGAGTTATTACCTGATGTACTTTCTTCAGGTGTTGGGGGCTTACACCGCTACAACGGGACATATATCGGCGGACATATTAATCTATGCCGTTAATATGCAGATTGTTATGCACTTTGATTATCTCTCTAAGGCCCTGGAGGAGTTTCGCACTCAGACGGGGAAAGTGGCGCAAGGTTATGCCAAGGATCTTAAGTTACTGCAGGATCTCATCTCCTACCATAACAAACTCTTAGGGTAGGCCAGATTTCTCAAGTAGAAGCAGATGATACATTCTCTCTCTCATTCCTTTTCAGTCTTTCGGACATTATGAACGGTGTCTTTGGTATTCCTTTGCTCTTGAACTTCCTAACCTCTTCGGTTATGGTCTGCTTTGTGGGCTTTCAGATGACGATGGGACTAAGCGCAGATCATACCGTCAAACTGGCCCTTTTTCTCATCTCCGCCGTATCGGAAATCTATTTAATTTGCTATTTTAGTGACTTGCTAATTATGTCGGTGAGAGGTTTGTTTTGATTGCAGATATTCTTGGATTATTTATTATTTTTTTTAGAGTGAGGGTGTCTCTGCTGGGGTTTATAGAATGAGTTGGTTTGAAGGCGATCCACGTTTTAAGAAAATGCTTATTTTTATAGCTTTGCGAGCTCAGAAATCTGTTTGCCTGAAGGCAACTGTATTTCTAGAGATCTCAATGGAGACCATGACTATGGTAAGTCCAATTCAAAAGGGAATTTGGATTTGATTGTAATGTTTTGTTATTTTCATGCAGTTTTTAAAAATGTCCTATCGATTGTTCTGCGTAATACGTACAATGTATCAGTAAAGTATTTTGGAAATATTATCTATATCTGCACTTTAGATATTTATGACAGCACTATCTCTATAAGTACCTTACCTATTGATTTGTGTTAAGGTTTCTCTGCAATTATAAAATATGAATCGGATTGCTTACGTATGGCTTTGAGAATGGTCACCAAATATAGACTCAGTTTAGTCCATAGCATCTCTAGCACTTCAATATAACTTAATCAATAAAATATTACGCAATTATAATACTATCGTGTGGTACAATTCTACAAAGATAGAAACTAGTTGAAGAACTATAAAGTCTCTTAAGTGGAAATGAACATAAACTGTGTGCTTCAAGACTCCCATTTGACTACCATGATAAGATACTCGTTTGACCATAAATCGATGCCAAGGAATATGCCTACGCCTCTGTCCGACTCTTCTCAAGGATTTTCCTCTACTTGCCGGCCCAGTTCCCTCTTAATTACGGAGCACCGGCGACTTCAGGCTACGATTCCGAATGAAATTAATTACACAATTAGCGCTTAAGTCTACCATACATACAGAGAGGGAACAACAGAGAGAGAGTGAGACAAACAAAGCGAGAGGGGAATAAACAGAGCAGATAGAGAGAGAGAGAGATAGAGCTTTCGCTTGACCAAATGAAGCAATTGCATAATTGTAATAATAATGGAAGCAGCATCTGCGGCTGCGGCACTATGAGCACCGTAGGCAACAGACTCAAGATGAGCCCCTCCGGTATGTCCTGTCTGCTCCATCTGTCCAGTTAGTCAACTACGTTCGTGCGTGTTGCGGCCCTTTAAATGTTGTCCAATTAAGTGGGCTGCTTATAAAAAATTTAACATGTAAACACAAGTCTGGGCCCAATGCGATTTCCAATCGATGGCCCCTTCTAATAGCCTCGATTTGGTCAAATAACGTGGCATGTTTGGCCTGGGATTGGCATGGAATTTTTGTCTGACTATGAAAACCCTGTAAAGAATATTATGATTATGCAATTTTAACCCTTATTAGAAAAATCTAAGTTATATATTTTACATAGTTATAAAAAATGTTTTTATTATTCTACTCATATTTATTATGTTATGATATTATATATACCACACAAAAGTTGTGAAAGGGTATCTTTATGTTTTCTATGCTGTTCTTAAGCTACTTGTATCTTTTCTCGTATATTTTTATCTTCAGTTATTCTGAGTGCTCCAGAGACATATTAAAGGTCAGGGTAAATCTTTTGCTGTTGCTTAATTATTCGCATTACGCGTGCATGTCAGTGCGTGCACTTGACGTTCAATAAATTCAGCTTAGCCAATCCGAAGTATAAATTATAAAGTATGTTTCACACTACAAAAAAAAGATGTACACAAATTGGTGAAGAAGACAGATTTATATATAATATATGTATATAACTATTAAATTATCAATTCGGTGTGTATCATTTTGTTTTTTATTTTGATAAGTTATTGTTTTTTATTGATTTAGCTCTTTATTATTCTTGTTGAAATAACAGTAATCTGTAATCAGTGATCTGGCAGTACTACTTATCGAAATGTTAATTAACAGAATAGTTCTGCATACTTTCGATTACACTCACTGTCAAGATTTTTAAGGTTATGTGTTCGCCTTTGTATTTAAATATTATTGTTGATCATTCTAAAGTACAAGATAGTGCAAATAATCCCTTTTTTCCTGTTTATTATAATTTATTTATATGTAATATACACATTTTATAGTATAGCAGCATATTGGGCAACACACCTTGAGTACGATTGCACCAAGATGCGAGAAATCAGGTGCTCTTATTTAATTTAAACAGCAAATCAGTTGGAAAAACAAAAAGGAAAGTAAACAGAAGGGCAAACCAAAGTGAAAGTCAAGTGGAAAGTCAACAGGAAAAAGGCTTCTTTGGTGGCACTTTGATGTGACTAAGATGGCAAGTTGAGCCAAAGGTAAAGGTTAATGCAGTGAGTGGTTTGTGGGGTCGACTGGGAGGAACTGCTGCGGGAGGAGTAGCTAATGTTGCCCTAAGAGTCTTCGTTGATTTGGCATGCATAATTTGTGTGCGGCGGCAGGCGCAAAAATATGCAAGCTTTGCACTTTGATGAAATATGCGCGCGAATGGAAAACACAAAATGGTAGGAGGGAAATATAAGATTTTTCAAGAAAAACGAAAGAAAACATGATGGATATTTGCATAAAATGCGAATCAGCTGCTTAATAGTTTTGTTGTTGACAAACTAATCCCAGCGACGCGTAACTCAATCAGCATAAAAGGGACAACTGCCATATTAAACATACGCCGCGTGCCTCTTCAGCTCTTCACAACAAACATTATGGTTATGTGCTTAATTATATAGCAATTTATCAGGCGACTTACCAATACGATGCACGATATGCCGAAGGGATATGCCCATAAAGTATCCGGCGCTGAATTAACGTAGACTATAAAGCATCCGTCTGTGCAGAGTTTGAGCAGAAGCAATCCGCCAGCACGGTAAAGGAGGCCAAGTCTATGAGAGAGAGAGTGGAAGAGACATACAGCGTGAGTGTGGGCGAAGGAAATTAAAAGCGTGAGGGCCGATTTTATGGTTTATGTTTGTCTGGTCGCAGTTCCGCTTCCCTTTCCCCCTTTTCCTGTCATCCTTCTCAATTTTTCCTATTTTCAGCTTAGGCAGCACAAAAGGGAAATTAGTTTTTGCTCGCGAGCCAAGAATAACTTTCTGTTCTGTTTTGGGTTCCTTGACATATCGGCCGCATTATGGCATCAGTCCATAAAGCTAACGGTTCTCAGTTAACAGTTACGTCCTTTAAGTTCCCCTCCTTGGCATAATCAGTTTAAAGCCAGCGCTGGTTTTTTATCATTTTCCAGCTTCTTCATCGTTTTCTATTTTGATTGCATTTCTTCGATTTCTCTTGTGGCCATTGAGCCCTTTTTATTATTCTCTTTCTACAATCTCTCGACAAGTCGTTGCAACTTTTTTCTTTACAAGTTGCATTAGTGCTGAGACGTGAGACCTTTTGAAGCTATCGATTGAATTGTTTTAAAAATGATTACTCGATAATACTATAAAATTGTTGTTGACTACGATTAAATGCCATTTATGAAAATAAAACCTATCGATTATATTTAGTTGTATTTACCGATAAACTGTTATCAGATCGATTACAAATTTTTTGACTATGAAACTTTTCGTCTATTTTAACGTTTAATGAACGTTTGATTAGATGTTATAAATTATATCGAAAATGTATCACAAATTTTTTGACTAGTAATCCCAACGATAGCTCAAATCTTAATGATAAAATCGATATTTAAATAGGTTATCATATAGAGCAACCGATAAACAAAACAAAAGTGATTTATTAACCATTTTAGCGATTACTTGCTTATCGATTGTTTTTCTTATCGTTAGTTTTTCTGGAATTCTACCTGCTTATCGTGTAACCTATCGCACCCTCACGCTACCATCGCCAGCCGATAGTCGCCTCTGGGCACACTTACCGCCTGCAGAGCGCCATATTGAATTTATCCAAGGGATGCGTGTGCACATTGCGATTCTTGTGCCACAACCACAAAAGTTTCTTCATTAAAATGACAAACAGCGCGAAGAAGAGCAGAATGAAAAGCAAATCGATGCAAATGAAGAGAATGAAGCTCAGCGATGGCGACGCCGCCCCAGTTGCAGATGTTCCGCCCACGCCGGATGTGAATGCCGCTGCCTGCTCGCGGGCTGGCAAGGGGGCGCGGTTCCAGGCAACGGGCGCCGCCACTTGCTGCTGCTGCTGCTGCTGGTGCGGCCAAGTCGAAGCCGCAGCTGTCACAGGACTGAGATCGTGATTGAGACCGAGACCAAAACCGCCGCCGTCGATGCTGTCGCTTGTGGAGGTGATTGATGTGAACGCGGACGCAGATGCCTCCGTTGTGGGGGACCGCCTGCTCGTTGCATTGCCAAGCAACGTCTCCGACTCGAGCAGCAAATTGTCGCCGTTGAGTAGCGTGTGAGTGGCATAATACACATCCGCATCGAACTCCTCCTCCTGGTGGCCGTTACCAGCGGCGCCGCCAGTGCCATCGCTTGAGCCTGCTCCGTCGTCATCCATTGTTGGCCTTGTCCAGAGCAGCTCGAGCCACCAGTGTCGCGGCCACTTGCCAATGATGCTGCAGATGAGCGGCGAGGCAATGGCGAATAGCAACGGCAGCAGCCAACTGATGCCAATGGCGCCGCGTATGCCCGCCGCGCCGTGGCTGCTCGAGACACTGCCGCCGCCTCCGCCAGCAGCAACAATGGCAGCGGCATTGGCTGCCAGTTGACGACTGCGAGTGCGATTGCCATTCGCTGCACGCGAACCCGGGCCAACTGCCTCCGGCGAGGGAACGCTGCTGATGATGTTGTTCACGCTCTCGCGCCTCTTTGTGGGCGTGCCCGACTTGCTGCCCATTTGCAGATACTTCTTGGGCACCACCTCCGTGTGGATGACCAAAGCAATAGCTATCAGTGTCGAGATGCTCAGCAACAGCAGCGATGCCAGCGTGCTGCTGATTATTGCATGCCAGTTCTGCAAGAGAGAAGAGATAGAGAGAGAGTGAGTGTGTGAGTGAGCGAGAGAAGGAAGGAAATTATGCGGCACATTTATAATGCTCCAGTAAATGCCACATTGCTGTGCTGTGGCTACTGCCGATGCTGCATCATTATTTTTAATTAAATACTACATAAAAAACGTTGTCATCCGATTACAGCAACAACAACAGCAGCAGCAGTGGCAGTGGAAGTGACACCCTGTATCCCTGGGCAGCCAATTTTCGCACCCGCCAAAGATGACATCAAAATTTGACACGTGCCTCAGGCATAAATTATTTCATTGGCACTGCGCAAGTTCAGCGTATCCACAGTTGCCCACTGTGGACATTGCTTATTAAAAAGTTATAAAATTCACTCGACTCCAGCTCAAGTATTATGCAATTTTTTTAGCACCATCCCCCTAACTTTCCGTCCTCTGGTGTCCGTCTGTTTTCTCAGTCGCTTTTAATGTGCCCTAAGCCAAATTGTATCACATTTCGTCAGGCTGCTTCGAGGCGACAAATTCGTAATTGGTTTAGGCACCCGAGTCCAGTCCGAAGTTTATTATGATTTTTATTATCTTTTTTACAGTTACTTTGCTGCAGCTGCATAGATAATGCTGCAAGTTTAAGGGCCTACTTATTCTTAAAGAAGATATATGTTAATTGATTTGAAATAGCTTTTAAATATTTGTAAATTACAACATAACTTGTTGGAAATGCAAATTTGAGAGCTAACTTCGAGAGTCTTCGAAGCGTGATATACTTGATATTTTATGTTGCATACTCTGCGGAACTGATAGCAAAATCTGTCTGGTCACTAAGTAAATTTTATCAATAACTTTTATGTTTATTAACCGATCGGAACTAAATTTTAAGTAATTATTAGGGTGGTGATGATTCTGGCCTTAAAAATAAAGAAGATTTGCAAATCCATTTGCAGTTGATCACACATTTTACAATATTAAATATATCTATTGAAATGCATTCACCTAGCTAAGCAGATGCCTCACTCAGAACGACGCAAGACGCTGATTGAAAAGGTGTTTTTCCTTTTCGCTGCCTTTTTCCTTTCAGCTTGTTGTATAAATCATGCGGCTTATTGAACTTTTGTTCATAACTGAAAACCGCAAGCAGATTTCACTCTCGGCTTGTGGCCATGGAAAGTTTGTGAGGAAAAGAGAAAGAGAGAGTAAAAACCATGCCGGGGCAAGGAAGGCGCCATTAACCAAATTGAAAGCTAATACATTTCAATTACACATACGGTTTACCCTGCAGCAGAGTCAATATGAGATTTGCAGCAAAAGAGGGGAATGGGGTAGGAAAGGAAAATGCGAAAGGAGGAGGAAAAGGAAGATGGGAAGTTATTGTGGCTTTAATATGCCAGACACACTTCATTACATTATCAGGCTTCCTACTTTGTGTTTTGCACTTACGGAATAAGCAAGCACACACAAACACAGCAACAAATACACTCACACACACATGTGACAACATGTATAAACTGTAGACTTTGTATATTATCTAAAACATTGTAGATTTGTATTAACAGCTGCACGATATATCGATGCAGTTTGACTCATTTCCCATTTACAGTGGTGGCCTTAACAAGAAAGTATGCTGTTTATTTAGAATTATCAATTATTTCAAAGTTTTTAGAGGAATTTTCTACATAATTATGAATATGCCAAAAATTTAAGATTTTCTTTTATTTTTTTATAAGTCTGCAAATGTAGCTGCTCAATAAAATAGAAGTGCCTTGGCATTTCAGCTTTGCTCGCTTTTTAGCAGATCACAAGATAGAAACAGATACAAACAGATATTACTGACATGATTGACTGGCATTTTTATACTGTTCAAGAATATATACATATATTCATATGTTATGTTATATATGTATATGTCGCATTATGTGCCTTATTTACCTTCTACAAGTATACAAACAATGCCACACACGTATTTAAGTAGGCACTCACACCAACACACAGACACACACATAATACACACACACACACCTACACACACTCGCACTAAAACTGAAGGTCAACTCGAAGCTTCTTCGTCTTCTTGTTTTATGTCCCGTCGCGTCTCAAGACGCCAACAAAATTTGGAAAACTTTTTAATTTTCAATTCTCCCAGCACAGTTTTTCCTTTACAGTTTTTAAATTTTTGTTGTACGTATTTTAAGTATATTGTTTCGTTTTATTTCCGAAGAAATTATGAGTTAAGTGCGCTTAAAAGCTTTCACCTTTCACTCGGCAGCCA
This sequence comes from Zaprionus nigranus, assembly GCA_018903425.1. Classification (NCBI taxonomy): domain Eukaryota; kingdom Metazoa; phylum Arthropoda; class Insecta; order Diptera; family Drosophilidae; genus Zaprionus; species Zaprionus nigranus. The sequence goes on from JAEIGD010000002.1 coordinate 6,384,527, forward strand.
CGCGGCGTATGCGTTATTTATTTTATTCGCATATTATTTACGACGTGTTGTTGTTGCTTTGCTCTTCGTGTGGAAATTGCATTTATTTATGCACAAATTGCATGCAGTAAAATAAGTAAAACATATATTTATTTTAATTTTATTTGTTGTGTATGTGTGTGCGTGGAGAGGGGGGCGTGTCGGACGCCTCTGCAGCTGTGACACGTGTTTTAAACCATGCAATTTGCATATGTCTTTGCGGTCTGTCGCGTGGCCCTCTCACTCTCTCCCTCTGTCTCTGTTTGTCTCCCTGTCCATTTGTCCGCGTGTCCTTTTGTCTTTTTCATATTTTAATAAAGTCCTTTGCATATTTGCATGCAATTAATGTGCCAGCAATAACAATATTTACGTGCGCGTCGCATTATTGAGTCAATCTGAGCGTATTGTGCAATGCGCCACACGCCCGTCGACCGGCGCAAGTTCTTACATAAGTCGCTCATTAAAACATGGCTTAAAGTGTTGTACACACATGCAGACACACACACGAACATACAAAGGCGAGTGTGGCACATGTGTGGCCTAGCTGTCTTGAGGAGGAAGGGCGGAGCTGCAGTACACGTTCAAAATACACTTGAGGTAAACTGAGAAGCTTCTAGCGCAAGCTTTCCCTTACCTGCACCCCTCCTGCCTGTACCCCTCCTGCCTGTACCCCTCTGTCCCCTCTCCTTTCCCTTGTCCTCCACGTGCCAGCACTATCTACTGCCACAACTGGTCGCCTTTGCCTTTGACAATGCTCGAAATTCCCCCGACTCTTGTTGTCTTTACATTTTCAATTGCACAAACCTTTTTCCCCATTTCCCTGCCCCCACCCCCCACACCTCCCCTTCTGCAGCTTCCTTTTGGCTTTGTTGTCGCATTTTATTTGCTTTTCATTCATTTATTGCTCTGCTGTTCTTGTTTGCCACATCGGCCCAGTTTATTACTAATTCAAAAATGTTACATCTTGTAAGCAGCTTCCGAAATATTCAGGAATTATTCGGGTCGTATTTTTTTTTGTTGTTGTTTTGTTTTTCGCGGCTTCCCCTTAGAGATTAAACTGCGAACAGTTTTATATTTTGTTTATACGCACTTCATTTTTTCTTTTATTATTTAAAAGATTTTGCCCTGGCCTTGATTCCTTTGGGGGGATTTGCAGCGATCTTTAACCTTGTCGTATTTGCGCGAAATTGAAAATTTTGCGCGTTTATGTTAATATTAATTTCGACTTTGGCGATTTTCTCTGGAGAACTTTGCCACGCCTCGCCTCGCCTGGCTTCGCTTTGTGTTGTTGACTTTTAATTTGCTTTACTTGCACTTGGCTGGCCAACAGGTGGGCATGGCAAGGGGCGGGGGAGAACGAAGACCTTATAGTGCCAACGGGATTTGTATTTCATGAATTTTCTCTGTGTTTGCCTTCTCTCTGTGTGTATGTGTGTATTTGAGTTCTGTTTGGTCTGCTAACGTAAACTGTTAGCTGTAATTTATAATATTTACAAATCCCGTCCGACTTTATTTGTCCGACGACAAGTTAATTTATTTTGACGACGCTGACGATAATAATTGTCTTTATTAGTTTTTTTATGATTATTGTTTAAGCTGCTGCACCCTTCTGTGGCATTATTTATATGAAAAACTTGCCCAAATTTCTAATTATAATATTCTTGCTCCTCCCAAAGAATTTGTTGATTATAATTTACCGTTTCAGGGGTCTCAAGATCGCCCTAATGGACTCGAGGAGAAACTTTGTTCTTTCGTCTGCAAGTTGCCTTACTCAAATCGCAGCTCTACGCTTGCAACACTTTGGTTTTTATTAATTTTATTCTTTGTATTTTTATTTTGTATAGTATATATTTATACTGCCTTTTGCTTTTCGTGTTCGGTTTCGGTTTCTTTTGTTGTTGTTGTTGCCATCGCCTCAATTTATTTGATTATTTATTTTTGCTGTAATTAAATTTTACGCTTTGGTTGCGTTTGCACTGTGGCAGGAAGGGAAGTGAGTGCAAAGAAAGCGAGAGAGAGAAAAGTACTCTGAACCGCATTCGAAATTCCAACATCGCTTGAAGGTATGCAGCGCATACAAGAGCAGCCATTTTAAAGCGAAGCAATACAATTGTTGGAAGAATAATTGAATATGGTTCTCTAGCTAACTAGGAACTGTCTAAGACATTATATTTTTTTAAATTTTGAATTTCTTAATAAATTTGTAATAATTTCTCGTGTCTCTATTTTTAAATACCCACTTAAAACTAGTAGCAGTAATAATAATCTACTTTAAAGTATTGTCCCTTGCTACAATTAAATGCATCTCACACTTACCAACGGCAGCATTTTCATGAAACCAAGCAAATAGATGAGCATCACACTCGACGTGGATATGCAGAACTGCATTTTGAGGAAGGTCACTGCGCACTTGCGATTGCACCAGATGGGCAACAGGATTAGGAAGGCCGAGCCGCACTGCAGCAGGCAGCAGGCACAGCTGACGATCACAAAGATTGGACGCTGTGGGGCATGCGAGTGAGCCGACTGTGGAGAGAGAAGGAGAAACCAGTTAAAATTTGTCGTAAATTAGCTCAAAAATAAAAGCGAGCAAGGTCGAACTGAATTCAGCTGCAGCTGTTGCCAAGTTCAAAGTAAAAATAATAAAAATGAAAGTCATAAAATTTCTGTAAGGAGCAAGTAGCCATAAATTAAGAGCGTTTTCCACTTCCATACACTCCAAATTAATGCCACTTACATTCGGTTGCTTTTTGGTCAGCATTACGACGTAGGTGCCCGAGAGTGGGCAAATACAGCGGGTTATGTTCTCCATCAGGTGTTTAGTAATGCACAAATCTGAGCGCCACGTCGAGTCGAATGATGCCTTGTAGTCGTGACTGAAAAGTGAAAGCAAGGGCGGAATTTGCTTAGAATAAAGTTTCTTTAACTGTTCCAGAGTGCGCGCTTACCCACAGACTGCCACCCAGTCACCTGATTTGGGTACACTTTCATGCTGGAATATGATCTCCACGTGGCCAGCCTCGAATGACAAGTCGAGAGGCTCGCGGAAGTTGTCATTCGAGCGATTCGATTGAAACAGCCAGGTCTGTATGATGCGAGAGGTGAGCACGTAGTCTGAGTCCTTGGGATCACTAGAGATTGGTAATAATTAGTATTATGTTAATTTAAAAAAGTAAATAAATGCATTATAATATTACAACTGTTCAGTAAGTAAACAAATATATATAAGCGTATTAAGAGTATAGCATACTTCTTAGCGCAAGCCCCACTGCAGTTTATGCAGAGCGCATTAAAAAGCATTGCCTGCATTTGCGCGCAGCTTAAAACTAAGTAAGGCTCGTAGTCGGCATTGGTAGTGCTGCTGCACACAGTCAAAATGATTAGTTTCTAATACATATTCTACATATACAATGTAACATAACAATGCACATGCAGTATGTATGCATCTGTAACTGTATCTGTCTTTTCCAAACAGCTGTTGCTCTCGCATTCTCACTAATCTCATCAGCGCACACCACAGCTAAGCGGACAGCATGTTCATTAAACCACTCACTCACTCACTGACACACACACACGCACAAAGACACATTGCATATGCATGTGATGCATGCATAAACATTTGTTTCTAATGAAATCAACATTTGTCGGCATATTGACAACTATTCCAGTGGCATTTCAAGGCAAAATAGTTGCCAAAGAGAATCCGCTTCGGTTCGGTTCGGTTCGGCCCTGGCTTTGGATTTGCCATATGACCATGTTTGCTGCTTGCAGCATGCCGCATTCCACATTGGGTATTCTATATTCAGCATTTTGCATATTTGCATTTTGTTTACTGCCGTGTATAACTGTATAACTGTATGACAGTATTACATTTGTTTTTGTGTTCTTGCCACTTTCGCAGCTGCCTTAATGCGCTTACGTCGACAGAGACAGAGAGAATCCCATGTTATTAGGAATGCAGGAACAACACCGACAACAGTTGGCATTACACACAACACCCGAGGATATGCTACAGTCTTTTGTGCAGAGATTTAGTTAGCACCAGCCGAAAGATTATGAGGAAATTAAATGACATTCTGAAAATTAAATTCTTTGAGCCTCTACACAGGGAACTTTAATCAAATAGTGTGGTGCTAAGTCTAAGCTGCAGTTCTCTGCTTAATGCTGGTCAAAATATTTGCCAATTATAACTGCAATATTTAAAATAAGCTATAGCTCTCTTCTTCCTCTTCTTTTTCCACTCACCTGCCACGTGTGTAGTATGTTTTGGGCAGAAAACTTTTTAAGATTCTTGTATGAGATCACAGAGGCGAATATTGTCGAGTTGGCCATGATATGCAGCAGACGTGAAGAGAGTCCGATGTCCATATAGAGTTGGTCCGAGAACAGATCCTCGCTGCGTTGCAAAAAAATAGGAAAATAATAAAATCACCCTTAGTTGCGCCTGCAGTCAACGCACTTAATTAGCTTAATTAGACACTTGACGAAGTCAAGACTGGGCATATGCCAAGGTAACTCGAGCGACCCGCAGAAAGTTCGCTAAGTTGAATTTTTATAGAGCATTTTATAGTAAATGCGCGTGTGCGCCTGTTTTATGCATTTATTCCAAATTTTTTTTCATTTTTCCTTTTTTATTTTTATTTATGTTTGCTCATAAAATAAAGTATGTTTTTCCATTAAAAGTGAATGCAAAAAAATAGCAGAAAAAGAACGAACTGCCAAGGAAAGGCACGGAAAAGAAAAGGGAACGGACTGTAACGGCAAAGCTGCTGCGCCCTTGGCCGTGTATATTAATCAAGTGGCCATAAAAGTGAACTTTACTGTTTACTTGGGCAGCAGCAGCATTTGCATTTTGCCTTTATTTCTAATTACGAAATTATGAAATTATGCAAAAGCGCTTGACATGCGCAACTCAGAGAGCGCTCTAAATGCTTGAGACAGCAGATTATTACTGTAGCATCTTGGAAGCGAAGAATATATGAAGAAGTTTTAATTGGAAATAATAGTAGAATTATACAATTTGTATGTGTATAGGGTTTTTAAAAATCATATAATTATTTATTTACATTTATTTCTTATGAATAAAAGCAAAACAAAAGTTAAAGCAAGTCTATAAAATATTTGATGCATACTTTCCAGCGCTGTGCGAAATTCATTTCAGCTCAGGCTACATTTACTACATGAGATGCGCCAACTTAAACCAAGTAAACAAAGCTATTTAAAGTTCTTTTTTGTAATCCCTTTTGACGCCCAATTCGTGGAGTTAATTCTCCCCTTATCCCGCGCCCTGTCGCTCGCATGAATTGAAAGAATTTTCCATTAATCGAACGCAACACAGAAGCAAATCGAGCAGAAAGGATTGGGATTATCTCATTTCTGCCTTGCTACCCTCTGACCTGCCGCGCCCTCTCACTCTCCACATTCCCCCCTCTTACCCGTAAATGCGTAAATTGAACGGCAACGTTTTCACAGAGGTCATGTAAATGCGCAACGAGTTGAGCCTGTCCAGCGACAGTGTGTCCTCGTCGACTGTCAAAATACTCGTAGAGCCACCACCACCATCGACGTTGCTGTTGCTGCGATTCGCCTGCAATTTCCCTGCAGCTTTACCGGTTCCGCTTGCTGCGTTGCTGCCTGTTGATGTGGGGCTGCTGCCTCCACCACTGCTCGATGCGGTCAAAGTTGTCGAGCTGTCACCAGACGTGGCCGATGAAGTTGCCTGACTGTTACCGCCATTGTTGCCGCTGCCCTTCGATGTGGCCAATTGTGATGCCGCAATTGTTTCGCGATTCAAAGCGGCAGATTGCGTTAAAAGTTGCAACTTTTTAATTTGCTGCAAAGGGAAGAAGAAAATGATAAAATCAAATACGCATATTGAATTCAGGTGAACCAAAGGTCGAAGATCAAGTTCAGCTCATAAACAACATTAGGTTGCCTGGGCAGCCACACTTGCCCCTACTTCCGCGTTGCTATTGGCTTTGTTATTGTCATCGGCATGTTTTGATGGATTTGTGTTTCAGCAATTTAAATCAATTTGTTTACTTTGTGTTTTGCTCTTTGTTGTACCACATCTCCATCTCTTTCTTTTCTTGCTGCTTGGCATTAACTCATTAGAGCCTTATGTCTACCTCTAACAAATTGTGGCATTAATTTTCAGGTAAATAACAACAGATGGAGGCAGTGCTGGACTGGCTGATGCCCTGTGTGCTATTCTGTAATACTCTCTCTCTCTCCTTGCTGCTCTTTCCTCTCTCCTTGTATGCTAGATTGTATCCCAGAGCTTGGCACACAAATCAAAAATCAATGGCCCAAAGAGTTGGCCAACTTGGCTCTTCAACAACGACAAGAACAACTATAAATGTGGCAATAAAATGCAGTCATTGAACCCGCATAAAATTTCAAATTGTTGTATTTCTACTGTCTCTGACTGTGGCTTCAGACTGCCCCAATATGCTCAAGAGCTGCAAACAGAACGAAAGATCAACGAACCATGCGATGTCTCCCCTCAATTATATTTCCGCTTCTCTCTCGCTGTTTAATCATTGGTTTTCCCTTTGCCAGGCACAAAAATTACATTGGTTCTTGGTACTTATGGCTCGGCAAATACTTAGGAATAAATGTATTTACAAGTAACGGAACTCTATGATTCTACTTCATCGTACATCGGCAATCGCGTAGGAAAACAATTTCGATTGGAAAAGTTTTGAGGGAAGGAAAAACGTTAACTTGGGCAACATCAGTCATCGCCCACACCCAGCCGCCGTTTTCCCCTCTTCAATGCCTATGCAAATTGTGGTAGCTTTTTATATGATTTCCTTTAAAGACAAGCAAAGGTCGGAAAAGTCAATTCGAGTCGAGCAAAAACTGCAGCAAAAAGTTAAAATGTGGAAATTCTGCTCAACTTTCGACCTGAACCACGTTTAACAGTTTACCGGCAAATCACAGGGGCGTACAACTGTTTGGGCGTGGCTACACGTGAGTGTGGTGTGTGTCTCACGCGTATGTGTGAAACTTTTTTGCTGATTTCGAAAGTTTCCCTGTAACTTTAGAACACGATTTTGTTGCCTCTTTTTGCCTCGATTTGTTTTGCTTTCTCTCTTTTTTTGCGTCCACTTTTTGTAAGTGATTTGTCGTGAACTTTGTGAATTTAATTTTTGAATAGCCTGCATACAAATACGTTTGCTCGTAATGTGCAGTCTTAGCACAAGTTTTCCAGTTCAAACTGCAGGGACGGAATTGCAACAAGGAAGGGGACCAAACTTATGTGTGAAGATGTCAGTTAGGCTATGCATTGTGCAGGTTTGTGTAGTTATAAAAATTGAAAAAATATATATAAAAGACATTAATCTTCTTTATGTATAACATATAAAACAAGATTTAATAAACATTTATGCGGCAGTTAAATAAGCCACAACCTTATGCAGCAAAATATGTGCTAATTGATCGAATTGGCGCCCAACGCTGGCACTGGTCAATCCGCCCCTGGTCAGCGTAGTAACTGTGGGCACACTTTAAAATAGGTCAACTAAGTTTGTTTGCCGTTTACTTTCGCTTGCCTCGTAATGAGTCAATAGGCATTGAAAGCCGAACTTGTTCACTATTTTAATAAACTTTTACGTTCTCTAATATTGAAATATGCATCGAAAGTAAACCATCGAGCGACTTTTATGTGCAACTTTAATGCCTAAAGTTTTTCAATTGCATTATCCACAAAATGCCAAGCGAAATCAATGTTGAGCAGCGCAAATGAGAATGAGAATCTGCTTAAAACATTCACATTCACATTCACGATTCGTAACGCAATCATAATTCTGCACTGTCAACAAAACAAACCAATTGATAACCGAAATTGAATTGCAGCTGAAATTCATTTAATTATATTCCCAACTGACCAAAAACTTCTGCGATATGCGCAATTTTATTATGTTTATTATTAAAATAAATGTGTACGATGATATGCATAATGCGGGCGCAAAGTGATGCTCCCTTCCTTTGTGCTGGCATATAATTTAATGTAATTTAAAAATACAGCTCGCTCATTAAGCACGTGATAAGAGAAAACAAACTGGCTGGTTTGCGCTGTAGGAGAGTTTACTGTGGCAAGGGATTGTGTTCTTGCATATTGCTTCATATTTAGTATCTCTGCAAGTGCGATCAATGTGAACAGCACCAAAATCAAAGATATTTATGAGTAAATAGAAACGAAGAGCACATTAAGGTGTACTGCAAATATTTAAAAGAACTTCCTTAATTAAATTAAAATGCGCATTAACAATTCAGCTGTCTCCAAGTTCCACTCTTCGTTTGTGTTAAAGCTCCTGCATTGGATGGAAATTAATTGCAGCACTTATTTCAGTCGGTTTCTTTTGCCATCGCTTATACCTTTATTTGCGCTAATTAAAAGTCCGTGTAATAAAACATTCCATTGACGCTGACTTAAAGTTTTTCACTCGGCAGTCAATAAAAAAATGGGGGTAATGTCCAACTATTTGGCAAGTTGAGAAAAGTTGAAAATGCTGGCATTTAATCGACCCAATTATGCTGCCAACTTGGCGTTGATTTTATTTCAGTTTTGTTTGCTCGCTGAGAGGAAGAGGAAAGAATGAAACAACAACAAAAAAGTATGGGAAAATAGTTTGCGCCTTACATGGCGTATACTTAATATTGAAATGCCATAACTCAAGCTAACTTCGACGTAAAGAAAATTAATTTGAACGCATTAAAAACTTTACGTTGAGCCCAAACTATGCACTAAGCAGACGCCAGCGACGCAGTCGCAATAAAAACTTGCCTTAATTCCGTGCGCCGTGCAGCCCAAACGTAGATGAATATTAAAATGGTTGACACACGGGAGCTAAAAGATTATGCCGTATAGTCGCAGCGCTTATAAAGTTGATCCTTGACATTGAGACAGTGTGGAAAGATGGGCATAAGGTTCTGTGTGGAGAGGAGCAGAGGGGTAACGGGGTGTCGGGGTCGCTTTAAAAGCTGATGGAGTTTCCCTTTTTACGGCGCAGGCAACCGACAGCTGCAATCAACACTCACATAAATTTGCATGGCAAAATTGAAGCCTGATGCAAGTGGCAAGAGCTGTTTACCAACGTGCCACCGTGTTGCCTTCTGTACTACGTGGCACAGTTACTTTTATGCCGTACTTCGCGAAAACAAAGTGTGCTCAAGGAATAAAACATGAGCCTCAGTAAACCCAAGTCAGCCTCCGTCCAAGTCTTCTCTCGCCTCCTCCTTCTTCTTCTCCTTCTCCTGCTTTGAGTCTCTTGTTGCCTTCTCCTTCCCCGCTTTCTTGGCGAGCCACTTAAAAACTTAAGGAAGTTGAGTGTGAGGCGCAACAACAACAACTACAGTGCAACCGAGTGGAAAGAGACAACAAAATGTGGCACAACGGGGTGGGGAGGGTAAACCTGAAGGTAGAGCGATGGCAAACGGGTCCAAGGACACACGGCTGATACGCACCATTCGCTAGCTTCACACCATGGAGTCGGGGTCACTTCCGTCTTTGTCTGCGGCCGGCCATAAGGAAGTGGTTATGGTTATCCGTAGGCCAGGTAACCCATCCGGCATCCTTTCCCCTTTCCCCTTGACGATGGCAACTGTTTCATTGTCGCTCATTAGCTCCAAGGGCGAGCCACTCCCCATCCGCAGCTCATGTGCGTTTTATTGGCCCTAAGTAAATTATGCGGAACGCAGTTAAAAGCCCGGCAAATTCAATTGGAAAATGCTAAGGGTTGGAGAAGGTTTAAGGAGGCCATATGGAGTTAGGTGTGTCTAATAAATGCTTAGAGAAGTTTCTATGAAGTAGGTGCTCCGTCGGAATACCTAGCTTAATCTTATTTAGTGTACCGATATACTCATTTCTTAAGTCTTTATAAAATAAGTTTGATTCTTTTTCGGTTTGTAAAGCCAAGACAGAGTGCAATTAAAACTGCTTCATAATTGAAGTATACTATGGTTCGTCGTCACTGCAAAAAAAGGATAAGCTCAATACTTATTCATATTCCCTTTACAATTTGGGTCAATCCTTTAATCTCTTAATAATAGGGACTTTTTTTGTGTTAACTACTCTCTAATTGCATTCGAAATCATCTAACAACCTATTGATTTTATAATCCACACCCACAATCTCTTTACTTGTCTGTTTAACACACATTTACCTCACATTTCGAGCTCTCGCCGTCGCTTTAAGTGTGCCAAAAGGATGTTCCACTACAGAGCAGATGTGCAACAAACTGCCCCACAACTTTACTCTTCCCACATATAGGAGTATTGAACAACCACAAATACACAGATTCTATAGAGGGGTATTCATTACCGGCAAACACGAACATCAATTCTGCGGCTGTTTTAGCACTCGAATTCGGCAGACAAATGCAAAATACGGCGCAGCGACACCTCAACAAGCTAAATAAAAGTTTGGGAAAACCAGTGAAAAATTGCAACTGGCTCCGCTTTTCCGCCCTGCCTCTGCTTGCCATATGCAATAAATCTGTGAAAAGAGAGCGAGGGTGCAGAGAGAGAGAGAGAGAGACTGGCAAATATTGAATATGGCTGTGGGTTATAAATTACGACGCCCCGAATGCCCCACTGGGCTCACTTGGCTGCCTGCGCTGGCTGGGCATAATTTATGCCCAGACTGAGTACATCCCACTCTACTCTATATGCATGAAAGGGGTAACCTCTTGGCAACCAATAGTTGTCCATGCTGCTGCTGCTGCTGTTGCTTACCTGTTGACTATTGAGCGATTGCGCATTCTGCATGACTTTATCCAGTATCCTGAGTATTATCTCCGCCGCCATCTCACGCTCCAGCTGGGTGCCCTTCAATTGCAAATAGGTGTCGAGCTGCGAAATAGTCAGAGGGAGAGCTGGTTAGAGAGTGTGCAGCCAAGTAGCAGAGAAGTGGCCGAAAAAAAGTCGAGAAACTGGCAGAAAAGTAAACGAGGCAGCCCCCGCAGTCCCCGCTGCCGTTCGTTAGGCGGTAAAATTTGTGTGCGCATTAAAATGAAAAATTGTTGCCAAGCGGCCGTTGAGCAGAACTTTTTCTTTGACTCTATGTCTAGTTGCCTCTGAAAATTGTGTGAAATATTGCAAGACGCAGCACACTTTGCCATCTTTTTTTTCATCCTATTTTTCTTGCCATCTTCCGGCTGCGTTCATTTGCGTGTAAAAATAGTTTTGCTTCACGTCGAGACACTCGAGAGTGTGGCGTGGAGGAGGAACAGGGATCCTTAGGTCGTGCTACGCAGGTAGTTTGTAACGCTTTGAGCCTGCAGCTTAAATGTGCTCAAGACTTTGCCCTGCGGTCGCTGCTAAAGTTTCCGGTTGCGATACTTGTTTAAAATTGAATTTGGGAATACGAGACCGAGAGAGAGAGAGAGAGAATGAGAGCAGCGCAAAAGTTTGCAAGCAGACAAAAGCAGCAGCACCAGCACTGAAGTGCCAATCACGAGAATCTTCGAGAAGGGCAGCACAAAAGCTTCTCGAGCTATTACGAGCTTTGAGCTTTTTCACTGCCCCAACGCAAAAACAATCGTTAACTTTTCAAGAGTTATGGAATTCTGGATGATTTGCGTAAATTATTGGGATGGGCAGGGAAGAAGAGATTGAATGTGATGCTGATAGAAAATGACAGATGATATCTTAAAAAGGATAAACTTTGAAAGGTTAGTCACGAATTAGAATTGTGCTTATTTGAAAAATGAAGGAAGAGGTGTGCTGAAAGTTATATAGTCCTATTTAAAAAGGTACTTGTTGAGACATTATTTATTTCATTCTTGGCTCATTACAAAGTTCTTATAACCAATGTTTAGTTATGTTAAGATCCGTACAGGAACTAAAGGAGTTAAATCTGAACCAATTGAGCTGTCATACTTCATTAAAGTTCAGTACAAAACGAACTTGTTCTGATCTTGATAAGTTGCAGTTTCTTCTTCTTCTCAACTTACCTCGTGCAGCATATCAATGAGGAAGCTCGCCTCGCCCGGCAGAAAGCTTTGACGGCGCTGCAGTGTGTACTCGAAGCAGGCCTTCAGAATGTTGGACGAGTTAGTCTGCTGGAAGCCGGCACTCAATGCCAGGAATCTGTTGTAGATGAGCAGCAGCTCGTCGCGCACACAGCTGGAGAAGTCGGGCAGCAGCCAGCTAGAGTTGCCCGCATCACGTTGCTCGCAAATGCGTCGCGAGTGACCCTCAAATCCACGCGGGCAATCGGTAATGATGGGCGCACCTGGGGCACTCGTTGGCCAGTGCACACCGTAGCTGGACTCCGCCAGACAAACATGCGCCGCATTGCGCTCGATCACATTGATATAGACACTCCGAGAGACTGGACGCACACTGTTCGAGACAAGGCAGGTGTACTCCGCAGATTTCTGAATGTTGTTGATCTTCAGTATGCTGCCATCTGGGTAAAGGTCCTCCCACATTGCCGTCGCCGCGTCTGACTGAAAGAGCACACCGTTGCGCGTCCAACTGTAACCCAGTTGAGCGTAGCGTTTGATATCATCGTTGCCCGGTGAGAGGCAGCGCACGCGCAAGGAGTCGCCACGTTGCAGTGTCACGCTCGCCGGATCAACACGCAGCCGAGGTGGCGACTTGATGTGGATGTGCAGCGAACGACACTGCTCGACACCCCAGTCTGTGATCTGTAAACAGAGTGAGAGATGGCGTTGAGTGTGAGATTAGTTTGAAGGTTAGTTTACGAAATTGAGGTTATGTTTAAGCGCGAAACACGGCTCTTAACGTGGTTAGCACAAAAGTAATTTTGAAAGTAGTTTTATCTTGAGTTTGCAAGGTTACGAAGTAAATACGAAAGGGAGATAAGGTTAAAAGAGAGTGTGAGGCTATGTTGAAGGGAAGATAGAAAATGTAGGTTAGTTTACAAGAGCGCTAAGGTTCTAAAAAGAAGTTATATCATAAATTTGGTAGGTTAATTCAGGTTACGTTGTTGGGTTAACTTGTTATGAAAATTCGAGGATACATTCAAATCTAAAAATACAAAATATATAGTGAGGTTATCTTATGAAGAAGTCAATCTGCAAGATTGTCTAAAGTACAAAGCTACCTTTGTAGTCTGCTCAAATCAATTTCAAAAATCGAAGAATTCTATAAAAGGGAAAAGTTACCCAGCGCAACAACGAGCAGAAAAGCAACTCAGTCAATGCACAGTGGAACCAATGGCAGTCAATGATAAACTAAATATAAATACCTGCATACAAATTGCAATGTAAGCAACATGATTGTGTGTGTGTGTGTACTTAACGCCCACACGGTCATATATCTGTCTATAAATACAATCAGTTTCCACTGTGTTCCACTGTCCGGGCTGCATTGATAGCCCTGCAGGCAGCCGATAAATATCAGCTGTAGCTACAGCAACGAAAACAACAACAAACAATAATGTTTGCACTTGGTACATGTACACAAACACCCACACATATACACACACACACACATACAAATACAACGAGAAATGCGAGCTGCTCTTTCTGGATGCATTGATCGCCTTTTGTCAACAAATGCTGCCCAACTGTGCAACTGTTCGACAGTTCGACGCAAGTATCCGCACTTAATGCACTCTGCCCCTGTACCCCTACTTCCTTCTACCTCATCTCACAATGGGTGGCAACCTGTGCCACTGTGCAACGAGGTTAGCCCGTCTAAAGCGTCGTTGATTGGATATGACTTTCGGCTGATTGTGGCGATGCTTGCAAAATGGACCCTAAGCCTTTGCAGGGATAACATGATATTGTTGCGCTCAGAGCTTGTGTGTGTGTGTGTGTGTGGCTACTTAAGGCTCAACTGTCAGCTGTATGTGTGTGTGTATGTGGGGGTGTGTGTGGCACAAACATGCTGCACAAATGAAACGTAGGAAAACCGTCGCAAAGCTTTGAGGCTTCAAGGGAATACAATGTGAGGAGAACGACAGGCATTAGTATAATGACGATGGCGCCAAAGGGGGAGGCAGAGCGCAATAATGATGACGATGATGACGTTGCACTTGACTGGGACTGAATGATAGACAGAGACAGAGATAGAGAGAGAGAGGGAGAGAGACAGGGTAGAGGAGCAGTCTAGAGTCCGGACCTCGCACAGAGCGAATTTCCGTTTCAAATTTAAAAAGGCAGACAAACTAACGAGCAACGACACCAGGATCACACCTCTGTCAGCTCAGTGCATGTCTGCGCTTGTCTGCGCTTGTCTGTGCATGTCGGCGCTTGTCTGCCCCCCCCAACGCTGTGGCACTTTGTTGCAAGCGAGCCGGAAACATTTGATAGACATCCGAAACCGATTCGTAGATTGTCAAGTTGCGACACCGAAAACATTTTTATGTCATTCTCGTCGAGCCCGGATCGGCATCGGAATGGGAGTGTTCCTTTACCATCTCCTTGCTGGTTTAAATTCTCGCTGTAGCGCGTTGTCTTTCTACTTTTACGACCACTGCAACGTCAACACAAATCCTTGCCAGCCACAAAATCCAATTGGCAATTAACTCATTTAGCCGCATTGCACAACAATTTTTTTATGGCCAAATGTGATTTTATTGCCCAAGACTGAAGCGCAAAGTTGCGTCTCATTAACAGTCGAAGTCGTTTAAGAGCAGATTGTGCGAGCAGTGCTAATGTTATTTGCTCACTCTCTCCCCTCTCTCTCTCTTTCTTGCTGTCGCTCTGAGTTAGCCAATAAAATGGCGCAGTATTTGCAATGTTAATGACGTCGAAGCTTGAAAACGGTCGCCACTTTTTATGGTCTAACAGATAGAAAGAAGCTGAGGAAGAAGCCTTCCTAACGAACTCAAAAGTGCATGACAGCAACCGAGAATCGGCAGGAGCCCAAGGACGCTCTGATATATGTGCGTACGATATGAGATGTGATACATACATTGATACATTCGATGTGTGTCAAGGTTCTTAAGCAAGGTTCATATATAACAATTGTCTAATGAATTTAGAAACTTCAAAACTTTAAAAAAATAAATAGTTGAAACACACTTTTAAATTATTAGACCAGACAGAGTAGGAATGACACTTTGTCGATACCTTTCGGCAGGTCAAAGCAATTGTATCAATAGCTTGTTTAAGCTTCCAGCATTTCCTGTTTATCTTTGTACCTGTCTTAATTATCATTATCTATTTCAGCTATTGATGATATTGTTTAAGTTCATGACCTTTAATTACAAGCGAAAGCCTACAGACAATAATTTGTTAGGGCATTATCTATTGCCTTGACTGTCAGTTCGTTTGTGGACTAAGAACTATCATAACTTGGAAGACCATACTTCGTAGCCTCTGCACCACATGAGGATTTTGGCATACAGCGGTTCATATTGCATTCTATACTTTAGAAAGACAACTCATTTATGAGTAAGACAGATAGGAGAGTAGTCTTCATTTCGCGAGAGTATTCAGTAATTTTGAAGCTCGTTTGATATTGACATGAATGCTCAATGACGTTAGTTAAATGTGGCCAGCTCCATTGCCGTTGGTTATTTGCATCACATGCCATGGCAGAGACATCTTTGGTTCGAGACAAATGAATCAATTGAACGTGCCGCAAATCAAATCGATTGCATTAATAGGTAAACCTGATGCAAGGCAGAAATTCGAGATTTCCCTGGAGCTAATGAACTAATTGCAGCCTAATATCAATAAATAAATAATGATTGCACGCCCTGCCCCTGGGTATATTCGTGTTTAACTTATGGACATGACTGCCACAACTCCCTGGTGCATACTGGACACTGTTTGAACACACTCACACACAAACACACACAAGCACACACAGTCTGCTAGTCGAGTGGGGAGTGTCGACTGTCGAGCCTTGAGGCGAGTCCTATTGAAAAGGATTTATGCTTTTCAGTTTCAAAGATGGCAAAAATCAACCTTTGGGGATTCAGCATTAAGCGGCTCAGTCCGTTGAGTAAAAAATGCTCAGCGCAGCACGCTGATTAACGTGAAATTCCTGAAGCAGATGGCAAGCATTGTTGCCACAAGTCTCCTTCCCCACCTCTGCTCGGCACTTGCCTTTGATCTGATGGCGTCATTATGTTGACCACGACAGTAATAAGTGGGGAAGTAAGAAAGGGGCAAAGGAGAAAGATAGGGAGAGAGAAGGGAGAGAGTGAAGGGGCGTACGCAAAGGCACAAAGCGACAGCAGCCCCTAAAAAGTGTTGGGGGACTCATATAGATGTAGTACGAAAGCAAGAAGAGTACAGCGAGAATCCAGCGAGAACCCAGCGAGTACCCAGTGAAATCCCCTCGAAGTGTTCGGACAAGGCATTAAATACAATTGGTGTTGGGCTTTAAGAAAATGTTCGCTCGTTAGCTCTGCGGTCGACTGCAACAGGCAACAGCGCTGCTGCTGCTGCTGCCTCTGTCGCTCTTTGCGGTCTTAAAGTGGGAAAATTTATAGTCAAGTCTTGGAATTGCGGCTCAAGGAACTGCAACCAGTGGCGACCTGCAGAAAACTGCATATTACGGCTTAAAATTCAAGGAAGGACGGAGTGGTGAGGTAGGTACTAAAGCATAATGAAGATAATCTGAATTAGTACCCAACGGAAATGATCATAAATTCAACTACTATTAAAAGCAGCAGTCGGGACAAAGGTAAAAATCAAAATCACACAGAAGCAAAGTAAACTGAATCAAAATAAAGTTAAAGCTCGCCGTGTGAAAGGGACTCGACTTGGACATTGATGCTGAACAAGAAGATATAGCTTTAACTGAGTATACCTTAATACCAATAAATACGAACATATATATTTGACTATTTTTATATTATATATAACAAATTTTAACGTACTTGTATCTGTTAAATATACTTTGATTCCATCACGGAACAAGAAGATATACTTTTTGTATACAAGTATTGGTAAAGTAGACCTGCTACGTCTTTAATATGGCCGTAAGCAAATAGATAAATATATATACATATCTTTAATCTTTATGATCATTATATAATGATTAAAAAGAACGCAATTTGTACACCTACTTCCATAGAAATCTAATGTAATATAATTCAATTCCCCACGGTCCACACCTGATATTAACAAATCCAATTAAAATGCCATTTTAATTGTCCTGCGGTGCTTTGCTTAAGCTTTTCATGCCCTTCTCGCTGTTAATTCACTTTAGATTTCCTGTTAATTTTGGGGAATTCCATTGAAATTCTCGCCCGACTAATCAGTATAATTGCCATGCGTTAAGCTGCCATATCTACCGAGTCACAGTCGCCTCTCCAAATGGAGAAGGGGAGTTCGAGGGGGGGCGCTGTGAAACACAAACAGTGTGAAGTGCAAATAAAAATCGTCCTAAAATGCCACAAAATTACTTTCAACTTTTCTCAGTTTCCTGTGCAGTTCTTCATTTGCGCTGTAAGTCGGCTTTTAATTAGCTTAATTAAAATATGCAAAAAAAGTGAGAACGTGCAGGAAGAGAGGGTGGCAGGGATGGGTAGGGTTAACCCCTCTAAATGTGGTTTCTCTTTTGATTTGTGCGTGCCTTTTGCGAGGGTTCCGGTTTCTCTTTTTTTTTAGTACGCAATTAAATTTTAATCTATGCAAGTTAAGCATTGAGTTCTGAGTTCTGCCGGAGGTTTTCCCACAAATACCCAGTGGGCCTTAGTAGCACTTACTAAGTCTTTAAACTGTTCCAGACCATTAAATCTCAAATGCTGCAGGCCGGCAACCGTTTTTGTTTATGGCTTGGCAAATAACAAATAACGCAAATGGCTTGTAAAAAATATTGACATGTAATGCCAGCAACAACAACGAGAGTAACATGAAGAACCTCCGCTTTTTTGGGAAACCGGAACTGGAACTGGAAGCCATCGTCGTAGATGTTGCATAGTACAAAGTATGAACAACATGTTTATGACTTTGAGGTAGGCTTTTTATGCCGCCGACATATACCGGATGCTCCGTCGAAACGAAGGGGGAAGAGAGAAACTCCAACCTCATGAGGGAAGTGAGTTATAAATCAGTCGGTAATTCGATTAGTAGGGTTAGCATCATTTCTATACGCCTGTAAATCAAATCAGCTGCAGGCACTGTTCACTTTTATTTTTATGGGCGTAGTTTAATTCGCATGGCCATTAAACATGGCAAAGAATGGGTTCTGAGAATAGAATGTGTGTTGGTCATGGCAAGTTCAGTATCCTAGTACTGTCTATTATTAAAAGAAAGCCACATGAAATAACATATTTAACTTAAGATTAATATTTCCTATGAACATAGTATTTTCTATTAGCTCACCTTGCAGCTGTAGACGCCCTCGTCAATGCGACTGGCCTTGGTCACGCCCAAAATTGCCGTGTAGACATCTTTCGTTTCCGGTGGCAATACTGTTGTCCATATTTCTCTGCAAATGATAATTTATGATCAGAAGATTGTGTATTTATTAAATATGATTCAATATTTGTAAAAGTCTAAAATAAATTGAATATATTTCATAGAGTTAGAAGATACGAAGAACTGGCGTCAATAACATTACAGTAACATGCTATTAACATTTGCTTTAACATATTAATCGATAGGCAGAGCGATAACCAACATACCCAGTCATCGCACTAAAGAAAATCAGTGTTAGTTACTGCTACTATTTATTGAATTGGAAATCGAATGTTTATAAGCATTTTATATAATAAATACAAAATATGCATTTGCACTGAATATAATTGAAGGTGATTATAATTTGTAGAGCCAACCTTGGTCAGACACAAGTGCTTATCGGGGATAGTTGGCTCTTTGGCCTAATCATGTCTTACTTAGGGGGTTTGTAGAGCGTACACCTGCCCAGCGGGTGGCAGGTGGGCAAAGATGGCTAATAAACAGTTGAAACTTTCGCTTTTGCACTTGTGTCAGATTCGCGTATTCACACATTTTCACACCCGATTCACAGAGACATCGTCGAGTGCAATGCGAGATGAATTGGAGCGCGTGCAGCTCCCCTGCTAATTGACCCACTAATAGTGGCTCACTTATCATTCCCAGGCTAAAAATTCACTCTTTATGTGGGTGTGTGCACGTGTGTAGGTGTGCGTGTTTGTGTGTTTGTGTATGTGTGCGAAAAATCATGGCTAATGTGAAAACAATCGCGGATGCTGCGGTTCGAAGTCAATTAGCAGGCAACATGATTCATTTTCAAATGTTTTTGAAAATGTTTTCGCTGCCGCCACCACAGCCGCGTCAGTTGCATTGTTTGCCAGTATGCAAAAAGGGCCTCGCTTGCCTGCTTAAATGGGTCACACTGTTAGCGAGTTGGCTATTTGGTTTCACGGTTAGCTAGTAACACGATCTACCCATGGAACAGACATCATCATCATTATGGTGCAAATGATAGACACATATATAAGATTAATGCCATGAGGTACGTTCACAGTGAATGGGCGGCGAAATGAAGTACGAAACAATGCGAAAAGGGGTAGAAGAATATAAATAATAGACCAAATTGATAAAGTCTTTCTGCTCCCTATTAGCTTTCTTTCTACATGTCTTTTAATCTGTAAATCTATCTTTCTATCTCTCTATCCATCTCTCTATATCTCTATTTCCTTGTTTTCAAAACTCTCTTTCCTCTCCTTCTTTCTATCTATCTCCCTCTCAATTCACTGCCTAACGACGCATTCGCCTGGCAAAAGTTGCACTCATAAGCATTTGATAAAGCTGCAATCAAGGTAAATAATTAAAATATGCTGAGCAGCGCCCACCTGCATTCAGCTGCACCCTCCACCCGGTCACCTAGCTGGCCCACTTGAGCACTTTAGCAATCCGGGAACGAAAGCCGAAACCAAAAACCAAAACTCTTGCAGTTGGCAACAACTTAAGTGCTGTTTGAGGTTTTTGGTAGCAAACAAACAGACACCTTCCCCCGCACCTCCTTCTCCTCTACCCACGCTTCTAGTGCCTCCTCCCTTTACGGCTTATCCTGTCAGTGAGGCCGCAAGCTTACTGGAGTGGAGAGTCGGTGCTGGTTGTTTGTGCAGTCCACTGAGAGTGCGGAGCAGGCTTCCACTAATAACTTTTACGCATGGATAACGTCGGCACAGCCCAAGGATAGCAAGGATAACAGCTTCATAACATTGGAAAAACGTAGCTGGAAAGCCGCACGAAACGAAAGTGCGGTTTAAACAGGAAGGAGGGGTAGGGTGTGGGGTGGAGTGGGTTCCCCTCGAAAAACCACAAGCGGCCGATTGAGCTAACATGGAGCTGCAAGGTGCATCGGTCGAAATTGCAAATACCCAAGTGGGAGGTAGCCCAGCTGGGGGTTAGATTAATGGAGGCGTGGCGGAGCATTTGGCGAGCATACAAAGCACTTAACCTACAATTTGCTAATGGCCAACGGCGCAAGATTTCGCCATTTGCGACGCACCTTCAAAATCAATTAAAAGGCAACGGAAGTAATAACATTCTGTGCAGGAAGTGCGTGGCGCTTAAATGCAGCGCCAGCACAGGAGTCGTATGTGCAGCGCCAGCAACCGCAAAAATAGTAAAGCTCGCTGCTCGTTTACAGCAAATGAGCACCAGCAGCAGCAGCAGCACCACCACCACCACCAACAACAACAACGAGAATAACAAGTGCAACAACAATGAGCACCACAAGAGAGCTTCGGCTTTGGCTATGAAGCACAGGCACAGAGGCACAGGATGCCGGCAGTCTTAGCGCTGTAGAGCGCTGGTTACTGCCTTGACTAATACAATTACAGAGCACTAAACTGCTGCGCAAACACGCAAACGCACACACTCTTTCTCCCTCTCCCACACATGCTCTCTTTCCTCATTCACCAGCACTGCAATGATAAAGCGAACAACAGCAGCCGCAGCGTCAACAGTTAACAGCAGCCACCAGTGATAGAGAGGAGCACGTGAGCATGGGCACTGCAGCGTGCTTGATAATGCTCTCCGATTGCAGCTGATTTCCTCACAATCACACCAGTTTGCAGCAGCCACAAGCAAAACAGGATTTTGACTGCAGAGGAGAGAGCATGCTGACTGTTCTGCTCCCACTGCAGCCGACCTCTTTTTTCTCACGGCTGTTAATATTGCAAATGTTAACTAACATTTAAACTTTAAGTATTTCACTTTAACAGTATGTATAACAGATGTCAGTAACAGTCCAACAGATATCTGCCTGTTTAAAAATGCTGTTAAGTTATCATTTCGATAACATCTTTTCAACGAACAGATTTCAACTATTGCAATAAGTGCACATCTCTGGCAGAAAAACCATTTACAGCGCATCAGCGGCTGTTGCATTTTAATACCCTGCAGCAATTGAAATAAGCGGAGAGAGGGCATGTTACGTTCACAACAGGCGCGGCAAAGCAAGATTGATGTTGATTCTGGAAATGTGTTTAAAACCGAGACGTCAACCGACTCGTTGCTTTTATAAAAAGATTATGTGTTAACACAGTAACAATGCTAAGAAGTTACTTTGGAGTAGGATATCCTGAAGTCGACTGCATTCGACTGTATTTTACATTCAAGTTGTTGATGCTGCAGCTGCTGCTGGTCTGCTGCTTTCAAACTGCATTTGAAAACTTGCAACAACTGTTGAGGCAGCGCCAACGATAACTGCATTGGCATTTGCTCTGCGTGTGTGTGTGCGCGCTAACCAATGTGTATGTGGCTCTGTACGTGTGTGGATGTATGTCTGTGTGTCTGTGTGGGTGTATGAGAATTTGAACAGCTGCTTACAGTTTTAGCAACACGTGCTGAGATACTCTTTTGTCCTTGGATTCTTGCAAAACCATTTGAAAATTTGTACACTTTTCACAGCTGCTGTGATTTTTGGTAGCTGCAGAAAACAGTTCATAAAATGCCATTTGGTCATAGGGATGAGTGAAGCATTTGAAATGCCCCAATCGCATATCAATTGGACGTGCATAACCTCATACAACTCAGCTGTATGTTATGCAGACCTCTTGCTCAAGAATCCTGCAGTGTTTTTCAATTGTTATTTAACTCTATGTTATTAATATTTGTAGTACTAGTTGGCATATGATTCAAGATATAGAGCTGCTGATCCGCATTAATTAATAATTATCAAAAGTTGTTGAAAATATAAAAAATAATTTGTACAAATTACAAGAAACACGAAATGCATTGGCCCGACTCCTGAAGGTTAATCTGCAAGAACTTAATAATATTTTCTGCTCTTACATAAAGGAAAATATGTCTGTTTGTGAGTCTTTTGAACTGCCTTAAGCAGGGTTGCCAGATAGTTAACATTTTACAATCGAATAAACCGAGCAAACATATGAAAAATTAGATTTCTCGGCCACAAACAAATAATGGTGCACATATGTGTGTATATGTTGTGGTAGGACCGTAAAAAACAAAACAACAACAGCCCAGAGCGATCTATCTCTTTTCCTCTCTTACAAACTCGCTCTCTCTCTCTCGCTCTCTCTCTCTCTTTTGGCGAGTAGGAGTTGGAGAGGGGATTAGATTTTTATGTGAGCGGACACCGCAAAAGCCTTCGGGCTGCGAAATACAAATCCATCGCAAACGGTTTTATGAGTTCATAAAACCGACGCGTAGGTGTTTACCCCGAGATCCGTATATACTTGTGGGGTATTCGGAAGGGGGAGGGGGGATTCTTCTTTGCTCCCGAGTGGGAAATTGAAATTGTGAAGTTACTTTGCTGTTGAATGTTTTATGCGTTCCCCAGCGACGAGGCTCGTAAATATGAATAAATATGTTGCGGGCCGTTAGCCTAGCAATGCATTAAGCGGCTGCAGGTCGGGATAATCGTAACTTGATTAGAAATACGATATGTGCCCTACCAGTGCTGCCCAAGCATGCACATTAAGACACATATGTGTACACATACAAACATACATATAAATGTATTTGTGCCTATGTCTGTCCTTTTGGCATATAAAAACTTTATTAAACGCAACTAGGCATAAAAATAAAACGATGACAAAGTACGCGACGCTCTTTCAAGTCGTTGTCCCTTTGCGTGACGCTGTTGCCGACGCCAACGCAGCGTTTTTTTCCTGTTTTTCTGTTATTTTTGGGCGCACAATTCACTTGAAGTTGTAACAAATTTCATTACAATCGTAACAAGAAAACGTGTCTCAACAACTAAATTGCCAAAGCGAAAGCAGAGACAAAAATTGCACAAAACTAGGCGCTTTCAATGCCTTGCTGAACGTGGAACCCTCTCCCTGTACGCGGTATCCTCGGCCAAAGGGCTTGATTGGCTTTTTACTGTCCCAACCCACAGCCAAATTGAACTTTAACAGATTGTGCTGTGGCGTGCGACGGGAGAGTGCGAACTTTAACCTTTCTATATACAACCGAGTGTATGTGTTGGTCTGTTAAAGATGATCTTTGTGTTATAGAAGACTTCACTGCCAGCTGCACTTGAAAATGTTAACTTTAGCATATGCTTAACAGACAAAATTAAAGTTGTTAAGTAACAGATACAGTAACATAGAAACTTTTACAGACATATCTTTAAACAACAGCGCAAAGCTAATTAAAAACTCTGTTCCATCAATCTGTTAACAGACTTACTTAACAGTGTGCAAACCTTTATCTGTAACAGTTCTTTAGCAGAAAGACTTTAACTAACAGTTCTGGGCAACACGTTAAAGTGACAATCCGGAATCGAATTTCTGGTTACCGAAAAAACTACATCCATATGCTGTAAATAGCGAACGCCCCACAAATTTTAGGCAAGCAGCAGCTGCCCCGACTCCTTTGGCAGTTCCTATATTCGACTCGCCGCCCTTCCATGCCTCGTCCCTTCAGGCATATTGCTGTCATACTATGGATTTTGTTATTGTTATCATGCTCCATTTTTTTTTTTTGTTTGTTGCCTTTTTTCTTCGTTTAGGTCAAACTTGCAGCAGCATTTTCTTTCGTTTTTATTTTTTTGCTGACTAGCAGCTGCCTTTGCCGACTTTTCCATTTTTATTGATGTGCGTAAGGAGAATGATAGAAGGATGAGGGATAAAGGGGAGGAAAATGGGAAAGAAAATAGGGACAGCAGCGGGGTCTGTTTGCCTTCGGGCGACGGCTTTAGGTGTTAGTGAATTTTATTCAAATTTGACGCTAATCAAACGGCACGTGACAGGGTTGTCGAGTGTCACAAGGAAGAAGCGTAAATGAAGGTGCCAAATGAGGAGAGAGTGTGCAAGTGAGAAACATGTGTGGAGTAGGGTAAGGTAGATAGAACATTATTTATAGGGAGCTTAACGAAAGTAAGGAATACAGTTAATTCCAATTGAAGTTCGAATATTATTAAAGCAAATTCCCACAACAGTTTATTTCATTATAAGACCTGCTTTTGGTGTGTGTTCATGATAAAGTCCTTTATTGGCATTAAGTGAAATCCATATAGCAGGACATAAAACCTTAGGAACTAGATACAGTTGAGTTATGGTTATAGTTAACGATTCTAGGGGCCATATTTGATAACGTTTTCAACAATTTCACTAGGTGTTTGCAACGGCAGCTAATTAACGCAATTAACAATTAAGCTACGCGATAATTAGGATTATTAATTATATCAGTGTGTGTGTGGGAGTGTCTATGTAAGGTGTGTGTGTGAGTATGTGTGTGCCTAGGCTTTGCCAGGGCTGCCAACTACGCAGCAGACTTGCATACTCTGCCTTTCTCTATGTCTCTTTCTCTTTTAGCTTCTTTCAAGCCGTACGACTGCCTCTGACGGCATTGACGCGCCCCAGAAGGTGTCGCTTCCAGTCGCGCCCTGAGAAGCAACCCTTCCAGTTGCGCGCAACCGTCAGACGTCGCCAGCTTCATTTGTCCATCGCTGTGCCAGCAGGATTCGCCTGGCCACCATCACCGGCATCGTCCGCCTCCCCTGCGGCTGCTTGCTCAATGGCCTTGGCCGCGCTGGGATCGGAGATGCTGCCAAAGTAGTTGCCGGTGGGCTCAATGTCCACCACACGCTCCACATCGTCCAGTTTGGGTGGTGCTGGCACCGTCACCATGAGTATGCCGTCTGCCGAGAATGTGGCTCGCGCCAGTGTGGCATCATAGTGTCGCGGCAGCTTGTAGCAGCGTGTGAACTCACGCGTTATGCACAGTTGACCCTGCTCGGCCCGATCATTTGCCTGCTTGCCCTCCACACAGATCGTGTCGCTGTTCTTGGCCTTCACAGTCAGCTCGGCCAGCTGAAAGTGATGCACGTCCAGCACCACCTTGAAAGTGCCACGGCCCAGCGAGTCTGCCTCGTTGCCCGTCTCGATGACCACGCGCCCCACCAGGCACGAGCCATGGCACCACGCGCTGTCGTCCACTCGCAGATGGAACTCCCGCGCACACACGTCCATCTCGTGCGACAAATAATACCTGCGCTGCCGACATCGCGGCTCGCCCGCTGACCAATGCCTTCGCGGGGGCCAATGGTAATGGGCACCGCCGTGCTCGTGCTCGTGCTCCCAGTCCCAGTCCCAATGTATGGGCATGGCTCAGGGTATTCCTTTGCTACTGTCGTCTATATGTGTGTGTGTGTTGTGTGTGTGTGTGTGTTTCTTGTGCTGTTTCGTTGCACACGGAGCAAACGTGTTGCTTTTTGGCTTGGGGCGCCAAAAAAACCGTTGTCCCTGCTCGACTCTTACTAACTAACTAACCAGACTAACTGGCTAGCTAAACTGGCTAACTAGATGTGACTCGCCTCCTGCCTGCCTCAAGATACGTATGCGCACCGTACCGTCTGGGGTAAACTCGACTGTACCCGTGCCTGGGCCAGGTAGCAACTGTGCCAGCTGCCATTTGCCAAATCATTCCAATGGCCCGCATAAATATCGTAAGTTTCCCCCCCGTCACGCATAAATTTAGCCAAGGTGCAGTGCACAGTGGACAAGTTGTTTGAAATTCAAGCCAAACCCAAAAAAAGTATGCTATGGTTTTAAAATCAAGCCAAACCCACAAAAGTATGCTTTGGTTTTCTTTCACTGATTGATTTAGTGAGGATATTGGAAGTTTTCGTACAAAAATATATATATTGGTTACGTTTTCTTTATTTTCCCCACTGTGCCATTTGGGAATAAGTAGAGCGACCCCAAGTCAAATTGTTTGATCAATATTTTTGTGCTACTGCAAGGGTTGCATCTATTTTTATGCACAAATGGCGCCAGCAAGGCAACACAGGAAGGAGCAATGAAAGAGAAGGAAGCAAAAACAGTTATGCGATAATGCTTCAATAACATTATGAAGCTGCGTTGACGACTTTATGCAACTAATTGTGGCATTGTCGCCTTAGACAACAGCCAACTTGTCTGCATTGCGCGCCCCTTTATTTCCTCTCTCTCTCACAAACTATTTCTCCCTTTCTTACTCTCTTTACGCATTGAGATAAATGCTACTTATGAAAATCGTGACCCCCATTCGCTACGTCCCTCATATGAGAAGGATAAACACAATTTTACTGGGACCAATAATACAGGGTGCCGTCGTGTCATGAGAAATGGTACAAGAGAGAATGTTAAAGTATTTTAATGAACAAGATTTAGCACAAGAATCAAATATAAAATATCATATGATCGAAAGAATATCGGAATGAATTTGCAATATAAATTTTGACTTGAAATTTTACTTACCAAGAACACCCTGTGTATTACTTATCAAAGGCAATATTATGGATTCCACTACACAAAAAAAGGAAGCGTTACATTGCACTCTTTTCGCACTCTGTTGTCAAGAGATATTCGCTGCACTGTTGTTGCCGCTGGTATATTTGCTGCGCTATGTTGTCCCAAAGTCAAGCCAATTTGTAAAATAACGAAGTATATAGTATATTTTTTGTTATATGACGATATACATATACATACATATATAGCGTGCTGGGGGTCAGAGAACGTCCCAACTTGGTTGCAAAATGGAACTTACTGTTGTTAGCTGCAGAGTTTGACAAATTTACCAGCAAACAAGCGAAAAGTGACTACAGCTTGACACAGCCAAGTGACAGACCATTGTCGACCCGAAAGAAACTGAAGAGTAGAGAAGAGACGAAAAGGGGGGAAGCTGGATTGTTTTTATAAGATTGCTCACGGAACAGGAAGTTAAATGACGTTGAAGGGTTTGTCCGAAAGTTAAACGAGGGACAAAAGTTTCACAAAGAGCAAAAACAGTTCAATTAAGTTCATTAGGAGTAAAGAAAGCAAGAGGTTGTGAAGCAGAAGAAAAAGACGTAAAGTAAGCGATTTAATAATAGTTGTTACAATTGTTAGAAAGAGTTATTTTAAAAGAAACCGGAACACCAGAGAAAATACCTGTTTCTACTTGTCTAAGAAACTTGTCAATTCTCACGCCTGCATACAAAACTCTTTCTCTAGAATCCGACACGTGATTGCGAAGTTATCATAGAACTGCGATAAATATCTATGAGAACTATGTAGACTTGAGATCATTTCAAATGAGATCTTTTGAGCGAATTCGCATCACAAACTACGCTTCAGTCTGCGGCGGTTAGTTAAACTGAGCACATCAGCTTCGCGGGTTACGAAAATTGGGTTTCAGTGAAGTGAATATACTCGTACTTAGTGAACAGTCAGTGCTATAATGAATCCATTCAACTGAGTTATTTGCAATCCAGCCGAGGGAGATTAGGGTTCAATATACCATATAAGCAGCTAAGTGAGTGTAACGATTCGAAATCAATGAATAAATATACATTTTAATTCCTGCCATAAGTACCTAGTTACCTTACACAATAATATTTATTAAACGGCGTTGGCAACCCTGGCGGTAATTACTGAATAAACAGCGCTTGCAACACTTGATAAGGGACCCAATCATCGTCTCCCCATGCGGGTTAAACAGGCAATTAATCTGTGGCGGTTAAGGAACGAGGGGAGGGGGGAGGGGAAACTATCGCCGGGCTTACTATGTTAATCAGAGTTGTGATAGCTGAGACGGGATTGGAAAGCAATTGCATTTATTACCTGACTGAAGCTGCTACTGAATTGGGCAGCTTTCGCGCTAAACAGGTATGCAAAGCAGCTCGTCTAGTCGCAGTCTCCTGCCGTCCCTTCCCTCCTCCCCCCCACTCTCTCCGCTCTGGGCCCAACCAAGTGAAATCATGCATTACAAATTCACTTATTTCCGGTTATTTTAGTACGCAAAAGTCAAGTCAGCCAACTAACGAGTGGCCCCTTCGACTCGGACAATCGGACATTGCTCACTTCTTGCCTTCTCTTTCTTACTCTCTCATTCCTGTGCTCGGCTTGCGATGTTTAGTCGGTTGTGTAATGCGAAGTTAGTAAATGTCCAAATGAATGACTTCACTTCACCCTAGTTAAAATATTTACTTATATTTTGCACCCATTGTTGGAACATGTGTTTGTGGTTCTCCCACTACAGCGATGATTACTCACGCATCAATGCGTGACGAGGGGGGATCCCGAAGGCAAGCACGTGTAGTACTCGCCTGCGATAATCACAAGCTGCTATTAATAGAGAGGCAGAAGAAGAAGGACAAGAAAAGAGAGGGCCAGGAACGGGCAATCCTCAATAGCTGCTTCCAAATTGATTTCAGCTGAGCCCAGGAAATTTTTGCGGCAGGAAATGAAAATCGTTTTAGGCTTGCTGTGATTTTATACAGAATGATGAATGTAATTTGTGGCAACACTATAATTTCATTTACTTAGTAAAAGCTCTCATGCCTAAAATTTGAGGAAACATCTTTGTAAATAGCTGTCATTACTGTTTAATCATAAAGGAGAAACATTTTTTCAATTGTATTTCAATAATATAATATATATGATATTGTCGGAACTTAACTGAACAACTGTTGACTTTTTTCCTTTCTTTTGAATTCCACTTTATGAATTTTTCTTTATAAATCCTTATTCCTTAATAAGGCAAGCGCGCGACAACTCGCACCACGCTTAAATCCGTTTGTTATGCTATCGCACGCTTCCTCCCCCACTTCATCAGCTCTGCGAGTGGGGTGAATTGTCAAGGCTATATGGCCCGTTAGTTGCGGCTAAAGCTAAGCCCCTGGAAGCGCCCCCTAGAAGTTCCCCATTGAAACGGGGTAGAGGCCCAGCGAATAGTCGAAAGCAGACGAGAGAGTCGGGAATTCGTCTAAGTAACAACCCCTCGTTAGTTACGGCCATATGCTTTTTATGTAATACGCCGCAAAACAGATGAGCCAAGTGTGGGCGAGGGGTGGAGAGTGGGAGTGAAGGAAGAGAAGAGAAAAGTAAGACTGCTGGAAGGGCATCGGTACAAAGGATTTTGTGAATCGAGTTTTACACTCGCATGAGCTGTGTGCTTGTATTTGTCAGTATATGTGAGTTCTTGTGTCTGTGTGTGAGTGGTGCAGTGTGTGTGTGTGTGTGTCAGTGTGTGTTTGTGACTGTCCCACAGATGTGCTCTGGCTGCCCCATTCTCGAGTTTATGATCAATCATTTGCCTTGGCTGACTGCGGTTAGGCTGGACCAGCACCCTTGCTCTCCTCTTTCTCCCTCACTCACTCCTCCCTCTCTCTGACTCTCTCTCCCTCTGATTCTCACTCCCGCTTACACTGAGGAAATGCGCGCGGACTTGTGACGCGTCTCTGACAAATCTTTATCTTTCGCCCTGACTTATTTATCCTTTTTGGCTGTTTCATTTTTATTCTCCCTGGCTTTTTATGTCATGTTTATTGATGTGTAAAAGTCATAAAGTCAAATTGAACACTTGTGCTGGAAAGCACCACACCCTTCACTCCCTTCAGCAGTCCCCCCTCTATCATAACATATGAGTGAAAAACATGTTTGCCGCCCTCGCTTATGTCACGTTGACGTAACAGTTTCAGTTTTTCGTTTTTTCATGCGAAATCTTTTCGATTTTATTTCATTTTAATACAATTTTTCAGCTAAGTAGCCTCGTGTCCGTGAGAATACTCTGTAAAGTTAACTCGTTTAGTTAAGCAACTATTCTTGAATATGAAGGTAGTTTGCTGAATATTTACAGGGATAATTAGGTGTGTAGTGTAAGTGAAAAAGTGTTTAATTATTTAAGTACGGTCATCTTCTTGTCAGGGTACATAAAAGATTAGACTATTTATTTCAATATGTGAACAATACTCTTTAAGCTTATTATGTACTCTTGTTGTAACAGGGTATGTTGTAGTCGACTGGCTTTTATCAGCATTTGTTTTATAGTTTTCCATATGAGTGGCCAACTGGGATAGGCAGCTGTGCCCCTCTGTGAGCCCCCATTTAAGGCTACCCCGTAGGACCCATTTCTCATCCCTGTTTATTCAAATGTGACCCAGGTTGTACTTACCTCGTTGCTTTGGTTGCGTTAACAGGGGCACCGTCTTTGAACCACTGGAAATGCATGCGTGATGAGCCCTGGGCCGTGCAGGATATGATAAATTCGCTATCCTCGCGCACTGCTGCTTGCGGTTGATTGACGTTAAGGTCCTGTAACGAAGAAGAGGGAGAGAGAGGGGGGAGGAGAAGGAGGGAGTGAAGAGTGTGCGGCACACAATATACACTAATTAGATGTCCAGTCGGAGGCGTTTGAGGGTTACGCTCCCTCGACTCCTGTCAAGTGTCGCGACTGAAAGGGGATGAGACGCGCTTTGAGGTTTCCGGCATGTCGGTTATGTTAATGCAACTTAATTGCAGGCAGCGCCAGCTATGCTACGTCTGTCTTGCGACCCCCCTGATGAGCCCGATTGTTTGTCTGCTTGCCACAATTAATAAATAATTATTCTCGTTGCCAAGTGGCAAGTGGCAAGTGCCAAGTGCCGCATTGTTGACATATTTATGTGCATATTTATTAACATTGCACTTGTCCGTCCATTTGCCATTTGTCCTGCGCTTCCCTTTCCCCTCTATTGTTATTGGCACACGTGTGTGGCAACAGTAAATAAATTATTGTTTAATTTATTGCGGAAATAAAAGCCGAACGCGGGCATCTATTTTACCGTCGTGTCATACACATAATAATTTCACCTGCCTTTCCCCCTTTCCCCACTGGTCTCCCTTTTATTAATGGCAGGTAAATGGACCAGCTAAAGTGAATACTTGTTACCCTCGTTCGCTTTCATAAAGACTTAAATGTGCAAAATAGTCACAATGAAAGGTGAATGAAGTTTAGTCTCAACAACAGACGGACGGACAGATTCTCGATTAAACAGATGAGATAAAATGGTGTGAAATAGATCAAAACAAACTTCAATATTACTTGAAAGACGCATTGTAGATTTCTTTTTCTGTATTCCACAAAATGAGTTTAGTCTTTTTAGCCAGGGTATTTTGAGTACGGAGTATAAAAAGAAGTCCGAGTGCAGAAATCAATGATAAAGTGTTTCGATTGATTGCTACCGGGCACATGCTTCCCGCGTTATAAATTTTTAAAATGTGTCGAATTGATGAGTGCCAGCTGCGTTTTTTGTATTTGCAAATTAATTGTTTGCCGTGAGAAGATATGAATAAAGAGGAATTAAAGATAACCTATTTAAAGAACTTATTGTTTGACAGGCATATCAAGAGAGTGTGATGGCGAAGCGTTGTCATTCATTTCTTAGTCCGGCAACAGTACGTATGAGTGATAAGAAAGTATTTCTCCAATTCTTACTCACCAGCATATTCAACGGTGGATTCTCGTCAAAGTGATGATAATTCGAAACTAGCGTAAAGTTACCAATCCGCCCTCGCTCGACCATGCGCGTAATGACGTCGCGAATGCGCTGCGAGTCACCTTTGATGCCAAAGAAATGGAATGTGATGTCCAGACGATCGGTGGTATTTGAGATCAGTTCAAGATCACTTATCTTCGTGATGTTAAAGTTCCTCAGCACGCGCGTCAGCTGGAAAGGAAAAGACAATACAAGCCGTATATAAAAAACCTCGTTTATTATTGATAAATTGATATATCTAAGAATAAAATGCTAAGCACTCGGACAGCCTATTAGGGCAAATCGAAAGCAGTTCGATTTGTGAGCTCATCACATTGATTTTTATTACCCAACCAAACCGTACCAAGCCCAACCCGTACCCGAGCATAACCTACTGCAAAGGCAACCCCAAGTTGCCATGCGAAATGAATGATAATTTATTCCCGTGAATAGCCCAATCGAGCATTGGGCACGCATAAAAGTATAAGGAATACAATGTCACGGCGAAAGGTAAAAAGTTGCTAAAATACCATATACCAACTATGCCAGGCTAGTGGGATACCCTAACCATAGTGTGGGGAACTTGTAAGGCGAAGTAGAATGTTTATTTAACTAGAAATTCTAATCCTTGTAAGAAGTTCAAAGCACTTTGAACCATTTTTCTTTTTATTTGTTATTTATTCTACATTTTTCTCAATCTTCTTTCTAAAATGTATCCACATCTCGGTTAGCTTAGCTCGGCAGCATTTCAATCTTCTCTCTGTTTGCTTAGCACAGGATATGCACACTCCATGCTATAGTTATGAAATGTGGAGAGTGTCCCTGCACACTGGGGAGCACTTAAAGTCTTCTTTTAGAGCTTCCCTCGGTTTCTTTGGCTGCCTTCTTCTTATCTGGCCAACTTAAAGTCGAAAGTTTTTTCCTTGCCCACTGAAATTGGCTACCAAATGCAATTTCGCCTTTGCCTAGAAAAACTTTTCGACATATTCTATAGAGTGGCTTTTTTCCTGGTGCCTTGTTGCAACGCCGTGTCGCATAATGTGGGTACAGGGGTATACGAGGGGTGCGGTGTGACTTGGCTTATCCTTATTTAAATGATTATGCATTATGTTAAAGTCCTTTGGCCGTTCTGCCGTGTTGGTCCCCGTCCGCTTGCTCCCATTTTGAGGGTCGTTGCCTGCCCTGGTCGCAAGTTTCATAATCCCCTCTCCTCCTTGACTTATGCAGTGCTTGCTAAGCACCAACTACAACAACGACAATGTAGAAGAGAGCAGCCGAAACAAGTCTCTACTTAAATATTAATATTATTGAGCTATTTCTTTCGCATGGCGCAGGCTTTTGAAGTCAACGACTTTTCCGACAGCGGCTGCGACAGCGACATGCTATAAAGAGAGAGATGGAATTTGCCGAAAATACTCACAAGTTGCCTTTAAGCTGGCAACTGTCATTAGGAATACCGTTAACAGAGCAACTTTTTGGCCAATATGGCAACGCTTCATTTGCCACCGGAGCAGCATAAAGCGGGCAGATGGAGAGAGATGCATAGACAGACCCGAAAGCCAACTGAAATGCAATTTGAGGCATTTTCCCCCAGAAAAAGAAAGAGAACGAGCACAAGCAAGAAGAAAAGGAACCCGAAAACTAAAAAGTAATACGAAATGAGGAAAAATGCTCTTGGTCCGTAAAGGGCAGAGAAGGCGAACACAAAAGCTACAAACTAAACTATTTTTAGTCGAAAGGACTAAACTGTGCAAACTTCTGTACGAAAAAATCCGGAATAAAGGCATTTATTGTCAGCCATAGAAGGGAAAGGTTAACTCTAGCAAGGCGGGTTCCCTTTAACTTTAAAAGCAATTTCTGTATAAGTCTAAAAAAGTATTTTAAATTTTTTTTTAGTATTTTCATTGGCATTTCAATCTTATTTTTCAATTTACATTTATAATTTTACTTATTAAGTAAAGTTGATTTTAATCACAGCTAAAATAATATTTAGAAAAGTGAAAACAGACAAGTGAGGAGAGAGAAATTGTAGAGCACAAAGTAAGTAGAACTTTAAGGCATCATTTTGTATGCATGTGCAGACTTACAGGATAAAGTTTACCTACAAGTTCCAGAACTTTAAAAGTTTTGTGTGAAATTACCAACTTAAATTCACACTAGTTACCACCCACACATACACGAGAAAACTGGCACACAATCCCGGCCAATTAGCGCTTTTAATTAACACAACATTTAAGCATTGGAAAATGTGGCAGCTGCCAAAAACACAAGGGACCCGGAATGATTTTAACAAGCTGGACTATAAAATATCCTAGGAAATATATTACATAATATAAGAAAATACAAACTTGATTAGCAGAATGTCTAGTTCAATAAATAATAACCCTTATATTAATTTATTTTGGTACCAAACAAACTAAACATTTATTTTGTGCTAATATTTCTTTGATAGTCTAGATCTTCATTCATTATACCCAGAATTCACAGGGTACGCAAGATACTGAAACAAGTAGCAGAGCGTAAAATCAAAGCTGACAACACAAGTGAAATTGCCTTGACTGCCCTCTACCCAACTTCATTCGATTCAGGACATGTGCAAACAGTGGGTTGCAAGAAAAAGAGAGGCGTGACAAGTGAAAGGGCAGGGGGAGGTTGGGGAGCAGAAGGGTTGAAACTAGACACTATAAAAGACGTGGCGGCAATCAGCCTCTTATCGGTAGTTATTACAATATTTTTGTTCACGCCTTCGCGACGTGCCCGGTTGCCCTGAAGACACTTGAATTCCACTCTCTGTATCTCGCTATCGCTTGCTCTGTCTTTCTTGCTTGGCTTTTCGGCTTATATATACTACTGTTATAGTACACATTACATTTTTTTTCTTTTCTGCTTTGTGAACTTTGTAATTTTATAGCACAAGTGCAAAAGTAATGCAATTTTGTTTCTCTAATTAGTGAGAGTAAGTGAGCCACAGAGGCATGAAGGTAGAGCTGAAGACAAAGGCAGAAAGATGCAGACTGGGAAAATAACAGGAGCTTGGTTCTTGGAACAAATTAGCGCTTGGCTGTTCTCATCGCTCGCGAGCTCGCAAATATCAACAATGCAAGGGAGAGCGAAAAAAAAAGTGCGAAACTAAAGTGTAAAGCAAAGCCTGTTATGGTTCCGGGCCCGCCATTGCCGCTTCTCCCATTACCCAATTTTTGCAGTTTTCCAGTTTCTGTGTTTCTTTCATTTTGCCTTTCACAAGCGACCCTCAATGTCGCCGACGTGGCCAAACTTCACTCAACTTATGCAAATATCTGGCGACGGAATTAATCAAAAAAGTGCACCCCAATAAGAGAAAACTAAATCGACATTGAGACGGGTTGGTCGACTAACGGGCACCTTAAAAGAATGATGTGAATTTGTGTATAGGCTTATGAATATTATAAATAAGAAAATAATACAATATGTATTAATCAATTTCTTATTAAATTATACAAAAATTGGAAGAACTTATCTTGACTCAGAATCAAATTAAGAACAACTGTGTAAGTTAAATTCACTTGCTATTATGTTATCTCTGCTTAATGTCTAATTGATTTAATTAACAGAAAGTACAGGGTATTGCGCAAAGAAAGAATCCAACAGCTATACAAACAGCGAGGGCAACGCGAAGGAAAACAAATATTTTTGGTTAATATAACAGAATTTGTTGTTGTTCTTATTGTTTCTGCTGGTTTGCCACTGTGCATGTTCTCTTTTTGTATCGTTTTGGTCTTTTTTTTAAGCCTTTTCTTTTTAATAAATATTCCGCAAAGTGCAAAACTTGGAAGAGTGGAGAGTGAACGAAAAAATGTGCAACAGTCAATGTGCTAAAGAGTGGCGTCAAAAGTTTACAGAACGAGGAGGTGCCGACGAGTTTCAACCAAACAGAACGGGCTGGTCCTGTTCCAGGAGTCGTCGTTCCTAGCAGGCAGAAGGTTTCTTCGCCGGTTGTTGGGTTGCGAAATGCTTTAACTAAAAGTGTGGCAAATGAAATAAGCAGATTGTTTGCTCAAAACTTTGCACAGCATGACGGCCAAGTTTGGCAAATAGCCGCATTGAGGCTCTCAAATTAAATTGACGATCAGCAGGGCGAACCAAATTGGCACTCAAACTATTCAAGTATTCAAAATTGTGAATCATTGAGATTGGGCACTTCAAATGTAAACAATAACAACAAGCTAAGAAATGTTAGCCTTAATAAAGTTATGGTAATGGTAGGTTTACTGTAAAATCTAAATAATGTTACTAGACAGTTTTCTGCTATGTAGCGTATATGTTATATGAGTCAAAATGTTATCAGAATGTTAGCTAGTTTCTCTTTGTAATGTTAAAGAATTTAAAGCGTCAGAACGTGCTTTACATTTTTATATTTTATCCAATTTAAACATTAATCTTTAAATTAAATTTCCACAATTGAATCTGAAAAATTCATTCAGCTGCCGATCTTACTAATATAATTAGCACATAGTAATCCCTGTTAATCAGATACGGCATCCTGCTTGGACCACACACACTCACACACCATTTTTTTGTACTCAAACTCTCTCACGTTATCTCTCTCACACACAAGCACGTTCAGAATGTTAACTCGCTTAACCGCAGAAAGAAGCGCATCTCTACTTCACCTCCAGCTCTTCCCCTCTGCCTTTGGCAGTGACTGCCGTCGGTCCGTATCATCCGTTTATCTCAACTCTGTGCTAATGGCATTTTAATTTCAACATGAAAGAGAACGCGGAAAATCTTGAAGGCTTCGTTTTTCGTATGCTGCCGGCAGAGAGCTTTGCTTTTTCTGCAGCGATAAGGGAAATTACCAATGAAAATATGCCAAGTTAAATAATTAAGAGAAAAGTGGAGAATGAGAACTGCGCAGAGAGAACAAAAAATGCATTTTTAAATACAAACGGCGGCTATTTCAATTAAGATATTTGCCATTTTCCCTCAGTATTCTCTGAGTGGAATGCAAGAAAATTACTTCGCAAGTCTTTTTGGTCAGGGCCAAGTAACGTTTGAAGTGAATTTCGTTGGTGAACAACACGTGGCCGACTTTTACGACTTTCTTCAACATAAAATAAAATTTAATACAAATTACTTAATATTTATTTGGCAACTTATAGAACACAACTTTGCAAAAATGAAAGTGACCATCAGGAAGACTACGATTTAGAGAAGATTCATCCAGTGTATTCAGATCGAATCTTTTCAGCGAATGTTAACGTTCTTGATGTTCTCCATAAGATAAATATTTAAAAAAATTATAATAAGTAAATTTAGTTTTAAATTTGTTTACCTTATCTCTTAAATTATTCTCTTTAGGAACCCTCAATTGACAGCACCTTGGGAAAGTGTTGACCACTTTTCGGTCCAAGGAACTTGAGAAGTTTCCGGTCTAGTCGACTTTCGGGCGCCTTACCGATGTGCCTCAACAAAAAACAATTCTTTATTCATTCACTTTGCATTCTCGTTCTCTTACAACTGCTTTATTCTACTCTGTCTAGCTTCCCTCACCCACTCAAGTCATTTGTATACTAAAATGGCCACTTTTCTGCTTTTTGCCATTCACAGCTTTCCGAAGGGGTAACGAATAACGAGTTACGGCAACAGAAACGACAAGGGCAACGGTAACTCAACTACAAAATGCCCGGAGTTGTCTTCCTAATCGTCGTGCCCACGGCAAACTTTGAGCGTGAGTTGATCTTCGGTAAGTGGGAGGAAATGTTCGACAGGGGTGGGGAAGAATTTGAAAATAGGCGCCGCGTGCTAATTAAATAGAAAGTTACAAATTGCGCTTGCCCCGCGCCTCTCGCACCCGTTCATGTTGCTACATGTTGCAGAATGTTGTGGTGGACTGCGCGTAATTATGTTGTTTAGTGGCGTTATTAATTATTTTATGACATCGTAAAAGTGTAAAACTGTTCGCCGCGCCTAAAAGCATGCCACGAATATGTTGCCCACAGCAAACACACACACACGTAGTATAGTCACTTTCGCTCGTTTAAAGAGCTCGGTGTCTAAAAATTGAATATTAAATTTTAATTAGCCCGAGAGTAGGCAGATACAAGAGAGAAAGGGAGAGAGGGAGAGGGGCAGACTGAGTTGGGTTAAGTGTTCGCATGTGGGAAGTAATGCGAAGGGGAGACTGTGAGAGAGATTGAGAGGAGTGTGGGATGCTGTGGCATGTTTATTTACTCTCAGGCCATCAGCATGTGTAAACATGATGTGGGAATGGGAAAGCAAGTTGAGACACACATAGATAGAGAGAGAGAGAGAGAGAGAGAGAGAGAGAATGAGAGAGACAGAGAACTCAACTTCTTCAGTTAGGAGTGAAGCAACCCGCAGCGCAACTTAATCAAATTTGTTGGTGCTGCCTACGCTTATCAAGTTAATTTGTATTTATTCTGCCAGGCGCCTCCCCAAATTTCAATATGTTCCGTTGCAAATTGCTACTTTCTGGAGTATTTTAAAAAGAAACATAACTATGTTTTGGGTTGTGCCAACAGATGAATTTCGGAAATAAGCAAAGTCTGAATATATAATAAATAATAAATTAAAAAGGCCATAGGAAATTAATACTCTACCCCGACATCACTTTGTGTAATTAATCTACTATTAATTAAAGAGAACTGCCAAACAATTAAAAAAGAATTTGAAACATGCTGAGGTGACATTTAGTCTGCAAAAACTACCATAATAAACAGTCATTAAAGAGGGAGAGGAAACTGGCCATTAATTTATCATAATCAAAGAAGCAAATGCCAACAATAAAAACCTATCGAATACCATAATAATTTATGAACGACAAAAATATGTCGCCTTATAATATGTGTTTATGTGTGTATGTGTGCGTCATTGTTATTAATCAAATATTTATTTAAATACGAAGAAACACGTAAAGCGAAAAAGTAAAACAAGGCCAAGGCAACGAAAACGCGTCGATGAGAATCATCATTAATTTTCTATGTCGCCATTGTAGCCCCAAAAGCTGATAATGATAATGGCTTGGTGGATGGTGTAGGGAAGGGAGGGGAGAAGGTGCTGGGCGTGAACAAAGTTGAAGTCAAAGTCAAAGTAAAATAAATGACTTTTTTGAGTCTAAAGAAGGGCAATAAGCATGCTAGTAGACAAAGAGAGCTACAGAGAGAGGGAGTGGGAAGGGAGACTGTGACAGACTGAGGTTAGGGGCATAACTTGGGCAAGAAAAAACTGAACATGTAGATACTTGTGTCAAGTCATTGAACAGACCCGGCCGAGGTGCCACACATAAATCACGGAGCTCAATGCGAAAGCGTTTCTCCAAATTTGCGCAGTCTTTCTCAAGTGGCCGCTCAAAGAGAGATTGAGGGAGAGAGAGAGAGAGAGGAACCTCAACTTGTGGCAATAGTAACTATGTGAGACAAGGACTTGTCTTATAGGAGAGTTGCCTCTAAGCACATTTAAGCTTTATTTTGGCATTTGTCAATGTGCAGGGATTTATGCAACATTTCGATGTCTCGCACCCTCTCGCTCTATTTTCCCCTTACTCAGTGTGTGTTTGTGTTGGCATAATAAATTGTGATCCTTTGTGTGGTTTTCGTGTAGGCTTTGATTTGATTTTTGCCTGCCAATTTATTTATTTAGCACAAGTGGAGCTTGTCTCTGCAAAGCTTTGTTAATTACACTCGATAAAAAAATTGCATAGAATTGCCTTTTAAGCTTAACTGGTTAAATTTGACAACAAAAAATCGCTGTTTGCCAACTTAAGCCATCAATTTAATTAAGGCAATTCGCAGCTGGCCGCGTTTAGTGGTCAATTGCCATTTAAACAGGGCAACAAATGGCGAATCGCAAACAAATATTTGCAAAATACTCGAGGAGGGAGAGTGCGAGCGAAAAGCGAACGAGTTTTCGCGCTAATTACTAAATAAATCGTCTAAATTACGGTGTTAAATAAATAGGGCAAAATTAAATTGGTTATTTAGCCAAGTAATTATACTAAAATACAATTTGAATATCTAACTATCTGGATTTAAGCTGTGCTAGAAACAGAATTTAATACTTCGATTGCACCTAAAATGCAGTTGCAATGGAAATCATTTAATTTATGTTGTTTATAATTTATAAAGCTAGTTTTTGTTGGCTGTTAATCCGTGCATAAAATACTTTTTACTCATGTAAGTAATCATAAAGATGCAATATCCTTAAAGAGATTAAGCTCAGTTGCAACAAAATCATTGCCAACTGGAATTCATATGAAAAGATATTGTCAAAAAATAATTGAAATGATTTAATTTTTATGACAATTATTTGTTATGACATATTTTATTTATTTTAAAGACTTATGCACAGCAGAATCAAGTGTGAGGAAAAGGCTGTTCGAATTGGTCAAGACTCATCGGATGCATTAATAATACTTGACAAAGTCTTTGATTTTATGAAGTTTTAATCTTCAGTAAAATTTTTAAAGTTTGAAAATTGTTCCCAATCTACTGCATATGAATTTAAAGCACACGGGGTACATATAAAAGTCGCCTTTGTATTTGTAAAATGGCTAAACTTTTATTATACTTCGGAAACTCTTACAAATCAAATTCATCGCATTGATCATAATTTTAAATTTATAAAAAGTACGGGTATAATTATTTATTTTAGTTTCTTTAAACTGAGCGAAAGCAGTCAGTAATAGTTCTAATTAATTAACCAGCTCATTAATTAATAAATTAATTTAACAAGCAGCATCAAAGTGAATGACTTCATTCCCCAAAACCAGAATATTATTGTAGATAACTGTCATATTATTAAGCAAACATACAAACATATAAAGAATGTCTGGGTAATCCCAACAGTCGCGTTAGTCTTTTTCTTTCGTCGCGTACATCACCTTTTCATTTACTTATAGGCACTTCGAATAATGCGGTTGCCGGCGAGTCTGGCGGGGTGGGCGCTGGGCAGGGGCCGCATCTTGGTCATCCCGTGGCTGGCAATAATAATCTGAACATCAATCTTCCGGAAAATAACAACGCAATACTACGACTCGAAGTTGAATTACGTGACAAGAATGTGCCCAAGTATCGACGCGGCATGGGTGGACCGGGGCGAGGTGTCGTTGCGGGGCGTGGAGCCGCAGCGGGAGCTGCCAAGAGGGGAGGAGCTGGACCCGGCGTCGGAGGAGCGGTAGCAGCCGCTAGAGGTGCTCTTACTGGAGCGGGTGCCGGAACGAAGGCTGTCCCACTGACGGACCGACGCAATTTAGTGGTGCCCCTTGAAAAGGTAAGTTCGAACAGGGGTGGGGAGAGAGGTGGCACATTGCCACGCCCCTACACACTTAAAGCCGACTTTGTGACGTGGACAAGGGTGCTCTCGACGTGTGCTGGGATGCACTTAACCAGGCGAAACGTGACCAAAGCCGAGTGCAAGGAGAAGTCAAGGGGGGAAGGTCCAGAGAGTCAAGGATGAAACCAGAGGCGCTGCCCAAGACTGTTAAATGGCCAACCAAATTGTGGTCAAGCTGAGTTTGATGAATGACGGTCGCAGTTGACAACCAAGCGGAGCAGATAATGACCCAGTTGAAGATGTGCGCGGGCCGAGATTGATGATTGCGCGTTAAGCCAGGGATTGCAATCGTAACCAGGACTGTAGCTAGTACTCAAGCCCTGAGGCAATCCAATAGGATGCATAATCGAAGGCCCCTCAGGTCACTCTGCTTCCTCTGCTTCACTCTGCTTCTTTTTCTGTCATTGTCCAGGTACTTGAGGAGTTACTTGTCAAGCTTGAAATCGAGCACGTTACTTGGACAACAAGCAAGAAGGGATACTTCCATCACGTTGTCTTCCCGCTGCAGGCCGGCGCCCCCTGTGAGACGACGCTGCACTGCCTCACGGAGCTGGGCATTGGCACTAAATTGAATTCCAGTGTCAGGTAAGTTGAGACATTGAAAGGCGCCGCCAAACGGCTAACGGCAAACGGCGAAAGCCAAACGGCTAACGGCAAACGTGCCGGGCAAACCAAGCCAGGCAAGGACGTGGGGCTAGACGCAACAGCTGCTGCCAGTTCCGACCGAGTTGCGACTCCTTTTTAATAAAAAATGCAACTGGCGGGCGAAGCTAAGCTCAGGGGAGGAACAGCAAAAGGCAATTGGGAGGGGGTGGGAAAGGAAGTGGGCTGTGTACAAGCGGCTGCAGGTTTATATTTTGATTGCCTCGAGCAGTCAAAGCTGTTGCCATGGGATACTGGCGGGGCGGAGTGGCGGGGGGATCATCATATTGATTTGGCTTGCAACAGCTGGACAGGAGTGAAGCTGGACAAGATTTGAAAATTGAAAGCTTTTGTCAAGTGTAAGTGAAACTGACGGCGATGAAGTGGCTGAAAGGCTGACAGGCAAGCCAAGGGACTTGTGGGAGAGAGAGAGAGGAGGGTGGGGATAAGACAGCCTTATGGTAGACTGATGATGTCGTTAGAATAATGCGCTAGAAATTTGAAGAGAAGAGAAATTAATTGACGAAAATTTAACGCAAAATACAGCTACATTTTGAGGCTTATTTATGGCATCAGTAATGAAATAATGTAGATTTGTAGCAACTGTTGATAAAGTGGGAAAAGGGGAAAAGAAGCTGAAGAGTTGACAAAGATAGAAATGTGTTGAGATGTAAGAGATTCAAAAATTAATTCAATGTTACAACAAATTTGCTAAATTTGAGAGAGAAGACAAAGAGAAGACAAAAACTTCATTGATCTTCGTTAATGAAATTGAATCGAAGAGTACTTAAATGTTAACATGTTTTTTATATGCACTAAAGTCTTGCCATCTGAACTTGAAAGGGTAGAAATGAAAGTTGCTAACTCAAGCTGCAACACTGCTTGGCTGGCAATCTTAAACCAAGTCCAAGCTTCTCTAAGCACTGCTATAAAGTGGAGTAAACTGATTTAGTTGCAGTCGACCATGATGTTTGAGCTTGTGCTATATAAATTAGCCCCGCTCCTGAGCAACTTGAGTAAACTTGAAAGCAATCACACTCTTTGGAAAACGGATGAATACGTTTTAAGTAGCAGCAGGAACTCTTTCTTGCTTTGTGCTAAGTAGCCCTACAAAATAAATGAAAGATGAACAGGCAGCGACCAAGGCGGGAGGAGGGTGAGAGAGTATGGCCGGAGGTTGAAGCAGGGTAAGCAGGAAGGAGGTAGCAGGTGGCAGATGGAAAGTAAGCGCGAGTCGAGCAGGTGCGATAATCATTTAATGGCATTAAGCTGATGCATTAAAGTGCACCCGAAGGGGGACGTGGCCAGGGCTGGCAAGGGGATAAGGCTCCCGAATCAAGCAGCAGAGAGACAGCTGTTTGTCCGGCATGGTTCAAACGGTACTTGGCATGAATGTGAAAAGCGATAATTAAGCTGTTTAATTTGCAACGAATGCAATTTGCATCTGGCCTCCGTTTGGCAACAGCTGCAGAGGAGGGGGAGGAGGGTAGGAGAGGTTAGCAAGTTCTATTTGGGAATTGCCAAGTAAAGCGACAGCTGGACAAGTCATGCAAGTCAACTAGGCACAAGTCTGCATGACTTGGCGACTTGCAAAACCGCACACACATTTCCATATTCAAATGCATCTATGCATCTCTCTCTCTCTCTCTCTCTCTCTCTCTCTCTCTCTCTCTCACTGTCTCTCTTACTCTCATTCATCTCTCTTATAGCGTTCTGCCCTGCAGCGTCAGCTACGATGCCATCTCGGATGCGGCCAACATGCGAGACGATTACAGGTACGTAGCCTCATTCCTAGTCACATTTTGCAGCCCCATCCTCATCCCTTTTCATGCAGGAGAAGGAGCTTGTCACTCTGGGCTACAACTGAAAGTTATCCTATTGTCAGAGCTTGGCACGTGTTTATAGTTTTAATTCGAGCACCTTTGTCAGTATCAGGCATATCATACTTTGCCCTTTGACTCGACTTGCCTTCATTGTGAGAAACTAATTTGAGTGCCGTCTTTGATGGTGGAGGTGCAAAGCTTAGGCCTGCAGTTCTCCGAATGAGTCACTGATATGATTAGCTTTCACTAGCAGCCGCGACTTATCCCTTGCAGCATCACGCTCTCTCATCCTTTATCTCTGCTTGTCTCAATTTCAGTTTGTGTTTCATCCAGGGGATTTTGTATTCTTTGTTTTTTCTGGCCTCTGGCAATTTCACAAGTGGGTTGGTTGGCTTTTTCACACTTTTATTGTGAGTGGGGTTCTCATGCAGACTGAAGGTAACAAATAACAATGGAGAAGGAAATGTGTCGAGACACGAAGGTT
Organism: Zaprionus nigranus; assembly: GCA_018903425.1. Taxonomy (NCBI): domain Eukaryota; kingdom Metazoa; phylum Arthropoda; class Insecta; order Diptera; family Drosophilidae; genus Zaprionus; species Zaprionus nigranus. Next base: position 6,428,432 of record JAEIGD010000002.1, read on the forward strand.
TGATTTGTTAACTCAATAGTTGACTAGATAAACACACAGTTGTTGCTGCAGTTTGCATATGTGGTTAATATCAAACAGATCGAATTGGGAAGTGTGTAAGCTCTTATATCATATAGTTTTTTCCAGAATTGTCTATTTTAATTGATGTTGTACAGAACCGAAGAAGGTTTCTTACTTCTTTAAGAGGTTGTCAAATAAATGCAATATTTCTAATTTTTAATTAAGATATACTTAGATCTTAACGAAACAATATATCTATATTTCTATACTATCTCGTTAAATTACGTGCCTGCATGACAAATTGTATCACGCTGCCATCCCTAGCTGGCAGCACACTCGACAGGCTCTGCGGGGCTTGGCCTACGCCCAAGTTTACTGTGGCTTTGGCAAGAGCAGCGCGTATTGTGCTAGATATTGTCTTTCATCCGCCCCCCTCTTGTTTTCTCACTGCGCTGTCCTTTTCTCTCTTTTTGCTCTTTGTCAGACGCTGTAAAAAGTGAAAATGTTGAAATTTACATGTGAAAGCTCTTGCGATTTAGTTGGATTAGCTCCATCAAAGGGTTAAATGCATTCGCCGAGTGCACATAATTTATGACTTTGCTTCGTTTCGCAGGCTGTTCCTGAGTGCGAGCAGATACTGGAGATGAATTTAGATACACCTCCATCACCTCTGGTCGTAATTGGCATTGTTGTGTGGCAAATTTGAGGTTGTGTTGAAGTTCAGCTCAGACAGCTGAGGTTGCAGATCTATTACGCATACGCCGAGGTAAAAAATAGTTTTACCTTTGACTTTCTGCTGTGGCATTTTAGAGAAAAGTGATGTACATAAATTGAAGGACCGGAAAGGCTGTTCATTACGTAATATAGTTTTTATATTGAGAGAGAGATAACTTTAAGAATACTTTCCATTAAAACTACTTCCTTCAAAACGACCGTGAACAGGATGTTGCGCAATCGAAATGAATTACAAATATTGCGGCAATTAGAGGTGAAAGTACCACAAGAAAATTGCTTTTTATGCTTCTTATTTATTAAACTATTTGCAGCGACGACGCCGAGGAAGCTTCCAGGTGGAACAATTTCGTAGAATCGATTAAATCGAAACTGACCGTCAAGCAGGTGGTGGACGGAGTTCGCGCCGGGGGCTCCTTGTCTTTCGACTATCTGCTGCTAATTGTGACCGCCGAGTGAGTACTGCAAATGCAGACAAAGCAGACTACCCTCTTCCCTCTCGCTCTTTCTCTTCTTGCAGCTCCCTGGCAGCGCTCGGGCTGGTGGAGAATAATGCACCGAATATTGTTGCGGCCATGCTGGTTTCTCCGCTTATGGGGCCTGTTATGTCGATTACATTTGGCGCAATTATCTCGGACAGACATCTAATGGTAAGTGCAGTAGCAGCAGCTGCTGCTTTCTGATGCTGCTGTAGCGGTTCACAGCAAAATCCCATTTCAATTTTCGCTGAGGGAACCATAAAAAGAATGCCCCAACTAGAGCCAACTGAATGCAGTCGTCCCGGCTGCCGATTGATTTATGTATGAGAAACTGACAGATGAAAATAATAAATGCTATGCGCTGAAAACTGTTTTGCCTATGAACGAGGGTTGGAGTCTCTTCCTCTTTCTATGTCCCTGTGCCTGCATTCTTCTCTGCATCTCTTCCATTTTCCCTTTCTCCATCCAGTCTCGTTCTATGCTCAACAAAGCGAGGGATAGACACAAGTTGTATGCGAAGTTGTTGCATGTTCTCAACACTTTTGTGGCAGATGCTGCAGCTGTTGTTGCTGTTGTTGTTTATTAACATTTTGAGTGATGTGTGCACAACATGAAGAGCTCTTCAAATGTTCATTGAGAATTTTGTTGTTGAATCAGTCAAAAGTTTGCTAACTATGCAAGAGTTCAATTGGTTTACTTGGTTCAACTTTGATCGAGGCTTTACAGCTTTTATGAAGAAGAAAACACTTCTTAAAGTGTTCTGAATATAGTTCCAACAATTAAAAGAGGAATTCCCATTAAGTTACTGACCTAACTAACCCACATTCAGAAGTAGTGGCGGATTAGTTTGGGCCTCGGCAAGCAAACCAGAGCTGCGGCACTTAATAATTGAATTCGACTGTCTTGCCCACGTGCCGTGCTGAGTCTTTAAATAGAACTCGATTCGACAAGCACGACTTAAGCTACTTAAATTAAAAGAAAGAAGCACTTAAGGAATTATCGCGACTCGACGCCAAATACAATTTCTGCAGCAGCAGGAGCGACTGTCTCCGATTACGGTTGGGTCTGTACCTCATTTCCTGTTTCCTGTATAGAGAACGCGCCATAAATGTCAACTGCAACGAGGCAACAGAGGCAGGACAACAGTCAAATTCTATGGCTGAGATAAGAATTCGGTTTCGTCTGTTGAAAAACTTGAAAAGAAGCGCGTTAAGCCTCATAAATTTTGCAGGTGCGCTTTATGATAAATACAAAAATACATACATACACACACACACATATGCTCAGGTGAAACGTGAATGAAGATAAATAGAGACTGACAAAAAGTGAAAAAAAGGAAGAAAAAGAAATCAAAAATGTAAGGCAAGCATTTTGCTCCTAATGAGGATGAGTTTTGGTTTGCTTTGCTCCACCTCTGGGCGGCAACGTGGCGGCGTCTGCTGACACAATTACGTAAACTGCGCACACACACACCCAAATACACTCACACACACGCTCACACACACTGGTGCACTCACTGACTCACGTGTAGTACGTCTTGCTGGGTATTTGACATCTGCTGCGCGTACTTCAATTAAATTTTAATTGAAATGAATATATTCCATGCCGTTTCATGTACTTGTTCTTCCCTGAAGTAGCCCTAGTTGAGTCTCAATCTATGCCACGTAGTAGTAGCAAATCTCGAAATAAACATATATTTTTAAAGGCAAATATTTTATGAAATATCTTAGAGTTTGCAAACGCAAATGTTGAAATACATTTAGGAATGAGTTAATGCAAAAAAATTCTATACAATGCGTCCATTAGGTTATTAAAGTTTTCTGAAATCTTTTCGCATAATTTGCTTGTCATTTTGTCATATGGGAATTTTACAACACTGTAGACCATTGCGCAATTTCAATATCAATATTATTTTAATTATCAAAGTACTAAAAAGAATATGTATGGTATAAAAATTGAGAGCTGCAAAAAAAACTAGTAAAACGAATGGAGAGGAATCCTTATAGCGCGTTTAAGACTATAACACACCCTGTAAACTTACTTATAATATAACTTATGTACAGTCCTTATCTTAAATGACATAAACAGCAAGGGTTTTGTGATTAATTCAGGTCAGGAATAAGTTATTTTTACTTCTTCTTTATACCTCATTTACTTTTATATACTCTCTTTTGTGCACTGTCAGTGGATACAGGGTATAAGAATAGATACTAATAAAAAAAAGACGAAATAATCATAAAATTGCAAAAGGGAAAACTAAATGTTTTGGCTATGGATACATATAGTAAATGTTTATGGCAGCATCTGTCAGCGGTCGTTAAATATTATTGAAATGCGCTTTTTTTGTGCAGCTAAAATGCAAATATTGCGTACACGCATGAGTGTCAAAAACTATTCGCACGCCATTTAACGCTGATGCATCTGAACATTACTCATACGCACGATAATCCCCAAGCCTTTTTTTCACCCCCTTGCGAACGTGAGAAAAAAGAAACAACGAAGCAGGAGGAACAAAAGTGAACTTGAAACTCATCTTTTCACTTAACTTTAATGTCAGTTGGCAAATTGTTGCGGCGCTGACTCTTTAAACTGCATTTACCGCTGCACTTGGCGACTTATTTGCTGGCTAAGGAATTTAAACAGTTGCCAGCTAGTTTGGAGTTGCATTGGGGGAGAAAAGAAGACGGTTTACTTTCGGTTTGGGCACTTAGAAAAGCGACTTGGTCGACAACGACATCATCTGGCTGACATTAGAGCATTTTTCTTTTGTCTGCAGCTGCCAAAAGCAGTTTACGCTGCGTGCCTGCAAATTTGGGTTAACATGTCACGCACCCACTCGCTTTTAGCTTCTACTCTTTCCCTCTCTCTTGCTTCCCTTCAGTTGCCATATTCTTCATCATATGTTCCTCGTTCCTCTTCTTCTGCGCTGCAAAGTATGCTACATAATCGCTCAAAGTGTCGCTGACTGGCGTCAGTTGGCATTCTGCGTGCCATCTCTCTCCTCTGCTTTCTATCTCCCTTCTTTCTTATTTAAGCTGCACACTGTCCTTGTCTCCGTCCCGAATCTGCTGCTTTATGCATATTTTTAATCAGTTTCGACAGCTGAATTGAGTCTTATCGAATTGAATCCCGTAAGAAGGTTTCCTGAATACTGCAAGCATCAAAATCTCTTAAATATTACGCAATGCCAATTTTATTACATTTTATGAATACTATAAATATAGGTGCATTTTTTATATTTAATTTTGAGTTTATTTTTAATGAAAGAGAGATACTTCCCCTTTATAAGCTTTTTAAATAAATGTTAGAATATTATTAGAAATCATGTGGCTAAAGTTGATATGGGGCAGATGATGATGGAATTTCGTATGATTTCAACTGTTCAAATATTGAAACTCCAAATTTAAAGAGCTCAACAAGTTGTTTGCAAGTGCAAACAGTTTTCGTTTTATGCAAATATAAACAAGTTTATTTATAGCGTTAGTTTAACCATATACCCTGTAAATTAAACAAGTATTCACATGGGTATATGGGCTATGTTTCCTATATGATTCATTGCTTGAAAGCTTTCAATAACTTTCACTTTTTTGTCTAAAGGGTATATAACAGTCTCCCATTTACTGCTGTTTACATTCACTTTGCTTACAATCTTTTCCAGCGCGTTGGCTTCATGTGCCTGGGGCTGGGCATGTTGATCTCTTGCGTGTTTGGCTTCGTATTTGGCCTAATTCTTGGCACCACCGAAATGCCTTGGGGACAGAATGCCGACTGGCCCACCGAGGAGATGCGTGGCAGGTGAGTCCAGTCAATTTCAATTTCAGTTTCAATTAATGATAATCACCCCAACAATTGCGACAGATTGCAGCGAATTTGTCACGTCGTTCTCACAGAAAAGGAGACTAAATTGTGCTCCCAAGAATTCATCTTAAAAGGCAAATTGATTTCTTGAGAATTTTTCGCCACTCCATCAATTCATCATAACTTAAAGCATACAGTTGGTTTCGTTGAAATTAATCAAGTGTTATTCGAATTGCATTCAATCTGACGCTCAAAGGTGTCTTTGAAGTCAAGACTCAGCCAATTATTCTTGAACAATAGACTACTCTATGGAGGGGTCTTAGCTGCTCTGCAGCCAACGTGTTGGATGGCAACAGCCCCGCAGCCAGCTTTGCATTCAAATTGAATTAATCGAGTTGAATGTCAAGGGGGAGAGAATTGTTGCCCGAGGTACAAGAACGGAAAGTGGAATAAACAAAGATTTCATATGATTTCAAAGAGAATGTTTGTGTCAGGAATAATCTGCAGACAATACGGGAAATAATATATAACTATATTTCACTATAAACTTTATCTTTATGAATATATAGCATAGCCAAAAAATATTCTTCTCATTGAGTTCTGATTGATAATCCATATGAACTTATTCTAAGTCTTCTGTAAATGATTTATTTAGTTATTTTCTTATTTAGAAACAATCAATTTTCTTTATATATATATATACATATATACTTAATCTGACATTTATACAGTTTGCAATTCAAATAACTATTATTGAATACAATTTGCAATGTTGTAGCGGACACAAGATATGTTTCAATTTATCGTATTACTTCATTGTTACCAACATGCACCATAATTATTTGCGGTATTCAATTGAATTTCTGGTATTTTTCTGGTATTTTCGGCCAAACAAATACCACTAATTCGACGTCCAATGACGATGCCATTTTCACGCGCCACGTGACACAATTACGCGTCGAACAGGAAGGGGAAGGGGAAGGGGAAAGGGAAGTTCTGGAATTTCAACAGGATGCTGACCATTAGGAACACACGCGCATCGCAGAGAGATATATGCGAATACTGCTGCCAGTGACTGTAAGTGCGAGTGCGTGTAGTTGGTGTGGGTGTCACGCAATCAGAGCATAGAAAGGAGGCGGATTTCGTTATTATTATGATGATTTGTATGAGGCCATTGAGCATTGTTCGGCCGAGCGAGCAGACCTCAATAGAGATGCAGACACATTCGGATGTCAGATTTGGCAGCTCTCCCCAGATGTGTCTCACTCTCACTCTCTCTCTCTCTCTCTCTTTCTAGCTATCTGTCTGGCTGTCTGTCCTTTGTGTTATTATTTTAACAATTTATTTTTCGCAATTAACACAATTACCGACACACATTCCTTACGCAGAACTTCCGGGTAGCAGCGCCTGAGCTTAATTTATTGTTGCTGCCGCTGAGTAGGCGCCATAGAGGCATCACATGGAAGAGACAGAGAGAAAGTGTCTGTGTGTGTGTGTGTGTGGGAGAGGGGGGGGAAGAGAGTTTAGGCCTAAGCCTATTTGCCCCCGCTGGAGCAAGAGATTTACGCAGTCGGCGCGTGGCAACTTCAAGATTTTCGCTTTGTGCGTCTTCCCAAGCTGACAAAAAACGATGCCGTAATAAATGTCTGCTCATATACTAAACCAAAAAGAGTCTATTCATTTCTGGAGAGGAAGGGTCTGGAGACGGCGAGGTCTGGGGTGTCTGCCTAATGAGCGCACGCCTCGCATTTCTGGGCAAACAGCGAACGGATCAGATTAGTTGAATTATTTGCAAGTAATTTATTACGTTACGTTCTCACTCATAGATTTTCCGACTTTTCCGACTGACTTAAAGTTGCAGCAAACTTTGGCATTTCTCTGAGCCGATGCGTAATTAACATACTTAATGGATTTACAATGCCAACGCATTCTATTCTGTCCTCCTAAACTCCTCTCTGATAAGAAAAGGACTTTGTAATACACCCGACATTTAAGGCGAGTCTTAAGTGAATTCTGATAAGTCTGCAAAAGAAACTCTTGAGGATTTAAGCTGCTTTAAAGAATTCAAAATATCTTCAAAAATACTGTTTTGTTTTATTGTAAAACTATGAAAATGATTTAAAGGTGATTGGATTAAACTGATTACTTTGCAGCTAAAGCTGACCCTCGTTTCTTTACCTTCTGACAAAGTGTTATAGTGTTATTTTCAAGTCAGTGAACTACGATGAGTCCTGCAGTGTTGTAGATATCCCATGTAATATACTTTAAGAATGTTTAAATATAATCTTAACAACGAAAACATAAAAGTTCTCTGCATGGTAATCTGTCTAAGATGTTTCAATAGTATGACCAAGCGATGATCTTTTAGCAATAAAAATTTGAATAATTAACTGTTCAAAATATTTAAATGATATTTCCTTCAATCTCAGCTTTCACTTGAAATATTTCAGGTCATTTTGAAAATGCACAAATATATCTAAATGCCTTAAACTTTGGCCCATTCTTGAGCCATTACAGCGCCATTTTGTACATGGATATGTCGCGTCTTTTGGCAAAAGTTGAAATGGCGGCCATAAAATTATATACGAACTAATTTATGGGACTAACTCGCGAGTTCTTCAATAATTGAGCGCAAATTGCGGTGCATAATAAAGTTGTTGCCTGATAAAAAGTGAATGTAGATTTTTTTCGCCGCCTAAAGACAGTCTGAAAGGGAGTTGGTTGGCAGTAGGGGGTAACTCTGGTGAAGAGTCAAGCGCCATTAATCAAGAAAAGTTAGGGAAAAGGTAGAAAGAGAAGAGCGAGCAAAAAGACGAGCACGAATTACCATGTAGGCGAAGTGTGGGCGTAAATGAGGTGCATGAATCAGAATCAGAGGAGAGCAGGAGAGGAGGAGAATGAGAGAGAGAAAGAAAGAGAGTGAAGAGAGCAGAGCAAGTACAATGAAAAGTTTGCAAACATTTTTCACAACCGGCGACAAGGTCGGTTTGCCGGAAGTGATAACAAAAGCCGCTGACACTTGGCAAAGTTGTGAATTGCTCCACCAAAAAAAAAAAAAAAAAAACAAGAAGTGGCGCCACCTGGTGGCATGTCCAGCTGACAGGGTCGATAAGCGCACAGGGCGTGGCTGAATGGTCGCGACTTTCATTCTAATTCAACTCAATTTGCAGTGTGAAATCACGTGACCATTTATCATTTGCGCCTGCTGTTTTGTATTTGCCTCTGTTTTTCTTTTGATTTTTAATTAATTTCTCTTTTTGCAAGTTTCCATTTTCAATAAACCCCAATCTCGTTTTGCAGAGGCAACGTACGCGCCCTGTGGATGGGCGTGCTTTGGGCCCTAACATCTGGCACTGGTGTCGCCGTCGCCCTGCTTCAGGGTTCCGCAGGGCCACTGATTGGCGTTGCCATATCCGCATCCCTGCTGCCCCCCGTCGTCAATTGTGTGAGTATGCAAATCCTGCCCCTCCTCCCTTCTCTGCCAGTCTTCAAACCGGAAAAATTTCTCTTTAATTTGTGTGTCAAGTGCAAATCTACACGTCGATTGCCAACGGCAACGCTTATTGTTCTCTACTTCCGTCCTTTGCCTCTTCTCTTGCGCTGTGCTCTTTCTTTTTTGGGAGCAGCTTCTTATTAATTGGGGGCGATCTAGAAAGTGGCCGCGACACAAGTTTAAGGCCAATTTGCAAACGGCACAGTTGGAATTGTTTGCGCAGCTTGAGCCCCTTGAGAAATGGAGACTATGCAAATGTCGCACAGAATGACACACCGTGCAGTGGGAGAGGGGAAAAGTATATGAATTCTAGAACTGAACTGAAGGTGTGAGGTAAGGGAATCATGCTGGAAGCGAAATACTTGTTAATCGATTCAAGAAGAGTTTTGAATACTGAAAGTGCAGGCCAGAGAGGAATCTGTATTAAAGAAGTGTGAGCAGCAAAGCGAGACAGAGAGCAAAAGTTTAGTTTGCCTTGACGGGGGAACACATAAATTTAACGAAAATACAATTTGCTGATTAATCTGAAGTGCAAGGCAGGGCACAAAAACTTTCTGGTCATAAATCCATGTGGCCGATTGCCTAGTTGCAACTTAGCTTTGGCTCAGCTTCGGGCTCAAGCTGCCACTGTGGCCACTCAGCCCCTTAGACCCTCAGCTCTTAGCTCGGCTCCAGCTGCGCCTCAGCTGTTTGCCTCGGTATTGTGGCAGCTAACCGCAACGAGTGCATAAATTTCGACCCAATTTTCAAGTGCGAATGGCGGCGAGCAGCCGCCCTCTTCCAGCTGCTCCTCCCCCCCAGCTCCTTCTGCTATGCAAGCGGATGCTGCGTAGAATTATTAAGCAGACGCAGGAAGCGAGCAGAGCATGCAAAAACTTGGCGAGCGGAAGGGGTGAACGGGCGGCAAACAAACAGGCAAACAAACTCCCGGCGACACGAGGCTGGCCTGACATTTATCAATTGTGACAGAGAGACAATGCCGCAAGACGGCGAGGCAAGACGCAGTCGGTCGACCGCAAGCATGACAAAATGATGCAGGAGCAGGGAGCGTATGGGAAGAGAGGGGGGGCGGAGAGGGAGACAGCTCCCTTTTTGCGGATACCCTGTAAAGGTCTCTCGCTAACTGCATGTGCTGAAACAATGGCGCTGAGATCGCTTAATCATGCCTAGCATGTGTGTGGGCCCCAGTCTGTCTGTGTGTGTGTGTGTGTGTATGCTAACCAGACTGTAAGCCAGTTGAGCGCTCTACCGGCAGCTGCATAGTTTAGTTTTTTGGCTTCACTCGAATATGAGCCACATAAATCAGACGCACGCATTGAAACTCCGACGCTGTCAGCCCTGTCGGGCAGCACGTTGCACGTTTTTAACCCAAAATCTGCTAACTGCATCGCCCCAAAACGCTGGTGCCACAATTAATTGCATGCACTTTAGTGCGACGGCCACCGTAGCGTATGAGTAATTACATTTATTTGCTATTTATATTACTCATACGCAGCGTGTTGTCTGCCCCAAAGTTGCAACACAAGAGAGGTGGAAACTGCACTCTATATTCTTTTCTGTTTAATATAAGACAATTATTGAAATAAACAAAAACATTTTCCACAACTTTACTCCCGTCAGTTTGCTGCTTAGTTCTACGAATAAATGTTACATATACATATTTAAATATAAGATATATTTGTTTGTCTGCCTCGCTCTATCCCCGATTATTATGTGAGCTTTTCTATTTATTTGTATTTATTGCAAGTGCTTTGGGTAATCAGCATAAATTTAACATTATTGTAATTTAAAAATCTCCCTCAGCCGTGCGTGTTGTTTATTCCCAGTTGCCAAATAAATAATTTCAATTTTATTTTCTACCATATTAACATTTAATGGACTTTTCTTTTGCTGGCAAAATAATTTGTCGTCTTTACTTTCGAATAGGAACAAGCAATAAGTTTGCCAAAATGGCAATAAATAGAAGCCAAAAAAACTGTGTACGAAGAAAGGCAGGAAAAACAGACACACACACGGGCACATACTCTCACATGACAGACTCATGCTGGGGGCACTCACTTCCGCAGTCTGTGTGTACGTATGTATGTGTGTGGAGCACTGCGCTGAGTCATTATAATTTATAAGAGCAAAGCAAAGGCAAAAAGCGGACGAAAAAAAAGAAGAAGACAACGAGCAGACAATGTGACAATGAAGTTTTATCTATGTGCTCCATGGTTTATGGCTTACATGTATGTGTGTGTGTGTCTGTGTGGGTGTGCTCGAGTGTGTGTGTGGTCTATGTGTAAGCTGAAATTTATAACAATTCAAGGCCGGGATCACCACTTGGTATGCTAAAAGCAAAGCTGGTGCCGGTTTCAATTTCAATTTGGCGTTGTGCACGCGATGTCCTTATGACCTCAGCAGGCACTCCCAAAATCCTTAAATCTGGCCGGCTATCTTTCACTTTCCCTTTCCTCTCTCTCTCTCTCTCAGTCTCTCTCTTTCACCGTCTATATGTCTCCTACAGGGTCTTTTCTGGTCGCAGGCCTGCATATGGCTCATCTATCCGGAGAAGCGCATACCACACTTGGAGAACGAAGCCATGAACACGACTAGCGCGTATCCCTTTCTCTACACGGACTATCTGCCCACAGAGTTCCTGATCAACGGCATCGTCTCCGCCTGCCTGACCGTCATTAATGTCATTTGCATATTCATAACCGCAATTATAGTGCTGAAAATCAAGGAGGTCTCCGCCCCCTACACGGCCAGTCCGGATCTGAAACGGTAAGTCGCAACTCTCTGTAGTCCGATGTACCGAAGTGTGGCAGCACTTTCCCTTCAGCTTATTATCTGCGGCAGCTGCGAGAAGTCGCTCGAACAGTTGTTGATGTTATTAATGAATGAGAGTTGAAAAATGAAAAAGTTAAGCTGGAAATCGACTCGCAGGGTTTTACTCAACCGAAGAAAGACATAATGAATTGTGTTAAATTTGCAAGGCTTTCATGAAATTGAAATTATTAAGGAGTTTAACAGAAGGAGCATCAATGAAAAGGAATGAAGGAAAGAGATTATGTGCAGGCTTTTGTTGAGTCTTCTTGAAATTGAGTATGAATACGAAATGGAAACGAAGATTTTTTGCTTAAACGTAAGCTTCATTTTGTTAACAATCAACAACATTACTGTTGCTTAAATAAATAATGATTTTCTTTAACAGTTCCTATTAACATATTGTTTATAACATTAACACTTTAAAGTGCACTTTAAACTACGGCTAAGTGACTTCCTCACGTGCGCTTCATAACTTACTGACGGCGGTGTTTGATGGCTCATTTCATAAATTATATTTAATAAACCTTAAGCTGGCCCCAACAACAACAAGTGCAAGTTGACAAATCGCATAATTAACGGGCTTATTTCTTGAGTTGCACAAGAAATTACTCATACGCCAAGTGGCCGAGGCAGGCTAAATGAAAATAAATGAGTTTTATTTCGAGACCTAACATAATAAATAGGCAACTAAGACGGGAATAGACGACACTGTGTGTCTTCCTCTTCTTTCTCTCCCTCTCTATCTCCCTCTCTGTCTCTGTCTTTGTCTTCTTTTTCTGTGCTAATGGGTGCCACTTGGCGACTGGCAGATGTCTGCAGGCAGAACTTCTACGTCGCCTTTAATCTGCCCAGTGCCAAGCTTTAAGCACGCATTAAAGAATATTTTTCCTAAGTTTGAAGAACATTACTTACGGGTTTCTAAGATAGTTGGCTCATTGCGTACTAAGACTCTTCCTATGGTCACTAAACTACGTGAAAATATACATTACATCGGGTTGAAATCTGAATTTAATTCTTATCAAAGAATCTATGTGAAAGTTTTTCATTTTATTTATTTCTGAATATTTTCAATAGTTTTAGAATTGTTTTTTTCATTCTCTTTTGCATACAGAACAGTTTGTGGTCGCGTTCACTTGTTTTGCCAGCTTCGCCATATTTGTTTTTCTTTTTATCAGCGCATTTAACAGTTGTTTATGCAATGTTTGTGTTTGCGGAGCTGCAGCGGGTCGCGCATCTCTTCAAATAAGTGGCCAGGATGGCAGTGCCAGAGCCGGTTCAGTCGAGAGTCACCAGATGGCTTTCAGCAATATTTTGTTTGCGTTTTCGTTTTTCATTACGATTCGACGGATTTTTGCGATACGCATAAAGTGCATGATTTCATATTTATTTGTTGTTAGTTTGTTTGCTCCGCTTTGGTGAATTGATTCGCCTGCAAAGTGCTTTTTTATGTGGAGAGTTGCAAATGTGCAGATTGTGGTTAGTAAGAATAGGAATTGGAGAATGTTTGAGAAAACTCTGGTCGTATTGTTTCCTCCCTTTGGCAGAGAGAGAGAAAAAAAGGATAAAGAAAATGAATACAATACTAAAGTCGAAGTTAGAAAATTCAAAAAGAAAACAGACAGATAGTGAATGAAAAGAAGAACTCTTTGGGAACAGAGACTTGAGAGCTGAAATAAGTCAATTAAATGGAAAGAAAGAAAGGGAACGATAAGCAATGACTTGTTTCACTTTTATCCCCTACTAATTTTCCCACTTCTTATTTCTTTACAGTTTCTGGGAGACAGATTTACGCACTGTACGCAAGACAAATCGGTCGACAATGCGACATCGTTCAGGAACGGTACGAGGCGGCAGTGTTGACAAGTTCATGAGGTAAGACCCGAAACTGATTCCGATTTCGACTCTCATATTCGGCTTTGTTTACGATTTTGCAATTGTTGTTTATTCTCCTTGTTTCGGTAATTGAGCGCATGAGTGATTCTAAGCCCAAGTGTGTGTGTGTGTTTGCTTCTGTGTATGTGTGTTCACGACATTCCCTGAGGCAAACGCAATTTACTTCTTCCATGCGTCTGACTCAGCGGTACGGGCGGGAGAGTACGACGCATGGTTCAAAAACAATTTCGAAAGGTAAATAACAAAGGCATTTATACTTATATGGTTGCTGTAACCGCCGCACCCCCACTCTCTCCCCTTAAAATGTACAGAACCCCGTGCGATTGGGGATATAAATAATTTTGATGGCAGATGGAAAAGTGGGCAACGTTCAAAATATTTATCGCATAATTGAAATCGTTGCAAAGAATTTATGGCATTCTTTGCGCACTTTTACGATGCTGAAAATCGAAGGAGATTTCGATTTCGGTAACAAAAATGCGAATTCGATATTTGAATTGAATTTCTCTTTTAAAAAGGTTAAGAATACTAATGAGTAGAGTTTGAAATCGACGCTAAATTCTTTGTCGATGAGCCTGGAAGTATGCTTTAAACATTTCCACAGAATTCGGAGTTCATGTGCAAAAAAATACTAATAGATTTTTAGTGCTTGCAAATTAACTGCGCGTTTGTAAAGTATCTGAACAAAAAACTCAAATTGCACCCTAGTTAATTTTTGAAGAGCACTTTTTCCGCGCAGAACAATTACCACACCATAGAACGGTGGCGAAAAAAACAATGGTTATAACGAACACACACACACACACGAAATGCATGCAACAAATTAGCAGCGCAGCTGCTGGCGCTTTTAATTTAACGCCCACTGACCACGCCTATTATTTAAACTACAACTGTTTAAACAAAACAACGAAAATGAAAGCTGCAAAAATATCTATGGGGAGTAAGAACAAAGCGTGCAGCATTTCGGTCAGCAGTTTTTCATTCTATCACAACAGAATTATTTAGTATATTTCAAAAATAAGAAATATTTATGCAAATTTGAATTGGCAATTTTATATATTATTTAAATTAAGCAGCTGCAGTTACCCAAGCCAAAAAAAATATAGTTTGAGTTGCTTTTACATTTCCCTGGCATTAACATATGCTATGTTACCTAAAATGTTGTGCTTAACATAATTTGCGACTGCTAATATTTATATAACCTTGCACAACATTTTGAAGATGGCTCTTTGACAGGCTATTAAAGCCAGATACATTCACAGATTTTCATATTTCAGGCATGTATATATATAATCTTGCCGATTTTATTAACATATTCCAGTAAGATCATGTTATAGCTTGTAAAACTTAATATATCATCAACATGTTGTTAGCTACTGCATTTAAAATGTTTCTCTGCTTCTTTTCTCATTGAACAGCGGCACAGGCTTCCCGGGTTTGGACGAGGGACGCAATGCCAAAATGGACTCGGCATTGGAGCGCGCTTTGGCGCAGGCCGAGAGCGATGTGACCTTCAAAAAGGTCAAGCGCATGAGCTACTCGAGCAATGCAGCGGGCGAGGTAAGTGTTGAATTAACTGGAGAGCTTTACTCACTATTGTACTACAGATTTTCTGTTAACCTTATGTTAACCTCTGTTAACCTTTTGTTATATTATGTATGACTGTTAGCTTCACATACATGTGTCATGTTAATGAACATTTGCTATAATAACCTTTTACTTGTCACTGTTTAACAGAAACGATTGAACAGATCATACCATTATATAATATTTTGAATAATTTGTGAATGAGCTCATTCCATACATATATTTTTCTGATAATAATAGTTATAAAAGTGTGATTACATAAGGATGGGATCATTAGGCTGTCGAGATACTCGGCGTTATCTAGTACCTATTGAATCGTCTCGTCCTACGATTTCCACGTCTTTCACCGCGTTCTCTGCGCTCCCGATGTTCACGACGTTCCCCACGTTTCTTGTGCTTCTTGCGGCACCCGCCATCAGTACTGTGACATGTCTTCTTATGGATCTTATCTTCTTTATCTTCTTTATGGATCTTATGCTTCTTTTTTAAGTGCTTCTTACAACCACATTTCTTGCCTTTTTTTTGGTGCTCACAGTGGTCGTGGCCACAGTGGTTGATGCTTCTGAGGATGCTACTACCGCCGCCGCCGCCGAAGCAACCGTAGTAGCTGCAACCGTTGTAGTTGCCGCAACCGTTGTAGCGTCCGCCGTTGTAGCGGGTGCTGCCGTTGTGTCCGTTTGCGCATTGATGCACGGCAAGATGGCCAGGCAAACGACCAATAGGACGGCACAGTCTAGGACAAGTGTTTGGACTCTCATTTTTGGCGATCTCAGTCGACTGATAACATTTCTGAGGAAGCTCGACTGCTTTTATAGTCGCAATGCAATCGCGCTGTGAGCTCTTCACCAGATTCGCAAGATTTCCCAGAATTTGCACAGCTGCAAATTATGTTGTATGGGTATTCACAAAATAAATGAAATATTCAAATGGTTTGTTGTCTATTTAGTCAGTTGTCTACTCTCTTTCACTTGCAGACAATTGAAATTAATTCCGACTTACATAAGTAAATTATTTATAGAAGATTGTTATTATCTAATACATATATTTTATTTGTACAGACAATGTCTACATAAATATAAAAGTCTGCTTGATGGGATGACGATGCTTTAGGTTTATTAATATGTACCTATGCATTTTGCTCTTAATTAGAGAAGGTGGGATCATTTCTTAAGGTCACTTCTCAGCATGATTAAATGCCTGTTAATTGTTGACATTGCGAATACTGCGGTCTACCAGCAATAATGCTTCTTTGCTGTCTTCTCCTCAGGTTACGATTTCCACTGCCACGCCTTCTCACATATCGACGCCTTCTCCTCTTCTTCCCTCTCTTCTTTTTGCTACAGTTTCGTACAGTAGTAGTTGTAGACTTCACTGGCCCTGTCTCTGCATCAACAGCAGCTGATGGTTCACTTGTTTCTGCTGTCGCATCAGTTGCCGTATCCTCCTCTGCTCCCTCAGCAGTTGTCGCTACTGTAGTCACCTCTGCGGCTGTAGGAGGTTCGGTGCAGTCATCATTTTCTGCATTGGTAGCAACTGTACAATCGCTGGAGCCATAGGGCAAACCAGAATGAAATCGTTCAATTTCCCATTTTGATCGATTCAAGATCGAACTGTGACTGATGACTTCCGATTGAAGCTCTTATCTATTTTATAATTATCAAATCAATCGAATATTGTCGATAACAGTTTGATCAGCTGGGAAATCTTTGTGTTTCTAATCAATTAAGCGGTTTATTGTGAGCAAATAATAATTTATCCACTTGAAAAGTCTAAGATCCATTTCGGCAAATAAACATTGCAGTGTTCATAGTTTGACAAATAAAAACAAGAGTTCAGTTTACTTTTTTAACACGTAAGAACTCTAATAGAAATTGTTGAAGCACCTCTCAATGAATCGTTTAGCTCTATTTGAAAAACAAGTACTATCAAGCTAGACCAATAAAACCCTAATTATTTGTATACACCTCAAGGATCACAGCAAGAGAAGGGGTGATTAAACGAAGCAGCAGACATAGCAAGTGAGAAGGGAGCTAAATTGCAGACAAGGAAAACAATTAGAATAACAATAAGTAATCGCTAATCGCATTTGTCAGGACTCTCGACATGAACACGCTGGGAAGACAGCATTTAACCGAAATTACCCGCAATTACGAGAGAGAGAGCAAAAAGAAATACAGAACATAAGAGAGAGATAGAGACAGAGAGTGGAAGGCAGACAGAGGCAAGTTGTGGGAGAGAGCAAATGAGTTCTGCACTCATTAAGAACTGACCTCAATCATTTGTTGATAAGCGCGCCAGGAGTCGCGAGTAACAACTCCACTTGCAGAACACAGCCAGAAGCTGCCAGTCGAGACACTAGCAGGAATACACATACAAGGAGGAGAGAGAGAGAGAATGGAAGAGGAGTGGATAATAAACCAAGTCGGACGGTCATAAATCAATGGCATTGTAGGGGGTAAGGAACAACTCTCGACTTCGAGTTGCGTTCTTGTCGCACTAGCAAAAACTCGTGCAGTTCAAGTTTATAGCTGAGAATCGGAAAAGATTTATGGTAGAACACAGATGAAGCCATTGCTCACTGGAAACAACAAAAACAACAACAACTGAAGAAACAATAGAAACAGAGTTGCTGAAAGTCTGTAGAGTGCTTAAACGAAAGATACTGAAAGCGGGGAGGGAAAAAAAGCGAATCTGTTACTTTTTCTCACACCTTTCAAGACGTGAAGATTGACTTTGAGAATCGAAAATTGAGCGACAACTGATGCAGGGCATATGCCTGTAGGCAAATGGAGCTTACGATCGAAGAAGACAAGCCAGGTGATAATGTGAAAGAAAGTTAGCGAAGTTTCAGCTGAGATGACATTTGCTCTACTCGATAACAAGAGATTTCATCTAAAGGTCGAAATAGTAAAAGCAAACTATAATGAAAGTAAACAAATAATGCCCTCACAAAATTATCCGAGACACGCGCGCAAAGATATTTATCAGTGTACAGGCACGAAAAAAGAACTTTGCTAATTTCCTGCACAGCCTCCAATTAAAAGTTATAGTGGAAAAGCTCAGTGGAAACTCAGCGAAGCGTCAATGGCCACAAATCAACTTTTACATTAATTCGTTTTCAGTTTCCAAAAAGAAGACGCTGCCACGATAGAAAGATGGAAACCTGAAAGAGCGCGAATGTCGAGTGAGTGACACACAGCGTAGGCATAACATGGGCGAAATATTTGGGGCGTGAGTCGAAGCAGAGTGTGAAACAAACTTACCAAGTGCTTGAAGAGTGGGTCGAGAGATAGGGGGGAGAGGGTGAGGATCCGAGTGGTTGCTGGGCTCAGCCTTAACGGCTTGTAATCTATTTAAAGTGAGTCGCGGCCACTAAAACTCAATTAACCCCGTTTGACGAAGCACAAGGCAATTGAAAAGAAAAGAGGCAGAGATAGACAGACAGACAAGCAGAGAGAGAAAGAGAGAGAGAGAGAGAGCGACAGAGTGTGAGGGCGAATGAGAAACCAAAAAACAGAAAGAAATGCGAAATCAAGGCAAAGATTACAAACGGAAAAGCCTGTAAATTGAGTGAGCAGAGACAGACACAGAGACAGATAGAAAGAGAGAGAGAGAGAGATGGGAAGGGAATAGGAAAGTAAATGGTAGAGTTGTTGCAACATTTTTCACTTAAAACCGCATTGATACTCAATTACTGGTGGTGGTGAATGGGTTGCCAGGTTTCGAGGCTCCCAGGTTCAGGTTCGCACGTTGCCACTCGAGCAGCAGCCGCCGCACAAAACAAACATCGGATGTGGAGCACAGGAAAGCGGAAGCACTTTGCAACGGAAATGAAACATCAATTAAAGTGGCACGCGATAAGCGCTGGCAACCCTGGCACAAAGCAGCGCACTACCCCCTCAGTTTCTTCCTCCACCTCCGCCGCCTTCGTTGAGAAGGCCTGCGCCGGTACCCAAAATATATTGCTTTTCGTCCGAGGCCGCCAGCAGCGAGCATTGTTAATCCTTGCAGCCACTCAGCCATGCTGTGCCTCCTCATCTCCGCTTTACCCTCCCATGCAGCAGGCACTCGCCACTGAGTTCTGACTGTCGCTCTTCGGCCCCGCTGTAAGTCTTGCACAAATCTCAACGGCTGAGCCCGTTTTTCGTTAGTTTACAGTTTAATTCTGATTGTGGCATGCTTCACTTGGTGGCACTGCCACAGCCGGCTGCCATGTGCCGTAGCAGAAATGCAACTTTGTAATATTTAAGACAAACTTTGGGCTCAACTAAGGGTTAAGTTTTCTGGAATATTGCAAGCACCGAAAAGTAGGCAACACTTTTTAGCTTTAGAACTGTCAATTTCTTTCCAATGCAAATTCGCTAATTAAATTTAGATTATTATTTAATAATTAATTGACTTAGTTATGCAATTATATTTTGAAATATATTACATTTTAAATATATTCCTTCTCTTTCTGTCTGCAGCTCACTGAACGCCTGGCCAAAATAGCCGGACTCAATAAGCGCCATGTGGAGGATCCGATGCACACGAACCCGAGCAGCCTGGCGGGCAGCCGCATGAATTCCATACCCAACTCCCAGCTAAATGTGGATCTCAAGGCGCTGGACAAACTTGTGAGCAGCCTGTTGGAGCAGCATGCAGCTGGCGCCGGCAGCGGTAGCAGCGTTGGCCCATCCAATCTTGAGGCCGGCAGCCGCACTCCACCTGTACAGCGCCAGCTCTCGAAGAAACTAAACCGCTGGCGGCCACTATCGCGCTCTGCGCACAGCAGCAATCGCGGACACTATGCCGGCAGCAACTTTACACAGCTGCAAGAACGCAGCGAGATGCAACCAATGCTGGGGCAGCACGGCATGCCCACCATAATGGAGAGCATCGCAGGCAGCCCGACGCCCAACAATACGTTGCCATCGCACAACCCATGGACCGCCTCGTTGGAACGTACACCGGGCGCAGTGCGCAACATGCTTCACTCCATTGGGCAGGCAGCCACGGTGCCGCTGACCAGTGCTGCGGGCGCTGTCGAAGAGGATCAGCTCAATCTGACCCAGAATTATGTGGGTTAATTTGAGTGAATACAGTCGACACATATTCTCTTATATCATATCAATTTATACTTTCTTTATCTTGCGTTTGTTTGACCATAAAGTTTATAAATAAAAATTGCAGTGTGAGTAATGTAGAGTAATGTAATGAGTAATGTATGCATAGGGGAGTTATTGGTAGACAGATAAGGCAACTACAGGGAGATTGCAAATGTCTCAAGAGTAATTAAGGTGTTAAAAACTATACAAATCTGCGTATGAGTAATATTTGTATAAGTATTTTAAGAAGAGAAGGAACAATAAATAGGGGTAAAGGATTATTGAATACCTATTTTAAAGAGTTCCTAAATTTCAAATATCCATTTAAATATGTCTATTTTCATGTTCTTTCCAAATTAAAGACAAGCCAAGTCTCAGAGCTCCCCGTTATTCTCAGTTTCTTACGCATTTAATTCAAATTTTCTTCGTTGTATTTTGCTCATTTGAATTTTTTCTACCACAAAAAATTTAAGTTAATCTTGACCGCACGAGGGGCAACTGCTGTCGTTGACGCCTTCCCTTCTCACTCCCCACAGTAAAGATGTCAACTGAACAGTTACAGTTAATAATTTTTGGGGGACAATTGGGAGGAGGCTGTTTGGGCCACTCAACGTTGACTGATGATGATTTTGGTGTTGGTGTTTGTAGCCTGTCATCAGCAGCAGAGATACGCTTCAGAGCATAGAGAAGTGTCTGACCAGTCACAGGGTTAGAGGAGGGGACGGTACAAGGGGACTGCGTGTACTGTGTGCTGAGCATAATAAAACTGACTGCTGCCTGAAGTTGCCCGTTGCGGTTGTCGAGCAATAATGACGATAAAACTGCCAGGCCGAAGGATGCTAATGCAGCCAGCAAAACACGATAGAAAAATGTGAAAAAAAAAACTTGTGTGGCATTTAGCTTGAAAGTGGCTGCTAATTAAAGTGATTACAGAAACACTTGTGAATTGTTGCTGTAGGGTGAGTGTGGACAGGGCATGCTTATTAGTCAGATTATTAAAGAAGATATTGCTGAAATTAAAAATGAATGAACTCTAGAAATGGAACTTGTAGGTAAAGGTATATATACTTATATTAATAATATCATAGACTGCCTGTCAATGTAGGTATGTTATGATAGGTATATGATGGGTATATGATAATTGATTATCAGCAGATCAATTAATATGAAACTGTTTTAGAAAACAAATACATGACACTCATGAATATATCAATTATGATTTTATAATCTTTACAGTTGTGCTTCCATATAAAAGTTTTCATATACTCATTCATATGGTCTGCACTTTCTTTTTGACCTAACTAAAACACTTAAAGTCAAGTTAAAATATGCAGTCGATAAGGATAAAGGACACTTTTATACTATAAAAAAACATTTTCAGCTCCACAATCAGAAATTATTCCCACATTCTCTACCTAATCATAGATTACAGTCTGGAGAGGCACAACTGCACTGTGCACTGTGTGTGCACTGCGATGCACATGTAAGTCACGTAGCTGCCGGGGCAGAGGTCAGGTTGTCGTAATGCAGTGCTTAACGTGCTTGCCGGGTACATCAAGTGGGTCTCAAATGATGCTCCCGCACACTCACCTGTCGCTCCATGACGCCGGCCAACTGCTCACGCTCCGAGTTGCGATAGTATCCCGTTAGATTGGCGCCCAGTCGCATGGTCACCTCGTAGCGCGTCTTGCCGCTACGTGCCGCATTGCGATTTCCCTTTGCATTGAAGTAGCCGGAACTGACGCTGTAGCTGGAACCGGAACCAGAGCCAGAGCCGTAGCTGAAGCTGGAGCCAAAGATATTGTTGTCGAACTCGCAGGCACGATGGCAATTGCTGGCACTGGAATTTCCAATGCAACCTAATGGAAGGAAGAGAGAGCAATGAGGAATAAAGAGGACGATTTCGAATTCAATAAAATGTATTTTTCATTCTCCATTATTCTTTATTTGTCTTAAGTATTCAAATGTTACGCATGTGGCCAAGCAGGGGGCGAATAATTCAATAATGCTGAGAGAATTATAGAGGAAGGGGAAGGGGCAGCTAAGGGGTCGGGGTCTAAGCTGCATTGTCTGTCCGATACGAAGGGAGACCACGCAATGTCCTTTGGAGAACCCTAAAAATGCAATAAAAGCGATTACAATGCAGCAGAAATGTGAGAAATATTTACGGCGAGTGGCGAGAAAACACCAAGAAGATATCCAGATATCCCTCCTCCAGAATGAGGAAGGCAACAACACCTCGACTGTGACCCACATTCGCCATGCATTTCCCACCTGACCCGGAGAAAATGCGAGCGTCGAATTCGATGACATTGTCATTTTGTGGAGAGCATGAGATGTGGGCACGAGGGGCGACACTTGAATGGATTATCATTCTTATGACAGGCGCAATAGTCAGTCTACAGTGCCATGGCAATAGTGAAACTTTAAGAAAAAGGAGATTAATAAAGAAGTTCTTCTGTTCTTTAACTGAATTTGTCAATTCTCTTTGAATTATCGTTTTGTCAAAGTATTCAAGTGTTTTTAATAGTCTGAATTAGTTTTAATTTTGTATGCTCCTTTATGAATTTCTCTCCTTTTCTTATATATATATATTTCCCTCCTCTTTCTTTTATATTTATTGTGCAAATATTTAAAAAATGTTCCATATTTTCAGTTTATTTTTGCATAAGAAAATGCTGTCATGTTGCCTCATTGTCGTGTGGCAACTGTCACCTGCTCTGATTGTTGCGGCTTCTGTGTGCTGGCAACAGTTGCACCTCTACTTGCACTTGACGCCCACACAAACGACAATAATAAAGTGGCCAAAGGGGCGTGGCAGTGGGCGCGGCGCAACAACCTTTCCACTTGCCGGTTAAATGATGCGACAGCATCGCGCACAAAGGTTATCGCCCATGCTGCACTTGACAGTGCATTATACACTGGCCACGCCCACCGCCCATCGGCAATCGCGTTACACTTTATGCGTGTGTTTTTCTCTCGCTCCCCCCTTTCTCCCTCTTTCTCTCTTGGCGGCGGGCATTGAGTGCATATTCAATGCTTAATTATTTCCTTAATTAAATTTACCCAGCTGCATTTTTATTTCTTTCTATTTTTCACTTCACGCTGTCCCCCATTTTCTGTGTCCCTCTCTCTCCCTCTTTTTGTCCCGCTTCTCTTTCTCTTTTGCTTAAGGTTGAGTTTCGTTCTGTTCTGTTGTTTTTGTCGCTTCGCATGCTTCATTTATTATTGCCCTTTAGCTCTGATTAAATTTTCTTTTGCTTCACTTACCCTGCGTCGCCTCGTTTATTTCGGGTATTTCGCATTTGGTTCCTTTGTAGCCCGTCGGACAGTGGCAGGTTATGGCTGCATCCCCGATATGTCTGCAATCGAAATGCGATTTATCAATTGAGTTATAGTTAATTATAAAATGCGTATAATGCGTGAGCAATCCTTCAAAGAAAACACTCTTTCTCTTCCATTATACTTTCTGTCATTCTGTCTCTTTGTCTTTCTTTGTCTTTGTTTGTTATTCTTATTCAAGAAGCACAACTGTTTAAATGTTGGTAGACATTATAAAATATGATTAGTCGAGCTGAGAGGTAAATATTTACCGACAGAGATTCTTTTCATTTTACTTAAGAATTCAGAATACATTAGACAAGCCAGAACAGTTGTCTAAACTGACCTGCTTTTCTTACTTACGTTACTTATATATTGTAAATTACTATAAATATTGATTATATCAATGAAATGACAACAATTAATGAAAGATAATAAAAATACTCTACACCAGACTTGGAAACTTGTTCTGCAAATAAAGGAGACTAGTACAACATACGGATTGAATGACAGAATGGCAATGATAACTTGACTTGATCAATACAATATTTGAACTACCTTCCACCATACTTACTTGCATGTGCCGCCATTTTGGCAGATGTTCGTGTGGACGTCCGTGCAGAGGGGACCATGACCGCAGTCAGTGCCACTGAAGCCGGCGAAGCAGGCGCATCCGTAGGAGCTGCAACGAGATGAGGATGCCCGATAGGAATGTGATTCATTAGTATTTGTTTTGCTATTTACTTTTTATTTAATTTGTTGGTTTCTTTTCTCTTTTTTGGTATTTAGTAGTTTCTAGTTTATTTCCACTAAGCTCTGTTGTTGGCCGGGCTTGCCCCCTGCTCCACTGCTGTCAGAGATAAGCTGTCAGAGTCGGACAGGCTGAAGGTCCTTGGCACAGTTGTCAGCGCAGAATCCGCATTTGCTTATCGCTCGCTTTGCGGCTTGGCACTAGCCAAGCTATGTCAACTTTTTGCGGCCAGTATATATTATATAGTTTGTTTCTTTTTTGGGGGGAGGAAGAAAGTGGCCAAGCAAATAAAGAGTTAGCCAGGCGCATTTTTGAGCCTCGACTTCGAGCTCATTAGAACTAAAGCTAGTTCCTACACCTAAACACCCAAACACCTAACCCCGGGAAACACTTTCGAACAAGTCGGCGTCAAGGACACCATGGACTTGGATACTGAAAAGTCACATGAAAGCCGACAGCCTTGAGAGAGCTTTGGCGCACTTATTAAGTTCAATTACGGCCAACAAGTGGGCGCAGGAGACGAGGTCGGGGACGGGAAACTGGACAGAGTCGGGGTAGACCTTGGGCCTGCTCACGTCTCTTCATTAACGTAGACAGTATAAAAGGGGGCTTGGGAACGGGACTCCAGACGGGCGTCAACGCCATCAAATGTCAAAAGTTTCTTCATAAAATGTTATTAAAACCAGCAAAGGCAACAACAATAACAACAAAAGAGATGCTTACAATGGTCAAATAGCTTAAAAACCGCTGTGGGCATTCATCAAAAAGAATAAGAGCAAATATGCCAAATAAATCATATTCAAATTTCCACGGATGTGCGAGAATAAATCCTAATTCGTCAGCCTAAACGGTTTAATTAGATTTTTCCAGCTTGTCAATCCGCATAGCTAGTTGATATTTCCGACAGCAAATTGCTTTTCGGCCCTCGCTAAATCACTGAAATTAATTCACGCTAACCAAATATTCGTGTTGACAATCTAATTGGGACCGTGAGTTTAGCTACAGTTGACAGGAAAAAGTGGAATAGGGATTGCAAGAAAGTGATGACTATAAGATGCTCTATAAATTGATGCATAAAGTATTTAAGCGAAGTAAAGCTATTGTATCATGTGTGAAAAGTTACTCTTGATAAGGCAAGTTTAAGGTAAAAAATTAACATAATTGGAAATTCTATATAGTATAGATTTATTTTCAAGATATTATCTCCATTTATTTTGAGTATTCAAACAGTCGTAAGTAACTTCAAAATAAAGTTCTCATGAATTTACTATATTAACTGAGTTCTATAACCAACATTTCTTGTCTTTGTCTAATGTTTCAAATGTTTACAATCAAAATATTTCTGTAAATGTTTATAATCTTAATATTGTCATACCCGCATCCATTCACTCTTTATTTACAGGGTATAAAAAGGTCGCCAATTGCGTGTAAAATAATGGCGCATCCTTTGCCATTTGTTCAACTGTCTGTCTGTCTGTCCCTCTGTGTGTCTGTCTCGATGTCGCTCGTTTTTTCAGTGGCAACAATCACAATTGTTGTTATTTGTTCGTGTTGTTGTTGTCGCCATAGCAATTCGTTGCAGTTGTTGTTATTGTGCTGTGCCATGCGTCGTCGACAGATGTCAACAGAAATTAATTTTTAGACAAATTTTCAAATTATCTCACAGATCTGGCAGAATTTACGCAATCTGCTTGGCAAATGCATTGAATGGAAATGTTAATGCGAAGCCATTGCAATTTGATGTCTCCATTTCCGATATATTTACTTGTCAGCACAACAACGTAATACAAAGTACTTACTATAAGCTTTGCTTATGTTCACTTTAATCCGACAAGGAATTTATAGTTAAAGTTTTCCCTGTTCACTTGCAAATTGACACTAAATATTAAGTTTATTTGTCTGTCAAGGGGAGCAGTAGTAACAAAACAATATAGTAGAGGGTGAGCGTCTTCTAATTGATCTGCTATTAGGGCCATGGGCAATATACATTAGCCGATAGTCGCCTGTATCAATATGGAATGCATGTTAAGTATGCGCCGTGTTGGCCACAAGCAATAAACGTAGCCAAAGCGAAAAAGTTTCTCGTTTTTGCTCTTTTCTTTTGTTCTCGTATGCCTGGCCTAAAACTTGTAACGAAAGAAATCAAAACGTGCCCAGGAGGGCGACAAAAAAAACCAAACACAAACCAAACGGAACCAAAAACTTTTGCTTTTATTTTCTTGTCGTACTAACTTTCACTTGAAGTTTTCGTGTTCTTCGACTTTAATGGGCAGATTCCTGATTTCTGTCTCTGCACAGGACAAGCAATAAATATTTGTTGTATTCCAAATGCCCAGTCGACTTTCGAGTGCAGGAGGGGAGATAGGTACTGCGTAAATGGATGTACATAGATATGGTAATTTATGTTGCTTATAAAATTGATATCACTTACTTTCTATTTGATCTTGTTATTCAAAACTTGACTCTGCAATTAGCTACAGTATCTCCATCTGCAGGGTATCTTCAAGGCAAGCAAATCGCATTCTAGTCTTACGTATTTATTTGTACTGCCTTTCACTTGAGGTGTTCGCTCTCCTGCCGCTATTGGCTATAAATTAAAAGCACATTTGACCCCAAAATCGCAGTATGGCCTGCTTAAAGCTGCGCCTTTTGTTATCTTAAGGTATTTATCATGCATACACACAATATCCCTATATGTTCCCATATAGTTCATGACTTAGATGTAGAGGAGTGGCCATTGTTGTGGCCTTGCATTGACCTATTGGCTGTGCTGGCTGTTGTTTGCGTTGTTGTTGTTGCTGTATCTCAAGTATATAAGTAATTGCGCCTTTGTCTAGCGGAAATTAATTGCCTCTGTGTTCGGGCAGCTGGTCTGGCAGCGAGATTACAAGACTCGTGCACAACGTCCTTGCATGTCCTGCCGCCTGTGACGGAAGCACTTGGCCA
The DNA here is from genome assembly GCA_018903425.1 of Zaprionus nigranus. Classification (NCBI taxonomy): domain Eukaryota; kingdom Metazoa; phylum Arthropoda; class Insecta; order Diptera; family Drosophilidae; genus Zaprionus; species Zaprionus nigranus. The sequence goes on from JAEIGD010000002.1 coordinate 6,455,330, forward strand.
AAACAAATACCACGTGCCGAGTAGAGAAGGAGGAGAAAGCTTCGAGGGGTAAAGCTAGGTCACAAAAATATGCGAAAACAAAAGCAATGTGTGATGAGAGAGCGTCTTTAATGCGACTTCCTCATACGCTATGTACAGCCGGGCTTTTGCCTGTTTCGCTGAGGAACTCAAAAGAATATTTTTAAAAACAATAGTTGAGGATCCGCTATACACATTCACGCTACTGCAATACGTATTTATAGGGTATTAAGCGAGGCCATGCCGAATGGAATTTCTACACTTTGCAGCGGGCTTTACATTTTTTTAACGATTCGATGAAATTCACCTGCAGCTGTTCGGCGGTATGCAGCAGTTTTTCCGCATATTTTTAGCAGTTTTTGTGGAGCATCACAAACTTTTGCTGCACTAAATTTGCATTTTGCGCCGCTTTTTTGCAGATTTTTATTTAAATTTCTTTTATTTTCAAGAGAGAGATATTCGTTTTATTTGCACTTGCCTGGCGGCAGCAGCGTTTACTTGTAAATAAAAATTAAATACGTTGCGCATACGACATGTGGTACGTGAAAGCATTGTTTTGATTGTGCAATCGAGCTGCGATGGCTGGCTGGGTAGATGGCAGCCATACAGTGCGGGCCACAAGCTTATGGCAAGTACGCTTTAAATTCATTTTAATTTCAAATGCCGTTCGGCAATTAAAACAGCGTGCCAAAAGCTGTTACATTTTCATTTTTATGCCCGGCCACTCGAAAAATGCTGACAGCAAAGTGCCGCGTTGCGAGTACACAGTCGAGTATCCAGTTGCTGCCCCTCTATCCTGTTCACCCCTTACCCGTGGTAGTCGAGGAGTAGCCCCAGTGCAGACTGCAGTCGCTTGGCTGAGCTTTGCGAATCGCAGAAAGAACTAATAATTTCCATGACACACACACTCGCTTATTGTGTGTGTGCATGTGTGTGTGTGTGAGTGCCTTTGCCTGGCAGCCAATGGAGCTTGGATGCCATGAACATGTCATACTTGCTGCGCCAGCCAAGCTGCACTTACGAGTAACCGACAATAAGCAGAGTAGCAGCAGCAAAGCGAAAGACAAGTTAGATGCCAATCCAACACTGGGAGAAACAGTTGAGTGCATTGGAAGATGCGACTTAATTGCATAACACCACTGCCAACATGTGCAACTAAGAAGAACTTCGATAAATAATATAGTTCGTTATAAGCTCAGTGTAGCTGCCTCTGGCTGATGTTCTGAGCTGATTTCTTCTTGACAAAAAGCCAAAAAGCATCGCATCGGGATAAAAGTCAGAGCAAATATGAATGGCGGCCAGTTGTAGCTCAAATGGATGCATGAAATTATGAAAAGCTAACTGAAGCGGCGACTCGGATCTCTCTCTTGGGCCGACAGCAGATAACATGTTGCCATCTATATACTATAGATATGCATCTGCATCTACATACATCCGCGTACATGTGTTCTCTATCTGCAGCAATATGTGGCACAGCATGCATTAAATTTGAATTACAAATAAGAAGAATAAATTCAAGGAGTGCCAGCCTAATAACAATGTACAAATTCTGTTTGAACAAACTTTGCAATTCGACTTTGTTTATACAAAAAGGTTCGGATTAAAAGTGTTGAATTAAATAATTAGAAATATGGAAATAAGGTTTGAATTAAAAGTGTTGAATTAAATAATTAGAAATATGGAAATTAAATTGGCTTAATAAAACTGTTGACAATGTTTTGTAAATTATATAAACCATAAAATTGCATCTAATGTTTGAGAATTTAAATTTTAAATATAAAACAAGTATAAATAAATTCAACTTAAAGAATTGATACTTTAATGAAAACTTGTATTAATTTCTGAAATTGTTTTAAAATTTTCTTATTTAAAAATAACTTTAGCTTGTTATTATATAACAGAATAATATTAAGCCAAATTGGGCCTAGAAAATAAAAATAAGCTAAACCAAATTAATCTATTCAAAGCTTTACTGAATTATAAATCAGAAGTAAAACAAATAACATATTAATCTATTGCTCATCAATTATTTTTATTAATTTATAGCTGAACATCAAAATTCTATGTTTAACTTTCACTAAACAAGCTATTAAAATGTAAGAAATTATATTAAGTACTAAAAAGAATTATGTCCATACAACTTGCAAATTTTCGCAAGTATTTAATTTAATAATTTCTCTACCACTTTATCAAAATACATATGTATGAGGCATGCCGGAACGGATCCATTTAAATGCATTTAACTTGCGTAAATAAATTTTATCAAACTCTGAACGGAGCAAAAATAAACGGTTTTCCTGCCGGCAGTGAAAAAAAAACACAATCAGAAGGAAGAGAAATGGCAAATTACAACAAATTGCTCTGCGTTGGTGTGTGTGTGTGTGTGTGTGTTTGCGTATGTGTTGGGCAGCAAATAAAATTTTAGCGTTCAAAAATGAAAACCTGGAAAAGAGGGAAATGTTTTGCAGGTTATTCTATACATTTTTCCAGTACTTTTTCTATTCAGCTAATGTAATCAAATTAAATGCCATTAAATTTGATGTGCGTGTGCCTGTATGTGTGTGTGTAGGTGTGTAGGTGTAAGTGCGTGTGTGTGGTGTGGGGTAAAGGGGTAGCGAGTATATGGCCTGCGGCTTGATTTTGTTTTCTCTTTTTATAGCTCGAGAATCGTAAAAAGCGCAGTTAAAAAATAAATTTTAATTTACATTTTTACGGTTTTATCTTTAGTAAATAAAAATTAATTTTCAGAGAATTTAATTTCCGCAAACAAAGCTGAGAACGAGGAGGAGGAGGAGGAGAGCTCAACCGCAGCGACATGTGCGAATTCGGCAAAAAAGAACAGCAGCCAATTATAGCTGTAAAGTTGTCCCACTGCAATTCCAAGCCGAGGAAACTCAACGAGAAACTTGAGAAAAAAGCAAGTTTTCGTTCAATGAGGAGAAGCTAAGGCAAAGGAAAAACAAAGGCAGACAGACAGGAAAATTAAAGGTGAAAACTGTCACACGAGTTGACAGGGACAACTTTTAATTGAGCGTATGTCGGGGGGCAACAGGAAATGGACAGGAAGAGAAAGAGGGGCAGGGAAGAAGGATACGAGGAATGGGTCTGCTGCTTTCTGTTGCGAATGATGTGACAAAGACAGGTCAAAATTTTGGCCAAACAAAACTTAATTGCAATATGCAAAGCCCAAAAAGTTAGCTCATTCTCAGCCCCACCTCACAGCTTCCCCTGCGCACCGCTTCCTTCCCTGTCTCCCTTGGATAAATGACAATGTTTGACAAGGCAAACAATACACGCTTTCTCCTCATATGTGAATGACACTGACACAGTTCCCACTCGTTACCCGTTGCCAACGGATGAGGCCCGAGTCATTGCACATGCGACGCCCACACCATTGTCAGCTTTACCCCCTTCCCCGCCCTTCTTCTATCTGTGCTCACCCGCACAGCTTGCGTTTCTCGCTTTGTTTGCTCTCTCTCAGTGAACCTGATCTCATTTAACGCACTCGGTTTGTTTGCTCAACTTGCAGCAGCATTGGCAGCATACGAGTACAGAGGCAGCAGGGACACTGAGACCAAGGGGGAGGGGCAGCAGCATCAGCGGCAACTGAGGCTATGCTTTTTGTTATTAAATGCGAAAAATACTAAAACTCCGAGACGAAACATGCTGCACTGCATTGATTGCCGCAAGCGAGTCATGCCCGCACCCCACCCACATCCTCATCCACATTGACCCTTCTGCACGGCTTCCCTGCCCAGCCACGCCCCCCTCGTCGTATGACACACAATTTGCTACCGCTTGAACGTGGCCTAATTTCAGTTTTTCCCTGATTGCTGCCCGGACAAGGTTCGCTTATAACGGGTTGCCTTTGACAGCTTGACAGCGTTTATTTATACCCTGTAATAGCAAGGGGTGCTCAGGCAAACTTGTCTACTAAATTTAATACATCGGTTTCGTTTGGAGGAGTATAAGAATGGCGGAGTGAGCAATCTACCAATTACAGGGTGTAATTGTCATTCTCTTTGCTTATTTAGATGATAAAAAATACAAGAGTAAAAAAATCAACTATATCTATACGGTATTTGCTAGTCAGTCAGTCATACATTGCTGCAACTTGCAGAGCTAAACGCTGCTGGCTTTGTAACCGGCCATTATGTTATACAATGTATGATGTCACAACTTGCTCAAGGGGTGCTTTTGCTCAAATGTTTTTACTTATTTGCCAACAACCTGAGATACAGAAATGAAATGAATGGAAATAAACCGAGTTACGTGAGACTGTAGCTAACATGTAAGTAAGTATGTTTGAACTGCATTTATGGCATACTGCGAATGCTGCAAGCAGCTTAAGCCATCAAGCTCATCTGCCTTATATAACTCTTCATTACCTCTCCCTCCCTCTTTATGGTTACTTTGAGTGAATGCATATTATTTTTCATCACCTCTTTGTGCGGCTCAAATTGGCGTCCATTAGCCAATCCCTTTACCAATTTGTGGCCCTTTAAAATTTATTCAATTTTTACTTTCCCAGTGCGCGGGCTGAAAAAGAAAATAACCCGCATCCGGTTCGATATGAAATCCTCTTTGTTTTGCCTCAAAGCGAAAAACTTTTTCAATTATACATTTCTTCTTAAAAACACAGACTCGCACCGTAGGCCTTTTTGTAAAAACTGCCAGCGAGTGCATACAGTGTAACAACATCTTCCAGATACTCTGCACTCTGTAGAGGAACAAGTGCAGTATATACTCGACTGAAATGAGTGCGAGGTTTATCATAGTACAGAGTCATACTTATTGTCGTGTATTTTAATTAATTTCCATCTACTGCAATCCGATATTTGCTGCCAGAAGTCAGATCCAAATGGTTTTCAGAGCATATAAAACATTTTAAAATATTTTCTTTGCAGCCGCATCGAAGTTTTGCGGTGAATTGCAACAGATTTATGTAACCCCAAAAACTGATGCAGCACGCGAGCTGCAAAACGAATGTAAAGTAAATAAAATAAACTCGTTTTTCATGCCTCTCCCCTTTTCTATTCCGTTTTCCACTCTGTCGATGCAACAAGAATCGAAAATTAAAACGACGCCCAGTTGACTGGCCAATTGTTTATTGTTTATTGCATATTGCTTATGGCTTATTGTTCACTTCTCTAGTGGATTGTTTGCTGCCAAAGGACTGCAGGATACCCCGAGTACCAGAAAGGAGTCCCGAAGTGCCACTTTATGCAAACTTTATTAGCAATAACAGCGACTTGGCTGGCACAGCATCGTAATGAGCTGAACAGGAAGAGCACCACTTTACCACTGCATTTCTATGGGACTTAAAAGGGGAAATGGAAACGCTATGATACTGCTATAAAAGGCGAATTGGAATCAACTTGCTGTGGTCTGTTTCATTTCAAATTTGAGCAATAGATTTTTAAGCACTGTGACGCAGATTAGAGAGGATCACAAGAGCTGTAACTTTTCTATTATTTAAATGTTAAGTATATATTCAAAACTAAACAGGATTATCTTCTTCATAGAGTTGCTGCAAATAACGTTTTTGCTTGCCTCTAAACAGTTTCTCCTTCTGAAGTGGCAACTCTTCAGTCGCGTTTATTAAAATATTTGCATTCATCTTCATTTATCAACTTTGTTGCTGTTTTATGTACTTTGAGTGCATTCAAAGCGACGCATATGAGTGCACTCATTAAATCTCAGCTGAAACATTACCTCCCCTATCCTTTTTCGACCCCCCGTCTTACTTGCTTATTAAAAATTCGAGCACAAAGCCAAAATGAGTGCGGCAGTAAAAGTGAAATTAATAAAGAAAAGAAAGTGACAGAGAGAGAGAGGGAGTGAGAGAGAGGAAGAGAGAGCAGAGCAGCCAGAGTGGAAGAATAAAGATTGTCAAGTATACGTACTGTGTGACGCGTACAAAGCCGCGCACCCTCGTTTCGCTGGCTTCTTATCTGACATTTGACATTTTGAAAACGTTATGCATTTTTTCGCACATTTGTTTAACAAAATGGCGTAGACAGTGGGGGCACAAGGGGAATAGAGAGTGGAGAACTGAGAACAGAGCTTCAGCTGGCTGTCGTCGCCTCAAAACATTTAACAGTTCTCGCTGTTGTTCGCTTTGCTGCTGTTGTTGTTGTTGTTGTTTTGTTCCCTGTTTATGTTTATCTTTGCCACGTAGTCAGTCTGTGCCACCCTGCGTGGTGGTAATTAAGTTACAGCTGCATGGGAGGAGAGGAAGGGGCCTCGCGGGCAATATCTGTGCCCGACTGTGATACGTGACAGCGTCAGACTATCGGAAGCTGTCACTTTAATATTACGTTTTGCAAGCCATCCCCATTTCGCTTTCATTTCGACATTAATATTAATATTCAATTAGTCAGCCAACACGACCAGCACCCGAGGCCCGAGGCCTGTTCCTGGCTCTAATTAATGTTAATTATGCTAAGTAGCAAGCCACTTGCGTGTTATTCCTATATTCCGCCAGCCCCTTCCACTGATTGCCGCCAGAATGTTTCCATTTCTCTGCCATTTGGCCATTTATTTTTTATCATTTTGTTAGCCTCATAAATCCTGCTGCCCAGACGTATCGAATTGATTTGTCTCTTTTGCTGTTTGCCTGCTTTGTTTTCTTTTTTCGCCCTTTCCCTCTCTCTCTCTCTCTCTGTTTCTCTTTCTCTGCCTCATTGTTTCTCTGTGTTCTATTGTCTGGCAGTTAATTGCCTTTAAATTGTCAAATTTGTCGGGTGTTAAAACTCAAATTAACAAAGCAATTGAAAAAGTTCTTCGATTTGGCCCGCAGCTCGCTTTGTTTATTATGCTAATTGCGAGGCTGCCACGCGGCTTTACGGGTGTAATTTACTGCTCTCCCAAGGGGATGGAGCAGAACTGTTGTTAGGTAGTGTAGGCCGAGAAGGTTCTCACTTTGTAATTAATTGTGTCGCATATCAAACAAAGAAATGCCCAAAGTCATTTATGAATTTATTCAGCATTCTTTCAAGATTCGTATCTTTCGATTTCGTGAAAAGAAAGGAGTTCTTCAATTTTAAACTTTTGTTTAACATTTCAAAATCACTAAACGAATCACTTAACAATTTTTGACATTTTATCCCCAAAACTAAACCTTTTTAACTGTACTTAAAATAACTTTATCTTTTTCTCAAAATGTTCTTAATGAGTAAATTTTATTTGGTTTTCATTCCCATTCAAATTCTGATGTGCTTTTACTTATTCTCACTCCTCTGTCATTATCTCTCCCCATGCGGTTTCTTGGCGTGTTCTTTAGAGTGTGTTTTGACGAAGGTCTCATTAGTTTTATGACAAGCCTGGCAACTCTAATCAGAGCATTAGCGCTCCCATGGCAGCCAGTTCTTTGGGGCTCAAACTGCTGTCTCGCTCTCTCGCCCACACACGGCATTAGTTTAACCTTCATAATGTTAGCTAATGCCAAACAAAAGATATTGCTTTTAGCCAACTTGCCGCACATTAGCGTCTCTGCCCCCTTTCCCTCCCTCGCATAAGTCATGCTCCAAGAAGTGTAGCTATGTGAGTGCCACTACCACTTGGCAGCCGGCGAGGACCGCAGGGAGGGATATACAGGGTAAGTGGGGAAGAGTGAGTGGGGCATTAGGGCCCAGCGGTGCCGTAGCAACTGCACCTGCGTCCGGGTGCCACGCATATTTAAGCATGCCGAAAAACTTTTACGCCTCTCGACCCCGCCCGCCCCCTCCACCACTGTTGGCTTCAAAATTGAGTTTCCTGTTCCTGTTCCGTTCCAGTTCGGTCAATACATGCACACAAATTGGGCCAATGGCGTTGCCAATCCGCGCACAAAAATCACAACCAGCTAACCATGCCAACTGTTAAATGTTTGCATATCAATCTTTGGACGCTGCCTCCCCCCCTTTATACCCCTGCTCTCTTTTATACCAATACTGAATTCACATTCAGATTCGGTTTCAGAGCCAGACTTGGTCACAGGCAAGCGCTTTGCAGTCCAAGCCAGGTGGGAGTCATACATTTTAGAAGGTTGCCCTTACTCCTTACCCCTTTCCCATTGTCGACTTGGTTTTGCTGTGCTTTCCCCATGTGTAAAAGTGAAACACCCGGAGAAAAAAGCTAACCACTTCTTCCCCACTGGAAAACATCCAAACATTGAAAGGCTTTGCCGACACATTTCTAGCGTGCTACCAATTGAACAAAAAAAATCTACTAAAAAAATTGGGAGAGAACTTTTTGCATAGCGCCAAAAGTCAATTGAAAGCCGGCAGTCAGAGGGGCTTCCCTCTCTCCGTTGACCCACTCACATACAGGTGTGGCCTTATGAATAACCTCAACAATTGAACCAGACATGCAGTAGAATATGTAAGCCTGCCAGAGACGACTGACTTAGCTTGGCGTTGGTCCAGTCCTCGCTCTGCATGTTTGCCAGCTGCCCTGATTGATTGATGAAACTTTTAGGGGTCCAATGGGGGATGTGAGAAAAGGACTACCCAATAAAGATATACTTACAGCTGACTGTAGAAATATATAGAATGGTATTTGGCAATACAATTTCATAGAGAACTTTCATTAATGATATGGGAAAACATTAATATAACATATCATATATTTGTTTTTATAAATAGAAATTAAAATTGGGAAAGGCTAGGATTTGGACAACAAAATGAAGACCCCATTAGGATTTGATGTTAGAAAGAAATGAAATTGCTTGTATCTGTTTTTATATGGCATAGCGTTGCCATACGCTATGTCAGTACTGCTGCAAAGCTTAAGCAAATGTTGTCAAGTAATAATAATTAAACTTGAATAATATCAACAATTGCTGGTTTTTTTTTCCTTACTCCGTGGGCGGCCTCAATAGGGCCTGAGCTCTTACTGCTCTTCAAATATTTTTTTAAACTTTATTAAATGCAAAAGACAACTTCATAAAATCACTCAGTAGTAGTACACACTCACCTGAAGTCAGCACTCGCATAGCAGTTGCCCAGGAAGCGACACTGCAGGGTATTGCACTGTGTCGCCTTGACCTCGTGCTGCACCTCGTACGTGATGTTGAAGCCGTAGACATCCAGCAGGCGATCGAGAGCTCGCAGGTGGGTGCCATCCAAGCTGGCCATGGTGAAGCGCACCTCCAGGTACTGGCTGTTGAACTGCAGCCAAGTGACCTGGGTGACGTCGTCCTCCGTGAGGCTGAAGACGCGATGGGCGGGCACCTTGAAGTCGTCCGAGTAGTACATGTACTCGGTGAACTTGAGCCCGCCCAGCACGTACAGCTGCGTCAGGTAGACCACGATGGAGACATTGCCCTGTGCCGTGGCGGGCAGCTCAGAGGCGTCGATTATCCAAACGCATTCGATGGGCGTGGCAAAGCGATGCGGGAAGTTCGGTGTCTGAATGAGGCCGTAGCGCGACTTGAACAGGCCGCCACAGCCAGAGGCGGCACCAGCAGCGGAGCTGGTGGAACCGGAAACGTAACCCGAGACGGCATCGTCTGCATGCTCTGCCACTGCGAAGGCATTCAGGGCAAAGTTGTGCTTAGATGCGGGAAAGGGCGGCGGCGGTGGCAGCGGCACAGCTGGCAACGAGAACTTTTGATCCGCATTGCTCTCGCGCTTGTGGCGCACCTTCAGTTGAAGTTGTTCCTCCTCCGGTTGTTGTTGTTGTTGTTGTACTTGTTGTTGGCTTGTCCTTGCCAGGAGCAGCATAAGCAGCAGCAGCAATGTCGTCGATAAACTGACGATTGCCGGCAGCGGCGGCGACATTGACCTGGCTTTGCTTTAGCTTCTCTTTTGCTCTCACTTGATAACAGCTGCGTCTCCTTCTTGGGCGGCGCTGGGCTTATCATTTGGCCAACGATATGCATGCAGTTCCAGTTGCAGTATCAGTTGTTGTTGTACTTTTTGTAAGTGTTGTTGTTGTTGTTCCTGTTCTTGTTGTTGTTGCTACGTCAGAGCCACTCATTGACTTGATGCCGCCTGAAATAGCAAATAGAATGGGAAATTTTTAGCCAAAGCCATTTTGACAGCTGTCGTTTGCATTTGAATAACTGACTGATGCTGTCGTTTTATGCACACACCCCCTGACAGCCTCTCCCCTTTCCCCCCACTAACACTAGAAAATCGTAAACTGTCAGCGTGAAAAAGCAATTTGAAAATCCACTAAAAACGAAGCCCAGTGGCACGCATCAATCATGGCCCTCTCCGCCGTTGCCGTCGTCGTCGTGAAGCGTGTCTGCTCATAAAACAAAGACCGACTCCCCCAGTCAAAGTACTCATGCCCCTGGTGCACTGTACCTACACCGGCCTGGGAACTGCACAAAATGCTCGACACTCGAGCGCTTTTCTTTGTCAACTTTCAAATTGTTTTCCCATATTTTGTTGGACTTGTGTTTCCACTTTCAATCGGCCTCAGCCTCTGCCTCTGGTACTGGCTCTGCTTTTTTTTTCGGCCTTTTTTCGTGCTTTTTTTGGCCTTTGCACCCAAGTCGCGGCCTGTTCTGTTATTTTTGCCAGTCGGAGTGCCAAATTGCCAAAGCTCTTCAACTGGTTGACTTTTGGCAGTTTTTGTGAGGCTTTTGTGGCAGATTTGGCACAGTAGAAGTGAATCTCACAAAGCCACAGCTAACCAAAGTTTAGTTAGATATAAAGGTGGAATTCCTTGAAACGTTGCTTTAATTAAAGTGAAATTCAAGAAAATGCAGAACACATGAATATTTTTAATCGAATTAGATAACTCTTTTACTGCCAGCCTGATGTTATTTCCATGTTAACACGAGACACGCGAGTGCAGTAACTAAGTAACAGAATCTACAAGCAGAAATGTATTATTTGGGCAGAGTGAATCAAATCAACAGGCGAACAGCAAATCTAATCACATTCTATTGGATTTGCGAGAAAATTATTGTGCAATTATTTGCAGCAGAATGGCAAATGCGACAAATGCCCGGACTAAGTGCGACAAATGCGACTAACTGTGAGCACACAAAATCAAATTATAAATTACCAAAATTCCATAGTACCAAAATACCAAAATACCTGCTCCAAATGCCTTGTGGCTCGACTGTCAAGTGAACTTTATGTGTGTGTGTGTGTGTGCACAGTTTGGGGCCATAAATTATTGACAGGATTGAGCCGAGCAGAGCCTAATAGGATTATGGGTTGAAGGGAAGGGAGGAAGGGGAACCAAAGTGTCGGCTCGGGCGACAACTAGACCTTTTTTTAGCCCGAATTCAACTTAACTTGGCGAGCACGCATCACGCATACGCCATGACGTACACCTTTAAGACACACGCCAAAAGTTTGGCTGAAAAGCGGTAGAAAGTTTGCAGCTGCCACAGCCAACAAGTTTAATCAAATGACAATGTCGTAACACGTGCATACACCCCCTACAGCCATAGACGCCCCTTGGCTAACACAAGTTTTACCTCCCACCTCTCCCCCTTCGGCACATGTGAGCACGCAAAGTCATAGCGAGCGTTTCCCTCCGAACGTTTCCCATCTACATACATACATAAGGGTGTGTGCGTGAGGGTGCGCGATCTTTACTTTCAAATTACTTTAGTTACGCATTTTAAGCATAATGAATAATTTTTTCGTTGGCTTCGGCATCCGAATTTTGTGCCAGCAAAAAGTTAATTTACTCGCTCAGTCATATATTAAATCTCAAGAGAGTTTTATAAAGTTATTGCGCTGGATAATGATGGCGATAAGACAGATGTGTGTGTGTATGTCTGTGTGTGTGAGTAGGCGCAGTTTGGATATTGTAGACAAGCAAGTCGTGACGCATTTGAGTTCAAATTACACGAAATTTAGCTACGAATTTTTAGTATGCAGCCCGAAAGTATGCTACAAAAAATATAACAACCGCAACGTCTTGGATTTAAGACGAGAGAAGTATTAAAGCTAATTGAATTAATTAAATATTTTAAAGACAATACTTAAATTTCTCTTGCATGCTTTTAATTTAAAATTTATTTGGGTTTTTTATACTTTTAGATATTTATTATTAAGTCATACGGGGAATTCCATTAACCCCTTTTTATACTGGTATAAGTTTTTTAAAGTTTACAGCACAAAAGTATGCAATTAAAAATTATTTTGGCAGTTTGCTAATTGAAAGCAAAAGTTATACACACTAATGGGCAGCGCATTAAAGACTAAACTTGAAGATAAGAAATATTTGAATATTAATAATAAAATATTTATATATTTGAACAGTAGAATATTTGTAAATGCAGTCAGTATTGAGTACAGGCTAGTATGTCAGTGTAATAGAAGACCCAGATCTTTTGTTTTTGCCGTCAGATTATGTTGTCCCTATCAAGAAAGTGGTAAATTTTTACTAAATTTGTGGAAGTTATGTTTTGTTAGCTATGGAAGGCTATCGATGTCTCTCGCTAAGGATTGCTAGCATGTTTGTATGGACATTCAACGAGTCGATCGATTCTCTATCAACTTGTCAAAGTTGCCAGATCTCCACACTACCTTGATTCTCCCTTGACTGCATTCATGCCAACTGTGACGTGTTCACATACATTTTAGCCATAAGTAAATTTGAATCAGTGCAAAAATGATCAACTTATCTATATTCAAATATGTTCGATAATATCGAGCGAGATAAGGTTTATCAGCGCGACTGCAACATCATCTGCTTCTACAGTGGTCATGGTCAATCACCCCCGCCTGCCAGTTGGGCCATAAAAAAAAATAAAAGTGTTTACAAAAATAAAGAGCAGAAAACTGAGAGTGGGAGAAAAAGAGAGAGAAAAAGTAAAACAGAGCAATGACGCGTTGCCCTGCACATGTCCGAAGATAAGAGCAGCAGGTGGGGTGGGGGTGCGAGCGCGGGTGTGAAGTCGTTTAGCGTAGTGCTAGGCGGGCACTTCACCCTCAACTCAGATACCGATAAAGAACCCCAGGGCCCAGCCGGCAGCTCCGCTGTTCGCTTAACTGCGTCGACGCCTCTCTGCCAACGTTACTGTCGCTGTCGCCGTCGCCGTTGCCGTCGACGCGAGCGAATTGCCAATTTAAATTGGCCGCGGTAAATTAGTCGAGTTATCAGCCTCCACGGCGTCAGGTGTACGGGTAATAGTAGGTGCTACGGATCGCCCTATTGGCAGCTCCACAAGTTGTTGTTTTTGCTACCAATATTCGAATTGTGCAATACGCCTGAAGTTGTTTTTTATGTGATGAGGCGGAAATCGTAACGTGTCTAATTGAGGAAATGCAAATGAATGAAATATGAGTAATGCGGGTACTCGTCACTAATGTGTTACGGTTTTCCAGTGACTCGGCAGTGGCTCAGTGGTTCATCAGGGCATGAGACCTCAGCGTGTTGGCCGCGTTTCGAGTGTGCGGAAAAGTGAATGAAGTGAATTCGACAAGAGTTATAAGCGAGTGTGAGTGGCAGTGGCAGTGCGAGTACCCGAACAAGCAGCTTATCATGCTGTCCATGAAATTATAGAGCAAATCGAAATTCGATAAGAAGTTGTTTCTTTCGTTGTGTAGTCGCTCGGAACTTGGATCTGTGCTATCAACTGTTGCTTGTTGTTGTTATTGTTGTTCTTGCTGTTGCTGCTCATTTTTGTTGTATTCTATTTAACAAATAGAGCAAACTTTGCTACGAATCAATCACATTGTGCCTGATATGGATATCTAATCGAAAGACATAAATTTCTTTCCGTGTTGTTTCTTCGAAACTTGAAGCTCACTTTGGAATATTACCGAGTTCAATTTAAATATTACACTGCCAGCTCTTTACTTTTCCCTGTGACTGGAGTATTGTGTTTACATTTTAAAGTTCTGTGAAGTATTTTGAACTAATCTGAGTGACCTAGTCACACAACCTTGCCAATCAGTCTAATCAGCTTGAAGACAAACCTTCTTTGGCCATAAAGCCCAACTAGAATAAAAAAAGCAAAGAAGAGAAAAATGCAGGGGAGAAAAACAATGAAAAACTGTGAGAAAGCAACAAAGAACTGCAAAGCAATGGAAAAACTAAAGAGAAATAAAGAAAAGAAAAACATTCCGCTGATAACTGCAAAACGAAATGTCAATAAAATAATATAAATGACGGACTCGTGACTGTGGTGGATCGCTTGTCAGCGTGCTGTTGTTGTTGTTCCAGTTGTTGTTCTTGTCTTCTCTGTTGTTGCCAACAAACAGTTGTTAAGAGTAGCAAAACGAAGAGCGAACCCATTGCAGTGCAGCCATTGTTGTTCTTATTGTTCTTGTTATTGTCTTTTTCGATTTGCAATAAACAATTGTTGTGTTCACATCGGGCACGAGAAGCTGCTATCTCTCGTATAGAAAAGCCCCCGAGCGGACAAATGTAACTGATATAAACGGAGTAGCATATCGCGATGTTGTTCACTTTGTCTCCGGGGGAAGGGGTGATTGTGAATGAGTCCGAAAAGTTGGCAGTGTGCCGTGTGTCGTTTTCTATTGGACCAAAAGTCAGCCGGAATGATAAGATTCAACAATGCGAGGCATGGTCAAAGTTGATTCACAGCCAACAGCCCACAAGACCCAACAATGAAATCTGAATTCGCCAATCCTCAATCCCAAGCTGACTTCCTTCCCCGATCTCCACCCGCATAAATAGAAAACAATTAAGCAGTACAGCCGATAAGAGATGAAACGATTAAGCAGACCAACTGACAGTGCGACTAATCGTTAGAGGGGGATAGAGAGCAGTTTAAAAGGGGTGACCCCTGCTCGGGGCATAATTATCCCTTCCATTTGGCGATGCGTGCAATTTGCGAGCCTCACAACTTTTGCTTTTGCTGGCAGACCGAGCTGAGCTCTTAACTATCTTATGAAAAGAGAGTTTTACAATAAGGTAGATAAAGCACGTAGGCCATTGAGTTTAGCTGAAAGTATTTCCCGTAAATTTCTTTAAATTAATTATAAATTTATGGAACAAACGTTCCACAGTGGGTATCCGATAATATTCACTTACATTCGACAGTGCAATCGCAATAAATCAAATGAGCCGCAATAAATCTAATCAGTTTAAAAAGAAAGTCACACTCGCACACCCTCACACACACCCACACGTACACCCATGAGTGCCTAAATGGCGATAAATGAGCGAGTTGCCGGCGCCGTAGATAAGAGAGGAAGCACTCAATGCCGAATCAAATCGATTCGTATATATAGCGCAGATATGCGTATTTATTCAAATTCAATCCGTGCTCATTAAATTAAATTGTGTGCCAAAAACAAACAGTAACAGCAACAGCAACAACAGCAACAGAAACAGTTACAACAATTGCAACAAATTTACAGCCTCAATTAAACGCACGATCGTAAATCACAACTCCGGCAAGGGTAATCAGTAGGGTAACACCCTCCGCTCTGCTCGATATTATTGCCGGAGCAGCAACAACAACAGCAACACGCAACAACGATAGCAGCAACAACGACAGCAGCAACGACAGCAATAAAGCAAACAACAAAAGATGTGCGATAAATATGCTCAAATAGTAGTTGACACTAACTAACCACAGCGCGTACAACAGTCGAGCGTAAAGTGTAAACAATAGCAAACTATTTAGAGCCACCCTCGCAGCTGACCCCATCAAGAGTCGAGTGTGCCCACCCACCCACACATACACAGCCCCTTTCCCCCGCTCCTTCCACCCACAAAAATGGCCTGCTTTCCGCGGCTCTTTCATCATCGAAGCAAAAACAAATTCACGCCTGCTCAAGATGAGAACACCGACACGATACTCAACACACAAGACAGTCCCGTGGTGAGTTTCCTACGCTACTCAACACTCTCTCTCTCCCGAGAGAGTACCCTATCTGAGCACACACATGCACACACTGACAGATCGCTGTGTGTTGTTGCACCGATAAGCAGCACTGATAAGTTGATTAAGTGCTTAATTAAGTTAGGCGCGGGGGGAAAAACTCTGTTCACATCGTAAATAATGCTTCAGACCCGAGTCGAGCCGAGCCGAGCCGAGTTGAGTCGAGCGAAGTCTACGCGCGTAAACCCCAAAGCAAAATACTGAAAGTGGTTAAAAGCGAAATGAGAAAAAGCAACAACATGTGCATTGGTAGCGCCACCTTGCTGTGCTTATCAACACTGTTGCTCGCCATGACGTACCCTCTTTCGGAGAACCACAACCACGCGATGTAAAGAAAAGTCATGGCAAATCCACGAAATAATTGAACACATTTATAAGCAATAGATAGATATATATATCATATATTGAAAATGTATTCATGCAAGAAATACTAGCAGCACTACGAAAATACCACGCCATGTTGTGAAATTATTAATTATTATTTAAATCATGCAGCAGAACTTAAGTTTGTTCCATAACAATATATATTGTATCATAATTTGATGAAGTCAAAACTTATTTGTGTTATGAAAAGTATTGCCAAATTATAGTAGATTTCAACTCTTTGTATATTCAAAGAGTAGTCTTAACTTGAAAGCATAATTAACCAATATATACATCTATATATATCAGTTTATATATCAACGTCTTTTATTAGACATATTTTTAAAGTATTTAAAATAAATTTGAATGTGAATTATTGTAATGATCATAAGAACTACAACGATAAAGATAAATGCAAGTCACAATAGATCCCTCACCATTTGGTTATATTAACAAGTAAATTATCGAAAGTAGAACCTTGTTTTAGGCTCATTATGTTTCCTTATCAGTTCGAGCGAAGCACCAACTACCATTTCATCAATCGTCAGGGCAGACCTCGTCTTATCTTTCACACCCGAAATGTAGTTCTGCTGTTAACACTTCACCTGGTGCTACCGATAATGGAAGTGCTTTGGAAGTTAGAAAATATCAACTAGAAGAAAGCCTTTAAGTTCAAATAAAGCATAAAATGACTGAATATACAGCGAATAATTATGAGCTCAAATTCGAAAACCAAATTACCAATTTCTTTTTATCAATTTCGGTTTATGGGATTCTTCGTCAGCTGTTGGTGTTTTGCATATGGAAAACATATCCTAAAATGTTCTTTATTCATGTTCTAATTCAAATCCACCACGCAATAAACTGTGTTCTATACGGAAATGACAGTTTCCACCATTTTCGCTGCTCCGCGAAATTGTTTACACCAAATTGCCCGAAGACATAAAATGCGCTCTTCCCCGCAAATTTCGCAAATGGAATTCGAGTTGGAATCGCTGCAATCTCAGCACTTTATCGATGAGCAACATAACACGACAGACAGACACTTGATATGCAAAAATATGATGAGCATGCATATGAATAGCACAGGGGGATGGGAGAGCGAGATTATATACGAGTCACTTGTATATAAATATGCAGAATCCGAGATGTGCACATCGCTATCTATGATAATGTCTATAGGAACCCTGTGTCCGTCCGACAGTCTGTCTGTCTGTCTGTCGGGATGACAACGTGCTCGAGATCGAGACTAGGATTGCTGCACGTTGTGGCCATATAAAATAACTGTGCATAGGCATCCACATTGGCATCGACACATCAAAGCCCGACAGAATCATGAGACAAACAACGCCCCCGGGAGGGATAAATGCAATGCGTGCGGCATTTGAAGGAGGCGTAAAGAAAAAGAAGAAGAAGAGGAGAGGGAAACCCAAACAGGGGAAACAGAAAAACAGACTGTTTGTTTTTTTTAAGGACAGATGCGCATTGGCTTCTTGATATGTGCCTCGAACAGCGATTAAGAGTCTGGATATACACCTTCAATCGCAACCACTATCACAGCTTCATCTGCCCTGCTCCGCTTCCTCTTGCCCTTTAGGTTTCCGTGGGAAAACGGAAAACCTGTCGAAAATGTCATCGTTTAGGGCTGATTAGCATATCAAAGCGGAGCCAACCACGCGACCTGCATATTGACATGTGTTTATTGTGCGGCTTGTCGGCTGCCACACAATAATAACAACAAACGATGCTCTGGCCCAGAAAAAAGGTTTGAATATTTTATTGCCCACATGGCCGTCTGCCAATTGGGCGATAAGATACTTTAAGCGGACGCGGGGCGGTTCGAGGCGAGTGTGTGTGGGTTCGAAAAGCTTTTTAAAGTCAGGCCTAAGCTGGAAATGAATAAGTCACTAATCGCTGGCGCCAGCTGAAGCGAAACCTCTCGCACTTTCCTTCCACCAGTCAGGTCAAAGAGACACGACTTAGGCTACACTCTAATGCCATGAGCTCTTTATGTCAACGGAAAGTGACAGGATGAGAAGTGACTGTAGAAGTCATTCTATAATTTGTTGTGACAGCAGTTTGTAAAAAACTTCTACAATGTTACATTTTTAAATGAATTTGAGAGTAAAGGCAATGATAATCAATAAAGAATTAAGGAGGTGGGAAGATTATTCCATCACAATCCGATGTTATGTAGCCTTGCTGATATATCGGTAAAAGGTCTTATACATATTATATAAATATTAGTTATATAGTATGTGCCTTAGTAGAGCGCTTAATGTCAGTTATAGGTTACAGAATTTCCTGAACTGCTTCACTATAAAAAGTTTTTTCCAAATATGATCAAGTTTTTATCATATTCTCCATCCTTATTCTATTCTTTCTATTTTTCATCATTCAATTTCCTATACTGTTTCTAGCCATGTCTTCCAATACTTTGTAAGGATCATAAATTGTTCATTTCCTTTTAAATTGAAATGCTTTAAATTGTTTTCCATGTGCATTGTTTTTTCTGTTTCAATGCATTTTCTTTGAAATAGAACACTTATGCAATGCGCAAGATTCTTCTTATTGGCTATTTGCAGATGAAATTCAAGCAAAACAGAGTTTTCATTTATTTCCCTGCAACGAGAAGCTCTTTTTGCTGCCAAGTTAATAAACAAAACGAGTTCGCGACTTCTCTTAATATTTGTGTTTCTCTCTCGCTTTTTAAAAATGTTCACAAAGCAAAGAAAACACACTCATAGCACGAGCTAACTGTAACCCTTGATAAGCGAAGTATCTATACCCTATAAGAGATTTATCAAAACATTAAATATTTTATCGCAAGACTGCTATCTGCAAATCAGAAACGTTCGACAGAAATCTTAACAATCTGGTTGTATTATTTTTAAAGCTTTTCAAAATCGATTTCTATGCACAACTTTCCTAGTCGAGGGTATTTCAGCTATAAAACCGCACGTATATCTGCGTGTATGGAAACTTTCATTTATTATTTATACTGTACATCGTGCGTGTAAATAAGAAAAGATAAATATAGAAACCGCAACAGATAAAGTTGTGGGCCAAGTTGGAGGCTAGATATCAAGAGTCAATATAAACGATGTACATATGTATCTGTGTGTGTGTTACACATCTGTGTATGCGAGAAGCAGTAGCTGGTTGACTCATTCAAGTGGCTCAATGAATATGAATCTATACGAATGAATAATATTTTTTTAATTTTCATTCAAGCTGAAATCACAACGCCAACGAACATTAAAAGATATATTTCTGCGGCGATATTTATGGTTGAGGGCTCAACAGACTACAGGCCTATCAATCCGATAAAGCCCTATGAAAATCCCACGCCTGTCAAATAATCAAAAGAGTGGAAAGCCCCACTCACACACACACACTTAAAGTATACACTGTTTCATCAAGCGCTGTGAATAAGATTTAAACAAATGACAGTTTTGTATGCAATGATGGAGGGCAGAATGAAGCTGAAAAGTATGAAAAATCCTTGCCTCAATGTGTAGAAACATATTTATAAGATACCACGCCACAGCACAATGCCCATTTGTTACTGTTGTTGTTGTTGTTGTTTATCGAGGCTCAATGGATGGATAAACTGGCAACTGGCAAGTGTCGGGTGGGAAGTGGGAGTGGCAAGTGCCGAGTGTAGCGTCGGCAACATTAAACTGCAAAATTCCCCGCATTTATCAGCAGTGTCAGCAGCAGATTGATTTCAAAGCTAACGTACAGACAGATAGACAGACGGAGAAGGTCCCTCTTGCTACCCTTCCTCCCTTGAACCTCCTTATATATCACAGAGTGCCACCCAACTCAATGTGGAGCCACCCGTCCGGCATTATTTGCTTACTTTCACAGATTGTTTGGGATTTCTTTTTTTTTTGTATATATGTACATATATTTTCTCTCTCTTTTGTCATTGTTGTTTGCAATTGCTGAGTAGCAAAAGCAGCAGCAGCAGCAGCAGCAAAAGCCAAAGCAGCGACAGAATTTGTTGTTCTTTTCGCTGTCATATATTTATTTTATATTCGCTTTTTTGTCGGCGGCGACCTGTTGACGTTTGACGCGATTTGCCTTTCCATGGTGAATGAAGTTAAATTATGTTGGACATAAATTTCAACGAGTGTCGACTCTCGAGAGTTATCGGCAGGTGCAGACGGGTGCGCCGGGCAACGTGAGCCGCAGCTCAGAAAGTATTTTCTCCTGTTTATTTATAGCAATGTATCATACCACACGAACATGTGTATGTTATGCCATATAAAGATACATGTGTGTGACATTTTGTGGGCTTGTCTTGTTATTTATAAAAGGATTTGAAGCCTGCTATGTGAAAGGAAGGTGTTAACAGCAGTAGATGGAAAAACAGATATCCTTTTTTGTTGTTATTGTGTTGGCTGTTTGCTTAACATAAGTAGAGTTAACATATTTCTCAACAGCTGCTACTAACATGAACACATAACTATTGCTTTGAATTTCTCTTGTAGGTTATGTAGAATTCGATAAAGTTTATGTATCGTAGTGCTCAACCATCTATATTATTAGTATAATGTGCAGTCAGTTTGCATAGTCCTCAAACTGTTTCTTCTCGTGCTGAAACTGCATCAACAAGTTCAGTTTGCCTGCCTTTTCCCATTTGATTTTCCACACCAGCTTGTACATTAATCTTATTCTCTTCATTTGCAGCAAATTGGTCTCTACATACGACGGGAGGAGAAACCACTCTACACGCCCATCGTGACGCCCAATGCAAGCGAGGTGAGTGAACAGCACAGTTAGCACAGTGTGCACCTGTTGCCAAGACAAGCCCAAGCCCCAACCCCAGCTCGAACAGCTTTCCCGTACCACGCCGAGGAGCAGCAGCAACTTTTCGCGCTCTCAGTGCGAGTTCTCTCCGCACGCTGCTGCTTGTCTTTGCCCAACTCAATTAATATTTGCACACATGTTTCTTATACTTTCAAACGAAACGATGCCCACACCAACAACAATTAAAACAACCACAACAACAACACTTGTAAATATGTACACAATACACCTACAACAACAACAACAACAACAACAACACGAAATACACCGCAAACTATTCACACGGATCGCCCCACTTGCCCCTCGCACTTTTGTTTGTCTTTCTAAATGTTTTGGGTGTGTACACATGTGTGTGTGTGTGTGTGCATGTGCGTGTGTGTCTGTGTGTGTGTTGTGGCTCGCCTTGGGCTCGTTTAGGCGCAACTGCAGCGCCTGAAACAACAACAACAGCCCTCAAGCTCCGCAGTCCTGCAGCAGCTCGAGGCAGTTGCCGAAAATGCCAGCGATGCCAGCGATGGCAGCAAAGTGCCCAACGGGCAACCCAAGATGTTTCGCTCCCACCTCAGTCGCCTGCAGTCGCAGGAGGAGCGAGAGAGGGATAGGGAGAGTGGCAGCGCAGTCAATGGCAGCGCAATTAATGTCACACGTAGCAATTCAAAGTTGAAGCCCGTCAAAGAGCGACGCCCCACGGCCCTACCCAGCGAGGCGCCCAACGTGGGCGAAACGGAAGCCGAGGAGGAGGACGAGGAGCAGCTCAGGGTGAATGTGAATGTGAATGGCATAATTGATGGGAGCGGCGACAATGAGGCGGCAGCACCAGCGACACCAACAATACCAACAACAACAGCTGCACAGGCGAATGTAAAATTTTTCATTGGTCACACACAGGAAGCAAACGTCGATGCCGATGCTGACGACACTTTGTCCAACCAGAGCAGTGATGCCAACAACAACAACAACAGCAACAACAGCACCGAGAAGCTAACAAACGGCACATTACCCACAGCTGCCGGACAGGAGCAGCCTCTGCTGACGCTGACGTCGCCAAAGGCAGCAACCGCAAAGAGCAGCAGCAATGCGTCACTCAATTATCTGAGAAGGTCCAGGAGTACCATGGGCATCAGCGCCGAGCAAGTGAGCCAGCCAGCTGCCGCCCAGCGGCGTCGGGTCTCCACAATGCCAGATATTAACATACCGCCGCCTCCGCCACCGCCGCCTGCCGAGTTACTGAAGCCCGTCACGCCGCTTCATTTGCGCAAGAAGCGCAGTGCGGAGCGGCAAAAGGAGGTGGAGCAGCGGCAGCAGCAACAGCAACAGCTGGACACGCCCACAGCGCCCAAGGCGGATGGATTGAACATGACCAGCAGTCAGGTAAGTGCATGAAACCGAGCTCAAGGCACTCGGTTGAGTTTTGTGGTTAAAATGATGACACACTGCGTTGCGAAAGTATGCGCACATGAAGAGCAATTAAGGCAGGGAAAGCGCTTTTAGTGATCCCTCAGGAATTGAAGGGTCTCGCATTATTTAAGGGTAGTCCAGTTGAAAAGTACTCTGAAAACATTCCAAGCTACGGGAAGATTGCTGCGAACTTTAATTGAATTTGCTAGAAAATTACTTTAAAAGGATTAAAGATTAAATGAATGTGGCTGAGAAACAATTTATTTATTGCAGGAACTATTTACATATGTATGAATCTTGTGATAATTGACTGCATGCTTTAGCGACTCTTCCAAATCCACTATATATAATCCTAGTTGCAACTTTCCCTCAACAAGGATAAACAGAGCACCCTCTGCTAATGGAAAAATCCACACTCTGCAAGCTCATAAACAATAACAAACAATTTTCACAACTTTAATAGGATGGACTGAGGAATGCCCTTTAGTTTCACATTTTTGCTATCTCTTTGAAATGAAATTAATTAGATGAATAAAAAAACATGAATTTGCCTCACTTGGAAATTGCTGTTATGCCAAAGTTTATTCACAAATATACCTCTTCCAACACATATTTTAAACGACCTTCCATGCTTAGCTGCCCTACTCGCATTATATTACTTACCTATGTTTACCCGGTTTTGTGCGTACAGTTTACTATTAAAGTCTGGGCAACAGCTGAGCGAAAAAGTCTGTATATTATTGCAGTTAAAACTAGTTGGACTATGTTCTCGTGGGAAGTACGGGGCAGGAGAGGATCCCCTCAACAAGCTGCTAATTGCGACTACCCACGAAATGTTAATTGTTTCACAACAGACATGAATTCCAACTGTTGCCCTAACAAAAACAGCTGCTAAAACTAGTCTGTGCTCTCTCTAACTCTTCTTCGTATTTCCCTTCTATCACCTTCTCTCTATATCTGTTTATAGTATATACAGTATATATGTGTTTATCAGGCGCTCTGCTCAGTTGCAGCTGATGAACACTTTGGCGCTTTTACAGTCCGGCAACGTTGTCCCAGTCGTTTACCTGTACCTCCACTATTTTCTTCTCTTCCCTTCTTCGAATCCCTTCCTCGCCAAGGCGAAATTGAAACTGTTGCTGAGCTGGCAAATTATCCAACCCACAGGCGGTATTTTGGCTGATGCTGCGACTTCTGCGCTATTCTAACGCATCCCATCCCATCCCATCCCATCCCAATCGCCATTCCTATCCTTTATACCTTGTTCTACGCCTGCACGTAGGCGGGTTCATCTTCCAACCGTCTGCTCTCCCTCTGTAGCGGAAATGCTTATAATGGTTGCGTTTCCACTGTCTAAATGGAGGTAAATATTTAATCACAAGACTCCGCGGAAGGAGTGAGCCTCTAGGGCACAGAACTCAGTCCTGTCCTGTTGCCGAGTGCATTGTTGTGGCTCGTAAAATCTTTAATTCTCCGAAATTCTGAATGTAAACTTTTGCGGCAAGTGGCAACTGGAAGCTGTCCTACAGCTTCGGTTTGCTCAGCAAGTTAAAGCAAACAATCGACTCAGTTGGACGACTGCACTGAGAGAAACCAAGCAACGAATATTAATTATTTCATTTAAGTACAGATTCAGATTGAAACATTTCATCTAAAAAGGAAATTGAATGAGCTGATTTTGATTATAACAAAGAACATACTTTAAACATTTAAGTATAATTTCAATACTAACAAGAACACTACAACTTTACCTTCAATTCTACATAACTTAAATGCCTCAGGTCTTGAAAACTAACTTTAAATTAGATTTGTACAAGTTAAACTCATCAAGTTTTAAGAACTTTTGTTTTATTCGCACTATGATTTGTCTAAGTGCACTAAAAATCATAGCTCAGGGCAAACAGTCGTGTGACTGGCTTGGGTGTGTGTATCCACCACAGTCGCCAGACTTTCCATTCGTAAGTTAATCCTCAATCTGTCAACAATAACCACAAAACTCAGTTGAGCAATAAAAGCATTGAACAGTCGACGAAAAACAAAGATCTAAATAATTCGCTATTTGGTTTTATCATCCCTACCAACCAACCAAAATCAACCACATCAATTAGGATGAGCTGGCCAAGCTGGACGATGCGCCGGCGGAGGAAGAGAGCTCGGCGACGAAGCTGCAGCGTGTGGAGGGTGGTCTCATCTTTGTGCGACCCAATTTGCCTGTACAGCAGAGTTGTGAAATCGAATTTATTGCCAAGGACGAAGCGTAAGTACACGTAGAGAGTGAAAACAACACCGTAAATGAATTCCATTGAATCCACTCCGCTTTCCTACATCTCTACAGCACCCGCAATCTCATACTCAATGCCATCGAGCGCAACGACTTCCTGAACAACCTGATGGACAAGGAGCGCAAGGAGATGGTCATCAATGCGATGGCACCGGCTAGCTACAAGAAGGACAGCTACATCATTAACGAGCATGACGAGGGCTCTGAGATCTATGTTTCAGCCGAGGGCTACTACGATGTGATACAGGCGGGCAAGTGTGTGGGCACCTTCGGGCCCGCGACCGTCTTCGGTGAACTGGCAATACTCTACAATGCGCCGCGCAAGGCCACCATCAAGGGTAACACGATGAGGGAGAATGAAGAAATGTAGGGTATCTAATCATCGACTACTTCATCTTCTGCAGCTGCCACCGATGCGCGAGTCTGGAAGATTGCACGTGAGACCTTCCGCGCCATCATGCAAATATCGGGCTCGAGGGAGCGGGAGGAGAACCTGCAGTTCCTGCGCTCTGCCCCGTTCCTGCAGGAGCTGGAGGAGAGTCTGCTCTGCAAGGTGGTCGATCTACTACAGCGGGTTAGCAGACTTGTTATACTGTATACACATATATCGATTCTTCACCGATAACGATTAATATCAATTGCAGAAATTCTTCGAGACCGGCAGCTGCATAGTTCGCGAGGGCGAAGTGGGCAACGAGTTCTTCATCATACGCGGTGGCACGGTGACCATCAAGAAGAAGAATGAGCAGGGGGAAGAGCTGGTTGTGTCGAAGCGCAAGCGGGGCGATTACTTCGGGGAGCAGGCGCTGATGAACGCCGATGTGCGCCAGGCCAGCGTCTACGCGGATGCGCCCGGCACAGAGGTGCTTAAGCTGGATCGGGAGTAAGGCAGCGGGCTGATCATACTGCCTTAGCACACCTAATCTCTGTGTTCCTCTGTGTCTCTCCTTCTTTAGGGCCTTCATTAGCTACTTGGGAACCATTCGACAGCTAAGCGAGAAGCCCAGTGAACTGAGCAACGTCAACGGGCGATCGAGTAACAAGAGCCTCGAGTTCGACAACGAACACGCTCACATTGCCATCTCGGATCTGAAGAAGGTGGCAACTCTGGGCGCCGGTGCATTCGGTCGCGTTGATCTGGTTACCTATCAAAAGCAACCGTTCGCTCTGAAGATCATCAAGAAGATCGAGGTGATCAAGCAGGATCAGATCGAGCATGTCTACAACGAGAAGAACGTCATGATCAAGTGTCGTTCTTCACCCTTCATAGTGCAGTAAGTGGAACGAAGCATAGAACCCTTGTAGCTCGTCTCACTTCATCCACTCCATCCTAGACTCTATCGTACCTATCGCAATGAGAAGTACGTCTACTTTCTAATGGAGGCCTGCATGGGCGGCGACGTCTGGACGGTCATGTCGAAGCGCCAGTACTTCGAGGACAAGACGGCCAAGTTCATTGCCGGCTGCGTGGTGGAGGCCTTTGACTTTCTGCATGCCCATCACTTCATCTATCGCGATCTGAAGCCGGAGAATCTGATGCTCACCAGCGATGGGTACTGCAAGTTGGTGGGTTATTTACTCAGCTCAGCATGGAGTGTTTGCTATAGAAAAACTATTCCACAGGTTGACTTCGGATTCGCCAAGTACGTGAGACCCAATGAGAAGACAAACACCTTCGCCGGCACACCGGAGTATGTGGCCCCAGAGATCATTCTGGATCGAGGACACGATCGCGCCGTAGACTATTGGGCCCTGGGCATATTGATCTACGAGCTATTGGTGGGCAAGACGCCCTTCCGCGGCGTCAACCAGATCAAAATCTACCAGAATATACTCAGCGGCATCGACGTAATCCACATGCCCTCGCGCATCCCCAAGCCAGCGCAGCATCTGATTCGTCATCTCTGCAAGCAGCTGCCAGCCGAGCGGTTGGGCTACCAGCGCAAGGGCATTGCGGACATCAAGCGGCACAGCTGGTTCGACAGCCTGGACTGGACGAAGCTCAAGCAGAAGCAACTGCAGTCGCCCATCAAGCGCAACCTGAAGAGTCTGACAGATGTGCAATACTTCATACACCTCGGCGGGGAGAGCGACTATGAGCCACCCGAAGAACTCAGCGGGTGGGATAAGGACTTTTAGTATTTTCACTTATCATATCCTATCCCTCCCTCCCTCCCCCTACCACCCCTTTGCATTCCCCATCGATATACTCTACACTGAAGGCTAAGATAGGTTAAGTTTTTTCTTTATATTCTCTAAGTCTAAGTTGCACCAATATAAATTGATATTTCAATTATCATACCACGCATTTTCGTTTGACTTTGCTGCTGGCGACAAGTGGGCGAGAGGTTGGGCAGGGCAATCAGCGGGTTATTTGCTTGCTTATTTTCCACTTCAATTAAAAGCGCAAACTTGTGTTGTTGTTGTTGATATCGATCCACACAGAAGCAAACACTCTTGCACAGGGAGTCACTCACCCACACTCGAAAATAAATAAACATTTTCAATTAAGCCCTTGACGTCTGGGAAATGCTAACAACGTTTGAACATCCAATACTATCTCAAAGCCCACAGTGCAGTGAGAAAAATATTGTGAAATCAATTTATCAAATGTCAAAAATTTGAATAATAATGGAACATTTATTAACATTAAATCACTTGAAATAATATTAAATATGCAATAAATTCAATAACACAACCTTTTCAATAACGATTGCTGATGATAATGTGTAGAAAGGTATTAGAATGAAAGAGTATTGCCACAACATTAGATATAATATTAAATGAAAGAAATGCAAATTATCGATTTCTCATTTTTTACAATATTTCTTCCGCATGCAATAAGTATTTCTCTCAGTGTAGTGCAGGCAGCTTTAAGTGGCAGCAAGTGCCCGCTTGAAACTGTTTCTTTGGCCACTTTGTCTGTAGTCTAACTGTCAGGGCACCTGTCGTCTTATTGTATACCTTGCCAGTTATACTCTATTCAACTCTGTCTCTCTTCCTTGCTCTTCTCTTTAGTGTTCTTCTGTTCTATTCTGTCTGTAATGTTTTGTTCACTTCTGTTCTGAATGCAGAACTGACAAAGCTGTCGTCATCATTATCAGGCGACAGTTGCCATTGCCCACATGCAGCTGACATTCATTTGCAACTCTCGAGCACTTGGCCTGAGACCGGAGGCGGAGGCGGGAGACGGGAGATGGAGATGGAGACAAAGAGTTGCCTCCACCAATATAATTGCATTGTGTGGCTTCTCATGCAACGCTACGCAACGCAGTATACCACCCACGCAACGCGTTTCATGCAACATGGAAATGACACAAACTTTATTGTTTTTGAATGGAACTCTCGAGCAGAGCAGGTGCATCTTCCGCCCAGCAGCAGTAACTCTCCCCAAGCTAACGAGTGCTGTCTCTCCCATCCCAAGCTATTGGTGTTTGCCTGCTGCGTTGTGCATGCATGAAACAGAGTCAAGTGCAATTACGCGAACTTATTATGTCTATTCATGCGACACCCAGTACCACCTGGTTCAAGCAATTTATGAACCGACAAATGTTGAACAAGTCCACTGCGTGGAGTTCTACTGGTTGTCAGCATATGAGAAAGACATAAGGGAATCTATTAGTTCATTGTATTACAATATAATTCAAGTAATTGAGATCTAGTGTTTAGATGACTAACACAAAAGATAAAACAATTTTTAAAGTAGGTTAATTCATAGAAAGAATATGGTATGTGCCAATTAAAAGTTCTGTGTAGTCACTAGTTTGACTAGTTCAGCTGTCTAAATACGAATTCACCTCAAACAAACAAATAAACAAACAGCATTATTTACATAAATATGTATGCTAAATTAGAAAGTACAACTTCAAATTAAGAATTATAATTATTCATTGACATTTTTCCACCATTAATCACAAGCATCGGTGGTTCAGTGGTAGAATGCTCGCCTGCCACGCGGGCGGCCCGGGTTCGATTCCCGGCCGATGCAATATTAAGTTTTTTATTCATTCTTTCTTTTTTATTTAATAAAACTAAAAATAGATTTCCTTTTCGTTAGATTAACTTAATTTTTACCGGCTTCAGGCATAATGGAATCAAAAGGAAATAAAAGCAATTTTCATTCAATCATCTCAAACGGTAATCGCTCAAGCTCGCCGCCTTCGCATCTCGTTCTCTTTATGTCTTTATGTCTTCCATTTCAATATTTTCCTCCGTTTCTATTTTTTCAAACAGAAGGAAATAAATACCAAAAGGCGAAAGCACAAACCGACGATGCACGAAAAAAGCCACAAAACAATAATAAATGATAATTGATAATAACGTTTTGGTACCTTCCTTCCGCTGGCGGAGCTGAAAGCAACAGAAGAAGCAGCACAAGGAGATGCAGAGGAAGAAGATCAAACCAAATAGAAGTAAGTTAGTATGTAAAGGAAATCAATAAAAATGATGGCGACAACGTTTGGTCACAATTTCAATTTTGCGGCAGGCAAGCAAAACGGAGGAGCATTTCAACAATTTCCGCCCACGTCTCTGTCTCCCGCGCTCTCTCTCTCTCTCTCTCTCTCCGTGGTCCGTGGGCCAGAAGTGAAAATTTTCATTTTCTTAAACTGTCACCAAATGTTTTCTATACATTTCCACAGACACCTTCAGAGAACGCTGCCTGGCACCGCATTTCTATGCGAATGCACGCCACGCGGCGACAAAGTTGGACGAAATGTCATCATTTCCGCTGGGAGTGGTGCGAGGGACAAGGGGCGAGGGACAAGTGGGTGTGCCGTGAGCGAAACGCGCTGAAGCGTCAACGACGACAAGGATGACGTCTAGGAGCAGTCGACGGTTATCGGCGACAGTGACGAGCAACGCCCGAAAAGGGTTAACTAAGAGAAACGCCATGGAAATCCTTCTTTTTCTTCAATTTTCCGCAAAAAACTTTTTGGTGTAAAAGCTCCGAAAATGAAAGAAGTGGCAGAAATGCCACAAAATATATATATACATATATGTGTGGGTTTATTTTGGGGTCGATTCGAGACCTGGGGTCTCTCAATGCTGCTCACGGTTCTTAAACGAAGCGTGAAATTGTTAAATGAGTGCCAACGTCGACTCCCCTCTCCCTCTTTCTCTCTCTCTTGCTCTTTCTCCATTTCCATTTGTGCTAAATTATTGATTAAGAAACTTTCTCGACATGCACGTTTGGCCGACTTCTTTTTGGCCAGATATTTTTCAATTCAATTCAATTCAATCGAGTCGAATCGTATCGAATCGTCTCGAATGGAATCGAATTTAGCGCCGTATCGCTTTGAATGCCAATTGCGTCACGAAATTTGCTAGGCACAACAGAGATAAATAAATATGTGAATGAAAAAGATTCAATCAAAAAGGGATCCCGAAAACGAGATTGATGCTAGGTAATCAGCTAAAAGGGAAAATATTGAAAGAGTTGTTTACAATTTTGGTAAGGTGTTTAATATTTCTAATTATGGAAAATATGAAAACAGTTAATCATATATATATATATAGTATTTAACTGCAGATATCTCCATTTAATGTTTCTCACCCTCAATATATCTCGATAAAAAAGAATTAGAAAATTGTAAATTAGACTGCTCACAAAAATTTTGCATGAATTTGTAAGCTCCTTAGGCAACTAAGCACTGACGATAGTTTTTGAAGTTGAACTTTATTCGCATTACGCATACGCAGCGTGGTGCACAGCTCATCATTAAGCAGCAAGAATATTTGCATGTTTCATCGTTATACAAGCCACAACCTGAGTTCGATTGAAAAGCTCAGCGAATACTCAACTTTAACATTCTCCGCAACCAATACAAAAGCCTATTGTAAGTTGGTGCGTGTGTTTTTGTGTGGGTGTAAGTTTGTCTTCGAAATCTTTTGAAACAAGCTGCCAAAGCAGGGCTAACAAGCAATTTACAACTTGTGTGTTTGCCTAGAAACACGAAACGAAACGAGTGCAAAACAAAGAACTGAATTCTTTTTACTACTTGGCCGAAACTATGAATAAGGCCACCAAGATAGGCCTAGGTTTAGGCCTAATGTATGCAGAATTGGCCTGGTCGGGGATGGGGCTCAAACACTTGAGCAAATGCAAATTTTAAGTCGAAGTTAAAGAACATAACTTGCCGACACAATCTGATTGGGGCAATAAAATAAATTCGGACCCTAATCAATGCGTCCATTGTTTGCCTTAACTTTCACAACATCAGCTGCCCTGGCCGTCCTTATCTGATAAATATATACACTTTACTACTCTATCTGAACTCACAACTCCATCCCTGGCTCAACTTATGTGGGTGTGCGTGAGTGTGTCAGTTGATATGACAGTCAGTGTGGCTATCGCAATTCTCGAGATCTACTGAGTTCTCAGAGTTGTGTCGGTTTCCAATGAAATTATTAAATGTAAGAAGAAGTTAGTCAACTTTACTTTTGCATAATTTGAATCGTAAATTATAAATAAATATAGTTGAAATAAAATAAATAAGTCAAAAACTCAAAAAATACATATTATATTCAAGCAATTTAATTGCAATTTAAGGCAATGTCCTTTTGGGGTCTGCCTAGTCAATTTATGTACTCTCCATGCAGTCTCATTTGGCTCATTTGTTTTGTCAAAGCCTCAGAGTGACAAGCAGTCAATTGGCAGCAAAATGAGTTCTATCATTTTATCATTTTGTCATTGGAAATTCGATTATAGTGTGAATATTGGTCAGTTGGCGCTGGTGCGAAGGGACAACTCCCTTCGATTGGGGCACTTACATGCAGGCAAAAGTGCTGAACATCAACTAAAATGCTTGCTGGTTGCATTCACAGAATCACAAAACAAATCATCGCCGGCCACACCCACAAGGCACACAGCCCACAAAAGGACGCTGCGCAGACCATTTACAGGCAAAGTACATAAACTGCCGCCCTGGGTGCAATTTCAAATTTGGGCTTTCAATAACGATTTACAGAAAAGGGCACACACTCAATCGCACAAATACATATACATGTGTGTGGGCAAATAAGCTTTAAAATTTTACCATTAACAGGCGAGCGATGTTTACAAATGGCAGACGACAAGCAAAAGCAATGCAAAGTTGTTGTGCGTGTTGTTACCTCAGTTGTTGTTGTTGTCGCTGCTGCTGCTGTTGTTGGGCTGTTTTGAAGTGCGTTTACCGTAGAGATTTCTTGTATAGCAACAGCAGCAAGCACAACCATCGATTGTCCTTTGCCATTGCCCGATTCGGACTCAGATTCAGATTCGGATCTAATCAGCTTCGTTGCAAAAGAAGCTGTTAACAATATTGTCAATTCTGTGTCCAGTTGAAAGACAGAAGGACACCGAGGTAGGGACAAAGAGACACAGACAGACAAAAGAGAGAGAGAGAGAGAGCGAGACAGCAGGTACACAGAGACTTAGCTAGTTTGTTTTTATGCTCAGGAAAAAAGTTAAATTTGCATATTTTTTGTGGCAGGTCCTTTTGCAGTGCCTCCGTCTGTCCCCGCTCTGACCATTTGTGTGTGTGCGTCCTTGCTGTCGGCTCAATTCTATGATGTTCATTTTGTGGGCGAGCCTCGGCGGCACTTGCCACATAAACACTTTCCTGCTGAGCACTATGAATAATTAATGAGTTTCGTGTTGCTGTCGTTTACGGTCAACTTGTTGTTGTTTTACTCTCAATTGTTGTTGTTGTTGCCCTTGCTGCTGCTGGGAACTTTTAAGCAGGCGACACACAGTTCTTTTTGTTGTTGTTGTTTGCTTGCAAGCCTCTCGTCGCCTCGCTTCGACAATACGTTCATGCAATATTTGTGCGGCATTTAAGGAGCTCAGCAGGACTTTGCCTGCGAAATTAGTTCGGCATCGGAAAGTGTGCCTACTGGCGACAAGTTAGCAGTTCCATGTAGTGTACAGTCATAAGGAAAGTGTCCTCTACTTGCCACTAACACATTATTCACAATGTTTATCTTTGCAGCTGCCTGAAAGTATGCAGCATATTTAGAAAAGCGCTAGATTTGATTTAACAGCAAGAATTAAATTATTTGATTTATTTACAGAGGCCAGAACTCAAGAAAATTCAACAAACAATCAAACACCCACCCGAACACACACTTGCACACTCAAACTTATAATCTACACAGACCTACACAGGCCACAAATCACATTACCACATGCTCTTCTCTCGCCAGAATCAAATTATGTTATTTTCATGAGCAGCCCAAAAGTATGCAAATATTTGTTATGCACAAACATATGATTCGCCGCGCAAACTCAACGTCTGCCGGCACAGTAGCAACAGCAACAGCAACAACAATAACAATCACGACAACAGCAACAGCATCAAGTGGAAGGGCTATGGGCAGAGGCTGCAAGCTGCCAGGCTGCCAGGCAGGCAAAAAAGGTCGTGAGATTGTTAACAAGTTCATAAAAAGACGCCGGCACACACACACTCATACATACTCCCACACACATGCAGGGGACAATTATAGGAGCAGGAAAAGCAACTGTAGAGAGAGAGAGAGAGAGCAAAGGTGGTCGACTGAGACGGAGGCACTTTTGCCTGTCTAAATACTACACGACGCGACTCGTTGCGTATTTACAGAGCACTTTTTCCATTCCGCTGGTGCTGCTGCCACTGCTGCCTCTGCCTGCGACTACTAGAAGCAACGCAATGCAAACAGCACAAAAGTATGCTATGAAAATAAAGCTAAAGCTAGTCGGAAACGAGAAGCGAGGGTCGCCGTCATCTGCCCTAGCTCCTGTTTGCATTGGGCAATTGACGTTTGTTATTGTGTGTGTGTGTGGGCGTGGCTAGATTGCGGCAGCCAGTTGGCTGTGCTTTCGATTGCATATGCTAAACTAAATTTAAGCATAAACAAATACGCCGCAACAGAAAAAAGTGCAGGCAGGCAGGCAAGCAGGCTGGCGACAAACGCGACCAAAGCAAATCCGCTTTAATGCGACGCAGCCTTCTATTGCCGCCGCAAATGCAGCACAGACGCAGCGCTGTGTTTTTCTATCCTTATTTAATGCGTAGCTGAGCAACAACAACAGGAACACGAGTCGTTTGTGCGGCGGCAACAATTAAAAGCAATTTGTAACCGCAGTGAAAAGCGCTTTAATTTTATTGCCACCGCTGGGCCCATGTACATATGTCTGTGCGTCGGTGTATGTGTGGTATCTAGCAATTTTAAAATTTAAACAATGCCACATATTTGATATATGTTTGGCCAAATTAATTAAATTCCAATAAGGCTGACATTATTAATTACATTCAATACAAAAAACTGTTTGCTTTCTCTCTTTCTCTCCCCCCCGTCTTGCTACAAATATTGATTATCTCTGTGCGTTTTATTAATTTAATTTTAATGCGCATTATTAGCCCACTTTTATGATTTATTTACACATTATAAAATGATTTCTAATTAAAACGCCATTGTTGCCATTAGCCACGGCGTAATCAAGTCCCACAACGCATTAACCTTTTAACCTTTTCACATATGATGTTGGTTTTTTATAAGAACTGCCCCCGAGCTTATCATCATTCAAATTACCAACTTCTTCGCAACTCAAACTAATTATTTAAACATTATTTCTAACTTGTCTCGCATGTTTGACAACTTTCTGCAGTCTAGCTTGCGATTTGTTTATGCAACGTTTACCATAAAATCATTTCGAAACTCATGAGTTATGTACGAGTTGTGTGTGGACTCACCTTCAATCATATTGCCCCCACTTAGCGGGCTAGTTGAGGTAGTGGCACTTGCTGTGAGGTGTCTGCAATTAGAAGAGAGAAGAGAAAGTTTTAATTAAATGGGAATTTATTTATGCAGCATTTACGCAAAAGAAACGCAAAGAACACGCGAAATTGCTGTAAAATATTAAACAGTTAGCTGGAACGCAATGTTGGCGCACAAGTGCTAATAATTGAAATACATGAACAGAACAAATAGGCGAACAAACTTTTTGCCTGCGGCCAATTAATAATAAATCGCCGACAAAAGCCTCTCGCACTGGGAAGGAGGTGGAAATCAGAGTCGGGGCTGCCAACTAATGACGCGCTCCATTTGGGGCCAAGTCCACGTGTAACAACAAATTAGCGCACAGAAAGTTTTCTCTTCCCCCTGGTACAGCCAAAAGTCAAAGGGGGCCGCAACGAAAGCGAGCGCGAATGGAAGAAGTAAAAACAGAAGAGATAAAAGGTGCAAAAGTGAAACTTTCGGCAAAGGGTCCTTCAGTGCTTTCCACGGCTTCGTGTCGAGGGTTTCACGCCTGATTGAGCGCATCCAAATGAGCCCACTTTCGCGTCACGGACTGATTGATAAGGTAAAGTTGACCTCTGCCCGTGTCAGCAGGTCGTTGCGGCGAATTATGGACGAAGGCGAGGGCGAAGGCGAGGGTTTTTAACTTCACGAGGTAAGGTGGGCCACGTCTTCTTAAATTAAATCAAGCAGCCGTGTTTCTTGTGGCCCAATTCTATTAGCCAATTATGCCAGCCAGATATGAGTTCCAGACAAATTAATTGAGCTGACTTTAATCAAAAGAAACCAGGGACACCTTCAATTTTGGGGGCGGCTCTTCCATCATGTTGATTTGCATGCACCGAAAATGAATATTCTGAATTCCCAGAATGCTGACGGCGGCAATCTCCAATCTATCTCAAAATCAATTTTCAACAAACCTGCCCTGCGTATACGTATTATAAGGTACACAACGAAAGCTAATCAATCAAATGCGCAACCTGTTTTTGGGTAATAAGTAAGGCAAGACCTCGCAGCAGGCAGAAAGAAGAGGAGAGAAAAATGCGATATATAAATAAAAAATAAAAGCACAAAACTGCGAAATAATATTAAACAGAAGCCAAGAGGGCAAAATTGAGTTCGGTTCAAGATTAGCCAGGACCCAGGCTCAGGCCCAGCTACCCCTCCCCCTTTTCCTCTGCCTCGCCCCCAATGCAAATATCAAAACTCATTCTGACACGCATCAAAAGTGAAAATTGAAAGCGCGGGAGGGAAGCTAATCCAAGACTTGTGGCCTGCGCCAAGTTTTCTATGCATACCTCGAGGCGGCTGATTGATTTTGAATATTTTTGATGCTAGATGAAAGCGAGACTCGCCACAAGTCCAACTCGCAGATTGCTTAATCAATTGTGAATTGTTTTACCAGAGAATGTGAAAATTCTTATTAAATTTTCTAATTGACTTGTCGCGGACATCGAAACGCAGCCGCGAAATTGACTTGGCCTGATTTATTTGGCTCTGAATCTCAGGCCATGTGGACCATGCGGACCTTCACAACTCGCTGCGTGTGCTAATAAATTATTTGTGCTAGATAAAGAACCAAAAGAGCAACAGCAGCAACATCAGCAGCACCAACAGCAAAACACAAATAAATAAAAAACTTGCTACGCATAAAAAACAACTCAACTCGCACTCGGCCTAAAGGCAGACCATACTTTATTTCATGTGCTTTATGCGAAAATTGTTTTTTCGCTTTCGTAATGTTATGATTTATACACCGAACTGCCACGCCCCAGTGGTAATTTATGCCTGTGCCCTGCACATAAAAGCACCACTGTGTGGCATGCCCTGAAATACATTTGTTTAATTACTAATCCCATCAGTGACAGGCGCGAATATCGCCTGAGTAATGTTCCCGTTGCGACTTAAGAAGTCCCTAAGTCACCACAAGTCGGTGAATTTTAAATGAAATACTCCAGAGAGTTATTAAAATGCAGCAAATATAAGAACAATAAACCAGAATTGTGCTTTGAATACTGCTTTTTTGGCCACATTTGTTGATTTTCTTAAACTTACACTGCGATAACTTCTTAGTAGGATTTACTTTGTCACATAGGTCAACTAAGTCTTATGCAAATAATATTTATAAAACATATTAAGCGACACAAATTGTGTGTTTTAAATTGTTGTGACCCGATTGATTAACAGATACATTAATTGCACCATTTAAATATAAACAACAATTTTATATAGGAAAATTAGTAATATTCTCTGTTCACTGGGAATGAGCAGCTGAATAAATATGCGAATTTTATAATAGGCCTCGATTTTCAAATAACACGATAACATTTTTTGTTTACATTTACGCACTTCACAGATGGCAAAATCGCGAATTCAAACGAGATCTTCAAAAGCTGAGCAAAGAGCACGCACTATCGGTAGATAGTATAAAACCCAATGAATCTGCCAAGAAAGTATCATTATCGATTCACCAGTCAA
Source organism: Zaprionus nigranus (assembly GCA_018903425.1). Lineage (NCBI taxonomy): Eukaryota > Metazoa > Arthropoda > Insecta > Diptera > Drosophilidae > Zaprionus > Zaprionus nigranus. The sequence continues at coordinate 6,492,259 of JAEIGD010000002.1, forward strand.
CCGAAGCAAAGAAGCAACATGCGATCGAGCACAATCTTTCTGGTCTGTGGCCTCTTGGCGATTTGCCTTTCCTACGTGCCCTCGACCGAAGGAGTTGCCTGTACAGCTCCCGATACTCCAACTGGCTGTACAGACTGTTCTGACACTACAAATGCTACAGATCCTGACTGCACCACTACGGTCGCCGAAACCACTACAGCGGCAACAGATGAAGCCACCACAACAGTGGCCTCCGACTCCTCTGCCACAACTACAACGACAGCCAGCTCCACCGACACAACCACCAAGAGCTCCTCGGGCAAGGCCAAGAAGACCAGAAGGATCCGCAAGTACAAGAGGGTCATCAAGCCTGGCAAGAAGATCATCAAGAGGCATCGCAAGGGCGTCTAGAAAAAGAGCACATGGGCCTCTTTACTGTAAAAGATGAACTGGAAACTTGACATTGACTATAGAAATCCTACCTCCGAGAATTGTAAAATCTTTAGGCTTAATCGTTGATTTTGTATACTTATTTAGTTTTAAGACTTGTTAAATTGTGCACTATTAAAATAATCTAATATCAAATGTATTGTGTATTACTCTCTCAAACACTAAGGATGTTATACAGAATAATTATTGATGATATAAATGCAACCTGAATGTGTATAAGTATTGTCTATTATTTAATTGCAATAGATGCCTAAGTGTTGATGTTAGAGTACATTAAAAGGGAGTACGTAATCATGCCTTAGACTGTTTTTAAACATTTAACACTGCAAAAATTATATATGAATCAAAATGTAGCAGAGTAGATTCTTGAAAATTTTGGGATAAGAACCTTTTAGGATATGATATGTTTAAACAAACCCAAAAAATGAAGATTTTGAAAGAAAGGAAACGTAAAGTTTGTTATAACTATACCATAATTAAAAGGAATTTAATTAACATTTTGAAGTAATTGATCCACGGCCCAGCAAAATTGTATACCGTTTCTGCTCTCGGCCAGCAATAAATATGTATAAAGTTTACGTTGATATGAATTCATATGATACATATAATTTAAACTTACAAAGTATATTTTCTGAGAAATCACAGCTTAACTATTTGAATTAATTTACATTATATCTAATTTCGGGATTGGAGAAAAGAAATAAGTGCTGTCAGCCAAATCTGTATTATCGCAAACCATTTGCTGTGCCCTCAGAAAAAACCGATATCACTTTGAGTACAATTATTGATACATGTAATATAATATAATATAATAAAATAGCAAAATAGTACATAACTTACAAGAACAAATAACATTTTATGTTCACATATCGTTTGATTGATCAACAAATATATAAATTGAACCACAATTGAACCAATATAAACCACACAATCAATCAGCTGAATAAATATGCAAATTTTACAATAGGCCTAGCAAACTTTTCAAACAAAACAATCCAACTTCTTGTTTTCATTTACGCACCTCCTTAGACAGATGGCAAAATTGCGAAATCCAGCGGGATCTTCAAAAGCTGAGCAAACAGCACGCACTATCGATAGACAGTATAAAAACCGTTGAATCTTCAAGGTAAAGTATCATTCTGAAGTCATCAATCGATTGAACCATCATGAGATCAAGCACAATCTTTCTGGTCTGTGGCCTCCTGGCGATTTGCATCTCCTACCTGCCCTCGACTGAAGGAGTTGCCTGTACAGCTCCCGATACTCCAACTGGCTGTACAGACTGTTCTGACACCACAGACGCTACAAATCCTGACTGCACCACTACGGTCGCCGAAACCACTACAGCGGCAACAGATGAAGCTACAACCACAACAGTGGCCTCCAACTCCTCTGCCACGACTACAACGACAGCCAGCTCCACCGACACAACCACGGAGAGCTCCTCGGGCAAGGCCAAGAAGGTCAGAAGGACCCGTAAGTACAAGACGGTTGTCAAAGGTGGCAAGAAGATTATCAAGAGGCGTCGTTCTGGTGCCAGGAGCAATAACAGCTGGGTCAGGAAGTGGTAATCGAAAAAGTAAAAGTGGAAATTGGAAACTGAAAAATGAAAATGATTGGAACCGACGACTGTTGTAGAATAAGCTATAAGAATTTGTGATCTGTGCCCGTTAATTAAATTTCTTTACTAATCAATCAATTAAATAACTTGTTTCTTTACTTCAATTTCACTCCATTTTTTCACCTTCTCTCAATCTTAGCAGACCTTTGCGTCTAGAAGAGATTTAACAAACTACATAAGAATATATTAGAATAGTACAAAGCCTGAGCCTGTGCCACAAACTAAAAAAAAACAGTAGTGAATCACAGACATCTGCAATGAGCCAGTTCACTTGTACCATGCTCTCCTACCTCTTCCTTATTTCCTAAACTTCTTATGCGTCCAGGCAGGCTGCATAATTAGAGCAACCTGTCTGCTGGAATGAATAAATTTTCTCCCTGAATGCGATTCACACGCGTTGTACACTTGAACATGAATGCGCAACTGAATGCGGTGCACACAACATATATATATACATATATATATATGCATGTGTATGTGTCTGTGTGTGTCACTACATGTGAATACTTGCAAATGTGGGAACTCCAGAGATAAATGTTAAGAAATACATTCTACGTCAACAGCCCGTGCAAAGAAAGAGTGCACTTGTAAGTGCAATAAAAAGTACATCTTAAAGTTGGAAAACGTGAAATTTCATTTTGTTTGCGAATTTTGACAATACTCGTACAAATTTCCATAGATACATAAGACAATTTTTGTTTTCTTTATAATTGTTCCAAAGATTTCTATATAGTTTTAAATTTTGTTTTATTTTTATATGTTACATCACAGTTCAACACAGTTGCTTTCAAAGCTGCCTAAAGCTCTACAAATTGGCCAACAAATACTTCAGCATGCAGCATGCCATGTGCCACTAAAACTGTTGCAAATACACTCACACACACACTTGCACATAGACACCTAATTATGTATAATTATTTTTTACAGCACGCCATAAGCCATGAAATTTTGCGGTCTTTAGCCATGTGCTTAAAGCCCTGTTATGGCCACGTTTAGTGCAGCAGCAAAAAGGCGAAAACGCTGGCAGCGCTAAACTGCGGACTGACAGATAACTCCGAGTGTTTGGAAGTATGTGTTTGTGGGTGTGTGCGTGCGATCTGATTGCATCAGTTTATTATTTCGCACACACTCGAATGCGCGTTCAATTCGCAGTAGGTAATTGACAGGGCAACGGTGATTAAAACTCTTAATGCTTTGACCAAGAGCACAAGGCAAGAACTTTCTCTGATTACCCCTCGCTCCTTCTCTCTCCGTGTCATTTGTGCTGCTTTATTGAGTGATTATTGATATTTATGGCCTGCAATGCCGGACTTGGCCGGGCACTTAATATGTTTAGCCGACCAGGAAATTTATTGCTTAGCCTAATGGCTAATTGTGCCAGAGCCCAGGCGAGTCGATGTGCCTTGCACTGAGTCAAGTGCGAAAAGTGCCGCATAGCAAAGGAGTTTAATAGTTTCACTGTAGTTGAATAGAAAGGGTAACTTCATTTGGCTATTCAAGTTACGGTGCAATGGAAGTATTCATTGAAAATATCATAATTAAGTGTTTTATGGGCTTGCATCTGATACACCTCAGCTGACAGTAAGCTCATTTAATCTTGTACTATGTTGAAATTGATAATAACCAAAAATGGGGGAGCTTGTGAATCTTTATCTACTTATTGGATATTTGACAGTCATCCATATTATTTTCTCTCAATAATACGTTTGTTTAATCTTCAACCTAAATAACTTGGGCTGAATCTGTACAGTTTTTTGTTAATGTAAATAAACAACAGGCAACAACGTAATACACATGAACAGGGAATTCCATTCATTCATACTCGACACTGTCCAACTTGTTCTTTGTTGTGGACACACGACGTGCAGCTTAATTTGCATGTGTAAAATAATTTCCATTATAAGTTATGCTAAAAGAATTAAATAATTTATGCAACAAATTAATTGAATTGCGACAAAAGTTATCTGTCTCCTCTCTTTCCCTCTCCCTCTCTATTCATTTAATGCGCTCACATAATAAACAGACACAGGAGATATTGCAAGTGAATGTTTATTAAATATCATCGTTAACATTATTCAAAAAACTGTCTGTTAAAGTCTTCTTGCCACGTCGCCTGTTGTTGACGTTAATTGCCAATTTATTTGGCTGTAACATTGACGGCATTCAATAAATTAATAACAATAAATAAACTCACAACTTTGTAGACAGTCGGAAAAGCTTGAAGAAACTTTGCTAGAAACAGAAAGGCAGAAGGTGCTGCGCTTTCTTGCTCTTGGATGCATGGGAAAATCATAATTAAAAGGACTTTCCGTTTTTTGGGTTTTTTCCAAAAGTTATTCAAGAGTTCCAAGCGCTTCATAATATATTTTTAATAGCAGACTCGACAAAGCAGGGCAAAAATTTCGGCGAAAAGTTTAAATGATGCTCGGGGGTCAAGCGTGCGTGAAAAATGCCAAACATTTGAAGTCAACACATTAAGAAGAGAAAAAACATACATAGAGAGAGAAAGAGAGAGATAGAGACTTGAGTAAATAAATGCGCAATTCAACAAAGCGAAAAAGGGGCAAAAATCACTCATACGCACTATCTAACAGACAGACATATAGCAGCAGCAGTGAGAGAGAGAGAGAGAGAGTGAAGAAGAGAGTACGAGTTTAAGTTAAGGAAGGAGCAGAACACACAAGTTTGTTTCCGCTTCAATGCAGTTATTTGGCATCTGCTTTGTGTGTGGGAGAGGAGGTACTCGGGAGGTGTTAAGCTTTGTTTCATTGTCAGTCGTTAGCCTCCTGCTTCTCTCTATTCACCATCCTGCTGCTTATATCCTCCCAAATGCTGAATAGTACGTGAGATCAAAGCATGCGTAAGAGCACAAACAAAAACAAAAACACAAACAAGTTATGTAACGCGGATATAGCACACACTCGCAGATGAATATAGAAAACCAAAGCGCGCTCGAAACAAAAGTTTTTCTTTGCTTTGTTGTTGTTTGTTTGTCTGTTTCTGTAGGCCCAAAGTCAATTTATGGTTTGGAGCTCGCATAATTTGATTTCGTTGACTTTGGACTTGATTTTTGTGTTCTGCCCATAAAAAAATTATGCCACATCTTTGGTGCATGCCTCTTAGTTCAATCTGTTTATGTGTGGCGTCTTTTGTATATGAAACAACATAAACTAGAAATCAAAATTAAAATAATTTTTTATGGCGTCACTTTTATGATGCCAACATTTTCAAATTATTTAAATCGTGTCAGTGCGAGCTACTAACAAAATTGAAATCATCTCGATTTACTTAAATATACTTCTTACAAATTAATTTACACAAGTCCTTTCAAATTTACCATTTTAGCAATCCAATTCCTAACTTTCAATGCATTTATTAATGTGGTCAGGTTCGATTAGTCAACTTTATCGTGCACCTGCTGTTAATGCTACTGGAATTTTTTTGTACAAAAAACAAAATTAAGCAACTTTTTTTGACAGGCATTTGCTTTAATGGTTTTAGTTGCACCATTCTACTTTTTTATGACTTATCTATAAGGCTATTAGTTTTGATAAACGGCCGGGCCGATGCCCTACTCTTTATCCACTTTTTTGTCAACTTTGCAGTTGTTTACCTGCACAATTTTTTCCGCCTCGTTTTGCTCTTAAAGTGAGACGACTGAAAATCGAAAGAACATTTTATGCGAAGTGTACGAAAACATACAGAATATAGTGTATTCAAGACCTATGATGTCTTTTAACCCAATTCATCTACATTAACATAATTATAAATGATAGGATAAAACATATACTCGTATTGCATTTTTTGCAATCCATCAGATGAGTAAATATTCGAATTTAGTAATAGGCCTAACAAAGCTTCGATAAAAATCGTCCCCATTTTTTGTTTACTTTTACGCACCCCACTAAGCAGATGGCAAAATCGCGAGTTCAATCGAGATCTTCAAAAGCTGAGCAAAGAGCACGCACTATCGGTAGATACTATAAAAACCGTTGAATCTTTCAAGAAAGTATCATTTAAAAGTAACCAGTTAATCGAAGCTAAGAAGCAACATGAGATCCAGCACAATCTGTCCGGTCTGTGGCCTCCTGGCGATTTTCCTCTCCTACCTGCCCTCGACTGAAGGAGTTGCCTGTACAGCTCCCGATACTCCAACTGGCTGTACAGACTGTTCTGACACCACAGACGCTTCAAATCCTGACTGCACCACTACGGTCCCCGAAACCACTACAGTGGCAACAGATGAAACCACCACAACAGTGGCCTCCAACTCCTCTGCCACGACTACAATGGTAGCCAGCTCCACCGACACAACCACGGAGAGCTCCTCGGGCAAGGCCAAGAAGGTCAGAAGGACCCATAAGTACAAGAGAGTCATCAAGCCTGGCAAGAAGATCATCAAGAGGCATCGCAAGGACGTCCAAAGTAAGAGCAACTGGGCCTCTTTATTGTAATGAGTTGGAACCGAAAACTTGGAATGGACTGTCGAAACCTATCGTTACTTTGTTATAAGAGCTAAGTTTTAAGATCAGTTAAACTGTGCACAATAAAATAATTTCACTTCAAAGATCTAAACTACCTGGGCAAAGCTTCATAACTGTAAAGAATGCTATCAATAGCTACATAGCATTTACTCTTCTATTTATATAAATCATAACACTAATATCCGAAGCGGGATGAAAGTACATACATTTTGTAAATTAAAGAAAATAATAGTTAAATAACCTGCAGCTAAGGGTTAATTCCGATCACTGATATAAAATTTTTTATTATAAAGCCTACTATTAGGCTTATATTTTTTTTACATTCGCGACCAGAATGAATGTTTAACATCGCAATAACATCATCAATTGTTTCCTAAGCAAAAGTAATTAAAATATCAAAATTTTGCATAAAACACTAAAAAAAAAGGCGCAGCGAGGGGATCCTGCGGATGTTAGTATGTACATGCACAGCTTTAAATTATCCCGAAGATGGCGTGCGCTCCCGCCTCCCTTGTTAGCTGACAAGCCTGGTTTTATGCTCATACTTTCTTAAATAACTTCTGTGTTTATTGTCCGATCGGATTGTAATTTGGAGACTACGTAGATATTTCATTCAGCTTAGTATATGTTAAAGTCGAAAGTTGTTCTTTATACAGCGCTTACAAATTGAGTTCTATGTTTGTGGGGGCGGTGGGCGTGGCCCTAACATTGTAATAAACTGACTGGCGAGTACATAGGAACCTTCATTCCATTTGGTGTCTCTAGCATTTATAGAGTCTGTGTGTCGCGCCCTCGGTGATCCAGCATTGGCGCAGTTATACCCCTTTTGACCATTTTCAAGGTCGAAGGGTATAAAAATACAAACGCTACAGTCAGGAGCTGACTGTATAAGGCCATAGATTATCATAGTATACCGTAGGCAATAGGTATAGGTATGTCAAGCGCGTACCAAATTTCATTACATGTACTTCTTCTTGATTTTAATTTGTTTGACTGTAACTTTTCTTTTAGTTTATTAGAATAAAAAAAAAAATAAAATAAAATAAGAAATAATTAATAAATGAAAATTCGCACCCGCCTCAACCGGGAGTTGAACACACGAACTCTCTCGCAGCCGTCCGCCACTCTAACCACTCGGCCATTGCCTTACTCCTTCGCCCATCGGCAAAGCTGCATTGTGAACCAATTCTGTTCCCATACAATGCAAATAAAAAGTTAAATAAAATGCTGTGTGTCGGACGCTAGATTTGAACTTCGGTATGCTTGCGTAAATTAGGTCTGCATAATTATTATATATGCATGTTCAAAGTGAGTTTAATTCGTATCATATCTCACTTATTTATAGTCCGATATTAATGAAATTTTCACATAACGCCCGTGGCAAGGTATTTGTCATGTAAGATATACAACTTTGGTTGTTGAGTTAATATTGTAGGTTTTAAGTAGTTATTTCTGATTTACAGAGGCGGGAAGGGGCGTGTCCAAATTTTAAAAAAACTTTGAGACACTGCAATATATACGTATGTTGTCACAAAATTTGATGACTCTAGCTCTTATAGTTTCTGAGATCCAGGTGTTCATACAGACAGACAGACAGCAGACAGACAGACAGACAGACAGACAGACAGACAGACAGACGGACAGACAGACATGGCTCAATCGACTCGGCTACTGATACTGATTCAGAATATATATAGTTTATGGGGTCGGAGATGCCTCCTTCTGCCTGTTACGCACATTTCCGTTCCGACAAACACAATAGACCATGAATTTTTTTAAAATCCATGGCCTAAAAAACTTATTTGATTTTGCCATTGAAAATGTTTTATTATTTAAGGCTTTTAACAATTTCTTGAAAAGCATTTAAGGCCTATTGCAATTTAGAGCTCGCTTTCTCTAAGTGTATAAAATTGTAACTATATCAATTATAGTAAATTAGGTAAACTCTAATTAAAAAAAACGATGTTCTTTGGGACTTCAAATTTCTGCTAAAACAATTTGATCATTTAAGAGCATAGTAACACCCTTTTCCAAAGACATGAAGTGATAAAACTGTATGTGGAATGTATGGATTATTTTGCTCGATTTGTTCCTAAGCAGACATATGTACATACATATATATTGAGTTGTTTCATTATGGTAATTCTAAAACTGGGAGACTGGTGTATTTTGTAACAAGCAGGCACACAGTCAGATAGATAGATGGACTTACAAATACAAGTATATATACAAAATTAATATGGAAAATCTGGTTATGTATGTTGGTTAAGATAATTTAAATGTGAACAGTTCAACAGTTCTTAAAACTAAATAGGTAGAAAACAACGGTAATTTTTTAAAGATATGTAAATGCTCGGCGATTGGTTGTCGGTAGAGATATCAAGGAACAAGTTATTTCTCCCTCTAAAACAAAGAGTCCAACAGGCTATTGCCGTTGCTGTTGTTTTTGCGATGTCTCTTAATGATCTTCTTGCCTCCCTTGACAACATTAATGTAATGGTGCTTCCTCCTGATCTTCTTCTTCTTGTTTGAAGATGACTCTGTGGTGGAGGTGGTATCGGAGCTAGACTCAGTTGTAGTCGTGGCTGCTGTAGTTGTTGTGGTGTCGGAAGCCACAGTCGTGGTGGTAGCGTCGGTTGTCGTTGAGTCCGTGTCTGCGCAGTCACCTGAAGGCAGGTAGGACACGCAAATCGCCAAGATGCCACAGACCAGAAGGATTGTCGTTGATCTCATGTTGCTCAAATAGATTGGTGACTTAGGAATGATACTTTTCTTGCGGCTTCAACAGGTTTTATACTGTTTGCGGAAAGTGCGTGCTGTTTGCTCAGCTTTTGTAATTACCACCTTGCAAATTTAGGCCTCTGCTTTGAAAAGTAACAATTGGAAACATTATATGAGTCTTGCTAGGTTGCTATTATAAGATTCGTATATGTATTCAGCTGTTCGCCCAAAATAACAAAATACTATTTATAATGTCTTCTAATTTGAGTTTTCAAATTAAGGTACTTTCCTATTATTCGAGTCACTTGCTTCAAAGTGTTTCCAATTAAATTAATTATGTTTTAATTACTGAAATAAATAAAAGTCAACAGATAAACGTGAATAGTTATCTTCAAAATGAAAATATGTTCCAAAAGTAATAAGAGTTTGATGGGGTTGCAAACAAATCATTTCTACATTTAGCCAAAACTGGTATTCAGCGCTTTATACTCAAAACTAGTTTTGATGATTTGATTATCAAATATATAATATAATTGTTATACAATAAGCAGTAACTACATACACTATGTACTGTATTTGTTTAAATAGACTATTAATGACATTATTTTTTTTCAAAACGGATAATTTATTTCATAGGAGGATAACCAAAAGATAAAAATAAGTGCCAAGTTGAATCATCAATTTAATGAATAAATTATTTAATGCGCATGAAATGAGAAACATTCTTTGCAATATTGCAACTATTTTAGAATGATAAGAAGAAATTAAATAATTTGGTATAGAAGTTTGATAATGCGAATTGAAATATAAGTCAGTCCTCGGCAGCTGTTTTCATTGTAGTTTTTGGGTCATAAGCATTGTAAGGGCTATAGTCATAATAGTCACTTGAAGTTGTGAATGGAATCAACCTAAACAAACATGTCTCGACTTTCAGTTTCATGTGTGTATAACAAATTTATACTGTTTGCAAATAATTTGTTCAATTCAAATATTATTTTGAAACTAAGGAATAATATTTGTTTAGCTTTATATGTGTCTACACAAATGAATACACTAAAGACAGTCGAGCAGAGAATCAATTAGCAAAGGAAACAATAACTAATTCTCATAGCGTGATCAAAGCGTGGCATACTAAACATATTTGTATATTCAAACGGAATATACGGTATATTTCTATCTGTATCATTCTAAGGGGAAAAAAATATTTAAAAGCCCTGTTTTTTTGTAAGACAAACAAAGTGAATTCATTTGTAATGAAATTTTATTAATGTGCACTGTGTAGATAATCTTAAAACTAGTTCTTAAGCTGCAATCGCATCGCAATTTTTATGGAGTTGCTATCATTTTACTTTTCATTTAGAAAAGGCTGCTTAATGTGCTCCTACTCCTGGCATTCCTACGATGTCTCTTGATGATCTTCTTGCCTCCCCTTCTTTGCCTAGTGTAATGGTGCTTCCTCCTGATCTTCTTCTTCTTGCTCGAAGATGACTTCGTGGTGGAGGTGGTGTCGGAGCTAGATTCAGTTGTAGTCGTGGCTGCAGTAGTTGTTGTGGTGTCAGAAGCCACAGTCGTGGTGGTAGCGTCGGTTGTCGTTGTGTCCGTGTCTGCGCAGTCACCTGAAGGCAGGTAGGACACGCATATCGCCAAGATGCCACAGACCAGAAGGATTGTAATTGATTTCATATTGCTCAATTGGTCACTCAAGAATGATACTTTTCTTGAGGGCGCAGCGGTTTTTATACTCTTTTGCCAAAAGTGCGTGCTATTTGCTCAGCTTTTTTTGCCAAAATTCGCGATTTATACTTCTGTTTTGCAAAGTGCGTAAGAAATTTGAACGGCATGGAAATTTGAATTTGCCCATTAAAAGAATAACATATTTATTCAGCTTAACTTTCAAAAATAGTAAAATATTTTAAATTTTCCAATTTTTCCAGAAGCTTCCAATTTAGACCAAGTAATGTATTTTTTTCCAAAGCACTTGGAATAAAGTAAATTGGATAAGTAGGTCAGGCCCTAGGTTTGTAATAGTGTCGCAGAAAATGTTTATTTGATATACACTCTCAAAACGTTTAGAAATAATGAATTTGCACTAAAGCATGTGGTCGCATAAGCAACTCTCCTAAATAAAGAAAACATCGTCTACGCATAAATTACATTGAAACATGATTTTTATACCCTTCGACCATTGAAAATGGTTAAAAAAAGGGTATACTAACTTTGTGCAAATGTATGTAACAGGCAGAAGGAGGCGTGGGAGACCCCATAAAGTATATATTCTTGCTCAAGATCACAAGCCGAGTCGATTGAGCCATGTCTGTCTGTGTGTCTGTCTGTCTGTCTGTCCGTCTGTCTGTGTGAACGCACAAATCTCACTGTAAAAGCTTGAGTTACAAAATTTGGCAAGAAGACTCCTGTGTACTATAAACGAACGCTGAGCGCGAGCGCCATCTATTGGGAATAATTGTAAGGCATGTGCATATGTATATGTGTATGAATTTAACAAATTCAAGTACACGGGAAAATAGGTCGAAGGGTATCCCACTGTCGCGTGCTGCGCGACTGTTGCTTTTCTTGCTGGTTTTTTTTTTAAATTTTAGCTTACTGTTACTATATTAAATAACTTATACTGTAGTGAAATGAAACAAGGAAGAATGGGTACCTTAGGCATGCCGAAAGGTTTATACATTTGCAGGTTCTCATATTTTTAACTCGATCCCATTCTAGTTTGTGCGGAATTAAATGATATTGTGTATATTTTCAATATTATGTCTTACTTTGATTGGCACTGATAAGTTAAGTTCTTTCGAAAAACAAAACCTTCTTCATCGCGTTTACAGCGTGGAGCAATAAGAAGAATATGTGCCAAGTTTCAACAGACAGAAGGACAGACAGACTGACGGACAGACCATGCAAATTCCTGCCTCAAATTAATATACCCACAAAGATATAAGCATCATTAAGTATTTGGTAAAACAGAATGGACAAGTAACACATTTCTATATGTATATTAACTAAATTAATGAAAGAATCGGAATCATAGTTGTGTTGCACTAAAAAAAGAGATTGCAAAGTCAGTTTATTGGGTAAATGAATATTACATTAAATATAAATCGCATGTATCATATAATCTTTTTTCAAACAGTGAGGGTTCTGACCATTCTCACTAAAATAACAATGGTCAAATTGATAAAGGTAACCTTGGGCACAGTTTCTGAAAAGTTATAAAAAAGAGCTAACCGACAAGTTGATTTTCGTACGAAAATGTTGGTATTATATACGATTAATATATATTGGGAAGTCATCAGAGCAGAATTTTTGTTTTATATTTTAGCTGAATAGATTTTATATTCAGGAGCGTTTCTGTAAAATGAATGCGATCTGTGTAATGTACAGATGGAACGCGCTTTCTTAAAGAATTTTTTAGTTTAATTATTCCGATAAATAATTTAATTCTTTAGTGAAATACGAATGAATTATATGTTTAGATATATTTATTGTATACAGTTCAACATTTCTTACAACTAAATTAGTAGAAAACAACGATAATTTTTTAAAGATTTGTAAATGCTCGGCGATTGGTTGTCGGTAGAGATATCAAGGAACAAGTTATTTCAGCAACTAAAACAAAGAGTCCAACAGGCTGTTGCCGTTACTGTTGTTTTTGCGATGTCTCTTAATGATTTTTTTACCACCCTTGACCACATTAATGTAATGATGCTTCCTCCTGATCTTGTTCTTCTTGCTCGAAGATGACTCTGTGGTGGAGGTGGTATCGGAGCTAGACTCAGTTGTAGTCGTGGCTGCAGTAGTGGTTGTGGTGTCGGAAGCCGCAGTCGTGGTGGTAGCGTCGGTTGTCGTTGTGTCCGTGTCTGCGCAGTCACCTGAAGGCAGGTAGGACACGCAAATCGCCAGAATGCCGAATACCAAAAGGATTGTCGTTGATCTCATGTTACTCAAATTGATTGGTGACTTAAGAATGATACTTTCTTGCGGCTTCAACAGGTTTTATACTGTTTGCGGAAAGTGCGTGCTGTTTGCTCAGCTTTTGTAATTACCACCTTGCAAATTTAGGCCTCTGGTTTGCTAAGTGCGTGCGAAATATGAGCTATTTTAAAATGTTGCTAAGTCTATCTGAAATTCCAATATTTATTCAGCTGAATGTGGCAAAATATTTAAATAATTCTAATTTGGAATTAGTGTTTAAGTTTTCTAATTAACGAATACTTTAATCAATCAGGTTACAGCTCTTTTGCTATATTTTGATTTCGTTTTTTGTTTTTAAATAGTAATCGACTTTTAGTTTAAAAGTGGATTATTTATTAACAGTACACAGCCCACATTTAGTATTGAAAATGAAATTTACACTTTCTTTTCAAAATTGGGCTTGACACTAAGTGAAATTATTGTAGTTTATATGAGTACGTCGTCAAAGAGATTTATATAGATAATAACACTGAATGGTAATCGCTAGTTCGATAAGCAAAAGGAAAAGATAAAGCAAGCTCATTCCCAAAAGTCATAAAGGGATATCATTGTCCAAACATTTGTTTGATTTGTTGCTCTTAGAAAATGTTTGTTGTTAATTGCATTGTTTTTTTCTTTGTTAGAACAGAACAGTGATCTTTCCCGGTTCAACTACTTATAAGTTTATTGTCAGCTAACACAGCTGATATTGTATAATTTGGGTCATAAGCGTGGTTGCCCCTTCCATATCTGAATTATTTATTAGCTGTAAATGTAGGCAAACTAACCAAATTTGTCTCGACTATCGACTTTCAAATGTGTATTGTTTGTACTGTTTGCTTAGCTGGAATCATTGATGTTTACTTCCAATTTAAATTATTAAGTAAAGAATAATATTTGGTTAGCTTTATATACTCAGTCTCTATACAAATGAAACAATCGAGCGAAGAATGGACTTGCAAAGGAATCAAATACTGATTCTCATTTCGCCAACAAAAAACGGCATGGCATATCTATTATGCAAGTATATCAAACTGAATATTTATATTGTATATTACTCTTTCGTTCATTCTTAGTGCTAAAACTCTTTTAAGAAAAACAATGTGAATTCATTTGTAATGAAATTTTATTAATGTGCACTGTGTAGATAATCTTAAAACTAGTTCTTAAGCTGCAATCGCATCGCAACTTTTATGGAGCTGCTATCATTTTACTTTTCATTTAGAAAAGGCTGCTTAATGTGCTCCTACTCCTGGCTCCTACGATGTCTCTTGATGATCTTCTTGCCTCCCCTTCTTTGCCTAGTGTAATGGTGCTTCCTCCTGATCTTCTTCTTCTTGCTCGAAGATGACTTCGTGGTGGAGGTGGTGTCGGAGCTAGATTCAGTTGTAGTCGTGGCTGCAGTAGTTGTTGTGGTGTCAGAAGCCACAGTCGTGGTGGTAGCGTCGGTTGTCGTTGTGTCCGTGTCTGCGCAGTCACCTGAAGGCAGGTAGGACACGCATATCGCCAAGATGCCACAGACCAGAAGGATTGTAATTGATTTCATATTGCTCAATTGGTCACTCAAGAATGATACTTTTCTTGAGGGCGCAGCGGTTTTTATACTCTTTACCAAAAGTGCGTGCTATTTGCTCAGCTTTTTTTGTCCTAATTCGCAACTTAGGCCTCTGTGTTGAAAAGTGCGTAAGTATATAGAACTATATGGAAATTTGAATTTGCCCATTATTAGATTGATATATTTATTCAGCTGAGTGACCCAAAATAGAAAATAATATGTAATTATACTTTCCTAGTTTAGATCATTCGTCTCATGTGTTCATTGATTTGGTTAAAAAAATTTATAAATATGAGTTAATAAGACAAAATGTTTTCACTTTAATTTATTGCAAAGAACGATGTGTTGCATTTAAATTAGTTTAAAATATGAATTCTTTTATATATATAAATATGAATAGTTTAATTATTCAAGAGTTACCAGAAGGAAATTACACAAATACCAGGTAACACAAAAATGCTGCTGCTCATAATCAGTACTTCTTTGCCAATCTGGATCTAACGCAACAACAATGACTCCTTGGAGATGGAAAAATCAGATATGTGCTTATAGCTTTCTTCTATATATAATATAAATAGCAATATTTATATTAAACGAGATCAACAGCTGAGCGCACTTAGCAGTAGGATACCCTTCGGTCTATGAGGGGTAGTTAAATTGTTTGATAATTTTATACACATATATATTTGTACATAATTACAAGTTGTATCTTTCATACGTCACTTACAAATCGACTTTGAAATTAAGTACGTAAGCTACAGTCGAGTGTGGTCTACTGTGAGTGTTGTCTACCGCTACCCACCTAACCAAAACGATTTTCGTGATCCGATCTCTTATTACTGCGAGAAACATAGAAATGCCTGCCGACAGCGAGCCACAACTAAAGCATTTTTTTATAAACAATATTGACATGCTATGCTTATCGTATATACAATTTGTATACATAATACATACCCTGCAGCCTAATACAAATTATTTCCCAAATTACTTATTTAATATATTATTATTATTCCTATATATTCTGTTGATATTCGATCGGCACCAAATTGGTGTGGTGGCCAAAGGAGGCGTAGCAAACCCTATAAAGTATATATATATGTATTTATACCCTTCGACCATGGAAAATGGATAAAAAAGGGTATACCAACTTTTTGCAAATGTATGCAACAGGCAGCTGGAGGCGTGGGAGACTCTATAAGTATATATATTCTTGCTCAGGATCACTATCCGAGTCGATTGAGTCATGTCTGTCTGTGTGTCTGTCAGTCAATCAACAATTTTATTTTTAAAGTCGATCTGTAAGCGGCCGTATTAAAGATACAACTTTCCTACTTATTGTATACTAAGCTGATTCAAATATCTATGTATCCTTCAAAATTTAATTGTATCGGACAGCACACAGAAGTTATTCAAGAAAGTATGCGATAACACCAAGTGCAAGGGTGGTTTTGATTAAAATCGTTAGTCGTGTCGGTTGTGAACATATGTACAAATCTAGTGTGTATGTAAAAAAATATTAAAGTATTTAAAGGATAGGAGATTACCGCGCTGGACATCGTTTTGTATGTGTATACCTCTATACGACACAAACCGAAATAATTTTAAATACTCCAACTGCAATTCTCATTCATTAACGCACATGATAAGGAAGTAGTTTTTTAATGCACATGGTTGATAAGAGAAAAACTTGTTTCATTTTCAACATAAACAAATATTTATTTAAAGTGCACCTTAAAATTATTTCCTATACTAGATAACCAGGTAAATAACAATTTCCATTGACTTTCCGTTTCGTATTGATTACTGATTATAGCTTAGCCACTCTTACTTTTCGACGATTTTTTCGAATTGCGCTTCTTTCCTCTCCTTCCTTTCGACCCGCGCCTATGCGAATTGCCTTTTCCGCTACTCGACTTGCCCTTCTTCGATTTGCGTTTGTTTGAACTATTGCTATTACCAAAGAGCTTGTTCAATAACTGTTGCTTTGCAGATAGCTTTCTCTTCTCGTGCTTCCTTTCAGAAGAATTTTCTTCCACTACATGGTATTTTGTAGTTCTTTGAACTTTTGCACTGCTACAAGATGATGATGTGGTGGTGGTGTTACTACTGGAACTAGTCGTAGTAGTCTCCGTTGTAGTGGAGACAGTTGTCGCCTCCGTGGTGGTGGTATCTGCAGCGGTGGTGGCCGCTACGGTTGTGGTGGCTGCTTCTGTTGTTGTGGTGTCCTGGGCCTCGCTTAACGGCAGATACGAGAGGTACATGGCCAGGAGAGCACAGCTCGAAATGATGGTTATAGATCTCATCTTGTTGCAAGCACTGGGTGACTGATGACATTGTTAGAACTTGAAAGCTCTTTTATAGTATCTGAGTCTACTAAAAATTCGCAATGTTTGCAAAGTTCCTAGCGAAATTTCAAACAATAGAGATATTTACTTTAAAACGAAAATTGGCACAGTTTGGCAATAAATGAGGTCTAGTAGACTCAGCAAACAGCATATTTTGCATTGCAATTTACTTCCAAATACAAATTTCACTGTTTATTCAGTTGGAAAGTGTGCCAATTTAATATACGGGTAGGCATGGCTGGAGGATGATCAGAATCCATTATGAATACATTTGACATTGATGAAGGTATAGACCATCCTACCAAAAACAAACTTTTATATCGAAAAATAGGAAACTGTTTTTTCGTTTATATTAATTAAGAAACACATACCTAGGTATACTTTTATATTCCTTGATTATTAACAAAGTTAGTATACCCTTTTTTGACCATTTTCAATGGTCGAAGGTTATAAAAATTGTCAAAAGGAGTGAAATTACTTTATGATAATGTATTCAATCGACAGAAGAAGGTTTTGTCAGCTGGATATGTCTGCTTGTCTTTCCGTCTGTCTATACGTGTGTCCGAATAACCGCGCCGTTCCCGGCAACCGATAATGCGTACATCAAGTTCTTTAGACTACTCACAAACAAAGGATTAATAGCGATAATGCAGCTGAGTGGGAAAGGCACACCGAATAAAACGCAATGAAAAAGCGCGAACTAATCTGCACGGTAATAACAATTACCTATTTACGTAGTCCATGAATAAACACCTTTATATAAAATCAAGAACTGTAAGCTCTGTGTTCCTTTATTTTGAAAAAAACAGCATAAACTCTGTGGCAAGTTGATGTCCTAAATTCAAGAATAAATAGCTGTGCTTTGCCAGGGTTGACAAACGTGTTCTTCTTTGTAATATATATATCTATATATATAGTATATATGAATAGCTGCAGTATATACTGCGAGTATATATGAATAGCTGCAAAATGAATAGCTAAAAAATTTTAAAATTTCATTTTTTAAGTGCTTTTAATGAATAATCAATCTTTAAATCAATATTTCTTTGAGAATCGACAGACATCAGCTGATAATAAAAGAGTCTGATTCAAAGAGTCTACAGAATTTTATTGCAAACCCTAAGCGCAAGTAATAAAATATAATACATTTTATAAGCATAAATAATTGTTTATTTAAAGTGCACCTTAAAAAAATGTTCTAAACTAAATAACGAGGTAAATAACAGTGTCCAGTGGAATTCTTTGCTTGAATTCAATGACAGCTTAACCGCTCTTCCTAGATCTTTTCGACTTGTTCGATTTGTTCGACTTGTTAGACTTTTTGACTTGTTCGACTTGTGTGACTCGTTCGACGAACTACCTGAACTGCCAAAAAGCTTATTGATAAGCTTTTGCTTGAGACTTTCATTTTTCTTTTTTGTAATGGGTTGTTATAGTAGGATTTTCCTCAACAACATGGATTGTCTTAATATTCTTTACTTTACTGCCACAGGATGATGAGGACTCAGTGGTGGTGGTGCTGTCACTGGAACTAGTCGTAGTATCCGTTGTAGTGGAGACAGTTGTCGCTTCCGTGGTGGTGGTATCTGCAGTGGTGGTGGCCGCTACGGTTGTGGTGGCTGCTTCTGTTGTTGTGGTGTCCTGGGCCTCGCTTAACGGCAGATACGAGAGGTACATGGCCAGGAGAACACAACTCGAAATGATGGTTAAAGATCTCATATTGTTGCAAGCACTGGGTGACTGATGCCATTGTTGGAACTGCAAAGGTCTTTTATAGTATCTGAGTCTACTAAAAATTCGCAATGTTTGCAAAGTTTTTTTGCGAAATATCAAACAATAGAGATATTTACTTTAAAACGATAATTGGCACAGTTTTGCAATAAATGAGCTCTAGTAGACTCAGCAAACAGCATATTTTGCATTGCAATTTACTTCCAAATACAAATTTCACTGTTTATTCAGTTGGAAAGTGTGCCAATTTAATATACGGGTAGGCATGGCTGGAGGATGATCAGAATCCATTATGAATACATTTGACATTGATGAAGGTATAGACCATCCTACCAAACACAAACTTTTATATCGAAAAATAGGAAACTGTTTTTTCATTTATATTAATTAAGAAACACATACCTAGGTATACTTTTATATTCCTTGATTATTAACAAAGTTAGTATACCCTTTTTGACCATTTTCAATGGTCGAAGGTTATAAAAATTGTCAAAAGGAGTGAAATTACTTTATGATAATGTATTCAATCGACAAGAAGAAGGTTTTGTCAGCTGGATATGTCTGCTTGTCTTTCCTTCTGTCTATACGTGTGTCCGAATAACCGCGCCGTTCCCGGCAACCGATAATGCGTACATCAAGTTCTTTAGACTACTCACAAACAAAGGATTAATAGCGATAATGCAGCTGAGTGGGAAAGGCACACCGAATAAAACGCAATGAAAAAGCGCGAACTAATCTGCACGGTAATAACAATTACCTATTTACGTAGTCCATGAATAAACACCTTTATATAAAATCAAGAACTGTAAGCTCTGTGTTCCTTTATTTTGAAAAAAACAGCATAAACTCTGTGGCAAGTTGATGTCCTAAATTCAAGAATAAATAGCTGTGCTTTGCCAGACTTGACAAACGTGTTCTTCTTTGTAATATATATATCTATATATATAGTATATATGAATAGCTGCAGTATATACTGCGAGTATATATGAATAGCTGCAAAATGAATAGCTAAAAAATTTTAAAATTTCATTTTTTAAGTGCTTTTAATGAATAATCAATCTTTAAATCAATATTTCTTTGAGAATCGACAGACATCAGCTGATAATAAAAGAGTCTGATTCAAAGAGTCTACAGAATTTTATTGCAAACCCTAAGCGCAAGTAATAAAATATAATACATTTTATAAGCATAAATAATTGTTTATTTAAAGTGCACCTTAAAAAAATGTTCTAAACTAAATAACGAGGTAAATAACAATGTCCAGTGGAATTCTTTGCTTGATTTCAATGACAGCTTAACCGCTCTTCCTAGATCTTTTCGACTTGTTCGATTTGTTGGACTTGTTAGATCTTTTAGACTTTGACTTGTTCGACTTGTGTGACTCGTTCGACGAACTACCTGAACTGCCAACAAGCTTATTGATAAGCTTTTGCTTGAGACTTTCATTTTTCTTTTTGTAATGGGTTGTTATAGTAGGATTTTCCTCAACAACATGGATTGTCTTAATATTCTTTACTTTACTGCCACAGGATGATGATGACTCAGTGGTGGTGGTGCTGCCACTGGAACTAGTCGTAGTATCCGTTGTAGTGGAGACAGTTGTCGCTTCCGTGGTGGTGGTATCTGCAGTGGTGGTGGCCGCTACGGTTGTGGTGGCTGCTTCTGTTGTTGTGGTGTCCTGGGCCTCGCTTAACGGCAGATACGAGAGGTACATGGCCAGGAGAGCACAGCTCGAAATGATGGTTATAGATCTCATATTGTTGCAAGCACTTTGTGACTGATATCGTTTTTGATACTACGAAGTCTTTTTATAGTAAACAAGACTTCAAAAAAATTTGCAATATTTGCACAATTCTTCGCGAAATTGCGAATAAGTTTGGCATTTGTTTTAATAACTGAATAAACATAGGTTGTTTGTGTTTTTATTTTGCCCCCAATTAATTCGGTAGTGTATTCTCTATGTTCATTACTAATATATATGTACATCAAAAGACATAATATATTTTAAAATATATAATTACAAATATTTAAAAACATTATATTTTTAACAATATAACATGGATATGTTTTTATTATTATTTTTTATGATTATTGTGAAACCACACTGCCTTGTCGAAGTTTAATTAGCACTCAATGGAAATTGAAAATTTTCTTAATGAATGAAGGCGAATAGTTTGTCTTTCTGCTTCATTCGAATGCCAAGTAATGGGGAAAATTTAGGTTCTCCTGTTAATAATTTTTATAACTTTTAATATTTTCAGTAATATCAAAGTATAATTATTAGACATTACAATTTCAGAAATGTTTGTTTTCTATCTTTAACGCAAAGCAAACGTTATAAATATTTAAGTCTTCAGCATTTTTCTCCTCTGTCTCGAAGACCAATGCAGATTGTCCACGTTCGTGCGTGCCGGGTGTAGAAGCCAATGAGAACTATGACAAACAATAGCCAAAAGAACAAAAACAATGTTGGCTGAAAATTTAAGTGAAAATAGACGGGAAAAAAAGACACTGTCAGGCCGCTGACTGAAATGATTTTGCCTTGAACATGCCGCAATATCTACGCCGCGACAAAATCAAATTAAAGCTCTGCCGTAATGACACAAAATGTTGCAATGCAACAGGGCATCCAGATACCCGAGGGCTGAGAGAAGCACGTACCATTACGGTCTGTAGAACAACTTGGCTGTAGTGTTATTCAAAATAATGAACAGAAATAAAATTAAAGTCAACGCAAGTCAAACACTTAATACGCTTCTTAATGTTAAATTCTTGAATTATTTAAATTGTTATATTCAGATTACAAGGTATGTATAAAAAACCACCTACCAACTATTTAAGTTCAGGGTTACGGATTATTTATTCATTTATTGAATAGCGTCAACAGCGCAATCTTAAATATTACTTTACAGATAATATTGAACAACCATAAGATATTAATGAACGTATGGAACCTAACGAAGGGTAACGCTAAGGGAAAGAAGAGAAAAGCATATTGTGCAACAGTCTCGTGTCCGAGCACACGTGTGAATTTGCCGAGAAAAAACACCATATTTGCATGCACACGTGTGCCACAACTTATGATACTGCGGTGAAACGCTGGAATGGAACGAGCCCGAAAGTATGCTGTGTTTTTAGTACATTACTCGTCGTGCATGCGACGACGCTAATGTGTTTTAGATAATCGCTGGCATGCGGTGCTCTTGGCCGCCAGCTGGCATATTAAACAAAATGACGTCGACGAGCCAAACACACACACACTATCAGACATACACACGCCACATAAGGGCAGCAGCTTAGTAAAAACCAACGCCTCGAGCTATGCTAACATTTTCATGCCATTTGATTTTACTTGACTTCGTTATCTCGCGACTGCTTCCTGGCAACACATGTCCTCGTAGTCGGAGCCCAGGCTATTAGGCTTATCGTTTACATAATTTACTAAAAATAATAAGCCGCCTGGATTTGTCCGCGTGCGTCGTCATGTGCGTCAGCATTTGTATCGCCAACTGCAACTGATGCCAGGATTATGTGTCGAGATGAGACCAAATGACCACCAAGGCGAAGAAGGTGAAAATGAGGTCAGTGTGTGGCAAAGGGTTATTGGGAAATACAAATTAGTCCCCCGCAGATGCCAAGACCATCGAAAGTTATATGAACTTTCCAATTGGTGGCACCAAAGAATAATTTTCGAGTTTTAGGACTTCATCAACACTACTTTTAATCCTAATTATGTAAAAATTAGCTTCATATTTAATATTTCAATTTAACCCATCTAATGAACTATTGATTTTAAGAACTGCGATCAAAAACTTGTGTTTACCAAATGTGTTTAATTTATTCAAACTTAACAACAAACTGTGCCAATTCTGGTATTCCAATTTCATAAGAGCAAATAGTCTGTTCGCAATTTTGCTAAGAACTGTGCAAACATTGCTAATTTTTTTAACTCTTGCTTACTATAAAAAGACTTCGTATTATCAAGAACAATATCAGTCCCCAAGTGCTTGCAACAAGATGAGATCTATAACCATCATTTCGAGCTGTGCTCTCCTGGCCATGTACCTCTCGTATCTGCCGTTAAGCGAGGCCCAGGACACCACAACAACAGAAGCAGCCACCACAACCGTAGCGGCCACCACCACTGCAGATACCACCACCACGGAAGCGACAACTGTCTCCACTACAACGGATACTACGACTAGTTCCAGTGACAGCACCACCACCACTGAGTCATCATCATCCTGTGGCAGTAAAGTTAACAAAACTACAACAACCTATGTTGTTAAGGAAAACCCTACTACTACTACCCATTACAAGAAGAATAATGAAAGTCTCAAGCAAAAGCTTATCAATAAGCTTTTTGGCAGTTCGGATAGTTCGTCAAACGAGTCACACAAGTCGAAGAGGTCTAAGAGGAGCGGTTAATTTACCATTGAAATCATGAAAGGAATTCCCCTGGATGTTATTTGTTACCAGATTCATTAGTTAAGGATATTTTATTAAGGTGCACTTTAAATAAATAGTTATTTATATTTTATAGAAAAATAGAAACTTTTTGTATATACATACATATTTCTCATTTAAAAGTGTCGAATATTAGAGGACATTAGCTACAGATTTAAATTTATTTATGTTTATTTTATGATTCCCAACCCCTTGATTGATTTGTCTATATAGAGAGTAGGACTCAGATGAGATAATAAGTACTTCTTAACCATATAATCAAGCTAGCACAGATCGCAAGATATTCGGTTAAAGCCAAAGAATTTTTATAACAGAAAGTTCATTGAAGCCAGATATACCAAATTATATTTAAGCCCTTTACCCAAGTTTGCCAATGTTTTTCCTAGCATATTAAATGTATTATTCTTTTAACCAGACGACAAAGAAACGAGATCCATTACAAAGCAAAGAGTAAAAAGTTTCCATTACATCCTGATAGGCATCAGACTATAAAACTGTTTAGTGAAGGCCACACGAAACAGTCTCTTGTCCCTGTTGACAACGTTTTGAATTCCCTAATGTGTCTGCCCCCGGCTAACTCCCGAAATGATTTTAATGCCCTTTGCTAACTGATTTTTCAAGGCAGCCGAATGCCAAAAAGGTCAAGTGGGATTAATTAGCTTTGCCGGTCGGCATCGCATTTCCATTGTTCCGTCACACATTTATTTTACAGTTTTTACTGATGCCTAACGGTTTTTTGCATTTTCCCTTATTTCGAAATTGGCACAATGCCAAGAGTTTTATTTGTTTTTGTCTAAAATTCTCATTAGACAATCGCAAAACTTTCAACATTAGTTTTAAATTAGAAAACTGCCTCTGTATTTCATTTTCTACTTTGCCACAAATTTCCGGTAGGATGAATTTTCAGAAATCTATATGTCGAATATAATTGATATATCATTTTATATACTTGGGATATGTCTATAAATATAACGCAGCGCACTTAATCAACATATTTACGATTAGTGGGACCAGAGCCAGACGCATCGTGGAACTCTAGTCCCGCCTGATGGGCCACTTAGACCAACTGGGATAATTCGAGTCCTGCCCACGTTAAGTTCACTAAATATTTTACAGTAATAAAGTCCAGCAATCTGAGCACTTCCAGTTTTAGCTGTGAGAATATCAAAAAAGATAAAGGTTGAGGGAGAGCGAGAGAGAGGGCGAAGTGAGTGCACACGGTGCTATGGGTCAATGAAATATGCATGACAGGTCCCAGGGCCCAGTAAAATCCTCAACAAAGTTTGACATTTTTTAAGCGTTGTGCGAGCACTCATTTAAGTGAAAGTTATTACAGAGAGTGAAAATAATCTTTCGCTCGTCGCTCAGCTTGCCGGAATGGCTAAATGTAACAGGCAAGTCTTTTCAATTATTTATAAAGATCACTACATTTCCAAAATTCTAACACATTTTGGTCTGAAATTGGCTGCAACAGCCATTTAAATATTTTTCGATTTCAATATCAAAAGAATTTAATTGTAACTTTGGTTTTTGGGAAAATTTTTTTATCTTGAGTCCTACCGATTGTGCGGTTCGATTTTGCGGGCCTCCGGACTTTTGCGGGCCTTCGGGCTTTTTGCGGGCCTCCGGGCCTTTTCTTAGGCCCGGGGCCCGCACTACAACGAAACGAAACTCGATTTTTAGGCACGAGCACGTTTTTTTGTAGGCAAAAGCCCGCGGGCCACGAAAAAAGCACGGCCCGCGCCCACCTCTACTTGGGATATGTCTATAAATATAACGCAGCGCACTTAATAAACATAATTTACGATTAGTGGGAACGGAGCCATACGCAACGTGGAACTCAAGTGCCGTCTGATGGGCCACTTAGACCGACTGGGATAATTCGAGTGCTGCCCACGTTGCGTTTACTAAATATTTTACAGTAATAAAGTGCAGCAATCTGGGCACTTCCAGCTTTAGCTGTGAGAATGGAAAAAAGATAAAGGTTGTTGGAGAGCAGAGAGAGGGCGTAAGTGAGTGCACCCGGTGCTATGGGTCAATGAAAAATATGCATGACAGGTCCTAGGGCCCAGTGAAATCCTCAACAAAGCTGACATATAATATGCGTTGTGCGAGCACAGTTTTGAGGGAGTGTGAAAGGTATACAGTGAGCCCAAGTCGCACCTACGCAGACTCACGCATACACACACTCTTTCAGATAAATGAATACAAAATAGTCTGTTCAAATATTTATAAAGATAAAGCCAAAACCAAAGCCACAGGTAAAATTGCTGAAATTACCCAAGTGCGTATCCAAAACACGCTGCTAATTTGCCGTTAGCTCTTGCCACACTATAAAAAATCAGTTGTGTGAAATGAGTTATGGCCAAGGTGATCGCGGAACAGGCGGAAAGGCGCTTAAATCATCGCCACCTGCAGGCTTCATAGGGCGACTTAATGTCACCCTTGTCCGCTGGGGTATTATGCAAATAGTCGTACGAGTGTGAATGAGATTGGTCTCGCACTTCTTTAACGTGCATTTTTTGTTGGCTGTTTTTCATTTCACTGTGGCTTACATTTTTGGTTGATTTTAATGCGCATTGAAATAGTTTTTAATTTCAAATATAAAGCCTTTTACTGTACAGCTTAACTCCCTTCAAAATTGGAAATCGTATTTAAAATTAGAGTTAACGTACATATGTAAAGCTGCCAATACGACTTTGTTTTATCATTTCATATGTGGTGTTTTGGCTTGTCTATTCTACAAGGTGTGTCAATCTCAAGTGGCACAAGCTAATATGAATTTGTAATCGAATGTGTAAGCCTGACAGTCAATTACGCTTAGAAAGTGAACTTCTTATTGGCCATAAACTGTGCTTAGCTTTGTCAGCGAGGCTGAGCTGGGCTAGAAAAACCACATGCTATAGTCGATTTGAATTACATTTGATTTCCACTTGACCATACAACAATACCTTATACATACACACACACATTCACTGACAGTGGCACACTCACATGCGCAGCAAAGCCTGAACCGCATTTGCATAACCACACAAAAAAACATATCATGCTCTATTTACATAACCAAACTGTGCTTTGCACTCCATTGAAACTTTTGCCGTCCGGCCAGCAATGGCCAGCATCAAGTATACGCCATGTATGCAACGAAAAGAGTGGAATAAAATAGCCACAAAAAGTGCAATAGAAAATAGAGAATAGCAAAGCAAGGCAACGAAGTAGAGGAGAAAAAAAACATACTAAAATGTTGCTAACGGCCATTAAGTGGAAATAGTTGAGCTGCTACTGAAGTACTGAATACAGTTTCGAAAACTTGTTTAAAAATACTTGAACATTCTGCCAAGCGGCTCAACCGAAATTCAAGTTGAAAGTTCGACACGCAGAGAAGTTGCACTTTGCCAAAACTTTTACCCAAACAGATAGAAAATATGTGAAGAGAAATTAGTATAAATGGGGAAAAACTATGCCATAATTCGAAGCATTTTACACCACAGGAAAACACACACGCACACACGGAAAAACTTCTGTTGTCACTCAAACTGTTATCGAAAGTATTTATCAAATATTTTCCTAATGATTTTCCACTTGCATATAATAGCCAAATAAAATAATATCAAGCACAAAAATGCAGTCAACTGGTAAAACTAAACGAAAAGGATGAAACTTATCAACAATTCGAAAAATATGATCACAGAGAAGGATTTTAAGTTGCAAATATAAATTTATTTTCCTACAAGCCGAGTAAAATGTATAATTTTTCCCTAAGCTCATAAATCTGTTTTGTTTTTAAATAAACAAAAATGTGTTTTATTTTGAAGTCAATAAAAGACAAGCAATAAATTTGCTTAGCTTGACAAACTGTACAAATGTTTAACAAATCAATTTTCAACAAATAAATCAATAAAATATTTGAAATTTCTTTGCGGTTTATCAATTGCATCAGTAAAATTATAATTTTCAGCTTGGAGTTGAACAATTCTTTGGAATAACTGTTGTACAATACAACCTACCTTCAAATTACAATTATATATACATGTATTTATATGGATTTATTTGTGGCTAATCAAAAGGAAACTTAGTTAAAGAACAAAATAAAGAGTGTTCACCAAAATAAATAATGCTCAAATAGTATGATTGCCTTGGTTGTACTCACGCTGCCATCTCTATCCTCTAGTTCGCCTCTCGTTAATGATCCATAAACGTAGCTTAATGAATTAAGGCAAATGCTTGCATGAGTTTGTAGCTTGTGTGTGTTTAAAGGATCCTTAGTGAAAAGGTTCATCAACAACTTTTTCGACATGTTGCTTGGCTTGTCGAAAACTGTTTAACATGATTCTACGCAGAAGCACAAACTATAGCCAAGCGCGAACAAGTTAAACTCTCTGTGAAAGTTGAATTTACCGTATTGTGAGCAAAAGTTAAATTCATGCAGATTTCCGGGCGCTCTCATTCGTTTAGTCTAATTAAATTGCACATACGTCGTGTGTGACACAAATTAAATTTGCCAAAACACAAATGCGAGCAGAACACGAATAATGCGGCACACGATGTCGGGTGAAAATAAAAATTTACTTTTGGGCAATTTTTATTAGGCGTCGCTGCTTTTGATG
Organism: Zaprionus nigranus; assembly: GCA_018903425.1. Taxonomy (NCBI): domain Eukaryota; kingdom Metazoa; phylum Arthropoda; class Insecta; order Diptera; family Drosophilidae; genus Zaprionus; species Zaprionus nigranus. The sequence continues at coordinate 6,520,182 of JAEIGD010000002.1, forward strand.
CTGCTGCTGCTTCTGCGGTTGCCTGCCTCAGTACTTCATACAAATTAATGTGTTTCAGCTTCTTACGAATGTTCGTGTGTGTGTATGTACCATATGCATATGTGTGTGTGTTGGTGTATTATGTACTGTACGTGTTGTGTTGTTTGTCCCTTCTCCATATACGGCACGCGTGTCCTTAAGGCTATTTGCTATGCTTTGTGCATTAATTTCATGCTTTAATGCCTCTACACACACACACACACATACACTAACACATAAACATGAGCAACACGAGCTCTGGCTCTGGCTGACGTCACAGTGTGTTGAGTATAATACTAATATACCAAAGCGTTAGCATCAAAACGATTTGTCGTCTAATTGCGGCAGATTTTCACCACTCACACGAACAGGGATGAAAGCACAAATTGCCACACAGATATGATTACACGCATACACATGCATATGTACTAATAGAATTTGAATACTTCATAGAGCATTGCGCTTGATTGCGTACAGTCATTTGCACCACAAGATTAATGAAAACTAATTTAATTCTAGCCAAAAATGTAACTACATTCAGTGTGGCATCAACGACAAATTAAATGACATTTAAATGCCCGTGCAATTCCAAGTTATGTCCGGCTCTATCTCTCACTTTCGCTCTTCCAACGACCCTGTCGGCAAATCAACTCATCAAACTAAAGCCGCACTCATAAATGGCTTAACTGGGCCAAAAAGAAAACACCGTGAGCAAAGCATAAAAACAAAAAAAAATAAAAAATAAAACGTGGCACGCAAAAAAAAAAATATGGCCAAGCCAAACAAAAGCATTAAGGAAATCCTAGCGCTAAGCCGATGGAAATCAAATTGTGCCCCAACAGCTGCCAGTGCTGAAATATAAATAAATACGTAAAAAGTATATAAAAATAAAATAAAGCGAATCGCCCGACACATTGCACCGGCACAGTGGGCCACATCACAGCCGAATGGGCACAACAAATATTTGTTTTGTTTCTAATATTGACTGGCAAAAATTTTAACTGCTAAAGAAAAGAAAGACAATTTAAACGTTATAGTTAACAATATATGACATCATTATAAGGTTTAAAAATTGTAATGATCAAACAACCTTTACAACTTTACTTTGCCAGCGTAGTTTTCTAATCTAAGTCTTATAAGCATTACAAGATTTATAATGCATTTAAATATATGATAAATGGATATCATTTACCTTATGAAATATATGCTTAAATATATAAATATTGGTATTTATAAAATAGGTTAGCTTTTGAATGTTGCATGGCCAACTGTATACAATCTATTCGATTGCATTGCCTGCAAAGTTATTCAACAGTTTGTGGAAAATCTGCGTAGTTCACTTGATAGGCCCCGCCCCAATGTGCACTGCAGCTAGAGCTTAGCCACATGTACTTGTGTGTCGCGTGTCTGTGTGTATTTTGTTGGTCAGTAAGTTGATTTTATATGCAGGCGCTATGAATTTTATTATCGCATAAAAAACGCGCATATACTTTCAACAACAACAACAATAACATCAAAAAAATGAATAGAAAAATGGCGCGCTGCTAAAAAAATACCAAAGCGGGTGGCAGTGGGAAAAACGTCTATGGATGGCTCGTTATCAGGCACTTTGTCTTGCATGGCACTGGGGGTTTTTCTAAACTGCATTTTAACGACTCCCTGGACACGGCCAACAAATCGCAAACACACAAACACACATGAAACTGGTACAAAGCCTCCATTAAACCTTACCTCCCCTACTTCACTAGATCCGGCTCACACACACACACGAACACACAACACGTGCTACAAAATATTTTTAACGACACAACTCGATTGACCCAAAGCAGTTTGAGCGTGTAATGAAAATTGATTTCATAAAATTAAATTTTCTTTCAACTTGACCAATTTCCATTTGGGACTGCGCATCTGTATTTGTAGTGTGTGTATAAATATAAAATATATATAAAGATATATGGGATAGTTGCGAAAGTTCAAATGCAAAGGGATTCCTCGAGGAGTCTTCGCTTCTATGAGCACAATTTTCTATGCATTAATCATTCTGGTTTCTGTCCCCTGGCAGGGACTATTACGGAGTACATCATTGGATTTGCCTTGCGCAGTACATCATTGGATTTAGATATTCGACTAATAAAGAACATGGGATGATTTAAGCGGGGAATTCGAAATTCCTTCCTGGTTTATTAACTTTAAGTTAACATGTTCCGATATATATTCACTTTTATAGTACACTATTTAAATTTCATATTAACCAGTTATATTTACAGATTTTTGATATCGCAGGGTATCTTTGTCTCGACTGTTTTGGACCCCTTTTGTTTCTAATTTTTCCCCCACACACTTTTGTGCGCTGACCATGAGAAATGTTCGGGTCACTTTTAAATGTCGCAGTTGTCTTTTATGTTTCTCAGAATCGCCATTCAGTCAGCGGACACAAGTCAGTCGACTGTTACAAATTGGCTTCAAGTTGCTCGAGCTCGAGCGGAACCTAATGAATTGCACAAAAGGGTTCACAGTTCTCATGAATCATAGCCCATAATAAGTGCACAAAATGATAAATACGTTTATTAATAAAAAGATATTTATGCAGACAATAAATAAGCAAATTGTTAACATATCAAAAAGGATTTTGAGTCCAGCCCGCCTCAAATGCAAATGATAAACAATAATTGCACGCTGATGATGACGCTTTTAGCGGGCTATATTTTGTATAATAAATTCACAGCTTAATCGCAAAATAATTCATTTAGTGAAAATGCACAGCAAAAAAAAATTAAAAACAAATAGTTTTGCTGTTTCCACAGCCTTTTCATTGTAATAAAAAAACTCTTGTTAATTTCCATTAAAGTATTAAAATCAAATTATGGCGGCTTATTCAAATGCATCAGTCAGAACGTTCAGAAAAAAATGCCTTAGCTTGTTTAAAATGCAAGAATTATAAACAAATAAAGTGATAAATTACATTAAAACAAATGGTATTTAAATGCTATAATCATATTTAACTTTTCAATTGATTTACTCGACATATTGCAGCAAAAACAGATGGAACAGATGAACAAATTCTAATAATTCAGGTTAATTAATAAGTAGGGTCATTTACAATTAATTGTTTCTCGATAGCATAGTATATGTAGTGCTTGCAATATCTTGGAAAAATAAAAAATAAATCTGCGGGCTGCGACTTGGACAATTATGTGGTCCTCTACTTAGTCTGCCTCAATCGCAATCTGCATAAATTAAACGAAAATCATTTAAAAACTTTTGCATGAAAGAGAAAAATGCAGAGAAAGGAACTCTTCTTCTTCTGTAAGAGCCGACATGCAAATGCCAGGACCAAAAATTGTGCAAATATTTAAGCTGCTCTCCGTCCGTCCAGCCTCTTCGCTTGTCTCATAGGGATCAGGGCAAGAGATGCATGCAAGCAGATAATTCAATTACCAGCAAAAGCTCCGGAAAACAGGCGAAACAAATGCCAAAGTTGGAAAAGCGCGAAATCAAAAAACTGCAATGCCAGCCGCAGCGAAAAGTGAAACAGAACTCAACAAGACAAACAAAAATAATAATGTGGAAGCACAGAAGAGAAGCGGCGGTACAAAATGGGCAATATAAAATGCTTGGCCCACTTAAGCATATCATTGGCCGCCTCCTCCGCCTAAAGCGGCAACAATAACAAAGAAATCCGAGAAAGATGAGTAAGCCAAAAAGAAGCGAAAACCGAAACGATGAAAAAAAGAAAAAGAAAACATCATAAGAATTGGGACGAACAATTGGGGAAACGCTGAGCTCAGCGCCAGAGCTGGCCACAGCACGGCGGACATCACCAACAGTCGCTGTCGACGCTGACGTGAGTCTGCCATATTATCTATGTAAATAATTTAAAACGGAAATGACGTAGATTATGTGCCGGCCAGCGGAAGTGACTTCGGCGTGGACCTTGGAGGATGACTACCTCCCCTACCAGTTCTACCTACTCCACAAGGCGCTGACTGTGACGAAACGGAACAAAACATGAATACAAATAATTTGCAAACAATGGCCACCTTGCCCCACCCCAACAAACTAGATGAAAAAGAATCCGGCAAAGTTGAGCAACATGACCAGGGCCAGTCAACGTTTTGCTGCTATTTGCATTTTGCTGGCCAACATCGTTTTTGCTTACCAAAAATAAATTCAAATTACATTGGCAAAAGTGGACAAGAAGAAGATAAAGAAATGAAAAAGGAGAAAGAGGAAAAGACAAGCACAAGTCGCCCGTTGCGCATTTCTTTTCTACTTTCCTCAGTCTTCATCTTTCTTTTTCTGCAGTTTGCCTAATTTCGGAGGAGAGAAAACTATTTCACGCTAAATGACGGACTTCTGTAGAAGGTTTGCTCCATAAATGATGCAGATATAAAAGTGAAATGAAATGCCCAACAACCTTTTTGCATAGCCACATATAACTGCGATGCATTTGAGTTATTTGCAATAGTAAATAATATTGTGTTAAATAATAAATTTGCTTTGCTAGTTGACAATAGAATTCCATATGCAAATCACAGTTATGTGGCCTTGATGCACTTTGTTCACCTTTTTTTCTAGCAAAACCTCAATTTAAATATGAACACATTTACAAAACAATTGAATTCTGGATTAATTTAACAAAAAAAACAGTGTTGGTAAACACAAATTAAAAACAATCAGTAGAACATGCAAATAAAATTAAACATCTTTATGCTTTCACAGCTTCAGATCTATAAAACATTATTTCGACACGGGCAAATCTTAAATGGTTTTACCATGTTAAAAGGCCATTTTCAACAGACACTTGAAACCCAGCAAGAGCTGCAGGTTTGTGTGTGTGTGTGAATGTGTATTGCAGACCAGATAAATTATGTTGGGAATTAATGTCCCCAGCTGGCTGGCACACATGCAAACGTACGTCCAGACACACTCAGTCGCACACACACACACACACTTGTGCACTTGGTAATTCCGATGAAATTCAGACACTAAGTATATTTATTTACCACCTAAAAGCCTTCTATGAAAAGCAATAAGCAATGCTGCTTCCCGAAAAGCTGTCTATAAATCGGACACTGCTGCAGTCATAAAGCAGCCGAAAAAGCAGCACAGGCATATGGGGAGTATACGACGAGAGGATGCCCTATTAATTATGTGAGTGATAATGAACTGAAGTTGATTATACAACATATTATACAGATTGTTACCGATTCATCAGTGAAGAAAATAATATGTATTTCTGATATATATTTATCTTATTTCGATTTATATATCTTCCTCGTCACATGTCATTCAACAAATTTCTAGTTGTAAACCTTTCTAGTTCCGTCTCAACTCTGTACAACAGCCGGCTTACTTCCAAATCTCTCCCTCAGTACAGGGTATACAAGCATGTGACCTTGAGTCACATACTTTTAAGCCGTATGGCGACAGCCTATGAAAATCGTATAAATGTATATACAGCGAAAACAACAACAAGGCGCAAAAAATAAAGCATAATAAATACTCAGGGAGTGTAGAGCGCGGTCTGGGCGAAGGGGAATCGACTGCGCTTCGTGACGAAATGAGGCCTAACGGGCTATAAAAATTACGAGCTAAATGGCGGCGACAACTGCCAACTGGCTGACTGGCAGAGCGACTGACTGGCTGCCAGACTGTCTTTCTGTACATCTGACCCTCTATACGTCGGTCTGCCTGCTAGTCCGTCTGTCTGTCTGTATGCCCTGTATCCGCCTGGCCGGCGAATTCAATTTGCAGCAGAGGCGGAAAATTGATGTCAAAGGCGTAACGGGACGAATTCATTGACACATAAATTTCTGGCAGTGAAAATCGCTTTAATGAACACAAGCCACGGCAACCCACGGTGCCACAAAGCGAACTCCTCTCGACTTGACTTCCTGCAGTTCTCATTTGGATTCCTCCTCGCCGGTCCAGCCATTTATTCATTCATTGTCTGGGCCAGAGTCAACAGCCGCGTCCACTTCAAACGGCAGCGAAATCCGCAACCGATTTCCAAGGAAATCCGTTAAGTAGCGGAAACAATTTACTTAATAAACCTGCCCGCCTTGGGATCATCCGAAATACCTTTGAAAATTATAAGCAGAAAGGCAGAGGAAGAGAAAGAAATGTGGAAACAGAAACTGAAACCGAAACCCTACGAAATGTTTGCCGGGGAACCTCCATAAATTATAAATACTACGCAAAAAGGCATCGCCTGTGCTAAGGGTCCCATTCACTACTTACAACTACATAAGAGAGTGTGAGTGTGTGTGTTGTCCTTTTGTGAATTGCCTAAAAGGATTTCGATAGAATACCAAGGCCACACAACAATGCATTATAATTTCTCCGAATGGGGATTGGACTTCGGTTCGGGATTAAGGATTGAGCATTGCGTGTGCGCTTCATTATCTAAGGGCTGGGTTCAGAGCGGATCACAAGCCAAAGGGCCCAAAGCTAAAAATAATATTGAGACATTGCAACTTTCCGTTTGGTTTTGCGGATTATATGTGGAAATATGTAAAAATTACAAATACCTGATGAGCATAAATAGCCACAGGCTGCAGGATATAAATACCTCTAATATGCGAAGAGTGAACTGAGAGGTGAGCAGCTGTGGCAAAGGGTTTACTTTGAGCGCAGTAATAAATGGGTAAACTTATGAGGGGCAAGTATTGGTAACTGTCTTTGCAATCGCTCTGCCTGCTATGTGGAGATGCTTTAAACCTCATGTGGAACTTTAAATCGTAAAAAATGCCAGGTGAGCTCGTGAACTCGCTCCATAAATTGGACTTATCGGATGCAGCTAATTGAATTATCACCCAAGGGTCATAAAACTAAATAAACAGGGAAGGAAGGCAGGAGGGGAGGGGATTGAGCTCACTCTAGAGGGATATAAAAAGCGCAAGGATCACATCGAATTGTTCAGCTGTGCGTCGGGTACGAGGACAGCCACAAAATGTACTTTTATTGCATACATATATATGTATGTGTGTATGTGTGTGCGAGTGGCGTGTTTTGTTTTTATGCAAAGTTCTTTTGCACAAAACATTAAACTCGAATGCCGAAGGCAGGAAAGAAAACGTAGCATACTTTTGTGCGCCGGCATAAAAATCATTTAAATGTCGTCCGCTCAATGCATGAATGTGTTCGTATGAATATTAATAATCAACATAAACATAAACACACTCGTAAATATAATACATGCGCCCCATAATGCTGCTAAATGTGAGTTCCCAGGCCCCTTCCTCCAATACAGTCTCTTGCGGCCTGGACGCACAAAAACAAATGGAAACTGAAGGAGAGAGGGAGGGGGGCAACTTGGTCGTTGCACCGCAGAGCTGCGCTTAATATTAAATTATGACTCACTTTTCGCTTTTATGGCAAAACATTTACAATTGATAAGATTTTCCCGCACTCTCAGTCGCCCATTTCCACTTTCTCTCTTTCTCTTTCTATCTATCTATGTCTCTCTGTGCCCCTTTCCGCGTGCCAGCCTACTAAAGTTCATTATGCTGCTCAAGGACATCGGCGAGGGCTTATGCAAAACATTGGCCAGCGCCATAAACTAAATTAATAGCCGCAAGCCGCGACGAATTTTGAAGCTGCCATTACCCAAAAACGAGTTGTGTTTTTTATTTATTCGCTCAGTGAATAAATCGCCTCGACTCAGCCACGACAGAGGCTTTCAGGACTAAAGGACCCTAGGCTGCTCCGATAAGCCGCCAGGCCAGCGACAGGCAATTATCTCATCTTCTCTGTTGACTTTGGGCTGCGAATGATACCGAGGGCTATGCGCCCCTGGGAAAGATTTCGCTGTGAAATTGAGCGGAAAGCTGCGCCTGCGGAGGGATCATGGAATGTGGAAGATGGTTGTATCATTGTTTGAATTTGCGAATTAATGGAATATTGAAGAAACATTTATATTCAGAAGGTATAGCAAATCCTTTATGTCAAGAGATTTTCTCGGAACTATATTTCTGCATCCCCAATAGGTTTATTTGTTGATGTAGATAATCATTTGATATCCAGCATTAATAAAGGTAATAAATGCTCCCTAACAAGCTAGTTTGAGAAACTTACTAATGAATCTTAGAATGTGTTGATGGATAACCAAGATAAATTTAACTTTATAGACTACATCAGCTGTTGTATTAACTATGTAAAGTCTAATAATTAATACATTTCTCATACCCTAGAAACTAAAGGAATCTTCTGCATTGCTCACTCCTTATCATAACGAAGAACTTTACTATTTACAAAGTTTTTTAGCAGGAACCTGCAAGCAATTACCAGGAAGCTGTGAACTCTTTAAAGCTCTACTTCCCACAGAGGTACACATATACAGATTGTTGTGGTATTAAGCAAACCTCACCCATATAAACAGTCAAGAACGAGAAAGCACTTAAGCCAAGCTGTCAAACATTTTAGACGCCTTGCTACGATTAGAAATGTTGTAACGTTTATTGTTTTGCCATATTTTTTATACAGATACCGAAAAATCTTGCTAATGCGAGCAATAAGAAGAGCGCAAAAACAAAACAGAAACACAGAGAATCCTCTTAGTAAAACAGCCTAATGGAGTTTGGTATAAACCCAACCCACAAATTAGGATGCTGACAATGTGTGTGCACTGATAGAATTGCGTGAAAAACATAAGCGGGGGAGCGCTTTATAGTCAACTCTCGTTGAGAGCAGATACCCTGTAGAGCATTTAAGCATAAGGTATACAGTGGTCACTTAGCTAGAAGAACTCTTTCATTCATAACAACTAAACCGTAAAGTAAATACCTTTCTTAGCCATGCTTACTTGAGTTTCTAATTTAAAATAAATCTATCTATACATAGTAAATATTTAAATGCAGAATTACATATATAGAATAGAGGAATATACGTTACAAGATTGATGTATGTTAGTTGTATATTTGCAGAGATTGTCTCTTTAAACAGGCTCACACGATTAAATGAATTTGAATTTGTACAATACAGATTTATCAAGCTAACAAATATTGCTAATAAAACTACCCTCCCTTACTAAATTGTTATGCGTACAGGGTATAAAACAAAAAACTGTAATAACAGCATGCTGCAAAGCCGTAGAAGAAACAGTGATTGGGGGATGCGGAGCGTTGATGTTACACGGCAGGGGCATAGGCTATTGGCGTAGTTTAAGTCGGGGGCGAAGCGAGTCGAGTCGAGTACATGCTACAAATACCAAATAACTTCACTTATTTATGCCCAAGAGCGTTCCGTGTTTCGTCTATACCGGTCATAGGTGGGGGAGTAGGGGACGGGGATTTAGACAGGAAGCCAGCAAGCACCACAAGAGAAGCCGGAGAAGGAACAACACTTGTGTCAAATGGCGTAAACGCAAAGCAATCAGCGATGAGGCATCAATAATTCGCAACGCGTTTTCGACTTTGCGCTCTCTTCAAGTGTTTCCCGCTGCTGCTGCTGCTGCTGGCTCATTTACTGTGCCATTGTTGTTATTGTTATTGTTGTTGTTACTGTGTCTGCTGCTCCTGTTTGACTCGGAGCTGTATGTGGTGCGCTCCTGCTGCTGATGTTGTTTTTATTTTGGAAAACCAAACTGGTCACATTAAAACTCAAATTGCTTTCAAGTTGCGGCGTCTCCTTTGAGTTGACTTTTGTTTGCGGTCGTCTCCCACTCGCTGTGGCCTGATTTATGGCGCCACTTGCAGCTGACAAACGCCACAAAGTATGCCACATTTTTTTGACTCTCTCTACACTCCATCTACCTCCCATCTTTACTCTGTTTCTTTTTTTCTGCTTTCTTATGCTAAACGCAGCCTATTAAAGCGTCCGACAACTCGTCTGTTGTCTATCCCAATCTCCCTCTCTCTCCCCATTCTCCCGCTCTCGCTGTATGTCTGCTATTTTCATTTGGCTCGCTTCGGCTTTTTATATTTTATGTTTTCGCGGTCACGTTTTTATCTTAGAGCAGCCAGGCCAAAGAACATGGAAAATGGAATTGAAAGAGAGATATAGAAAATAGAACATAGAGAATAGTCCGCAAATAAATTGATGCTCGCTTTAATTTTGGTTGCGCTCAAGTGTTTTCCGCGGTTGGACAAATATCTGAAAGGTCACAGCATATAGTTGTAGTTAATTATATATACCCCGTAGATGGAAAGTAGTTCCAAGACTTACTATATGTTTAGCTTCTTTAAGATTGGCCTGATCTCAAAGTGAATAAGTAGAATTATATTTAAGGTTCAGGTTAATTTGACCTTACCTTAAGGTTAGGGCATTTGCTAGTCGGTTAGCTCCCCCTCTCTATTTATATCTATCGCAACATTTTCCTCACATTATTTATGGTTTGTTTTGGTAACCACATAGTGATCGCTTGGCTGTTACAGCCTTGAGTTCTGACAGTATCAAAACACTGGACCAAACACTTTTGAAGTCGTGTATATAATATGCTATGTAAACATATATACGAGAGAGAGAGAGAGAGAGAGTCTCGTGTGTGCAAGATTTATAGCCCACTTTTAGGTGCGTTGTGCTTTGCAGAGTTGATTTACTGTGGAATTTCTGCAAAGCCCACGCGATTCACAGCAACAAAAACATGAATAAAATTTGAGTTTACTCACTAAACCGGATGACAGAGAGAGAAAGAGACAGAGATAGGAAGAGAGTGATAGAGCCACAACGCGTCGAAAGCAGATTCACCACTGGCATTCGAAACACTCGCAAATAAAAAGGTGAATACTAGTATGAATACTCGTACTCGCAAGAGATGGGAAGCATATTTCGACAAGTCGTTTTAATGCTTTTGATTGTACTGTTCTCAGGTTGTGCGCCACTGTAAATGTGTGTGCATAGTTGTAATTGAAATTGAAAATTGTTGTGACGGCCAACTAAGAAAATAGCTTGTCTTGAAAACTCATTCTCCCCCCTAACGTACGAAAACAAACTTGTTAAGACAGCAAGTTTTCAACTGGTTCGGCAATTGGCTAAAACTTCTGCTTCCTAACTTTCTTCTCCTTGTGATTCTTCTTCCCCTTCTCCTCGAACTGCCTGTTTCACTGCTGTCATAGTCAGTGCAAGTCAAAAAGTCTCTCGCAGTCCCCCACATCTCATATTTGTGCATAGTTTGCACAAGTTTTGCCAGAAAATCAAAAAAATAAAATTACAAATAAACTCGCCGGTAGTGGCCACAAAATAATGTTTAAAAACGAATTAAGTGTACTATGCTATGAAACTTCTAACAAAATAGTCGTCACTTTTAGATACCTGCAAGAAGACAAAGTCTCTAACGGGGAAAACTAGCTCGAAATCCACATGCGCTTTGTGTACCTTATAAGTCTTTCATTGTTCCACATTCAAAATTTAATTGAATTACAAACTTTAAGCACAAGTTTAGCACAATCAGCAATTGTCTTGTGGTAAATACTTTACTATACAAACAAATTTTAATATATATAATACTTTCGTTTTAATATTTAGTTCATAATACTCTCCACTTAGAAGAAGGGTATACAGTTCTATATATATGCTGCTTACAGGTGGTAAACAAATTTATTTATAGATGGTAAATAAAATTTGAATGAAAGCAGAAATCTGTTTTTGTCTCGATAAAAACGCGTGTTCAGAACATGTGTTCATGTATGTGTATTATACATGTACACATGTATGAGGGAAAACAGTTTATCACAGTTTGATTTTCTAAAACATCGACAGCAGCAGCAGATGCAGCTGAGTTGCATAAGGATGTCAAGGCCCGAAATGTCAAATGCATTTAAAATTGATATTTTTCGAGCAGGAACAATTGAACGGAATGCAATGAGAGACAGGCAAAGGGAGAGAAAGAGGTAAAGGGAGAGGGAGATAGAAAAGCTGCCAACTGAGCGATTCGCATTCATCTGGCGTGTCGCCTGATAAAATTCCACAAGCACGGGAAAAATTTAAAATTTCCTTGGTAAAAAAGCAAACACGAAAATTTCATTTTGATACACAACTCATACCCTGTACTCAATATCAGTTCAATAAAAGTGTTTACAACTTGTGGGTAATCGATATTTGTATCGCTTTAAGTGGTATTTGACAGTCTCATGCCCTTTTGCCACGTAAACTAGACAAATTCGTATGCTATGCAGGCAATTTAATTAAAATTTATGCATGTTGCATGCGGCATAGATTACAATGCTCTCTCACACAGACACACGCAAGCACACACTTTGCATGCGTGCGAGTGTTTCCTCAAAATCTAAAAGAAAAAAATATAGAAAACAAAATCAATGTAAATTTTCTTTTGTGGGCAAATGTAAAGCCAAGGGCTAACATAAATTGTCAGCTGCAAATCCCTGACAAATCTGCTGCATTGAGTTCCTCTTCGTTTCCCTCCCTTCCCTCTCATGTTTCACGGCCTCTTCGTCTTTTTTTGGCGTACTTTTTAAGATAAATCTTTATTGCCTCATTTTGCTCAAAGCTGATTTCTTTCTGCCTCGCCTTGAGTTGCCTTGCCATGGCTAGCCAAAATTACTGACAATATTCGTTGCCAAACTAACTGTGTCTGCGGCGCGCTTTCTCTTTCCTCCTTCCTTGGTTCACTTCTCGTCACGCGAGTGTGGCCAAAAAGACAAAGGCTCAGAGATAACGTCGAGGCTGCGAAAAGCCAGCATCGTGGCAAGAAAACCAGCAACAACAACAGCTGTAATATCAACAACAACTTGAGGAATAAAACGACAAAAGTTTGCAGCAATGAATGACAAATAAAAACGTAAAACATTTCAAATGGAAACCGAAAAACTTTTCCGCTTGGCCATTTTCTTGCCGCCGTCGTCCATTCACTTGCCTTTAATTTTTCCTTTTACGCTTATTTTCTTTTCAGCTACCTCTCTCTCTCTCTCTCTATCCTTCTCGCGCTATGTCTTTCCCAGCTAATAATTAATTTAGCTGCCTGCGCCGCTGTCGAAGTTAAAGCTATGCGAACAGTTATCGGGACTGTCTGCTTGGCAGGCCTCTAAACTTGGAGCTTCGATTTTATGGGCCAAGCTCAATATTTACACAAGCTCATGATATGATTGCTTAGATATATATATATTTTTGTATGGCTATGTGTGTGTGTGGGAGAAATGGGTCGCACAAAGTGAAAAATTGCCGTACATGCTGCCTGACAAGGGTCCAGTTTGGCCATTTGGCTAATTTCAGCCGGACAACAAATTGTGAGGCTGAGCCAAGCGTAGTCATGCAGTGCCCTTTTCAGGTAGTATACTTATGGATTATACTCTATATTAATATACACCAAAGATGCACTGGAGGTGCTCTGAACAGCTTTACTTCTTTGTTTTCATTACACTTTCTTTCAGATTTGCGACAAATCGAAGTTCATTTTAAGCGACCTTCCGTCTCCACCTCTTCCTTTCAGTTGATTGCATACAAGTCAAACAATTTTCAGCGCAATGTATAAACACTTTTGATTGCTTGTCTAAATTTCCCACTGGATTTTCGCAGAAACAACAACAGCAACGAGTATAACATATAAAGTCAACACTCGCACAGAGCGTGTTACGCATTCGACTGTAAAAAGAGGAATAAATAAGCTAACGTACCCATACTAAATCCATATCATGGCATATAAAGCGAAATAAAAAGTTGGTCTATTACTCACATTAACCATACGACGCGCTGGCACGTTACGTATACGACACCGTCGCACACAAAAGCAAAACACAATCGTCGCTCAGCTGCTATTCCTTCTGCTGCTGCTAGTCCTGCTATTGCTGCGGCGCACCGCCAGTGAAATTTAAATACAAGCTGCAACTGTAATTATGAAGTACCCGTCGCACTGTGGACACCACGAAAAGTCACACACACTCGCGCACACTCACACACACACACACAGTCACTCGCGTAGTCGTAACTTTGTGTTTGCTTAAACAGCAGCTGGCAGAGGCAGCGTCGCTGCGTCGCTTTGTTTGCTTTTCATATAAATTGTTTCGCACAATTTTCGCCACTGTTTTTCCCCGTTATTTGTGTTTTATTTTTTGCCCAGTTGTTTTTGGGTTTTTTTTTTTCCTTTTTTCGACTGGTTGCTGGTTGTTCCTGTTGCTGTTCTCGCGAGTTTGGCTCTTGTTCTTAAAATTTTCATACAAAGGGTTTCTGGCGTATTTTTCTTTTGCCCGCACGTATTTCATTTAATTTTTGTTACATTTGCGTTCCGCTGTGGGCCCGAGCTAAGCGTGTTTTAATAAGCTACGCATGTTATTTGTATTTCCGTCCCCGGCAAGTCCAGCCGAGGAGCGTGGCCGCAGTTTAGGCTCGAGTCGAGTCTTATTTACTGCGGGTCGCCTGCAAAAGAGCACAGAGAAAAGTTGCATAGTTACAGTTATAGTTTGTTTTTATTTGGGTTCAGTTGTTCTTCATTCTATTTTTTTTTTTCCTTTTTGTTTTGGTTTTGGAAATAATGTATAGCCAGGACAATCCCAACAATTTCAACTTTCAGCAAGCCAGCACGCTGCAAACTTTGGGCAACAACATAAACAACAAACGGCACATTGGGCCGCAGTTTAAATAAATAAAAAATATACCAACATACATGTGTATACATACACATACATGCACACATTTATATATATTTATATGTATGTACATACATATGTGTGTGTATTGGTGTAGCACTGAGCGTGGTGGCAGCGACTTGAAAGTAAACCAGGTTAAGCGCCGGGCTACCCACGGCCAGGACATAAACAAGTAAACAGTGCGAGCAATTCAAGCGCATGCAGATACCCTGTAAGTAAATGTACCGATTGGGGCATAACAAAAAACTGTTGCATACTTTCAGGCTGATATCAAAAGTTTGTCAAATCATTTCAGTTGGCGCAGAAAAGTATGCTATAGAAAATAATTGGATGCAAATTTATGATTAATGAACTAAAATTGTTGAACTCAGTTCATTCAAAAGGGTGAAATAATTTTATAAAATATATTAAAATACATGTTAATAAATTGAATAATATATTATTAATAATAATAATAGATGAACTAAATTAAAAAATTAATTTAAATGAATTTCAAAAAAAAAAATAATAATAACAATAGTGTTTTGTTATGCAAATGCTATAATAAAAATATATATCTTTAAATTGTCTACAACTCTCTATCTTCTTCTGTTTTACAGGGTGTAAATGCGTTAAAATATTTTCAGTAACTTCCGCTTAAGAAAAATGACCAAATAAAAGTAACGGACCCTATAACTATATATATTATATGTGAGTTTGTACTACCTGCAACCCACAACTGCCACGCAGGTGCAGCCTCAGCAGCCTGCGAACAAGTGTGTGCGGCATAAAACACTCCACATACTCGTGCAACTGCAGACAGCTGCAACTGCAACAGCAACAACATCAACAACAACTGAAAGAAAGTTATGGCAAAACATTGGAAATAAAGCAGAGCCAATGTGTATTTAAGTCCCCCCTCCTTGCAGAATTCAGACGACAAATCGAGTAGGAAAGAAGCCTCAACTTCATAATGTGCACTGGGATTAGGCAAGCGGCGTGGGGGAGTGGAGAACAGTGGTACAGAAACTGAAGCTGAAACTGAGCTTCCCTTCAAATTGCCTGCCAATTGGATTTGCTTTTGATTTCCATTTCCATTTCGATTTTGATTTTGATTTAGCATGTATTCAAGCAAACTCGTAATTAATTGAACGCAATCAACGCAAATGTCCGAACCTCGTAATATGCGACACGATGATGAAAATATAATCAATCTTGTTGCAAGTGCAATTCTATTGGTTTTCATAAAGTTCGAGCAACAAGCGCCAAGGTACAAGAAATAGATTAGACAAATTGAGTGCGAATTGTACAAACAACGGCAACATGCGATGGCAAAAGAAAGCATTTATTTGCTTCTCAAATCGATCGGAGAAAATACATAAAATAAAATGTCAGTCATGCAATATGCTGCATGGATTAAATAAACTGAGCTTATCATGCGGAAAATATTTATTAAAAAATCTTTTTTTCCCATAAAATAAGAACAATTTTAATGCTTTGACAAATTCGTGAAGATTAAGAATTCTTATTTTTGAAATTTATTAAAAAAGAATTTGTATTGAAATAGCGTTTGAGATCATATTTGAGCCCATTTAATATTTTTCATTTGCTTTCTTAAACATTTACAAAGAGATCAAATGATTTTGTCGGTATTTTATTAATTTTATCCAGAAGTTTTTATCATACATCAGAACTACACTGAATAAAATCACAATTCTCAATCCCTGATTGATTTTCCACTTTTATATTATATTTATTTTTATTCACACTTTATAGATATTTTCACACTAATTATTTACACAATCACAATAAATTCCCCCGACTGATCTCAAATTGCAGGACTTTCAGATGAGAAAAAAAACGAACTTTGGTGGAAAAAGTGAACATTATTTGCAAAACAAAAAAAGGCCAAGCGTGATTGAAGCCTTTGTCACCATGTCGAGAAAAAAGATTGTTAAAAAAAGGCGACAAATATAACTGATAAATCAATTCTTTATATTGAAATTACACTGCCAACGGCAAAAAGATTAAAAGAGTAATTTTATTTTTTTTTGACGCACGCTTTGAGATTAACTGCAGTTCCTATAGAGACGCATTTTTGGGGCCTGAGCCGTAGAGTATTGAAAGAAATGTGCCACGAGATATATATGCCACGCCCCAAAAACCCCAAATGAAGGCAACAGAACATTGCAAATATAAAAGAGAAGCTGTCCCAAAAAGAAGAAAAAATAAAAATAAAGAAATACATTCTGTACAATTTTGTGAAAACTGTCTGAAAAATGTGAGCGTATATTTTTCAATGGTAAACCGATATGTTGCTGCGCCTGACAGCATGCAATAAAAAAGCACAAGTACACATACTGACACACACACACAGGCATTCAGAGAAATACATAAAAGAGGGAGTGGGGCGGCAGGGCGGAAAGGCGGCGCAGAGGAGGCCTGGAAGTGCTCCAAACGCAGCACGCACCGAGCTTTGGCAAACCGCTGATGTGCAAACAATAAAGTTCAAGGATATCGCGTACTCGTGTGTGTATCTGTGTGAAAGAGAGGGAAACGCGAGCGCGTTAGCAGGCGTAATTTGTAATAGAGTTTGTTGCATACTTTGCGGTCGCATAGCCCGTGGGTCAAGTTGCGCCTGTGTTGACTTCAGTAGCCCAGTTAACAACACACACACACAAACACACACAGTACACACACACACTTATGCGCTATGTTTGCCGTCAGCTTGTTTGTTGAGTTTTAATTAAGCTAATGCAATGTGCAAGCAATACGCGTGCATACGCACACACACTAACAGTCATATACATACACTCACGCACACACATACAATCCCTCATGCCCGCTGCAGGTGTTGCGCCTCGAAGGCAGCTGCAAAAGTTCTTTGACTTCTGCTGCGGCTTCCTTTGCCCTTTGAGCGCAAAACCGTTTGCTGGGGTCATTTTTAGGTCAAGTTTGGCAACAATGCGTTTTCCGCATTTGTTTATTTAGTGAATTAATTAGTGTGCTCTAACTCTCTCTCTCTCTCTCCCTCCTTCTCTCTTGATTTCTCTCTGTCTTGCTCCACATATGACTTGCACAAAAGTTCACGCACGCGTCTCTGCTTTCCTTTTTTCCCGCGCGTTGTTGTTGCTTTTAATTAAAAATTCAAATTGTGTGGATCGTAAAGGATGCCCTTACTCTCTCCTACTCCATCTCCTTCCATCTTTCTCTCTCTCTGTCTTTATTTTCTTGGGGCACTTCTGTGTTGCAAGTGTGCGTATTTAATTACTTTTACTTTCGCGAGGCAAGGAGCCAAGCACATTCCACAAGGGCAGCTTAACCAGTTGCCCCGTTGTACCTCCTCTGCACTATCTGCCAATCTCTCTCTCGCTCTTTCTCTCTTTACCCTCTCTGTCTCTCGATAATTGCCAAAGCACATAACTCTAATTAGTCGTAGATTAATGCTTAGTACAGTTGATTGTTTAGCACTGAGGAACTCATTCTTATCTGTCTCGTATAAGCTTCATTTTGTAGCAGTATTAAGTGCATTTTGTAATGGGTAAATTTATAATGAGCTTGAGCAATTAAATTTTAGTTGTTTATTAATTTAACCTACAATTAAGTTGTTAATTAAAGCGGGCAAAAATACGAATTAATAAATAAACTATAATTATTTCCACAGCGTTTTATTTTTACTACTTCAAATTGTATACAAAGTTCAATTAGTTTTCACTTGCTTCGCTTTTATTTGTAAATACAGAATTAAGACTTTAATAGACAGAATTTTACTGTTTAAGGCCTAAAACTCCTTTTATATTATAGCCAATACTATTCTGAATCGTCCTTGGTTTCACAATAGTTTCACATTAATAAGTCGCATATCCCCCTCAAACAGCTGACAAAAAGGCAAAGTAATTTTTCTATTAATATAATAAAAAGCATAAGCAATTTATAAAGCCGCATTTTAATAGAAACTGACAGCACAATAACAGGACCGAGACAGACAGGCAGACAGACGAACGGTGCTAGAGAGATGGAGAAGGGCAAGATGAAGAAGGCCTCAACGCACCCCCCGTGGATTTGCGACTAATGAAGAGCGCTTATTGAAAAGGCTCAAGCTGAAGTGCTAAATCACGATGACAAATGATATTCTTATATACCAAGTTTGTCTGTGTAGTATGTTAGTGTGTGTGTGTATATATACAAAGCAATTATCAAGCGCAACGGTGATAAATTTATTCTTTATTTAGCAGTCGAAAGCTGTTCGAGAATCTCAAGTGCCATGATATGATTAATAATGAATTCATATTCATAATATGGCAGGCACGCTAAGTTGCTAGCTAAACTAGAGTAAATAAGTCTAAAAATATTTCAACACTTTACTTATGACCTATCAATATCCAAAATAATACATAAAATATAATATTTGAATGATAACGAATTCATTTAATAAAGATAACTGCAAAACAAACTAAAACTTGCAATCAAAAGTGAAATCTAATCTATCAATTTGCAATCATTTTCCTAAGCAATTGAGTTATTGGTTTTGATATTTTAAAGTAAAGCCTTATCAATTACAATTGATTTAATTTAGAGAAACCTTCAGAAAACTCTTGCAAATTCACAGTTGAAAGAGAATTTGATTTTTTGAAATACATTTTTGCAATAGTGGCTGCTCTGTTGAGCTTAAATCTACCTGCTTTGGTCGCCTTGATTGGTTTCGGCTTATCACAAAGCGGAAATCTGGGTTTGAAGTGAAATCCTCAGCGGGCAGGTGTGCAGAGCAGAGGCGACTCCTGCTGGCAAGCACGCACACGTCTCGTGCTTGAGCTAGGTCAGAGTCAGACTCAGAGTCTCAGTCAGAACGGTAAATGACGCGCGCGATAAGCAGGACGAGCCGCATCCAAACTATTTGCATATGTAATTCTTTTCTTCATTTATTTTGGCGCAACACACATGCACACACACACGGACACACACCCGTACGCACACTGTTAATTGATATTGCGAACTCGGAAGTGGATGTTGAAAATCACGTGAAATTCACGCGTTGTCACAGCTCGAGCAGCTGCGCCGCATGTGGCGACAATCGAACGCGTTGGCAGACACGAATAAACTGAAAGGCAGAAGTCGGCAGCCCGATGCTGAAATCCAAGCGCAACAGCATAAGCACGAGCCTTAGACAGGGTTGTTACGCAGCCGAAGCCGAAGTGGCCTCGTGCCCGGCAACTGCTCGGATGCTGTGCAGACGTCGCTCTGTCTTTCTCTCTCTCACTCTCTTTCTTCCTTTGCAGATGCAGCACGGCTTTCAGCGAATGCGTTCCACATTGAGATAGGCCGGCAAGTTGGCTTACTCGTTCACTGGGTCAACGCAGACAGTTGTGCTGCTATGTTTGTGTATGTGCGCCGTATGTGTGGGTATTGTGTGAGCTCGAGTGTGTGAGCTCTTTGCCGCATTTGGCCTGCCGGTTTTGTGGATTACTTTTTGATGCGAACTCCGTTTTTTTTTTTGGGTTGTTTGGGTATTTTTTTTCGGTTTTCCAGCTTTGACTTGGCTATCAAATTTATTTGCAGGCCGTTGCATACTTTTCAACTGCACTGTGCCTGCGGTTGCTCTTTAACTTCGTTTTAATGGCGTCGCCACCCTCCACCTCGCCTGTCGACGAAAGCCGATCAATGCAGAACGATATACGGCAATTTAAGCTACAAATTAAATCAATGTGTTTATGGGGGAATATCAACGGAATCATTCGACCAATTAAACCCTGTTATCATGCACACGCACACACCCATGTACAAACCAGCAGACACACACACACACCTGTAGACCTGGCGAATAAATGCGCTGAGTTGTCATTTTTGTTCTCACACACAAGATGCGAATTTGCCGCTTCAACAATTATAAAGACATCGCCTGATTATCATGCGTGCTGCCTGAGCTGCCTTTGCCGTCGATAATCAAGTTATGCTTATCCTCCAGACTTTGCGTTTTTCTTTCATCTCGTTATTCGACTGAGGGGGCTGAGCTAAGCACGCAATCAGCTGCGAGGTCTGCGCCGCATTGGGATGAGGTCAAGTTTCTTAAGTTGGCATTAAGTGGATTTCTATGGACTTTTATTGGGACATCGCTTAGTCGAATCTGACAAATATGTCAGATATATGGCACGCACAAATTGGAGCTCACTTTGGGAAAGCCCTTTTGGCTTGTAAGACATTTGGGTTTGTTGAATTTACGAGTTTCTAAATACAATACCGATGTCCGTTTATTAGAATAGTTGATATACATAATAAGGTTACCCTAATATGTTGTGTGCATCGTACATTAGTTTCTTAAGTTTATATCTCTTTAAAAATGGCAGCACATTTGAGATAGGACTTTGAAGTTATTTCAAAATGAAAGCTCCAAAAGTTAGGGTGACCATATTCCATAATAATAGTATATATATAAAACAATTTCAGATATTATTAACTGAGGAACACACTAAACTTTAGCATTATATAATATTCAGAAAGATCTACATATATCTTTAAACTCTAGAGAATATGCTAAGGAATTTGAAGAAACTACCAACGCAGTTACTTTTATATAAATCTAAGAATAAATATTTTTTGTTCAAACTTTATTAGAAAATTGCTGCAGGGCATAAAAATCTAATCGAAATGGGAGAATAAAACTAAAGTAAAATTCATTGAATTGTGAAATTTCAGTGGAAAATACAATATGATTAGCTAACACGAGTGCCAGAACGGGGCAAGAGGGCAATGGGTTCAAGTCGAGTAAACAGTTACAAAACAGACGAAGACAATGGAAAAGGAAGAGACAAGGCTAAGATGGAGACTTAGCTGGGAGCCGAGAAGGAGCAGACAAACTGCTTGACGGGGCTGTGAAAGACATTTACGAGCGTTTGAATTTGACAGATTTCTTTTATTAAAGCGACTGAGACAGACAGAGCGAAAAGGATACCTCGACAAGCGAGCGAGCATATTAAGCTCGATTGCATTAGTGTGTGTGCTATGTGCGTGTGTGTGTATGTGATGTGTGTATAGATATGCGTATATGTGGAAAATTTAATAAAAACAAACCGCAATAGAGACGATAGTAGAGACGATATAAAAAGAAAATCACATAAAGACGTCATAAAACACGTTGCGCACTTGAGCGCATTTGCAAAGCGACTTAGAAGAGACAGAGAAGGAGGAGAGGAGGTAGGGGAGTAGGTGGGTATAAAGAGGGGCTGAACACGCCTCTATCGATAGAGCAACTGCTCGACTGGCAACCGACTGCTTGCCAAAAGCACTTACAACACTTTCGCAAGCCGCTCGACATATCAATCAACTTCATCAGTCTGTGCTTCTAATTAATGAAATAATTAACTTGCAACTTTTATTTTTGCCTAAGTGCTTTCCCAGCACTTTCTCGCTCACTTTCTTACACACATACACACACACGTGCACACTCGCACTCACACGCAAACAATTAATTTCATCAGCAACAATGGGAAAAGTAAACAAAGGCTAGAAAAGAGCTAAATTGTAGTATACTTCAGTGCATAAACAATAAACTCCTTCGCTGGTCGAGGTAAACATCGTGCGGGAAACCCCGAAAAAAAGACTTCTGCATAATTGGGAATCAGTGTTAGAGAAAGACAACTTCAAGAGAAATTCTATTTTTTGCTTAGTACAGATAAAACTCTACAAGGTCTTTCTCTTGGCTCTGAGTGTAGGTTCTACCAGAGTCTAATGAATTCTTGGATAATTTGGTAATCTTTCATTTGCTAGAAAACGAGCTCTAATTTTTTAAGCAACAAAAAAAATTTACTGAAATTCCAGAACTTCCTCCAACCAAATTCAACCAAGCTAAACTCTCTCACAAAATATAAGGGTACTTGTGTCAGAATCAATAGCTTTCTAAGACCCTCTCGGTCGAGTTAAACTGCTCAATGAAGACAGAGCATACGAGAAGCCATAATAAATTGAAGTAGAAATGCCTGAGATGGCGAAAAATAGAAAAGAAGAAATGAATTTGCCCTTAAGAAAGAAAATACGAAAAAAGAAGGCTGAACCAAAGCTTGATGTGTGTGTCAGCATAAACAGTTGTTGTAGGCACTCACACGTACGCACATACGCACGCACACACATGCATAGCTGTACAAGAAATAAATCAAGAAATCAAAGAACTTAACTAAGAAATAAACGAGTCTCAACGTGGCGCGCCGAGCACAATGAATTAACCAATGTACACATAGGTTAGTCGCGATGACTAGACGGAGCGACATGCACGAACACGACATGCTACACATACACACACATATGTCTATATATATATATGTATGTGTATATTACCTATATATATTCTAAACATGCCAGATTGTAGCCTGACAGCGGACTGACTGATTAACAAGACTGACGAGGTGTGGGCAGAGGCAGCACGACAAAAAGGCAAGAAACATGTTGAAGTAGGAGGAGAAGTAGGAGGGGAGGAAGGCGGAGTAGCTGGAGACAGATGGAGAGCGTATGCTGCCCCTGCCAATTATGTGGATTAGCTCGATGGCGACGATGCCGACCAACTCGAAAGTTTTTGGCTGCGATTTGCGATTCGCTGGGGCAATTAGTCAAAAGCAGTTAACACGCCCTTAATGCGAATGCGAATGTGGAGAGAAAAGGAAAAACGAAGCAATGGGAATGTGTCCAAATTGTGTAGAACACAGCATAATCTATCACTCAAACACTTGAGAACGCAATTGCTTAGGTTATGTTTGCCATAAGGAATTTACTCATCTAATCAGTTATTTAAAGAGAAGAGAAAAAACTTTGTTTTAAAGGCAATAAAATAGAACATGAAGAGGGAACATTGTAGACTCAAGATTTATCTACCATTCTACCCATAAACATAATGAATTAACTATGTTTATCAAAGTAAAATATTTTAAACTCAATAATGAATTAAGTTTAAAGGTATGCAGTTTATTTTTGTTATAAAGTTAAGAGTGTTTACAAAGAATTAAATTAAAAAGCATAAGATTTGTAAGGTATACTTTATTTGTTGGGCTTTTGATCCAATTTTTATACAGCTCTATTCTTAATATTTGTATAATAGACAATAACTTCACTTTTCTATTGTATTTTTATATTCTATTTATGTTACTTACTCAGCTTATTTGAATCAAAGTAAATGACCAAATAGAAGCTCAACTCTTAATCTGTCAATGCGCTTTGGCCCTATTGCGCTCATATTTACCTCACAAAGAGAAGCGGAAGACTGCCGACCAGTACACAAAAAATTCCAAGCATAACAAAAAACGGTCGCTTTGCCACGATTGCATATCAATTAACCCATTTCGACAGCATCGCAGCCAATTTGGTCGCACTTAAGAAATTCAAAGCAGCTCGAAAAAAATCAACAGAAAATCAAACCAGAAAATCAAAAAATATACTACATTGAGAGTGGGAGAGAGAAAGAAAGAATTATATATAAAAAAAAAAAAAAGTACTTTCGCATTTGGTTTGGCCCTCATTGCCAATTAAGTTTAATTGCCTGGCAAGCACTGAATGGCCACAGGCCCAACTACTTGAAAAATGCATATAAAGTGAACGCTTAAAATCCCAAAGTTGCCGCCCATTCTACGCCTCGTTGATGGACCCCAGCTGGGCTGGGCAGGTCCATTTAACAATCAATTTATTCCACAATAATATTTTGCCTTTGTGCCCAGCACGAGGGCGCTAGCTGGGCGGAGGACGTGTCGCAAGGGGGTAGAGAGGCAGATTCAGATTCAGGGGCCAGAGCACGTAAATTCATAAACGTTGTTGCCACATTTCGTTGCATATTCATTGCCCAGGCAATGGCGATGCGATTGCGATTCTAATTGGCCTGATTTAGATACCGAATCAAAATGCTTTTGTAAATATTTACTTTGTATTTCACAACTGTTGCACGGCTGTTGCCTGCTGAAAGTGCTGCAATTGATACCGATACTTGTTACCGATATCCTGCAATGCAGTAGGTGCAAGAACGGCATGTGTGACTGTGATAAACTTAGTACGGAATAAGCATAACCAAAGTATATTTATTTATTTAAGTTATTAAATGAAATAATATTATTCTGTTAGTTTAGCATATGTTTTTAAATATATAACAAATTATGCTGTTTCGACTATAGGGTATCTTACAGTAATGCCTTAGTAGCTTCTGCAGAGCAACAATAGGTTTGCATTTTGGAAACACTTATTAAAAGCAATTAATTTTTCGGTATTTTGACAGCTCCATTAACTTGCCTGGTTGCATGGACGTATCAAAACCGCTTAGTGAAGTAACATAATTGGGGTTTTATTTTAGAAATTAATAATTTGATTGAGTTGCAATTTATACATATACTAATATTCCAATTTAATATCAAACTAAGAACATAGAGTTGATCAAACAAAAATCAAAGCATACTTTTGAGCGTTGCGTTAATTCCGTCTTAGCAGAGAGAAAAGTCTCCCCACACGATCTCACTTAGTGCCTGCAAGTGGTTCATCGAGCGTTTAAAGCACATGCAGATACAATACTTTGCTTAAGAATGCTACTCTTGAGCAGATTTCCAAGTCCCACGAAGTCCCGCGCAGTCGACTAAAGTCACGTTCGCCCGCTGTGCAATTGCAGAGCTTCAGCTGCAGCCTCACACACAAACTCACACACACCATCGAATGACATACTTCCTCACTTTTATAAATGCATATGTACACACACACACACACACACAACCAGCCAGATGTATTTACTCACACTGTTGCAAAAAATCAAATATCCGCATGTGTGTGTGTGTGTGTGTGCGTGCGCGCACAAATCATATGGCTGTCAGATCGTTTGCGGCATGCTTATGGAACACACGCGTACGACGGGCATGTCTGCGTTAGTTCGTACGCCTCAGCGTATACGTAATGTCACGTGGTCACGTAGCACATACGCACAGTTGCCGACGCCGCATGCAGGGGAAATGTAATGTTTGCTTTCGACAACATTTCCTTTTATTATTAAGCATAAAAAAATACTGCAAATTACACATAGTACAAAAAATATCGAATATAATACGCTTGTATACTATTTGGTATCAAGTACATCCATATACATATAAAATATATAGAAAACATAAAATATAAATGACATTTGACGCACACGAGTGCGCAACTACAAAGCACCCACTCTACACACACATTCGTACTCACACATACAAAAACACATACACACACTGAATCTCTCTCGATGAACTTCGCTTTGAACTCGAACAATTATTATGATACAATTAAGTAATATTTTCACTCGAGATTCCAGCGCGGACAATTCAATCGTTTGCTCTATGAGCTCTGTCCGGCCTTATGCAGAAGGGCGTAAAACAAAGAACTTGCGTCCTGCTGTAACTGCCTTGGGTTTCCATCTTCAACGATGCGGCCCTGCTCCAGCACTATAATCCGTTCGTAATCCAGTATTGTACTCAAACGATGCTGTAAATAAAGAAACAGGTTACAAATACGAAAGAGCATGGTGAAAGGAATGAACTGCGAATAAGGAAGTGGAATACCCTTTTGAAAGTGGGTACAAATAATGAATAAACTTATTAAAGAAAAAACCTGCGGTAAAGGTTGAATAGACAAAAGCATATATCACTTTCACTTGAAATAAATAATTGATCTAATTGTATCTCTATATGTATCTCTATATATTATTCAGATACTCGTATATACTTAATATATTTTCTAAAATGACAATAGCCTTTTCCAAACGGAAAAGGAAACTGCAATGAAGGCAATAAAGGAACTCAACTCACGGCAATCGTTATAATTGTGCGACCCTGAAAAGCCTTGTCGGCAGCCTGCAGAAGAGCCCTCTCTGTACTGCTGTCCAGGGTACTTGTTGCTTCGTCCAGGACAAGGCACACCGAGCCGCGCAGTATGGCACGTGCCAGGCAGAGCAATTGCCGATGGCCGGCGCTGAAGCTGTAGCCGCCGTCCGTGATTTCAGTGTCTGCACAGGAAACGGAAAGAGAAAAGAGAAACCGAGAAAGAGAGAATGATGAGATAAATAAAGGTATACACGGCATTGAAAGTGCGCTACACACACACACACAAACACACTTTCGCAATAAAAAGCTGTTTTAGTGCGTAATTGAAGTTGTATTTAATAAGCGTGACGTTCTGGCCGCCTAGCTAAGCACGCATTTAACCCCTAACGAGGCGTATTAAGCGCAGTCGTCCGGCCATTTGGCAGAACAACAATGCGTTGCCAAAGGGGCGTGGCACTGCGCTGCAAAGTACTGTAAGACTGACAGCGATTAATGCGATTGCACCGTAAACACAGCCCGGCATGTGCTCGTGTAATTGATTCAATTAAACGGGGGATCGAGCCAAGGGAATCTTGAGCCTCTCAACCCAGTATGGAATAAAAAAAAGACATACATTTATGAGACGGAGTTACTTGAGAGTCTTAAACTGGAAGAACTATCTGCTCTTAAACTCTGCGCTGCTATTATTACATACAATAACACTCAGTTTTAACTTCTGCTTCTACGACTATTTACAGTACACAAATATAGGTACTGCTATTGGTACTACTACTACTACTAGAAGTATTCTTTTACTACTATTACTACTACTACAACTATGAGTATTCTTCTATTACTTTTACCACCAGTACTCCTATTACTACTTCCACTCCTATTACTACTACTACTATTAGTAGTCTTATATTAATACTTCCACTCCTTTTAGTATTTCTACTATTACTACTACTACTCCCTTACTAATACTACTACTTCTACTTTATTTGTACTATTACTACTATTGAACTAATACTACTACTACTTATACTACTTCTACTACTTAACTAATACTAGTCCTTCTACTACTACTATCTATTCTACTACTGCTAATATTACAACTCCTAATACCACTACTACTCCTATTACAACTTCTTCTACTCCTATTACTAGTGCTTCTACTTCCATTCCATTGCAAATTCGCATAATATGGCTACCTTCATTCTATTTCTGACATATGCGTGAACACAGTTCACACCTAAACCCAACAACAATGTTACATACTCAATATT
Organism: Zaprionus nigranus; assembly: GCA_018903425.1. Lineage (NCBI taxonomy): Eukaryota > Metazoa > Arthropoda > Insecta > Diptera > Drosophilidae > Zaprionus > Zaprionus nigranus. Next base: position 6,547,785 of record JAEIGD010000002.1, read on the forward strand.
TATAGATATATCGACCAATGCCGGTTGCAGATCCATCAACAACACTTCAACGTCATTTAGTCACCAGTTTTAACAGTTAAAAGGGGTCTACAGCTATGTATGATCCATCAAATGCCAGCTATACAAGTATTTGTCAGAACGTTTCGTCTGTTCAAGCCAGCCATATAGATATATACATATCTATGTCTGACTGCGCCGAGTGGCTAATCAAGTTGGATTCACGCAAATAGACTCGTACTTGATGGATACACATGTACGCGCAGATGCCACATGCGAGCCAATCAGCACAAAAAATCAAACATGCATGAACGTTATATACAGCGTTTTTTTTGCTTCCCCGCAAACATCAAACAGTCTGTCAAGGGGAGGCTAAAGGGAAGTGGCAGGAGCAGTAGTCGCTGGCGAGGCGGCCAAGCCAAACGTCATGTTTGCTGCCAAAAATAAACATGATTTTTTCATAAGGCAAATACCTACACAACACACACACACTCACATATGCACAAGCAGCGGAGCTCAGCGAGCCGCAGTACCCAAAAACTGACAGTCAGTTTGCTTGTTTACCCAACATGAACAACAAAAAAAACGAGTAAAGTAAAGCTGTACTCGAGCGCAGTCGACTACAGATGCCCTGTAATCAGTTCAGGGGTGCCTGGTTACATTTCTTTCTAACAAATATGAACTTATAAATGAAAACTTAGCATTCTAATCGACGGATCACTTAAGAGTTTTTTAATAAATAAGTAAATTTGTAACACCTATAAATTCAATTGTATAACTTTTAAATTTTCTATTGCTGAAATATAAGCAAAAATGTATTGCGTTTAATATGATCTTGACTCTCTAAGCTTCGTTAAAATAAATAACTTTATACATTTGGCAAAGCATGCCTAATTCAAACTATAAATACCTTACGCTGTCGTAATACTGGGTATAAAAGCACACTAAAACGCGCAGATCTAAAACGAGGATTGCATTGTGGCGGGAATTGAACTTACCCAGACCCAACGGCAGCTGCACATGGACAAACTCCTTGAGCTGTGCCAATTCGAGGCAATTCCACAATTGTAAATCCGCATAATAACCATGCGGATCGAGATTTTCACGTATTGTTGCATTGAACAAATGCACATCCTGTGGTATTATCGATAATCTGGTACGCAGCTCATCTGGGCGAATTTGCTCGATGTCCACACCATCGATGCGTATGAGGCCACTTGTCGTCTGTAGCACGCCAAACAAGGAGAGGGCTAGCGAGGACTTACCACTGCCCGTGCGACCGCAAATGCCAATCTGCAAAATATTGGAAAGAAAGAGAGAGAGAGAAAGAGTGAGTGAGAAGTTAAGGGAGATACTGATAAAGAGACAGCAAATAGTCTGGACTGGTTATCATTTGCAATTGAAATGTAAGTGGGCTTACAGGTGCAGCACGATATGAGGGACTATCAGATTTAAGGAATGCAAATCAGAAACTGATTTCAGATTGTATATTAGATTAAATTAGAAAACATGCTTTTTAGCCACTGCGCACTGTATCCATCAACAACTTATCTTTGCTGCGGAAACCAATTTAAATAGTATATGTATGCAGCAGCATTTTAATATGCACTATTCTACACACTAAGAAGATTTAGGTATCTTTCCAAAGTATAGACAAGCTAAATAAATTAATAAATTATATTATATTAATACATACAGAGATCTAAATATACAAATTTTTAATGGTTTAAATCTTCAAATACCATTCGTATTTTCTTTGAGTGCAGCAACGTTTGCCTTAAAGCCAAATAGAAAGAGTCAAATATAACCGCTTGTCAGCGGTTTCATGCATACATACTATCAATTCTCTCTCCACAAATAATAAATTAAGCTACCCTTTGCCCATTGAATTGAGCTTACGATTTTCTTGCCATGAACAAAATTTAATAGCATTTTCGTTTTTGTTGTGGTCAGAATTTGTTGTGATTTATTAATTTAAGGTTTTGTATTGAAATCGAGAGGAAATACTGTTGTGATATTTCTTGAACACAATAAGTTATTGGCTTAGCTTGTATCGCATAAACAAGGAATATTTAATTTAAGCAAAAAGCACATACATATGTTTTTACCCCAACTGCACATTAATTTTTGTTTGCAAATTCTTTACTATTTTTTGTCAGCCCATTGTTGTTAGTGGTCTACTGACCATATTCCGATATGAAAAATCTTTTTTTGCTATAATAAAATACACAGGCTAAGCAAACACCTCACAATACATGACCTTTTGCATTTAAATTGTTTAAATACTTTCATTGATTATTTAGTAGTCGACTTTATCGATAATTTCAACTGTTCAAATACATATGCCCGTGTGCACTCGCAGTTGAGTGATTCGTAAGCACGTCTGTCTACATCATTCCACACAGCTCTCTTTGTATTTGTTTTTGTATCTTTCTGCCTTTATGTTGTTTTGTTGGGGTCTCTTCATTCATGTCTCGAAATCGATCTACTTTATTTGCAAATACTTGAGTAAATTTATAATATTTATTGATAACATACAGACACGCATGATAGCATTAAACGACTGTGAGATACCCTGTTACAAACCAATTATTCTATATTGATATAGTTTAAGGTTCTTCTGAATGATATTCTGTGATATTTGAAATACTAAAACTGAAAGTATAAGGAAACGTGGCAAATCAACATCTTCATATTATTTACCTATCTTTACGTTAAATATCCTCGAAAACAATTAAAAAATGTATATTAACAAAACATAGATACTCTTTATAACATTGGTATACAGAGTATAGGAAATAACTTAGTCGTGACTTTCAGACGATGTCTGTGCACTTTGCCATAATGTTAATGGAAGGCACAGTAGCTGTTCATGATTGAGATAAGTATATATATATATACATACATACATACACGTATATATATATATACATATATGTATACATTTACACATGTCTACATGTACGATATCATTGGCTGACTTTTCAATCAGTTGTTGACTTTTAACGCCGTCTGCTGGAAACGTAGTACGGTTAGATTGGTTTAGCTTCGGTTGGATTGTGGTCAAAGTGCAGTGTTTGTCTTGGTGCAACAGCGATTCTTGTTACAGTTCTTGGCTAGTTGAACACACATACAAACACACAGACATACATATATACACACATACACAATACAAACTGTGATTTCATTTATTGCCGGCATCAGCCATAGCGCTTACCCTTTGACCTGCTGGTATCTTCAAGTTCAGGTGCCCGATAACATTCTGCCTCTGTCCTTCATAACGCAGACTGACATTTTCGAAGCTGATGTCGCAGCGCTGTGGCCAAGAGATAGGAACATTTCGGTCTGCCAGAGATAAAGATTAAAAAAGAATATGTAAACAAATGTTTAAAAACTCATTTTCAGAATTTAGAAACAAAATCGACTGAGCATGAAAGTTGTGACCTTTGCACCAGATTTATTTCGCACCCACAACTGTCGGGCAAAGAGTAAAATATAAAAGAAAAAGCAAAAATTAACTCATCTGAGCAAAAACTGATGAGGGCAGCAGACAAACAAAAAGTTAATGAAAACGGTCCAAAACGATTGTCGTGCTTTTAGTCAGAGCATTTGATAAGAACTAGTTCAGAAACTGTGGTCGTCTAATGCTCATTTAATTCTCTCCTCTTCTCCCTTTCACGAAAAACTTACTTAACCAAAGCCCAAAACTTCAAATGTCCTAAATGATGTGCAAATTGTGGAATTAGAATGTTATTTGCTATTAACTATAATTTATTCAAACAGATCTTACAAATTCAGAAAAGATAATTATTATTATAAGTAGCGTATTCTTAATTTACAACTGCCAGTCAAGGGATAGACACCATATTTTCGTAAATTAACCAGTTAAAGACTTTCTTTATTCTTAATATTTATTAAAACATCATAGTTGTCAATTTTTTATGCAATCTGTTCCGTAGTTGGTATCAACCTGCGTGTATTTCCCATCCTGTATTTTATTTAGAACGGCAACTGGATCATATAAAACCATGAGGACAAAGAAAAGTGCAAAATAATTCATTTTTAATGATTTAAGACTTTCAGTGTTGCATTGCTTTTATACTATTCTCAAAAGATCGTTGCTAAACGATTTAGCAACGCCAAGTTGCATAAGTTACCTTAACGAATGTTTCGAATTAGTTATACAAGCTACAGATACAATACTTATGTCTGTATGCTATGTAAATATATAAGATATAGAGTCGTTAATTACTCCTACCAACACACCACTGATTTATCCAATTTACTTGAACAAAACCTGGAACGAAAATCGTGGAACTACAATTTTATCGTTCATGTCTTTCAAATCAGTTATTTATTCAAAGACAGATCTTACAAAAAGATAAGCATTGCAATGAGAGTTTCAACATACGTCAACATAAGAAAGCTTCGATTAGTCTAATTAAAGTGAACCAGTTTTTTAAAAGTGTTCTTTATTATTCATATTTATGAAGTCTCTTTTTATAACCTCATAGTTATCAATTATTTAGAAATTCTGTTCCATAGTTGGTATCAACCAGGAATTATTTCGTAGGTATATCAGGAACGACAGATGAATTAGCTAACACCATGAGCACAAAGAAAAGTGGAAAATAATTCATATTTACTGATTTAAGACTTTCAGTGTTGCTTTGCTTTTATACTATTCTTAAAAGATCGTTGCTAAACGATTTAGCAACGCCAAGTTGCATAAGTTACCTTAACGAATGTTTCGAATTAGTTATACAAGCTACAGATACAATACTTATGTCTGTATGCTATGTAAATATATGAGATACAGAGTCGTTAATTACTCCTACCCACACACCACTGATTTATCCAATTTACTTGAACAAAACCTGGAACGAAAATCGTGGAACTACAATTTTATCGTTCATGTCTTTCAAATCAATTATTTATTCAAAGACAGATCTTACGCAAAAGATAAGCATTGCAATGAGAGTTTCAACATCTCGAGGCTTCGATTAGTCTAATTAAAGTGAACCAGTTTTTTAAAAATGTTCTTTATTATTCATATTTATGAAGTCTCTAAATAGTTATCAATTATTTAGAAATTCTGTTCCATAGTTGGTATCAACCAGGAATGTTGATATCTTAGGTATATCATGGAACGACAGATGAATTAGCTAATACCATGAGCACAAAGAAAAGTAGAAAATAATTCATATTTACCGATTTAAGACTTTAAGTGTTACTTTGCTTTTATACTATTCTGAAAAGATCGTTGCTAACCGATTTAGCAACGCCAAGTTGCATAAGTTACCTTAACGAATGTTTCGAATTAGTTATACAAGCTACAGATACAATACTTATGTCTGTATGCTATGTAAATATATGAGATACAGAGTCGTTAATTACTCCTACCCACACACCACTGATTTATCCAATTTACTTGAACAAAAGCTGGAACGAAAATATTGGAACTACAATTTGATCGTTCATGTCTTTCAAATCAATTATTTATTTAAAGACAGATCTTACAAATGCACAAAAAATAAGCATTGCAATGAGAGCTTCAACATGTCGAGGTCGATTAGTCTAATTAAAGTGAACCAGTTTTTTAAAAGTGTTCTTTATTATTCATATTTATGAAGTCGCTTTTTAAAACCTTATAGTTATCAATTATTTAGAAAGTCTGTTTCATAGTTGGTATCAACCAGGAATGTTGATATCTTCCGTATATATTCGAGGAAAAAATATTGGACCAACACCAAACACAATGAGCACAAAGAAAAGTAGAAAATAATTCATATTTACCGATTTAAGACTTTAAGTGTTACTTTGCTTTTATACTATTCTGAAAAGATCGTTGCTAACCGATTTAGCAACGCCAAGTTGCATAAGTCACCTTAACAAATGACTCGAATTATACAAGCAACAAATACGATATGAACGATAAGATATAAAGTTGTATCTTTCTTTTTACCATGTATTAATTGATTTTAAAGCCGTACCCAATACTAAAATAGCATAGCGAATAAGGAACACCTTCATTATTTTTATTATTATTATTATATGATTAAGCTTCTCTTTTAAACTGTTTTGAGACTAATCAACCTCAAGTTACATTAGTCATATAAATAAGTATGTATGAAGTTGCATTATAATTTTATTCGCCACACTGAACATGTATCTGTTCTTCTTTCAAAGAACTTCATGAAGGTGAATTATTTAATTTGGAGTTTCTATAAGTCGCAACTGTTTAAAAGCCTAACTGTGCAAAAATCGAGGATGAAGCATATGAATTTTGTTTTCATATGTTAATTACTATCTTTTGTCAGCCGAAAATGTATGTAACAGGCAGATTGAGGCGTGGCAGACCCCACAAACTATATATATTCTGAAACAGCAACAACAGCCGAGTCAATATAGCCACGTCCGTCTATCCGTCCGTCCTCTGTATGAAAACCTAGAATTCACACTATTTTAAACCTAGGGCTACCAAATTTGGTGTCAATATGTGTTATAATTGCACGCAGACCAAGTTTATTCTATATTTTGGCCACGCCCCCTCACGCACCCTTAAATTAAATTCCAAGCGTTTGTCAGGTGTGCAGTGGGTATATCGCATTAATACACATTATTTTTCTTTAAATATAATAAACAGGTCAATACTCTTCAATAGTGTTGTGTCGTTCGTGAACGAACGAACTAAATTGAACTATTCACCAAACTGAACGAACGAACTAGGTCTGTCTTTATAGTTCAATATAGTTCAATATAGTTCAATATAATGACAGCATTGTATGAAATAAATTCATAACATTTTTTTTTTGAAGCACCTTTTAGCAAGTGTAAAAAATTAACGATTGAACTAACTGAACGACCTAGTTCATTGATTTTAAACGAACGAACGAACTTATTCCTCAAATTGAACTAGGATTACCCAACACTACTCTTCAAGCATTTGACATTTCAGCAATTGGATTACCCAACACTACTCTTCAAGCATTTGACATTTCAGCAATTGCAATAAGCAAATCAAGCAAGCTATCTAAAATACATCAAGTCACGTTGAATCTGAGAAATAATAATATTCCTGATTTCTCAGCTGAATTGAATATTGTGCTTTCTTCTTTACTAGAGAACGTTTGAAATGGCAATTGATAAATATTCCGATTCGTTGCAGCTGCAACAGCTGTGTGCCATGCAGGTGCTAGGAGTCTGTCGAAAAGCTGAACAGTTCAGTTACCTGGTGCTGTTCGATGATCAAAAGAATCGTCTTTTAACTTCCGCTGAAGCGCAGAAATTATGCTCGAGCAAAATAATCGAGTTCTACACAAAGAATTGCTACTGGGAGGATGATAACATATTTGTGCCTAGCGAATATGTAATTGGTAAGTATGGGTAAACATGCTCGATGAGGTGCCTTCATCAAAGTATAAAGTGGACTAAAAACAATTGACTAATATTCTATTTATTTTTATTTTTCAATTATAGATATAAATGAAACGGAATGAAGGTCTGTGGAAATACCTATAGAAGAACGAAATGAATACGGATTCTATTTAAGTTGCGTATATCAACCTTTAAATAAATGAGAAACTATCAAGCCGTCTACTGAAATAGATCGTCGTCAGATATGCTAATTTAATTTCGGGATGGGCGTAAATCGTAAATCAACTGTAAAATATGCCCTGAATATCGATAGTATATTAGATTCTTGTACTCACAAATTTTGTTGCGCCTGGCGGGCTCATTAGATAACGCGGCCTTGTCAGCTGCAGCAGCCGCCAGTTGCCTTTGCCTTCGTGCATCTTTAATCGTTGTCAAGTTTAAGTGATTCGCCTCCTTCTCCTTCTCCACCTCCTCCTCCTGCTCCGGTGCATTTAATTTACCCGAATCTTCTTGCAGGGCAAGTGCAGTGACAGCTGACGTTGCGCTCGGGTAAACTTTGTCGACACCAAGCGACCTATCGACTTCATTTCGTGAGTCGACATGCAGCAGCTCCTCATGGTGTGGCTGCTCTTGTTCCTGCTTCAGTTCCTCCTGCTCCTGCTGCTGCTGTGTGTAGCCGGCAATGCGCTCGACGGAGCCCGCATACATCTCCATATCGGCAAAAAGTTTTACAACCCAATTAAGGTAAATCGGCACCAACAACGTGTAGTTTATGGCCAGCCCAACCAGCGAGGGTGTTGGCGTCAGCTCCTCGGCGTCGGCATCGGTGCCCTTATTGATGACATAAGTTCCGCCGGACTGCGTTGCCTTTCTTGTGTAGCTGCTGCAGCTGAAACTGGCCGTTGCAAGGGCCGTCACAATGGCTACAAAAACGATGCAGCCGCCGAGATAATCCTGCAATGAGTAGAGACAGATGCAGCTAGAGAAGATGGTCAGAGCATGAGGTTGGGCATGGGTTGTGCTGCTTGATGACTGCTTGTTAGTGTCGGCATTCTGGTAAAGATTTTTTCCACATGACTTTTTAATCAGCCCACGTTCGTATGCATGGGTGTGTCTGTGTGGGTGCGTGTCTCGGCTTTACTCCGATTTTTTGTTGTTACTCTTCCTGAACTTGTTGTTATTGTTGTTGTTATTACTGCTGCCTGCCTAAAAACTCTGTAAAACTTTCTACTCTCTTTCATCTTAATGAAAGTTTCACCAAGAAGGGGAACAGGGTAAGAGGGAAGAGGAGAGGGTGGTGGCAACTGGCAAACCACAATTGAAAAGTTTTGTTTGCCATTTTGTGGGCTGCGTTCGTTTGGGGCTCGTTTGGTAGAGTTTGGACAAGAGTTTGAGTCGAGGTTTGATTGCTGCGTGCTGCTCTACCCTCAACCGCAAATCTGTTGCATTTGTTGCTTAACTACCCATACTTGGGCCTTCCCCACTTCCATTCTCTTCCACCTTTTGACTTGTGTGTTCTACTTTCGAGTGCGTAGTTAGCTCGATATTCGTTCGATTTGAACAGTCAATTTGTTCACTAATTACAAACTAATAGATCACAGGCGGCTCTGCTTCACACATGTCTGCCCATGTGGTGCTTCTACAGGAGCAGAGACCTTTGGGCTTAAAGTTGTGAGTCAGAGTGTGCAGTCTACTTAGTTTCCGATTTAGTTAGACTAAATGATAAATAATAAAAGCTACATATCGAATAGATCCATCAATATAAATAGCTCAATTTATGTATAATTTGATCTACTGCATTGGATTCACATATTGATTCACTATTGAGTACATCAACCACATGTTGGCTGACCGCACTCTCAATATAACCAATAAAGCAGGCTGTTGCCTGCTGGCCACGCCTTTAGCTCTGCTCTATCGCCTATTTGCAGCTGCTAGAATCGCATACGTCAACACAATGTGCATCAATTGGAGCACAATCAATGGACACTTAAACTCCGTAACAGACACTTGAACACTGTAAACTATACCCAGTAAACACGAGTTGAAAGAGAGGGAAAGTGGAGAACGGGGAAAAGGGGAGAGACAGTTGGACGAGTCAACTCGCTTGCCAATATCTATGTGTGTGTGTGTGTGAAAATGGTCAGGTCCCCTTAGGGTCACCTTCCAGCACCTGCACCTACAAGCAACGACAGCATAACTGTTGCAATACCTATAGATACCCTGTAATTAAAATAAATACTTGGGAAAGGTTAAAGTGAATTAGCCTGACTGATTAAAGTAAAGAACAACTTGAAGATTTCATTATATCTATATCTAGTAAGTTGTGCTAGCAGGCATTACAACCCTTTTGTGCCCCGGCTAGCTGGGTATATAGTGAAATTTACATTCAGTCGCTGACGCGTCTGCATCCAAGTGAGATGCCAATCGAGTTGAAATCTTCAAGTGCAGTGCACAAACAAAATCGACGTGTTTGCGCAAATCAAATGTGCATAGTTGACATATTGACCAAAGGAGTCCAAAGACGTCCACCACACACACACGCAGGCACGAGAGCACGGGGGCACCCTCAAAGGACCTACCAAAGATATGCCCAACCAGCGATTGCTCGTATTCAATATGGTAAAAGCAATCGTATTCGCCTCGAGCCGCTTGAACAGAATCTCGGTGAAACGTGCCTGCTGATTGTATGCACGTATTGTGGTCACACCCTGTATTGTTTCCGACAGATGCGATATAACCGGCGAGTTCGTCATGTTCTCGATGCGTTGCAGTTCACTGAAAATAGAAATGGACAAAATAAATGAATTTCAGAAAACAGAATCGGTTTATTTGATAAGTACACAACTTCTTTGTTTAAAATAAGATTTTATTATCTAAGAAAATATGAAGTTATTTAACTACATATAATTAAATAATACCAAATTATCTAATCATATCAGGTATAAAAAGAATTCCTATGCTCTCCACAACATACAAGTAAAACAGAACAAAAGGATCAATTGGCGAAATCCCAAAAATTTATAGCAGTTTAATAAATTTTCTTTAAAAACTTACACAATAAAATTTGTGTTAAATATAAATTAAAAATATGAAAATAAAATACTTGAAAAGTTAACAAAAAAGTTGTAAAAAACTTTCAAGATTTCCTCATTCAAATTTGAAAGTCATCCTTTAACTAAACTCCCAACTAATGGACCACAATAATTGTCAACTTTGTTGTTGTTATTATTGCCTGTTCGTAGGACAATTATAAACCGCAAGTGCTGGCATAGGAATTGGCTAATGTTGCGCCACTCGCACTATCTGAACAATAGCAGACTGCGAAGCAGATCTTTTGTCGGACCGCTTGTACCAACTTTGACTGCTTATGGCCAAAAACTTTAGGCCAACAAATGTTGACAGCCATCAAGCTGCCAGCGGGCTCTCTTCCCCTTCCTACCCTCCCCTTAGCTAACTATTTGATAAACTTTTCGCAAGAATTTACCCAACCCAAAACACCCACAGAGGAAAATATTCAAACTCGACTTGTGGGCGTGGCAAGTGCATATATACTACATAAATGTGTGCGTATTTGTTACACTTAAGTCGAGAGTTATGCAAGACGATTTGTCAACATTATGAGGCATATATGTGTGTAAATATGGAGGTACCTATGGTAATGTACAACATGCAATCAACGTGCTTACCGCGCCGAACACCTGTAGAACTTCTGTATGGCATAGTAGGCAACGCAAATGGGCAGGGTGAGTAGTAGGAACCAGGGCGTAATGCTCACATTTATCAATATGGCCAGCAGGCAGAGCAGGCTGAACTGCAGCAGCCGCTGGCTGGTTGCGGCGATTTTCTGTAAATGAAAATATATATGTAGAAATATGTATGTATTGCAATGACAGACAGGGCAGGGACGTGCGCATAATGGGGGAAAAGACATAGAAACAAGAGGATTTGATTTGTTTTTCTAAATGAAATTGAAGTAAAGCGATTATTATTTAGTTTCTAAAAGGCTTTGTGGTAGAATACATTTAAATTGATAAGATAAGCTCTATTCAAATAGAAATCTATATAAATCCTAAGTCTAATCTTCCTTTAAATGATTAAGGACTTAGATTGGAAAGAAAGATATTAGATGTGTGTTTATAAATACTAGTAAGACCAACTATAACAATCATTTTTAAAGATGGCAACTCTCTAGCTCTCTACACTACATCCCTTTCCACACGCCCCTGTCTTGGCAGTAGTGTGAATCGTTACATCTGGCATGCGAATATGAAGAGAGGGGAAGGGAAACAAGTACAGGAACAGGAACAGTAAGAGGAAGAGGAGGCATGCCATCAGTTTGTGTGGCTTTTTGGTAGACATTTTTAAATGACTTTTGCTCGTTTGCGGTTGCAAATTGACAAATGACTAAATTTGTGTGTTTCCCTGCCTGCCTGCCTGGCTGATCGAAACGAACATGTAACCACATATACATATGTATATACACACAACATATCGTACCACAGTACAATGAAAGCAGGTATACAGCACCAATACGTCGCACTCACGTGTTTGACAAATGCGACTCACAAACGTTCAGCGAATGCGGCAATGTTTCCTAATCAAATTTCGGTTGCGACTCTGCAAAGTGCGAGCGTTTCTCCAAAGTGCAAAATAATTGAAGATTTATTTGGCACACGCTTGTTTCAGAGTATGTATGTGTGATGGGGGAATGTGTGGCTTACTGTACGCATGTCGTATACGCAATATGTCAGCCACAATTTCAAATAGCAACACATTAGCTAATGTAGCTGATTAAAACCAATTTGAAATCAACTTGAACAACACTCAATTTGGGAAACTTTAGTACTTATAATCTATAGCTCCCTAACTATTCAGATTCTTTTAATTACACACAAATACATTGCTCGAAATAGGTCAAATCTCCAAAGTGTCGAAATCTACATAAACGAGTTGAACTTTCCTTATCAAATTGTCAATATATATTCACTATATTACTGATCAATCAAAGTTGTCAGTTCAATCAACACGCGTACACTCCCACACACACATAATCTATACACAGCTAGTAAAATTTGTATGTTGAAAGGTCAAACAGAGTGAAAACTATAATGAAAGCAACCCGAAAACTGGCGTCAACAAACTCATATATTACACACGCTCACACACAGACACACACTTGGTACATCAATGTATAATGCGTGCTTATCAGTGGAAAATCTGAAGCAGGACAACAACAACAACTGGGAGAAAGATGCTGCTCGTATTTTATGCCGCACAACACAAAAACCTTACTGAATATGATGCAGACATATGTGTGTGGCCTTTGGAATACATGTATGTATATCGACTACAACAACAAGTTGACCGGAACAAAACTTGGGTTAAGCTGACATAATGTTAAACTATTTTCAGTGAAAACCTTTAGATACCCTAGAATACTTACAAATTGAAGCAAAAATTAATAAAAATAAATCATATTCCTTACATCATATAATCATATACATCATGGTATACATCATTCTATACTACATACATACGCTGCCATATTCTTTATCATGTACATACATCATCAAACAAAATCTATAAGTCTATAAATGTATATAATATTATGAAATTCCTATCTGCAGTATATCAATTATCTTTCTTACATAGAAACTTGATCAAAACTTGCACAAATGTTCTTTCTGAATCGTGCCAACTCCCGCTAGCTACGTTTTAAAAGAGTTTTACCATAAAATTGCATAACTCAAGAGTTGCCCATCTCAGAGATCTCGTTTCTTTAATACCAAAATAAGACTGTATTGTATTTGCAGCACACATACAATATCTACACGTACTCATGTACCCTCTGTCTGCCGTTTTTGACCTGCGAATGTGTGGCCATAACAAATCTCACCTTATCAATGATCGCCATATCGTTGCTGAAACAATTGACGATGCGTCCAAGCGGGGTCACTTGAAAAAAGTGCAGCGTTTTATGCAAAATCGTTTGCAAGAGTTTATCGTGCAAATTACGACAGGCATTACAGCCAGCCCATTGTCCGGCCGGTGTTGATATCATGGCCATTATAATGCAAACACACGAAATTGTTGCATACATGCGAAAATAGTACGTGACTTCGTCGCTGTCCATATCCGTGTCCCCATCCACATCTACACGTGGTGCATCGCTGTCCCTCTCCCACTTCCACTGCCTCTCCCTGTGCTGCTGCTGCTGCTGCTGCTGCTGTCTCTGTTGCACATAGTCGCTCCAGTGCTGCAGCCAAATGTCCGTGTAGACACGCAGAAATTGCCAAATTAGTGCGGTAATAAAAAACACAATGATTATAGGCAGACCGGAGGCGCGCATATATAGCAAATATATGTGATGCGATATTTGGCCATATTTGCGTTCGACTGCACCTGACCGTTCTTTCAGTGCACGTTGCTCCTCCTCGCACTCTGCTCTGTCCACTTTCGGTTGTGTAGACAGTGACGTCACGTCCGACACGTCATCCTCGTTGTCATCGTCATTGTTGTTGTTGTTATTGTTATTTTTATTGCGCATATTTGTTGGCAAAGCTTTGTCGTCAATTTTAACATCTGAAAACGAAACAAAGTGGAAAAAATGAATAAAAAACTGAACACTTTGTTGAAGTTTTAAAATAAAATCAAGGAGATGAAGAATAAATCGAACAAAACTATTGGAATACTAGGGAATATTGGATGCAATAATAATGATAATATTAATGACAATAATAAATATTATTATAATGTTAGTGATAATCATAATAATATGAAAATCGTTATGTTAATATTAATGATAACAATGATATCAATAATAATTCTAATATTGACAGTATTAATGATAATATTAATGATAATAATAATGACAATAATAATGAATAATAATAATAATGATGATATTATAAATGAAAATAATAATGATAACAATAATAATGATAATAATAATGCTAATAATAGTGCTAATAATAATCACAGTAAAAATGATAATAATGATAATAATAATGATAATTATAATGACAATAATATATAATAATAATAATAATAATAATAATAATAATGACAATAATAATGAATAATAATAATAATGATGATATTAGAAATTAAAATAATAATGATAACAATAATAATAATAATAATAATGCTAAGAATAGTGCTAATAATAGTCACAAAAAAAATGATAATAACGAAAATAATAATGATAATTATAATAATAATACTAATGAAACTAATGATAATAATTATATCAATCTCTCTGATTTAATCTGAAACCGAAAATTTTTAATGAGTATCATCTCTAGAGAAATGATATCTATTAGTAATGAACGAATTGCTTATCCCACAGCCATCATACCCCTTCGACGATACCAGCAGCAGTAAGGCAAGTAAGAGATTAAATATTTGTGTTATTTTTGCATCGATTGCCAGGACAAAAGTCCTTCGCCGGTTACCGTGCATCGTTCTGCACCTGTCTGGGTATCAATGCGCTTCTTTCCCGATGTTTGTACCAATAAAAATTCAATTTTATGTGCACATACACACTAACAATCACACACGCACGTACCCACGCACACACAAATACCTACACACGCAGCGAGCTGAAAAAACATATATTTTTTCATTATTCAATCGCACTTTATCCCCTTTTTACTCATTTTTCGTTTTCGCTTTCTCTCTCTGTCTCTCTGTCCTATTTGTTCCACTTTTTTTTACAATGTGCAACGTGTTGCAAGCAACTTTCGTTGCGAATATCGAATATTTACCACATGATGCACAGTTGCAAATGGGCTATGTGAAAAAATGACTGATTGATAGCTGCTTAGAAGGAAAACTATTTTTGTAGTCATTGAGTTACATTGAAAAATATTTGAACACCCCTTTTGTTTTACTTAGAACAGTTTTTCTTAAATAATATTTAATTTATCCTGAACCCTATAAACAAAGTCTGGAACCAACAAGAACTGATTACATACAAGCACACAAAAACTACTTTAAAACTTAAGACAAACATAAAAACAAGTTCACACACATATCAACGCATCCATATCATCAATTCCCATTTCCCACTGATTGTCAGATCCAAATCAAATGCCCGTAACTGACTGAAATCAGTGCACTGCAATTTCGCGTACTTCTGTGACATTTGCCCATCTGATTAAGTTGAAAGTTTTGTGCCCCGCCAAGTTGTCAGACAAATATTGACGGCGTGGATAGTGTTGGATAGATCAATGCATTAAGTTAGGGCTCAAACTTTTGCCTATCGCAACGCACTGGGGAATTGAAAAGTTTGTGAATCAACAATTGATTTAAGTTTTACTCAGGCACTTTTTTTGTCTGTGTTAAATGAAGGCGAAGTGAAACCGGAATCCTGATGGATATGCCAATATTTTGTTTTCACCAGCTCTCTGCATATTTATTGTGCATCGGCAACAACCCCACTCATGCCCAGGCCATCCCTTCTAGACGAAGGAAACTCCACCTAATCAATATTCATTATAACAAACTATGCAGACAGCGTTCAAATGTATCGCAACTGTTTCTAAGTTGCAAAACTGCTGGGTAAAGGAAATTGTTGCAGACAGTTACTTTTTTAATAGATGTTACTTTAATAGATGCTTAGATGCAAATATCATACTCTGTGATCAAAGAAGATAGTCATCTTATGGCAGTTAAATGACTTAGCATTCAATATATGATTTATGTTGATAATTTGTTACTTTACAATGTAGGTGCAATAATTAATTAAAGGGTATCTACTAGTCGTTTTCCCGCTGCATTCATTGCCAGCCAATTCAGCGGGCATTGTAGCTAACTATCCTTGAACTGCGCAGTCTTGGACAATAGACATTAATTGATATTTCGTTTGCAAAGAAAACAAACACATAAAGAAAGCTACAGTATGAACTACTCGACTACCTTACGACAAATGTACATAGAAGGAAAGTTAAGAGATTTATAAAATAAACAATTTGTTTAATGCTACACCAAGTTAAAATATGCAATTGAATATAAAATGCTTAAGAGATCCAATGCCAATCGTTCCCCCTGAGATTCTCATGTAGGTTAAACAGAACACTCTAGCTAACTCAAGCTGCGCTGTAAACCTGCAGCTTTCAATGAAGGTAAAATGAATTCCAATGGAGTTTATAAAACAATAAACAGTTACCATAAAATGTTAACTTGTTGTGTGCCGGCAAAAGTGCTTAAAGCAGAAAATCACGTATGCGCACTGTCTGCCAGCATCGATTAAGTTGACCCATATTGTGCCACCAAGCAACTCCCAATGCATACAAATGTCACGACGGAAGCAGCGAAGGAACTCAGCGAAGGAGCAGCAGCTCAGCAGACGAGAGGACCAACTTTGGACGCCAGTTGGCAACTGGAGAAAGACAGTTACAATATGCCAACTGCATAACTTACGCTTCACAGGAGTAGCAGGAACGACGGCAGCAGGAGCAGCAGCAGCAGCAGCCAGACTATCTGCAAGGGCGGCAGTTGATTGCAAGTTTGCTGCTTCAATTTCTGTTTTGGCCTGCGGATTGGACGTGTCAACGCCAGGCGAGGATGGCCCCGAACTAAGTTCGACTGTGGGCAACAATTGGGTGGCGCTCGACTCCTCCGAGATGCTCCTGGGGGATGCAACGAGAGAATGATACTTAAATACTTGGCCAACCACAGACAGTTTATTTAAACTGTTTGCACATGTCCTGCGCCACTTACCGTATGGAATTGGTTGCACTCAATGGACGATGAATATGCTGCGGCTTGTTGGAACGTCGCATAGACATGCGTCGCAGGAACTGTTGAAAGCTACCGCGCGTCTGTACCGCTGGTTGTACTGCCGCCTCTGACGTCCCCTCCTCGCCAACAGACGCAACCATTGCAGGCGGCGAAGAAGCATTGCGTGTGACGGGCGCATGCTGGGATTTCTTCGGTGCCGGCTGCCAGGATTGAGCACGTGAACAGAGTTCTGTAGCCAGCGGCGGTGGAGGCGGCGTAACTGTCCCTTCTATAGAATCGGTGCCATCATTGAAGCTCTCAGCGTAGCTGCTGCAACTGGCGGTCAACACACTGCGACGCAACAAGTCACCACTATTCGTACTCGACGTGGAGGTGGCTGTCGCGGTGCTTAGACCACTCAACCGATGCCATGAGTTCCTTGACCTGGCACTGCTGCTGCGTCGTTGCAACGTGGGACGACGTCGCGGTCGCAGAATCACGTCATCTGTCTGGCACTCATCAATTGGCAGCGGCACATCGTAGATCAGGTGCCGTGACCCGTAGACACTGGAACGTTTGCGGTTCAGATGAAAGCTTCCCGCCGACTGCAGGCCACAGCTGCTGCCACTGGCCAGAGATAGGGACTAGAGAGAGAAATACAAGAATTAGTAGGTTAAGGACAACCCTGAAACAATCATTCAATTAATCTTGGCAAATTGCAAGTTTTGCTTACATATAATTTACTATTAAAAGAACTTTTCAAGTACTAGATAAAAGCTTTGATAAACATTAACTATCAATAACTAAAGTACACATGAGTTTAAAAGCACCTGAAAGCTTTAGTTAAAAAAAATGCTGCAAGTGGTTGTAGAAGTCTTCTAAGAATCTGACTATATTAAATGCAGACGAAAGTATTCGGTAAAAAATAAGCTTCGGGACTTTCATTAAACATCTGATTTTTCACCGGTTAAAAAATATGGATATTGACTTAGTATCTGCAAAAACATACTATAGTTAATTCTTCAAATGCTTGGATATATATTTTACCACGTCTAAAAAATTGTTGACTGTTCCATGTCAAAAATGCAGAAGTTTCCCTGCGAATAGGCGCTGCTAAACAGGTTTTTGAACATCTCTGCAGACGCGAGAGATCACGACAAACTCTCGCAGCGAAATTGCGTACTATAACGGGTACAAAACCTGTTAAGACTCCACCCAACAATAATGTTGGCCCAACAATAATGTTGGGTGGAGTCTTAAGAGGTTTTGTACCCGTTATAGTACGCAATTTCCAGGATTTTTCAAAAATTTGTGTTGATTTTAAATTTGAGTAACTGATTAATTCATTAAACTGAGACGTTTTCGTTCCATACTCTCTATTCGTAGAAACTGATTTTTCAAAAGGCATCTTTGATTGAAATTATTGAAAATTTCTCTCCACACTTCTTTTGCTTTTTAGCATTATCCCACCCCAAATTCTTGTTTGTCATCATAACAATTATGAAGGAAATTTTCTCAACCCCAAACTGAACTTAATCAATTAGTCACGGAAATTTCCACTTTAAATTTCGTTGCGTCTTTAAAATAGCTTTCAATTCATAAATGGTTCTTCGATAAAAATAAAATGAAAACAAAATCATATTCAGATAAAACTTCATATGTATGGGAGTATAAACCTATATGTACATAACATACACATGTTTTGGGCAGATTTTCGATCAATGCGATATAAATTGTTTGTTCATGGAATAATAAAAAAAAAAGCAAAAAAAAAAAAAAACACAAACGCTACAGTCAGGAGCTGACTGTATAAGGCCATGGATTATCATAGTATACCGTAGGCAATAGGTATAGGTATGCATTTCTAGCGCGTACCAAATTGTTTTAATTTGTTTGACTGTAATTTTTCTTTTAGTTTATTAGAATAAAAAAAAATAAAATAAAATAAGAAATAATTAATAAATGGAAATTCGCACCCGCCTCAACCGGGAGAACACACGCACTCTCTCGCAGCCGTCCGGCACTCTAACCACTCATCCATTGCCTTACTCCCTTGCCCATCGGCAAAGCTGCATTGTGAACCAATTCTGTTCCCATACAATGCAAAAAAAAAGTTAAATAAAATGCTGTGTGTCTGACGCTAGATTTGAACTTCGGTATGCTTGCGTAAATTAGGTCTGCATAATTATATATGCATGTTCAAAGTAAGTTTAATTCGTATCATATCTCACTTATTTATAGTCCGATTTTAATGAAATTTTCACATAACGCCCGTGGCAAGGTATTTGGCCAATGAGTTTCCGATTAACACTGTTCCTCTCGCACACTGTGATTGTACATATGTCATGTCATGTTTGATTAGTAAACTTACAGTTGGCATATCATCGTCCTCGTCATCCTCCTGCACAGCATTGCTAAGCATGTTGTTGCCAGACATTGAGATATTCCCATCAGTAGCATCCATGTCGGAGCCAGTTCCCGCTTCCGATGTCACTGAAATCGATCGTTGCAGACCTAATTTGCTGACATTCTTGAAAAGTTTCCAACGTTCCCGGGCCGTACGCTCAACAGAACTGGGAGAGAAGAAAATGAGAGAGAGACAGAAAAGGGAACTATATCAACACACAGACAAATAACTGGTGCAGTTGCATCTATGCAATGCTAATTGCTAACACAGACAAGACAACTGTCTTATTTTGCGTTTTTCTGTTCAAATTTCCAATTTCCCCGTAAACAGAAGCTCTAGAAGCATTGCCACAGTGCCACCTCAACAATGCCGAAAGGAAACCGGCAAAGGCAAAGGCAACTCAGTCAGTCTCATTATCTTAACTTTGTTTTCCATTTGCTTGCGCCAGCGCTGCCGGCGAAACTTTTCACCAAGAATGCTTTGTCATAAATGGAAATAAAAATCAACTTTAATGGCAAATGCGAAAATCGAAGAGCGCACAAAAAAGTGTGCGTAAAACTCAACAGAAAGGTTTTTGCGTACGGCGTGTTACAGGGATTCTTCTACTTCACTTTTTGTAATACTGTAGTGAAAAGGATAAGCTGACGACAATGCTTACAAAGTCACACACTAATCTATGTCGTTGCCAAAGGAAAAACCAGAGTATTTTCTTTTACTTTTCCTATTCCTTTGCCTTAAACGTGTTTTCCTTTCGCCTTATCTCCTCGTACTCACTTGGACTGCTCCTGCGGGTTCTTCGCATTTGCGTTTGCTTTCGCAATTATCGAGTTCCATTTGGCGATTATTTGCGGCTGCTTCAGCTCAATGTCCTTGTAACTGCCACAAGCCTGCAGACGGCCATCTTTCATCACAATTAACTGAGGGCGAATGGAACGAAACGGATTGGCATGAAACGAAACGAGTGCAAAGGAAACGAAAATGAATGGCAGACCAAGAAAAGAAATAGGTGAAGAAGGTTATTGAGAGGGCAGACGGTTAGTGAAGGTTGTAGACTCTTCTAGAAAAATTTGGTTATGATATAGAAAATATAGATAAATGAGGTGTTATTATTTGAAAGACATTAATTATCGAGTTACCCCTTTAGCTTATACAAATTGTTTATTTTAAAATATAGTCTATTTTATATAAAATTAAAATTTGTATACCAACCGATAAAACAATTTTTCAAAATAACTAATAGCATTAATTTTTAGTTGTATTTCACATTTGAAGTGCAATTTAATAAATAACTAAGCAAATTAAACATCGATATACTTTCTCTTGTTGCACAATTCCTTGCAAAATCATAATACTCTCTCTTTTTAGGAACTATATCAAGATACTCAAGACTTGAGCATAAAAAAGAGGTGCAGCACAAAAGGCAATAAATTCAATTTCGAAATTTAAATTTGAAATTTTTCTCTGTCTGCATTTCCACTGCAAATAATTGTTAAAAGTGGGAGAGCCAGAGACACAGAGAAGGCGAGAGAGTGGCAGTGTGGGAGAGAATGGTAGCCAGCAGACCGGCAACAAATGGTCTTTCCAGGCAATTGCATTTATGGCCAAAAGGCGATAAATGGGCCCGGCTTTTGGAGCGCAAAGTAACAAACGGATGCCAGGCCAAAAAGCAGAAAAGCACAAGTGCAAAGAAACGGAGAAGGAAATAGACACAGAGAGAGAGAGAGAGGCAAGGAGAGAGAAGAGTAACCGCAATTCAAGTCGACTAAACGTAACTCCACCAAAAAACCGGACAGTTAGTTGTCAGGCAGACAGACAGACAGACAGTCGAACAGAAGGCAAGGGAAGCTGTGAAAATTTGAATATGAAATGCTGTCTGGCCAGAAGGCCACAACTGTCACATCGATTGGCACATCGCGACAGCCCGACATCCCGACAACGGCACTTACATAATCCGCCTCCCTGATCAACTGTAATTGCTGCGTCACCAGGATGATGCTGCGGTTCGACTTGAGCAGCATCTGGCGCACACATTGCTCGAAAACGTGGCTGCCCACCTCATTGTCCAGCGATGACAGTGGATCGTCCTAGAAAAGAAAATTGCATTTCAATATGGTTAGTTGACAGGGGGTATGGCATTTGCTGGCAATTGACATAGTTATGTATGTCACAGTCAGTACGATTGAAATTGTTTTTAAATGGCATAAAGAAATAAATATTAAATAAGTTGCTCAAAAGGAGTATTGTTTTAATTATGTAGTTTTCAGAGTTTATCCTGTGTTATTTATACGTCTCACTATACATATAAATATTGTAATACATTTGTAAGTAAACATTTTAGAATATGTGCTAATTTCACGACATTAAGTTCGTGTTTAATCGATGCAGATCTAATGTAAAACTAAATGTATTCGCTCTGTCAGTATTGCTACTTTTATTTAAAGAAAATATTGATCTTCTGTCTAATTACTAATAATAATTTAAAAATAGTTCCCAGCCTTTAACAAACTTCTATAACTCTTCTCGCATACGCACCATAATAAATCCTGTTTATCTGTGCTAAAAAATACAACCGCTGCACTTGGGGCTTAATTTACAACCTAATCACTTAGAAAATTCCAATTTATATAGCATGCATTAAAAACTTTTCATATTCGCATGAGAAAAACAAGTCGTATTTTGGTCGTGCCATAAAACTGAACTGTTCTGCCACAATGTGTCGTCTTCATGTGCTATTTTATGGCAACTTTGAACTTTAAACGCGCTGCGCACATTTTACGATCATCCGCCCACGCACGATGCAATCGTATCGCATCGCATCGCATCGAATCGCACATAAAGCTCAACGAGGCGTCCGATTGGCATGCAGTTAATCCGCAACAATCGAACTAAAAACAGAATCGCTGTTCTTGGCCTTGGGTTTATCAGTGGCACCCAAAGAGCTGCTAGAAGTACTTACCATAATGACCACATTGGCCGATGAATAAATTGCACGTGCTATCGCGATACGCTGCCTTTGTCCGCCGGACAGATTGATGCCCCGCTCGCCGATTATCGTAAAGTCGCCGCTTGGCATTAGTTCAATATCCGGTTTAAGTGCACAAGCATTCAGCACAAAATCGTAACGCTTTGGTCGAAATGATTCGCCAAACAATATGTTCTCCCTGATGGTATCATTCAGTAGCCACGGTGTCTGTGGCACATACGATATGGTGCAGTTTCTGCATTAATTAGAGGAAGGTATAGATAAAAAAGAACACATTAAATAGAATTGATTAAATTAAACGGAATTAATTTACTAAGGGTTATAGTAAAGATCGTAAATAATGCAAAAAATGGTGAATAAAATCAAAATTTATAGCTGCATCTGCAGTAAATTTCTTCACTTACTAAAAAGTTTTTTGGTTCTTTATTGAATCCGAACGTCAAAAGTTTCCAGTTTAACTTAACAGTTTAAAAGGCATAACATAATAGATGATAATAGCGAAATTTCTAAAAATCAAAACTTACAGCTGTATGTGTAATAAAGGTTCACATGACTTAGTAAAATATTTTAACTGCAAGATTTTCGCGTTATCTTTGAAATAGGAAAATATTTTAATTTCAAAAAATACTTTGATAATAATATATAAATTCACTACCTTATAATATAACAATAAATAAACCTTATAATATAAAATAGAACTAAATATTCCCATTGCCTAATCTCCTAGTCACGTACATCCGGTTCCAAATGAACTCGTTCTGCAAAATACCCATGAACCAAGCTCGAATTACAACGCTTTGCTAACTAAGCTTAGCGAAACTGTAGATTAGTTCGAATGTCCCTAAGCTATAAACTTTCACCGTTAATCAACACAGCAAGCAGAGTACACACACACGCACACACATATACAGAGAGTTGCTTTCGCTTTTACGTGACATCGCTAATTATCGCAAATGCGAATGACTTCAATTAATTAGCTGCAATTTGGTTAAGCGGCTAAAATGATAACTTTCGCTGCATAAACCGCAGAACCAAGACATGCACAAACACACAGACACACACACACTCACAAATAACACAACACACACACACACACACTCGCGGCATAATTAAATGACTCGCGTGAGGTGCAGATAAAGTGATTGGTTTTCTTGGCGACCACAGAACGGCTGCTACAGACCACAGAGTTGCGACCAGGCCCACTGTAATCGCCTGTCAAATTATTTCAAAATACGCACGCACACACACATACACTACGATTACCATAGGTAGCTATGACGCTGTTCTCAAACTGTCATAATGATGGCTATTACTGCCACACTTGTGCGGTTTACGAGTATCTTGAGTTAATTGAATTAACAATTGTTGCTGGAGATGCGAACCGAGATTTGTTTGATTTGCAGCCACTTTTGAGTGCAAGCAATACATACATCATAATTGAAATTGCTACCGAAATAACCCAATGAAAATATCAGCTAATCTTAGCAGCTTTAAGCCTTAAAGCAAGAAATTTAGTGTGCATGGTTAGTTTTGTATAACTTTAAGATTCGACTTCTTCTCTACGATATAAGGAACATTAGCTTAGAATAGAAAAACTTGAAAGATTGATATTGATGTCAAGAGGTTGGAGAAGAATTCTAGAAATAAAAATGTAGACACTTGATTTTTAGTAACAAATGTGTTGCAATCTTGTCGAAATGATAAAGCTACTTGTCAGTTTAAGTGAACTTTTGTACGCAGTGACCGCTTAAGGCTGCGCGTAAGTCACATTTCGTATGCCCCCGTTGACCCGTTTAAGCAAAGCGCAGAGCAATTCACAGCGAGTTGTCACACACTACACTCACACACACGGGCCATTAAATCACACTTTGCACCTCATATCAAACAGAACTCGGACGCAGTGAGCTTAGACATGGATACGCCCTTGTTCTTCCCCCTTGTCCTTCCGCCTGCCCCTGGTTGGTATCGTTATATCGTCGTCTGGCAGCTGAAAATCACAAAAGCGCACACACTTAACAATCGTTAAGTTCACGTGGCTTCTGCAATCTATGCCACAGTCCGCGTGCATATGTGTGTCTGCAGCCCTACAATAAATTGCCAAGCCAAAAACGACAGAGAGACGTGAGAGAGAGAGAGAGAGCGAGAGGCAGCGTGAGCGAGACAGAGCTCGAACAACACAGACATTTATTACAGTAATTGAAATTATTGCACATTTTGCGTTTGCCAAGGCGGAATGAAAAAAGAAGAAAGGGGCAGCTGCCCCAGCAGAGTAAAAATCAACAGGAGCAGACAAGGCGCATCCTGGCTGTGGATGCGGATGCGGCACACTCAGCTCCATTCGCCAGGCGGCTGCTGCTGCTGTTGCTGTTGCTGGTGTGTGCGATTTCTGCTTGTTAAATGCATTTTTATATCGCAAACCACGCCTTCGCTTTGCTCGGGCACTTTGTTACAGGCGAAGTGTGTGCCCTTTCCCGCTTCCTCTCCCTTTTCCTCTCCTCTGCCAACTTGCCTTTCTCAGCTTTTATTTTATATGCAATAAAATTAACATATACAGACATTTTGTGATAAATTACCGCATCACGTGATGCGCCTGGAAACGACTGTAAAAATATGTTGAATGACTGCGGCGACGCTCACGTCGACGTCGACGTCGACGCTGACTGCCCCATTGACTTCGACGACTTCAACGATTGGATGCATTTAATTTGTGCATTTCTAGCAAAAGTTGTTCAGATTCTTTGGTATATTTCATTTTGAAATAATGTAAATTTATTATGTTTTCAAATTTATATTAAAACCAAATGTAATATGTCAAGTGTTTCGTGTATTGCCTTCTCACTTACAGCATATCTCGCTGTTGCTACAACCTGTCTCGCAAATTGTTGCGCATTTTACGTTACACATTGCTGGGCTGCTGGCACTAAGTGCCACAAGACGAATGCAGCATGCAACATGCGGCATACCGCTGACGACTGACGCCAGAATTGTCCCAGTTTTGTCCCAGCCCTCGCCCTGGCGCATTAACTTTCGTCGACATTTGCGACAAACGCGCGTTCATTCATTTAAATTTGCACCAAGCTGCAAAAGGTGCAACGGCGCGTATGCGTGATGCATTTTAATGGCTTAAAAGCCGTGCTCCTTACAATGGTTTTGTTTGCTAGTGTGACTGTGCATTCTTCCCACCGTAAAATGTAAATTAGCTTAACTAATTGATTAGCAATAAATTATATCGAAATTAAAAGAGAAAGTTTAAGCTGAATTTAATGGTAGAATTAATGTTCCTATTCTCAATTTTTTTTGTAGCTGCGGAAAATACTTAAATGAAGTATGTAATTGACATAGTAAATTCTTTCAGTTAACAAATTTAAGTTTAAAACCAAGACAATTAAGTAAATAATAGTATGAAAATGGAAAATTAAAATAAACAAATAACTACAACAAAACAAATGCAATTCCTACAATGAATAGATAAGGTATTATCGTAAGAAGGGGTAGATTTCAAAGGGTTTCAATATATTAAGGGAATATTAAGGACCTCAGCACCATATCTAATCAACAGATCCTTCTTGTGCTCAATTATTTTTTGCGCCTAAGCGTCAACTTTAACTTGGTTTTGCTTTATTTCTCGCCTTTATTTTGCTGTTGCTGTTGTGCTCCTCATGTTTTCCTCATTTGACATTTTGCGCTGGCTTAGATTACGCACGTTTTGCCTCGTTGTGCCTGTTAGCCAAGTAGACGTGCAGGAGGTGATTGGGCGGAGAAAGGGGACAACTAACTACCGCTATGCTGACACGCCCCCAAGTAAATATTTGAATTATTTATGTACCATTTTCCGTTGTGTCAACAACAGCCTTGACTCCTGCTCTGCTGCTGCTGTTGCTGCAAGGTCCTAAAGCAGGAGTAGGGCAGCTGGTGGGAGGCGTGAGTAGCAAGCGAGAGGGGGAGACATGGCCTGCCCCTCGTTTGTTTGCTCATTTAACGGCATTTAATTGCATAATTTTTGCTGTACACTCAAATTAATTAGCCAACCTGTGCTGGTGGTGCTGCTGCTGCCTCGTTGCACTATTCACGCTCACATTCATAAATTGGCCCCCACTGGCAGTTTAGCAGTGATGATTCAAGGTTAGAAAACTTTAATTGGAGCCGACATTTGTTTTAGCCACTCACTTTCTCGGCACTTGTATAAACAATGGGCCTCAAAACCCACGTGCTGGCATCATATTCGTTTGTTTTCACACTCGGCTACGTTTAATTAAAGTTTTCCAATTGTATGCCCCCCTACCCCGCTGCTGCTCAGCCACATCTTCCCTTTTGGGCTTTTGCATGCTGGCTGGCAATTTGGTAAAGCATACAAAGCAAGCTACTTGCAAGTTTTCCCAGTTAAGTTCTAGTTCACTTTTCGGTTTTCTTGGCCTTCAAGCGAGCTATAAATAAAATGCAATAAGCTCGAACGCATCTTCTGCAGTTCCAATTTCAGTCACGCCTCCCCCATATTTCCTTTCCGACGCCTTTCGCAAACGCATTCAATAAATTTCCTTACACTCACACGTACGCACACACATACACGTGTATTTGTGTAACATTTCGCATTGCGATTCACAAGTTGCGATTTCGTTTTCATTTTTGTTGCCTACTTTTAGGGCTGCCATTGAAATGCATTGGCATAATATGCGTTCTATATGCAACGCAGTGATGCCCCAAACATGCCTATAGATGTACCTCCTCACTATGCTATACTCTCTGGCAGGCACATTAAGTGTTCAAAATTTATTGCCAGGCGGGGGGAAATTAGGGGAAATTGGGCATACGAGTTCCTGCTGTTTTCCCATTTATTTTCACATTTATTTATTGTACTACATTCAATTTGATTCGGAAATCAAGTGTATTGAAATGCACTTGGCATACCTGGTATAGTTTGGCATGTGAGAAGCACAATTTCCTAGAATTGTGTCTTTTCGAGAAGAAAGTATTATGTGTATATGTTAAAAGACGTTAGAACTGATCGGCAAAAAAGTAAGAGTTACAACTAAGACGCGTTAAGTCAACAGTAGTGCGGCAGTTGAAAAAAGGACTAGGAATCTAGACATCAATTCAGAGGAATACTCCGTATAGGTATAGGGTGCAGTCTAGTAACAGAAAATGACAGACAGCAGCCAAAAACTTAATTAAAAAATAATTCCAACGGCATAAGAATACAGAAAACATAACAAAAGCAAAAGGAAGAGGCAAAGATGTACTTACTTATGCCAGAACATATTCCCCGCCAGCAGCGGCATCTCCATGAGCAGCGCCGAGAGCAACGACGTCTTGCCGCTGCCATTCTTGCCGACAATGATGGTCAGCCTGCCCTTGGGTATGGCCATCTCCGGGACATGCAGCTGCACTTGGCCCACGCTGTGTTGTGACTGCCAGGAGAACAGACCGTCGTTGATCGAGACGGCAATGTCGTCAGGCATCTTCAGCAGCAATGAATCACGCCGCCAGCTATCCGAGTTGCGAGCACGCAGCACCGAGAACTCCAGAGGCTTCTCCACGGTGCCTCCGAACAACTTGGGTGGTCTGATGGCTACATAGGGAGTATTGCGAAGTAACTCACGACGTTGTTGCACCACCTGGTGGTGACCTACAACAGGGTCAGCTTGCGACACTGCTGGCGGCGGAGGCGGTGGCGGCGATGGCGACGCTACATCCTCTGCCGTTGGCTCGCCATTACTCTGCAGCAGCGGTGTAATGGGTTCCGATTGGGCCAGAGGCGCTGGCGACGCTGGCTCCTGTGGTATGCAGATACGCAATGCTTGACGCTGCTCATTCCGTCGATTCTCCGCCTGCGCCGTACGCAACGTCATGTTCGACTTCTCCTGCGTCTCATACATGTCCAGCGAAGCGTCGCTTTTGCTCAGAATGCGTGCCATGTTGCGGATACCCTCGAACTGCTTCTGTATCTCGGGTGCATGCAGGAAACGCTCCAGACGACGCGTCGACACGCGTGCCGCTATAATGATGGGCACCGTGATGGGAAAAATCAGCAGTGGCACCGTTAGCTGCTGGAACAGCGCCAAGGCGGAGAACAGGTGACTTGCACTGAAGTCATGGCGTGTATCCTTTGGCAGGCAAACATAGACTGTCAGGGTCACAAAGGTCACCAGCACCGTGGAAATGTGAGTTAATATATCTACCAAGAAGGAGTTGGAAAGAAAGTTAAATAAAAGTGATAAGTTAACTACAATATGGTAATTCTAATAAATATCTCTTAGTTAAGTTAACTCAATTCACTCTTAACGTACTCATTAAGGTCCAGAAGAAGGCATCCTTATAGAGATACTTTAATTCCTTCTTGCGTGCCGCTTGTATCTTCTTGAGAAACACATCATCCCAGGCATTGAGTTTAATTATCTTTATGCCTATCAACGTATCGTGTATTTTCTTCAGACGTTCATCGGTGTACTTCTGCACAGTAAATGTAAAATAAGTTGAAAGTATATTATTCTAATTATTGCAATTAAACATAATTGCAATTAAATATAATCTTATTATTGCATAACTATACAAATTGATTGTGTTGTATTTAAAGATATTGCAACCAAACTCACAACATCAAGGATTTCTAGGACCCTTTACATCCTCTCCAATCCTCCCTGTAATCAAAATGCTACTTCATCTTTTAATATTTGTGCTTATTTTAACCTTATACACAGGAAACTGGCATTGGTCGTAAGTAACTAGACAGAAGCACGATCCCAAGTCGAACCGAACAGTTGGCCCAAAACCAGAAACCGAAATTCAATTAACAGAAGTTGACAAGCCTGGCAATAACTTTAAATTGACCACAAATCTGTTAACAGGAAACTTTTAATGAGCCGACAGTAGCAACAACAGCTCAGCCAAACTATCACAGAGAGCAGAGAAGAAAGAGAGAGAGAGGAAGAGAGGCAGAGAAAGAGAAGAGAATGCTCTATAAATCCCACAAACAAATTCACAACTCGAGGCGAAATGGCAAACAAAACTGAACAGCACAATGCAAAAATCAAATAGCCTGTCTTTCTCACTCTTTCTAAAACCCCCAACCTCCCTTTCTCTCTTCCTCTCTCTTAAATATCCTGGTCCACAGTACGTACCATTTCGTGCTCACCAAATTTGAGAATATTAAATGAATTTCAATACCATTGTTTTGTGCCTTTATTAAATTCAATTTAATATTGGATTAAAAGCGACGACAACCACAGAGAGAGGCACAGAGACGGCAGATTTCCCCCATCGATGCCATCATACTTACCGCTATCAAGTGTCCATTGTTAGACATCGCCTTCCCGATGAGAAACTGCAGCGGGGTCATTATGAGTATGCACACAATGGCTCCAATCACTGCACTTATGCCCAGCTTCAGATACAGCAGATAGATGACGATGGCAATCTGCAAATGTAAATGCAAATGGAAGTGTAAATGTATATATACAAATATATATATATGTACATATTTTATATATCATATTATATATGTTGCTGGGGAACATGTCTGGCATCCAATTGATTTGTTTATGCAAATTTTGCAGACACTGCAATCCCAAGAGATAATTAAGTTGTAAGTAAATTATTTGGTTATTTTACGTAATCTTTGAAGTACACTCTCTCTCTATCTCATACACAATATATACACTTTTGTGGTAGTTTCATACAACTGAGTTGTGGCTGAGTCCAACTGTAATCCTGGATTTGCAGCAGGACAACTTCTTGTGTAATTATTTGCAAGTGACAAATTTCTCTGGTATTTCTATTTAAATGTTCTACGACAGTTTCAGATAACTTTAAATAGAGAGAGCTTCAGTCGAGCACATTTAATAATTATTAAACTATAACGAACTAATTGTAAACTCAAAAAATCTAAATCTTAATTACTATCTAACTATACAAGTCAGTAACGTTCTATGCTAAATTGCTAACGACCTATTATTTTCATATCTATTTATAGTTTTCAATTATATTGAATGTTATCATAATATTCTGTTAAATGTTAGTAAAGCAGCAAATAAAACCAACTTAAATAAAAACATTTTCATGCGTATGTAGCTCATTCTTTTTTTATAAATGTATTTGTTGAATATTTAACCAATCATAACAGAAAAGAAATTGTATTTCAATTCATATTTATTTGTATTAGATCAGGACTCTCAAATATGAAATGCTGAATATACATACAATATAAATATACAAGAGAAGGCATTCTGATAATTCAATCATTGACAAATTCATGCCAGCCCAAGTTCTGATTTACTGATGAACTCCGTACCCTCTACATTTGTGCGCTTATAAGCTACCATCGTAATGTATATTCTCTTCGACAAATTCAAGTCGAATATCATGCAAATAAGATAAATCTCTCTGAGTTCACAATGATAATATTGATGCGACTTAAATGTTAATTAATTTTTTACGCAATAATCTCAAGACACAAATGCCTAGGCTACTTTGGTTATGGTCGTGACTCTGGCTTGCGCTTCATACTGTGTTCACTGTTCTCTAGCAAATCCGATTGGAATCGAACTGCATACAAACGAGTAAATTATAATGCAGCTGTTGCCAATGGACAGTTGCGCAGGACGAACAATACCACCACAAATCCTAAGCCTATTGCCAAAGCATTCATTTCGAGACTCGGTTCAAGTGGGGCCCTAAGTAAATACAACCTCATGGCTAATTATGCCAAAATGTGTACACACATGGGCCACACTCGGGCCACACTGGGGCCATAGTGGGGCACATAAGTCTGCACACACCTCCATTTAATGTGAATTAATTATGCGTTTATCTGTTGCTTGTGTGTGTGCGCATCATATAACCAGCAGTCCAAATTATATAAAACTATTATAAAAGGTGTAAATTATTGTGGAATATTTTATATATACTCGTACATATACTTTATGTTTACTAGGTACTAAGTTAAAGAAACTAAGTTGAAATGAAGCTTCAAACTTCATAGCTTCGTTTAGCGATGCTTCTGAAAATGAAGTACAGTTCCTTACTTTTTCAAGAATTCTATCTATCAACGGATTTTTTTTCAAATGTATAACTTAAGTGCTTATTCAATTATGCTTCGGTTTATCAAGTCTTCAAAATTAATTATAGAATACCTCACAATTCATAATTTGTATATCATTTTAAATATATAGTACATATTTATTCTTACTACCCTTTTATGTACTCAGGTATATCTTCTGTATCTCTTAATGGATTTATAACATTTTATCACTGTGCAATTACATATAAATGCTCTTTAGTCTTCAATACATAGTTTATACTTACTTCGTAAATACATATGCCGAAGGCCTTTCCAAATATTTGTACAACGCTTTGTAGTGACATTTAAATGCAAAGTGGAAGTAAAATTGCAAATCGCTTTTCAGATTCGTTTGTAGTTTGTAAGAAATTTCGCAAATATAAAATACAAATCAAATGCACTTGCAATTTATAGACGACCAATTACGCCATGAGATAATAAATCTGCAGTCTACACTTTGATTAAAGCAGAGGAAGCAGTGACAACAACACTAACAACAACAGCATCGTAAATAAATAAATAAGCTTTGAGTGAAAATTCTGCCAGCGAAAATGGCACACAAGATGCTCGTAAATAACTTTTAATTTTTGTGTGTATCTGCCTCCTTTCCTACCCGATACGAACCTTGAACGGAATGGCCCAGGCGTAGTGAGAGATCCAGAAGAATTGCATTATGTTGAGCGTATCCTCCGTCATGTGGTTTGTAATGGCGCCAATATCGTGAAGACCTTGAAGAAATGCCGCAAAAGGAATGTCATTTATAGTAGGAAACAGCTTTAAAAAAGGAGGAACTATTATCTATTATAAGAAGTTTTAAGATATTTATATAATGTATTAAACAATTCAGCACCTTATATAACATTTACCGTACATTTATCAATCAAAAAGTATAAGTTTCCAAATGAATCGCAGAGTTTTACTTAACTTTAAATTGACAGAACAGACAAACATACACATATGTAAAACTTAATATACATACACGTATATCAAATCATTTACTCTGACAGCTCGATAACTAAACTAACCTTACTCTAATCGCAATACCATTACAAAAGTACTTAGACTGTCTAGTCCCTTTAGACGGTTAAATTGAATGAACGTCGAGTGCACTGCTAACTTTTATAGTGAACTGATTGAAATGAAGCCAATCTATGAGAGGGCCGAATAATTCAATCATAAAAGCCCGTGTGGCGGCAGTAAACCCGAGAAGGGAGAGGGGGAGAGAGAGAGAGAGATGGGGAGAAAGCAAAGAGAGAAGGGGAGCGAGAGTTAAACGAGCTAAGCTGATCGAAAAGCAATTTGTCTTTACGGCTGACGAAAAATGGTCTAATCGTATCTTAAAACAAATGCTACATGTACTGCGACAACAACGACAAATGTGCCGGGGGTGAGGGGTGGTCAACAATTGGGCGCAGCCGCGCCCATTTAAGCCAATTACACGTGGATACTTGGTGCGGTGTATGCGCTAGGTATGCTGGCCAAGCAAACACTTCGTCCGTAAAACTTTCAATTAACACCAAACGCACATTTGCCAGCAGAAGAGGGAAGGCGATTAGGGTAAAGAGGTAGAAGAGTGAGGAAGGAGCAGGTAAAAGAGGAATGAGAGAGCAAGAGAGAGAGAGAGACAGCAACAAAATGGGTGTTATATAAAGCCAAACACTCACCGCCTGAACGCTCCGTTTGTTGTTGTGCATTGGGAGTCAACTTAATGTCGCCATTCTGTTGCACAACTCTGGCCGTAGGGTTGCCACTAGCACCACCACCAGCATTACCACTAGCACCACTAGCACCAGCATCATCAGCAGCACCAGCATCATCAGCACTACCACCCAAAACCAGCACTGCCGGCATTTAGAAGCAAACTTTTGCGATAAACTAGACCCTGTAGCGATGTTTTAATCCTGATGCCCGTCATATTGAGCACATGCGTCGAGGCCTGCGACAATGCGGCCTGCGCCAGTGCGGCCAACAGTACCAGCCAAGCAATGCTCCAGCCATTTGTTAGCAAATCCGACCAACTGGCATAGTAAATTCTCACGCTATGCTGCCCGATGCCAATCGCCAGACCAAAGGGCCCACCTCCGTTGTCAACATCAACATCATCATTATCATAGTAAATAGGGTTATCAGCATCGGCAGCATCGGCAATGCCATTGACATCGACATCGGCAGCATCTGTGGCCGCATTCGGGTTAGAACCCAATCCCATTCCTCCGGCCTCCTCAACCTGTGCCCGCGCCTCGGCGTACAGTCCTTCGATATATTGCACTATTTGCTGTATGGCAAGTGGACCAATCAATGCAAATAAATCACCGCACAACTTTAGAATGCCGCCCAGTGCAAACATGCGCCAACTGTTCTTTATATAACAGTACCACAGGGAAGGCGGGGAGCTCGACTTTTTCTGCAAAAAAAAAAGAAAAGAGTAGAATGGATGATGCTGAAGAAGTGAGTATGCAATAGTTTATACAATAAATCACATAATATAGTGTAACTAGCATAATAACTATACTGATAATAAAATTAGTTGAGAGATGACGAAGAATAAAAATACAGATATCGATTTAATACAGATAGTATAACTTAATAAGTTAGAATTATAATACTTAATAATAAAAAGAACAATATTAATACGTCAACTCTCAGAAAAAGTAAAACAAATAACAATTTATAAGAATAACCAAACTCCTCTTAGTCACATTAATATCTATAATTTAATAATGTTATATAGATTATATATACAAAACATAAATAATAAAAAATTCATAATAATTGTATAATAATTGTATAAATAATAATTGTTTCAAAAAGTTGCCCAATTAATACTTTCAAGTGAAAGATAAATCATTTTAGGTATTCATTAAAAAAATCTTGTTCAAAATACGAAAGTATATATTAATTCAAAGGTAAAACTCCTAAGTAATTCAAAATACACTCATTGCTAAAAACTGTTAAAAACCTTATACTCCCTGTGCCGAACGCATTTTGGCTTACATATATGTATTAACGTTACGTATACGTCATGCAGTTTGTATTAACTGTAATTAATAAGCACATTAATGCCAGACGCTTAATACGTTATTTGGCTGCTTCGTGCTTCGCTTTCTTATAAAAAAACACAATATTTCATATAAATAACCATTAAAAAAGACCGGCCTGAGTGTGCATCGCATCGACTGTGTAATACCCTGCATGGGTGATAAGCAAATTGAAAGTTGCTGGCTTCATAAAGAACCTATTTAAATAATATTAAGGTATATAGATTTGGAGCATACATACCAATATTTATATAGGGTAATTGTCAACACTTCATTATAATTGTATTGGAAATATTTTAATAAAAACCATTTGTTATGCACTTAGACAGAATTGTTTGAATCGACTACGCAGTTCTTTGTCATTTCTTCAAATACCCCTTTAGCTTGCCTCTGACGTTTTTCACTCTCTTTCTCCCTCTTTTTATGTTTCCCTCTTTCTATATCTCTATCTCTTTCTTTCACTGATAAGTGCAGGGCATCAATAACAAACAATGACAAAACTTTCACTTTGTTATCAAGCAAAATGGCTGAGTCTCTCTCCAGCTTTATGGGCATCGTTTTTCACTTTTCGCAGTACTTATTGTTACAATTGTTGTTATTGCTATTGTTCTGGTTGTTGTTGTTGTTATTTGCATTGATAATTTATTGCCGTTGGGCAACGACAGCATTGCATTTAAATAAATAATTAAGCAATTTGCTTGTTGTGCTTTTCGCAAATGAAATACAATATTTTCTTAATGGAAATTCAACAGAGTCCAATGGCAGCTCGTGCTTTTCCACATTTCCCACTTTACAACACCATTTCCCACTTCCCCGTCCCCTCGTCTTCTCTCCATGCAGACCTGAAGAGAAGACTCAATTGTAACTGCGGGATTTTTTTTTATTTTTTCGGCCAACAGCATTTAATTATTTATGCTTAAAATGTATGCTTTTTAATTAAATGACGCTTAATGCGTGAAGTTTGCGTTTAATGCATTCAAATATGGGTTACTTGCCACAGTGAAAACTTCTGCTGACTGACAGCTTACTGATGGCTGATGATGGAAACTTATTTTAAATTTATTTAACAATTTCTGACACTATAATTATTAACTATAATATATTAATATTTGTCGGAAATACTAACAACTGATTATCTTTAAGACCGTCGTATGACTGGCGTTAGCCAGCGCTTACTGTACTCATTTTAATCGAGTTTGGTTGCAAATTTATTGTCTCAAATTCTCCAAGTGACTGTAAAAATACTTTACTTTATTTACGACATACAAGTTTCTTTTAATAAAAACTGAAATGCTTAAAGTCTTTCTAATCTTACTTACTTAACAAATCAAATCCTCATTTAAGATACTATTATATTATATTTTAACAGAATCTTAAGTACCTTCTACTTACTTCTTATGCGTAACTTTAGAATAAGGCATAACTTAAGTCACTTTGAGCTTAATTTAATAAAGAATGATTAATATTCGATTTAATTTAATTTAATGTATTTCCTACTTTACCATAACCTATAAAAACTCACCACTTTCTCCGTGTAGATATATAAAAATCGATCATAATGCGCCCTTGCGCTATCCTCCAGTCGCATATGACCGAGATCCTCCAGTTCAAGGGGTTCCTTATAGCCCAGCCAGAGCAGTGAAGTGAGCCACCAGAAACAGGTCTTGGAATAGAAGGTAGCCAGTGAGTGCTTATACCCAATGCGATCGTAGTCCTCCAGGTAATCGTCACGATAGCGCTGCAAGTAATACATGTTGTTTATATACATAAAGTGAGACATCTTAATTCCCTACAGTTTCTTAAATTAAGTTTATACAGAATCCTGACATACCGCACAAGTTGCAAACGTTTTTCTGGCGCATTTCAGGCATAAGAAAGGGCGAACAAAAGCCTAGTCCAAAACTGGACCATAACTCAGAGGTAACCTAGCAACTGGTCTTAAGTTTTTCCAACAGATTTCATTTCACAATGCAATTCTCCCGTTCTTCTCCGTCCGTTTTCTTTGCCATCCTTTCTACCGACCCTGGCTGACACTAGACTTGCGCCAACAAAAAGACAAGATGATACTTTGTAGCCTTGCTTGCATGTGTTACTATCACTTGTAGTGAGCTACCCTATGAAGTGTTTATAAAGGGTATTTCAAAAAGTATATAGATAGGAATAGGTTCTCGTGGTACTCAATTCAAATGCTCAGGATTAATGGAAGTTCATCTTAAATATATTTTGCATGAAAATTATGTTTTCAATGAATGAAGTCAACATAAATTTAACTTTATTTCAGTGTACTGACAAATATTTGATTTGAATGTATATAGATTCATTCACCATTGAGTTACATTTCAAAGATATTCTTTGTATCAATCAATCTTTATTAAGAATCTGTCCAAAATAGGTTAATAACTAGATTTTAGGGTTTAAAGGGATTTGCAATACATTTTGTGTTGAGAAAACAGGATGCAGGGTATTAGCTAGTGTACCTTCCATTTCTCTACTTTTTGTTCGTGTAGTTGTTGTTTTTGGCATGCAACACGTTTTGTGTGCTGCTCAACGCCTTAACAATGGCACTTCGTCTGGACGGACTGCTTGGCTTTTCTTTTGCCAGCCTTTTGTTCAGCTGCAGTTGCAGTTGTTTTTGCTGCTGTTGTTGCAGTTGTTGTTGCTGCTGTTGCCCAGCATGGCAGTTGTTGTGGCATTTGTTGCACTTAAGCATCTCGTGTGGCTCACAAGCTGTCGCTTTTGCGGCGCCCTGCCGCATGCGGTCAAGCACGCAACGCCTTGAAGCATGCAAACACTTTTGGCATAAATAAAATATTTGCCAAAATGCGCTTTGAGAGATAGATAGAGAGATGGAAAGAGGGGTGGGGGGGGGAGTGGAGGCAGAGCAAATCTGCGCTTAACCTCAATTAAAATGTAAACATATTAAAATCCCAGTGCAGAGCTTACAATTGCGCCCCTATGCGACAAGCGGCTGCCCTTTCCCTCCCTGTACCCACTCCTCCTACTCCGCTAATCTCCTGTTAAATTAAATAAACCTTTTGCATTGTCATCTCAGTCAGTCTCGCATGCCTCTGCCTCTCTCTCTCTCTCTCTCTTCCTCCTCAGTGCGGCTATTTGCTCAGCTAATTTTACGCGCTCTGCCAAAATGCAAATGCAAATGCCTCCCCTCCTCCTCTCTCTCTCCCACTTCCTCCTAACAGCCTCTCTCTTTCTCTTCCGCTCAACATCCGTTTTTGAGCATCAACAACAACAACAACGGCGGCGACAACAACTGCAATAACAACAACAACATCGCGACTAGTTTTCGCATGGCTTGATACCCTGCAAGTACAATTCATGGGGTAGTTGAGTAACGTTGCTTACCCATTTAATTGACATTCTTTTATATCATGCAATATGCAGTTCAATTCAAAGTTTTTCTGGCTACAACATTTACAGCGCATTGGCTAGTCACGCATACCCACCTATCCATACGGACGCAATCTTTGCAGTTGTTTGTATTTTCGGGTTTGTGCTCAACGTTGCATGGCATTATTTGCTCACGCCCCCTCTTGCTGCCACGCCCACAGTCACGCCACCAACTTCCTTTATTAAAATTATGCACTGCATGGCGGCGCCCAAATTAGGTTGGTGCCGCCTCCGCCTCCTTCTCCCTCCTTCCTTTCATTCCCATTACTCACATTCTTTCTCACTCTCTTCAACTGAAGCTTGTGTGGCAAGGCACGTGAAGCGGCATTTTGTCAGTGCCGCAGTTTCCGGTACTTCATCTTTATGAAAGTGGTTAAGAGGGAGAGTCAGAGAGAGAGGAAGTACAAAGAAGGGGAAGGACGACAGGGAGGATGTTGGGATGCATGTTGACAAATGCCCAACGCTCAATTGTATGCCATAGTCTATGGCGATGCTTCCCATCGCAATG
The DNA here is from genome assembly GCA_018903425.1 of Zaprionus nigranus. Lineage (NCBI taxonomy): Eukaryota > Metazoa > Arthropoda > Insecta > Diptera > Drosophilidae > Zaprionus > Zaprionus nigranus. The sequence goes on from JAEIGD010000002.1 coordinate 6,586,278, forward strand.
ACATTCGCCTGCACTTGGCCCAACTTTCGCAATCACCTCAAAATGTATAGCATACTGCGGGGGCGTCTTTCATGTGGGTACAGCAATTTGCATATGCCCCCATTCCCAAATGCACTTTCCCAGCAATTGCGATACCGCTTTCATTTAATATGTCTTAATTTGCTTATTACACTTTCATTTCTTCACAGTTTTTCGAAGACTCAAAATAGTTCTATACTTGCAATTAGCCTTGAAAAATTTCTTGATGAAATCACAAAGAAAACAAAACTTGGAACAGCTCTTAGTACTTTGTTCGTTGCTCTTTTTTTGAAGCTCTTCCTTTTCCCAGAAAATCAACTAAAGTTTGGCTTCCCTTTTTGGCTTTTTAGCCTCAGATGGCATTGATTTGATGTTTGAATATTACTCATACGACATGTGCATGAATATCTCAAAAGGAAACCCCGTAAGAGAAGAGGGACGCTCTTGAGCACATGCCAGCACATAAATTTAGCATCGCACAATCGATGGGACAAAGATGGAATAACCGATAAGTAAGCACGTTCATTTCATGTTTGTGTCAAAGTTTTAACTTATTGTTCAACTTGACTTTAGAAACTGTTCTGTAAATATTTGCGATTTCATTTACATATCATGCAATTATGCTGAGAGCGCATTATTATCGGGGGCGTTATATCCAGAAATAGGCACTATAGCAGGTTGCACTACATTGTATACCCTTACTAAGTGTATCTGGCAAAATATCAATACATCTCTGAATACTAAGAATTTAAACAATCACAGAACTGTCAGAAAAAACTTTTTACAACCCGATCGAACTTATACAACACGAAATCCTATCTGTAAAGCGCCATCTTTTGAAAAAAATACACTCAATATATATACACCCCATATATATGTATATTCCTAATCAGAATCATATAGTTATGTATGTCCGTTTGTTGCAACGCAAAGTAGACTCTCAGTTTTCATACTATCTTTGCATTCATTCTTCCTGTTTCTGCACACTGTAACTAAATTTGAACGAGCCTGATTGGATTAATATATCGTATAGATACCATAAAAACTATCAGTCAATTTGTATTGATATACTGTGTCTTGAATATATTGTCAAAGTTTCTATAAAACAGAACCAAAGAACCATTAAATGGTTGTCGGCCGAAACTATGTTTTTTGTAAGCAAACCATCATTGTTTTTTAAAATACCGTTTCTAAACTATTTAAGTTTAAGTTGTAAGATGGATTTTATTGGCTATTCATAATTCATTTATATCCGACCACTAAATTATATACTTTTCATAGTTCGTTAAAAACTAAGTTTTCTATTAAAAGATTTATGGTATAAGGGTATAAAACCTACGACATGCGAATGATTGTCTTTCTTTCTTGTTCAACTTCCAACTGGGCTGCAATGATTAATATTTGATATGCACATTTGTGTAGCAACACATACGCCCACACACTGCGTGTGTATGGTGCACCTTTAAGTATGCAACAGCATTAGTGCATTTTGGCTGCATAACAATGACGAGCACAACTCGTGGTCCAACTTTGGAACCTGCTTACCAGCAGTGTTTGTGTGTGTGTGTGTATATGAGTATAAACAACCGTAAGTTGCACGTTTTATACGCTGTCCGTGTTTACCACACTGCAACCCCATACCCATTTCCCCTTCTCCTCCTATTCGGCCTGCTGCCGCCTTTCTTTGCATAGCCAAAAAGGTAAGCAACAAAATCGTCTAATGTAACTTTAATGTTTTTATTTGCTTTGCTACTTTGTGCTGCGCTTATTGCGCTGCGGCTCTTTTCTTTTTCCACTCTTCTTCTCCTTCTTATTATTACTGTTGCTCTGCTCTATCTTTGTGTGTTCGTGTGTGTGACAAGGTCTGTGTGTCTGTGCGCCGCGTCCTGTGTGGCAACTTTGGATTTCCGGTCTCGAGCGGAAATAATGTCAAGCATGAGAAGACACAAGCACCGAGCGACGTTTTCATCGTCTTCGCCCCCTTCCTCAGCCACAACTTGCACTGCTTAAATATTTAACTAGTTCTCCAGGCAAGTTGTATGTTAATTCGATAAAGGGATTTCGCATTCGGACAACTTCAAAACTGGAAAAGCTCACCGAAGGAAATCGAAATTAAGCTTAAAGTTGTCAGCACAATTTATGTATTAATCATAATGGAAAATTGTCGTATTAGGGATTAATTGATTAATATTTGAAGGAAGAAATAACGAAATAGTGATGAGTGCTTTAGATGATCTATTCTCAAGTGATTAAGAGAAGTTTTAGGTTTCTTTCCGCAGGTAAGTCTAATCTGACTGATCTCTTAAATAACTTTTATAACGTTAGCTTAAATTTTTCAAGTCAGACAGTATTTTAAACCTCTTTCTTAGTCTTACTAATATGTCAATGAAATAACCCCTTATTACATTATGTTGCTTACTATAATTATTTCGAATGTCCCACTTAGACTACCCATTGAAATCTTCTTTAAAGTATTTCACTTTAATTCTTGCTTTAACTCAGCTACAATCTTCCATATTCCTTTACCCACTTACCTCTTTATAGATGGTATAACCATCGAAGGCTGCCAGTGTAAGCAGACCGATGGCATTCACAGCAACCAGGCACGTCTCCAGGCCCAAGATATCGTCGTAATGCACCACGCCTGCAAGTTCGTCAAAGCGCAACAGGAACATCACCAGCTCCACAGCGATGCTGCCATACAGGTAGACTGTGGAATCAGAAGGGCATCGATTAATGCAGCTCGCAAATTAACACTCGCACACACACACAGTTATACGCACCTGTCACCTTTTTTGCGTTCGAGCAGACGATGATAGGACATTAGCATAATTGTCAAGAGGACAGCGGCCAAGGAGTTCCATACGGCGCCGGCACCAATGAAAATCAAAACATTTCGTTCCCTTGGCATCGAGTCGAACAGTTCGTTCAGCTGCTCCGCCCGACGCTGAGGCAGTAGACTCCTGGCCAGCTCGAGACTGTTAACGGCCAACAGGAGCAGCGAAACAGCTGCGCGCAAATTGTGAAATGCTAGCAAAGTTTTATGGCACCTGCAGCGGAAACGGAAATGGAAACAGACAAACATAAACGTTAGTACAGTGAGAACAAAAAGTACACAATCCTTGCATCTTTGTTTATAGATAAGGCGAAGATATTATGAATGCCAAGTTCAGTTTATTTTAATAACAAAGACATGTAGATATATATTGAATATTTATATTAGGAAATTGTCCTTATACTATATGTTTTGTTTGATATTCTATATCATATATCATAGTTCAGTTATAGAAATTTCGTTTATATATTCTATGAAACCTGCCCTATTAACAGCTATAAACATGTGCCCAACTCCAGCTGAAAGCACTTGGAGCCAGGTAGGCACCGACTATGGCCTGTGCGTATACTGACACAGCTAACTGTAGACGGTAAGTAGCCTAAGTAGTGGGCCAAGCGGAGCGCATAAATATTACAATATCAACAATTTTGAGTTTAATTAAGTGAAGTGCCTGGCCAACCAGACAGCACGCCCTATGTGGTGTATATATGTGTGTGTGTGTGTGGAAATGAGACTGTGTTGTGTGCTTGTTCAAGTGTTCTTTGTAATTGCCACAATTATATTCAAGTGTTTATGCCGCTTCTTCTCCATGTTCTCCTTCTTCTCTTGTCATCCGACTCTATCCATGTCCAGACTGAGCTTCTGCCATATCTGCCTGACCATAATCTTAAGTGTGATATATGGCGCCCACTTGACTGGCGCACTTTTTGATTGCATTGCTACAGTGGCGGTGTCGTATTCAAAAATAACCAACAAACTTTTAATAGACAATGAAAGTGTGTCGAGATTTGAAGTTGAAGCCAAAACTGAGATCGAAAAATTCACTTTTAAAGTGAAGATTCTTTTTAAAAAAGAAAGAACTTTAAATAAACAAATATATTTGAAAAATAAATAGCTGTATGGGAACTAGATATAGGTTGGATTGTTTTCTATAAGATATAGAATTTTTTATTAACTATTTTTTGTGGTTTAGTGCTTGTCTTGTTTTCTCGTTTGTCCTCCGGACTTTTCAATTCTTCCTTTGCTAATGTCTTTTGTGTGCAACTGTGGCTCTTTTGGGAGCCACGTTTGCCATTTGCCATGGAGTAGCGAGGGGGATAGGTAAGGTACTACGTTGCAAGGGAAAAGTGTACAATAAACTGTTAACTTGCGTCCGCAATGCCGTTGAAATATTATTTATTGCAAATACTGTTGCATACTATTTGGCGCAGTGGCGGCTCATATATGTTTCGCAACAGGAATAACAACGGGAACGGTAAACTTCACCTTCCTCTCTCTCTCTCTCTCTTCCTTTTTCTTTCTCTCTTCCTCGCCAGCAAAAACAATTGTGGCTTGATTTTAATATTTTAGCACACCGCCAGTTTTTATTTATCCCTTTTCCCGAGTGTCTATAAATTTTCAGAATGCACCCAGACAAGGAGATAGATAGAGAGAGACAGATAAATTTAAGAGGATGAGCGAGACAGATGTCAGACGATCCCTACATATTAATTACTTTTTTGACCGCTCTAAAAGTGCATGAATAATTGATTTCAATTTTTGCAAAAATGTGCACAATACACGTTTTCCGATATTCGTTTTGGTTTTTCGATTTTTGGCTTTTCATTCTGTTTTTCTTATATAAAATGAACGAATTTTATGGCCTTTTTGTTGGTTCTCAGTTGAACAATGTGCATTTAAATGCAGCACACCAAAGAAAGTAATAAAAAATTCAAACCTATTTGAAATTGTTTACTATTTGTAATGCCCTGTAAAGGCCGAGACTATGTACATATGAGGTGTATATTTGCTTTCGATCCGATATCAGCGATAATTTATAATAAATTTCATATCATAACATTTAAGTTTATTCTATTTACTTTACCAGGTTTTTCCAAAACAAATAACATTTTAAAGAACAATATTAAGAAAGAACTTGAGAATATACATTTTAAATATACTTCCACGCTTGAAAAAATAATGGTTTTTCCACCTATAGGGTATATATCCGTCGTGCACAACACTCTAGAAAACTTTCGATTTTTTTCATGGATTTTCATTGTTCATTTTTAGGTTCAGGTGCAGTATTTTTTATTGATGGACTGTTTGTTTGCACTTGTTGTATTTAAAATTAATAGTCGTTGATTGAAAAGTTTGTGCAAGTCTATAATTTCTACTATAATATGATGGCTTTTTTGCTGCTTCGTATGTTTGAGTTTTTATTTGCCAAATTGTTGTAGTACTTCAAACGTTGATGAATGATAGATGATGGAAATTTAATTATTTTTCACTGGAAATGCTGTAATCGAATTTCAATTACTAAATTCAAGGTTGAAAGGAATAAGTATGGACTACGATTCAATTGTTAAATACTGTAATAAAAAATATCATTTATATGTATAGAAATGTAAAGCCATAAGTAAATACTATAATTTCCCTTTCAAAAAGTACTTAAATATTAAAGCCAAGGAAATATTTGTATACTGCAATATATTGAACATTATTCAACACTTGCAATAAGTAATTGTATTTTGCTTTTCAAACACTTAAGCAGAGACCTTCAAGTGCCAAAGGAAACATTGATAGTTCAACAAGTGCAAAGCAAGTGCAAGCTTGCGAGAACATTGCATCGAATATAACACATCCTACAAAATAGATTTTATATTGTAAAACTCAATGTCGTTTAGCTTATTTTATTTATTGAATCAAATATATATATCCAATAACAATTATATAAAGCTACATTTCGATACATGCTTTCAAAAACTTATCTATATATCGGTTTACTTAAGACTATCGATATAAAGAGTGTGACCATAGCCCTGTCCAAATAGAGTTTTGAATTTAAATATGCTATTATATATCAAAAATATCTGAGAGAACAAGAGCTGAAATAGAGCTCTCCTTGCAGATTGCAACAGTAAGTCGAGAAACCTATTAGTTAGGGTATTATAATGCCCCAATTACAAATCAAGTCATGGCCAATCATTTGTAGTGCAATTTATTGCCATCCCGATACAATGGAAATCGCACCAGATTTCCAATGTGTGAAAACCGAGCAGAATAATTGCTCCCATCCCCATTCCACTCAAGCACCTTCTCTGTGCCATCTCTCTCTACGAGTTAATTTTGTACTTTGCAAGTTTATGCAGCGCAAATTAAGAAATCTAATATAAGTTTCGAATTCGACTCAGAGTACGCAGGAGCTACACATGCAGTAGAAGGTAATAGAGATGGGAGTGGGACGGAGATGAAGTCGTGAGTACACTCTTTCAGCACTGTTCGAAGTGGAGCAAGCGATTTGTTTATCCAAATGAGCCAAAAATAACTGCAAATTGCAGTTGCACTTGTTGTTGTAGCCCATGTTCTTGTTGTTGTACTACTTGTTGTTTTAGCTCATGTTGCTATTGTAGCTGTTGTTGTTGCTGCTACTGCTGCACTTGCAGCTATCGCCTTCGCATGGGGCGCTATATCTCAAGTGCCGGATGTATTATGGTCATTTCGGGAGTTGATTTTTTTATGAATGAAACGCGTGCAATGAGTGCACTCATGAGAGCGCAGTGAATTGTTTGTTTTGCTACCGTTGTTGTTGTTGTTGTTGCTGCTGTTGTTGATGCATTTAATTCAAAGTGTTTATTGATGCGTTTTCCTCCTCGAAGGGGTGAATTATTTCGTACTTGCAGTTGCGCTCCGAGTTTCTATCGATTCCGGATATCAAAGATATTTTAAATGCATTCAAGTGGTTTGGGGCACTCAGTGAGTGAGTGCATGAGTGTGTGAGTGGCACAAGTTGTGAGTGGATTTATTTTCGGATTTATAATTAATATTATTTCTCAATGAATTTGTAACACATTCATATATTGACTTAGAGCTCAAATAAATTAAAATTTATTGATAATAATAATCGAATACGCTATTGAATAGATGTATAAATATGTTAAATGAGTTATTTTTAAGGCACGCGTACATTTGTAAACTGTAGATAGTGAAATACTCTACAACAAATTTATACAATTTCTATGCTACAGTTGTATTCACAAAAGGGTTTTAGATTGTTGGAAGAAAGAGATTCCTCTTGTTCTTTTTACAATTCAATTATAATTGAATATATATTTCCAATTTTAGAAGAAATATACATTTATTATAAACTAATTAATGTAGGGTAATATTCTTTTAAATTCCCAATAATTTTTAGCCTTTCCTCTTGTTCATTAAGCTAAATCACAGTGATCTATATAAACTGATTGACAGAGTTAATATCTGACTTGATATCATAAAAACCACATCGTCATGCCGGCATGAATTCAAATCGATTAATTAATCCAAACATGTTGGAAGTCCGCAATTGAAATGCTGAAATATTTTATTTGTTCTACATTCCTAGGCAGTTGAGTGCGGGTTAAATGAGTCACAAATGTGGGAGGAGGAGGTAGAGGTGACAAGAGGTTGAGAATGGGGGGGATGGGGGATAGGATTGCGGTTCAATTAAGTTCATTACATTGACCGCAGATAAATACTTATGCGATGCACAAAATACTTGTGACAACAGGCTATTGAAATGACAATGCGGACAACTGTTTAAATGTTTTGCAGCCATCTGCCAGAGAGATGATAAAGATGACGAGCAGGGGAAGTGGTATGGGAAGGGGGAGGGGAGGCAGAAAGATGATGAAGATATATGTTTGTTCTGTGTGCGCATATTGAATGACCAATGGATCCAATGATCCAATGCAATGCAAAAACTCTGCGGTTCATTTCATCAACGAGAGAGCTGGTCAACGTCGGGTCGAGAGCACGATGATGACAAGACCGAATAACCAAAACGGAGCAAAACAGAAAGCGAACCACAGCCAGACACAGAACAAGCAACACCAGAAGAGAAATGGGAGAAGGGGGAATAGGGGGAATAGGGGGAAAGCCACAGCCAAAACAGTTTCCAACGAAATTCCTATGAAAACTCGTGAGCCTCTTGATTACGAGTTTGTTTGTATGCAAACTGGAGTAAACTTTTATTAATTGAGCTGCTGCATATCATATAAACATACATACACATACATATGTACATGTATGTACATGTTTCGATATAAAAAGAAGACAACAACGATGACAACGCAGTGCTGCAACAATAACAAGAACAGCAACAACGAGAGTAAGAACAAGTGCAACTGCCACCTCTGAACCATGTTCGTTCACTGATCCATAAATGCGTAACAAGTGACGTGCTATACCAGCAAATACCCTGTAGTTAGTAGGATCAAAACGGTCTTCATATTCATATTAAAATTTGCCATAGCTGTACCTATTCTTTGATCTATTTATTAATCTTAATTAATTGATTAATCTACCTGTTTTTATTTCATTCTTTGGCGACTTTTATGGCTTAATATTTCAATAAGATTTAGTTTTCCATTTTATAAATTTTGTATATTTATCACGCTTGTTTATTGTGTTAATGATTTGAAATTCATAGCGTATCTTCGCGGCTCCCTAAGCCACTAAAATTCATTTGAAAATATTTGAAATTTCTTTTATTTTTTCTTACTTATGTCACGGCTGTCAGTGAATAATTCAAATGATTTTGCAACTAGATTTAGATTTCATGTTCCGTGTCGTCGGCGCTAAATGGAAATGTATCTTTTATACACAACCAACTGACATACATATACATACATACACACTAATCTATGTATATCTATCTACAATATAAGATATGTATGTATCTGCATCTGCATTTAGTCATCCAGACATTCGGTGCGGTCATTAGGCAAGTGTCTGGGGACTTATAAAAGGCTAGTCTCATATGCCGTGGGAATTTTACGCCAAAGAGAACTTGCTTGCATCCCTGAGATACTACTACAACATTCAATTGGCGGTGGCATGCGTGGAAAGTAATACATTGAGCGATTTTTTTGGATTTCCATTTTCATCTCATTGTAGTCTTGTTGTGTTGCCGCTCTCGGGGCCCGACACATTTAGTATTTCAACAGCTGGCCTAGCGCCACACATGACTAATATGTCTCCTGCCCCCCTACCTCCCACAGCTCCCATCAGCGTGCCCCGATCTACTATATACTGCGTCGGTTTCGCTGCCTTTGCATATTGTTTATAAACGCATGCGCTAAATTTAAACAAAAAGTTCTCATTTGTTTATCACAGCACCCGTTGAAATTCGTATGCTGTTGATCCACTTGCTCCACCATAAGAATTGCAGAATCAGTCGAAGAATCCAAAAGATACAAGTATTACTACCGACTCATATTTTGAAATTTCTTTGCTAAAGACATTTTATAAATATTCGTATATATTTTATTCGTCTATTCAGAGCACGTGTCACTTGGGCAACAGGTGTATGATTAATTAGACTTGTCAGAAGAACAAGCGGCAAATCATAGAATTCAAATGCTGCAAATGGTTGTAGAAGTCTTTTAAGAATCTGACTATATTAAAGGCAGACAAAAGTATTCATTCAAAAATAAGCTTCGGGACTTTCATTAAACATCTGATTTTTCACCGATCAAAAATTATGGATATTGACTAGGTATCTGCAAAAACATACTATAGTTAATTCTTCAAATGTATGGATATATATTTTACCAAGTCTAAAAAATTGTTGACTCTTCCATGTCGAAAATGCAGAATTTCCCCTGCGAACAGGCGGTGCTAAACAGGTTTTTAAACATCTCTGCAGACGCGAGAGATCACGAAAAACTCTCGGAGCGAAATTGCGTACCATAACGGGTACAAAACCTCTTAAGACTCCACCCAACATTATTAAGATTTTTCAAAAATTTGTGTTGATTTTAAATTTGAGTAACTGATTAATGCATTAAACTGAGACGTTTTAGTTCCATACTCTCTATTCGTAGAAACTGATTTTTCAAAAGGCATCTTTGATTGAAATTATTGAAAATTTCTCCCCACACTTCTTTTGCTTTTCAGCATTATCCCACCCCCAAATTCTTGTTTGTCATCATAACAATTATGAGGGAAATTTTCCCAACCCCAAACTGAACTTAATCAATTAGTCACGGAAATTTCCAATTTAAATTTCGTTGCGTCTTTAAAATAGCTTTCAATTCATAAATGGTTCTTCGATAAAAATAAAATGAAAACAAAATCATATTCAGATAAAACTTCATACATATGTATGGGAGTATAAACCTATATGTACATACATAACATACACATGTTTTGGGCAGATTTTCGATCAATGCGATATAAATTGTTTGCTCATGGAATAATAAAAAAAACAAAGCCAAAAAAAAAAAGAATTATAGATTTTTTTCCCACATTAAAGTCATAAAAACTTGACTAGGCTTTTTATACAGAAGAATCTGAAGAAATTTACATAAAAATTTAAAATATTATTACCTTTGTTTGTATATAAGAAATATGAATATGCACTTACTTTTTATATTTTCTCCAGATACAGACACATCCAATAATCAGCATGCATATGAAAAAACAGGTTGAGATATATTTGAAGCGATCAATGCCGCATATATCGGTCGGAAGATTGTCATATGTGGCACGCGCCTGGCCAGTTAACTGATCACAGCGTATGGTATTGAACACGCTGGCCATATTTCTTGTGAAAAGGTATATACACCGCTTTTCGATATCGCGCACTATAACGAGCTTAATTCAGCCAAGAAATTGCCTACATTTGACGATAAACTCGAGCACATTCTTTTCTTATTTATTTTTCGATTTTGATTCTCACGAACAACAGAACACAAAAGTCGAGAATTTAGAAAAACCACACTAAAGATTCGAAAATGTAAACAAATTATTTCGCAATTGCACAAATACTATGCGCATCATGAATATAGAGCACTTGTGTGTGTGTGTGAGTGAGTGTCTGTGTAAATGTATTTTCAAAACGAAATTTCAAATTACGGACGCACGCACACGTTTTACTTTTAATTATGACTTTTTATCGCAATTATATCGAATATAAACAAAGTACGTACCGAGTGTACATACTACAACAACAATAAGAACAACTCACAGTGCAAAAGAAAATATGCGCACGTTTTGGCCGATACGAAGAATTGCCGAATTAACTTTACCGTTAGCAGCTGCCAACCGTCTGCAGCCGAGCGACGCAACGTACTGAAAGAAACGGTAAAAATTATCGAAAACCCAAAAAGAATTCTCGCCGAGAAGCCGTAGCCACAGAGACAGAAAGAGAGAGAGTGCAATAGAGAGCGCGCGCGAAAGTCAGCGTAAGAGAGAGCTAAGACGTGAGCGAAACGGGAGAGAGCGAGTGACCGAGTGAGCGGACGTGCACGTGCAAGATCGTGCAAAAGTTCTCGCATGCTGTTTTGTTGTGACTATACCCTATACTCTGTGCCAAACATAAGGAGTAGTATGTGCGTGCAGAAAACAGAAAGAAAGCATAGCCTTTCTAGTTATTGTGCTAGTTATTTATATACAAGAAACACAAAATACATGCAAATTTAATTATTTTTAAAATTCAATTCAATATTTTTAGTGGTTCGATTTTAATGTAATTTTAGCAGCATATTGTAAATATATATGTATATATTTATTTATTGAAGAATAACCAAAATCTGTCCATAGATTGTATATCAGCTATACGATATATCAGTCCTGATCGGGCTCTATCTAACCAATTTACAGAGTGCAGCATTAGGAAGCTCAACGGACTTACCGGGCTAGTTTGACTTGCCTGTTCATGCAGGAATATAAAAATAGGGTATTTCCTAGTTGGGCAATCTGCGACACTTCACACTGACTTGTTATTCCGCAAGTTTATTGTTGTTGCTGTTATTTTTTTGTATATTTTTTTTTGTTTACAAATGTTTGTTTGCCGGTTTTATTCTGGTTCGACAACGCTTTGAAAGTCACAGTGCGTTTCAAACTGTATGTGAGGCGATTTAACCGGTTTGGATTTAAGTCACAAAAATAACGAATTGCAATTGCAGCGTGAATAAATTAAAAGCTTAATAAGGTGACGAAAGCAGGTAATAATGTGATAATTGCATACGATTAACGGCAAATTTATTGTATAATGGTGCCTTTATCAAATGTGGTACAACCAGTGACTGTCAAACCATTGCAACCCTTGTCCAATTAACAAATCAGTTCAATTCAATTCTAATCTCTCCAAATCTACCGTTAATAATAATTTAATAGCAATTATAAAAGTTGATAACTTGATTTTGTGAATGATAGATAAGTTAAGTTGTTTATTGTTGTTAGCTGTTATCAGCCAAGTGCCTGTCAAATATATAGCTTTGATAATGCCATAGTTAAACCGGTTTAGAAAGCAACAATATCTGCATTTTGAAATAATAATTTTTAAATGAGTTGTAATAAGTCTGTGTATATGTAAACACTGCTAAATCTGTTTCGGATTATGCATTAAGATTTTTAAATTAACAAATGAAATCGATAAAAAAAATCCATTCTGTTGTTCTCGAACTGTAAGGAAAACTGCAGTTTTAGTAAAACTGTTAAACGATTAAAACTTAATCAATTAAGCGCTAAAAATTTGTGTTACACTTTTCTATTTACTTACTAAATACACATAAAAGCTTACACATATGTATGTATTGATTGTTGGACTTTATAATCCCTTATTTTTATGAAAGCCAGATTAAAAAGCAGCGCAACAATGCCCGTTAAACTTTTTATGATCATCGATACGCGTTATCAGAATCTATAACTAGTTCCATTTGGAGTTGCATCGTCTGATTTGATAAGGTTACAGGTGGCTTCGTAGTGCATATGTATAAATTACATACCATTTGTATGTAGGCTATACATACGAGGGTGGTCAGGTGATTATGGACCAGGCGTTGATACAATAGAACAGGGTAGAAGGGTATCTCGAAGACTTTTTATAACTAGAGCTACCAAATTTGGTGTTAATATGTGTTATGATTGCACGCAGATCAAGTTTGTTTTACAATTTGACCTCGCCCGATTCCTCCCCCGTTAATCATAACCGAATTCCGAGCATTGTTTTAATGCAGGACAGTTTTAGGTAAATAAATCAAACACAACTACTTAAAATGTCTGTTTACAAAGGGTTAGTCTCGACATTTTATATAAATGTCTATTTGCCGAAGCTTTCAGAAAAAAGGAACTATTGTACTTGAAGTTAGGTCTGTCGAGTAAGGTAAGATACTAAAGAAATTGAAAGCGTACCATGAACTACTTGAAGTTAGGTCTGCTGAGTAAGGTAAGATACTAAAGAAATTCAAAGCGTAATTCATGGTGTTTTGTAACTTTTAAGCTAAAAACTGTTAGGTCCGAAATATGTCAGACCACCCTCGTAACCCCAAGTACGATACCATAACATAACAGGAATGGCCAACATAATAGGCCGCATTTATGTGTGCACGTGTGGGGTAATAAAGATTAATATAACAATAAAATCTAAAATTCGATAAGAAAAACAGGCCTAAAGGAATCCTATAAATACGACATGCATTTTCTCTGATATCTAATTAATCAAAAGAACGTTAACACAAATGGCGGTGAACAAAAGAATAACCTGTACAAATAAGTTCTGTAATTAGTTAGTCATTTAATATATCTAGTTTAATGTAAATTCAATGATTTTTTTATTTTTGTTTTTTTAAGCCATCGGATAAAGAAAACAAGCAAGTAAGTTTAACCACAACACGTACTGAAGTTGAATGAAATACATTAAATCTCCCCATAGACGGACACTGATTGCCGCGTACCGCGATTTCAGCCCACTGTGCTTGTACATGGTGGTGCTGACTCCGTTTGGAGGCAAGATTTCCCCGCTGCCAAACGTGGCCTTAAAGCTGCAGTACAGCGAGGATATGAAGCGCTAATGAGCACAGGTAGTGCAGTGGATGCCGTGGAGCAGGCGGTGAATTCTTTCGAGGCAGATGGCACCTTTAATGCCGGCTACGGGGCGGTGCTCACAACCGAAGGAAACGTGGAAATGGATGCGTCCATAATGAATGGCGCCAATTTGGATGCAGGTTGCGTCTCTCAGGCACGCGACATTATCCATCCAGTATCGCTGGCTAGATGCATTATGGAGAAAAACTCATCATCTCTATATGGCCGGAGATGGTGCAATGAAAATAGCCGAAAAAGAAGGCTTCGATATACTGCCTAAGGGTAGCCTCATTACTGAAAGTAGGCGGAAATCGCTTGAGCTTAACCAGATAACTGGCTTAGAGGGACGTAGTGGCTTCCCAACCGGTACTGTTGGCGCTGTGGCAATCGATGCGTACGGGAACTTAGCAGCGGCCACCTCAACGGGTGGCTTCACAGGAAAGCTGCCAGGTCGCATTGGCGACGCAACGTCCCTGGGCGGAGGCACATACGCGGATAACGAGACCGCCGCCATTTCGTCTACCGGCGTTGGCGAGTCGCTTATCCGATACAGTTCTGCTTCTCGGATAACATCGTTGATTCGGTATAAAAATCAGCCAATCCAGCAGGCAGTAGAGCAGGTTATAGAAGAGATCAAAGATCGCTTTAATAATAAAACCGGCATCATAGCCATCGATTATCGGGGTGAGATAGGCCTATACTTCAACACTAAACAAATGTGCTGGGCCTATCGTCGCGGCGGAGAGGTGCACTATGGAATAGACCCTGGAGAGCACATTGTAGATCTAGTGGATGAACCATAAAAAATATAGTTCACTCGTTCAATTGACCTGTAAAGATTTTATGTTTTCAATGGGTTGTTTTTAAAAGTCTAACACAAAAACATGGATATACTAACAATGAAATGTATGTATGTAGAGACTGACAGACAGACAGACATGGCTTAATCGACTCGGCTAGTAATCCCGACGAAGAATATATACACTTGATGAGCTTCCACGCCTCCTTCTGCCAGTTACCTACATTTCCACATTGACCATTTATATTTTATACGCAAGTCATTCGATTGCAGCCTCACAAGCCAAAAGGCATTATGTGATAACAGTTTTTATACTGTTACGCATGGGAAAAGTCATAAACATAAGCGATAACATTACGGAAAAATTTAAGGGATTCTTGATAATTCAAGTCAAAAAAATAATCTTAGCTAATAAGTAGAGAAGTATTTTATGTTATGCTTATATTTCTGTGTGCATATGTGCATATTTCTGTGCGCTAAACATCGTTTCAATGTATGTGTGCTATGTACATATGCACAAGCTCGCATATTAACTATTAATTGTTTTTTACTTTTAAACAGTCGACTGACCATAGTTCGACTATAAATTAAATAAATACAAAAAATCGATCTGGGGGCCAAATTCTGGTGTTAATTTAAAACAATTTTGTTTTTATAGTTTCAATATTTATTAAAAACTCATGGACATCAGAGGTAAGGTCGCTTCATAAATAAAGAGTGTTGTTCATGTCATTTGTTGACGACAAAGTTATTCTTCGTGCAATCCCTTAACTTCCATGAAATGAGCTTTGGTCAATCGACGATTTGTCTTTCCATTTGGACTTCGCTGCAGCTTATCAACAATGAGAGCACCCTTGTGTAACTTTTGTAGAATTGAGATACGTGGCGGTCCACGTAATCAATCACATCTTTATCTGTTAAATGGGAGCCCGGTTTCTTGACTACCTCAGCGGCAGCACAATCTCCGCTAATTCTATTCCATATACCGAATACACAAACATCCATTACTTGCGGAATCTGGCAAATAACTTTTTCGATTTCGATTGGGTAATAATCGAAGTATTCATATCTAAGCATATTTTTCTTACGATCTACAATATATAGAAATCCGTCAGAATCTATATACCCTAAATCACCCGTATGAAACCAAAGATCGCTGTCACGCAAGTGGTTTGACTCTTGCAGATTTCCAATGTAGCCCGCCCAGTACTCGTTGGTGCGGAGACAAACTTCACCCACCTCGTTTGGAGACAATGGCTCATTCTTCTCATTAAGCAATTTCAACTGGAAACCGGATGTTAGGCGTCCAACGGACTTAGGCTTCTCATCGAAATTCCAGTTGATTGTAGCCCAAGTACCAGTTTCTGTTAGAGCATAAGCATTGTGCACAAAATCTCCTTGTAGGCGCTTGCGAAGGCGATATTGGACATCCAATAAGCAACGTTCACCCGAATGCATGACGTAACGCAAGCTGTCTAGATTGGTTTTCTCAAATTCGTGGCATACAACGATCATTGCCAGATAAGCTGGTGGAAGGATAGTCCAGGTTACCCTATACTTCTCTATAAGATGCAACACCAGCACAGGGTCGAATATCTTACTGTCATCTATAATGCGAGTAGTGCTAAACACAGCCGATGTTATTGCCACTCTGAGACCAGTTGACCAACTTAAATTGTTATGAACATATTGGACATCCTCATTAGTTAGCATCCTGTCAAGATTAGAAACAGTTTAATTTATAAGATAATTAAGTTAATTAATTATATTACATTTCTACCCTATAGGTGTTGGGTATATGTAATTATTATATTAATGGCCATATACTTATCATCCACTTTTTTACGTACAGACTTGAGTTAAGCATCTTTCGACTGTTCGAAATAGTAACTGCCTTTGGAATCGAAGTAGTCCCTGAGGTAGGCAGGATGGCCAACGTATGATTGATACCATTTTCAAGGCGAAGGGGTCTAAAATTCTTCTCCACTCCAGTTTCCAATACCTTTTCAATAGGGATGCTTTCCACAGAATGATTGTTCATCGTTATAATGCTTATTGAGCTGTCACAAGCGAATTTTCTGACTGTTTCATAAATGTCACCTTCACAAAAAATAATGTTCGCTTTTGTAGTTTGACATAAAGTCCTAAAATACCATTCCGATTGATTTGGCTCTAGACAATAAATTGCGGTTCCATTGAAAAAACAGGCGTAAGCCACCGCAGTTATGTGTGTAGTATTTCTGGATATAATACCAACGACATCCGACTGCCGACAACCCGCATTCCGTAAAAAACTTGCTATGCGCATTGAGTTCTGAAGCAGCTCCTCACGGGTAAGCACTGTATTTTCTGTAACCGAAATCTAACAGGACTCATAATTTATTAATACACGTAGCTTTCTTAATATAGGTGCTCACGGCGGAACGAATGTTTAAAACTAGTGCTACTTTCCAGTTCAAATGCTTTTGCATGAGAAAGGCTGGTCACACAATTAATTTAACATTGACAATGTCAGCCTTCGTACACGCACAAATGATAACATAGCACAAAATTTCACGACGGGATCACCTAATACTTGCTATATAATTTTACTCACTTGGGCCACTTGTTTTGGGTGCCTTCGCATCTCATGGAATATAAGTTCGCCCAGAGACAGATCTGGTGCAAAGTGATCATTCTCAATTGCGCCCGTCCAAACATTATTGACTGGATCATAAGAAATATCTGGTTTGTACGACATGTTGCATTCAGACTAAAGCTAGTTTTGCACTGAGTCTTATCACTAGAAGTGGCATATATAACTAATTTAATTACACTAGCCAGCATTATTTTGGTTCCATCATGTACAATTTTCTAATGTTTTTTGAAGATGCTTAGCCCGAATTTGATATGTGCATGTAACCTAGGTAAGTTAGTTGTGTCAAAATCGTGTGGACTAATTGGTATTAACATCTTTTACTAGACATGTAATTTGAAGAAATATATAATTTACGTATTGCATCTATATGAATAAGAGTTGAAAAAATCAGATTTTAAATTTAATTTTAGCATTTGAAAGCTTATGGAACACATCTCAAAATTTACTGCCCCCCGCAAACATTTATTTTGTTGAGTAGCGTGTTGACAAACGCCTATTCCGCTGATTATAAAAATTTGCGCGTGTGCAAATTGGCAAGTTGGCAAATTTCATACGCATTTCATTACGCATGGCAAAAGTTCATGTTTATAATGCGATAACATAACGAAAATTAGTGTCTACACGGTCTTCGGCAAACAATTGAGAGACTCTTGATAATTCAAATCAAAAACCAATCTAAGCTTCTAGAGAAGTATTTTATATTATGCTTAATGCTTGTATAATATAAGGTAATAATGATAATGGGCTAAAAAATCTCTCAACTTTACAGTTAACCCGATTAGAAACGCACAATCCCATTATGCCATTATTACCTATTAGAAACATTTTTTTGGAAATTTTAATGATTGACTGTTTATGTAAAAGGTTAAAATAGGGAAGAAGAATTAGGGAAGAAGATATTGCCGATGCCCAACGTGGTCTTAAAGCTGCACTACAACGAGGCTATGAAGTTTTTTTTACGCACAGGGGCTGTAGATGCCGTTGAGCAAGCGGTAAACGCTTTCGAGTCAGATGCCATCTTCAACGCCGGCTACGGAGCTGTGCTTAGAACCGAGGGCAACGTGGAAATGGATGCGGTTATAATGAATGGTGCCAATTTAGATGCAGGTTGCGTCCCTCAGGCACGCGACATTGTCCATCCAGTATCGCTGGCTAGATGCATTATGGAGAAAACTCAGCATCTCTATATGGCCGGAGAGGGTGCCATGAAAATAGCTGAAAGAGAAGGATTCGATATATTGCCCAAGGGTGGACTGATTACGGAGGGTAGACGCAAATCTCTTTGAGGATTTCCAGACCGGTAAGCGGGGTCGCAGTTCCTTCTATACTCCAACTGGCACTGTGGGAGCTGTGGCAATCGATGCATAAGGGAACCGCCACCTCAACTGGTGGCTTCACTGGAAAGCTGCCGGGTCGAATTGGCGATGCAACGTCTCTAGGCGGGGGAACTTATGCGGATAACGAGACTGCCGCCATTTCAACAACTGGCCATGGTGAGACTTCTGTCCGATACAGTTCCGCTGCACGCATAACGGCACTGATTCGGCATAAGAATCTACCAATCCAGCAGGCAATAGAGCAGATTATAAATGAGATGACGGACCGTTTCAAGAGTAGAACAGGCATCGTATCCATCGATTATCGTGGTGAGATAGACATATACTTCAACACCAAACAACTTTCCTGGGCGTATCGTCGCGGCGGAGAGGTGCACTACGGCATAAACCCTGGGGAGGACTTTATAGAGCTTGTGGAGGAATCATAAAAAAGAAACATACGTAGTTTACAAACTACATGACAATTATATTTTCTTAAAACTGTACAATATTGGAACTGGTCGCAGCCAGTCAATCAAATAAAATAAACAAGCGTCCACTAAAAAGTAAATATAAATCGGCTCAGACGGAGCAGCAATAATCACAGTTACCGCAAATGCCGAAAAGGCGACGCGACGTCGTCTGGTCTTCAATGAAGAAAAGAAGGGCCTGGGTGCAGTTGAGCTCATGCTCGTTGATACGGTGTTGAATTATTTGCTGTAACTGCACCTTGTTGGCAGAATGCTCAAACTGCACGCCGCATTCACATTTATATATCGAAGATTGAACATGTTGCAGTGGCTTCAACAGGCAAACTGGACAGATTATCGCAAGTTGTTCGGGATCCGTATCGGGTTCTGTGTAGAGTTCTTCCAGATGCTGCTCTTGCAGAGCATACCATTCGTTTACATCGGACAGTAATTCCTCATAGATGTGCTGCTCTAACTCCAAATCCTGATCTAACTCGTTAAGCTCCGAGCGTAAAATTTCCTCCAGTTCAGACTGCAGAACAAGAATTTTTGTTTGATTCATTTATAGGTTTTTTACCCACTTACCAATTGCATTTTTCGATTGCCATCAATATTGTTTTTGCGTGCATTTATAATACGTTGGCGACATTTCTATTCTCATAAGAAAAAGAAAATATATTAAATTCATACACAATATTTAAAGGTGTTTTCACACTTACGTCGCGCAGCAACTCACGTAGATTTGTTGTGCCCAAACGACGTTGCTTAGCCACATTTTTAGCATGTCGCTTTTGCTCAACGCTGGTATTGTATACAGGACTGTTGGGACACTGCATTGCAGTAAATTTGCAGTTAATTAAGCGAAAGAAAAACAAAACTTATTATTAAAAGTTAAGTGTATCGGCGCGCGCTCTGTGTGAACACACAGCTGTTCTACTATCGATACACTTATTAATATCCAAACATTGTACATCTGTTTTGTTATCGATATAGCTATCTATCGACACATCGTTTTAATCCAGCAGCCAGCTGTATGAAAATCAAAAGATCACTTCATACTAATATTTATTTAAATTTTCTTTATTTGTGTACGGGTGTATTCATATTTAAAAAAAATAAAGTTTACAATAAAACCTCAATATTTTTCGAATATTTATCGGAACACGACACTGCTATAAACATGTTGTTCACCAACACTGTTAGACAGGGTTGCATTGAGCATGATTTGACACATGAAACATGGCGTACCTTGTGTTTCCGCTCTTTCTTTCCCTTTCTTTTACCAACGTGCATAGTGTCTAGTAAAAGGTTAGTGTTATACATCTGCCTGTTACATACATTTGCATTTTGCACAAAGTTAGTATACCCTTTTTGACCATTTTCAATGGTCGAAGGCTATTGTTTGTGGCGGCGGCAATGAATTCTTCCTTCTTGGGGGGATCGTGAAATCGGGGTGAAGCTGCTGTAGGACCGAAAAAACCGACGCGAAAAACAATTCGAAATAAAAGAACAATGCGGGGCGCGTGGCGTTCACTTCACTTATATTTTTCAACTAACTTCTTGTACATAGGATGTAGTTTAACTTAAGCCTAACTTAACATAAATACATATGTAGGATAAAAGAGCGCGAGAGCCCTTGGTGACCTCGCACTGTTTACGCCGCTGCCTATGCTGCCTACTTTTTGGCGGCGAGTTTCGGCGTAAACATTCCGCCCCCCCTTGCAATACTATTGCAAATAGATGGGGCCGGAATCTTTTTGGAGGCCGCTGGAGGGGCTTGAGGGGTGCTGGCGGACTACGTCTTGAAGACACCGGATAGTACCCAGCCAAACAGAGTGTTCTGGGCCAACGGTAGGCCACCGTGGGATGGAACAAGGCCTGGGAGGATCACGTCGCCCCACGTAGACGTCGGCCCCCAGAACAATGGAGACTCTGCTTGGCACATGGCACCGATTGTCCGCCAGCGTAATGCCCGGGTAACGAGTTTGGAGCTCCTTTCCGACATTCTGAGCCGGAGTCCTGATCTGAACTTCTTCCATCTTCAGAGTCACTGGGATGGAGAATGCTGGCGACACCCTTGACCTGAACAAGGCTCGGCAAAATCCGTCTTCGGCGGAAAGGCCAAAGGCTTTTGCCAATGAGGTGGGCATGCGGCTGTGTGGACTGCAAGCGTCCAACAGCACACGCACCTCGAAAATTTTGCCGGCCACGTCCAGGTTCACGATGGCCGTCGGCAGCATGCTGATTGCCACCGAGGGGATTGTCGCCAGGGACTCTGTAGGTGGAGGAGGCGGCGTGGATGGGACAGCGTTCTGCGTCTCGGCTGGAGTGGTGGTTGGGAGATGGAGAAGCGTATGGTGGCCTTCCCCGCATGAGCGACAGGTGCCACCACTGCGACATGAACCATTAGAGTGTTCATGTGCAAGGCAGTTCGGGCAGTATTTGTTGATCAAAACTGCCCGAAGACGCTTCTCCGCAGCCAGACGCAGGAACCTCTGGCACTTCTTCAGGGCGTGGACTCCTCTGCAGACGCGGCATCTAAAGGAGTTCACCCCTTTTGGCTTCGATGGTGTCTGCGCTTTGGGTGGTGCCATCTCACTTATCTGGAAAGGAGGTGGATACAAAATATATATATTATATGTGTATATATATATGGATATAATATATATAAATTGGATATATATATATAACTTATATATATATATAGGGTGGGCAAAGGAGAACTCGTCCGTATTCGCTTGCCAGCGTATACCTAGAGTCTTTGCTTTCAAGTTCTTCCCATTGGAGGACGGACTGGGGGCGTTGAAACCAACGCGAACTTTCGTAGTGGTGCTCTCAGGTTTGAAAACAGCATGATGAGGGAGATAAAAAATGTTGCAGTCGTCACTGGAGAGGCAGGCCTCATATGGCCTAAATCTAAATAATCCTGAATAGTGGAGTCGTACTGCTCATTTAAAGGAAAGTTCCTCTGTAAACGATATTCGTTCCTGAGAAACTGAGCGAGTGCGATGGACCTTGAATGTCCTAATTCGAAATTTTCAGGATTTTTGAATGGGAGAGTGACGACATATCTGCCCTCTTTGGAAGTGGTGCAAAAAAGGTTGTTTTCACACTCTAATTCTGAAACTTTTACCAGCTTGGCTGGTAGATCTTCCACAACCGGAAACTTGGTGAGAGGATCATCAAGCCTTTGTTCTGTGCTGATCTTGATCCTCGTTGAAAAGGACGAAATGGTCGTAGGATTTGACTTGGCTACTGGTCCAGTGAGGACCCAGCCGAATATGGTCTCTTGACCGAGCAGGGTTCCACAAATCTTGGATACAGAGCCACTCTTCATGATAGATGGGAGAATATCGGCTCCTAGGAGCACGTCTATCGGAGAGCTCTGGTGGAAGTGCGGATCAGCGAGTTGGAGGTTTGGCAGGTCCTTCAGAAGTTCTTTTGAAATTGTGTAGGATGGAAGGTTGCCTGCCAATTGGGGGAGAACAAAGGCTTCAGTTTTTAGCTGTAACCTGGGAACGAGCGGGGAGCCAATCTGGAAGTGGCACAACTTTTGTGGATTGGCTGAGATGGCTTGATTTAAGCCAGCTACTTGGACTTGCACGGCTTGGTAGGAGGGCTGTATGATGTTAAACATCCGTTCGGAAATGAACGTAGCCTCTGATCCAGGATCGATCAGTGCACGTGCCTTATAAGTTAAGCCCAAATGGCAAATATTTATAAGAGCAGTGCCGAGAAGAACACCTTGTGTGTTCGCCGTGAAGTAATTCTGAATACTAGTCGTTGGAGGAGTGGACTGTATATTCGAATTGGGAGTTGGTGCAGAATCTGCTGAAGAGGGCGCGGTAGGAGGGGTGCCACGATGCAGGAGTGTATTGTGGCGACCCTTGCACGTAAAACAATTATGTTGACTCGTGCAATCTTTAAGGATATGTCCTCTTGCGAAGCAGTTCAGACACAACTTCTGCTGTTTGATGAAATTGGACCTTTCATCAACAGCCATTTGGAGAAAGCGCGGACACAGACGGATTGGATGGTTCTCCTTTGAGCAAAGTTTGCAGGTTTGTGGGTTGCCTACAACCTTTGTCTCAAAGGAGTTTACCTTCCTCGTAGGAGGCTCCTTTCGAGCAGGTTTGGGACTAGTCTGTGCGCTTGTACTAGGTTGTACGTCCTCTATCGCTTCTAATGTGCGATATCGCTCTGAAAGGAAATCTGACATTTCCTTCCACGACGGAATTTCAGCCTTGTTTAGAACTGACTGCTCCCAAAGTGACAACGTCAGCCTTGGGAGTTTAGACGAGCATAGGAAGACTAGAAGGCAATCCCAATTCTCTGTGCTGATTTTGGAATGGTCTAGAGCCGTTAAGCAACTTTCAATAGTGCTTTGAAGGATTTGGATGGCGGCTCCAGACTCGTGAGAAACTGACGGAAGGTTGAAAAAGGATCTTAAGTTGGCTGTTGACTAACAACCTCTTATTTTCGAACCTGTCCGTCAAGTTTCTCCAAGCAGAGGAGAAACCCTCATTCGTGAGAGGGGATTTGGAAACGATTGCCTTCGCTTCTCCACTGGTCTTCGCATTTAAATGGAATAATTTCTCGATCTGACTTAAGCCGGGATCGGAAATGTAGACCGCTGTGAAGAGATCACGGAAAGTTGGCCATTTAAGGTAGTCACCGCTGAAAACTTCAGCATCGAAAGGTGGTGACCGGTAGCTTCGTGGGTGGAAGGCTACTTGTGGTGCTACAGGTGCTGGAGTGGGAGCCGTTGCGGTCTCTATACTCTCATTTAATTGAGAGGCAAGTTCCTCGTATATGGAGTAGCAGTGGTCATACCGCATTTGCATGGCGATCTTGTCCGCAGCATTCGTCTCCGTTTGAGACAATGCGTTGGAACAGAGTTCATATTTGAGCTCTACGGCAGTCCATAAGGAACGAAGCTGCTCAAGACGCACTCTGTGAGTGTGAAGTGAGGCTGTAGGAGAATTTTGAATCCTAGCTTCGAACTGCGTGAGCTTATCGGAAGCGTTAATGAACTCTTGGAGTGCCATTTTTATTGCTAGTGAAATCTGCTGACCAACTGCACGAGTGATTGGAGGAGTGTGCACCGAAATTTTTGGCACCTGACTAACCTTAGATGTGACCGGAGTTACAACTTTCCGTAATGAGGCGGGAGAAGGTGTTCTACCAAGAAGGGAACTTGGAAGAGAGCTGGAGCGTCTATGCTTAGTCGTGGGTACAACAAGGTGTTTCTTGGTGTCTTTACTATCAATTGGCATAACAGGCTTTCAAAAAAGCGAGAAAAATGCAATTGATGCTGGTGACGGAACCAGAAACGTGAAAGAGAAGAGCGTAGAAAATTGGACGAACAGAAATTCTTGTTTGAACAATAAACAAGAATATTAGACAAACGATCGGAAATTTTATCGAATCTATTGAGCGAGGACTAAGTTGATAAGTTACAAGGCAATACTTTTTGAAAAAACGTTGCAAAAAAAAAAATAATATAAATATTATATTATAAATATCGATATATTTTATTGAGTGATAATAATTATCGAAACAATTATTATAATCAGCATGAAATTCTGAGAAAAAGATGTAATATAATTTATTTTCCAATAATAAATTATACTGTGGAAAAATAAATAAATGATTATTTTATTAGTAGGATATCTTTTCTCAGACGGAGGAAAATATATTCGATAATTTTTTGCAATGTTACAGCGCTTTGTAATACCACAACACAGTGCACAATAAGACGATAAATAGATATAAGTGACTTTAAAAGTCACTGTTGCCCACCAAATAATATTTTTAAAAATTTGAGCTAGTGCAGCCCTGGAACGATAACACTGAGTGAATGTAAAAAAGTGGTGGTGGGTCGATTGTGATCGAACTGCGATCACTAAGGCAAACTGCGACCACTAGACTGACAAATGTAAACAAAGAAATTATAAAATATTTCTTTGTATCTAATTAAGTGTTTAATTTAAAACGGAAAGTAAAATAATGTAAAAATGCAATAAAACAATGTAATATAATGTGTTTATGTGTTATTATGTGTTTAATTTAAATATTTAATTCAGAATATATGTGTGTAGTGCCGGTGCAGCCGAAATATTGCTGCCGGCAAAGTGTATTGATATATGTATGTACATATATGTTAGTATCAATAAATAAATAAATGTAAAAGGAATACAGTATTATTTTTTATTTGGAGTTAAATTTTGGAGGTACAATTGCCGCTTGAGGTTCGGACCTTGGCAATGTATTTTAATGGGCAACGTAAGTATGTATGTGGTATATGTGTATTTATATATGTTACACATATAGTACCATGCAATTTTGGGTTAGAATGGAGAGTGTATGTACCTTTGTTCGTTAGAAAATGGTAGGAGAAGGTACATACATATATGTGGCAGAGGTTTCTAAATAGAATCGGATGGATGAACTGTGTGTAATTTGTGATTCGTGTTTCCGTACATATATGTATGTATATATATATATGGAAAACTTCGAAGGTGGCAGTCGTCTGTAAGTAAGTATGTGCTTACTAATGCAGCAACATATGTACATACATACAGAGATGCCGGGACGCTAATTGCGAGGTTAGGACAAATTTCTTTTCACAAAGGAACAATTACACACAGTCCTCTGCCGCATAAAAATAAGTATAAATTTTAGTACTTATCTGGGGGGGATCCTGACGAGATGCCGATGACCGTGGTTCGAGCGGAGTGGTGGGATGAAAAATCCAGCGACGTATGTCTCCAATATATAGATCCGGCTCGAAGGACCAATGTTTGTGGCGGCGGCAATGAATTCTTCCTTCTTGGGGGGATCGTGAAATCGGGGTGAAGCTGCTGTAGGACCGAAAAAACCGACGCGAAAAACAATTCGAAATAAAAGAACAATGCGGGGCGCGTGGCGTTCACTTCACTTATATTTTTCAACTAACTTCTTGTACATAGGATGTAGTTTAACTTAAGCCTAACTTAACATAAATACATATGTAGGATAAAAGAGCGCGAGAGCCCTTGGTGACTCTCGCACTGTTTACGCCGCTGCCTATGCTGCCTACTTTTTGGCGGCGAGTTTCGGCGTAAACAGGTATAAACAGGCCTAAAGGAATCCTATAAATACGACATGCATTTTCTCTGATATCTAATTAATCAAAAAAAAAAACGTTAACACAAATGGCGGTGAGCAAAAGAATAACCTGTAAAAATAAGTTAAGTAGTTAGTTAGTCATTTAATATACCAAGTTTAATGTAAATTTAATGATTTTTTTTAATTTTGTTTTTTTCAGTCATCCAATAAAGAAAACATGCAGGTAAGTTTAACCACAGCAGGTACTGAAGTTGAATGAAATACATTAAATCTCCCCATAGACGGACACTGATTGCCGCGTACCGCGATTTCAGCCCACTGTGCTTGTACATGGTGGTGCTGACTCCGTTTGGAGGCAAGATTTACCCGCTGCCAAACGTGGCCTTAAAGCTGCAGTACAGCGAGGATATGAAGCGCTAATGCGCACAGGTAGTGCAGTGGATGCCGTGGAGCAGGCGGTGAATTCTTTCGAAGCAGATGGCACCTTTAATGCCGGCTACGGGGCGGTGCTCACAACCGAAGGAAACGTGGAAATGGATGCGTCCATAATGAATGGCGCCAATTTGGATGCAGGTTGCGTCTCTCAGGCACGCGACATTATCCATCCAGTATCGCTGGCTAGATGCATTATGGAGAAAACTGAGCATCTCTATATAGCCGGAGATGGTGCAATGAAAATAGCCGAAAAAGAAGGCTTCGATATACTGCCTAAGGGTAGCCTCATTACTGAAAGTAGGCGGAAATCGCTTGAGCTTAACCAGATAACTGGCTTAGAGGGACGTAGTGGCTTCCCAACCGGTACTGTTGGCGCTGTGGCAATCGATGCGTACGGGAACTTAGCAGCGGCCACCTCAACGGGTGGCTTCACAGGGAAAGCTGCCAGGTCGCATTGGCGACGCAACGTCCCTGGGCGGAGGCACATACGCGGATAACGAGACCGCCGCCATTTCGTCTACCGGCGTTGGCGAGTCGCTTATCCGATACAGTTCTGCTTCTCGGATAACATCGTTGATTCGGTATAAAAATCAGCCAATCCAGCAGGCAGTAGAGCAGGTTATAGAAGAGATCAAAGATCGCTTTAATAATGAAACCGGCATCATAGCCATCGATTATCGGGGTGAGATAGGCCTATACTTCAACACTAAACAAATGTGCTGGGCCTATCGTCGCGGCGGAGAGGTGCACTATGGAATAGACCCTGGAGAGCACATTGTAGATCTAGTGGATGAACCATAAAAAATATAGTTCACTCGTTCAATTGAATTGTAAAGATTTTATGTTTTCAATGGGTTGTTTTAAAAGTCTAACACAAAAACATGGATATACTAACAATGAAATGTATGTATGTAGAGACTGACAGACAGACAGACATGGCTTAATCGACTCGGCTAGTAATCCCGACGAAGAATATATACACTTGATGAGCTTCCACGCCTCCTTCTGCCAGTTACCTACATTTCCACATTGACCATTTATATTTTATACGCAAGTCATTCGATTGCAGCCTCACAAGCCAAAAGGCATTATGTGATAACAGTTTTTATACTGTTACGCATGGGAAAAGTCATAAACATAAGCGATAACATTACGGAAAAATTTAAGGGATTCTTGATAATTCAAGTCAAAAAAATAATCTTAGCTAATAAGTAGAGAAGTATTTTATGTTATGCTTATATTTCTGTGTGCATATGTGCATATTTCTGTGCGCTAAACATCGTTTCAATGTATGTGTGCTATGTACATATGCACAAGCTCGCATATTAACTATTAATTGTTTCCCCCCCCCCCCCCCCCCCCCCCCCCCCCCCCCCCCCCCCCCCCCTTTACTTTTAAACAGTCGACTGACCATAGTTCGACTATAAATTAAATAAATACAAAAAATCGATCTGGGGGCCAAATTCTGGTGTTAATTCTAAAACAATTTTGTTTTTATAGTTTCAATATTTATTAAAAACTCATGGACATCAGAGGTAAGGTCGCTTCATAAATAAAGAGTGTTGTTCATGTCATTTGTTGACGACAAAGTTATTCTTCGTGCAATCCCTTAACTTCCATGAAATGAGCTTTGGTCAATCGACGATTTGTCTTTCCATTTGGACTTCGCTGCAGCTTATCAACAATGAGAGCACCCTTGTGTAACTTTTTGTAGAATTGAGATACGTGGCGGTCCACGTAATCAATCACATCTTTATCTGTTAAATGGGAGCCCGGTTTCTTGACTACCTCAGCGGCAGCACAATCTCCGCTAATTCTATTCCATATACCGAATACACAAACATCCATTACTTGCGGAATCTGGCAAATAACTTTTTCGATTTCGATTGGGTAATAATCGAAGTATTCATATCTAAGCATATTTTTCTTACGATCTACAATATATAGAAATCCGTCAGAATCTATATACCCTAAATCACCCGTATGAAACCAAAGATCGCTGTCACGCAAGTGGTTTGACTCTTGCAGATTTCCAATGTAGCCCGCCCAGTACTCGTTGGTGCGGAGACAAACTTCACCCACCTCGTTTGGAGACAATGGCTCATTCTTCTCATTAAGCAATTTCAACTGGAAACCGGATGTTAGGCGTCCAACGGACTTAGGCTTCTCATCGAAATTCCAGTTGATTGTAGCCCAAGTACCAGTTTCTGTTAGAGCATAAGCATTGTGCACAAAATCTCCTTGTAGGCGCTTGCGAAGGCGATATTGGACATCCAATAAGCAACGTTCACCCGAATGCATGACGTAACGCAAGCTGTCTAGATTGGTTTTCTCAAATTCGTGGCATACAACGATCATTGCCAGATAAGCTGGTGGAAGGATAGTCCAGGTTACCTTATACTTCTCTATAAGATGCAACACCAGCACAGGGTCGAATATCTTACTGTCATCTATAATGCGAGTAGTGCTAAACACAGCCGATGTTATTGCCACTCTGAGACCAGTTGACCAACTTAAATTGTTATGAACATATTGGACATCCTCATTAGTTAGCATCCTGTCAAGATTAGAAACAGTTTAATTTATAAGATAATTAAGTTAATTAATTATATTACATTTCTACCCTATAGGTGTTGGGTATATGTAATTATTATATTAATGGCCATATACTTATCATCCACTTTTTTTACGTACAGACTTGAGTTAAGCATCTTTCGACTGTTCGAAATAGTAACTGCCTTTGGAATCGAAGTAGTCCCTGAGGTAGGCAGGATGGCCAACGTATGATTGATACCATTTTCAAGGCGAAGGGGTCTAAAATTCTTCTCCACTCCAGTTTCCAATACCTTTTCAATAGGGATGCTTTCCACAGAATGATTGTTCATCGTTATAATGCTTATTGAGCTGTCACAAGCGAATTTTCTGACTGTTTCATAAATGTCACCTTCACAAAAAATAATGTTCGCTTTTGTAGTTTGACATAAAGTCCTAAAATACCATTCCGATTGATTTGGCTCTAGACAATAAATTGCGGTTCCATTGAAAAAACAGGCGTAAGCCACCGCAGTTATGTGTGTAGTATTTCTGGATATAATACCAACGACATCCGACTGCCGACAACCCGCATTCCGTAAAAAAACTTGCTATGCGCATTGAGTTCTGAAGCAGCTCCTCACGGGTAAGCACTGTATTTTCTGTAACCGAAATCTAACAGGACTCATAATTTATTAATACACGTAGCTTTCTTAATATAGGTGCTCACGGCGGAACGAATGTTTAAAACTAGTGCTACTTTCCAGTTCAAATGCTTTTGCATGAGAAAGGCTGGTCACACAATTAATTTAACATTGACAATGTCAGCCTTCGTACACGCACAAATGATAACATAGCACAAAAATTTCACGACGGGATCACCTAATACTTGCTATATAATTTTACTCACTTGGGCCACTTGTTTTGGGTGCCTTCGCATCTCATGGAATATAAGTTCGCCCAGAGACAGATCTGGTGCAAAGTGATCATTCTCAATTGCGCCCGTCCAAACATTATTGACTGGATCATAAGAAATATCTGGTTTGTACGACATGTTGCATTCAGACTAAAGCTAGTTTTGCACTGAGTCTTATCACTAGAAGTGGCATATATAACTAATTTAATTACACTAGCCAGCATTATTTTGGTTCCATCATGTACAATTTTCTAATGTTTTTTGAAGATGCTTAGCCCGAATTTGATATGTGCATGTAACCTAGGTAAGTTAGTTGTGTCAAAATCGTGTGGACTAATTGGTATTAACATCTTTTACTAGACATGTAATTTGAAGAAATATATAATTTACGTATTGCATCTATATGAATAAGAGTTGAAAAAAATCAGATTTTAAATTTAATTTTAGCATTTGAAAGCTTATGGAACACATCTCAAAATTTACTGCCCCCCGCAAACATTTATTTTGTTGAGTAGCGTGTTGACAAACGCCTATTCCGCTGATTATAAAAAATTTGCGCGTGTGCAAATTGGCAAGTTGGCAAATTTCATACGCATTTCATTACGCATGGCAAAAGTTCATGTTTATAATGCGATAACATAACGAAAATTAGTGTCTACACGGTCTTCGGCAAACAATTGAGAGACTCTTGATAATTCAAATCAAAAAACCAATCTAAGCTTCTAGAGAAGTATTTTATATTATGCTTAATGCTTGTATAATATAAGGTAATAATGATAATGGGCTAAAAATCTCTCAACTTTACAGTTAACCCGATTAGAAACGCACAATCCCATTATGCCATTATTACCTATTAGAAACATTTTTTTGGAAATTTTAATGATTGACTGTTTATGTAAAAGGTTAAAATAGGGAAGAAGATAGGTATTGCCGATGCCCAACGTGGTCTTAAAGCTGCACTACAACGAGGCTATGAAGTTTTTTACGCACAGGGGCTGTAGATGCCGTTGAGCAAGCGGTAAACGCTTTCGAGTCAGATGCCATCTTCAACGCCGGCTACGGAGCTGTGCTTAGAACCGAGGGCAACGTGAAAATGGATGCGGTTATAATGAATGGTGCCAATTTAGATGCAGGTTGCGTCCCTCAGGCACGCGACATTGTCCATCCAGTATCGCTGGCTAGATGCATTATGGAGAAAACTCAGCATCTCTATATGGCCGGAGAGGGTGCCATGAAAATAGCTGAAAGAGAAGGATTCGATATATTGCCCAAGGGTGGACTGATTACGGAGGGTAGACGCAAATCTCTTGAGGATTTCCAGGCCGGTAAGCGGGGTCGCAGTTCCTTCTATACTCCAACTGGCACTGTGGGAGCTGTGGCAATCGATGCATAAGGGAACCGCCACCTCAACTGGTGGCTTCACTGGAAAGCTGCCGGGTCGAATTGGCGATGCAACGTCTCTAGGCGGGGAACTTATGCGGATAACGAGACTGCCGCCATTTCAACAACTGGCCATGGTGAGACTTCTGTCCGATACAGTTCCGCTGCACGCATAACGGCACTGATTCGGCATAAGAATCTACCAATCCAGCAGGCAATAGAGCAGATTATAAATGAGATGACGGACCGTTTCAAGAGTAGAACAGGCATCGTATCCATCGATTATCGTGGTGAGATAGACATATACTTCAACACCAAACAACTTTCCTGGGCGTATCGTCGCGGCGGAGAGGTGCACTACGGCATAAACCCTGGGGAGGACTTTATAGAGCTTGTGGAGGAATCATAAAAAAAGAAACATACGTAGTTTACAAACTACATGACAATTATATTTTCTTAAAACTGTACAATATTGGAACTGGTCGCAGCCAGTCAATCAAATAAAATAAACAAGCGTCCACTAAAAAGTAAATATAAATCGGCTCAGACGGAGCAGCAATAATCACAGTTACCGCAAATGCCGAAAAGGCGACGCGACGTCGTCTGGTCTTCAATGAAGAAAAAGAAGGGCCTGGGTGCAGTTGAGCTCATGCTCGTTGATACGGTGTTGAATTATTTGCTGTAACTGCACCTTGTTGGCAGAATGCTCAAACTGCACGCCGCATTCACATTTATATATCGAAGATTGAACATGTTGCAGTGGCTTCAACAGGCAAACTGGACAGATTATCGCAAGTTGTTCGGGATCCGTATCGGGTTCTGTGTAGAGTTCTTCCAGATGCTGCTCTTGCAGAGCATACCATTCGTTTACATCGGACAGTAATTCCTCATAGATGTGCTGCTCTAACTCCAAATCCTGATCTAACTCGTTAAGCTCCGAGCGTAAAATTTCCTCCAGTTCAGACTGCAGAACAAGAATTTTTGTTTGATTCATTTATAGGTTTTTTACCCACTTACCAATTGCATTTTTCGATTGCCATCAATATTGTTTTTGCGTGCATTTATAATACGTTGGCGACATTTCTATTCTCATAAGAAAAAGAAAATATATTAAATTCATACACAATATTTAAAGGTGTTTTCACACTTACGTCGCGCAGCAACTCACGTAGATTTGTTGTGCCCAAACGACGTTGCTTAGCCACATTTTTAGCATGTCGCTTTTGCTCAACGCTGGTATTGTATACAGGACTGTTGGGACACTGCATTGCAGTAAATTTGCAGTTAATTAAGCGAAAGAAAAACAAAACTTATTAAAAGTTAAGTGTATCGGCGCGCGCTCTGTGTAAACACACAGCTGTTCTACTATCGATACACTTATTAATATCCAAACATTGTACATCTGTTTTGTTATCGATATAGCATTTATAAGTTTTAATCCAGCAGCCAGCTGTATGAAAATCAAAAGATCACTTCATACTAATATTTATTTAAATTTTCTTTATTTGTGTACGGGTGTATTCATATTTAAAAAAATAAAGTTTACAATAAAACTTCAATATTTTTCGAATATTTATCGGAACACGACACTGCTATAAACATGTTGTTCACCAACACTGTTAGACAGGGTTGCATTGAGCATGATTTGACACATGAAACATGGCGTACCTTGTGTTTCCGCTCTTTCTTTCCCTTTCTTTTACCAACGTGCATAGTGTCTAGTAAAAGGTTAGTGTTACATTTTCGATATTTTTTCAAATAAAAACAGTGCTAAAATGTTGAAAATTTGTGCTTTAAACAGATGCCAGCCCCGGTCGCTAAGAAACCAGCAGCAAAAAAGCTGCCCGCTGTGCCGGAATCCAAGCTGAAATTCAGCAAGAAACAAATCACTAAGCGTGTTGCTGAGACGAAACGTCGCCTGAAGAAGGCTGCCGTCATTGCTCTGCGCAAGAAGGAGAATCTAGTGCGTGCCGAGAAGTACCAAAACGAGTACATCAAGGCCGATCAGCGCGAGATTAAGCTGCGTCGTCTGGCTAAGAAGCGTAACCAATTCTACGTGCCCGCTGAAGCCAAATTGGCATTTGTCGTGCGTATCCGTGGGTGAGTTGTTGTTGTTGGCTTGTTGCGTTTTATGATTTTGGTCTAATTGCAACAAATTCTTGTCGACTTGCAGTATCAACAAGGTTGCCCCCAAGGTCCGCAAGGTGCTGCAGCTGTTCCGTCTGCGCCAGATCAACAATGGTGTGTTCATCAAGCTGAACAAGGCCACCATCAACATGCTGCGCATTGCTGAGCCCTACATTACCTGGGGCTACCCCAACCTGAAGTCGGTCCGCGAGCTGATCTACAAGCGCGGCTATGTCAAGCACAACCGCCAGCGTGTGCCAATCACCGATAACTTTGTTATTGAGCGCAAATTGCGCAAGGCGCACAGCATTCAGTGCGTTGAGGATTTGGTGCACGAGATCTTCACCGTTGGACCCAACTTC
The DNA here is from genome assembly GCA_018903425.1 of Zaprionus nigranus. NCBI lineage: Eukaryota > Metazoa > Arthropoda > Insecta > Diptera > Drosophilidae > Zaprionus > Zaprionus nigranus. The sequence continues at coordinate 6,620,266 of JAEIGD010000002.1, forward strand.
AAGTACGCCTCCAACTTCCTCTGGCCGTTCAAACTGAACACCCCAACCGGAGGCTGGCGCAAGAAGGCCAACCATTACGTCAACGGTGGTGACTTCGGTAACCGCGAGGACAAGATCAACAGACTGCTGCGCAAGATGGTTTAAGTTCTAATTCTCAGTGCGGTTGGAATAGTTTAAAACAAACAAACAAGAAAAAAAGGTCTGGCGACTGCGAAAGAAATAAAATTAATTCTTTTTAAAAATCACCGAAATACGCCTAACTAAATGTTTTACTCTTTAATAATGTTCTCGTAGTAAACAAACCTTCGTCGAATCATTTATGTTGGATACCAGGTCTATAACTGATCTTGAGTATCGAAAATATTTAGACCAGGCCAGGAACAATATAAATTTATGCTACCTTGCTTAAAAATATGAAGGGTATATCAAGGATGTCTAATGCCGAATGATCTAACAAACTATTACTATATGACTTGTTTATGTTTTATTGTCTGGAGTTCGTTCTGATATTCCCATCTAAAGATTTTTTCTTGGCAGTTTTTAAGGGTTTTTGTCTCAATATATACGTATAGGTTCCGGCTCCGGCACAGAACAAAGCTATATAACAGATAGCTCATTCCAGAACGTTTATTTATGTCTTGAAATGGGTTAATTACATATATATCGGTAGAATTTCAAATAACTCATCGTTAATTGCTTTTCTTTTTGTCTTCAAAGGCAGTTAAAATATCTAAGCTCAAGTGTCAGTCCTTTAAGTTAAACAAAACGAGAGCAACAGTCGAGCAGACTCGACAGAGGGATACCCTTTGAACTATGTTACCGTAAAAAGTATCTAACTAAGTCTTAATAGATACAATAAAATCAGAGCCCCTTAGATGTTATGCTCATACTTTTTTTTTTAATAATTTATGTGCTTATTGTCCGATCAGATTGATATCTGGAGGAACATTTTCAATGGTCAGAGTATAAATATCAAGAAATATACTCAAGGAAAACGCAGGAATAAAATTGTTTTTAAATATAAATATAGATATAATTACTGCGAATTAAAAAACAAACATATGTATGTTAAGAATAATTTTAAACTTAAAAAATGGTACACTGATCATGTTTACTCTTGCTCTATAGAGAACTTGCTCTTTAGAGAAGGAACAGGTACAACATATGTTGTAAATATTATAGAGATTCAAGGAAGTAACGATTAAACCGCCATTTCCATCTGAATCGTCGGATGTGGATTATAGCCAACAACTTCAAAGTCTTCCATAGTGAAATCCTCAATATTCTTGACCTGCCGCTTGAACTGAAGCTTGGGAAACGGGCGTGGTTCGCGCTTTAGTTGCTCCTTCAGTGGCTCCACATGATTCGAATAGACATGCGCATCGCCCAGGGTGTGCACAAAGTCACCAGGTTTGTACCCTGTGACATGGGCGATCATGTAGGTGAGCAGCGCATAGGAGGCAATGTTGAACGGGACGCCGAGTCCCATGTCCGCACTGCGCTGATACAGCTGACACGAGAGTTCACCACGGGACTGGGAGACATAGAACTGCGCCAGGCAGTGGCACGGCGGCAGCGCCATCTTTGGTATATCCACTGGATTCCATGCACTCATTATGATGCGTCGATCAGAGGGATTGTTTCGTATGGTGTTGATAACCTGCTGCAGTTGATCAATGCCCTCGCCGGTGTAATCATCATTGCAAGTACGATATGGGGCACCGAAATGACGCCATTGGAACCCATAAATGGGACCCAAATCACCCTCTATAGGATTCTCATGACCGCACTTCTTGAGGAACTCGACGGTGCTGTTTTTGTCCCAGATTTTTACATTCTTGGCCTGCAACAGCTTGGCATCCGTCTTGCCGGCGATGAACCACAACAGCTCCTCGGCCACACCGCGAAAGAAGACACGCTTGGTTGTAAGCAACGGAAACGACTCGCGGAGATTGAATCGCATCTGGGCACCAAAAATTGACAGAGTGCCCACCTGAGTGCGATCTATGCGGTGATCCCCGTTCTTGATAATCTGATCGATCAAATTTAAATACTGCTGTTCATCTGGATTCAGATTTGAAAATAACTTTTCCGCCAGCTGTAGTTCCTGGAGTTTCTTCTCCGGGGAACATTTCATCGTCAACTCCTTGTGAGGCGACGCTTTCATGACGGTGCTGCATTTTGCCGGTGACTTTTCCGTGTTCTTTTTAGGGCTGACTACCATGTTTGACGAACTAAAAGTAGAAAATAATTTTGTTGAAATGTACTTGCTGATTTATAAGTTTGCTTAGCTTTAATAAAAGGGCGGGAGCTTATTGCATTTGCGTGCCAAATTTTGGCGCAAAACTCAGTCAGTGTTGTATTTGCGTTGTTGTAACCCTGGCAAAAAACCAACCTGCATTTTTCCATCATTGATAATGCTCTCAAAACGTAAACATTGACAAACATAAACAATCAGCTGGTTTTTATTTTCATTTGCGTTTTGATCATTGGTCGTTGGTCAAATTTATGACAGCCCTAACGGTTTGTTTAACATTTGAAAGTTTTGCAGCCCTGCACAATTCTGTGGAAGCTCTTTAAGGCGCATACAACATGCACATTTCAAATTAGGGATAAAATAACTCAATAAATATTTATTTAAATCAAGAACTTGAGCAATAAGAATTGTAGAAATAGCAAAATAGGAAATTGAAGAAAGAATCGGAATAAAGTAAATTCATTTTGATGAGGTGAAAGTGCAATTGGAAATCGATAAAGAACTAAAACTATATACATATGTATGTATAATACAGTTTAAATAAAATGTACGTACTACGTAGTGTATTATTAACATATTATTTTTTGCTTGCTATTTATTATCGTACTTTACAGGAGAAAAGTAAGAATACCGAAAGTGAAAGGGGATTTAAATTAAATAAAATACAGTGAATATTTAAGTATGGTTATTGTAATATTAACTTTTATTTAATTTTTATTTGTATTTTATCATAACTGCATAACTAAATAGCTTATACATTTTTTGATTTGCATTCTCAACCCTTGATCGCAATTTGCAGTTACATTGGTTTAGAACTCGAAATTTGCATAAATACAGTATAGGTAATAAAGAGTTGTGTGATTTTGGATTCAGTTTGTTGTGTTAGCTGCGCGAAGTAGAAACACATGTTCAACGGGAAGTAAATACATACATATATCCTCTCGGATCCCATAATAAAATACAATTTTGCAATGTGTGGTACATTGTTTATTAATTATTTTTCGCGATATGCGAATTAGTATGGAATTGAGGGTTCTTTGCCGCGGTTCAATGGTCAATATAATTCGCAAACAAGTAACAATTGTTGATATTCTTGTGTACAGGGTGTGCCGTTTATAGTATTAATTTTGAAAAAAAAAAACAGAAAAACATTCAAAAGAATCTCTAAATATATTTTTGCCTCACAGCTGGCAGTGTTTGCAATAAAATTTTAAAATTATGAAAACTTGAAGAATTACACAAATGGAAAAAACGAAAAATAATAAATGGTCAAGTATTGTTGAAACAGTATCCCGATTACATAGATATATATGCCAATTACTGGTAATTGTCAAATCTTTGCGGTTTCCATAGCATTTTACACATACATATATATACTTAATTTATATGCTAACGGTATTATGCGCCTTTGTCCGTGTGTGTTTGTGTGTGTGTGGGTGTGTAGATATAAGTTTATTTCAGTTAAACTACTGATGAGTTGTGGTAACATGTATATTCTGCACCAGACGCTGGCCCCAATACTCCTCCAGATTAAATGGCTTGAAATTTTTCAATTGATTATCAGATTCATTGCAATATATAACAGGTGTTCCCTGCTCGCTGACCTGAGAAAAATAAGAAACAATATATTGTTAAAATGGCGCCCACCTACACACACATACATTTGCATCTATTGGTGCACATATATAAATAAACATTATAAGCGACCTGCCACAAGATGTTCTACGTTGTGGATAAACAGTGTCGCGTCTCCTATCTGTATTTATCCAATACTTACTTTGTTCCATGCCTCGCGAATGTAACGGATTAATTCATCATGTTGTGATATGGGCACACTTTGCTGTTGTTGCTGCAATTGTTGTTGTTGCTGCTGCTGCGACACTGCCGCTGCATAGTGTGTATTAGTGTTTGTTGTTGTTGCATTATTAATGCTATTATTGGAGTATTGTTGTGTGTTATGCGATGTGTTTGTAACTGATGCCGAAGACGATGAGGAAGATGTTGACGATGAAGCACCCGACGACGAGTTCGCATTGTTGTGGTGATGATGGCTGTGTGGTCCGTTGCCACTGCCCTGGCGGCGTATATAAGGGTAGCGTCTAAAACAACAACAATAATAATAAGATTATAGATTAGGTCCAATTAGTTTCGCGCAACAACAACAATCGCCAACTATATGTCGCCAAGTTTTTTTCTTTACAATACTGACACACATATGCATACATATGTACATACTAAAACCCACATATGCACCCTCACACAGGCGTAGAGTGTGTTTACTTTTTCCCAATTTGTATGCGTCATTAACTTCACTCGGCACAATCATGACATTTGTATATATTTAAATATTTAACTTACCCATTGTTGCGTTCCATTTTGTTTTTGCGTTTATCAAAATATTGCTTTTATTTGTTTTGTTTGTTTATCACACAAATCCCAATGCTATTATTGGGAGTATTGTGAGCTATTTTTTTCTTTTCGTTGTTGCATTTGATGGAGTTATCGATAACATACGTGTACATAGTTATTATCGAGCTTACAGATGCGTTAGCAGCATAGCTGGCATTTGTTTTTATCAATGTTAATTAACAGCAGTTGATTGCGAACTTTACCGGCAGACGTTTTAAAAGTATTGAAAATGCGATTTCTTCATTTTTACAATTCCGTTTTACGTTTATTTTCATAAAATGCATAACATATATATTTTTGCTCAACTGTTAATAATAAACGTAAAAAATAGCTGCACATATACACATATACAATCAATATATATAAAAAGGAAATGTAGAGAGTAATCATTTAAAAAATGCAATTTACAAAAGAATTACCATACATCTACATTTACATATGTATAAACATCGTCTTCAAAACCGTAGTAGTAGTAGTAATAGTAGTACATAGTAGTATAACATAATCCTAGATGTCTTACTGAGCATTCTTAAACACAACACAATGTTCACCAATCGATCAATTTTGAACGATCATCTCATATGTATTTTGATAATAATAAAAACTACTTTGCTTTTCATTTTGCTTTTTGTCTTTTAACAGAATCAAAATTCTACAATCCGAGTTGCAAATTTGTCCGTAACATTTTGGCAGCACCATGGGGAGAGAGGAAGGGAGGGAGGTAAATAACCGTTTATATGATACGGAGATTCTTTAACTTACATACATACAATAAATTTATGTTTAGATTTAACGGTTAGATTTGTGCTAACACTTACATTTTTTCAAGTTTTCATTTCATTATTTTAAAAACTAATTTGGCTGCACTTTCTGATCTTACGTATTGATAACTAATAAACAACAAAATTCTCATTTCTTTTATACACACATTTAAAACGAGTAGTCGCAATTAGTGCTGGGAATACACCGATCGATAATTTACTAATTAGGGGTAGTCAATGTTTAGCACAGTAAAATTTACTTTTCAAATTGATCGATTGCTCAACAATAGTTCACCAACGCACACGCACACACACACTTACAGATCATCATCGCCAATGCCCTCGAACGCCTCGTTGCGCACAGATGCTGCCGCTGCATTATCATCGTTGCGAAAGAAAACCGCCGCAAAGGTGCGCGCCGTAGTCAGTTTGTTTTGTTGCTGCTTGGAACGTTGCGCTAGAAACTGCACAGGCGGCGCTGCCGATGTTGACGTCGCTGCTGTCGCTGCTCTTGCTGTGCATGAAGAAGATGCCGATGCCGAAGTGGGCGTCGAGGAGGCCGATGCCGATTCCGATGCGCCGCCACCGCTGCAAGCTCGGGATGTGCTCGCCTCGTGCTCATCATCGCTGCCAACACTGTCGCCCGCTCCGCTATTGTTATCGTGATGGAGCAGCTCATCGACCATCGCCTGCAGGGAGACGGACATAAGCATCGCCTGCTGGCTGTTGATCGTTATCCAGCGAAGCGTTTGTCTGGACATCAGATACTCGAACGACAACTGCAGCTGTGTGGGCGTATCCCTTGACTCGTAGGTATTGTGCATGGCGCTGACCCGCCAACAACGCATGCGGGTTACCCGAAACTTTGTCTCATAGATTTTGGCACCACGCGCCGTGCGCAAGCTAAGCTCCCGATTGCCAATCGTGACCAGAGCGTTGGTGTCCAGTTCGGGATAATCCACCTGGGCGGCACCGAACTGCAGGCAGCCATAGCTGGGCAACTGACGCACTTGCTCCAGATATTGCAGCGGGCGCGATTGCAGCTGCAAGCTGTACAGCTGTCGCCGCATCTCAGGCGTACAAATGATCCACTCCCGGGCCACATCCGCCAGCGTCTGATTGTAGAGCAGGCTCAGGGCGACACTGTTGCCCAGCAGCTTGGCATCCCAGCGCGGATTCCAGTAACAAGTGCGCAACAGCAATTGGCAGGGCTGCGCATGCAGGCGTGTAATGAATGGCGACTCAAAGTCCATTAGCCGGCGCAGCAGCAGCACTGGAGGCGGCTCCTCCGGCGACGACGCCTCTTCGCTCTTTCGCATCAGATAGAGGCAAAAGAATTGCATCAGTTCTTGGGGCAGATGCAGCATGCGGCAGACAGACTGCAGCACAGCACTGGCATTCTGTTGCACATGACAATTGACCAGCAATTGTGCACCACCACCATCTCCCGCTCCCGCTGCCGTGTACACCTCCACCTGCAGCTGCTGCTGATCGTTCTCATCCGTCACTGTGCACTCGGCTAGCGCTGTGTCCAACTGGGCGCGCTGCAGGAAATGTTGCAAGTAGGTTAGACGTGCTATACGTGAATCCTGTCCAATGATCTGTAGATAGTGCTCCAGGGCTGCACGTCGTGTCTCCAGCTGACTGTTGCTCAGTGGCAACAGACGTTTGGGGGGAATGGCGGCAGGGCGGTGTCTGTGCAACGCCTACGCAGCTGTTCGTGCAGCGCATGCAGCTGCTTATACCGCAGGCAGCAATGATAGTTGCCATTTATATATATATTGTATACAGTGTATGTGGGTGAACCACTGAGTCCATTACCATTCCCCCTCCTCTTCCACCATCCACAAAAAGTTCCTGTGTGTCTGGTATTGAAAAATGCATTGTTGTTGTTGCTGCTACTGCTGTTGCTGCTGCTGGTGTTATTGGATTATTGTGGGACGCTTCTGCCTTTACTCTTTCATTGCGTTCCACTTGTGCGTCATTGACGGATGTTTTTGGCCGCGTGTTTTGGCCTTATTAGTCACTTGGCTTTTTTTCGTACATGAGATAATTTTATTTAATTAAAAGTTGCGATTGTGCGTTTTTTTTCACCTACACGCTAGGGGTGGGCAACTATCGATTGCTGCAACTCTATCGATTACTAATTCCTACGCTGCATTATTTATATTATTTTAAACATTAAATTTCCAAATAGAATATTGTATTTATTTATAAATAAATTTATGTAAATTATTATTGGAATATTACATAAATATATTGTTTTTTAGTATGGCTAACAATTTAAATTATAAATTATATTGTTAGCCCTATAAGAAAATGTAGCGATAAGTATTTAAACTGTTTTTGAAAATTTATTTTATTTAAAAAACAAATTTAACAAATTTAAATTCAACTTCCTCCCTTATACAAAGAGTAAATTATTTGTTTGCTAAATATTAAAGATTTTGCAACTGTTATATTTGAAAACCGTTGCTCAGCTGAATGATCAGCTGTTCTCGACGGTAAACAGCTGCATGTAAATCGCACAAGTAAAACGTGCAGCAGAAACTGTAAACACATGAATATCAAACAAAATATATTATAAAGATATATTATAATTAGCCATGCCGCCGGCACAACAGAGGCCTCATCATGATATCGCAGCGCTCTTTGCAGATGCCAAAGATTTTCTACGGATCAGTGCTCCGATGGTGCGCTACAGTAAACTGGAGTTCCGGAGATTGGTGCGCCAGAACGGCGTGCAATTGGCATTCACTCCCATGATGATATCCGACTCGATAAACAACAGCGAGAAGGCGAGACAGAATGAGTTTACCACCGGACCTGATGATCAGCCCTTGATTGCTCAGTTTGCGGCAAAGGATGCAACGGAATTCGTGACATCGGCACAGCTAATATACCCCTATGTCGATGGCGTGGACCTCAATTGTGGCTGTCCCCAGGGCTGGGCCATAGCCAAGGGCTACGGCTGTGGTCTGCTACGCCAGCCGGAGAAGGTACGTGATGTCGTACAGACACTGCGACGTACATTGCCTACAGACTTCAGTGTCTCGGTAAAGATGCGTCTGCTGCAGGCCAGCGACAATGAGGCGTCGCTGGAGAAAACCATTGAATTGGCACGCCAGTTGGAGCATTGTGGTGTCACATTCCTTACGCTGCATGGACGGACACCGGCACAGAAGCATTCCAAGGATACACTCAATGTGGAGGCTATGTCAGAGGTAGCCAAGTCCCTGCAAATTCCGTTGATTGTCAATGGTAATGTTGAGAGTTACCAAGATGCCGTCGAACTCCATGCTCGCACTCAAGCAGGTGGCGTTATGGCTGCCCGAGGATTGCTCGCCAATCCGGCGCTATTCAACAGCGATTATCCACTGGCTACGAGGACACCCAAAGAGTGTGTGGCACAATGGTTGGACATAGCTGACTCCGCTGGCGATCATCTGCTATTCCAATGCTTTCATCATCATCTTAGTTTTATGTGGAGCAACGAAATGAAACGTTCCCTGCGCGTTCAATTTAATTCCCTCAGCAACAAGTCGCAGGTTCTCGAATTTCTCGCAGAACACTATGATGTGCGTCCAAGCAATGCTAATCCTGCGATCTACACCGATTGTACCTACAACCACTTCACACCGCCCAAGCATGCGCGTCACCTTGCCACCGAGGCGGAGGAGAGTCTGTGGGATTCCAAGAGCGATGGAAAATTCTTTACAGATTTTAAAACGCAACAAATTACCAACGACAAGTCTGAGGACCTCGAATGGGGTGGTCTTTTTTGGTGACGAGGAGTGATTTTAATTCTAAGAACAAAGTTCCCTTTTTTAAAAAGTAAATAAAATACAAATATCTGTTCGATATTTCAAATTCTGGATGTCACGTTCCCCGTACTAAGGGAAGGCTAGAGAGTATCATCCAGTTGGATACTTTTTACGGAAAATTAGGATGCTATCGAAATAGGAAGTTTTTGGCGAGAAAGAGTGTTGTCGAGCAAATTGCAGTTTAAGACGTATGTTATCAAGTAAAAAACGTTTAAATGCGAATTGTAAATAAACATGGTGAGACCATATCGCCAACCTGTGAGGTCAAAATATGGATGATTTCATTTCAGCTGAGAATTTGTACTGAAAATCGGGAGTTGTTGGAGTTTATATTTTCTTAACAAAGCCGAAAATATAAAATTTTTACTGTACATGTTCGTCTTAGCACTTCCAGATCTATTAGAATCAATTGTCCTATCTAGCGCCTCGGAAAAAGCAGTCTGCATTTTTCATTAAATTTTTTCTTTAATAATCGAAAGCTATTCCTGACGAGAAAAAAGCAAATTGGGCAACACTGACAGCAACTACGGCAATCGGTTAAAATTGAATTAGCGCTATCGGTTACTGTAATTTAACAGCGTAAGCATAGTTTACTTGGTATATTGCTGTTAAGCGTCTGTTAAAAAAATACTCGATAGAAAAAAAATGCCGTAAAATCAGGTGTTCTGTCTCCGGTAACTTTCTCAAATATTACGTGTATTGCCTTGGCTTTCAATTTCGGTTTGACTGTTCAATCGCGCACAATAAGCGACCAGCGCTCTGATAAGAAACCGGCACAACTAATAAATTACGATAGAAAACATATTGATAAATATCCGGAAATGGCTGATTTAATTAAAAAAAGGTGCTCTCTTCCTGATGAGCCAGAAGTGTTACGACAATTATGTGTTAGAACATAACTTTCTCGATGGTAAGTTATCTCGTATTCAACTCCATCGACAACGTCAGCAATTACTAATAAATCTATTGCTAATGGGTTCATTTTTTATCGCTTGCAGTGCCATGCTTCAAGGCGCTGTTGAGCAAAGGTCTTGGCATCGGAATTATTGCCGGTTCGGTGCTGGTTAAAGTGCCGCAAGTGCTTAAGATTCACAACAGCAAATCTGGCGAAGGCATCAATCTGATGGGCGTCATGCTCGATCTGCTGGCAATAACATTCCATATGTCATACAATTTTATGAACGGATATCCATTCAGTTCGTGGGGCGACAATACTTTCCTTGCCGCACAAACGGTGGCAATTGCCGCATTGGTTTTGTTCTATGGCGGACGCAAACCACATTCCCTCATCTTTCTGCTGGCCTACGTCGGTCTCCTCTATGTGCTCAACTCGGGACTGACATCGATGAAAGCATTGCTGACCATACAGAGCTTTAATATACCCATTCTACTGGTGGGCAAGCTATCGCAGGCTGTGACCAATTACCGGGCTGGTTCCACGGGTCAGTTGTCGGCGGCCACAGTGATTATGATGTTTGGCGGCTCAGTGGCTCGCATCTTTACCTCCATTCAGGAGACTGGCGACCGGATGATCATCATCACCTTCATCGCCTCCACATTTGCCAATGGTGTCATACTCGCCCAGTTGATCTACTATTGGAACAAGCCAGTGGCGGGTGCCAAGGCGGCCAAGAAGGACGCGGCCAAGGCTAAGAAGCCAAAGAGCAAGAAGGATGACTAAACGCAGCATCGCATAGCTATAAGAGACAACGTTTTCTCGACATGATAGAACAAATAATATCAAGTAAAACACTCTTTAAATAAATATATTAGTTAATTAAGAACATATTGCAGATTGTTGTCTATACCTTATAAGTATATTTCAGTTGGGTATTATTTATAGTACATATTTAAGATAGCCTCCACTAACACTGCTCGCTCTCTACAAACTTTCTGAGCAGATCTAACGCCTTGTAACGATGCGAGATTTTGTTCTTCTCCGCTTTGGCTATCTCTGCATAGGTCTGATCGTAGCCTGTGGGCTGGAACACTGGATCCCTGTAAACATATATGATATATTAATTTATAAACTAAAGATTTTCCTTGATTTACTGCCTCTACATACCAGCCAAAGTCGCGTGATCCTCGTGGCTCCACAATGTTGCCTTCGGTGATGCCCTGAAAGATTTTTGGCTGTGCTCCATTGCCTTCACAGTAGGCAAATGTGCAGATGGCCCGCGCAGACTTATCCTCCCATCCGTTGAGCAGACGATGCAGTCCCTCGGGTTGCAGTTTCTCGAGAAACCATTTAATATATGGTCCTGGCAGACCTTCGAGCGCATTGAAGCACAAGCTGGTGTCCTCAATCAGCACAGGTCCGTCTACTTGCCGTGCCGCCTCCTTGCACTTCTTGATCGCAATCTCTTCGATTTCCCCCTGCAGCTCAGGCAAATCCACCTTCTTGGAGACAATTGTACGGGGAAAATTTGGCCCCAATATCGCAATCAATTCTTCCAGCTTCTTGGCGTTGCCCGTAACAAAAGTAATTGGTTTCGACATGCTGTCTTGTCTATTGTTAACGCTAATTTAAACAAATTTTCTTGTCACTTGTCAACAAATCAGTGAGCACGATTAGCTGCACGCCGCACACATATGATTTGGTCTCTTGCGACATCAGCTGTTCGAGCCGGCGCGAACACTGTTACAAAGACAGGGCTGTTATGCATATTTGAAATTTGAATTAACTGCAGAGTTGTCATAATGTTATTATCTTGGGTATTTTTAGTATGCTGCACATACAATGGAAAAATAAAAATACGATTTGTATGCTATTGTCTATAAATATCGAATTAACTGCAATCACTAAGCAATGATGTTCATTGCTTAGTGCTTGTACTATATACATATACTGTGTAGTAGAGCTGGAGAAACATCGATGTTGGCTGAGGTTCTTTCATATGAAACATCGATGCTTATGGTTGAAACATCGATGTTCATGGTTGTAACATCGATGTTTCTCTACCTCTATTGTGTAGAGTGAATACTTAGAAGTTTTCATGCCAAACTTTATATCTGTAACTATGGGGATAGCTGAGATCTTTGCGTTCAAACAGACATACAGACGGCCATGACTAAATCGACTCCGTTGTTGTTATATATAGGCATTGTTGTGCCTGCCACGCCTACTTTTGTGTGTTACTGTTTGAATTGCGTTAGAATATGAATCAATCTAGATTCATACGCACAGACACTCTCAGATATTCCGGTGCAAACTTTAAATTCGTTGTTATTGTTATTCAGTTGTACGCCGGCCTCTGAGTTCCGGTTCGACGGCGGAATGGAGGCGCGTCGCTTGGAACGACAACGCCGCGACTCGGCGAAGAGGAGTGCCGTTGAATCGTTGCCATCGACACAAGATCACGAGTTCAACTATCGTCTGATTGATCTCTATGCCCAGCACGAATGTCTGTGGAACACATCGCTGCGCGACCACTCAGACGTCGCGCAAAAGCGACAGGCCTGGGAGGAGATAGCCCAGAAGCTGGGCTCCCACATGAAAGCCTCTTTTGTGCGCAGTCGCATCGCCAACATGCGCTACTGCCTCAACCTGTACAAGCTGCAGATGATCGAGTACAAGATGGGTCCGGACAACGTCAAGCCGCCAAGAGAAACTTTACTACATCGATAGATTCGCGTTTCTCGAACGCATCAACAGTGCCACGTTGGAGCCGACTCCATCGACCAGCGAGAGGAAGCTAGAGACGGGTCCAAGCATTGCCTCCATTGTGAAACTGCGCATGCAGCAGCAACAGCAGCAGGACCAGCTGCCGCACGTGCTGCGGGGACTCGACGATGCTTGCACGGGATCGGACGTGTGCATTGCCAGTGTTGTGAAGCGGCGCGTGCAGGACATGCTGCCATTGGCGACGGCGAAACAGTCTGAGCATTCTGTGGCGACGCAACTGCCCAAGTTCCAATCATCGCTGCACAGCACACGCCTAATGTTGCAACGGGCGCGGCAACAGAACAGGGCAGCAGACAGGGAGGCAGGGAATCGAGATGACGCTCCAGATAGAAATCTGAACACCTCGCTGCAGGGCCGCATGAATCGCCTTAGCCTGATCAAACAGAGTAAGCAAACGTCGACCGACAGCCAGGACAGCAATTCGGATCTGCATAGCTCGCGCCTCAAGATTCCCAGTGTGGTTAGGAAGCGTATGCGGAAGATTGCCAACCAGGGCCTGCAGCTGGAGAAGAGTAGCTCCAACAGCTTCCCACAGGTGCCCGAATCGGTGGGCATCATAGCGCACAGTGGAAGGACTCTGCGTGCCCAGCCCGGCGACTCGGTGTCGAAGACAAAGCTAGCCGCGACCAAACGCTCGCCTCGCCGCAAGCCTTCGCCCGATGCGCATCGCCATTCGGACGATGAGGATCTCTATCGCCTGCACTGGACTGTGCGTCAGCAGCGACGCACGCGTCGCTCGACTGGCACTGAGTACCGCTCGGACCCGCTGCCACCGATTAATCTTGACGCACACTCCTCGTTCACCTTTAAACGCAGATAGACGCGAGCCCGAATATCTAAAGCCAGCCAGCCAGCCAGCCATAACCAACAAATAGAATTCCATTTCCTGTCTAGCAGCACCATCGGTTTCCCTCAATATGTTACAAACACACACTTCTCTTCTCTGTTAGCATTCAATTCAATGTTAGTCACTTAACGTATAAAAATTAAATAAATATTGTGTCGTTAGAAGTCCAAAATTGGTTACATTGATTTTTTTTTGGGATATACTATACAAACAGCAAAGATATTTCATATAATAATATAGTTCAGTAGAGTTGACTCCAAATCGTAGATATTTTAAGGAGAAACATGGACCAAGCTAATGAGAGTAACTAACAATGCAATGTTAGTAGTTGCCCATTCCTGATCTCAGTCCCTCCATGTCGTAGTTAACTATTCTTCTTCCTATATTTTGTTCTCTCCTCTTCTTGTGGACTTCTCAGCTACCAAGCGTATCTAGGTGTGTCCTGTGTATATACATAAGTATTGAATTCAAGCGGTATACAAGGTTGTCCTGTAAGGTCAACTCACATAAACAAGGCTTCAAAACCGGCAGCTAAGAATAGACGAGCACAAGGTTAAGCTAACTGGAATAACTTGTAGGACCAATCAACAATTTACTGGTTCAGCTACGCACAATTTCAATGCATAAAGTGGGTATATCAATTGTGGACAGAGTATATATAAGAATTGTGAACCGAATGATGAAGAAAGTCTAATGCAGATCTGATTCGACCTTCCGCAGGAGCAGACGTGAAAAATTAATCCCTGAAGACAGTTACCGAAAAGTAACCGAAATATTTTTGGAAGAAAAAGAAAATATAGAAGCATTTGCCTATTGCCAAACATCACAAGCAACGCATACATTCATATACGATCTTGTGCATACATAGCACACATACATCGAAACGATGGCTAGAGCAAAGAAATATACCCGTGCTCATCGTTCCGCTGTCGTTGTGCGACTGACTTGATGCCGATGTGCGCTTCTCTCTCTGCCGATGTGCGAACAGAGCCGAGCGCTCACTCATGAAACACTTCGTGTCCTGGGGTACCCATCTCAGCATAGTATTCATATGAGTAAATTCCGCTGTTTGAGTACTCTATATGTTCGATGCTTAGTGATATTATTATGCAGCTATCGATTATTAACGGGTTTAAGCTAAGATACAATTTGAAATGATATTGAAACAGCATGTAAGGTAGAAATCATGCTCTGCTCTACTGTTTACTTATAAACCCATTAAACCCACATTATAATAAATCTATTTTAATAACAGAAAACACACTTCTTAGGCTATAAAAATATTTAATCTTCAAAAAAAGTAACAAACTTAACTTAACTCGAAAACATGAAATATCCAAAATAGTTGGGATATCTTAAGGTATCATAGAAAGGCGCCCCAGCCAATGTACATGACAGCTAGATTATCCACCTTGGTGGCTTCATTGATGAGGAAGTTGACCTGCCCTCTGTGGACAAGGGAATGCTGCTTGCCTGTTGCCGTTTGACCTGCAAAGGGAAGAAAGAATTGCATTAGAGTAAACTACATATATAGGACGATAATCACGTTGCTACTCACATGACCCTGAAGCCGCTCGGCGATGCGCTGCACATCGTTGGTGACCTTGGGATCGGTGACTTCCGCACCGATTTTATTCTTACTCGATGAGCTCGACGCAGTGAAGCGACTCTGCACGCCAAGATCGTAGACAAAGGGACGCAACATGGACATCAGAGTCTTCGTCTCCTGCCTGAGCAGTCGCAGCGTGATCTCACAGCACTTGCGGAAACTACCCTCCACACCCAACGGTCCCATTGCCGTGATCATGTTGTGGGTGAGACGGAAGGGCACCACCTCAGGATAAGCGAAAGATTCGCCCTGATTGAACAGGCAATTGAAGTCCACATGCACTGCATCTCCATTCCGCTCATCGAACAAGATGTTCTCCCCATGACGATCGCCCAGGCCGAGTATATAGCCCACCATGGACATGACGGCCACAGTGCGTATATACGAGTTGCGTGCCTCGTACCAGCTATGGGGCATGGTAAAGCGCTGCAGCAACCACTCCTGAAAGACCGGCGGATGAGCCGGCATTAGTTGCTTGAGGAACACATCACGTTTACGCTCCAGCGGATCCAACTGTGGCACAGCCAACTGTTGCAGCTGTCGCCCACCCATAACCTGGCCACGCTGCATGTAGATCGCCATGCAGATGCTGCGATACGAGTTGAGATTGGGCAACCATTCAAGCAGACCACACTCCTCGTTGAATGGCAGCACCGCATAGGTGCGTATATGCAGACGACGTTGCCTGGCGCCCGCATCCTGATGCAGATAACGCTTCATCAGCCCATTGAACTCCATGAGCCGAGCATCCTTGCGCAAATCATCCTTGGGCTTGACCATCACATCATAGTCCTGCCCATCGCTGCAGCGTATGGTTAACTTCTTCGGTCGCGCTGCCGAGCGCAGCACCAGCACCTTCTCCTGGAAGCCACTGATATAGATCTGTTGATAGGGAAAGCAATTGCCAGCGGCGGGCAATTTACTTGTGCCCGTCACACCTGGCGATGGTGGGCTGTGCTCCTGTCCCGAGCTTATACTAAATGTGGGCTGCATATACTTCTCGAAGGGCAGCAGAATGTTGGAGAAGTTCGTCTGACTGCAGAGCAACGTGAGCCGCTTATCCAGATCGCTCAGTTTGTAGCTGCGATCCAGAGTGACCTCCTTGTTAGTGACGCCAATCAATCGCTCGGTCAAGGTATTAAAATCGCTGAGAAGACGTTGAAACGTGGGAGTCTGCAGACGTTCGTCGGTCAAGATGAGTTTGCAACGCTTGATGCGATTCACGGCAGCGGACTTGAAGTGCGGCAACAGCATCCACAGCGATTGCTGTGGATAATCCGTGATCAGTTTGATGATGACAGTACGCAGCACAGCGAAGACCTCGTTCGATGGATGGCACAGACGGCTGAGCATCTGCGAGTAGGCCGTGTAGAACATGGCCGAGGGCAGGGCCGTGCTGCAGTTGCTCAGCAGATCGTTCATTTTGCGCACCAGCTCCGTGTGCGTTGCGCTGCTTGTGTTCGCTGGTGTGGCCGCCGTGTCCAGCCAGAGACTGATGAGACGCGGCATCGATTGATAGACATGATCGTTGCCATAGCGCAGGGACTTCGCATAGTTAACCATAATCTGCAGCAACAGTTCCTCATCCTCACGCGTCTGCACTGAGGCAGCAGCGCGTGCCTCACGCATTTTCTCCATAAACTGCGCCAACTGCACGTGGCAACGTTCCGACTGACGCTGCACTGCGATGGCCTCGTGGAAATACTTGAGTATGGCCTCGGCACAGAGATTCATCGAGTCCGCGTTGTAGGTGGCCTGCAGATACTTTCCTTCGAAGTAAAGTTGACGTTGCTCTGCGCTGAGTTGCTTCACATTGCCATCGCACTGCTGCTTAATGGAGCTGAGCTCCTCCTCCAGATAGTTCATGGCCAGCACTTGATCGCCCTTCTGCCACAGCAGCTTGGCACGCTCCACAAACAGGCCGAGGGGTTTGTACTCGGCTGCCTTCATCAGGTAGAGATGCGCTCGCTGCAGTTGCCCCGCGTTGCGATTGATGCGCGCGCTGTGTAGCCAAAGCTGCGCCAGTTGCGTCTGCAGTTGCTGCTGCAGTGGCGCACGCGTGGCCAGACGACGCTTGAGCTCGGCAGTATATTCCGACGGAAGCTATAGATGGGCTCCAGCACACGCAGCTGAGGCTGCAGTATCTGCAGACGTGATTGCCAATCAGCAAAGTAGTTGCGCATCAATTGCGACTCCTTCTCTTGCTGCCCTTCGCCTTCTGCTTGCTCGCTGAGCTGCTCCAGCAGCTGCTGGCTGCACTGCAGCTCCTGCAGCATGTGCAGCTTGAGCACATCATCGTAGGCATGCGCGTAGGAGTGTTGCTGCATGGCCGAACAGCTGCGCAGCTGCTCCAGCACCGAGGCACGCATCGAGTCCAGTAGCGTGGCGAATTGAGCTTTGTTGTTGCGGGTGGCGGCGGGTTGACGCAGCGCCAGACAGGCCTGGGCACACTGGGCATGCCAATTGGGCTTGCAACGACGCTGCTGCTCCTGCTCGCGCTGCAGCTGCTCCAGCTCATCGTAGCTACCAAGGCGCCAGAGCAGCTCTGCCTTGCACTCCCCAAAATATTGATCTGTTTGCGCATCCTGCAGCCGTTGCGAGAGTCCATCGGCTATGAGCAACGCTGTCTTTGGTGTATCCATGCGCAAATAGGCATCGATCATGGCACGTATGTGCTCGGGCTGCAGTTGCTCCGTGCTCGACAGCAGTTGCTCATAGCACGTGATCATGTCCTGTTGCCGTTCCACCAAACGATTCACAAGAATCTCCTGTGTCACACTCATGTCATAGCTGCGCGTCTGCACGGCGCCCTCCACCGAATCCGAGTCCATGAGTCGCCCGTAGAGCTCCACCAGAAAGGTGAACTGCTCGAGCAATCTGGCGGGCTTATCGCCCTCTTCAATGTATGCCTCCAAATAGCGCAGAGCACGCGCATTCTCGCCACAATTGTAACTGGCACGTGCCACACGCAGCTTGTCCATGCGCAGCAGAAACTTATAGATGGCTCCATAGCTATTGTCCACATCCTGTGGAGGTTTGCCTGCAGTGCTCATGCCGTGCAAACGTTGCCATTCACGTAGCCAACGCTGCAGAAAGTCCAAGAGCTCTGCACACAATTTACCCGCAAGCCGAGACTGATCCTCTGCTGTAGCCACCGCAGTTTCTGGCTCATCCTGCGCGGACTTGGTGGCGGCACCATATTTCTTTGACTCGAACACTTTGTACGCTGTCACCTGCATAGGTTCACCAATTTCCTCCCTGACCTCCTTCGTCGTCGTCTGCTTAGTCAGTTCATCGTTAGCCTGCAACACGGCCTGAAATTCCTGCTCGATGTGTTCGCGCTGCTCGGCTGTGCACTCGAGCAGCGCATGCAACAAAATGTAAGGATAGAATGTGCTCAACATTTCCGAATCCCGACGTATGCAAGGCTTGTACGAACTGAGCAGATGACGCGTCTCCGTTGACTGCACATAATCCACGAGGCGTGCGGCCCACAGGAATGCCCACAGCTCATAGGAGTTCTGTGTATAGTGACTGCCATAGAGGGGCTGTTGCTTCAGCGTGCTGACGCGCTGTGAGCACGTGTAGCATGAGTTGAGAAATGGTTCCATTATCTCACGCATGCGCAAGGGCAACGATTGCCACAGTTGCAGCTTCTTTTGCTCCTTGGGTGCAATGCCAGCCACAGCCAGTGTCTCCTGTATGGCCAGCGAGAAGCTATCGACATGTTTGGTCTTCTGTTGCGACTGATAGCCACGACAGAGAGCCGTCAGTGCCAGCACAGTGAAGTCGTCGGTGAGCACGCTCAGTGGCAACTGTTGCGCATTGGCAAAGTTGTAGTTGGAGGGCAAGTAGCTGGCATCGATGGCACCCAACTCGCCCAGGCACTTGGCCGATGCCAGCTGCAGTACGCGATCGTCGTGTTGGCAGCCAGACATGAGCACATTCACCACCTGCTCCATTAGCGGCTCCATGGGCAGTTCGTGCAGCAGCATTTGATTCATTTGCACGCGCCGACAATTGAAGAGCTCGGCCAGATGCTCCAGGCCATAGACACGCACCTGCAGGCACTCATTGGTGATCTGCTTGTGCAGAAAACGCAGCTGATCTAACAGTGGAGCCTGTTCCACACCAGCGCCCGCTGCGCCCAGACAAAGGTGTGCGGTGTGGCGCTGGATGCACTGGCGTATAGGCACGGAAACATTCTCCAGGCGCTCCAGGAAGTACAGATCTGTAAGATGAGTTATGTTATTAGTGGAGTAACTTTACAAAGCTAAACTCTATCAGATAGGGGAAATATATGAACAATAAATCCCTCCTCTTAACTGCTCTTTCCCCGCTCTCTTACCCTGTATATAGTTGCCCAGCATGGCGGCATTGCGTAGTATGACAAACTCGTAGAGTGCATTGACCTGCTCCACGCTGTGCTCCAGCATTGGCTGCAGCGTGGCCACAATGCGACCCAGCGATGGTCCCAGTTCCTGTATGTTTACCACATGCAAGAAGATGTGCCAAATCTTCAAGCAAATGCGCTGCAGATTCGGCTCCTGCAGCGTGTGCACAAAGCTCAACATGGCGATGATCTTGAAACGAAACTGTGTCACATGTGTGGGTCCAACAAAACGAAGTATCTGCCCCAGACTGTAGAGTGTCTCCTCCTTGAGTTGCTTCTCGAACGAAGGCTCCGATAGGCAACCTCGAAATAGGTAATGACACCGAGTATACGCTCTGCTATAAATGTAGAGAATTGTGCATTGGCCACTTGGCTGGAAAGCTCAAGATCAGTATCGGCACCACTAAGCTGTTGCAGGTTCTGAAATGAACGCATCACAAATATCGGATTGGATTGAAGTAGATGAGCAGCTCGGCAACAGTTTGCTGGAGAATCGGAAGCAGAAAGTTAGAGAATGTTTATCAAAGTGGAATCGATTCCTTCTCTCACCTTTCATCCGCATTCATGAGCTGCTGCAGCGTGGACTGCGTGCATTTGACCACCAGTTCAATGCAACGATTCGCCAGCTCTGGTTTCTCTGCCGAGATTGATGTGCGTATAGAGACGAAGGAAGGAGATGGAGAACAAGGAGGCCACAGGCTTCTTCAGCTGCTTGGCTATGAGCACAAAGACACCTTTGCAGCGTGGCTCCTGTATGGCATAGGGCAGCACAAGTGTGGTCAGCAGGCGATGATATTTACAGACAAACTCCTGCACGCAATAGAAGCCCAACATTCTCGAGAGCTGCAAGAAGAAAGGAATTTCAGATTAAAAGTAATTCATAGTCAAGAGCAACCCAAACTTACCGCTCTGAGGGAACGTGTTGAAGCGAACTCCCTCCTTGATATAAGCTTGCAGTGCAATCTTGACAACCCCGCAAGTGCATCCCGTTTGTACCAGTTCCACAGTGTAATGGGCTGCACGCCGTGTTTGGCACATTTGACAGGCCGTAAGTATCGCCTCCTGTGCCACAAGCGAATGTGTGTGCAGCAGAAAATAGAATGTCATTTTTGAACCAGTGGAATAGCCAAATCTCCTCGATATCGGCATGAGCAGAGAGCAGAGCACCACGCGGCAGCAGTTGCCGTTGTTCACATACAGATTGTTGCTCAGTGGCTTCTCCAAAGGTACCCACAATGCAGTCGTGCACATGACTGGCAAAGTCGAGCATAAAGTTGAAGGGTTGTGCTGCCATGTGGGCGAGGAAGCTTATCGAAAGCTGCATTCGTTCAGATGCTGCAGATTGGGAAGACTTCAGGAGCAGGCGTAGACAATGTGATGCTTCCAATTGTATAAGATCCTAAGTGATGTGCAACAAAGTCGCAGCTGGGCTTGAACAGCACTGCCTCGGCC